>OV839567.1:88043654-89456229 GCA_929447395.1 Epistrophe grossulariae
AAAAAAAAAAAACTGAACGGAATACCGTGGTTTCTTTTACACTCCTACTCTAAAAGCTTTCGACTGGCTATTCCAAATTCCGTGTGATGTTTTAAGAATTTTTTCCTTTTCCAAGTTTGAAAGGAAATAACAACAGTTCGTTAACTTCTCAAAACTGAGAATTTCTCTACAAATTTTAGTTCAAAGTTGTGTCAAAGTTTATAAAAAAAATTGTCTGAGTCACGGTTAAGATGTGTAGCCATCAATTACAACATAAAGTGTGATAGGGAACGTATTACAAGTGAGGCTCACGTTTTTAGTTTACCCTACCGCCGAAAAATGCATATGTTTACACATAAAAAATTAATTTGAACTATAATTAATTATAGGGATTTGGAAATTTTGTGAAGTTAATGAAGAGACCTTTATTGTAAATCTGTCAGTGAAGAAAAAAAAATTTCTCTTTTTTTTAAAGACACCAAATTGCTTTTATCCCTTAGTTGTCTACAAACAATTCTTTTTTCAAAAAACTCCATCTTAACTTTCATCCAAATTTTTAAAAAAATAACGTATCTACTCAACTGATTTATTTATTTTTCTTTTTTCCAATTGAAACTAAAACAATCAAAAGACATGATGGGTGCATTCAGAAGTTGATTTAATATTGAATTAATGATGAGACTTGTTGAGCCTTTAATATATTACATTTTATATAGGTACATTTTGTTTTACATTTAATGTATATGATTATCTACTTTGAATTGATCTGATTTAATATTAATCTGCTACCATCATTTTGACATTTAATAGATTACGTTCCGTCAGCTGTCATCTGTCACGATCCCAAACCGTTCACTTGATTGACAAGTGACTTGTCATTTCCAACAAAACGTTCACGTAGAACGCGATTCGGCCCCGGAACAATAATAATGGTGCCAATGCCAAGTCACGTCCATTCAATCTTTCTAAACTTCATTTAAATAAAAACTGGGGTTTATTGAACAATAAGAACCACACGAATTAAACTTCAAATTTAATCTGAAGTTAAGGTTTAGCTATACTTAGGTTTTAATACATATACGAATTAAATAAATAAAAATAGCTAAATATAAGAAAGCACTTGTGGTCTTGACTTTCATATTTGATCGGTGAGTGGAAGGTTAGCACAAGCGCCAAATTATACATTTATGAAAAACAGATATAGGTACAGGGTGTTCGGCATATTATAAGGAACGACAAAAGGCTAATAGCCCGTAGGTTGGGTAGAAACAAGATAAAAATCAGAAATCTATAGAACACATTTCGGGATGACGACAAAGATTAACCTTGTTCGTTTACTTCCCCAACCATATCCATTTCTACGATTTTTGTCGGAAAGACTATCAAAGTTCATATAAAAAAATAAAACTGGTAGAATCTGGCAGTTTCGGGCAAGTACGCGAACAGACCTTATGTATCTCGTACCGAATACTTTTGTATTTATTGAACCTAGGATAACTCTAGTACATTTGTTTAAAAACGTCTTTTGTTACCGTCTTTTGTTACCTGTGTCTATTTGTCACAACAGTTTTTTCTATTCACCATTATTGCGTTAGGCGTTTTCGTAAAACGCCAGTAAAATGACAGGGCTTCAAAAGCGTTAATCGACGTTTAAGTAAAACTAAACCTTGACCGTTCTCTTCTGAACATTTTACAAAAAAAATTCGATTCTTTTTAGAAAAAACTTCGATTCTTTTGTTGAAAGGAATTCGACATAAGATACTCGAGTATCAATGTATTTTTCTGAACTCAAATCAGCTGTTGTTGACATTTCTCATAGGACAGCTGATTATAACACCAAACATTTTAGGATAGCTTGAGATTTATTTTTGGCAACAGCTGTTTTAACATCAGCTGTGTTTTTACAACGGATAACAGCAACACAAAGCTATCCAGATCGCTTTGGATATAAACCTAAACGCGGCCAATTTCCAAAAAAAAATTAAGAATGGATATTTTGGTGGCTTTGGGAGTTAAATATTACGTGGCTAAATCAAGGCGTTGTGCCATAAATTAAGCAATGATGTGTGCTGTGTGATTTAATTTACATAAATTCATACTGAAATTAAATTTCAATTTATATTTTATAATATTTGTTAGAAAAAAGAAATGTTACACTATGCCATTTTCTTGCTACTCGTCTGCCTAGGATCTGACGAATGAACTGACAAGGAAATGTCAAAAATCAAATTCGATACTCGTGTGCTCGATATCTTAAGCAGAATAATTATCAAATGCAAATAATTTAAATAACTTATTGCTAGCTTTCTGATGCGGTAGTTCGGCCACTGTTTCTTATAACTTTTACTTACAAATTTACTAGAACACATGAACCTGCAGTTTTATGCATTTTTTGTTACTCATTTAAGATCAATTAATTTTTATTTTCGTGTAGGCAATATGCTAGCTCTGAAAAGGTGTGAATTCAATTAATTCGACTGTCTGTAACCTTGTACCAATTCATTCTTGGTTCTCGCACAAATTAATTTGGTGAAGACAGCTTTTATAAACGAGAGTGCAAAATTTTCGAGGTACATAGACGGAGCACATATAAATACATTGTACTAATACGCTACCATCTACTAAAGACGTAACTTTTCATAAAAAAAAACTTTATTCGTTTATACAATAAATTTAACGAGTCAAATCTTTTGACCTTAAATTTATGCTCTTCGGATTTTTGAACTTGCCATTTTTTTTTCATGTTTAATAATGATTACGTTATTTTGTTGATCTCCAGAGGTCTTTCGGTTTAATAGAAAAAAATGTCTTCAATTTTTATTTTTGGTTCAATTGTGTTGAAGTTAAAATTAATTATAATTTGATAAATTATTATGTATGTTTAAACTTTATCGTTCTATTTAGATTTTGTTCGATACATTTTGTTTGTAAATTTGTTTCACTTAAGGAGGACGATGAAAAAAACACGTTTCATAGATTATTCATTTTGATACCTGGACACTGCACAACGCTATGGAACATTTTTTCGATTCTCTAAATACATATTTCATAATTTTACAACATATCGCACCCTTAGAATGAAAGTGACCTAACTCAAAATTTTTTTAAGTTTTGATTTTTCAATAAACTGCCCTTAAAATGCAAAATGAACTCTAAAACCAGGTCGTAAAAAAGATGCCGAACTTTTGAGTTAGGTCACTTTCATTCTAAGGGTGCGATATTTACTATTTATGTACTTGAACACAATAGACTCGCGGCATGGCGCGCGTTCTTAAGGTGCGTGTCCATTTGAGAGTTCTTTCGCTAACTTTCTAAAATTTTTTCTTATGGGTGTCTGTCCATTTGAGAGTATGTAATTGTTTCGAGATTTTAATATTGAAAGTCAATTCCTGAGAGTACCTACTTTCATAAACGTGTCCACTTGATATATTTTTTCTGCTAGCTCGAAGTTGGAAAAAGTGGATAGGTTGTAGAATTTTTGTTGACACTGTTCTGAAAGCAATAAATTAATTTTAAAAAATTGTGGGTTACACCAGGGATAGACGAAGCAAATTCGGTCTGCCCTTGGAATTATTATCTTACCTGTTTTCTCAAATTATGAAACTTTCATTTAAGTTAGGTAACTTTCAAAGCTTAAAAATGGCTTTAACATTTAATTTTTTTTAACTTTAAATTTTTTTCTTCAATCGCTAAATGATTGATCAGAGGTTTTCCAAAAAATGTTAATATAGTTTCATATTTTAGGTCAACCTGTAAAAAATTAGAATAAGTACCTATTTCAAAATAAAAAAAAGGGATCATTCAAATTCCCTTTAACCAGTTTCTAAGGTAAAATTTATTCAAAAAGCACGGCTATTTCTCTATTGATTGATTTGTTTCCTCTCAAGACCTTGCACCTAAACTCTCGACATCTACTCGCAAAATACGAACATTGAACAGTGTTAGAATTCTGCGAGCTGATCTCCGATTGTTATCAAAACATGTTGTCCACTTGCGAGTTCCTTTCAAAAAGTTTGAATGTCGAGATCAAAAAGTTAACTCTCCGCATAAATTACCCTCAAGCCTGTGTCCACTTGCGAGTTGGATTTCGAGTGTGACTTGAGAGCTACTCTCAACGTTTTTATTCTCAAATGGACACGCGCCTTTAAGTTCATGCAGCATGATTATATTTAAACTCATTTAATATCTAGAGTTGCGGCTGCAGCTCTATTGTATTCACTTTAACGAGATGGTATATGTATATACCTATTTAAAGGACGCGTGCCTTCGGCGCCTCTATTGTGTTCAAGCAATAAACTAGAAATGAAAAATAAATTGACAAATACACTCCGCGACACTGGATTGAGTAGATTTTTTTTAAGTTTTCGTGATTTATTTTTGTTTTCATTGAATTTTCAATAGTTTGGTGCATTTTAAACGATTCATAAATTTGGTAAATAACAAAATAAATTGGGACCCACAGTTCTATTTGTATGCCCATATTTTTGTCTGTACTATGACTTACAGCCTAGAGCTTATAAGCAATTTCCTGGAGGAAAATTTGAATGTTTTTAGCTTAAAAAAAAAAACAAACAGAACCACCTATGCCACCTTTAAGGAAAAGCCTTTTTAATTAAATAAAATCTAAAACACAAAACCCGTTTTAATGAAACTTTTAAATACGACAAAAACAGCCTACAGAGTTCGTAAAATACCGCTCAAGAATCATAATCATTCTTTGTCGATCTTTTCACGAAACCTCAAGAATACAGTTCTATAAAATTTTCGATCTATAAAAATTTATAAATCAAACAAACTTAATCCATTTTTTTCTGTATATTTCGTTCGTGACAGATCGGAAAAATAAAATTCAGATATAATATGTTTTGCTCGCGATCAAATCCGAAAAGATCCGTAAAACAAATCATTCTTCATCAAGTATCAATTCAGTTCAGTTATAAAGTGAAAATTTTTGAAAAAAGTAAAAAAGAAATTTTAAAAAAAGTTTAGAACTTTGAAAAAATTCAAAAATTTTGAAAAAAATTCAAAATTTTGAAAAAACTGAAAATTTTTTTAAAAGAATTCAAAATTTTGAACAAAGTCAAAAATTAATAAAAGTAGTCAACAAATTTTGAAAGTCAAAAGTTTTGAAAAATATGTTTAAAATAAAAATTTTGATGAAATTCAAAATTTTTTAAAAATTACGAAAATAAAAAACCAGTTTATTTAATGTGATATCACAACAAAAACATAAATGTTAAAAAATTAGCCAAGTTCTTCTATATAAAAATCTGTATATGTAACAACTCAGCCGTGAAAAGTAGTGAGATCTAAAAGTAGATATGTTTAGTTCTATCTTTATGAAGGTTTAATATCAAATATTTTAAGAAGAGTAATATTGAAACAACACTAAGTTATGAGAGAAATTTATTATTAAATGATTACTGGCTAAAATTAGGGGGTTCACATTGTCAAGTTTTCAAAACGTTTTGAATTGTGAGTAATTAAAAGAAAACTTGCCAAGTAAACCCCCAAATTTAAGCCAGTAATCATTAAATTATAAAGTCTTATATCTCACGTAAGCTAAGGAAATGAAATTTGGTATGGTGCTTGTGCTTAGCTAGGCACCAAATATTCCGAATTTGAAGTTCCTGACTTTATTGGTACTGAAGTTAGAGGGGGGTCGAAAATCGCCTGAGTTTGTAAAAAGGGTGTTGTGCCAGAACTTGGCTAGGTACTACCGTGCCCTTTGATATTATAGTGATATTTATGTAAAATGACATTTTTTCTTCTTATTTGAACGGTTCGTGAATAGATACAATAGTTCCCACGTGATAAATTCGGGAACGAACTATATTCGCGATCGAATCAAAATTTTTCACGAGAGTACCTACGAATCATATTTTATCGCTTTTCGAACCTTGATAAAAAATCAAAATCCGTTTCTACCAACTGACACACCCACTACTTTAAAAAAAATTTATCCAATTATTAGAACTTTACAAGGAGTAATTATGGACATGAGTATTTGATAAGTTTATCTCTTCTAGATTCCATAATAAAACTTAAGGACTTAATTGACTTAACTTTGCTAAAACTTTTTCCAAGCAGGTACATACTTTCGGCAGGCAATTCTAATGAGTCAGATATTCTAACATTTAAGATTTAATATTGAAGTAGGCTGTTATATGATTATATTATAATCTTGAGTGAATGTGGTTTTTTGGTGATTAATTCGACCGAAAAGTCGAGTTATTATCTGCCATTTTATATTCATTTTTGTCATCAAATCCGATTATGGTAATATATGGATAAAATATAGCAAAATAGAGACATTTTGTCAGTTGTGTAAATCCAGCATAAGAAATTTTGGTATATAAATATATATTATGTTATATGCGATGTGTCGAAATCAAGTGCAAGAAGGTGTATTTTTGTTTGTCTAAAATCCATCTAATTCTTTTCTTTTTTTCAAAGACAAACTATAATTCAAATAAACCGTCAATAATAAGAAACAATGGCAATAATATTGTTTTTTTTCATGAAATTATTGTCTGTTTCTTAAAATTACTTATTTTAAATAGGTTGTGATTAATGCTGTTGTCAAAGTGGCGCCGGCCAGCCGCGCTCTGCTGGCACTTAGTGTGTGGTTGTCAATGAATGCACAAGTTGAATTTTTTTCCCTCAAAATAAAAGTCTAGTCACTGGAAGTTCAGTGGCCTTATCGTATATGATTTGTAAATATTTTATGTAATGAAATTTGCTAAATTATTAAAAAAAAATATAACAAAAAAAATATTAGTTAATACTAAAAATAACTAAAAACAAATTCTAACATTCTGTTAACTTTCGCAGCTGGGAGACTTTGAATAAATAATGAAATAAAAAGTCGATAGTAAGATTTACGTTCCAAACGAAATATGTATACATACAAGCAACAAAAGTTCTTAAGAAAATCAAAAGTATAGGAACTGGCGGTAGTATTTACATTTCACGCCATAAATGGCAAGGGGGATGACAAAGCTGATTTAAAGCGTAATCGAATGAATCGAAAATCGAACAACGTGTGATTCGTGCAAAATAGGGCTGAATTTTAAGGTTAGTGTTGGTCGGGGTCGGATGTTATTTAAATTTTAAACTTACCTTTTCATGTTTTATGTACAAATATACCTACATAATATATATATGAAGTAAAATAATAAAGTCGTTGTAGTCCTTGTAGTAAAAAAATTTGTATAACTTGCAATTCTGAGAAAGGCGCATGTTTCATTATAGGCTTCCGTTATTACTTATACTTTGATCAAAAAGACCATTGATGTTTTTTGTTGTTTAATTTTCTTATTTCTCTGAGGGTCGTTCAAAAAGTAAATCGACAATTATAGCTATAAGGTTAAAAGTGGCCACAAAAAATTTGCGATGGAACAGTGCACCGAGCAGTGGTTCAAGGGCGGACTAAAATCATTTTGTCGAATGTTAAATATCATAAGCTGTTTGATATTGTTATACTTTTATATGATAAGTAATAGTTGAACCATAAGGATCAAGATTTTAACTTTCCTGTAGGTTACTATGTATGTACAGTATAAAGGGCAAGTTTTGGATTCGTGCAAAAATTTAATTCAATATTTCAATCCGAATAGTACCAAAAAATGTATGCCTGCAGTCTGTCTACAACCTAAACCACTGAAGCGATTTTCTTCAAACTTGGAATTTTAGATTTAGGTGATTTCCTATTAGAGGAGAAATTGAATTTATCTGGAGAGCGGATTTTTTAATTTTAAACTTTACTCATTAACAGTTTTTATACAAGAAATCCTCTTAAGTGGAAATAATATTGCATACGTAAACAAATTTTCAAAAAAAATATTCAAAAATCATTTTTTTCTTAAATCATGAAGCATCGAAAGAAAAAATAAACGTTTAGGAACAAATGTGTAGATGTATTGAAAAGATTTTTCAAAACTATTTTGAAATATATATCTATTCAAAGTGCTTTTTAAAGTTTTGAAAAATCTACAGATTCTTTATTAAACATTTTTTTTTCTTTCGATGCAGCTTCATGAAAATATCAATATTTTGAAAACGTGATAAGTGTTATAGTTTGATTATACACAATTATGTATATTTAAAAAAAACTTTCTATTGCATTTAGTCAGTCAATTATAAAAATTCGACAGATGAAACAAAAAATAATTATTTTTAAATGATTTTCTCCAAAAACACCTTAAAAATTGGGCGTGGCAAAAAAACTTTTTATAGGCTAGATAATTGTTCAAAAATGCATTTGAAAGTAAAATAATTACTGAATCTTTTTTTTCATTTTTAAGGAAACGATGAAACAAACAGTACTTTTATCAAAATCGCTCCCCAAAGGTATCGTTGTGAACATTTTGAATGATTATTTTGTTCTTAATATTTTATAAGAGTAAGAGTTTTCTGAGAAATTAATCTTACAAACAACATGTGTGGGATCAGTTTTACCAGGTGGTTTCTTTTACAAAAATCAAGTTCCGAAAAAGAAGAACTGTAATATTTTTGCCTAATGTCCATGGAATCATTCGCTGAAAGTTTGCCGGGTGAAAGTGGCCTCATAGAAAATGTACAGTAGCCGGAGATGGGATCTTGGGCTCTTTCTTGAATGCATCAATTACAACAGAGATTACAATTTCTAAATTATCTTAAACCTTTCTTTATTTCTATTAAATTTATTTTTTGTTATTAATAAATCTAGTGTTTTGCGTTTATAAGATTTTGGATTTGTTGCCTTTATAGATCTTGTTTTTCCAATTTTCAAGGCTTGGTCCAACTAAACCCACCCACTGGTCCATTTAAGGGAGAATTATTCTTCTGCGGTTAAATATTTTCAGTTCATTTAGAAGCCAGAATCCATTCTTTCTTTTGATACCAGCTCCATAGTTGTATTATGAATTGTTTGATAATAATAAAATTTCAATCAAAAAACGGTACAACTAGCCCCGCCCTAACCTACTCCGTGTTATTCTTGGTCCCTATACCAACTAGCCTTACACCATGAAGTTGTTTATTCTCAAAATTTATTGGTCATACGAAAAAAAGTCCTTTTTGTGTAAAATTACATAATTATTGTAAAAGTTCATAACTTCATATTTTTTCCAAAAAAAGTGAATAGTAAATTTCACCCTCTCTCCCCCTCCTAAAAACTTTAACGCTTGTCCAAATTAAGGGATTGCTTAAGACATCAACACAAAGCTCTATGTATGCAGTGTACACCAACATTCAGATTTTCCGGATTTTTTTTTTTTAATTTGACATTTTTGTTTGTATAATTTCCTTAGACTTATAAATTTATGTACAAAAATGTGAACATTCTTGAGGTTCTCTGGGTAGTTTTGCCAGAATCCGAAGTATTTAGTTGTTATTGTGTAAATTTTATTTTGTTATCTGATAATATCATTTCAAAAATTGTTATTTAATTTTAAATATTTGGTTTAGATAAATTAAACGACTTTATAAATTGTTTGTATTTTAAAAAACTTATAACTAAATGGGTTTTCTTGCCCTTGGCATACTTATGCTAAATTTTTTGTTTAATCTTAGCAATCAAAAGACAGTTTTGATTGCTGCTTGATCGTTTCCTGTTCTTTAAATAAATCCCAAAACTTATTTTCTATATTATTTCGTCAATTTAAAAATATATACCTACCTACAAAAAAATGCTGAGAAAAAACTTCAAAAATACATTTTTAAATGCGTAAGCATAAGTGCCTCATAAATTTCAAAAAACAAAAAAAAAATTATTAAAAAAACACCACACAAAGACGAAACAATTTAAAAACTCATATATACCAGATACTACAAAATGCTTTTTTAAAAACAAGTGATATACATAGCTTTCTGAGTTTTACCATGAATTCATCATAGAATAGATAGATACCCAAGTATCTTGGTGAATGAAGATAACTTCAACTCTTGGTTTGATTTATTTTTTTTTCCTACATACCTAACACATATATATCAAGGTATACCAACCATATATAACCCTTTCTTTCACCACTTCAGAATGTTGCAGTGACATTAACTTTTATACAACAGCGAAACAAAAAAAATGAGTTAAAAATAAAAGATAAAACAGTCCTTTAATCATATGGATGTTTTGTACTGCAAAATTGAAATCCTTGCCAAGTAGTTTAGAATGATATGTCTGCCTATTCATATGTATATTATGTTTGTACATTATGTACGTTCAAAGAAATACTTTAGCTTTACTTTTTTACTTTTTTTTATAATGAGTAAAAAGCCTCTTTGGTTTTCAGTTTTTTTTTTGTTGAATTCTATACTTGTTTGTATCTACAATTGTATGAAAGTATAGAATTATGTGGTGAAGTTTTTTAAGCTACATACGTCGACCGACCGACGACGCGACGATTCAGCCATGTTAGTAAGAAAAACGCAAAAATTGTTCACAAAATATTAAAAAAACAAAAAAAACATGATTTTTATAAAATTAAAATAAACACAGAATTTTTTTATGATTTGCTTGGTTTTCTTACCTTTGAAGCTAGCCACATATACATATCAGTAAAAAGGCGATGTGGGTTGACTCGAAATCTTCGTGCAGACCATTTTCACATTTATTTCTGTTTTGGGTACCGGGCCATATAGGGACTTAGCTTGGTAAAAATTCTCCCCAACATCAATGATTTTGTGAAAAAGTTGTAAAAATTATTACAGAAAAATCGATTTGTAAACATAACCCCTAAAAAATAAATAAATTGGGTGGCACGACAGCTTGTAAAGAACCAGGACCTAGTGACTTAAAACTCTCAAACATTCCTGTGAGCGTGTTATTGAAAGAAATTAAGGGGACCTACAATTTTTCATGGCAAAAGATACTCATGGAGGATTTGTCAATTCCTCGCAGAGGCAGTAAACCGTGAAAAACATTTCTGTTTTTTTTTTTCAAGGTATGGCATTGGGTGGGAATCGAACCCAAGACTTTCGGCGTAACAGTCCGTAACGTTAGAAAAAAAGTTACGATAAAAACCACGGGAGTGTCGAACTTAAGATATTTTAAAACACTCACCAGCCGAGCCCCGTTAAAATTAATTTATTATGAAAAATAGTACTAAAATCGATTTGCGTTGACTTATCGATACGTCATTTTTGTCTGACCGTAACATAGAGGTTATAAAATAACTTTTAAAAATTAATACAGTAATATTATAAAAATTTGGCTACAATAAAATCTAATCTAAAATCAATTTAGGAAATAGGACCGTCATTTTTTTTACTGACTTTAATATTATGTCATTTTTGTTTTTTTTAAATGACTGTATTAAAAAATGAATGATTCGAAAAAAGTCAGGAGTGTCAAAAACTTTGGACTCTTACCACGGCCGTACAATCGACATAACAAAACATACTGCAATCCATTTCCTTGGTATTTTGTCGTAACTTTTTTATTTAGTCAATAAAAAAATGTATCGCAATTTTGTCAAAATAAATCGATTTTCAAAACAATTGTCATCACTTTTGAATTTCGCATCATAATTTTTTTTACTAAGTTCAGCAAAAAAAAGAGGAAAAATGATATTTTTTTTTTATTTTTCTGTATTTGATAATTCCGTCTGTTTTCGTCATAACTTTTTTGTTACTGCTAGTGAAAATATTCAGACTTATAAAAATTTGCAACGGGAGTATATAATAAGCTCATTTAATTTCGATCCTGATAACCGCGTTGAATAGGAAACCAAAAAACAGCGTGAAATGTTATGCATCCAAAAGTCAGCGCTGTCTTCTGTCATTTGAACTAAACTTATTCCTCTTCCACTATCAATGAATGACACTTGCAATTCTAAATGGGGTTTCCAAAAATTATTTGGCAGCTAACGATAGTTGTGAAGAAAACAATGCAACACAAACAAATATGCAACGACAAATCACAAATGTTCACACTAGTCGCGGCTTTGAAGAAGATTTTGTTTTCTCTACAACGAGGACTGTTCTTTTATGTCGCTTGTTTTACATTGAAATATGCTGCAACTTAACAATCACCCTACCCTTGAATCGAAAGTACTGACAGGTAAAGACTTTCCTTTAGCCGAACTACACGAAGGTGGAATGCTTTTCCCTCCCTTATTTTATGCGAGAGAAAATTAAAAAAATCGTTGCAACAAAAATCATCTTATTCAATTTTAAAATTCGAATTTAGTTTACATTTGAATAAATGTAAAATTTGTTCCAGTAATTTGGTAAATTATAAAATTATTAGCTCACAAAATATATGTAATAAAAAAAAATATTTTTAAACATTTTTCATACAAAAATTAATTAAAATTGGGTTAACCCTTTTCGAGAAAATCAAAAAATGGTGATATGCGATTTATACCGAAACAGTACAAAAGTAGTGAGCATGTTTTTGAGAAAAATAAGATTTTCATTAATTATTAAAAAAAAATCTATACGGCAGGTAAGGCTTTTTTGGTGCTAAAACAATTTAAAAAAAACCTGTGGCACTCTCCCTAGCAATAAAGCTAGGTAGCAAGTTTAAAGAAAATCGACCCAACCGTTTAAGCTGCAGCCGAAAGGACAGGCAGACAGAATTATAGAATTGCTAAACCCACTTTGTTCAACTTCGCTATAATCGTAATGTCAACTTTGTTTAAAATCTCAAATTAGATTTTTTTTACGAATCCATTACTTTCCATACTCAGTAGGTACCTATTCCTATAAACATATGTAGGTATATATGTACATATATCGCAAGTTAAATTAATGATCCTGGTTAAAATAAAGTAACAGTAAATCTCTAAAATATATGCGATACATTTCTGCGTGGCAGGCAAGTCCCGAAAAAAAAAATATTTAAATTCTCAATCAATAATGAATAATAATCGTATTTTTTTTGAGACTTTTTATATATACAAATTAATTCATAACAAAATTTTCAATTTATTTTGTACACAAATCGCATCTTTGATTCACAAATAAATAGAATTTAATGATTCGATGGTGATCGCTGGGTTAAAAAATAAATACAAAATAAAATAACTGGTGAACGTAGCAGTGAAACGTATCATACCAATCGACCATCTCTCAGATGAATTTTGTAGGTATAGGTATATTTCCATATCGCTTCGATTTGGGACCGTTTGAATCTCTATTTGATGTACCTACCACAAAAAGAAGACATTTTCTGGAACTACCATGTGGTATAAAAATAGAAGTATGTGTATAATGGTCTGCGCAATTCAACCTAACATAACCTAAAAAATTATATCAAAGGTTGAAAGTTTATAAATTATCCAACCATGTAGTACCTATTTTGTTTTTATCAAAATACGAACGACGAGAAAAGTCAAAGTCTTAGATCCAAGCCCTATCAATTCTATAAGTACCTATCATTTCAATTTAAAGCTTACAAAACCAACGCGGTTATGCATGTGCAGTTTATTCTTTAAAAATTAATTCGCATGACTTAAGAAAAAATCAATAAATCCATAAAAAGATTTCGAAACAAAATACTTCAAATAAAATGAAAATCACCAAGCGTGATAAACAAATTTCGCGTGGGTTGGTAATAGATCACTAAAAAACTGCATACACAAAACACTCACAGAAATTTCGAAAATTTTGGAGGACACAGTCGAAAAAATCAAGAATTTTTTTTAAATTTTTTTTTCTTGTTGATGCGAGAATGTACATAGATGCTAATTTTTCAACACATCAATAAACGACCCATTAATCTTTAAAATCTGTCGAGTTTTTTTTCTCGATTAATAAGATATACAACGATCACGACGACAAAGACGTCCGTCACATATAAAACGATCGTTTTTTTTGATTTTCTTTTGAAATATTTAATTTAAAATAATTTTATCATCATATAACACGCACTTTGCAGAGAAAACATGTCGTGCCATAATGCCTGATTTATTCAGGAAATCAAAATGCAAATTTGGTTAATTTATAACTGTTAATTTAGGCAAACAGACATATAATTGGATTATAAGTAAATATAGAGAGGAGAGAGAGAGAGTACTTCTTCTTCTAGGAAATCTATTTTTGTTATGTTTTTTTTTATGCATGCAAATAAAATTGTTCACAAATTATAATTAAATTAACAGCGGCAGAGAAAAGTTCACGGACAAATTTAATAGAAATAAAATAGCTTTCAATTGGGATGATTTTGATTGATAAGATAGAAAAGCGTGTGAAAACATATGACGTATTTTCTTTCACTTGTTTGATATGTAGTGAATTGGCTCATCGTGTAAAAAATTATGAAAATTTGGTGTGCCAGTTTTATGTTTTTATTTACACATAAATAATATGTGTTACCTATAAAAGAAAGTGTCACAATATTTTTTTATTTGTATGAATTTTTATTTTCACACTTTTTCAAAAAACCCGGTATCTACGTTTATATTTTTCAATTAAAAGAAATGAATTTCTTGTCCTCCTAAAAACTTGAGCACTGATCAAAACTATGGGTACTTTTTAAAAAATGCCGACGGGCCGTTTTCAAGAAAAACCAGGTTGTCATTTCGTAACTCGATTATCGTCAGACGATATCGTTTGAGCGATAGTGATGTCTTTATTGGCTTCACGTAAGTCGATAATCGTCGAAACGCTATCATCAAAACGATAGAGTTTCCACGATAGTTAAATTGGTATCGCCTTGCATTAATTTTGAAGTTTTTAGGTGACTGCAGTTAAATGATTGAGTTGGCACTGTAATTTGCCATCTTGTGTGTTAACTGATGCATTGAAAAATTGAATTTAAAATGTTTCGGCCAAGCTATTTTCGCGCGCTATTTCTAGCCAGTCCAAACTTTTTTCCATTTGCGAATGCTCTTTGTGGGGAGCCCATCGACATTCAAACTTGCAGCCAAATCAGCCCACAATTTGTTGTTTTAATTTTGAGTTGGACTGAGTTCGGCTTTATCCCCTGACAAATCGAGATGTTCATCCATAAACGAAGTTTAAATCGCAATTTGAGATTGCGTGACTGCCCTATTAAGTATTTGCATTTATATTAATTTGTAAAAATATAACAAAAAAAAATTACATTTTAAAAAGATCTCTCCTTGTTTTCAATCGGCACCAAACATAAAAAACCAAACACTAAAAATGCATTTTTGAAGTAAAACTTCTTTTGCGGCATGGGGTAAAAAATTTTTCTATGGAGCTGTCAGTGACATGTCAAACCGACATACAAATTCCCGTCACGAATTACAAAATTCAGCGTCACGATATTATATTTTCGTTAAATGCAATGGTTCTTGCATTTAATATATTCGTTAAGATGGTTAGTGAATTCGAGTAAGGGTTTTTTGTGGGAAGAATTTTATTTCTGAGGATTTTTTTCTGTTGTGTTGGATTTTCGGCCATTGGTCGATTTAATGCGAGGAAACATAAATTATGTATAGTTGTAGGTTTATTGGTTTTGCATGGAAATATTCTGCAATCTATTGTGTCTCTCGCTCATTGGGTGTTGTTGAAGTAAAACTTCTTTTGCGGCATGGGGGTACAAAATTTTTCTATGGAGCTGTCAGTGACATGTCAAACCGACATACCAATTCCCGTCACGAATTTCAAAATTCAGCGTCACGATTTTGCAAATACTTGCCCTGTTGTCGTGAAAGAAGTTTTACTTCTAGCGTGTGTACATAAGTACGCACACTCTTTTTTTTTGACAATTATGACGGCCAATTTGACTTTTCAACTACAGTTTGTGTTTCTGAAATACACAAAACGCTCTCAAACTGCGAACGATAGACGATACTATATAGTGGCCGAGTTACGTGAAGCGAATAATGGACGATCTCGTCGACCATTATCGTTTTGACGATTGGAAGGTTTTTTTCAGATTTCGAGAGATTATCTCTGGAGAGTTTATTAGTTGGAGTATTATATCTTAAAATTATGTAAAATATTATTTATTAAAATTTTGGTCCGTTTACTTTTTTTCTACACTGTTTTACATAAAATTGGTCACTTTATAAGATATGTATCTCTAAAAAAATACTGTTTAAATATCTTGCTAAAAAAATGGTTCGTTTATTTAATACACCCACTGTTGTGGAAAGTTTCATTTTGGAACAACCTGGTGATATAGCCGCAGCTTTTTTTCCCCTGTTAATTCCTTTTTCTAAGATAATCTTATTTGAGTCTAAGATTTAAAAACACCCTGTAAAGCAATTTTCTTAAAGGTCACTATTTTGATAGCCTTGGAAAATTCGTTTAAGAAAAAAAAATTGTGCCGATACCTTCATGCGTTCATAAATTATGATTTTTGCAACCAAAAAAACCATTTTGGACCACAGTGCATTCCGCCGAAGTAGAGCCGGTTGGACAGAATCTATGATCACTTAAAGGCAACCGTAGAAAAGTTTTGATTTACCTCTCCAGAATTATTTTCGCAAATTCATCGTCAATTTGGTAAAAAAACGATTTCAAGAAACATTTGCAGACGACAATATTTTCATTGATACCCCTCGTAAAGCGACTATTAAGTTACTTCACAAAAATTTGTTAAAATGTTTTACCTGCGGACTTTTTATTATGAACAGACATAAAGCTTACAGTGACGAACTCAAGATTTTCAGCCATGAGCTTGGATTTTTTTTTTCAAAAAACGGCATAGATCTGGTATATCAAACGTTATTTTTTTTAATAAATCAAATACATATTCATATCTTTTTTAATTATTACCTTAACTCAAATAAATTTAAATTGAATGACTGCATTACACACAAAAGGTATACAAAACAGAATTATAGAAAATTTAAAGACCAACAAAGCTTTCTAACATATTTTTTTTTTAATTTTCATATTCATGTACATACATATGTACATACATTATAATAAATTTTCAAAAATTCTTAAAAAAATAAATTTTTTTTAACTTTTTTAACCTGTAAATTTTCTAATATTAATAATATCAAAAAAAAATTCATAACACAAAAAATAGCAAATGAAATTCTGTCCACTTTTTGCCTTAAAAACTATTTTCTAGGGCTAACAGGAACTGAGATATTTAAAAAAAACTAAATTCCAAGATGGCGGTTGAAAGGTGAATTTCACGAGTGTGAAAAATCCTAGTTTCTTTGTTCTAAGAATTGAATTTAATTATATTTTTTATATCGTGTTTTTTTTTGCCCTGAACAATTATTCATTTTCGACGAGGTTTTGACAGAAAGCCGACACGATCTATAATATACCTATGTTTGCCCTCTGTTGATCGTCCCATAAATCTTTGAATAGACTCGCTTGAATTTTTTTATAGTGATAAATTTTTACAAATAAACTTATAGTAAAATTATATCACAAGTGAAAATGTTTCCTGTCGAAAAATTATTTACAGTAAAAATTCAAATTAAAATACATAATGAACTAACTAAATTGTTTGTTTTATTTATTTTTTTCTTAAAATTTCTGTAAATGCTTTGTTTAAGTAAAACAAACTCTTTTTTAAAACATTAAAAACATAATGTATTCAGACTGTCAACGCCGCGCCGCTTACGTTTCTATTTCAAATGTTTTATACAAACACACACACACAGAAACATTCAGTTGAATTTCTATTAAATTTATCTTTTGTGCTTTTACCATAGATATTGTGTATTTGTGTATGGCATCTCTGAATACATGTACAAGAACTGAGAAATTCAAAATCTGAGGCCGAAAATAAAACATTCCCTTTCTCATTTTATTTTTAGGATTTTTATTCAGACTCGAAGATTTCTTTACTTCGTCTACGCAAAGAAGAGACAGAAAGATGTGTCAAAAAACTTCGTTCAATATTATTCCTCGAATGTTATACCTACCTACTCTCGAATTTTTCGGTTCGGATCGGACGGTTTGTTCACGCCGCCGCCGACTACGTTAAAAAAAACTTCTTAAGTAACTTTTTGAATTAAACAATAACTAAAAGAGTTTTTTTGTTTTTAAAAATTATATATTTAAATCGGATGAACTTTAAAATATATATTTGTAAAAATAATAAAAAAAAAAAAACAACAAAAACCTTTAGTGAGAAAAATAATTTTATTTGAAATAAAAAAAAAAATATTTCTAATAGCTAAAAGCTATTTTTAAATTTAATTTTTCAATTTTACGGTATTTTTTTTCGTGTGAAATGAAATCATGGCGTTTTTGTGCTGAATATTTTCTTTTTTTGTTTAAACAACAAAATAATATGAATAATAGTGAAGAGGAGTATAAAGAAAGAAGTGTGAAAAGTGAAATCATTTAAAAGACCATAATTCTTTTTGATTTTCGCGAGGAGTTGAGGTACAAACTTCAATCGTTTTCTTTTAATTTTTTTTTTTTCAATTTAAACAATTTTCAATCAATTTTTTTTTTAAGATTTTGTGTGTGTATAGTGGGCATATATGAATGTGTATTGGTGTTTAATTTTCCTCCAGACGAAGCATCGTCGAGGCTGAAATAACTTGAAAGAATGTCAACTTTATTTTTGTATATCCTTATGTATTTGCGCGTATATGCTGTATATAATATATTTTATTTAATTTTGTGAAAATGTGAGTAAACAGTTTATGTTCTTCTAATTAATTATATATATATACATACATAATATGTACATTGCAATTTGATTTGAAAAATATATAAAATAATAATTTGAACGACAAGATAATCAACTGAATATACTGAACAGTTAAACGCAAAAAAAACGTACATACATATATGTACATTAATAATGTACTGATACAGTGTACAATATATTATGTACATATATCATTTTTGTTAAACAAAATAATTATCTCTAGGTACTGGTTTTATTTTCAACTTTATCAAGATACAGTGACCAACCAGTAACAATAATTAATTTGTTTATTGTGTTTAGCCAGAAAATATTCATTATACACTACGGTTCACTTGAATAAAGGCAACAATTTTATTGAACTAAAACGAGAATTATGTCCTCTTGACTTATCAACAAAAATCAATTTATACAGTAAATTGATTTTTGTTGATCAATTAACGGGGCTTTAACGAAGTTTGCAAAAGGAGTCGGAAATTCAAGCAATAAAATCGGTTGTGAAATTAACTGAATATTTAGTAAGGAATTCCATGTTATGTGATAGTTGAGTAAAATTTTTGCAAGAGCAAAAAACATCGACTACGTTTATAAGGATAATCCGCTCATTTAGCAGGGATGTTTACGTTTGCATTTTGGAACTGTTTCCTTAGCATAATTTGCGCAAGTTTTGCGTTTAGGAATTATTTTAAAACTTTTAATTACTTTATCGTTGATTGTTGAAAAAATCTTTACCTAAGGTTTCCATTGCGCTGAGGTACCTGGGATCCTATGTTATTGTTCTTCTCATTAACTGAGTAGCTATTTTTCCTACCAGTTTCTAGGTGTGGGATTATAATTCTGTATGTTCAAAAAATCCATTTCCAAAATTTCTGTATTTCAAAATTCTGTATTCCAAAATTTTTCAATACAAAATAATAGATTTTCAGAATAATGGAATGCAGAATTTTGTTTATTCAAAATGTTCAATTAATTTACAAAATTTTGGAATACAAAATAACGTAATTAAGTTGTTCAAAAGAATAATGTACATAATTGAAAACAATATGGGTGATATGATTAAAACGGAGCAAATGCTTAAAGCAGGTGCTACACAAGAATTATAGGAAGTGTTTAATGACAATTATAAAGCGCCTGCTCCCATTTTCTATAAATCAATTGTGATCAATAAGTGATCAATTTTATTTGCTTTCATAAATCAAACCAACTTACTGGCTGTATATTTCACTTGTTTCTTGTTTCCTTAATATTTTTTTTGTTCTTGTAATATTTTTTTAAATATCATATATCCTATTTATATTATCACCATTATAGAAATCCTATTAAAAAAAAAGTAAAAGCGCTCTTGAGATTGCGGTATTCGTTTTTTGTAAATTTTTTCTCGATGTCATAATATAATTCATTGACGAAATTTTAACTTTAACAATATAATTGTTACAAAATTTTATATCACTAGGTACATAATAAATGAAATTAGTTGACCTTTTTTTTAACCATCATTCGGGGTCAGACGTTCTATATGGTTAACTTCTATTTTACATTCTTACATTCTCTATGGTATATGGCTAGTTTTGAAATGAGATTTAGATCTCGGTATAGAAAATATTCCAAATAACTAAAAGCGTTTTTAATTTAAATACTTGAATTTTTAATGCAAATATTTAAAAGGTTCTATATTCAATCTCTATATTGGATATTTCTTTCACATTTAGGGGATCTCTGGTCTTACAAGCTTCATGGCTAAATTTATTTAGTAAGAGGTTGGTAAGTAAGTCTTGAGATAATATGACAACACCAGTGTGAACGGAACATGTTTAATTTGACATTTTCATCGTAAAATTTGACACTTTTTACAATCGTACTCACAACATTTTGTCACACGAGTACTATTTGTGTGTCTTACAGTTATTTCAAAATATTCATCTTGTTCAAGAAATGTGATTGATTCGTGAAAATTTTCATGCAATAATTGTCTATATGATTTTCGACGTGGAAAATTGAAGCAGTGTGCCGATCAACTTGTTTCGCCTTTTGGTAATAAAGCACTATTTCGAGTCACCGTGTTTCGCTGGTTTTCCGAATTCAATTGTGATCGCACTTCCGTACTTTGTAAAGGTCGTTCAAAATAGGTTGTTGTGCCAGAAAACTGAAGTTGCAAGATCGGCCTTTGACCTATGTACACCGTGAGCAGGATTTCTTAGGCATTAGTGCTTCGAAAATTGGTTCAAAAGCTTTTGGTCTTCATGGAGAATATTTTGCAAAACAATATATCCATTTCCGATTATGAATATTTATTTTTAATTTTCTATCGCAAAACTTAAGTCTACCGTCTTAAAAAAAAAAAAAAAAATAAATAAGACAAGACAAAACAAGTCCGCATACAAAAATTGAAACAACTAAAACATATTAGGCATGTTCAGGAAAATGAGTCAGCAATCTCAGGTTTCCTCAGCTTTGCTGTCAAAACTCTGAGAAAAAAATCTTGGATTCGTTTGCTCACTTTTTGAGTAAGAAAAATCACTGAGATCTCATTTTTCCGAACGCGCCAAATACGAACGTTGTTCAAAGACCGAAATTAATAATTGTAGAAGTTTATTTGGTGAAGTCTCCGCTCTTTTTTCGCACTGAATTATTTGTCCGAACAATTAAACTGTGTGCAGAAAAGTGACATTTGAGTTTTATTTGTATTTGTTGTTTTTTGTTTCATTACAGTATAGGTTTCTGTGATTTTTTGTTTTTTTTTTTTATTTTTGCAATTTATATTGGTGACAATTTTAATTGGAATTTTATTGGTGTGGTTTCCGTTAGCATTTTAATTTCGTGTTGGAGACCACAGATAAATATATTTTTCGACATAGAGAAAAAATTATTTGAACTTTATACAAATAAAATAAATTCTATTAATTGATGTCCGAATTCATCTTTCTACACCTTTTACCCCCGAAAAAGAAAATCATAAATAGTCCCGGAAAAATCAGCTGATAATTCTAATGACGTTGGTTCATTGAGTTCATACTAATTTAAAATAGAAATAGTATACCCCTTATGACGTTTTATCCTACAGTCCGGACGTCATAGAAGTAAGAGCTTCTGTTTGGTTGTGTGTTTGCGTTTTTTTTTTTGTTCTCAACTGTTATAGATAAATGGACGTGGGGAAAAAGATGTTCGTGTGTCATTAGCCTTAGATATAAGGTGTATCGAAATTGGGAATCTGTATCTATTGTTTATAGTTAATTGAAATGTCACACCCTACATTTTGGATAGAACAAGATTTTTTTTTTAAATGTGGGATTGTGAAAATCCGTTTTTTGGGTTGAAACTTCTTCTTTCATTTGGCGGGCTGGGGATGTAAAAGAATTTTCCCTTTATCCAGAGAACCATAAGTTCCACACAACCACACAAAAAATTTCACCAACCACATTTTTGTACAAAATTAAATTTTCTAGTTTCGGTTTTACAGAGAAATAAAAAAAAAAGTTATAATTGAAAATAGACGAATGTTGCTAAGGACAAATGGTACAATGCAACCGTTCTTACCGTAGTATCCGTTGTAACATATTGCAAGGACTGTTGTTACACCATATAAATGTTAACAAAAATGGTACTCTACCTTCAAATTTAATAAACAAAATGTATGTTATTAACGCCAATAAAAAGGCACCCTAACCAACCATTATATTCAATTAGATCGCATCGAATAAAATAATTATTTATTTTTTCAAAAAATAAACTAAAAAACTCACAAATAAAATTGATTTTCCATTAGATTTTCACTTTTTGAATTTCTTTTTGCACAATGGACAAAAGGTGTTAAATTGATTGAAAATAATCAGTGTTTAATCTATGACGTGACACTTCATGTGCAAGAGGCTTTATTTTCACACTTGAAAAAATATATGTTTTTCCAGATACATATTTTCAAAAAACCAAATTTAAATCCCACTAAAAACTAGCCCTTGTCAAAATTTAGGGCTCTTTTCAGGAAGTACTTAAAATCTAAATAAAATTAAAGATCTTCTAGTCCAGTCAATAAAGCCATAAAAACAGCCCAATTAGGAAATAATCACGCTGGATTCATTCTTTAATTATGTTTTTTAATTAAGTTATTTTAGTGTTTAGTTTTTGAATAAATGATTTTTAAACTCAGCATTTTGAGAATAAAATTCGAAAAATAAAGGGTTAACAAATCCTTTATTCTAAAACTAAGCACTTAATTTAAAAAAATAATAAAATAATGAATTACTGGTTTTAAAAAAATTATAATATAGGTAATATTGTAAGTGTTGCCGTTGTGTTTTCAAATTTATTTTCTATTTTCAATTTTTTTTTTTAATTTGCCCCTCCCACCTAAAGGGGTGGACAAATAGAATGGGCCAACATCTAAAATTCATGTTCATATAATGTTCCAACAACAACAAAAAAACTGATGCTTTTATCACAAAATGCACAGTTTTTTAACTAAGCCTTAAATCTTTCTATTGGTTTATTTCGAAAACGGTTATTTTTATGAAAAAAAGTATGTTAATGTTTTTTGTAGGAAATTTGCTAAGCTACAAATTAGTCCTTGACATTTTTTAGTTATTGGGAGTTATTCCTTAAAAAATATTTTGAGGGACTTTTGACAGTTTCTTAAGGACGCCATGAGGAAGCTATATACCAAAATCCAGCTTTCCGGCGATTTTTTCCGAGTCAAATGCTTTATTGACTGGACTATTCACCAAATTAAAATTAAGCTATGTCGGAAATTTTTTTTTTGAAGTTTGTCCTACAGTTAGAATTTTTTTTTCTCAAAAACTGTTATTAACGGAACAATATTGTTCGCTTTTTTCACAAATTTATCGATTTTGATACATATCCATAAATTAAGCCAACTTGTAACTGTTGAACTTCCAAACAATCCCACTTCTACCTCTGTAAAAATGTGTCTTCATATTCTTAGATCTACAAACTTTTTTCAGTAAGATTTACCCAGAGACGCTTCCTTTTTTTTTCAATTAAATAAGTTAAAATAACATAAGCACACTAGTTGGCCAGTTTAAAAAAAAAGAGATCTCATAAATTTTAACCCGTCAAAAAGTGACCAAGTGTATTTTTCTCAGTATTTGACATCAAAACTGAGAAATTTTGATGAGGAATCCTGTTCATATATACATTTTATTGTGAGATCTCTGAGATCATTTTCTTCTAAACTGTCATAACATTATGATATTCAAAAAATTGTTTTTGCTTTTGTTGACGAATCGGTATTTTTTTCATTTTCTATAGGTTTCCTTTTTTTACCCCATGACAAACTTAATTAGTCTTATAGCTTCCTTGAACTTTCTTTACGCGTGCCTCATCAAAGTTTTTTTATTTTTGTTAATTTTTCATAAGACAATGTGCTATATTTAAAATTCTGAGAAAACAATAAAAAAAAAATGGCAAAAAAAAACCTTGACGAGCAAACTTTTCGAAAATAGTTTATGTATGTACCTATCTACATAAAGTATTTTATTTTCAAGCGAATGCGGTGTTTAAAGTTCAAAAGAAACAAGAAACATTTCTTTCTTTTTTGTTTATCTTGGCTGCGTAGACTTTCATTACGTTACGTCATAAATATAAACAAATATTCCATATCTATATATTTGTTAAAAATATAATGTCCAATGTTGTTTAAAAAATTAAAATATAAAACAGTTGGAAAAATATCTTCATACATATGTAAATGTACATGTATATTTTTTTTCGCAATTAGATATCAGTTTAAAAAAAGCCGGTATATATATACACAAACAACATATTATATGGTTTTTTTTAAAACGTACATATTTCTGATATATAACCAAGTTGACCCACGTTATACATATTTTTCCTACCAAAGGGGAAGGAATACATAATGATAAAAAGGAATATTTATCCGGAGTAAATGAAAATACATACGTATAATCTTCTATAAAGTCTCAGTTCAGCGTACTTTGAAAATCAGCCGGCAATCGGCATAAATAAAATTATTCTCTAAAACCCCTAGAAGTAAAAACATACCATGAGTAAGAATGAGGCAGGTAGAGTATATTCGTATGATATGTTTGTAGTCTTTTTCCTTTTTTATTTTACAAAAAAAAATAAAAACAACGATTTTTTGGATTTATTCCAGGTTATTTTTGTATGCATTTTTCAAAATTAAAACAAAATAGAAAACTAGGTATGTATATGTATTTACGAGTATAAATTCGAGTTCCTTCTTAACCGCATATTTGAACTATACTAATACGTTGAAGAACATTTTTCATAGATTAATTTATTAGTCTGACACATGTGAATTAGATATGAGAAATTATGCGTGTGCACATAATTTGAAAATGTAAAAAAAAAAATGATGTTGAATATAATTATAGCTTTACTAAGGGCAATTTTGTTCACAGTTAATCATGTTTAATCAATTATTATTATTATTATTCATCTGATGTATGTTTGTTCACCAAACATAATATATTATGCTCTAAGTAATTAATCCGATAAATTGTTAATCATCACATTTTGATTGATTGGGGCAACATTAAGTATAAAATATTCCGTGATTTTGCTGGTATCATATTTTGTTCATGGTACTTTGTTCATGCTTGGTTTTGGGTTTTGGATGGAACTGCGAATTAATAAAGAATGTAAAAATAAAAGAAACCAAATTTTATTCCCCCATGCCACCTAAAACCATTTCTTTTTTTTAATTTTAGAACATTATTGTAGTTTTATTAATTTTTCTTCTTTGGGAAAACTATCGGTTTTTTGCAAATTAACATAAAATTTCATACAATGTTCATCATGCCTTTCATTTTGTTCACGTTTATCAAGTCAACTGATTTGTCATGCTATAAAAGTGCTTTCTGACCAAACTCATAAATTAAAACTTTATGCTGCGAATAAATTTAACCCTTGTTAACTCATTTACCAGTTTTTCAGTGGGAGATTAAATTTAAGTTGTCAAAAAACATTGGGGTGAGTACGATAACTTTGGCGCCAAGAATTGATAACGGTTTTTTGTAGAGGGGTCAAAAACAAGCATTTTTTATTATGGGGGGTCTATCTCGCCCCGTTTAGGAGGTAGGGGCAATTTAAAAAAATGACTTAAATTCAAAAAAAAAATATTAAAAAACAACGGCAACACCTTCAATAAAGTACCTACTATACTGGTTTTGAAAGCCAGAAATAACCCTAAATTTAAATTAGAATATTTATGTCAATAGTTTTGGAAAAATTCAAAATTTTGATAAAAAAAATAAAAAAAAGAACTTTATTGTAAGTGTTGCCGTTGTTTTTTTAATATTTTTTTTTCATTCTAACTCATTTTTTTCTAAAACATACCTACCTTCTAAACGGTGTGAGACAGACCCTCCTCAGAGTAAAAAAGTAGTTTTAGTAATTTTCAATTTTCTCAAAAACTAGAAGACATAAAACCATTCGATTTTTTTTGTACGATTTAGAATTGATATTGACATTGCCCACAAAAAGCCAATTTAGCACTTCATTTCACAATTTTGAACAAAATAACAAAATGTATTGTATTTTTACAATTTTGTATTTTTACAATTTTGTATTTCTTTTTGCTCAAATTTTACTTTTTTATATATATTTCATGATTTTTATTTTTGTAAAATCCAAATAAATAAAACATATTATTTAAAATAACTTAAAACACTTATTTTATTTATTTATTTACTTAAATGCATTTCGGAAACTATGCTTCCATCGTCAGTAAGTTTTATATAAATAAGGAGGAATAGGAAGGAATATCTATAACAGACAAGAAGACCAATCATGAAAAGATTCAAAGAACATTTTGCACATGTAAAATACAATGAACCTGAAAAGTCGAGTGTAGCACAATACATGCTGGAGAATAACCATAATTTTAGCTTACAAAATTTGAAATTAATTCGCATTGTAAATAATCATTATGAATTAGATGCTTTTGAATCTCTTTACATTTTCAAAAATAGAAATAATTTAATGAATAGTGACGATGGACCAATAAAAGATCCAATTTTCAAAAAAATTTATAATAGATCTTAAATTCACTGTAAATTTGTTTTTGTTTGTAATGAATTATTTGTATTTAATATATCAAAAAAATTTTGTTTGAATTATTATTTATATAAAACTAACTGACGATGGAAGCATAGCTTCCGAAATGCATTTAAGTAAATAAATAAATAAAATAAGTGTTTTTAAGTCATTTTAAAATAATATCTTTTATTTATTTCATGAAAAAACACGTTAAAAATCTCCAATATCAAATCAATTTAAAATCCAAAATTGATTTTGAGCTTTCTTGTTTTCGAGATTTTGGGTTTTCGGGATTTTGGATATCTTTAATTCGGGGTTTTCGAGATTTTGGGTTTTTTGGATTTTGGTTTTCGGGATTCTCAGCGCAATCCGTCTGGACTTTATAGGAAAATATAGACTCTTTTCAAAGCTGAGATATGAAGGACTGATCTTTACCTGGCCATTTCAACGGTTTATTTCCTTCAATACGTTTTTTTTTCATTTAGTTTAAAAACCGATCGTTTAATGTCTTTTAAACAGCTGATTGAAGTCAAATTAAAAGAAACATACTTGTTTAAATTTTGTTAAACTAAAAGAAAATTAAGCATATGATGTTTAGTGTTTGACTAAATATTGAAAAGATCAGTAAATATTAAAAACAAAAATTAAAAACAAACTCAGTTTGACAAGTTTTTTTTTTAAATTTTAAATTTTTCAAATTCTAATCCCAAGGAAGATCAAGAGGAGAAGAAGCACTTTTTAGTAATTTTCTTGAAATTCGCAAGTTTAAGGCTTCTTCAACTTCAACACGTTCGGCAAATACATAGGTACATACATATAAAAAACATTACTTATAGAATCCGCTTTTAATATAAATAATATTTTAATTTCATTCATAAGTTAATGACAACAAATTGTGTTTCCACTTCGCACAAATATTTTAATTAAAAAACAAAAATTCCCTGGAAATCAGTACTCGATAATTGATCAAATCGAGGCGAGTCGAAAAGGAGATATCGAATTGAAAACGATTCGCTTCGTATTCCCTAATCAGGCCACTATGCATTTTTGTGAAATTTTACACAAAAGTATGTTAAAGTTCATATAAAAAAATAAAATGTGTACAAATTCACACAGAGTTTCAGAGTTTCAAAGAAAAGGAACACACGTTGTATTTAAAAGCAAAATCAAAAAATTAATTTATAGCTTAAAATTAAAAAAAGAAAATTAAAGAAAATTTCCTTCCTTCCTGAACGGTGGGAAATATGAAATGTCTGTGTGCTAAAATAAGTAGGTATGATTTGGTATTTCCTTTAAAAAGGTTTTTTTGATTTTCGACTCGACATGAAACTGGATAGTAGTCAGGGAAAATTACCCAAAAAAGGCCAAACTTCGAAACATTTCGAAAAAAACTTTAGTTTTGTTGGAAAGCTTTGTTTTTACGTTTAAGCACATCCTTAAAGGAACCATAAATTTGCTTTTGAATTTGTTGGTTATTTGAAGAAATGTTGAGGTAAGAATTGAAGTTTATAAAATTCTGTTATAATGTCCTTTTTTCCATATCGACGCGTTGTACGTTACGTTATGATTTTTTCTAAAAACATAATTCTACAAAAAAAGTCCTAAAATCTCCTTTTGTGCAGAATTTCATAAGCTAAAATTTTTGCCTTGAAAAAAATGATATTTTTAGAGAAATTTACAAGAGCTTTTATTGAGTTCTTTGAAGGCGTGTTTCTAGTTGTTCATGACATTTTGTCTTCCACAGCAAAAACTCAACCTTCATCATTTATTTCATTTCATTTATTTATTGTAATTCAAATTTTTTACATTAGATCGTTAAATCTTTGTCAAATTTTTTACATTAGATCGTTAAATCTTTGTAAAATTTGCAAAAGTATAAAAACATGGTAATTAATTAAACAATGAAGCTATAAAAATCGGAGTGTAAGATTTTTTACAAGTTAGGCTGTTTTAAATCATTTAAAATATTTAAATTATATTAGAACATTACGTAAATTAAGTGTTTTTTCACTATTCAAATGCAATAACAAAACATCATAAAAATTACGTGCACAGTACTGTCTTCTTATACTAAGGGGCAAAGAATTCCATAAGCCACCGAAAAACTGACGTTCGGAAGACAAAGAGTTGAAAGTGGGTATAAGAACTAATGAACGTGAAGATACAGAAAAATAAATTTTTTCATAGAGGTATGTTGGTTCTTACAATAATCTTATGCACGAACTTTAAACTACAAAATTCAATAAATGTATCTAAATTACAACCGACAATGTAGATATTTGCTTCGCATTGGGGTAAATCATTAATAAAAACTGTAAAAAAAAGTGGGCATAAAATGGATCCTTGAGGAACTCCGTTCAATATATCATGAAATTGTGATCTTGAATGCTCGCTCAAATATAAATATTGAAATTGTTTTTAAGTTTAGATACTAAAAGCATATGGTCAACCATGTCGAATGCCTTCGAGAAATCCAGCAGATTTAAAAATGTTACCAAATCATTACTGACTGCAATTCTTAAATCATCAGATACTTTTAGCAACACCGACGCACAACTATGCCGAGGTTTGAATCCAGACTGATTTTAACAAATAAGATTGTACGTTTTCAAAAAACAAGATAATTGAATGTAAAGAAGTTTTTCCATAACTTGAGAGATAAGGTAAAATTGAAATGGGTCTGTATTCAGGCTCACACTACTTAAGCATTTTTCCATACTTCAGGAAAACGTGATTTGGGGATAATTGAATTGAAAATATAAGTTAATACGGGCAGAATATGTGGGAGAATGATTTTAACAAAAAGTAGATGGATTTCGTCAGGACCAGCAGATTTAGATTTAATGCCCAGGATAGCCTTAACAACATCTGTTTGTTCAATCCTCGAAAACTGAAAAAAATTACCGCTGATGCTGTAACAAGATGCGATAACCAACATACCCTTGTCCAATTAAGTTGCTGAAATTTTTTTTTTTCCAAATTTTGTAATGCAGAGAGAATTTTGTTAGCTAAATATTTTCCCTACATGAAGAAATTCCAAAAACTCTTCTTGAAAAATAAAAATTTCGTCTTTATAATCAACTGCAAAAAAATTTTGTGAAAATTCATAATTGAAGTGAAAAATATGATATTTATAAGAATTTAGGGGGAAGATCAAACCCCTGTGACAACCCACGGTTCCGGCCTTGTCTTGTTCCAAATTTAGGCTTCTTTTTAGGAAATGCTTAAAAATAAATATCTTTTTTCGAAGTTTAATTTCCATCGGGTTTTGAACCCATTTGAATAATTTCTTTTATTGATGTGATCCAGGAGTGCACTTAAGCATAATTTTTATTGAAAAAATTCTGTCTAATGATTTCTGCAGAGGATTTGTTGTACCTATAATAAAATTTTTTTAAGTGGTCCTTTAATTTGGAATAAAGGATTGTAACTCCCCAACTTCAAAACTTAAATTCTCTAATTTTCAGTCACAGCAATGAAAAAAGGCTCCTCTGGTGTCAAAATCCTTATAAAAACTTTAATTAAACTCTAATTTTTAATAAACTTCTCACTCAAATGTCGAAATTCATTTCACGGCTTATTTCCCGTCAAGTAATGTAGGTAAGCCAATTTCACAAAATTAAATCAATACCTATTACATATGTATGCTCCGTGGTTTTGGTTTCGTTTGAACCTTTCGAAATATATACACTCAGACATGAACAATCCGTCTTATAGACACTATTTCAACATATTTTTCATTTCACACATATCACATATACAATACTACATAGTATAGCGCATTCCATAAGACAAACCACCCACAGGCAATTTAATAGATAGAAAATCAAATTAAGATGTTATTAATTGGCCACATTTGTTGCTGATTGCTCTCTAAAATTTTGGCACGCGACGCGCCTTCGAAAGTCTACTTTGTATATTATGTATACCCAAAATCATGTTATACAATTATTTTTTTTTGTTTTTAAGATTTTTTCTTTTTCAGCAGTCAGAAAAATGATTCTTTTTTAATTTGAATAACACAAATTTGTATCATCTACCTACATATATCCAATCTTCCCATACTATTTACAATTATTGAAAAATCAAAACAATAATAATTTTTCCCAATTTTTACTGTAAATTTTCGAAGAAAAGAAAAAAAAAAACAAAACATACTTAATACGCTTAACAATTCAATTAATTTTTCTCAATTAAAAATATTGTTGTTGATTTTTTTTAATTCAATTTCTCACGTGTATATTCATTAGCGAAGGTTATTCAAAAGAGCAAGGTAGAGGTGATTATATCCACCCAACAATTTCCCTATGATTTCTAACCATCACTTGATGGCAATGGCAACTGCCCATAAATTTTAATACACCCAAACATACTATACTTACGCAGTGCCAAGACTTGCGAAGCTTTTTACATTTTAAATGCCAATGGACGAAGACGACGGCAACGACAACGACGACAATGGTGAAGAGGGGGCGAAGACCGCTTCCTTTACAAAATACAAGAGAAAACAAAAACATTTCTGAATGCATCCGCATTTAAAATTTTAAAATGAAAATATAATCAATAAGGTTGTGTCGCACGCTTTTGCTTACAAGTTTTTTTTTCAAATTTATTAGAGTCAAAATATTTAGTTGGAAGATTTGGTGTGTACTACCAAAAAAATATATATTTTTTTTAATCGCTTTTTAAAGGTTTTGAAGAGAAATTGTATAGATTTCTTATGATATCGTCCATGTTCTGCATTCTACGAGAATGGGGTACTCTACAATTCGTTGGAAATGCTAAATGTAAATTGGAATTTCGAAAAAAAAACTGATGTTCTACATTTCGGTTTATTCCATTTTCTCAACGTTTTCTATACACTTTGTTTACGCTCTGTGAATCATTTGTGAAATTGGTCTAGTGGCAGTTTCTTTTGAATATCATGGTGCAAAATGTAAGCAAATCTTATAGTTTTCTTTTTTTACTACCTATCTATGTTTTATTATTTTAGTAGAAAACTTAAGAACATACGAATACAAGAATAAACAATACAAGAATAAACGCTATGTCAGGCAAATCTAATTTATTATAATTTTCTCGCAAAATGATTCGTCTAATTTCCTTTCCTTCCTTTTTTCCTTTAAAAATGCCAATAATATTGCATCCATTTTCATCCGCAGTTTCATTTTTCAAAACAATTAACAATGGATGCACGTTCAGTTTTGACAGTTCAAAGTAATTGCGAAATTTTCGAAAACGAACGAAACATAGAACATGGAATTTTATTTTGAGGGAAATTAAAAATCGATTTCATGTTTTCAAAATTGTTGAACCCAATGTTCATAAACACGGTTTTTGTTCGTGAAAAACTAAAGTTATTGTTTAAGAAAACACGTTGACAACCCTATAAGGGGTTGAACGTAGAAAATTTGAATTTAAGCTCTCGCATGTAGTACCTACTCAAACGATGACAAAAAATATTTAAAAATCTGGACTAATACTTACATATTATATTAAACTAACCAAATCAACGTTTTTTTCATTAAATTAAAATAAATTAGTATAGAATTCCATAAGCTACAATTATTATTATCACCTTTTTCAAGAGATATTTTTAAATAACTTAATTGAAACCCCTCTAAAATAAACTACGGATATCTTATATTAACAATTCTTTAGCATTTTTAGAATGCCTTCGGAGAGAACTTAAAGTCGATTCGGGCTCGCATACCTGCATAATATTGATATTAATTTAATTTTCACTAAGAACTGATTATCATGTTATCCTTCTCGTGCAATAAGGATCTAGAAAACGCGGTTTTTGGAATTGTAACCTTACCAAAAATGCTACTAAAATAATAAATGTATGAAATCTGAAAAGAATATTGTGGGCTTTAACATCTGACATAACTAATTTTTAGCACACCATTGATGAAAACAGTTTCCTAACTTTTATTTTTCGAAAGCACATTTTTAAAATAACTTTTAAGAAAATTGCTGGAAATATTGTCCATATTAACAATTTTTGTAATTCAATTTAAGAATTAATAATGTTAACCGAGCTAATCTAATTGACTTATAATCAACAGATTTTGATTTACTTTAAACCGTACCAGTCCTCACACACACCACATTTTAACACACCGTCACAAGTATAACTTAAAAGACTCTGTCCTCAATTTTTAAATAAAAAAAGTAAAACAATACAAACTAACGCCGTAGTATTATGTAGTCCCTTGTGTCTGCTGAACCAAAAACTTCAAAACTTTCATTCATTTATTCGTCTGCTGAACGTACCCAATGAATGCAATTAACTATAATATAGTCTGCTGAGCGTACCCAATATCTTAGATTTATTTACATTTCGTTTAATTTAAAATATTTGTATGATATTTGAATCCAATAAGCTAGTATAATTATCTGGAATATAAAGCGAGTCACCATGGAATTACCTACTAATGTAAATTATTATTTTTTAAATCAAATACTTGTCATAATTTGAAATTTCCCATCAAATGTTAAAACGTAGGTACAACTGCGGCGTTTTGTTGGCTTGTTGAATGTACTATCACAATATTATACCAGTTGAAATGTTGATTTATACATATCATATTACATATATTCGTTGAATTATAAAAATGCCGAAGAACAAATAAATAGACCATGACATTTGTAAAATTTTTGTTTGTTTCTTTTTTTTCAGAATAAATAATAATTGCTTCCCAAAATGGTGATAGGTGATACAGATGGTGCTGCGGTACCGGAAGGCGTCAATACATTGGCGCATCCCTCCGGCATTCCGCAAGATAAGATTGACAATATAATGAGTGGTATAAGCAATACGGGTGCTGTTAAGATGAATAATCACAGAAAAAAATTGCGACAAAGGTATGTGCATAATATTTAATAAAATAAAAACTCTCTTATAATAATAAAAATAAATATTTTAATTATTTCAGATTTGATATTATAAAGAAACTTGGACAAGGTACATATGGTAAAGTTCAGTTGGGCATTAACAAAGAAACTGGACAAGAAGTTGCAATAAAGACAATAAAAAAATGTAAAATCGAAGCTGAAGCTGATCTTGTACGTATTCGAAGGGAAGTACAAATCATGAGTTCCGTTCAGCATCCCAATATAATTCACATTTATGAAGGTAAGCCATTTATTTTTAGTCAAAAATATTCTTAAGCTTTTCACATAACTTAACTTGTTTCAAAAATTTGTCTGGAATAAGATTTTAGAACTATTTTACTAGTTATCGATAAATTTTGAAAATAAATTGTTAGCGAACAAATCTCTGAACTTCTTCCAAAATATAGAGCGCATGCAAATTTTGAAACAATTTAGCTTCTAATACGCGGCATGGCCTTGTTACATTTATTATGAGAGCCAGCGTCCAAAAATACAAGGCTGTCTGTAAAAGCCAATATCTCGACATAATATAAAAACATAGCGTGAAAAACAAAAATTTCCAGTCCAGAGGGGTTGTCTTTGTCCCTGACGCGTCTTTAAACATGAACAAAAACGGAGATTTCGTATAATATCCCGCTGCCGTGACAGGTCAGTCACTTGAAACAACATTGTACACATAGTTCCCCTTAATTTTTTTTTAAATTGATTTATTCCAATTGATTTCAATTGATAAAAAAGGCACAAACAAATGTGCCGCTTTAAACATTTGTTACCATTGATCAAACTCTTTAAAGTTTGTGCCAAAGTTTGGTACCAAAATTTAATCAATTTTAATATTCTTACTTTATTTATATTTTTTACTGTCACGGCGAAGGTGCGAGAAATTGATAAATCCTCCAAGAATATATTTTGTCATGAAAAATTGACTCAGCCGTTCGGATTCGGCAGAGTGTTGTATTTCCTTCCTATGACACAGGAATGGTTGAGTGTTGTGAGTTTGTCAAGAGCTGTCGCGCCACCATATTTATTTATTTTATTTACAATAATTCAATTTATTAAGAATATAATCAACAATTCTTCTATAATCTTTCAGTTTTCGAAAACCGAGAGAAAATGGTTCTAGTCATGGAATTTGCTGCAGGCGGAGAATTATACGATTATTTGTCAGAGCGTAAAGTCCTAAACGAAGAAGAAGCTCGTCGAATATTTCGTCAAGTATCCACCGCTGTTTACTATTGCCATAAACACAAAATTTGTCATCGTGATTTAAAACTAGAAAATATTTTACTAGATGAAAATGGCAATGCCAAGGTAATCTTAATTATTGTCTTAGAAAAAAAAAAGATTCGCTTAAATTTTGTCATTATCCGCGATTTAGATTGCAGATTTTGGTTTATCGAATGTTTTCGATGAACAACGACTCCTATCAACATTTTGTGGTTCACCATTGTATGCATCGCCAGAAATTGTCGAAGGCACACCATATCAAGGACCAGAAGTCGATTGCTGGTCATTGGGAGTTTTACTATACACACTGGTCTATGGATCAATGCCATTTGATGGTTCAAATTTTAAGCGACTTGTAAAGCAAATAAGTCAAGGCGATTACTATGAACCAAAAAAACCATCTAGAGCTTCATCGTTAATCAGAGAAATGTTGACAGTCTGCCCGAGAAAGCGGGCAACCATCGAACAAATTTGTAGCCATTGGTATGCTTCTAATTTTAAAAAGTTCTAATAAAACGACGTTAACATTGCTTTTTTATATATTTTTGTAAGGTGGGTCAATGAAAATGATAATGTATCATGTTTGGAATTAGCAGAAAATCTTGCAAACCAAACACCTGTCCGATTGGATGTATTATTGTCACTTTCGCCCCCATCAGTCCATGCCGAGCAATTGGTTGTTCCAAATGCCGATACAAATACAAAGGCTAATGAAAGAGTGCCACGAAGTCACTCGGTGGGTTCGATTAGAGATATGGGAAACACAGAAGCAGAGAGAAGAATCCTAGATATGGTTGCAGGTATGATCATACATAACTATAGTCTTTTAAATTCTCCTCAAATATATTTAAATATATTTATCATCCTTTCAGCTGGTGGAGAAGCTGCCCTTATGCCATCACCAACTCGCACAATAACACCGGCGCAGAGTCCAGTTCAAGTCAAAAGAAAACTTGTCACGACAGTTTCAACAGAAAGCGCCGCTGGTGCAGTCAAGAAAAAAGAACGCCCCATGGAAAGTATTACTGCTAATGAAGGCACAGAGCCAGAGCCGCCTTCAAAAATGGACGTAACTGAGAGTGTTGTAGAGACTGAAAGTAATCAAGCACCGATTGCAGGAGGGGAATATTCCAAGCAAGACATGAAGTTAGTTGAAAATTTGTGTGATAAGTTAATGCGAGACACACCGCCTCAATCTCAAACCCAGACGGCAGCACAGCCGCAATCAATAACTTCAGATCAAAACCAAACATTGGCTCGACAAAAGACGGCTGCTAAGTTGGATGCAGTGACCGAAGCAGTTGAAGAAGCACATCCCGAAGAAAACACTGCAACAAAGGTTATTAAAAAGTTTGTCAACAAACACAAGACCGCAGATCTTGTGGCAGCTCTTAATAAAATTTCTCCCGAGAAGACTACAGATGATGCAGTTAAAGCACATGCATTATCGCACGTTCGCAAGAGTAGCCTTCCAGATGAGTCGCTAGGTAAATTCTGTGCGGACCGTCGAAAGTCACGTATTCTCGAAACGGCGGAAAAGTTTCAAAATATGGGAGGCTCAAATATTGAAAAACCAAAGAATATCTCTATTTCCGGTGTTAGTGTGGGTAATTTTAAAAAGGAATTCGAAAGGAAAGCTTCTCTCACAAATGTGCCTTCATCGGCGGAACGTCGTGCACTCGAAAAACGGTCTGAATCGGTTACTAAAGATCAAACAGCTGAACCACAAAATGCATCGAAGAAAGAATCTTCTAAATTACCATCAGATGTTGTTTCGTCTGAAACCAACATCTCACAGCCAATATCACCAAGCAATTCAGTAGAAGAAAGTGGCTCAAAGAATTCTATCACAAACTTTTCTCTCGAGGAAGCTAGACGCTCAATGGAGAACTCCATTGCATTACTGAAGCAGGCTCAAAACGAATCATCCAAAGAAGTCGATCAGTTGTGTGCGAAAACTGAGAACGTTGCTGTGTCCGATGATCATTTGACAGAACGGGAAAGAAAACTTAAGAACGCCCGTGCAATCATTGGCAATGCAATACAACCAGGTGAGATTCAATCACCAACAATATTCGTTATCATTTAGCAGGATCAGATAGAAAAAAAATATCCCTCGCATATCATGTCATATTTTTTAGGTATACGCAGGCCATCTCTGTTCGGAATGGGTGGTGGCCGTTCAATATCGGGCAGTGCTGTCATACCCGATACACGACAAATTCGGCTTGGTTCTGCTGGCCGATTTGAGATACCCATGTCGTCAACGACGACGTACTCAGGTTTTAAAAGTAAGTTTTCTTTTTCTGTTAGGGTTTTTTTTGACAACTACATATTGTGCTTTCAATTTCTCAATGAAAAGTCCTTGAATATAGTTTCCCAAACTAAGTACTTATAAACCCTGAAAAATACCTTAATTGTTACTGTAAATTTTTGTATCTAAACCTTTATCTTTATAAAAATTAGTATAGTATATTGTAGGAAATAAAATCCATATAAATATCTGAAGCACTTCCTTAGATTTAGTTTTGTTTTTAGAATTAGATCTTTACAACAAATCTCGAAGTATTTGTAAAAAAAATGCACTCAATATTTTTCGCGTTTATTCAAATCCGACATAACTGTTTTGTGCATTGAAACCGTGTGAAACCATGTTAGCACAAAACGTTTTTATTTATAGGTTTCTCACCTCTAAATTACATATTTCGGTAATAATGTTTTGATAATGCACAAATTTAAACATAAATCATCAAATAAACAAAAATTATTGCTTACGAAATCACATGAAATGAAAAGCTTTTAAAATTAATGTAGTTGGTTTCCTTCCGCGAATATAATTTCTTTTATAAAATTTAATTGGTAAAATTGGAAAATTATGTAAGGCGAAGTGTAACTATTTACTTACTTAAGGTAGCAGTATAGTTCGGGGAGCTAACAGTCTACGTACAGGTTCAAAGCTCAATGTCCTTTCTTCGCTTGCAGGCTTAATAATTAGTGAGTACGTCTGTATCTGAGACTTGATCTTTAAGGGACATGGCAGTTACCCCCACGACAAGCAGCAAAACAAAATTTTAAATATTAGCTGCAAGGGCGGGAGCCAGATTCAACTCCGAGTATATCGTAGTAACCTGTATAAGCTGTTCACCAAGTAGTTAACGGTTTTGTAGCCGTAGAAGCACCGTTGATTCTATCTGGCGCTGCCGCCTGGATACAAGGATCAGTTGAAGAACTAGGCACCAACGGGTAGAGTATGTAGTTGGTAGAAAGAGACTGCTTTAAAAAACCTGTGGACGATTGTGTCCTCTTAATTCCACTTGTCTACCATTCGAATTGATTTAAGTGAATTATTCTTAAGCTCAAAATGAACTGCCTGATATATTCAAAATTCCAGTAGACGTTAACTTGATTTTACCCCATAATATATTTCAGAAAATTCCAAACAAACTAAATTTACCTATAAAATATTCAGGTTAGTTATATTATGCCTATTCCACCTAAAAACAGAAATGTTTTTTACGAGTTAATGTCTCTTGCGAGGAATTGACAAATCCTTCAAGAGTATCTCTTGTCATGAAAAAGTGCTTCTCACCTTAGCCGTTCGGATTCGGCAAAAGATTATAGATCCTCTCCATTCCTGCCAACAACACGCACTCAGGAATAATTGAGAGTTGTAAGTTATTATGCCTTGGTTCTAAACGAGCTGTAGCGCCACCCAATTTAAGCTGCCCCCACACCAACGCGAATTTTCGGTGGCGACGACGAAAACAATAAAAACAACGTGTTGTTTTCATTGACAACCACATGTTGGTGTGGGGGAACCTTTATTTATTTTTTAAAATTTATTTATTGATGACCTCAATATTTCTTTTTCCAACACAACATAACATAACATTGTTTTAATTGCCAGATTTTTCCAGTGCCAAATGTTTGTTCGTGTAGTGAATCAAAAGAAAGGCGACCAAAGTGTTACAAGAATTGACAACGTAAACCCATTCATGCGTTCTTTAAACACACATTTTTAAAATTACAATTGTAAATGTCTATGTTTAATAAATATTAAAATAATAAATTATAAAACAAACTCTTGCTCTTTGTAAAAAATTATTGTTAGACAGCCAAAATATAAAATAATTATTTATCTGTTTGATGATATTATTCACGATTCCCATTCCCCATTCCATTCTTGTAACAATTCCATCCAACTTTTGTTATTAATAAATTAAATAAAATATTAAATTCTAGCATCTCCCACTATGGGTGAACCACCGCAACAACCTCCAACACCAGGAACAGTTAAAACTTCACGCGCCGAAATTACCCTTAAATCAGCAACTCTCCCGCGACGTAAACCTACAACAAAAACCGAAATACAATTGGATATTAAACCAAGAATTGTGGAACAATCGCCAATGCGTTTTACAACCGAAATGCAACATCCAGTACCCGACCTACGAAGTGCACCAATTCGCGAAGGACCTTATAGTCCATTGTCTACATCCATTCATCAAAGAGCAACAAGCTTGGAACCAACAAGGGAACAATCCAGAGAACATATTATACCGATACAAAGGCCTCCGGTTTATACCCGAACAAGTTCCAACACTACAACAAGGTAAAATTATATAATTAAGCGTATATGTATTGCTTTATGATGATGATTTATTATTATTTTATAGGTCAGGATCATTGTCACGACAGTCGACTCTTGAATCTGAGTCGGATATTACTTCAACAAATCAGTCACAATCAACAATTACTGGGTCCTCTCAGCCAATTAAGAAAAGTCCTCGTGAATTTATTATACCAATTGCTGTGGAAGGTGGTGGTTATATTACACCCAGGGCAGGTAGTATTGAACCATCAGAGTCAAGCCAGACAACTACGAGTGGATCTACATTCAGTCGATTGAGACCCAGACGTATTGGGTAATTTTACTTACAAAAAAAAAAATAAAAATAAAAACAATAATTGAATATATTTAAATATTTTCAATAAAATACCTTTCAGGCTATTGTCAGAGGCAGACGAAGAAAATCTTCCATTCTCTAAAATCAGAACGTCTTCGGTTACTAAGGATGGAGAAGATGAGCCACGATTTACGTTTCATCGACTTAGGTAAGTTTAATTTATTTAGTGTACCTACCTTTTCTGTTGATCTTGATAAAGCCATTTTAATGTAAAATAATTGATTTTTTTTATCTGTATATCTCAATCTTGATCTTAATAAAGGCTTTTTAACGACTAATAATTAATTTTTCTATCTGCATATATCAAAACTTAGTATCAAAACTTACCCCTGTAATATTTTTTGATTTTAATTTTACTTTGCAGGAGTTCACGACCATCAAAGAAACCCACTCAAGATAATGATTCACAAAGTTCGGGTGAAGAAGACGACGATGATGGTTTTGAAATTCTTACTGCGGAAAATCTATTTTCAACTCTCTTAGAACGAGTAAGCTACATACAAAAAATACTTACATATATGAAATTACTTCATACTTAAAATTTATTTTTTCAGGTCAGGGCATTAACAAATCGAATGAATGTGAACAATGAATTTACGTCTGGATTTCCAAATTCAAGCCGTCTATTAAGTAATATGCGACAAAATCAAAGTCCATTTTGGAATCAGGAGCCATTCGGAAGGTTAGTTAAAGAACAAGTTTAAATTAATTTATAAGCTATTGCTTAATGTTTTTTGTGTTTTATGTTATCCATAGCAATAACAATTGTACATTGTTGATCTTATCCATCTAACCATTATTATTTTCCAATTTTTGCTTTCATGCTGCGTCAAAATTACTAACGGTTATTATTGTAAACAAAATACACTCACAATACTGTAAAAATAACTTAAACTTACGTATGTTCATTACAATCAATGCACTTGTAACAATTTGCACACAAATTAAAACATAATATAGGTCCCAATTTAATTACTCATATACAAGTGAAACTGTCGAAGAAACGAAGCAAACGTAAGTATATTTTGTTTGGTGTTTCACTAAAGCTTCTAGTATAAATTATGCTTTATCGCTCTGTAAATTATTAAAATTATAAATTATTCTTTGAATATAAATAGTTAAGGTAAATCAAACGACATTTTTACGAAACTTCAAAAGTATGTTGCCTTCTGTTTAACGTGTTGACGTGAAAGAAGATTAAATAAAGCTAAGAAGCACATAATACCTGTAAAAAAAAATAATATCTTAAATGAAATGAGTTGGTAAGCTTCAACATTTCCTATTCGAAATGCATATCATGAAAGAAAAAAAAAGCAAACCTTACAATCTTTACTTTTTCCCGAACGGATCTGATGATTTAATTGCCATGATTTCAATGATCCAGATCATTTGTGGATAATAAAACACAGTATTCGCTTGAATTATGTATTTCGCAGCGGTTTTTTTTGAAAAATTCTTCAATAATAAAACGGAACTCAGGCAATTAACAAATCGATCACATCGATTTTTGGCAAACAGTGCTGCAATGATGTAATAAGATGCTTTCTGTAGTATGACAGAATCTTTCAATAATTTTAGCTATGTCCTTGGTCCGTAAAAGCTCGAATTAGACTTTTTCTTCTTGAGTTATTGTCTTTTATTTTCCCGTTTTCAATGCTTCAAAGAAGATCACAGTTGATATAACACACATTCTACATCCACGAATTGTTCTTTCGCAAATCTAGATTGATTTTCTCTTTTTCGTTCCAAATAATAATTCCCGGTATTTTAATTTTTACGTAATATAAGTATGACATCGATAGTAAGAGCTGTTAACCACGTTTATATCACGTTAATAATTACTATTAAAATCATTGAAATACAATCACTTAAGTCATACTCTTAAAACTTTTAACTGAGCTAGTTGACAAATTGTAAGTATATAAATGCTAGTTTTAAATTTAAACGTGCTAACATTTTTTTTTTGTTAGCACTGTGTTTATTCTTTTTTCAGTTTTGTGTTTCAACTTTTAAATTGTATCTATTTCAGTCGATTAAGTGGCCCAAGTAATGTTGGAGCACCATGGCGCCATAGTATGTCTCGAGATCTGGGTAACGATATGGATTCAATGTTTTCTCGAACTGGCGCAACATTGCCTAGAGGTGAATATCACAGATTAAAGAGCAAATTTCTCGATCAATAAATAAGAAATTAGTGCTGTTGTTGATACGTTTCATTATTCTAAACGTACTACTTAAATATTAACAAAAATTAGGATTGATATTAATGATTTTTGAGATTTATTTTAATTGCTTTTTTATTATTATTTATTTTCTAATTTTCTTTTCGTCTTCAATCATAAAAAAAATAAAATAATTAACACAAAAGCAAGCGTAGTGATTTAAAAAAAATTCAGACAAACAAAAAAATTTATTTAATTAAACTGTGTTTTTTCCGCAACTACATACATATATATTGTTTAATGTTTAAATGTTATTGAATTTTATAGAAACAAAATATTATCCATGCACATTTTTTTTTTCTCTTTAATTTATAAATTAGCAAATGTTCATAATAGAAAGTTCTAAATGGCAATTTAATCAAACATTATAATATGTTTAGTAAAATTTTATTTAAATGTTAACTCTTTTTATTATTACTTTAAATAATTTGTCTGATGTTATATACATTTTGTACTCTATCATACAATAATTTCTTTCGTATTCAAAGTTTTGAGTAAGACCAACATCAATTTAAAAAAAATAATAAAACATATTTGTTTAAATATGTAAATAACATTTTAGGTTATTGTCACTATAAAACATATTTATTTACATTTAAATCAAATAAAAAAAACTGTTTTGAAAAATTTGACGAATAAAATAAACGAAGATATAAATCTTTACAATTTATTTGATGTTTTGTTGTTTTTTTTTTGTACATACATACATATATATTTTCTTCAATGGTTAATTTACAATTAATAAAAAAAAACATAACTTCAGAGCCCTCTTTCTTTAAACAAAAACTAACATCATTTAACACGTTACACACAAACATTAAACAAAATCTTTCAACTAAAAATGAGCATGTACAAATGTTTATTGTTTATTTTCCTTAATTTTGTAAAAAGAATTCAATTTGTTTCTACTAATTTGCCAAGGAATTGTTTTTGATATTCGTTTAGAGTTCTGGGCCTTTTTTCAAAAAATATTACTAGTCGTAATTATATTTGTATTATATTTCATAAAATTTCCGAGAATAAAAAAACAGCAAAATAAAAATTATTTTTAATTATAAATAGAAAAAAATGTCCAAAACTTTGAATACGAATTTATTTTTCATAATATCAAGACAATCAATTTTTTTGTTTGTTTAAAAATTAAATCAAACGTTTTTGATTTTATCTAAATATTTTTTTTTCGAAAGGACCTTAACGTTTGTTTTAATACTTAATTATTATTTATTTATTTTATTTTTTCTTATTGTTTTTTTATTGCTGCTTGTCATCTATTTTCTTTTTTTTTACATAATTTTTTGCTTGCAGTGGGGTAACGCGTGTCCCAAAATCGCATGCTCAAAAATCACAGACCCCTTTAAAACTACAACACACGTCCAACATAAAGTTAAACAATAAAGTTTGAACAATATCATGTACCACACCAAGGATACTGTTATATTTGCTGTTTTTTCTCTTTTTTTCTCTAACTAAAAAAAAAATTACATTGTTAATGTATTTAAATTAATTTTTAAAAATAATTAATTTTGTATGTTCGAAAACCATGAACAAAGTATAAGAAAAAAATATAGTTATTAAATTTCACAATAATACTGAATAAATAAAATACTAACGGCCACTATTTAACATTCACGAGAAAATTTTGCTTCTACTGTGAGCAGTTACAAAATTTCTTAGCACGTGAGTTCATTTGTTGTTATTAATTTTGTTATTTATTATAATTTTTTTTTATTATTAAATAAAGTTTACAATTTATACAATAAAAAAACAACTAATTTACATTAGATGTCGTCTGGTATGTTTTTATTTTTTATTTTTTTATTTTATGTTAAGTTTCTTTTTCTTTTAAATTTTTAATTTATTTGCAAGAATGTGATTTGAATATTAATTTGTTTTAAGTATTTCGGGGTAAGTATGGTTTGAAATCATAAAAAAAGTAAACGTAGTTATTATGACCATACAAAAATACAAACTAAATAACCACGCCAATATTAAAAATAAAAAAACGTAATCAAAGTGAATAGAATCAAGAATTCATTCATCTGAAGAAGAACTCTAAAAAATCAAACAAATTGACTTCAATATTTACTGTGTTTTGGGTGAAAGTGTAAAGCAACAAAATATTTTTGTATTTTGTTAGTTGATCATATAGTATATCCTTAAAGTTATTGTTATTTGGGCTTTTATGATCATTCTAAATGGATGCAATTAATTGAAAACAACTAATTCATATTTTACCCAACGTTTCGCTTGGCTAATTTCCAGCTTCCTCAGGGGTTTATATTTATTTAGCTTTAAAACAAATTTGAAAAAATGGCATTATGATACATATATATTTATAATATTTAAAATTTTGTTTGGTCTATTGCACTTACTTATTCTTTGAATTGTTTACATTTTAATTAGAAATTTAATAAATTAACATTTGAAACAAAAAACAATACTGAAATGAACAATTAAAAACAAAATTTTTTATTAAATTAAAACACTTATCGGACAACAAAACTTAGAGCTAGTATCACTTTTTATCACAGATCAATTAATAATGGCTACACTGTATGCAGAGCTTATATTATCTATGTCTTCTTGATGATTCATTGTTTTTGTCATTTTTTGTTGAATTCGATGAGTTTCCAATGTATAGCGGGTGGTGGTGCGGTTCTCTTTATCCAGTATTGTCACATTTTCAAAGTCTGCATTGTGATCGTTGTTGAGAAGACATATAGTTAATCATTCTTCCTGAAGATATTGGTTTGGTATACCAGTCAAAGGAAATCTTGTTTTTATTCTTCGACAATTTTAAATCTAGGAAAGGAAGTTGGTTATTGTTTTCTATTTCTATGGTGAATTTAAGTTTAGTGTGATAATCATTTAGTGTTTTTAGTATCGTTTCAGAATCTTTCTTTTTAATTATTGCAACCATATCGTCAACATATTTAGCTATAAATTTGATTTTTGTGTTTGATTTTCTCAATTTGTCTATTGTTTCATCAAGTAAGTGATCCAATACAATATCCGCAATTGTGGGAGATAATGGGTTACCCATCGGCATGCCGAAGGTTTGACTATAGGTCTTTTTGTCATATTTGAAATAGTTGTTGTCTGTCAAGCAAAATTGTAATATTTTTAAAAACTGAGATTTTGGAATTTGGGTGTGATTTTTTAGAGTTTCCCAATTTTTCATTATTATTTTTATAGCCGTATATGTATGAATTAGTTGTTTTCAATTAATTGCATCCATTTAGAATGATCATAAAAGCCCAAATAACAATAACTTTAAAATATTTTTAATTAGTCTTATTGTGAGAATCACCCGAACAACATTCCACCCGGAAAATTTGACATTTTACTTTTCGCCTATTGTGAGTTTCACCCGAAATTTCATGATCAAAAAATTTCCTTTACTGTGAACATTCATTTCGGGCGAAATTTAATGCCATTGACAGCCTTAATTTTAAAAGGCGAACGAAATTTCGTTTGGGCGAAATTCATAATAACATTTAAAATTACGGGCGAGTAAAAAATTTTAAGTTGAAATATTGATCGGTTGAAACTCACAATCGCTTTTATTTGTTTACGTTTAGGAAGTTCTATAAGTTCCGTAAATAGGTTTCAATATTGTGAATTTCCCCTTGGAATATCTTTTCTTAGGGCTAAGTTTTCCTAAACATTCATTCGAATATAGACTATTTGAAAAATTGAAAGTTTGAGACAAAACTAAACTTGAGTACGCTACCACCAAGTTTATAGGCTGGATTTATAGCGATTGAACGGTTGCCAGTATAAATACACCTTTAAATGCCATTTTCCTACCGGCTCAGGGCCCCTATTACGTATTACGAAACGAGCGGGAAGTAAACGACAAAGAGCGATCATGTAAAACGTGGTGTAATAAAGAAAGATCTTGCTTAGAGAATAAGTTTCGGTAAAAAAAGTAAAAACTGAACCTTATATATTTTTAGAGAGAATTCTACATTTACGTCGCTTCTATACTTCGCGTCACTTTGTATCCGTGATGCTTAAAATTAATTGTTTAAAAAACACCACTTTTCATATTTTTTTTGTTAAAAATTCACATAACGGATATAATTTGTATAATTTGATTGTTTTTTTTGTTGCAAAAATAGCGTTCTTTATACCCATTTTGAACGATTTTGATAAAAAAAAATTTTAAACTCGTACTTCCAAGCAGCCTACGGAGTATAGCCTACCAAAATTATCTTTTCAAATTTTATCCTTCACTTTAATTCTATTGTTGAACCAATACATTACATTTCAATGCTTAACCACTTAAAAGCCTTGAATCATAGGATAAAGTATGTAATTTGGTATGTGTGACCCAGTCGTGCATTTAATTTTATTATTATTTGAAGGAAGGAAAATTATTTTCTGAAGGAATTTAAGTTTAAAAAAGTTTTGAAGTTAATTAAGTTTTCTTAATCGAGCAAAGAAGCAAGGAGAAAGGATTGCATGTATAGAGTAATAACTTATAATGATGCTGAACAGTACTCGATTTTGAAAGTTCTCCTAAGTCCAAGCTAAAAGGTAAAGTCCCGCATTCGATTTAATTTAAACACCAACCGTCAATCGGTTACATAAAATACACACTATCGTTTGAAACGGTAAGTTAAAATTAATTGATATAAAGAAAGATCTATCATGTCAATTACAATAATCATTAAATTGACTGAATTATTTCGAAAAATTAATAAACATTCTATGATTACTTAATGATTTTCTTTCAGGAAACAAAAAAAAGAGTCCGAAAATACTTGAAAACAAAGATACTGCCTCCTCTTTACCAGCATCTACCGATGAACCACTAGATCTTGCCGATTTAGATTTATCCCGTTTGCGCCTGAGTAAAAAAGATTTAGAAACACTCTCGAGCATAACACCGGGTCTACCTAAATGTTTCCAAGAACAACTTCTTGCCAAACTGCCACCAACGCAAGCCCGAAAATTATCCCGTACTTTATCAATGCAAAATAGTACGCACGTTCCTACTGTTCGAGTTTACAAACGTAGTCAAAGTGGTGGCAGAAATATGACAACCGCCGTTGACTCGGAAAGATTTACCCCAGGTGAGATAAGATCGGAGATAGATAAAAAATCCAACAACGATTCCAAATCAAATTTCCTGAAGCTTAGTGATAGTTCACGCGAAGAAGGTTCAGATCGCAGTCATAGTCTGATCTATAGGCGGAGTTTGAGTAGGGGTCGTTATGACTATGAAAATGTCCAAGACTTGAAAAATAGAAGTCACAGCGTTTGTCGAGTGTCTGATGATACCAGCAAATCACTTTGCTCGTCATATTCTAGTGATGTAAGCGAAAAATATAAATATTACTCGCCATATCTAACCAAGGGAAGAGATTCAGAGAGTTCTTCAATATCCCCTTATAAACGTTATGATAGTATATCACCTCGTGAAAGCTGTTTAAGTCCAACAAAAGAGTTCAATAGTCGTTCGGTGGGAGAATGTTTGTCGCCGACTTCGGAAAGCCAAGGAAATCTTTCGAATCATCGCAGATATTCTAGGTACCTACGACAAGAATCTGGAGGTGCAAACATAATGGACGAAAACCGTTCAAGTGTTGAGAAAAAACCACGAGAACGTGAAACTCATAGTGTGTTGCGGGAAATCAAAGAAAAAAGCCGTGAATCGAGCCGTGATAGACTAAGTCAAAGCATGGAACTCGATCCAACACTTAGTGAAGTTGAAAGAAAGCCAGAAACAATTGCAGTTCGTCATGTTCGTAATAAAAGCCTTGAAATATATGGCGATGCAAAAGAAACCTCCAACCGCACTCATCTACGCTCGAAATCAAAAGATTTACCAGATACTAGTTCCTTTGAAAAAGAAGAAATTGCTTCGAAAATTTTGGAAGAGCTCCAAGCTCTATCCACTGCAAAAACACGAAAAGACAAAACAGAAGAAACTTCAAGTAGTGCTGCCTCACGAGAAGTCACTTCCGAGAAGGTCATTGTGAAAAAAATAAGAAAAATCAAGCCCAAAGAAAAACCCGTTGATTCTGCCACTGGTGAGGTGGCGGCGACGCCCGGCGTGGATAAAGAAATCAAGACAACTGTTGTGAAAAAGGTTAAAAAAGTCATCAAACGTACTGAAACAAAAGGAGGAGAAGAAAAGACTAGAACACTTCAACCTGAGTCCTCGACTTCCAAGTCTGATCTAGAGAAACCAAAACGAGAATCTAAACTTAAGCGTCCTAAATCCTTTCCTACAAAAGATGGCGAAAAGCCATCTGACCCGACTGGTACTGAAAATAATGAATCTTCCGCAATAGAATCGAAAATTCCACAAGTTAAGACTGCCAATGTTGACACATCGCCAGAAGGTCGTAACGAGCCTAAATTGATAAGACCTAAAAGCTACCCCGCCTCAAAATTGACTCCTCCAAAAGATATCAAAAGAATTCTTTCTAGTCCACCGGAAAAAGATGCAACAATTAAACAAATTCCTAAGCGCTCAAGTGTATCTGAAGAAAAGTCTATAATTGCCAAAAGTAGTGATTCGTCATCGCCTATTGAAGCGAAGCCGACAACGACAATTAAGAGAGTCGTTAAAGTTACCAGAAAATCCAAAATCACAAGTCCAACTCTAACACCTAAGATGTCTGTAGATCCTGACTCTAAAACATCAGACAATATTCCTTCTGAGGTGATGACAATAAAGGACAAATCGCCTGAGAAAAAAGTTGGCAAAGGTCTACTCTATGCTATAGGACAAAAGTTTGAGAAGCTCAGAGATTCAGCTAAGAGTCAGAAGAAAGTCGTTAGCAAAGTTACAACCAGTGCTAATGCCTTGAATCTAACGACTCCAGATGAAGTGCCAAAAGAAAAATTAACTTTGTTGAAGAAGAAGAAAGCCAAATCGACCGGAGAGTGTTGCCAAAACGAAAAAATTGATGAAAAGACTGATGAAAAACCCATAAAGACAGAAACTCGTCGCTCGAGAATCGATGCTATGATACGATCGCTTCGTGATCGTTCAGTTCCCCGAACCCCGGTCTTGACCGAATCAAATCTTATTAAAAGAGCTGTAAGTGTTGAAGAAATGCCTGGGACATTCAACAAATGTGCTGTCAATCGAGTTTTGGGTCTTTTTAAGAGGTTCGAAAAGGATGGCGGTGGTGATCGAAAAGTTCGAAGTACTCGTTCGACGAGTAATATTGAGCGACAATTGCACAAGTCCGAATCACCAATCTACCAAAACCATGATCGACCTAAGTCCAGTGGGTTCTTATCAAAGGTCACCAAGAATTCGAATAATCTAATCTTAGTTAGTAAATCTGAGGATCAGAACGGATATCAGCCTCAGGTGCATATCTTAACCAAGAAAAAGGAAACTCTAAATGATTCATGTCCTGATTGCAAGCAGCAAGATCAGGAACCAAACAAAAATATCCTCAAGGTTTTAGAAAAAGAGGAACAACAACAACAAACTGCCAAAGTCATAAATAAGGATAGCATTAAGGACAAGCGGAAGACATTAGTTTTGGACTTTACTAAGCTCGATAAGATTGACAATAACCTTGCCTCAGCAATGCGTCAAAACTCAACGATCAATGGAAATACAGTCCATAATGCTTCATACAATGAGAACGCATGTAATAACAATAACATCAGAACTTCATCACATGAAATTAACCGTAACCACATTTACACACCACAAAATGACAATGCCACAAATTACTCCTCGGATTCGAGAAGCTATCAAGATGACTGTGCGTCTACGAGTACGTTCCTATCACCAACGGATGAGCCAGAGCTTTGTTTCGACAATTGGTCAGTGTGTTCCGAAGACAACTACATGTTAGCCACACCGTCACCTACTGTGTCCCGTCTATCGAGGACCTCCCACTATTCGTCGCCAACACACCCGTCCGATGGGAATGAGAGTGTTATTGATCGTATAAAACGACGAAGCTTCTACAGTAGATTCAATGAGAAACGCCCGAAGCGTCAGAGCACGATTGTCGGTCCAGGAGCTCGCGACTACTACCGAGAATCTTCAAGTACCACCACCAGCAAACCTAAACAATCAAGCGATAGACAACCTTCGCCTGATATCACAAAAGAATTCTTTAGACCTCTCAAGCTCAGCCCAGCTGGAAGCGAACTTAAGCCACCTGTTTATAGATCAACGCCTGCAAATGCATCCGACACTTCCAAATCATCGAGAAGATTTGAAAATCTGCATTCATCGTCTTCACCTAGTTTCATCTCGAAGCGTTACACCACAGACAATGATTATTTGGGAAGCTCAATAACGAGAACAAAACCATCTAGTACCTATGAACAAAACGGTTCCTCGACAATTCAACCCACATCATTTTACAGTACTTATAATCCTAAACGAAGATCTTCGTACAATTTAAATGGAAGTGTTCCGGGATCTAGTGTACCCAATCATAATGTCGATGGGTATGCAACGGTTGGCAGACGTTCTACTCTTAGACCATATGATCATAGGACAATGTCTTTGCTTGATCCAATTGGACAAAATTCGACATCGATGATTGGAACTTATAGACGCGATTATAGGACTCCGATTGGTGGTGATCTCGGAAATTTTTCAAGGTAATTTTGTTTTTGTCTGTGAATATCATAATTAATTGCTTATCAAAACTACAAAAAAGCCATGTTCAATGCCCATAGCCTTTTGATAATCTGTTTTTGAAAGTCATAGAAACGTTCTGCATATTTTTATTATCTCAGGTACAATTTTGAATTTAAAAAGTTGTGAATTTATTAGCGTAAATGTTAATTTTTATTTTTATGTGTTCAGGGTTAATTTTGCTCTTCTTACCTAAAACTGGACCTTTGATCGATAAAACCTGATCATAAGCGAAAGTTGCCATTTTGAAAGGCTTCTTCAAGTTTCTCAATTTAGGTCCTAGAACTGATTTCTATGCAAACTGTTATCTCAAAATATACATATTCGTATCCTTCTTTTTGCAATGTTATCTGAATATTTTCTCCAAAAATTCCTTACGTAAAGACTTTCATTTCAAAATAAAATCGTAGGATTATTGAAATATCAGAGTTTACTTTGAAAGAGGAAATATTTTTTTTTTACAAAAACTATTTTTTTTTAAATTCTAAACCGCATTTTTTTTTTTAATTTAGCCTGCATTATTTCCATTTAATTGGGTGCATTGTTTTAATTATTTAGAACAAATAAATAAAAAAAAATTAAGTGTTTGCAAATCTAATAAATGTATATTTAAACGTTTTTACGTCTCTATTAAAACAGACCTAGAACCAACTATCGTTCCACATCGGTGTCGCGTAGTCCAACAAACATTTGATGCACAACACCACAAAACGGATTTTGCATTTTTTGTTATTATGCACAGAATAAACGAAGCTCAAACAAGGAAGCCTCAGCATCGGCAGACAACAAACAACAATTACAGCAATTACCTACTAAGCAAAACAACACCAATTATAAATATTAATAACTTAAAATATATTTAGTTTTTATTTTATATATGAATGAAAACAAAAATATTAATTTATATATTTTTTTACGTAAAAATACTTTTTTTTTGTATTAATCACGACTATAGTGCCTTTTTATTTCAAACAAAAAAATGTAATACTGTTTGTACTTAATTAAATTAAAAAAAAAAGCAATATGTTTGAAAAAATGAAAATACACAAAATACGTACATATGTATTTAAATTCGTAAAAAAACGCAATATTTACATTTATGTTTCGAAAATGTAAAAATAGAACATTACATGTTTCTTTCCTCTTGTTTATCTTTAATAAACAAAGCACTCACACACCCAACTGAATAATTAAACCCAAATATTAATATATGTAATAGTAATTTATAAACATAAAACAAGTTAACAGATACAACGGAAAATTAATAACATATTCATTAAACGATTGGTTGCAATTAAAAATTACATTTTTATTTTGATGTAGTTTTCTAAAACAAAAATTGAATCGATATAATTATAAAATACAAAAAAATAAACTAAGATAATTTGGAATGGAAAAATTTTGATTGTGAAAATGTTCCAAGTATATATGCATTACATAGGTATATATATATATATATATATTTATATTATAATATATTTATTTATATTAAAGATTTTAGAGATACAATATTGCATAGCAAAATGTGTGTTCGAATTTGATGTTTAAATTTTTACAAAGTGAATTATAATTGTGTTGACATATTTGTAAAACGAAAATAATTTATAATTTAAAGACTTAATAATGAACAATAAAAAAGATCCTAAGTAAAGAATTATATTAATGTTATTTTATATTTTTTAAACGACCTCGCATGCACACATTTTTTATATAATTCCGCATTCCTCTATTAGATATCGTTAAAATAAGATCTTTTAAGCGTTGTCTTCTACTGCGATCGCCGATCATTGAATATATTTGTTTTGCATACCAAGCAGATGCTATGTCAGGCGTTGGGTAGAAGATTTAAGTTTCTCCTGAGTTGCATCCATTTGCTGAATTATGATGAGGTTCAGCAGAGAGTTATTTTCACAGTTTTTACAGACAATTTGGGAAAATTCATCACCAAGAGTAATCTATAAAAAATAAAGACATTCTGAAATTGATCAATAAGTAAGTAATATTATTAAACGTGTTTATTATTTCGAGTTCTTCGCACAAATCAGCTTTTTAATTAAAGAATGGCAAAACTGTATCAGTATTACTTTTGAAAAGTCTTAAAACTGCAGAACAATTGGACAATTAAAAGTAATAATAATGATTTTCCTGAAGCTTACCTATTGAGTGTGAGGGTGGCGTATGTGGAACATTTTTTTTGTTGAATAACAAAAAGGTATTTGAAATTTGTTTGTAAAATTACATGTAGGTATGTTTATATTTTTTTATATAAAATATTTACATTCCTGTTACTGCACAATATTTTTTATCGCAAAAGGCGTGACCTCCAACAAACATTTAAATTTTAAAGATAATAATAAAACGAAAAATAACGGTGGTATTTAGATTAAATTCTTATGATTTTCTCTCAAATTTAATACTTTCTCTAAATCTATTTACAAAAACTGTATCAGTTCATCCGATTCTGAGCAATAACAGTTAATCGGGCTCCAACATTTTGTAACTATACAGTTGAACGGGAGTTTACATACGATCTAATTACACCTTATTTGGGAAAACTAAAAGTACAAAACTTTTAGGCTATTTCTAGGGTAGGCAGTCAAAAAAAAGGTATTTTTCTTAGTTGTGTATTTCAAGAAAATAATTGTTTTACACATTCTCCTTAAACACTGAACTGTCGCCACTTTAAGTAAGTTCTTTAATATAATATTAAGGGTCTGTTTCACAATGTCTGATTACAGTTCCAATTAAGTTACATTGAACTTATTCGACAGTTAATATCCTCATTTACGTTTCACAATTTCTCAATAGGTCTAATTAGCAATTAAAGTTCTAAGTATTTTACTGGCCAGGTGAAGTGCCGATCAGCAAATTAAACTGACAATTAAAACATTCAAATCTGTCTTTACTCACGTCTCACACTCACACTTCGATTCAACACACTGTTAAATAGAGTGCTGACTGCTGTTACTATCCAGAGCTCTTAGAAACATTTTAATTTGACTGGAAAATTGGAACAACGAACGAATAGCTAATTGATCGTTGTAAAACGGAAATTTTTTTAATGGGAGAATTTAATTTTCGGATAACTAATGAGATAACTAATAAGAACTTTACTCAGACATTGTGAAACAGACCCTAAACCTTTAAATTTCTTTATAAAAGGCTTGTATCAGTTCTTAAACTCTTTTCTTCACACTTACCTTATCGCTCATAACTCTATTTATAAACTCCTGCATAGGTAAAGAATCCTCGAAAGCTGTTATTGGCTCGTCATATTTTAATTCTTTGTAACAAAGTCTACATCGGTCTTGATGACAGGAAGCATTTAGAGGATCTTCGATTTCATTTTGTTGCTGATCTTCTTTGTCGGGAGATTCCATCTCCTCCAGTATTTCTAAATCCTTTATCACTTCTACTTGTGTTGGCTCTTTGGTTGGCTTTTCAAAATCAGATGAATTTTCTCCATTTAAGCTATCAGAATCGATCTCATAACCGACAACTTTGTTTTGTAAAGAATTCGTTTTTGTTTTATTGTCGTCGTCGCTCTGAAGAAGTACAATATTATGAACCTCAATTGATTGTGTTGGATTTGACATTTGCATAGTTTCTTGAAGATTATTTCTGAAAATCGAGGGAAGCGCAATCGAGTGGGGAAGGTCTCTCTTAAGTATTTGTCTTGTTTCTTTGTCATGAAAGCAGTTCGATGCGAAGTGTTCTGAGCAAAGAAAATACTTTACAATACGATTGAGGGACTTTTCCTTGAGGTCACTGCGTCCGGCTAAATCAGCCCATTGATCTGCACTGGAAAGAAAGAAGGATAAGAAATTTCATCTATTGTTTGTTTTTAGTGAAGTTTACAACTTACAACTTTTTGTTTTTCGGAAAACTAAAGTAAGAAACGTTTTTAGTATACAGTGTGCTGTTAAAACAATGCTGAGCGCAACATCTCTTCGACATGGTGGTGGATTATTTGTTATTTTTAATTTTTATGTTTGCATCACAGTCCAAAATTTGCTTGTTGATTTATAAACATCTATGCCGGCCGCGGCGGTAAAAACGACAAACGTAGATTAAAAAAAAGTGGCGATTTGTTCACTTTCGTTGTGCAATGTGCAGTAACCAGGTGTGTTCGGGTACTTCTCGGACTAAATCCAGCAATCTGTCAAATTTGGAGGAGTGGTGATGAAATTCTCTCAAAGGGAAACGAAACTGTCCGAAAATACACGAAGCGAACGCCTTGAACCAAAATATTTGCCACTTTAGGTTCCCCCACACCAACGCGAATTTTCGGTGGCGACGACTAAAACAACAATTAAGAACACATGGTTGTCAACGAAAACAACATGTTGTTATTATTGTTTTCGTCGTCGCCACCGAAAATTAGCGTTGGTGTGGGGGATCCTAAACGTAAACAAAAAGTAATCAAAATCAAAAAAAGTAAACAAAGTGACAATATTGAAATTATAATTATACATAATCTTTATTAAATTCGATGATAAACAAATTTAAATCAGCATTGTAAATATTTACTAATCTGCAATTCAAGAAACAATTGCAGATCTCAAATCCCAAACAATCATGTCGTTGAACGTGAAAATTTCTGAAATTTCCGTCGTTGTGTATGGTCTTTGTATAATAAAGCTAAGACCGCACTTGGCGGAACTGAACTTCACGACTTATTTGTAGGAAATAGTATGAGCTATATCGCACTAAGCGACAAGTGCACTTCACGGCGCGACACTATGCGACAAAGTTGATAATAGCCATGTTTTTTTGCAAGCCCGGGGGGAATTGGATGAAAAAAACGACGTGCATGCTAAACAATTAACATGTTAAATGTAACAACAACTAAAGGCTTAACTACATAAGCCAAAAAGTACTGAAGTACAAAAGTAAAAATATTTTTTTTACCGCTAGCGCCGTTGTTTTGTGAAAAAGAATACACAAATTTGTTTTTAAACCAAAATTTAAGCTTTCTGCATCATTTTTATAAGTTTTCTAGTCAGAAAAACTATCACAAAATCAATTTAAAAATTTTCACTTTTGCACTTTTTCACTTTTTTGGCTTATGTAGTTGAGGCTTAATCCCGGAGAATTCTCGGGGCTTAACTTAAGCGCACCGAAAAACTGTGTTACCGGTATGAATTGCATACATGTTATCGATAGTTTGTATGAAAACTCCATGTTTTTTACTGTCATGGCGTCGCTAATCCCCGCTGTCGTTTTTTTCAACCAATTCCCCCCGGGCTTGCAAAAAAACACGCCTAATCTGACTAACTGTGTCGCGACGTGAAGTTTCGTTCACTTTCATGCGAAAGTACGCGTACGGTGTCGCTGAAGTGCAGTTCCGCCTAGTGCGGTTCTACCTTAAAGGTATATACAAAAACCTTGTTTCTATACTACTCAAACCTAACCGTTTCTACCAATTTTAGCCCGTGATTCTCAATTCTCAAAAAATGTTTTTTCAATAGGGGTATTCCCGATGCGATGCAAACTGGTCTTGCATCATTGCAAAAGTGCAAAGTTTTTTTTACAATGGGGTTAGGGTATAGCAATTTTACACTTTTGCATTTTTGCAATGATACACGACCAGTTGCATCGGATCGGGAATACCCTTAATATAAAAATTGTTCCACAATATTGTATTTTCTAGAAACATTTTTGTACGAACAGTCAAATATTTCTTTTTAAAAGCTCACTGAGCTCATGTGTCTGCAATTTTAGAAATCTCAGTTATTTTGTCTACCTGCGCCAACACATACGTCTTTCAACGTTGCGTCGCGTTCTTCGTGGTTTAAAATTGCAAAAAGTGAACATTGCATATATTAAAAAGTAGTTAACGTATGGCCACTTCCATTTATATTCCGCTGCTGAAATTTCTTGCGAATTTGCACACATTTTCACAAAATTTCAAAATTTGCTGTCAAAACCCATAGAAAAAAACTAATTTTTTGGGAAATTTGTTGAAAAAAAGTTAGGTACCAAACAGACATAATATTTCTAGAAATGACAAATAGATGGACAGGCTTAAATAATTGAAAGTATACATGGGCAATATTGTGCTCAGTTTCTTCGTTAAATGTCGGCAATATAGGATAATGTGCTCAATTTTAAATTTGAATTCAAATTTAATATTCTTTGCGAAAAACGTTATTTAACGAATTTGTTTCCATTGTGCTCAGTTTGAACGTTAAGTGCCGATAGTGTAGTGTTTTGTGCTCAGTTATAATTATTTGATTTCAAATTTGAATTTAATGGCAATTAGGACAAAAATATTATTTTTGTAAATAGGTACTCGCTTTAAAGCGAAAATGGAAAAAATGTTTTTAAAATCTTATTATCTTACTTAATATTATTATTTTAAAACTTCGCACTTTTGTTCCAAAATTTAGAAAAGCTGTGTTTCAATCTTATTTTCTTTTTTAAGTATTGACAGCACCGTTTGGATTAATGTCGTTTTCCATTGGACGTTTGGAAGAGTCCAGAATCAAAAAGAACTCTTCTGAAACCATTCCATTGGCAAAAAAAAACGGTCAACCGACGCTTCTCAGAAGAAAATTTCGCTTCTCGATTTGAAATCAGAATCCACTCAAGAAGCACTAATACTATAACTTAAAAACAAACTCACTCAAATGTCAAAAGTAAACATCGGACTCTGTTTGATTGTATGCCTGTTCGATAACATGAAATGTTCACGATGATTCACCAATATAATGACAAAATTTCTAAGTTGAGTAGAAGTAGTTAGTATTGTTCCATTGGATTTTTAGAATGAGTGAATCCCTGAGTGAAACCAATGGAAAACGACATATTAAGTTAAGACGTATAAAGGTCGCGTTATAAATTCTTTACTCAAAAGGTAAAATGTCTTAAGTCGATTTTTAGCATTTTTCAGGAAAGCAATTTTAATCTTAAAAAAATTATTCCGAGAAGATTATTTTGAATGGGAGGCTGAAACTTCAACCAAATATCAATTATTAATCACTCTTTTGGTATTAAATGCGGCATTTTAAAAATCAGTTAAGGTAGTGTTAATAAGCAAAAACCTTACTTAAGCCATTTTAACTTTTTCCAAAGTTTGTTAAAAATTGTCTCAAGTTACTTTAGCCGTTGTTCTACTTTTTTTTAGAATTAATATTTGGACTTACGTATACATAAACCATTTTTCCCTTACATAATTTGAAACATTCAATTACTTATGTACATGCATATTTCATTTTATTTATGGTGTAACATATTTTGTTTTAAAAAAATAATATAAAAACAAGAATAATTTATGAGACAAAGTATTAAAAGCCTTGGTCATCTATTCCATAGCATCTTCTTCAGTTTCTTCCGTCAAATCTGGATGAAAATCTGGCTTGAATTCTGTGCATAGATTCTGATAAAAATCATGGAACCGCTCATCGATCGGAGGGAGTAGGTTCATCAAGTCCCGCTTTTTGGCATTACTTATTTTATTCGGTCCATCGTAAATCAACTCTAAACATTCCGAGTTCACTTGGTTGTATCCTCGTTTTTTAATATTTTCTACTTGATAAGGCTTTTTTCATCCAAAGTATTTTTATAGTAAATATTAAATAGAGTTCCAATTGAAAACCCGAGCGATCTTATGTTTTTCCAATTAAAGGATTCCCCACACCAACGCGAATTTTCGGTGGCGACGACGAAAACAATAATAACAACGTGTTGTTTTTATTGACAACCATGTGTTGTTATTCTTGTTTTCGTCGTCGCCACCGAAAATTCGCGTTGGTGTGGGGGAACCTTAACCTTGTTGTTATCGTCATCAACTTTACGAAAAATGTATCTGTTTTTTACAATTATTCTAAAGTTCCAGAAAGTTGTTTGGGACACCACATTTACTAAAAACGTGTTTTTGGTTAAAACTCCCCTTATGAATTGGTGCCATCCGTTGGGCGATGAATTTTGAAGGCCGATTTTGTTTTCTTCCTTTCAATGATGTAATGATCAATGTCACATTCCATGTGTGTGTGACCAGGAATCAAAAACTTGTGATCAATATGCCTTAAATTGTTGTTCTCAGTATACATATTTGCATTATATTCTTTGGAATCACAGTTTTCAAAAAGCGATTAGTTTCACCCAAAGTCATTTTAAAACATTTCTGGAAAACTTGTGTTCTGATCCCCTTTCAGATGAAGTAAATAGCTATATGTGAACTGGCGATTTCGAGGAGTTTTTCCACTTTTCTTTGAGCGCGTTGTCTTCTTATCTTCTACAGAAATCAGTCCAGATACAAACGCCAACTTTATGTTGTAATTTCCAAGCTCCCAATAGTGTTTAAAAAATTGTTTCCTGTTCCGTTTCCTGTTTACGTTTAAAATCGGTAAGTAGTTCATATGTTCATAGTAGGCCTAAATTTCTTTTTTGACGCCTTTCTTTTCGGGATTATTTTATTGAGGTACTCTCCGGATTGATATTTTATTCTTCTTTGTTTTCCGAAATAATATTTAGTTCTACTTTCATCGCCATTTCTTCAATCTGAATCTGGCAGGCAAAAATTTTGGTTTATAACATTTTAAACTAAATGAATGTGTTTTTTTTTGTATATACAATTGGATAATCAACTCAAAGAAAAGGTTAATTGACTTGTATTCATGAGCTATTATTGATACAAACATGCTTAACTAGCCAATAAAATAACACAAAATATGTCACATAAAAGCAGATACATGACTTACCTAAATTTTCACTTTCATATTCCTTATCAAGCACAATTTTTAACACTTTTTAAAAGTGCAAGCTTAAGCTTTGTTATTTAATATTTGCACAAGTGAAGTATTTTTAAAAAGGTAAGTTCATATAAATCTTTTCTTTTTCATCAACAAAAATGTTTTACTCAACTACCGACTTATCCAAGTTGATCCGAAAACTCAAATTACCTACCTATACCTATATTATTACTTTAAACGAGCAATTCTTGTATATATATATATATATATATATATATATATATATATATATATATTATTGGTTTCTCGAAAACGGCTCTAACGATTTGGATGAAATTTTCACAGTTTATTTCAATGAATGAGAAAAAATTTTTAAATTTTGATTTTGTAAAATCCGCCTACTACCACGCCCTCTTTTCCTATTTCTTAGTTTCTCGGAATTGGTCGGAAACATCTCTTTTTCTTGGAAACGACCCAAATGATTTGAATGAAATTTTCAGAGTTTGTTTTGATGAATGAGGTTAAAATTAAGAAAAATAATTCTGTAAAATCCACCTACTGCCACGCCCACTTTTAATGTTTCTTCGTTTTTCAGAAACGGCTCTAACGATTTTGATGAAATTTGCAGAGATTGTTAAGATCAACGAGAAAAAATTTTTTAATTAGTTTGAAATAACTCCGCCCTCTACCACGCCCACTTTTTTTAATATAATGGGATCTCAGAAATGGCTGTAACGATTCGGATGAAATTAGCTGGGAGTATACTGATGAATGACAAAAAAAATTTGAAAATAATTTTGAGAAAATCCACCCACTGCCACGCCCACTTTTTTTGTTTTTTGGTTTTCGGGAAAGGCTCCTACGATTTGAATGATATTTACACAGTTCGTTCAGGTCACCGAGTCAAAAAATTTGAAAGTAATTTTAGTTAAATCCGCCCACTGGCACGCCCATTTTTCTAATATAGCTAATTTCGGAAATGGCTATAAGGATTTGGATAAATTTTGCAGGGAGTTTAAGAAAACAAAAAATTCAGAAAACGGTTTTAGGAACATCTGTCCACTACCACGCCAATCTTTATTGTTTCATAGTTTATCGAAAACTATCGTAAATGCCTTTATTTTTTGGAAACTACTGAAACTATATGAATCAAATTTTCAGAATTTATGTAAAGGAATAAGAATAAAATTCAAAAAAAATAAAATTTAAATCCGCCCATTTTTATTAGTTTTTGGTTTCTCGAAAACGGCTCGTGGATGAAATTTTCAGAGTTTATTCTTATAAACAAAACAGACATTTTCAGATTGGATTTAATACGCCTGATGACGCGCGCACTTTTATTATTTTTTCTTAGTTTGACGGGATTAATTCAAACGATTTGAATGAATGTTTTAGTTTATTCTTATGAAAAAATTTTAAAATTTTTTTTACTAAAATCCTACCACTGCCATGCCCATTTTTATTATTATGTACTTCGTTTCCGAAAATTTCAAGAAATTTTCAGAATTTTTTCTTATGAATGTGAAAAAAAATTAAAAATTATATATATATAAAATCGCCCACTTTCACGCCTACTTTTCTTAATTCTCGCAAGGGCTATATTTTTTTATTGGATTTTATTTCACATCGTTATTCCTATTTAAAAAAAAAAAACATAATGCTCAAACACTCCACTGACACCACTGCAGTCGCAATAAATTTGGCTTTGAGGAGCAAGTTTTCAAACGTTTGGAACCAAACTATAAGTACATCTCGGATAATTATCGAATGGCCTTAATGTTTCCATGATAAGAGTGGGTACGTAAGTGAAAGGTAAATTACTTAGATCATGTTTTAACTAGAATTTTGTACATTTTTAGGGCACGTATAAATAACATCTGTTGTAAAACTTTCAAAGAATTAATATTGCCTATTATTTCACTACTTAAATAAATTTTTCTTATGAAATAAAAGGCGTTTTTTTTTTCTCTAATCTATATAGTATTGCAAAACAGTTCAATAATATTAAAAACAATGAGCTTGAATAAAGAATGTGTTTTCTATTGAATTTGAAGCAAAATAAATAATAACGTATCATATAGCAACTGGAATTCTATCGGGACTATTTTGATAAGCTGTATAGTCTTGTTGCTATGATATGTTATTCAGCCCTATCATGAATTCCATCGTAATCGGAAACTTTTCCGAATCCGGAAAAAAATATCACCGAATCCGTTCGTAATGACTATTTGTATGAAATTTTTCACTACGATGGAATCTGTGATAGTTTTTTTTCGGAACTCGTAACAAGTTTTCGATTACGATGGAATTCGTGATAGGGCTGATTATAATTTTGATTCATTGAACCGTTTTATAATCTTTATAGAAAAAAGAAAAAAAAAACACGCCCAAAGTCAGGATTTTTATATAATACTATTAAACGAGCAAGCTTGTATCTTAATATCTTTATGTGTATTATTGAAATTTAATTAAATTTTTCTACAAAAAATAATAAAAAAAATTCTCAAAATAAATTTTAAAGATACCGAGCGTACTAATATTAACAAATAACTAGGGAATTTATTTAATATTTTTACTTCAATCTGGAGATCACTACCATTAATATCACCATTTATGTAAAAGTTTGCACTAAAAAATATTTAAATAAAAAACTTTAAGACAAATTTGTTGAATTATGTAGAAGTTAGTTGATTTTCCTTAGGGTCCAGTTAGGGGCCAGTTATAGCTTTCATTGAAACTCATCATTGAATATTTTAATTAACAGTTTTGAGGCCCTAAAAAAGCGATATCAGCGATGTTTTTGATGCCACTAAAAAGCTGATGACTCGATTATTATTTCTATTCAAAAAAATATTTCATTTTGGTCCTACCTTTCACATAAAACGATTTTTAAGATTTTAATGATCAATGATAAGGTAGTTCAATCATTGAAATAAAGAAATTCATTTCCTGCGATAGGCTGGGCCAAAATAAAATCTTTTTTTTTGACTAGAAATAATAATTGAGTTATCAGCTTTTTATTTGCATTAAAATAATCACTGATTTCACTTTTTAAGTTCCTTAAAATTAACAATTAAAATGTTCAATGATGAGTTTCAATGAAAGCTATAACTGGCGCCTAATGTCTATTTAATTCAATTTAAAGGAAATGTTTTAATTTGGAAAACCGACTTAAGTCAGTTAAATTAAATTCGAAAATGGAAAAACGGCCTAAGTGGAAATAAAATTTTAATCTGAAGAAAAATTAATTTTGGAAAAAATTAGAAAAGAACTTAGGGCTGTTTTCCTTATAAAAAATTATAACTTAAAAATGAATTAAAATATGCCTAATTAGAAATAAGACATTAAACAGTTGCACACAACGAACACTCTGGAGTTAAGTCGTTATTCCAAGTGCAGTTGTCTTTATTGTCATTGGGCCCTACCAATAACAAAATTTAGAGACGACTTAAATATTCAAGTAAAATGGACTATAATGGTATATACTCTATATAACAAACCAAACATGGTATGACTTAAATATTTAAGTAGATCCTAAATAATGAATATTACATGGTACGGGCTTTTAAATAATAAACATTTGGTGTATGGTTCATTATTTATAGTCCATACCATTATGGTTAATTTGACTTGAATATTTAAGTCGTCTTTAAATTTGGTTATTGGTAAGGCCCATTGAATTATGTCGTTTTAACAAAACTAAAAGTGACTTCCAAGTGACATGAAACAAGCCGATTGCACAGAAATGTAGCTAATTTTCAATTTTTTTTTTAATATTAAAAAAAAAAGTTTTTAGCTTAAGTCGAATTTACCTTTTGAGTAAAGAATTAGAACAACTATGAAATTCCAGTTTTTTCCTTACCTTTTTGGTTTCTAAAATAATTTGAATACCAAATGAAAAAAACTTTATTTTTAATAAATAAAACAAGAAATATCAGTTTTTTTTGGGGCTGAACGAACAGTCTTGATAACTCTATATAATTCCTTTAAAGCAGACATTAGAAAAAACTAGCCTTAACTATTTGTTAAACTTTATGCAATATTATTACATACCCATAAATAATAAAAACACAGTTAAAGTAACAAATAGGTGTTTTTTTCCAATCCCGGAGGGAACTGATGGAAAAAATGATTTCGGGGATTAGCGACGCCATTACAGAAAAAATGGAGTTTCCATACAAACTCTCGCTAACAAGTATGTACATAACTCCCGTCAGTAATACAGTTTTTCTCCGTGCTTAATAATTTTAATTGTTAATTTTGAGGCATTTAAAAAGTGAAATCAGTGATTATTTCGATGCCAATAAAAATGTGATGACTCAATTATTATTTCTAGTCAAAAAATATTTCATTTTTTATACCTATAGATACCTTTGACTTTAAAAAAAATTCGTTAAAATGTAGCTTGATTATTGTTGTTAACATTGCAAGTTCGTGTGGTCCAATCGTGCATTTTTGTTTTAAATATATTATTTACCTCATCTGTTAATTGCATTCTCAAGACCATTTAAAGGTTTTTCATATACAATACCTATAGGTTTAATAAGTATGTAATAGGTGCAATGTGCATGCATAAATATAAAATAAAAAAAAAAACGTTTTATACACTGTTTAAAAGAATGTGTTCCTATATACATACATCATTATACTTGCATTCTATAGAATGATATACAATATATGTATGTATATTGTATGTATATGCAATAGGTGTAGAGCCACACATAACCGCCCACATTCAAGTCAAGACCCGGCCTATGATATCAATATCAATATTTGAAAAGAAACTTTATTCAAACTAGGTGCCCGTTCATCGTCAAAATCATCGGTCGGTCGGTCGTCCATCATATGAATGAGCCACCCAGTTTCCAAAATTGGGCAATATGTCAATGTCGATGCAGAAATATAGTGCGAGATTTCTCGCATTTATAATTAAGTTTACATACTTTACGCCTTAAGTTGGAGCCATTAATTCCATTTCTGTGTGTATCAGAGGTGACAATCAATGGTGAAATTATAATAGATTTTTTTACTAAGTAATTTAGTTGCTTTGTATAATTCAACAATGTGAAACACACCTCCGGGTAATCAAAATCGATTTAACTTGGACATGACTAGAATGTTCTTTTTTTATATATTTAATTTTATTTATTTAAAAAAAAAAAAAAAAAAAAAAAAAAAAAACACTTTCGTGAGGGTAGCGCCAGTCTGCGAAATAATATCTATGCGAGATGTGTAGAAGTTCAATTTTATATGTATAGACATAGAGTGTCGGTTTAGTGAATAGGAATTAATTAAAATCCGCAACTCCGGGACACGGAGAAGGAAAAATTTATACAAACAATGGCGCAACAACAACATTTTTATAGAATAAAAAAAAATACGACATACAAAATCTGAGTACCTACCTAGTACCTACCTAACCTATAGCAAGCTTCATATCATCTTTAGTTCTTATAGGCATCATCAAATCGATGAGGCAGAAGGAACCAAATCATATATATAGCTATATGTACCTCCTATAGATACACTTCGCATTTAATATTCTGTTCAACCAGATATCGAAAATGATTTTTATTCCTTTCTTTTCTTGATTAAACGGCTTTTAGTATCCAATAGCTTCTACTTCCAGATTTGCCCTGCCCTCTTGCGCTTCCGTTTCCACCTTAATTGAAATCTTATTCAACGCGCGAACGGCATAAATTGAATTTTGTCATTGCACAGATAATGAAAATAAATCTTCTTATTTCTTTCAATCAGTCTTTTTTTTACATTTTTCCCTCTGAAGCATTAAAACCTGGAAGGGAGTATTGAAATAATAATAATATAACAAAATAAAATTATTCACAAAAAGGTCAAGTGGAATTGAATTGAATAATAATTTTATGAAAAATTTTATTTTAATCAACGTAAAAAAATAAACGTTTTATACTATACCTTTCTAAGTGAAGGAGTTTTAGCCTTCCTTTTAAAGGTATCTTTGATATTTTCTATAAAAAAAAAAACATTAATTTGGTGGGTAGGCATTATACTATCGTAGTGAGAATTTGTGGTTCAATATTACTCAATGATTACAACTTTATCTATGTAAGGGATTTCCGATATTGGTTAAATTGGGGGACTGAAGTCAGGTCGCATGGACAAAGCATAAATATCGTATCGTCGTCTTCATAATATTATATTTTTGTGAAATTGGTTATAGAAAAGGTAACATCAACAGTGCTTTCGAAATGTGAAATAAACTAAAAAAAGAAACCGAATGTACAACAATTTGTGTGTGGCTAGTAAAAATGCAGGTTGATTCAAATGAATGAAATTGGGATGGACCGATCATGTGACCTTTGGTAGCGCAATGCGTAGTGCATATGGTTCTGAGAAAAGTTTAAAAGTGGTCCAAGTTTGAATGCAGTATTGTAGAGGGGTTGATTCTGAGTATAAATTTCTATTTCTATTTCTATTTGTGGACTTGTAACCCACCCAAGTGGGTCAAAAGTCCATTATTTTCTTTTGTTAGTTTTTGTTCAGTGAGGAAAAAATTAGAACAGAACATAACATAACAGAACAGCACAGGTTCATGAAAAACGTCAGAACAATTTAGAACAGGAAATGCCCACCTATGCTATCAGTAAAAAAAATAACAACAATTTTTCCGAGCATATATTATGCTTCTTTCAAATTCACAAATATTCGTATTAAAACTAAAATTACTACATTATAATAGAATCAGAATTGATTGAAATGCACCTTTTTAAGAGTTAGGCAGAGATTCAGATAAAATCTAACAAAAAAACAAACTACATTCATTGAAAAAAAAATCACAACAGCTGATTTTGACAGTTTTTACAAATCTGTTCTAACTTGTTCTACCTCTAAATGAAGTGCAGAAAATCCTGTTCTAAAGTGCTCCAAACTGACTAATTGACCAGTACCCAATTCAGAACAGTAAATTTCTCATTGAAGCAGCAAAAACTTGTAATTTTCTGTTCTAAAGTGTTACAAATTGTTCCGGACAGCTTCATTGAATATACTCGTTGTTTCATTCAAACTTTTAGGGTATGTTTGCTCCGTTTTTTGCACGAACTGTCACTTTTTTAGGAGAGTTTAACTGGAGTTTATTAAAAAATAATATACCTACACGACTAGATCTCAGGAACTTGTTGTGCTGTTGTGGATCGAGTAGCTGAAAATTTTAAAGATTTTGTATCTATTAAATTAATTAATTCAGGTGTTAAAAACGAAATGCGAAACCGAGTGGAAATGCTTGGGATCACCGAAAATTCGAGAACAACTGCAATAATTTTTAGGGTTCAGTTTGCAGAAATCCATCGTTACTCGATGGAACAGCCTTTATGATTTGTCTTAAACAAATATACGAAAAATAAACTTTTGTCTTGCGAATTGGTGTCTTATAAAGTCTTAATATGTACATATGTATTTTATAATAATGATTTCAAGTACATATTAGCTGTATTTTATTTTTCCCCAGATCCAATCCAGATCAGATCATGAAAATAAAGCAACCTTTACCTAGGATCTCAGTGACAACTTGTTATATTATATACCCAATTCTTTTTCTCTTTGTTTTTTTTTAATTTGTAGGTATACAGCCGTTGTCTTTTTTCTTTACACTACTGAGACGACATTTTACAAATTAAGGGTGTGTGTTCAAAATGGATTTGGAAATCCAAATTCAAAACAAAGTTTGATCTTGTGTTGTTTTTGTAATACATGTATTCGATAGCGTTTTATTGCTAATTTATAGCTAGCAATATAAGTACCAATAAAGCGCTTTAGCCACTTTTATGTTCACTCTTTATTTCTTAGCTTTGTTCGCTAAGTATTCTTTTTTCCTTGTCTTCACTATGTATCATTTTATGTCTTGATTATCGACAGCTTCGTAAACGACGTATCTGAATCCAAGAAAATTAATCAAACTGATTTTGTTATTGTAGGAAAAATGACGATCATCTGACGATCAAATTGAAGTTGAATTTTGTAAAAAGAAATACATTTTTATGAGAAATCTTCGAAATTTTAAGAAGTTGTGTATAAAGACTATACTTAAATCTCGGTTTAATGGTGGATGTAAACGTAAATGTAATATGGTCACTTTTTTAAAATATAAAAAGATTTTGGTATTCTTCAAACAAGATTTATTTGTTGCAAAAAAAATCAAGGAGTACAATTCGATACACTTTTTTTTAACTTTTGATACATTGCTGAAATGCGATTTTTCATCCCTATGGTCTGCCCCTTAGCTAAAGCCATCGATTTTCTTCAAAGAGAGAATAATTGCCACTATTGATATCTTTTGTCGACTCTGTTGACAATTAAAAATAATTGGGAAATATTATGAACTTCATTTTAATGTCACTGTTGTAGAAAAGGTTTAAGGATCACTTGCGACCCGTTTTAAAGATTTATTTCGAACCATGTCAAATCATTCTCTCATACATTAAGGTGCAAGAATTTAGAATGAAATGACTAAATTTTTGGTTAGTAATTGCTCAAATTTAGAAGACCTAAAAGCATTTCCTTCAGTTCAATCACTATTCATAAAGTATAATTGCTCTACCGTCATCGGTTCGAGATTGAAACATTTTTTTTAAACGTAATTCTTTTAGATCTGCCGAAAAATTGTCGATTAGGTAATAAGAGTTGTATCTAAAGCTAATTCCGAATAAAAATAAATAAATCTTAGGTAATTGAATTTTTTTATAAAAAACAACTTAAAAAAAAATATTTGTTTCTATTTGGTAAAAGCTAAAATAATGTTTAAATATCGTATAACTTTCAGTCATAACACTTTCTAAAATGAGGTAGGAAGGATCAATTTTCTTTACGATAACACATGCTATGCTACATGTGCAGCATGTCGTATGCAATATGTCTCATGCAACAAACCACAATTGCATCATCATCCTGTGAATTATGGTCTTCAATTCAGAAGTCACAAGCTGAAAAAATTGCTTTCCCAAAGGGCTTGGGAATTGAATATTTTGCAATTTAAAAATAAGAAAACTGCGCTTATGGTTTAACGTTTTTTTAATTCATAAAATCACAAACTTTTTCTCTATCATATGGTTATTTCAAGTTTGTTATCTCTTGTCATGAAAAAGTACCGCTCACCTTAGCTTTTCGGATTTGGCAGAAAATTGTAGGTCACCTCCATTCTGCTATCGTTGTTTATAGTTGATAAATATTAGGTATTTTCCTTTATACTTCGAAATATTTGTGTGAATTTCTACAATATTTAGATTTTTGTATGTGAACTTTGACACACTTTTGTGCACAGAGTTTCAAAGTTAAGGAACACATCTATTTTGAGTACAAAAATAAAATAATACTATCTATACCTTTCTTTAGAAAAAATTTAACTAGGTATGTAAATGTTTTCTAGGAAATAAATATTCTTAAGTTTCAATGAAAATAATTTTAAGGCTTATTAGCACGGAAGTATGTTTTCCCTGAGAAATCGCATAGCTTAAAGTACCTATTTACCTGCCATAAGTTATTCAAAATCCCTACAAATACCGAAAATATCACCTTTAACATAAATTATCTTTTCATTAATTAAAATTCTTAGCATAAAATTACCTACCTTCACTCATGAAAAAAAAAAACAATTTTTTTTTCTACGCAACAACTTCCCGCAGAGTTATCACCTGTAGCATTTCTTTAACATCATAATCGATGCTGTGAGCTTACGAGTATTTCATCTTCTTTTCTTTTTTTTTGTATCCCTTTTAACTGAAATGATGTAGGTAGGTTATACAATACACAATATACATACATACACGCAAAGTGCCAAGCATTTATATTATAAAGGGTGCCTTTGTCTAGAGTACTTGTCTTGTATGACAGAACATATCCGATAGGGATATCTGCCATTTGTCAGTTAAGGGAAATGATTTTTTGTTTTTGTATAGGTATAACATTTTATCTATAGTAAGCTTTCCATTCATAATATAAATGTTGTTCATAAATGAGCATTTTACATTATTTATTTCCTTTAATTTTTCAAATTCGTTTAACATTTTTCTTTATGATTCCTCTGTTGGACTTTAAGATTTTCTTTTCATATGAAGGTAGATGGTTGGAAAACAATTTTCAGTTTTAACTTTCAGGAAACAAATTATCCAAATTTTCAAACTCAAACTATTTTTGACTAAATTTTTCATTTTTTTTTTGGTTTCAGATACTTTTGAAAAACTTTCAAATTTAAGCTTTTTAAGAAGAAAGCAACAACCTTAACGTCTGACTAGAGCTCAAGGGGTTTGTATTTTTTTTGTTTTAAGTGGCACTGCTTTATATGAAGTTGTTTGTAACCTTAATCATATACCCACCCGATTTCATACACAGCACATTCACTGTGCAGCCGCCTGCCTATAGTCATTTAAGTTGAACAAAATTGGAATTCAAGAAATTCCAATCAATTTTGTTCTTTTCTCAGTTCACACTGACTTTTAGCAGCGGATCTAATAAAAGAGGTCAAAGAAATAACAAAATTGTATTTTCTTTCTTTCTCGTCCAAGTGTGGTTACCAATCTATAGTGTATCTATATGGAATTGGAATACATGATCGGGCCGTAACAAAAGCTTTATATAACGTATTTCGGAATAATAGATAGGCATTGCTTAACGAAATTTACAATGCTTTAGATTTGAGAAGCCGAAAGTGATACCTCGGTATTAAAATTTCAGAGCAGATTTGTAAAAAAAGTGGAGTAAATCAAAAATTTCTGGAGTAGATTTGAAAACGAAAGAATCATGTTTTTAAAAACTCTGGCGCAAAATTTTTCAATTATTTAGTAAAATGTTAAAGCCATTTTAGTAACTTACTAAAAAGAAGATTTTGCTAATTTTAAACGATTTAAGCAACTTACTATCTCTTAAACATTTTATTAAAGTTAAAATCATAAAATGGCTACTTTAACTTGCTAAAATCAATATGACATCTGTCATTTTCCTCGAAACAAATTTCTTGGTAATTTTATTTGAAAGAATTAAATTGAATTTCGTTTTATAATTCGTATGCTAATTATTTTTCGCTACTTTGGTGAAAAGGAGATTATTATTTTAAATTGAAATAATATTATAAAATAAATACAAACCTACAACGAACATCAAAAATAAAATAACAAAATAAATTTTATGTCGAATTCCTTTCAACAAAAGAATCGAATTTTTTTCTAAAAGAATCGATTTTTTTCTGAACAATTCGAATTTCTTCTGTCAAAACAAATCTTGCTAATTTTGCAAGATTCAAGAAAGATTTTACACCGATTTGCACACACACTTGCAAGATTTGAAATTTCTAAAAATGTCAAATTCAATGCCGCAGTGTTTTAAGAAAACAATTTTTTTATGAAAACAAATTGTGTTTTTGGTTGCCACGAATTTTCGGTGAATTTTATAGTAAATATTTGTGGTTGTTTTTCAATTAATAATAATAATAATTTCCAAATTGAATATTTTCTGGATATTTTACTTCAAAATTTGCTGCTGTCAAGTGCCACACACACAATCACAAAAAAAATCGATTCTTTTCGTCTTTTCGTATTCCTTTTAACGACAGAAAAAATTCGATTCTTTTGTTGAAAGGAATTCGAAATTAGATTGTCACAAATAAACAAATAACAAAATAAATCGTATGTTGTCACTTTGTCTTCTGACATTTAAATTATTAGGTCCGTTCCCTAGATTTAGGTTTGTTTGTCTTTCACGAACTGGATTGTTTGGACGTGTTCAGAAGCACCGTTTTTAATAAAAGGGAATTATTATTTTCATAGTTAGTAAAACCAAAAAGAAATGATTAAATTTTCGAAGAGCTAGTAAATTATTAAAAGTTTAGCGCATTGCCTAACTATAGTAATATGCTAAGCTCTTAACAATCGGATATTAAAAATTATGTGCCTCTATTTTTAACAAGAAATTAATTCAAACCAAAATAAATATTTGTTAACAGTTACCATTCGTTTAAAAAAAGAAACAAATTTTAAATTAAAAAATTCAGAGTCAGTGTTGATTAGAAAATTTAATAACACAGTGCTCACATATAATTGATCATGTGTATTTCATTTACCTATATGTATATTTGAACTATAAAAGAAAAAATTGTTTTACTTGTAAGATGTAGGTACTTCCGTTCTTGCTGATATACTTAAACTTAAACAATAGCTAGAATAGAACAAGCATTTTTATTAGTATTATTATTATTTTGGTTATAAATATTTATAAAGGGATTTCTATTAAAAACCCTGAGTACCGACGGTTTCATTCCTCTGAGCTCTCATTGGACAATGTTTTCCTTCAAAAGTTTCAGACAGTTTTGTTCCCTAGGTTCTATGCGGGTACATTTTTTATATGAATATTCTGAATTCTAACTGAAAAAATAATAAACTAAAGGAAATTATTAATACAACAGAAATAAAACAATTTTTATTCGGAGTTAATCCCTCCAAGCCCAAGTTGTTTTTGCTTCGTGCCACTAAGAACAATAATCACATTGTCATTTAAAATAATGTTTATTTTAAGTAACAAAAACACTTGCTTACATAGACTGTCTGTGTACTTAAAAGTCCAATCACTTTGTATAAAAAAACACCCCTTAAATCATCTTAACTTTCCCTATGATATTTACATTCATATAAAAGCCAAAAAAAAAATGAAAATAAATAAACCCATTTTTGTGGAATATTTTGCTCATTCAAAGTTAAAAACCGAAAATATATACATTCTATGAAAGTTAACGACTAAAGAGAGTTAAAATTATGAATGAACAAACCTACTTACATTCTACAGAATTCACTTGAAAATTTCATCATAAAAATAACTTTCTTCCACATCATTTTTAAAAATATAACCAAAAGTCTGCACTTTGCCATGTGTGCTATACGTGCTGTGTTGTTCTCTCGTCAAACATTTATTATAAATTACAAAGTTAACTTTAAGTGCGTAAAAGCTTTCTTTAATTTCATTCGTAAATAATTTTGCTATTCTCCTTTTCGAAAACAACGAACGAAAAAAAGCTTTCGATTAAATCTCTAATTTCCCAAGATATTCTATGTTTTTCTCCACAAACAAAAAGTACCTGGAGAAAATACAATCCACAATCTATTCTCAAAAAAGCCAGGCAAACATGCTGCCCAATGATTGCTTTGACTTTTAGTGTTCATCCAACAACCTGTCGTTGTCGTACAAGCGCTTTAACTTCAACATTATCAGCTAGCTATACTCGTATATTTTATTGTTCGTCGTGTTACTACTACAAGCTTTACAAGCGGTAACTTTGAAAAAGAAGAATTCCGAGTGAATGTGAAACCAACTATTGCTGGTGGCGCTTCGCAAAAGTGCTGGTGGGTGGTTCATCATCATCGTTTGCTGAAGAAGTTGTGGAAACGTTTCTATTCATTCTTCTTGAAGTTTTCGTTTATTTTTTTTTTAGATCTTTTCATTTTTCCAACCCCCAAACGGGGATTTTTCATCCAAGGAATGCAACGGACGTGTTAGTCGTTCATTGAATTTAGTCCCAAAAGGACATCAAAATTTGAGTGAATTTAAAAAAGAAAATCTTTGGATAACTGAAAAAAAAAAAATACAGTCGCCTTTAAAGGTTAACCACTCTTATACTTGATATCTATGTAAATAAATACCTACTTGTTTGAATAAAAAATTATAACATAATAATAAGAAATACCCTGTGAAGATATATTTTTTTTGTTCTGAATAATTAATTATTTATATTGTTATTGTTCCTTGTGGATTGTTATCAGTTAAGTAATAATCACCAACGCGTTGTGTGATAATATTTCATTTTTATATTTGAAAACAAAATAACAACAACAAATAAAAAAAAAAAAATTACACAAGAAAATAAATAATACTTAAAATAAATGTAAAAATATTTATTAAAGCGTGGCTATATACATGTACGGTATATATTTATTTAAAAAAAAATAAATCATTATTAATACCTACCTATATCATCCACATTTGAAAGTTAAGGTGTGCTTTATGATTTACTGTGGTTTTGCGATATCAATTTACAGAACGTGAGTTGCGGTGCTCCCTGTTCGAAATATGCCATTACCGTGAAGTTATGTAAAAAAAATTAATGATTTTGCGATAAAATAAGTGATCCCTGAAATAAAAATAAAAAAAGAAATATTGATCAAATTGGGGAGTTGGTTCAAAAATATTAACTGATTTAAATAGTGTGTCAGAAAAAAGTCAGTGGGTGTTAAATAAAAAAAAAAAAAAAATTAAAAAAGAACAAACAGAAGCATTAGGCCGTTTTTTCCCCAACATTGTACTCGTCTTGTGCTATTGGAATATTCACAGAATTTATTTCGGTAAGCTAATCAATTTCTCACATTATTATGAGTTCTCAAGACAAGACCTACCTAATCATTTGCAGTTTAATTTTCTTACTGGTTGTGCAGTTTGTGGTGATAAATTAATAGCGCATGCAGTGCGCTTTATGTTTTTCTTTTTTTTTGTATTTTTGTACATTGATAAGAGATACAATATGGCAGGTGTACTTTTTTAATGCTACCTATCAAATGTGGCCGAGCTCACGCACTTTAATTATTTTTTAAAAGAGGACAACTAGTTTTTTTTTTTTTAATTTTGTTCATTAAAAAAATATTTGCAATATGATGCAGCGACAGCGGTGGTTATGATGAATAATACTTTTTGCATAATATGTTAATATTTAAATTTTTTTTTCTGCACGATTAGCAATTAATTGTGTTGGTTATATTATGTATGCTAATACTCGCGCATATACAGTTAGAAAAAATGTTGTGTGTGATTATCATCCTTTTGATAAATATTATAAAGCGCCTTTAGCAAGAATTGCAATCAATATCAAATGAAGATAAATGCAATCACGTCTTGGATGGAGGGCATAATAATTTTACATAAATTTAATTTTTATAATATACCTATATAGTATATACCTATGTATGTACGCTATACAGATACAAATGTATATCTATTTTAAATTCAAACAGTAATTGTATTTAATAAAGTAGGTATAGGTACTGACCTTAATTGAGAAAATTTTAGCATCCTCTAAAACCTTTCCGAAGCGTTTTACGTGAGCTTAAATAAATGATGTGTTTATAGACTACAATAATTATAATATACATTATATACCTATGAGTTATTGTTTGTATTGTAAACTAAGTCAATTTTTACACTTTTTTTTCAAGAAAATCATGTTAATGATAACATAATTACATTTGAACGCTACAATTTAATTTTTTAAACGAAGAGCCGCATATAATATACTGACTTGATTGTTCCAAAAGGAAGAGATTCTGTTAAGATATAATTCATTTTACTACAATAAATAACCGATATAAGAAAGTCAAAAAATCCGAAGAATTCGTATTATTTAAGAGTGAAAATTTCTTATTTAGGAATTTATATAAACAAAATTTATGTAAGAAAGAATATTTTTTATATAAAAACAGTAAACAAAACAGTACATTGTCGAATGTGTCAATATGTGGGGTTTTTTTCTTTCTCGATTATCTTCAAAATGTCACTTCTTTGACAAAGCAATACGGGTGGGTTCAGAAATTTTGTAAAAGTTAGGTGGCACATCATTTTTATGTTTACACGAGAAAATTTCTTATAAATGTTTATTTTTCTATGAGATTTTGTATCAGAAGTTTCTTATATCAGTGTTTTTCTTATTGACGTTTTTCTTACTCAAGTATAGCACTGAGCACACTGGTGAATAATTTGGTATAAATTCATGAAATTTGGTGCAAAATTGAGAAAACCGTTAAAAATTTAATATTTCGGTGTATTTGTCAAAATATACCAGTATAAAAATTAAACCATTGTCTTTTCTGTGTAAAATTTCAACATTTCTTTTAAATTGGGTGCAAAAAATAATATACCATTAGTGGTGGAATAATTATTCGATTCTGGAACCAACAAAAATGGCATATTTTGTTCACTATATTTGTAGATAAAATATACCATTTGATATGAGCAACTATTTTTGGTGTAAGACTTTCATCGTGTGGAAATTAAATGCACCAAACAACGTTATGTAGGCAGTTTGAAAAATAAACAACTGTCAGTGAAATTAATTAATCGTCATTTCGTTGTTAACCTGCATATAAATAATATTAACAAAAAATTAGTTCCTCGAAATTTAATAATTATTTGAAGTGGTATCTAAGAAAGAAAAACCTTTTAAACAAATAAAATAAAATTGTCAAACCAGATAGAAACATCCAGCAAAAATACGAACGAAAAGGATGAAGAAACCAAAAATGGCCAAGAAACATGTCAGCGTTTAAAAAATGTTAAAGAGTGTAGAAAATTTAAATGTTCATAAAAAGTTAATAAATATTTTTTGTATTCTCAGGAACCAATTTTGTTTTTGTTTTTAACAAACTTTTGAAAATTTTTTACACCATTTTCAGCAAATTAAATATACCGATAAAAATTCTGCGATATATTTTTAACAATGGTGCATTTTTTTTACTGCTCCTTTGACTTGTTGCATTTTTTCATCAATTTCTCGGAATGATACAAATCAGTAAATATTTTGCACAGTTTCCAGCAAAATAAATGTACCGAAAACAGAATATTGTATATAACTTTTACAAATGTGTAATTTTCTTTCTGTTCTTTTAAAATGGTGCATTTTTTTGTCCAAATTCTGGAATTGGTGTATTTTTTTCACGACGGCCATATTTTTCAAGGAATATTAGGTAAAAAAGAAACTCATCTGGCCGCCATATTTGAAATGAAGATAACGATTAATTATTTTATTATATGTATCGACTTAATTATGCCACATTTTTGATATTTTCGTCTTGTTTTTAACAATACGATTTTAAAAAATTTAAAAGTTAACCAAAAAATTAATTTTTACGCAACGACTTAAAAATCATCAATTTATTAAAATTTTTGAGGCGCTCGAATTTTAGATGGGGTAGGACCGAAAATCATTTCACGAAATGTGCTTCGTTTGTAAATAAGGCACTCACAATCATTATTATTCATAATATTCTTGCGTCCATATTATGATACTTAGAATCATATTAAGAATTCAAAATTTTTGTAGATACATTTTGCATCAAAAAATAAAAACTGGTGAAATTTTAATTCATCAAACTGTTTCCGATTTAAAAAATAAACTCCAGGGGGAAAAATTTAAAAATTTGGTGAAACCGGAATAATTATTATACCAACAACACAATGTATATACCGAAAATCAGTATACTTTGGGTACAGACGTTAATTATATACGAGAACGGGGTATATACTTACACTATATTCAAAATGTACATATATCACGAAAGTGCATAAAATACCCCAAATATTTTGGTGTATTTTTCAGTTTTGTGCTACTTGAGTATAAGTGGTAAATTTAACAATTATTATCTTTATAGGAATGTGCAGTGTGTTTTGCAATGTCTCTCTTAAAAATGTGTTTTTCTTAAATGAGACTTTCTTATATCCGTCATTTTCTGTATAAACATTTTTTGTTTAAAAGGACTTACATATTCATATTAAGTCACTCGAAGAAAAAAATTTGGTGGTGCGACAGCAACAACCTTACTACTCTCAACCATTCCTGTGTGCGTTATATCAGCGGGAATGTAGGGGTTTAGAATTTTCTGACATTTCCGAATGGCTAAAGTGAGGGACACTTTTTTATGACACTCGGAGGATTTCTCAATTCTTTACAAGAGGCAGTTAGTATACCCGTGAAAAAAATATTTCACTTTTAAAATCCACTATACCCACGCGCTACTTCATAATACAATTTAAAAAATAATAATAATGTAATATATAAATAAAAATAAAAATAGAAAAAAAAACTTCTCTTTAACAAAGTAAATTAAAGCCCAAACTTGAAGAAAAACACATAAATCTAAAGTAGTGGTAAAGCATGAATATAGAATGCAGTCGTTCACTTCATTTATTTTATTTAAATTTACAATTTTACATACCTGTAGTATGTATATAGGTTGGTATATTTCTAATTTAATCTTCTTGATTTCTTAAAAAATATTATAAATACATTTTAATTTTCCAATTGTTTCTGTCGAAAAAGTTTTTTTTTCAATGGTAATCATTGAAAGTTCTGATAGTCTACTTTGACCAATTGTATAGTTCTCGTATATACATAAGTTTTTATTCTTTTAATTGTTGAAAAAGATCTTTCTACGGACAAAGTTGTTCAAAGAAATTTACATAATTAGGTATTAGTTCAAAAAGTTTAAATATTTCTAGAAAAACTGTCCCGAAATCATCATTTAGAAATTTTTCAAAAAATTGCTTAACGTTTAAATATGAAAACTCTTGTTGTTTAAATATAACAAATAATTCTTTATAATATGTCACTTGAAGTTCCAGGAAAAAAATGTTGCCTCTTCCAAAGTTTTTCAACTATACAAAAACATAGGTTTTTATTAAGAACTTTTTCTTTTTACTTGGTGGCATTTAAAAAAAAAAAAATTTACGCAAATTATAAAATCATTACTTGAATAAACTTAATCCACTTCCAAAATTTAATTTACAATTTAAAAAACAATTGTTTTCGTATACATTCACTCAAAAAAAAACTCAATTCATTGCATAAATTCCAAACGAATTTCCCATTTTGTTCATATTCTTCCGGTGCGAATAGAACAATGGCCGTTTTTTATTGGGAATTCCATAGGCAGCGCAGTAAAATTTTACACAGTAAACAACAACAAAGGAATAGAGTCGATAACTTAACCAGTAAAAATTGTGAATATAATAGTTGAGATAAAATTTTAGAGAGTCTGACAATCAATGGGATTGCAGAAAAATATTTTTGATTAAACGTTGGCATTTAAGGATTCGTTCGTTTATGTTTATGCTACATGTTTTCATGTGTTGGTTTGGAAAATTAAGCTAAGGTTAGACGGTCAGGGTAAATAATCAATGCGTTCACTCCTTGGCGTCAAAAAAAATTATCGGTACAAACCATGTAATCTGTGTTAACGTGTAATCGCTTCCAGATTCGGATTCCAAATTAAAATATAGGTGCATATCGAAAACTCTATTTGCACTTCCTGGTGACAGTTCGCATTAAATATGTACTGAATGAAAAGAAGATAATTATGCAGTACGTTCCTTATCTGTAAAGTAAGAGTGGTATCCTGCTATAATCGCAGGATGGCTCTGATGTAAATTTAAAACCCAACAAAATTGATATTTTATATTTCACATCGAAAATTGAGCGCATTGCGGTGGCATTTGGAACAAAATACTTTAAACACGTTAAAAGTTCGTTCCTTATCATTCAAGTAAAAGTGCCAAGTTCCATTGAACAATGGTAACGATGTTCTTCTTCTATTAAATGTCGAAATATAAAAGTGAAATGTAAGAAATAGTTTACATAAGTAAAAGCGAAGCTTCTTAAGAAATTACCAAAATTTCATTCCAAAAGAAAACACTAATGGCAGATTTAGACCACTGACAAGTTTTCATAATTTCTTCTTATAACTTCATGGTGTTAATGTATAAGCTGCCATTTTATTTGTCATAAAAACTGAAAAGTGCAACTGACATTTAATCTAGACATAAAACGGGTCTCGTATAAATATTGAGAGAATAATTTTCTTAATTCTTTTTGATGTCTAAACATAACGTATCTTGTCATTGTGATTCTGAGCCTCACGTTACGTTACGTATGTTTTTTGTCTTCGTGTAACTAAATTATGGGACAATCGTGTAAACCCAGCATAAACGAAAAACCATCTGTTTACGTTTTGATTGAGTAACGATTTTCTTTTTTTTTTCAAATTCAAATTATTTTAAAACAATTTTTAGTTGTATTTAAAACTAACCACTTCTAGAAGCATAAGTTAATCTTAAATTACGCTTCAAAATTTAATTAATAGCCTTATAACATTTTTCACAAAATTTCGAATGACCAGGATGTTGCATGTTGATGTTGATTTTTTATTTGGTATGACTTTTTTTTGAAGAAAATTTAATTGAAGCGCATAAAAAATGAAAAAAGCGAACTAGCAACATGTTCGTTGTTACTTAATCATGAATATTAATTAATATTATTGTGATTCTTTTACTACGTTTGTGCTTATTTTCAAATTCATATGAAGCCAAACACAACTGTATGTATTTTGATTTTCACAGTTGCAGGTAATGTGTAGCAACATCAATTACATACGTGGTTGAAGAAGTAAAATAATGGTTAATGAACTCTTAATATTACAACGTAAGCACAAACGTTGATGGCTTGCAGATGGTGCTTTGTAACATAAACAACAATCGTAGTTGAGGATGCAAAATAATTGTTAAAGTATCTATAAAATTGTTACGGAAGTATGAAACTTGTTGATTTGAATATTTTAGTTATTCGTTTACAAAATTGCTTTTTATTCAAAAATATTTTTTCCTTCTTGAATCACTTTTGTTATCATGATATTGCTTAGCATTATCTGCAGCTGTTGTTGGCTAAGTATTTAGTATTTGTCAATTTTAATACGTTAGAGATCGGTTATATCGATCAGGAAAACGCATCAGGAAAAATTTAGTTTCGTATAATTTAATATTTTATCATGCGATTTGATACGAACCGATGATTAACAAAATTTTAGGAGGGAATATTCTTTATAAAAAATGTTTTCTTTCTCATTTCATACGGAATTTCAATCAGTAAAATTAATAAAAGCTTTTTTTAGCAAAAATAAAAAAATAAAATTGTGTTTACGAACAAAATATTTCAAGAGATTTATCATAGATTTGCATTCTTTTCATAATTCAAATCTTATGGTAAAACATAAATTATCTATTTTATTTCCTGATGAATTTTTCCGATCGCTATAACATGATGTCTATAACATAAGTTTAAAAAATGCAATTGACTCCCCTTGTATAAACATATCTTAAATGAAAAACTGAAGTTTAACTGAGAAACAACACGCAATATATCCCTTTTAAACTGAAAATACCACTTCAGTGAAAAATATATCTTCTTGTTTTATAGAATTAAGTTTATATCGTAGCTATATTTCTTTTTATTTTTAGAATTTAGGTTACCGTAGCTATATAGTAACCTTATAACGGGTGATTTTTTAAGAGGTTTAGAACTTTTTAAAAAAAAAAACACAACAAATTCGAAAAAATGAATGAAATATTTATTTGAATCGATAGTTTGAACCTTGCAATTTAATGTTTAAAGATAATTTCATGCAAATGTTGACCGCGGCTGCGTCTCAGGTAGCCCATCCGCTGAGTCCAATTTTGGCATACTCTTTCACACATATCGGCCGGTATCTCACGAATGAATGCATGGATGTTGGCTTCCAGTGCGTCAATCGAAGCGGGCTTGTCCCTATAGACATTAGCCTTGACATACCCCCACAAAAAATAGTCTAATGGTGTCAAATCGCACGATCTAGGCGGCCAATTGACCGGCCCGAAACGTGAAATTAACTGTTCACCAAACTCGCCTCGCAATTGCGCCATTGTTTCGCGTGCTGTGTGGCATGTGGCACCGTCTTGTTGAAACCACATATCATGCAAGTCAAGAACTTCCATTTCGGGCAAAAAAAAGTTTGTTATCATCGCTGTAACAAAGGCCTAACTGCTGGGAACGGCGCCGAATCGACATTTCGCGGTCTTCTGTCACACTAGCTGATACGGCCGCAATATTTTCTTCACTATGCACAGTACGTAAACGTGTTGGTGGTTTAATGTCCAACAAAGTAAATTTGGTGCGAAATTTGGTCACAATCTTCCGAATAGACTGCTCAGAAGGTCGAGAATGCCGACCATAAAATGGAAGCAGCGCGCGATGAACATTTCGAACCGAGCACGAATTTTGATAGTAAAATTCAATAATTTGCAAGCGTTGTTCATTTGTAAGACGATCCATGGTTAAATTGCAAACCAAACTGAAGCTGTTTGACAGTGACACAAGGTACTAAACACACGTCAGCTGTCAAAACCAGTGTTGCCAAAACCAAACCAGCTAAAAAATCACCTGTTATGTAGTTTTATGTTGATAATGTTGAAGTGATTGTGTATTTCATTTCTTATTTTATAACTATTACGTTTATGATTGAGTAACAATGAAATTAAAAATAACGTTGTACAAACATCCTTAAACGAAACTGTTTTGTGATACTTATTTAACAAAAATATTGATTAACAATTATTGATGTGTTCATCATGCACGGAACATTGGTTTTGTTTTATATGAAAACGTATTCAATTCCGTAGTTTTAATTTTTTTTATTTTATAACTATCACGTCTGTGATTGAATAACAATGACATAAAAAACAATGTTGCTGATTCAATATGAAATCCTATTTAAATCAAGTACAAGCCTTGTTAAAGATAGCATGTTGTGTGATACAAATTAAAAATAAATTATCAACAATGATTGATTTGTTTATTAATCACGAAACTTTGTTTGATTCAAGCATTAACGTATTCTATTGCACAATTTTTAGCTATTTTGAATTGCGGTCGACTAACCATTAAATCAAGAATGGCATTAGGTGTGTTTTATTCATTGCTGCATAGCCGGCGCGGCGCAGCAAAACAAACACTATTTGATTGCTGGCGAAAAAGAAGTCAGTAAAAAAAAATATGGCTGTGCTGCCGATAGAACTTTGATTTATTGAAATTAACGTATAGAGTGAGTAATCGTTTTATTCAGACTTGTGCTGCGCTGGCTATGCAGCAATGAATAAAACACACCTATGTATTGTTGCTTCGCAATAGAATCATGTTCGAATCAAGTCCAAACATAGGTATTCAAATCAAATATTTGTGTCATACCTACTTAAAAAAAAAAAAAAAAAACAACAACGCAAGTATTGTTGATTTAAGTATGAGGCATTGGTTGATTCAAGCACAAACGTATTCAATTCTACAATAACCACCACATTTTGAGTTGAACACGAAACGTGCTTGGATCAATCAAGCTTTTTCCTTTCGGTGACGATTGTCTCAAAATTTGTAGACGTTGATATTGATGTCTTTATGTATAGAAATGATGTCTGTTTTAATAATAAATATGTTTTAAAACCTTTATTTCGAAGGTCTGTCATGTATTGTTATTTTTCACGTTTATAAGTTAAAAGTGCTTTTTTCTTTAATTTAGTTTATGATGAAAATTCCATAAAAGTATCCCTGTTGCTGCCTCTGCTGCTGCATTTATTTTTAGGTGTGTTCCTTTTGGATTTGCAAAGTATTTTTAGTACTTCCCAGTAGACAATGAATGCAACGCTTTAATTTTGCAAAACAAATAATGTAACCTCAATAAATATGTCATTTTGGTTGTTTGTTGCTTATTTTTATGTTTGTATTTGTGTTTTATTTAGGTCCGTCAAGCTGGGAACACCACAATCGAAATTCAAAATTCTAATGATGCAGGAATTAGGTGCTATTTAAGTGCTAATTTAGTACCGCAATCCCGGCTTGGAACTAAAATCCCTTCCCCCTCAAACTTGTGGCGTTCCCAGCTTGACGTCAAGCTAGGAACACCACACCTCCAAACACAAAATTTCAAAAAACTAATGATGGGGGAATTAGGTGCTATTTAAGTGCTCCTTAGTTGGCGGAACTCCCCATTAAAAAGTCTTCCCCTTACCCCTCAAACCTGTGGCGTTCCCAGCTTGACGTCAAGCTAGGAACACCACACCTCTAAACACAATATTTCAAAAAAACTAATGATGAGGGAATTAAGTGCTATTTAAGTGCTCGTAATTTCGCGGAATTCCAAATTATATATTCCACGATTTGACCTTGAAATTTAATACCGAAAAAAAAAATTCGTGGAGACTTTCTATACTAAACACTAAAAAAATAAAAAAAAATACAGTTTAGACGAAGATTGAGTTTATTAGAACAAATATTCAATTTCACTTTTCTACTCCCAATGGTTTGGTTTTAAATGCACCTGCACCAACCACCCCTTTTGTGGTGTTCCCAGCTTGACGTCAAGCTGGGAACACCACACTCAAATCTCAATAAACTAATGTTGTAGGATTTAAGTGCTATTTAAGTGCTCTCAATTTACCAAAATTCCAAATTATTTAGTCCACGATTTGACCTTGAAATTTGGTACCAAAGATACGAAATCGTGGAGACTTTCTATACTTGATAGCTAAAAAAAAAAAAAAAAATTTCATTAGACGCACAGTGGCTTGACTAGAAAAAAAAAACAGTTTCACCTTTCTACTCCCACTGGTTTAGCTTTAAACACTCCATCACTAACCCCTCTAACCTTCGTTGCACTCAACATGAACCCCACACTTCTAAACATAAAATTTCAAAAAACTAATGATGAGGGATTTCATTGTGAATTAAGTGCTCTGTACTAGGCGGAACTCCCGATTAAAAAGTCCACGATTTGACTTTGAAACTTAAAATCGAGAATAAAAATACTGGAGACTTTTTATACTCTAAATAAAGAAAAAAATTACAGATTACGTGTAGAATTCGCTAATTAAAAAAAAAAAGTAAAAATTAAATTAAAAAAAAAGATTTGTCTATATCAATATACATATGATGGTACGAAAGCTTAGCAGCATAACGACGAGTGTGTTATCACATACAAGAACCCCTTTGAAGATTTGTCTTTCATAAAAAGTGATATAGGAACGCACATACATAAATACCTACGTAGAAATATAGAGCTATGTATATATCTACTCTTTCAACAGCTAGTAGCTAGCTACAACGGAGCGTCTCAATTCTTTGCTTACCTAGGTACCTACCCATAATTTGTTCTCATTACCCGCAACGCAAAATACCTACCTACCTCAACCAATGATCACTCTACCTTCCTATATAGCTGACAACCCTACAATAACAACCTAACTATAGATAAAATCACAACAACAAAAGATATGTCTCCACGCCTCAGCCAAAACATCCCTCACACTACATCTACAAATAGGAACATTTTTCCTTTTTTAGCTCACATTTCATTTTAGTTAAAAAAAAACAACACCCAATGAGCGAGAGACACAATAGATTGCAGAATATTTCTATGCAAAACCAACATACCTACAACTATACATAGGCCATGCTTCCTTGCAATAAATCGACCAATGGCCAACCAATCCAACACAACAAAAAAAAATCCTCCAAAAAAAAATTCTTCCCCCAATCGAATTCACAAACCATCTAAACGAATATATTAAATGCACGAACCATTGCATTCAACGAAAATATAATAAGTGTCGTGAACAAATACTCGGTCTCCCTCTCGCTCGCACTTATTATGTATTATGCAATTTTCTTTTATTGTTTTTGTTTTTGTGGTGCAATTATTTAATAAATTTTTGCATTATCCACTTCTGTGCAAAAAACCTTTCCAACGATACATAATTTATATTTTTGCCGTTTTATTATACGATGATGATGATATTTGTTTTTCTTCAAATTTAAAGGTGGGTAGGTAGGTACCTACTTGCTTTTTAAACTTAAATTCTATTGCTCAGTTAAAAAAAAAGAAGCGTATATGTGTGAACTGTGATTTGATTGTATTAGTTGAATTCTCATCGAAAACATCGGTTGCTTTATCTAATTGGTCAATTGATGGTTTTGTAGAAGAATAAGAACAAGAACAGTGTAGACTGTGATTCTAAAAAACTTATTTAGGTAGGATATGACATCTCCAAAAAGTAAATGGGCGAAAAAGCAAAACCGGTGGGTGGTAAAAGTTGAAAGAGTAGATATATACATAGCTCTATATTTCTACGTAGGTATTTATGTATGTGCGTTCCTATATCACTTTTTATGAAAGACAAATCTTCAAAGGGGTTCTTGTATGTGATAACACACTCGTCGTTATGCTGCTAAGCTTTCGTACCATCATATGTATATTGATATAGACAAATCTTTTTTTTTAATTTAATTTTTACTTTTTTTTTTAATTAGCGAATTCTACACGTAATCTGTAATTTTTTTCTTTATTTAGAGTATAAAAAGTCTCCAGTATTTTTATTCTCGATTTTAAGTTTCAAAGTCAAATCGTGGACTTTTTAATCGGGAGTTCCGCCTAGTACAGAGCACTTAATTCACAATGAAATCCCTCATCATTAGTTTTTTGAAATTTTATGTTTAGAAGTGTGGGGTTCATGTTGAGTGCAACGAAGGTTAGAGGGGTTAGTGATGGAGTGTTTAAAGCTAAACCAGTGGGAGTAGAAAGGTGAAACTGTTTTTTTTTTCTAGTCAAGCCACTGTGCGTCTAATGAAATTTTTTTTTTTTTTTTTAGCTATCAAGTATAGAAAGTCTCCACGATTTCGTATCTTTGGTACCAAATTTCAAGGTCAAATCGTGGACTAAATAATTTGGAATTTTGGTAAATTGAGAGCACTTAAATAGCACTTAAATCCTACAACATTAGTTTATTGAGATTTGAGTGTGGTGTTCCCAGCTTGACGTCAAGCTGGGAACACCACAAAAGGGGTGGTTGGTGCAGGTGCATTTAAAACCAAACCATTGGGAGTAGAAAAGTGAAATTGAATATTTGTTCTAATAAACTCAATCTTCGTCTAAACTGTATTTTTTTTTATTTTTTTAGTGTTTAGTATAGAAAGTCTCCACGAATTTTTTTTTTCGGTATTAAATTTCAAGGTCAAATCGTGGAATATATAATTTGGAATTCCGCGAAATTACGAGCACTTAAATAGCACTTAATTCCCTCATCATTAGTTTTTTTGAAATATTGTGTTTAGAGGTGTGGTGTTCCTAGCTTGACGTCAAGCTGGGAACGCCACAGGTTTGAGGGGTAAGGGGAAGACTTTTTAATGGGGAGTTCCGCCAACTAAGGAGCACTTAAATAGCACCTAATTCCCCCATCATTAGTTTTTTGAAATTTTGTGTTTGGAGGTGTGGTGTTCCTAGCTTGACGTCAAGCTGGGAACGCCACAAGTTTGAGGGGGAAGGGATTTTAGTTCCAAGCCGGGATTGCGGTACTAAATTAGCACTTAAATAGCACCTAATTCCTGCATCATTAGAATTTTGAATTTCGATTGTGGTGTTCCCAGCTTGACGGACCTGTTTTATTTTAGATTAGAGAAACATCAATAACAATAATTTGCTCTGTAATTTCATTTTACTGATGGTGTCGCTTCTTTACATTGATTCTTCATTACCAAAGTGCTTTGAACTGCTTTGACCACAGAGTAGAAGTAGTTGACTGCAGCCAGAAGTACTTGGCAGTAGATGCTGCAACCCAAGGAACACGCCTGTGTATTTACATTACAGTCCACAACATACATAATTAAGGTAGAATATTATGTACTTCGGAATTGTGTCCATCATATTGCCAATTAATTTGCTCTGGTCTCTCCGCATGGTAGTGATGTCTTGGTGAAAACTCTCTTCACTAATTGTGTTAGATTTATTCCATTTTTAACTTCATCCCAAAAAAGAATTACAGAAAGATTTTATCGAAAATATAGCGTTTACCATTTTTTTTACCGGAAGAGTAATTAGTTCTACAAAATTAAATATTTTGATTTTAATTGTAATAATTATCTTATTTAACAAGCAATAATTAATAACAATTTTTCCGATAGGTAGTTACTTCTAAAAGAAAAACAAATATTTTACCAAAGAAATACTAAGTAGTTTTCGTTATTTTTGAATTTCTCAAAACCTAGAAAACATTTAAGCATCTGGTAGATGAACACAAGTTCATAACGTATAATATTGGAAAAAAATTAGTTTGATCAAATTTTTGTTTTACAGTGCACACTTAACGAAATAAGTGGCACTTTAAGAGCACTTTTAGTGTCTGAGTAAGTTGCACTTAAGTGGACAATAAACGAGACTTGAGTTTCGCTTATTCAGGTGAATTTGCACTATGAAATTGGGCATTAGTTTTCCATATCATCAACTTAAGTGTCACTTAGTTCGACTTTCTTATAACATTTTAATACAGATTTATGGAAAATTTTTTGTAACTTTTTAAGAACTCTGAGTTTTTAATTTAAACACGAAAAATGTAATGTATAAAACCTGTAGCTAACATAAAAAATATTTAAACACTTTTTTCGTTAGATCAATGGCTAGATTTTGAGAAAAACCTGCGATTATGTTATAGTATCAGTTTTTAAAATGTTATATTTCCGCATCAACGCTTGGTAAATGAAATGGCTTTTGTGTACGACCTTATTGTGGTTTCAAAGTCTGAATAATTAAGATCTATTCATTTCATTTGAAAAGATATAAATTAGCTATGTGAGTCTATATTTTAATCCATCTGCTTAAAACCTAGTTAAGTTTAAGGTAGTATTATGTGATTACATATTTGTATTAACATATACGTAATAGGTACATGGAAATTACAGTTTAGACTGAAAAATTGTTAAAAAATCAATATAATCAAAAAATAACTTTATAAAACAACCTCTGAAATTGTTTTGACACCAAAGCTCATGAAAAAAAATTTGAAAATCGTTGGAGGTTTTTTTCAAAAAAATTATTTTTATATATGTATCTATGTATAATATTTTGTAAACATTTTTAAGAAAAAAAAATTGTGCGCAATTTTTTTATTATTTTATTAATTAATTATTTTATTTAATTTACTAATTTAAAGCTAAAAAGTTAATTTTGAAAAAAAAAAATCTTTTTAAAAATATCGAATTTTCAAAAAAAAACAAATTTTGGATTTTTAAAAAAAATTTCAAAATTCTTTTTTGAAAATTCGGAAATGCAGCATTATTCAAACTTATTAAGAGCTCTTACGTATTTCATTAAAATCGCCGTTGAACCGAGATAGTGATAAATGAGATAGTCAAAAACCAAAAAAATGGCTTTATGAGAGATATCATTTTTAATCGACACATACAATTTTTTTTCAAGAATGGTGGTACTAATATAAGCTGACACAAAAATTTTAATGAAAACCGTTAAAGCGGTTTTTTATAAAAATTAGATTTTCCTCACCGGTTTTTAAACAAACACTTGTATGGGAGGTAAGGTTATTTTTGGTTAAAAGAATAATTTGTATTTAATGTCTGCTGGATATTATTAAAAAACTGCTGGGTGTCCAGTTTGATAAAAGTCGATCTAGTCTTTTTCAATTATTAAGTGCTCAAAAAAAAACCTTGAAATTTTTTTTTAAATCCGAAAAAAAAATTGAAAATGTTGGTATACAAAAGTTTTAAAACTTTTGAAAATATTGGTCTTAAAAAAATTGATCAAAAAAATTGAAGTAAAAAAATCGCACTATGGTTTTTAGAGGCTAGCCGTTTTTTAGTTTCATTTTCGATTTTGAAAAAAAAATGTGCTGTATTGTGCTCAACTTGTGCTGCGATGCGCCATAACTGTTTTTGAAAATTTCGCAAATATGAAATTTTTTCCAAACTTAAGTTTTTCTAAAACCTTATAGTTGTGTTCAAAAAATGATACTAATAACCGAAGATATAAAAAAAATCGCATATTTACAACTTTTACTACGGAACGCAAATGTTATACGAACGACCTTAGCGTGAAGTTAGCAAGCACCATCATTTTCGATTTTCGAAAAAAAGTTGTGCTGTATTGTGCTAAATTTGTAACGTCATGTGCCGTAAATATTTTTTTTTAAATTCGCAAATTTGCAAATTTTTTCGATGCTTTTTTTTTTGCAAAATTACGATTTTCAAAAACATCAAAGTTGTGATGTATTTTGGTCAAAAAATGATACTAAGAAAAAAATCGCATATATGTATATATAGTTTTATGGATAAAAGTGAATTTTGCGAAGCGTGAAGTTAGCACTGTCATTTTCAATTTAAAAAAAAAGAGCTGTATTGTGCTGAACTTGTTCTGTCATTATGTCGTTAATTTGGAAATTTTTTTTTGCAAAATTGTGATTTTTTAAAAAGTTATTCTTGCGCTGTTTTCAGCTCAGTTTTTGCTTGTTTGTGTTTATACAAGTGGAATGTGTGAAAATCGAAATTGGTGGTGCTTTAACTTCACGCACATAAATAATAGTAGCACAAAGCCCGCAAGTTTTATTTATCATTAAGTTTTCTATTTGTTGTTGGACTCCCCCCATGACCACATCCTGGATCCGCCACTGGTTTTGACTGAGATAGCAGTATCCACTAAATTACAGTCTAGAGATAGCAGACGGCACTAAATTACTTGGTTTGAACTGAGTGTAAATTATAATTTTACAAAAAAAAATGATAAATTCGTATTTTAATATATCTGAACAGAGATGGTTTTAGTGGTAAGGTCAGGGGTGTCGGTTTGTATTTTTTTCATACATGGTATCGGTCGGTCGGTGGTGGGAAAGACGCAGTGTAATGTATCATTACGAGGTATTTTGTTTTGATTATAACTCTGAACACAATTGACATTTTTAATTTTTTTATTTAAAAATTGCACATTATGTAAACAGAGCCTTTATTAAATCCTTCATTGAAATATTCGTGGTAAAATAATTAAATCTACCAACCGATCAACGATGACGACGCGACGATGAAACGAAAAAGGTTATAATAATACTCTCAATACATATGAATGTATTAATTTCATCGCAGATATAATAATTATGGTTTAATTTACTTTCGTTTTTTAATGCCTGCTTGGCTGCCAATGCCTACCCACTTTAGTGGTATTTCTACTTAACTTTGGCATTGTACGACCGACGACGACGCTCACGGCTCACCTCAAATATATACTACACCATACGAGTTGGGGTTTACACCTAGGCAAAGTAATTTGTAAATTTATAGCTCTACGATTAAAACACGGTGAATAATATACTTGAGGTATGCAGTATGGAGATAGAATATAATATCGCATAATAGCGTAAAAGCTTTAGGTTAAAATAACATATACTCGTATAACGAACAACTTCATGACAAGAAGCCATATTTTTAAGTTATAAAGTATTTAGATATAGAATAAAATATTTACATAGAAAGTGAAGTATAGTGTCAGCCACTTTTGGACGACTTATAACACTATATGTTTTTTAAATCATTTAATGATTATTTCATAAATTGCTACTAAGGTTTATTTTATTGCCAATGGTGTAGTAATTGTGCGAACATCATTGGACAATTATTGTTATTAAAAATGGGGTTAAGAGCCATGAGGGTCTCTTAATGTTTGTTTTATGTGAATGGGGTTTACAATTTGAATTAAATTGAAAGGGGATTAGATCGAATGACAAGATCAAAGTGTGATTGAGGGGTAGGTGGTTGGGATCCATATAATAGCAGACAACCGCTACCCTAAATTAATTGACGAATTTTAATTGAGTTTTGTTATAGTTTTTCCTCTCAAAAAAGGAATTCAAGTGTATGTTACCGCGAGTTTATTAATATGCAAAAATATAATAAAGGGTCATTTATTTTTCGGTTTCGAAAGTAGAGCTAAATAAAACACACACAGCGATACATTTTAAATAAAAATTTTATTTCATTATGACTTTTCCATTCAGTGCGAATGAAATAATTTTAACGCATTGTTTGATTGTTAAGCGATCCATTATCGTAAATGGCAAACATTCAACTAATATTATGACACTTCAAATGACAGCTGAGTTTGACAGGTGTCAAATTCCAGTACTACCAACTTGAAACCACGAAATGAATGACGATATAAATGATTTTTGGGAACTTAAGTCGCCCCATAAATTTTTGTTAAGTATTAGCCTAGTTCCTTTACTTTGAAACTCTGTGCATTTCTGTGAATTTCTACACCAAACCAAAGTCTGTCAAAGTTCATAAAAAAAATTAAAATGACGTAGAAATTCACACAAATGCACAGAGTTTTAAAGTAAAGGAACACACCTATTATAACTTCAGATAGTAGGGCATAATATGACATGATTTATGAAATGTTAAAAATTTAAAGCTGAATGTATTTTGTTTACATCTTTTCTCTCTCCGGAATATATGAATTGAAATAAATCGATTTTTAAAAATAAAAGCACCAAAATGAGATGGAAATAACAAATTTTTGTGAGTTCAAATGTTAGTTTGACATTTTCTACATTTTTATTGAATTTGCAAATGTATTTTTCATACTGAGAGTACCTTTATAGGCAAGATATTTGTTCTCTATTTTTTTTTTTTTTTTTTTCAATTTGTCAACTTGATTGATGCTTTAAAGTACTAAATTCTTGTAAACAACAGGGAAGCACGTACCTGTTTAACAAGCAAATAATAAGCATTGAGGTGATAAAACTAAAAATATCAACAAACAAAAAATTAAAAGATTTGGGGTAAAACCGCAACTTATTCTAACAATGATTTTATCTAACGTAAAATTTAATGTAAGTAAATGGGGAGGATTTTAATGTTATTCAAGAACGTGATGCTAGAGTAATAAAATCGTCTCGTTGAACTTTAGAGAGGCGAAAACTATAACTACGAGTACCTAAAATCTACATACATATATTTTCAAAGACATAAAATGTAAAGTTTAATGTTTGTTTGTTATATGTAGATAAGAATATAATGTAAATGGAATTCATGGGTTTAAGAAGTTGATTCGATTTTTGATTTACATTTATTTGACAACATTTTGTTCAGTGTTAGTCTTAAATCAAAATCTTAAATTACTGAAAATGATTTTTTGTTATATAATACATACATGTAACACATAATACATAATTGGAATTAAATGTAAGATTTGAATTTGCCAGCCCCCACTGCTCAAGTAGCACACTGGTGTATAATCTGGTGTAAATTCGTGAATTTTGGTGTAAAATTGAGAAAACTGAAAAATAAATTCATATTTCGGTGTATTTGTCAAAATATATGGTGTAAAAATTACACCAACGTCTTTTCTGTGCAAAATTTTAACATTTCTTTTGAAATTCAGTGCAAAAAATAAACCGATGTTTAGCTGTTTTTATAATACACCATATATGGTGCATAAAATTGTTCGATTCTTAAACCAACAAAAATGGTATATTTTTTACACTATTTTATAGATAAAATATGCCATTTTATATAGGCAGCTACATTTCGGTGTAGGACTTTCATCGTGTGGAAATAAAATGCACCAAACTACTTAATGTAGTAAACAAGAAAAAGTCAGTGCAATTGTTTAGTCGTCATTTCGTTGTTAACCCGTAACTGCATTTTTGTATTAAATAATATTCACAAAAATGAGTTCCTCGAAATTTAATAATTATTTGAAGTGGTATCGTAGGAAAAAAAAATTTTTAAGCAAATTAAATAAACAAATTAAAGATAACAACATCCAGCAAAATCAACGAAACTTATTTGGATATTCGGGAAACATCAACTTTTATATTCGGCAAAAAAACTCTAATTGTTCATTATCTGGAGAAAATATTATATCAAATGAACCTAATATTGTTTTGCAGTCAAATGAAATATTAATGGATTCAATTTCGAACGATGATTTGGATGAAAATGACGAAGTTGTGGAAAACATATATCGCGAAGTGGAACCATCTACGGAAGATTGCGTCATTGACGACGTGGACGAACATATTGATTTCATGTCTAAATTGGCCGATTGGGCTATTAAATATAAAATAACACATACTGCAGTATCTGAGTTACTTGTTTTATTGCGAAGTGAAGGAAAAGCTGAACTGCCAAAAGATGCGCGTACGTTGCTACATACACCACGGAATGTTGATATAAAAACAATGGGATCCGGTTCATTCTGGTACTATGGCATCGAAAATTGTTTACGCATTGCATTTCGTCAATCAAATAACACAATGCAAGCTCTTCTCAATTTCAATGTTGACGGGTTACCACTGTTCCGAAGTAGCAAATTTCAATTTTGGCCGATATTAATGAACATAGCCAATAAGCCTGAAATTAGACCAATGGCTGTAGCAATTTATTTCGGCGATGCAAAGCCACCATCTAGTGAGGAATTTTTGAGACAACATGTTAATGAAATTAATGCTCTAATTTTAAATGGAATCGATTTAGCAAACGGATCAAAAATATTGATCAAAGTCAATGCGTATATTGCAGACACACCAGCTCGGGCATTTATCAAATGTAAGTATACAAATCATGGTTTGACTTTGTTTGAATTAATATTGTTGAACTCTACAGGCGTCAAGACACACACCGCATATAGTAGTTGTACAAAATGTAATGTTATTGGAGAATTTGATCGATCAGGAAACCATATGAGCTTTCCAAGATTAGATTGTCAACGAAGAACTCATTCGGATTTTATAAGCAAAACTGATGAGGATCATCACTTATGGAATTCCAGAACGGGGCAATTCTACCACACCCCTCTTGAGGAAATTCAAGGCATTGACATGATAAAAAACTTCCCTATAGCTGATTCGATGCATTTAATTGAATTAGGTATGTAAACTAGAGCAAAATATGTATATACAATTCCACTATGTTTTCAACTAACATCATACATATTTCAGGTATTACAAAACGCTGCTTAAATGGATGGGTCAATGGCTCATATAACTTCCGTACTAAGCTGCCCGCCCATGAAACGAATTCTATATCAACATGGCTCAAAATCAGCAACGACTGGCTACCATCTGAAATCACAAGACAGGCTCGTGGTCTCGATACTTTATCGTTCTGGAAATCTATCGAATACAGAACATTTTTGTTATATCTTGGCCCAGTTATAATGAAACATTTTTTGCCATCTGAGTTTTATAAACATTTTTGGTATTTAGTTGTGGCAACGACGATTTATTCGTGCGAACGATACATAGAAATTCCGGAAATTCTTATTGTCGCTAGAAATTTGATGAATGATTATGTGGAAGAATTTATAGCTCTGTATGGAAGTGACTCTATCAGCTCAAATGTTCACAATTTGATTCATGTTCATGATGACGTTCTGAAATTTGGATCGTTGCGAAATATTTCTGCATATCCATTTGAGAGTACGCTGTATTGGTTAAAATGCCTATTGAAAAATGGCTCCAGACCCTTGAGCCAAGTGGCCAAACGTATTATTGAAATGAATAAGTTGAATTCTCGACCTTCAAAATCAGCCGCATATCCTATTTTAAATAAACGAATTAATGAAAACCCTGAAATGTATGGCAAAATCATGTTTTCAACATTTATGTTATCAAATGATCGAAAAAATAAGTGGTTTTTGACCAAAAATAGTGAAATCGTTGAAATGATACATGCTACATCAAATGGATCCACAATAAAGATACATGGAAGGAATATTCGGCGATTTGAAGATTTTAATACCAGTCCATTCTCATCTCGTCATTTGAATATTTATTCGGCTGACATGGAGTTTGAAATGCTGAAAGAATATGCTGTAGAGCATATCAAATGTAAACTTATTTGTTTACATCCATATGATACAGAATGTAGACAAAATAAACAGTTTTTTAACGCTAAAAAATTCATTTTTTTCCCTTTAATCCACACTTTATAAATTGCTACAATTTTATTCACATTTTTCTATCTCAAATATTGTACATATATTATTGAAACAATTTTGAGTATTTTGTTCACTGAAAAAATTTTTGAAAATAAATATTATACCGAAAGAACATCTAGTCCATTGTGTATTTTTTTCATAGTAAATACTTGTTGGTTAACAAAATTTACACAGAGAGTTCGGTTTATTTAATACACCATTTGGTAATATATGCACTATTGAATACACCACACAGAAAGTTCGGTGTAGTTAATACACCATTTGGTAAAATATTCACCATTTAATACACCACACAGATAGTTTGGTGCATTTGATATTAGTGAAATATGCGCCAGTGAATTTCAGTGATCAGTTTGCAGTAAATTATTATTGTTTGTTCAAAATTATTTCATTATATTTTTATAAATTTTTGCTATAAACATGGAAAGTGCAACGAATATTTTCGGAAAGTTTATTTGTGTTGTATGTGAAGAAAAAGATGGATCTCAATTTGTGGAAGCTGTACCATTCAATTGGTTTAAAGATAATTTTGTTTACTGGCCAAGATCAAAGAGAAATCAAAAAAAACAATGCCAATTAGACTTTCCGGCTAATTTCAACGACGTAAATGAATGGGAACCGTGTCGAATGTTGCGACTAAAAGGCGTTTTTGATTACTATGAAGCAGCTTCAGATGCTGCAAAGAAGTTAAGTCAGTTTGAGGATACTGACGACGAAACGCATAACATAACCAATATAAGTCGCACTCGTCAACAATTTAATCCACAGGAAAAGACTTCCAATGCATATGAAAGTATTATGTCGGCTCAGAGCCAGCACCAGCAAAGGATTTCAAGCCAAGACCAAGTAATTCAACCATCCTCTTCAAGTTTTCAACCATCGACATCAAATTTCCAGTCAATACAACCGTTTGTGAGTCTCACTTCACTCCCAAGTAGTTCTTCATTGTCAATTGAATCACAGTCATTCAACACGATTAAAAACAAGACATTCGATAATACAAGTTCCTCGGAAGTTATAGTGGATGAGAGTATTGCAGTCCTCGTCGAATCGAATGATGTTGATTTGCCAGGCGAAGAGGAACTACTCCAATTTCTGAAGTCGAATTCGAAAGAATCAAATCGTAAGTTCTTTATGATGACTTATAAATGATAAAACAAAATTTTAACTTCTTAATTTTTGCAGTTTTAAAATATTATTTGGCGGGAGTTTCAAACATAATCAATCAAAATAAAGCCAGCAGCGACGCATCCATTCAAGAGCTAAAAAACACAGTGGAATACCTTGGCAGTGAAGTGTTTGCTCTACAACGGTTATTAAAACCAGAACCATCGAAAAAATCAAACAATAAAGAACAAACAAGTTCCATGGCTTTTGATTCAGGGGCAGAGGAATGGTTGGCATCTGAAGATTATGAAGGCGTATCCTTTCCCAGGTTACCAATCACTGCCATTCATGTCTTAAATCTCTTCAACGACAAATTAAGCGAAGACAAAGATAATTACGCTGAAAATGCAACAGAGTTTGTTGTATCAAAGCTTAAGCAGCTAAAAAACACGACTAAGCAATTTACACGTAGAACGCAACTCAAATCTATGCTTTTCTCTGATGCTTTACTTAGAACCTGCTCATGGAAAATAGCTGGAGAGAAAAAGCCAAATAAGTTTTCCCAGCTTAATGCTGTTATATCTTTATTTATAAATGTTGTAAACGCAAGTGTTGAAGAGAAAATTGATTTGAATGGCACTCAAAAATATTTTCGAGATTTGTTGAAGAGGAAAGATGAAATTGCCCCAAAGGATACACAAAGGAATTTAAAGAAAAATAAGAAGGAAGAGCAGGAAGAGAAAGAAGAGGCTGCATTAGTTGCTGAACCAAAAATGGCAAAGAAAGATGAAGTTGGTGAAGAAGACATAGAAGATGTCAGCATTTAAAAAAAAGTATAAATGTTCATAAAAAATCAATAAAAATTTTTTTATTCTCAGTAAGCAATTTTGTTTTCATTTTTACCAAACTTTTGAACATTTTTTACACCATTTTCAGCAAATTAAATATACCGAAAAAAATTCAACGACATATTTTTCATAATGGTGCATTTTCCGTACTGCTCCTTTGACTTGGTGCATTTTTTTTACCAAGTTCTTGGAATGATACAAATCAGTAAATATTTTGCACAGTTTCCAGCAAAATAAATGTACCGAAAGCAGAATGTGGTATATAACTTTTACAATTGTGTATTTTTCTTTCCGGTCTTTTCAAATGGTGCATTTTTTTGTCCAAATTCAGCAACTGGTGTATTTTTTTCACGACGGCCATATTTTTCAAGTAATATTAGGTAAAAATGATTTTCGGCTGGCCGCCATATTTAAAATAAAAATAATGATTAATTTTTTTATTATATGTATCGAATTAATTATGCCACATTCTTTGTATTTTCGACTCGTTTTTAACAGTACTACTATAAAAAATTTAAAAATTAACGAAAGATTACAATTTTCGAAAAATTAATTTTTACGCAACTACTTAAAAATCTTTAATTTATTAAACTTTTCGAGGCCCTCGAATTTTAGATGGGGTAGGACCGAAAATCAATCGACAGAATGTGCTTCGTTTTAAATTTGGCACTCACATTCATTTTTATTTATAATTTTCTTGCGTCTATATTATGACATTTATAATCATAGAAATAATTAAAAATTCTTGCAGATATACGTTTGCATCAGAAAATAAACAACGGTGTAAATTTTAATTCATAAAAATGTTTCCGATTGAAAAAATATACTTCGGTGTAAATTTTATATCAGAATAAATTCTCAATTTCGGATTTAGATACGCTAATGGTATATTTTATCCACCGAATCATTGTGTATTTTTCACACTCACGGTAATAAAAATCCACCAAAATTTGGTGTAAAATATTTACCATTGTGTGTATAATTTGATCTATTTATCAGTACATAATATACACCCCTGGAGTATATTATATGCTAGAAACTGGAATAATTATTATACCAACAGTACAATGTATATACCGAAAATTAGTATATTTTTTGTACAGCCGGTGTAAATTTTATACGAAAACGCGGCATTATTTACACTGAATCGAAATTAAATACACTTAAAACTGGTGTATTTTTTATATTGAAAATGTATATCACGAAAGTGAAAAAAATACCCCAAAAATTTTGGTGTATTTTGGAGTTTTGTGCTACTTGAGTGTCTATATAGAGCAAGGCTTCTGGTCAATTGCTGGCCTTCTGTTTGAATTAACGTGTAAAATTTTATATTGCTACATTGCCAGCACCTTCATAAACAAAATCTTGCTTCTTTTTTTCCCTAAAAGTGCACATTTATTTTTGAAAAATATATATGACAAGATTCTTCATCAAACATCAAACATGTAGCATAAGCGTGGGGTTGATGAAGTGGTTGGAAAATTCTGCAGGTTTTTTTTTTTTTCTTTTTATTGAAAAATGCCTCCTTAGGTAAAATAAAAAATCTACACTTATACGAATAGCACATACCTACGGCTAAAAATATTGGACAATTTGTAAGGAGTATGAGAAAACTGATGGCAATCAAGATGAATCAAGAGTGGCAAAGCTAAATAAAGTTTAAAGTTTAAAAATCGCATAAGAAGACTTCATGTCAAACTTTCCATAATTCCTTAAAGGGAGATGTATAGCGCATAAATACTGTCAACATCATTTAGTTGACTTAAGTAATTGTAAATATATCATCAAGTGGAAGGCATTTCGAAGTTTTCTGCAATCAATGTCGCGAATCATGACAGACGAAATACGGAGTATAAGGTCTCCCGCCTCAGAGTGATAGAGTAGTGACCCTTATCCTAATGATTCACAACATTGCCGGATTAAGGGTTGGACTGAACATAAGATTTTTTTTTTAATCTCGTCCGGGTCTCGTATCAGTCTCTTCTCAGCGTCAGTCCATTGAAAATACTAATATAAAATACTAAATTAAAAGTCTGAACTTTTCGTTTAAATTTTCCTAAAGGATTGAAGTGTTAGTGTATACAGTTTGTTATTAAATCTCGTTTTAGTTAAATATCAGCTGTTAAAGTGTAGGACCTCGTAAGTCCAAAAATTCCATGAATGTGCAGGAAAAGGAACAACAATGTTGTTCTGAACCACAGTACACAGATTAAAGGTAATATTATTAGCGTTTTCATTTTTGTTAAGTTCTGTGCATCTGTCATAATCGATGTAATATATGGTGGGAAAATGGTGTATGCAAAGCCCCTTTTACTTGTCTAATTTCAATATTTTGTTGTTGTTTCTAATGATGCATGTTGAGTTGTTGTGGGCACTCGAACAGCCATTTTTAATTTTTTGAAACTTTCAACTTTGACAACCTGCGCAATATATTAAGCATGTTCAGGAATATGAGATCTCGGAGATTTTATAGAAAAAAGACATTACTAGAATCCTTTTACCTTACAAAATTTGGCAGGTTTTTTTTATTTATGAAAAACATGCAAAAACAACTTAGGACATTCCAGACTTTAAACGTCGATATATTCTTATTGGGTCGAGGAAAATTAGGTTTTAACATCGAAAAATTCCCAAATGTTGAACATTGGTGGAAATCTTTATTTTCATTAGTTAAGCATTTATTAAAAAAAAAGTATGCTAAATTTAGACAAGGGCTCTTTTTATGTTGTGATGTGGAAGGGAAAGGGGTGGATATGTCAAGAAAAAATGTTAGTTTGTAAAATTATTTACAAAAAAGATTATAACATTTTTTTTCGTAACATTAATTGCTACAGTCAAGATAGGTTTTGACATCATACAAATTTATTATTGGCTGGAATTTGCATTTTGTTGTTCCTCGCAGTAAATAATATTTGGCGTATTAGCCAGGCGGTGTAAGCAAAAAAATATTCAGCTTGTAGTTTCGAAGATTTCACGTTTTTGTAGTTAATACCCAACAGGACAGAGGTTGTTTGCTTTAGTGAATAAGGTGTAAGTACTACTGTTGAAACCGTAAGTTTTTCCTAAAATCTATTGGTCCTATACGTATGAAAAAAAAAGTTTTACGATGTTTTTAGGAAGGAATTGCTTCAACAACACTAACAAATTAAAGCTTTCTTATCGGTACCAGAAAAATTTGGAAAATTTTGTTTGGAAAAACCGGAATCGCATAAATTTTACAAAGTAATTCGCTTAGAATATTCAGCATGTTTTTGAAGAATTACCCAGTGTTTCCTTGCATCCCAAAAAAAAAGAAGTTTTTATTGAGGTAGACAGATGTGTTACCCTGTTTTCGTTTTGGAATTATTGTACTGATTTTGACGCCTTGTCAAAGTGCCGCCCTATAGGCAACTGCCTGTTTTCCCTACAGGCAGGTTCGGCACCGTGGCTTAATTAATGCTCAAGAAGATAGAAAGCGGCAAAGTTTCTAAATATAAGTTCTTTCAAGTTTTGACTTCAAATAATAAGTAGTAAAAAAAAATGAACTTCAACCGTCCAAGTTGTAGTATAAAGAAAAATATTTATTGTACCATACGTATTGCTTTCACAGATTTTTCATCGGAGAGAAAAAGTTTATTACTTTTAGAAACCAAAAGGGTCGCTTTTGACTCGGTCCTTGATTATAGAGACGACACGACATCTTTAGAGAGTTAAAAAATATCTATCTTTTCCAATTGTTGTGTCCTATTCAGATCTTACCATTTTCATACAGAACAAAGCTAAAGTCAAAAAATATACAGGGTATTTTTTTTTTTAGTTTTAGGTTATAGCTACACTGTTTTTGGGGACAACCATTTTTACAGTTGATGCGGTTGATTTCTATTTAATATAGGTAGGTTTTTTTCATTTCAATAAGGCGTTAGGTCTTTTCCCCCAAAACCATAACGCAAAAATCAAAAAAATGTCGTAAGGCCCAAAAATGATCATATAGCCCAAAAAGTTAACAAAAAAGTGCAAAAAATAACTCAAAACGAATGTCATAACACCCAAATTGCTTTTCAAATGATATAAAACCAAAATAGTTAACAAAAATTTTTCTTAATTTTGAATTTGGGCGTTATTTCTGGCATTAATGTTGAGCCTTCAGAAGATTGAAATTTTTATCGTTCTTAAGTTTTTTATCACCAATGTCATAAAGCTCAAATCAAAAAAATTAAATAACACTGAAAAAGCTATCGCATCGTCCAGAATGTCACGAAGAAATCATCCCAAAGCCTTAATAGAATATCACCCAAATTTTCTTTCAATGTCATAACGCCAAAATTATAAGAAATGTCATAACGCCTAGAGGATTCTTTGGTTTTTAAATTTATGACATTTTCTTTAATTTTAAAATAGTGTTAAGTGTTGAAGTCGCATCCGCGGATAGAGTATGTACAAAATCCACAAATTCTGCACATTTTAATAACGGTGAACAAAAAAGGACATTTATAATGAACTAAAAAGTAAAAACAGTACAAGAAATTAAGCAGCATATCTTCATGGTATATGACATTTTTAATATTTGGGCGTTATTTTCTTGGTAAAACGCTGATCTTTGATTGGAACTTCATAATAGCAACCGAAGCCCTCGGTAATATTGCCCAAATCATACAAGTTTATAAAGTTTTTTTTGGGCGCTATGATATTTTTAATTTGGTCAATAAAGCATTTGACTCGGAAAAAATCGCCGGTAAGCTGGATTTTGGTATAAAGTCTCCTCATGGCGTTCTTAAGAAACTGTCAAAAGTTCCCATCGGTATGAGTGCCGCTTACAATTTTACGGGGGGTTGAAGGCCCCCTAAAATAGCTTTTCAGGAATAACTCCCAAATGGTAAGTTTTTCAGGAATAACTCCCAACTGGTAAGTTGTATAAAAAAATGTCAAACCCTAATTTGTAGCTTAGAAAATTTCCTACAAAAAATATAAACATACTTTTCTTCATAAAATTAACCGTTTTCGAAATAAACCAATTAATTAAATATTAACTTTGCCGCCCAATTATTTAGAATAGTAATACCCTCAACTCTTCCAATTGGTTTATTTCGGAAACGGTTATTTTTATGAAAAAAAGTATGTTTATCTTTTTTGTAGGAAATTTTCCAAGCTACAACTTACCATTTAGGAGTTATTACTGAAAAACAATGTTTGGGGGCCTTTAACCCCCCGTAAAATTGTTAGCGGCACTCTCGATGGGGACTTTTGACAGTTTCTTATGAACACCATGAGGAGGTTATATATCAAAATTCAGCTTTCGGCGATTATTTCCTAATTGGGCTGTTTTTATAGCTTCAATGACTGGACTCTTAAACCATTCCTAAGTTAAACAAAATCACTCTTTACATACCAACATCATTACATAGACCTATAAATAGACATATAAATTTCCATCTAGTTATTTACTTTAACACTCAAAGTTATGATTTTTTTGTCAACCATTTATCAACCAATTTAGCCGATTTCACTCCAGACTTGTCTACCATTATACATAATTTTCAAAAGATTTTATAATAATAAATAGGTTGGTACATAGTAATTTAAAAAAAACTTAACCTAAAGAGTAATTGAAACTATCATTTAAAGTTGCAGTTATCTTATTCAAAACAATAATCCTTTCATCATAGACCAGCAACAACAGCTATCAAAAACCATACACAATAAATTCATGATACACAATATAAAGGAATACAAGAACTTCAAGAGTCCAGAATATACATATAGATTAAGGTCAATTCATCTATATAGTAAACCTACGTTTCAGAGTGTGTAAGTAATATGTTGAAAAATGTTTTCATCATGTCATGTCATGCATTTTATACTCGAAGAAGTAGAAACCTATACTATACTCGTACAATACACATAATACTATGTCATTTTCTTTTAGTGAAAACATTTGAATATACTTTGTTTGACAGCAGCATAAAAAAATCGTTAAATAACCAAGAAAAGATTCTTGACAACCAATATTAGATAGTACAGTATACGGCAACCATCAGAATGTACATTTTTCTATACACACCCAGAAGGAGGAATTGGGTAATTTGATTTGTATAAAAGTTGTCAGGAGATAAACGGAACACGTGTATCTTGTTAATAGAATATAATATAGACTGACATTTTATAATTTAAAAAAAAAAGATAATTGAAAAATGTATGCATATGTTTCAGAATTATGGATTTTGAAATATAGAATTTTTAAATGTATGTATACAATTTTGGATTTAAAGAATTTTGTTAATCTGAATGCTTGGAAACAGAATTTTGGCACATGGGTGATGTTGGTGAACTAAAAATACAAAATATGAGTCTTTTTTGAATGCAATCCTTAATGACAAAATCAGATTGCATTGATTGATTGATTGATTGATTGAATCAAAAAGGTTGCAATCATTTTTTTCCTATTAATTTTAGAACAATCAATTAAATGCAATCTTTTGGGAAATCATGCATTGTTTTGCATTCACGGACGAAATGGCAATACAATGAATGAAAAGAAGAAAATAATTCAAAAGAATGCAAAGAATGTAAAAGAATGCAAGGAATGCACGAATTACCGATAGATTGCATTCAATTGATTGTTATAAAATTCCTTTTACAAGCCTGGCAAAGGTTATATCGAATTTCTAAATTTTAAAGTTTATGTTACAACTGTAACAGATTGGTATTTCACAACTTGATCCTTCTGGTTTCAACTCATTTTGAGCTTTGTTATTTTTAGATATGGATTCTACAGTGCATGACAGATAATTAAGGGTTAATTTACTCCACAGTCCTCATGAGAAATTCAATTCACTTTAAGTAGGTATTTTTTTCTCTTGAAAAAATTTATATAAATTCCCATAGGAAAGAGAAATTATGTCACTTTTAAAAATACAAACTTAAATTTACAAAATATAATTACATATATTTACCTGATCTGCCATAGAATCGTCGTTTGTTTCTTATTTTTGACTTTATTGATAATGCAATGTTACCGATTTCAATTAAATAATGTACCTATTTATGTAGTCGCTTCTAAAAAGTAGTATTGTATACGACAGTTACAAAAATATTTTGAATCAAAAAAAAAATTAAAATGTAAAATTCGTGTTTGAAAACTAAATTATTTAATAATTTTAGTTAGTTGATTTTTAACTTGTTATCGGTCCGATTTATCGAACCGAAAATGTCGAGGTTCCTAGAATTTGAATCGATCATTTGCAGAGAGATGTCTGTTTAACTACCCGAAAATATTGCCATTAACATTGTCAAAGCATCTGTATTGGTAATATTCAAGGAAATGTCAATGAGCGGGGCAATTTATTGATCCAAACATTAAGCGTTTTTTTTTGGTATTCTATACATACTACAGTCAAAAATTCCCAAAAAGACGCATCGGCAGTACCCTGAAAAAAAAAATTTCCTCGGCTGGCGAGTGGCGTTCAATCTCCAGACCCTCTGTATGACAGTTCACCTCAAGAAAAATTTAAAATATTGTTTGTACATTGTAAAATTCATTTTTAAATGGGAGAGGTGTACCTTTGAACTTCGCTTGAAAAGCAAAGTGACATAAGTCAAAATTTGAACTTTTAGCTAAAAATTAAACAACAAATTATTATGATTGTCCTCAAAATTATTAAGATAAATAATGCATAAATAAGAAAATGAATAAGATATTTTCATCAAAAAAGAACATTTAAAATATTTGTGCATGTTTACAACATTTTTAAAAAACAAAAAAAAAATTGGACTTAAGTTACTTTGCTTTTCAAGCGACATGGCTAACAATATCTTAACAAAAAAATATTTCAAAGCCTAAAATTAATTTTGAATGTGACAATAGGTACTGATATCATTACACGCCAACGACTTTACGGTGCATCTCTTAAGTTCATACAATAGTAGCTAAATATGCAGTTTTTATAATTTTTCTTTGTGCTAATTTAAAATTTTTGCTAAGGTTTTTCATTTTTGAAAAATTATTATTAAATTCACACCTTCACTTTGATTAACATAAAAGTTTTGATAAATACTTTAGGTATAATAACTATGGCCGAATTTTATGTTGCTTAATATGTTGGGAAAGCTTTGAACGAAAAGGTCGGGGTACCTTTGAACAGGTTTAAAACTAGTTACTGAGTTCTATACCTTTAAAAACATTTTATATCCTATTAAAGTTTTTTGTATATTCAGCTCTACATAATTAAATTTTACACAGTTTCTTCAATAGATATGCTCTTATACTTACATTATTTACTTAAAAAAAATTATAAATACTTCCGTTCAAAAGTGCCTCAGGTAAGTTTAAACCTGCCCCACATGTGGGTTACCTTTGAACACAAAGTACTAGTTTGTATATTTTAATAAAAATAAAATATTAATCATAATTAAAATTTAATCAAGAAATGGGTTTAAATTAATCTTTAAATACATTCCTCATAGTACGCCCCTGTTGAAAGATAGAATATTATTTCTATTTACCAATAATCAGCTTATTAAAAATAATAAAATTACATTAGATAAGAAGATTCGTACAAAAAAATTTTACAAAAAAAAAAAGCAAAGAAAAAAGTGCGCATACGTCACAGTGTACAATTGTGTCATAGAGTCTTCATATTTCATTCATTATTTTCAATATTTTTCAACTTCCCATTGGAAGTTATTGTACATATATAATTGGTTTGAATTGTCGAATAGAAAATTTTGACATATCTCGACGTTTCATGTGTCTATGGGTGTGTGTACGTACCGTACGTGCGTACGTTCAATTGACAGTCAAAATTTGTATGCATTTTAATAAAGAAATTCATTTAAGTGAATTCTTTTAATTTTAAAAACAAAAGCTTTAGGATCATTAGCTTTCTTGAAATAAGAAATCAAATTTCCAAATTGAGAACCCGAACAAAAATAAAGGGTTGCTTTGCTATACATATTTCTAAAAAGTGTCAAAAAACAGGTGTCCTGGTATTCGAATGTCCGAAAAGATGTCAAATTCACAATAGGACATTCCAAAATGCAACTTTGTGATGTGAGCAGTTAGTTGTGAAAATTTTCTTATTGAATAATGATAAATACATACATTGTAATTGCTTCGAGCACATAGTAAATTTTTGCTAGGATTCAATAAAAAAATATAACAGATTTGAAAGCAAAGCTATATACGTGCGTCGCTCAGATGTCGCTTCTTGTCAATCAATAACTACGTGGCCACAACCATACAATTTCATATGTGTTAATTTTTTTTTCTGTCACTCAGAAGTTCGTCGCTTGTCACTCATTGCGTGGCCGAGCCCTTAGACAGCTTTTTATTAATAAAAAAAAGCTCAAAAAAATGTGAATATTGTGTATAAGCAAATTGTTTGTTTATCTAGATTCTAGATGTGGACGTCATCAATGACAAAACTCGCCTTACACGAAAGGCTAAGATGAGAGTACTTTTTCTTGTCAAGATGGATTTACCATGAAGTCTAGAATATAACAAGAATCCCGAAAGTCAAAATCTAGAATAACAAAAATTTTGAAAAATCATTCCTTTGAAATACAAAGTTTAAGATTTGCGCCTGAAAGTCAAGACTTTTGTTGGATGAATGACTTGATTTTAACTTTCTCAGTGTGCAGAACAGCTCGCGACTATCCGGGCTATGTCTTGCTTGCGGGTCAAAAAAGAAGAAATTAGATTTTTTCGGACAATGTTTTCTTCTAAAATAATTTTAACAGCCAAGGTTGTTTTGGTTTTATTATTATTGATGTGATGAAACTTTGTACAGCATTGTCGAAAATTTGCACCTTCCAAAATTTGCCGCAAAGGACTTAAGTCCTTTCAGTCCCTATATGGTATAAAAGTGGCCCTGCCTTCTTATCATCTGAATAACAGTGCGGAATAACAAATCAATCGTGGACTTATAACTCACCCTCATTCTCAAGAATTCCACAAAAAAGTGGGTTAATATTTCCTTGGAACCCGCGAAGCGGGCCACCGAAGGTACTGCAATGGAATTGCGTGAGAGAAATTGAATATTTTTGAAATCACTAAAGTGAGTCAAAAATCCACAATCAATGGGCGAGAAGTCCACAAGAATTTCCTTTGGACTTCTGGCCCACCAAGGTAGGCCAAAAATCCACAGTAGAATTGTGGACTTTTAACCCACCAGAGTGGGTCAAAAATCCATTATGGAGTTTTGGCCTGTGGTCTTATTACCCTGCGCCGAATTTTCCTAAGTAATATGTTACTTGTTTTTGTCACACTAAATAAAAATATAAATTAATAAAAAAAATTATGGAATTTATTACCACGTCACCCCCTCCCCCATCGTAAAAAGCTATCTACGCCTCTGTGGAGTGTATTCATAGTAGTTAGTTTAACTGATGTTATATGTCATTGGATCTTATCTCTTACCAAATTTCATTCTATATTAATCAAAATAAAAAATTTATTGAATTATTAAAGAGAAATAAGTGATTATTTAGTATTTAAAGTATTGGAATGACACAGATTTTTATTTGAGGTGTCAGTAGTAGCTTCCATTGAAAACGATCATTGACAATTTTAAATTGTTTGAGACGTTTAGAAAGAAAAATCCAAAGCTCATGAGTAAATTATTAATTCTTGTTAAACAAAAATTTAATTTTGGCCTAACCTTCCCCAAAAATTGATGTTTAAAATTTCAATGATCAATTATAAGGTAGTTGAACAATTAAAATAATGAAATTCATTTCACGTAGAAGTTTCGACCAAAATGAAATTCGTTTTTAACAAGAACTAATAATTGAGTCATCAGCTTTAAATTGGCATACAAATAAGCATTAATTTTTCTTTCTAAACGTTTTCAGAAAATAACAATTACAATTGTTAATGATTGTTTTCAATGGAAGCTATAATTGATATATTTTAAATAAAAATCTGTGTCCTTCCAATACTTTAAATATAAAATAATCAATGATTTCGCTCGAAAAATTCAACAAACATTTATTTTGTGAAAATCAGAATGAAATTTGGTAATAAATATTCAATGCAGTTTAGCATAACATCAGTTAAGTAAACAATGAATACGCTTCAAATGTACGTTTTGTTTCTATAGAATTCAAATTTAACTTATCTCGACATCAAAGTAAAATTCATTGAAATAATTTATTTAACAATTTTTGAACTCAATTAATAAACGATGTAGTAGTGAAGGTGCACTTAACTTCAAAAAATCATGTAATATTTTAATGACAATATTAGATGATGATTAAAAAATGTATTGTTTTATAATTGCATATATATGGACTTAATTAATAATCATTGACTATAAATCTTAATAATATTTTAATGATAAGAAGATACTTAATTATAATGATCGAGTGTCTGACACATAAATGACTTCCTAGTAGCAAAATAAAATTCATTATCGTTTTTCTTAGTTAAAATGCATGAACCTATCAAAACAATAGAAAGGCTTATTGAATTGAAAGATGCTGCACCTATATACATAATCTATTTTCCTGAAGATCAAATAAGCGACATGATTATACTTTATATAAACAAATATAATTTCGGATTGACAGCTAAGTGTCTAAAATATAAAATGTGAAACTTTATTATTGCAATTTAAGTCACGTCAATTTAGCGAATACCTCATCCACCACGCATACACCAATATATCGAATCGAACTGTTTGTTATTCAAAAACAAAACAAAACAAAACAAAAAAAAAATCAAAATCCTTTGATTTTGTAACAAAAATAATCAAAAACGCTAGAAAAATACATCCATAGGTAAAAATAAATAGGAGGTGCCAGAAACAATTCGACAAAAATTGTGTTTACTTGTGTCTTCGTGTCGTTGTACATAAATCAATGTCAAAAAAAACTGAATTTTAAAAACAAATGAGAAACACTAAATTAAAAAAAAAAATAGAAAAAGAATCCTATCAAAATTTTTTTTTTTTTGAAATTGAATTCTTTATTTAATTTTCTGTTCATTAATCATCATCATATTTTTGTTTGGATAATCAAGAAAGAAGAAAAGTTGATTTATATTTTTAAATTTATAATGAAATAAGAAAAAATGGAATGCATTTCATAACTCAACAGAATATAGAAAAATCAAAGAAAAAGAAAACAATAATTAACTAAGGATAATTGGCAGTATTTTAAAACAAAGAAATAACACCAATATGATAAAAAAATTTCCTTTGAATACACTGAGACAACAAGAGAAACATCAACGACAAAGAAATAACTTGTGTGAATTACTGCAAGCAGAATTTCAATTCAATTTGGAGTGGAAGATGATTTTTTTTTATTTTAAAACCATATGAGGTCATGAGAAGATAGAGTAGAAAAGTAGGTGGTTTTTTCACTTTTTAATTTTTTAAAGGCGAAAACTATAGTATAAATTTAATAAAACTGTTTATATCCAGTTCAGTTCCGTCACCAGTAGAGACAAAACTCTCAAGATATTGAAAATTCTCTACCATCTCTACTGGTTGTCCACAATTAATATCTACTTAGTACTTGGATAGATGAGGAAGTTACAAGAATGATTCGGAGATTTCAGCTTCTCTCTCCACCCTTGTTGTCATTTGATGAAGATCCATGATCTTGTGAGAGAGTTAGCATACCACGTCAAAGTGTTACCGCTGAAAAAATTTAAAGAGTGTCCCAAAAAGGGTCCCGAGACAAAAAAAGGGTCCCATATAGAAAAATGCCAAAGTGGCACGTCCGAGTAATCCAGATGTTTGAGGTGTGATTATAGATTCCACTGAATTTTCTCCATTTCCCATTAATAAAGCTACGCGCAGTAGCTTATCACCAATAGGAACAGTATTGGCGATAGTATACAGCCTTGCCAAGCCCCACTTTGGATTTCAAACTCTTCCTTTATTCAAAACGTGACATTTGGATCCATCGTATGTAGCATTGATGATATCAATCAATTTATTTCGGATACCCCATTCCTGCTTGTTCGGCGTCAAGTGTGTCTTCGAGGTGGTGTTTTACTCGCTCCAATACTATTTTTGCTATTATCTTTGCTACTGCAGGCAGAATGTTTCCAGTTTTCGCACTGCGTAAGGTTTACTTTTTTTAGGAGCTTGACAACCATTTATATTTTTCACTCTCTTCCAGCTCTCTGTTTTCCAAGCTCCCCTAATGAATAGGGCTGTTCGTAAGAGTTCTGCGGGAATATCGTCAAGTTCAACCGCTTTGTTGTTCTTCAGTGCTTTGATAGCAGTAATGATTTATCCTCTACTGAAGGAATATACTGCTTTACTGTATTTTTGATAAAAAAGTTAAAACGATAAATATTTTTTGGAACATTGTTCAAATATGCTTCATTTGGTGGCCGTAAAAGCAACATACATACGTTAGGTATACCTATACTGATATTCCAGCAATCTCTGTTTGTTGTCAAAATACTGAGGAAAAAAAACCAGACTTAATTTAAGCTTTTAAAGGGTGAAATGGGGGTAACAATCAAAAGTATTAACCGAGTAAAAATATTTGTGTTTTTGAAAGGTATAATTATTTGAGGCTCATTTTAGCATTTGATATTTAAGAAAATTAGCTATAGGTATAGTATGAATTAGGGCAAGAAAAAAAAGTGGCATCGGATTTTAAAAACTCTTTGTTTTTCTGAGGTAATATTATAGGATGATATTTGAAGAGCGTTTTTATGTATCTGTATGTATTTCTGAGACTGACTCCAAAAACCTTACCTGCGCTTGCGCCTGGTAGTTAAATTCTTCTCCGTGAAAATTTTAAAAATTCTGAATATCCAAGCATAAAAACAAACGCTTGGTAATTTTCAGTACTTTAATTTTAAAAATATTTATTTATTGTTGGGTGAAAAGAAAATTTACTCCATAAATATCGATTTGTTTTTATTTAACGTACCTTGAACTATCATTCGTCATTCTTCATCACCACACACCTCAATTTTTGAATATATTAATTTCTAGAATCTGAATTATTAAAAAACAAAATTATTCAAGTGTTAACATTTTATTTAAATTATAAGATAAGGAGTGGCCCTTTAAAAAATCAAATACTCATAGAATTTACAGCTTCACTGCTCCAATTAAGAAATAACTACGAACATATTATTATGAACATGAGACAACCCACTATACACAAAATCATGTATATGTTTCATTAATATTAGTTACTGATCTAGAGAATCGACAAAACAGAAAATTCATTAAATAATTGTCGGAAAAGCACTTAACAGACCCGGGAAAATTCTAACACACCAAGCCTAAATTTAATTTACTCTCTTAAAAGGCTGTTATCACTAGCAATAGTTGTCAAAACTGGTGGGACTCCGAATCATCAACATCATCATCACAAAAAGAAGGCGAAAATAAAAACCAAGTGGGTGTCTGTGAAATGAACCATAGACCCAACATTAAAGTTCACAGTACACTTCACACTAATGGCACTTTGTTGTTTGAATGACAAATAAAAAAAGAAAAAAGAAAAACTTAATTAAACCCCATCCATATTCTAAAGATTCGACAGGAAGTCTATTAGACTAGAGGTTTTGGTTGATCGAATGTTAATTTTTTTTTTTGAATTTTTATGATAATTATATACATACATACAAGGAACAGCGAAAATGTTTTAATAGAAGAATAAAGTATTAAATTAATTCAATAGACATTAACTTTTATTTTTAGTTGAAGTAGGTACTTGTTTCGGAAGCTAAAATAGTAATTTTGGTATAATTTCTCTTGTACGGCATTTGTAATGCTGTCATCAAATAGAAATACAATAAAATCGTCGAAAAAAAGGGGCTTGATTTGCGTTAAATCAGAGTTCATTGAATTTTTAACTATTTGTAAGGATTATCGACAGAACAATCCAAACTATTTTCCACAAGGGCCATCTTGAATTTTATGAATTTTAAAAGTGCAATCGATTATTTTGGTAAATATTAATTTAGAAAAAAAGTTTATGACAAAAAATGTTTAGGAATATTGTTTTGAATATTTAAAATCGTCACAGAATTTTACTTGTTAAAATTTTTTCGTGTCAAATTAATGAATTTGTCATTCGCCAAATTCAAGTAATTTGAATTAATATTTTTTGAGAAAAATTAGTTATGTACCTCGTTATACATACATACATACATACACCTTTACTATACTCGACATTTCAAGAACACACTAAGACTCTGTTTTCTAGTGCGATATCATATCGAATTCGAAGCAGTTAACTCCTGAAAAATATTTTTCAATCAGTTTTCGAAATTGTTTCATTAAATGTTTCATTAAAATACAATCACTTAAGTCATTGAAGTAGGTACGTGCACAATTTTTAATCAATTTATTTCTTTCAATTCTTTTTTGAGAAAATTTGAAAAATTGTTAATTACGTTACTCTCTTCTTTCTAAAAATAATATGAATTTTTCATTTTTTTATAAAAATATGTATGCGTTAAATTTGTGAACGATTCAAAATTAATTTTTCAAAAACTATTGATAGAAAAAACTTGATGTAAAAGAAAAGTGGCAAAAAAATACTATTTAATTAGCTACAAATTCAGATATACCTAAACATTTTTTGATTCCGCCAAAAACTGTTCACCAAAGTAAGGGACGTCTTTTCATCACAATATCTTAAGCAAATTACTAAGTTTAATTATTAAGTTTTCTTTGTACCATTTTTAAGTTTGCATAATTTTAAAATATTATTGAACAATCTTCACACTTTAATAAAATTATGTATTCAAATATTTCAAGACACAAAAAAAGTATGGTTGCTGTCTACCAAGTTGGACGTTTAAAAGTAAAAGAAAAATGATTTAAAATGTTTTCCAAAAAGTATCCTCGTATTTTTAATAAAATAAATTGAAAGCTTAGTTATAGTAATTTTCATCTTTGGTACAGGTTGTATAGAGATTGCAGAGGTAATCTTAAATCTAAAATATCTGAACCCCCATCAATACACAAATTTTTGTGAAATTTTCATATACCTGATCAGGAATATTATAAGGTATCATTAGAGTTAATTTATGCCACTAACAGATTCTTTTGTTTTAAAAAGACGTCATCTGATCGTCAAAATCTGTTCTAAAAGTTCTACCTAGATAATGTGATTTGACTTATTGGTAGCTGATGAAGTAAGAGGGGGTCAAAAATCCCCACAGTTTGTTCCTTTAAAAAGTGTGTAGTATACTAGAACTTGGCTGGGCAACGTGATTTTTGATTCCTAATAAAGGGTGTTTTTTTAGACGTGTGGTTTTTAAGAAGAAATAAAACGCGTATAATTTAATGTTATGGCCAAGAATTTAGCTTTATTATAAAGATAAGGGTTTGCCATTATGTTTTAAAAATGATTTGGGCCAAGTGGCCACCGCGGATGGCTCGAATAAATTCCAGCCGAGAGGCCCAAAAGGCCCCAGCTCCAATTGTTGCGCGCGATGGCGGATGGACTCATTCGGGTCTTCTTCTAAACTCTGCTCCACAGCAGCAATAGCGTCTTCGGTGCGCACTGAACGGCTTCTCTGAGGATGCGCATTATCCACTAGAGGAAACGTGGTGCGAAACCGATTCATGGTTGCTCAAATTACTCTGCTGGGTGATTATGTCGACCGAATATTGGACGCAGCGCGCGGTGCGTCGCGCGAACCGAACCATTATTTTGATAATAAATTTGCACGATTTGCAAACGTTGTTCAGGAGTAAGTCTATTCATTACGAAATGGCAAACCAAACTGAGCATAAATCAAGTGACAGCTGTCAAAAAGACCAATTCCGAAAAAAGTATTGCTAGATTGAAAACCACACGTCTAAAAAAACACCCTTTAGGTTATTCCAACAAAACATTTTACCACGTTAATTTTTTGGTGTGGTTTTTATTATAAATATTGTTTTTTGGATCAATGTCTAAAAAATTTTTCTAATAAAAAGTTTTTTAGGCAACAAAATTATCTTTTATTTGTATGTAAGTCTATGTTAATTTTGTTTCCTGTGGGGAAAATATTTTCGAGGTTATGTCATTTTCAATATATATTTTTCTACTTTTTCCCATTTTTATGGTTTTCCTAGATGCCTTTTCAAATATGCAAATTGTAGAACACAAAATTACCAACGTTTTGTATATATATATATTTAAAGCTGATGCGATATGTTAAGTGCGCTCTTCATCACAATGTGTTTAATTGATTGATAATATAATGTATAAAATAAACTATAAAATATAATTAATGACACTTTTAATTATTTTTGAATGAACATTATTAAACTGCTTTGCAAAACATTACTGCATCAATAATATTCAAATGATTCTTCTTTGTATGAGAACATGTTTCTTTTAAACTGACTTTTTAAATACCAATACATATTTTGAAATTTCTATAAATAAATTCCACATTGTTTTCATATTATGTACCTAGATTTTGTATTACATATTTTAAGAAACCAACAAAGAAGACCTAAAATCAATATTTTCCTATATTATAAATTTTTTGCTAAACATTGCAAATATTTGTTCTTTTTTTGTCATACATTTGAAAATGTATTTTTCAAAAGTTATACGGTATGAAATTTTTAAAAACTATTTTGTAATGGTTTGTAGGCCAAAAATATCAAGAATATTTGGCACAAAAAAGTTTAAAAAAAATTAAAAAAAAAATGTCTGAATGCGGGCACTCATGGTTAAGATGTGTTAACGTCAATGGTCGCCCAAGTGCCGTAGTTTTGTTATTGAACGTACCCAATAGCAACGTAATATATGACACGCAATGTGTGACATGTAACGTATTACAAGTAATGCTCACAAGTTTAGTTAACCCTACCACCGCACTGTGGTCCAAAAAGCCAAAATTCGCGACAAAAATACAAAATCCGATGTTTTTTTTTAATTTTTCTTGTTTTTTATTTCTAATAGAAATACAGACAGAGCTTCAAAAACAACAAACAAAATATTTTTTAACATTAGAAATGTTTAGGCGGAGGCATACCTACTAACAATGTGAAAAAAATCAACAGAATTTCAAAAAAGTGTAACGCCGAGTAAAGAAAGAGGGCGAAACGTCAGGGGAATAGACAAAATTATTGCGATCATGCTATGTTCTTACTGGTCTGAGAAAACAGAATACGAAGAAGATGATAAAACGGACACCGAAAAAAGGAGAAGTGGTCGTAGGCAGGGATGGGCACTACATTTTTCACATTTGCTACGTAGTTTATGTAGTTAAACGTAGTTAATTAATGTAGTTAATGAAACAAATTGTAGCAAACTTACGCCCATATTATTCACTCGATACATCCAGATTGAAACTTTAATCCAGATGTATTTACATTGAATTTGTATACTTTACATCTGGATTAAAGTTTTAATCTGGACGTATTGGTGAATAATATGGGCGTTAGTTTAAAATATCAAATGATCTGTTAGTTGTAACTTTGAAGCTTGAATTTTGAGTTAAAATGTTCAAATTTTTATTGAAATTTTATTATTTTATTATATATAGATATGTATAACAATTTGTAGATAATAAGAGTAATAGAGTGTAGTTTATTAAATTAACTACGCGTAGTTAATGATGTAGAAAATGTAGTGTAGTTAATTCGGCCAACCCTGTTCGTAGGCTTTCCAGATTTGTATGTGAAGAAGAGCAAATTTAAAAAAGAATTTATTCAAAGTTTTAAAATACATAAATGCTTTTTTCATTTCTAATGTACCTCAACTATGCTGGAATAGCAAATCGGGTAAATTTTTTTAATATTTTAGTTTATTAAGCTTTTCAAAGTTGTGCAATTTTGTTCTAGATTAAAAAAAAATAAACAAAAAACGAATTTATTTATTTTCCTTATTGCAATTATGACAAATTTAATGAAAATCTTACTTTTTTCAATTTTACGCGGGTTATTTTGCTTGTAAGTAAATTAATTAAAAAATATGTAAATCTCTTTGTCATGAGTTTTTGAGGTTTGAATAGAGCTACAAAAAAAGTCTCGCTAGACCCCACTGAAAAATTACCAGGATATTTTAGCCTGCCTATTTGGTAAAGCACATGCAAAAATACAGCAGCAACTTTTTGCAATGTTTTGAGAAAATGTTATTTGTTTAAAAAAAAGCAAGTTCTCGGTACTACATTTTGGTCTTAAAACCAAATTTAACTTGGAATGTTTAAGTTATTTCCTTTTTTAAAAAGAGCTGAAGAACGTGAAGTTTTCTCTTCATTTCAATAAGAAAACGTTTTGTTTTTATCTTGATCGTACAAAAATCCGCTCACTTCCATACCCCTTTTTATTTAAATTACAATTGTAAAAAAAAATTTACAATCTTTTGAAAAACTATTAATAGTTATATTGAACATTAAATTTTTGTAATTTGCCCACTTTTAAGCCTCTTTTTGAATAAATTCCTCTTAAAAAAAAAGAGTTTTTAAAATTAAAGTAGGTAAATAGGAATTAACGTTGACAATAATGAAAACCAGAAGACCCGTGCGAAACTTTCGCACATTCAATAAGGTTTTGCAATTAAATTTTCAAATAGAATGTTTGAACAAAATAAATAAATTCTTTATTGATATGAACAATATTAGTTTTACAAAACTTATTTGTAAACAATATTTGATGTAAATGAAATCAGAAGTGACAAATACATATGTTTCTCCCCCAATCATTCAAGGTGCAGCGAAAAAAAAGTTTCTCCCCCACTCACTCAATGTGCAAGAGAAAAAAGATGATTTTAAATTAAAGAATTGATAAATATGTATGTTTCTTTCATTCATGCAACCTAGTGATACCTAATAAATGCATTCGACTTAAGATTACAAACAACAGAAGTAACAAATATGTTTCTCCCGCACTCACTCAAGGTGCAGCGAAAAAGAGATAATTTGAAATTACAGAAGTAATACATATTTTTCTCGTTCACTCATTCAATGGGTTAAAAGTGAGGCATTCTTTATGTCAAATTATTCACTTATTGAATTATTTGAAATTGCCGAAATTTATAGAAAATATTGGGGCTTAACATAAAGTTTTTGTGCAATGTCATCGCTATGTGTAATTTCCTATCCAGTGATACCTAATTTAGTAGATTTGACTATTTTATAAGTGAGAAAAAAGGAGTCTGACAATAGAAATAATATATATGATTATAATCCTAAATCCATTTTATTTTTGAAACCTGTTAAAAGTATGAGATTGATTTCTTTATTGCCTTAATAAAGACTATACAAGCGATATCGATGCCAAAATACTTGCAACGTTTCACGGAAACGTTAAAATGAAGATTTATGTAATATGCTTGCTATATCATCAGACCCAATTATTTTATATGAGATCTCAAAGAGAGCTGAAAAAGAGTTATTGCCCAGAAGTGGCAAATGTTGAAAATGATGATGATGATGCCAATGATGTTTCTATAATTATTTAAAAAAAGACGTATTATGTATATATTCTATTTTATTTTAAAATGAAAATACTGTTAAATAGTTGCTTAAAACATAAAAATTTGGTTTGTTAATTTTATGCATCCATTGTTGTTAAAAAAATTATTTTCGAACACCCTGTGACCCGCAAACATTTTTTTTACAAAATTCGTAAAAATTTAACTGTTTTAATTAACTTTTCTTTAATTCCTTTCTCCGTTAATTCCTTTTTCAAAGAAAATTTTACTTCAGTCTGAGATTTAGAAACAGCCTGTGAAACAATTTTCTTAAAAATCACTATTTCTATAGCTTTGGAAGAAAGAAAATTATAGCGATATCTTTATGCGTTCAAAAGTTATGATTTTTGCAACCAAAAAACTCATTTTGGACCACAGTTCGCCGGCATAGATTTTTACACATCAAAAAGAAAATCAAAAAAATGTGTAACACTTTTGTTACCCCTGTTAACACTATGCCAAAGCTATACCTGTAATGAAAATCAAAACTTCGCACTATGAAATTACCCTACAAAATGAAGTGTGGATGTGTATTAAAGTCTTATTTGGGAAACATTCATTTTCATCGTATGTAACATAACATTCAACAACCCACAACAACATGTAGGTCCACTGAAATCATGTTCATAAAAATTTAAAAATGTTTTTGTTCACGATCTTTTGATGAAGTCCTATACTAACCATTAACATATACTCGTACTTCCCGATGATACCCTTTTATAGTTACAAACAAACACGTGACTTAATGTAAAGAGCTACTGGTGTGTATTTTTTTTTTTTTATGCAATCACAGTTTTCTCCCAATGTCCGCAAACTTTGTTGACCTTTTGTAAAATGTACAACATAACATTTTCTTTGATGTTTTTTTTTTTTTTGATTTAACATTTCAATCAACATCAATGTGTATAAGAGGTAGAAAGGCTATAAACCTATACGTATCAATATTACCCATAGATGTACATGAAATTAAAAAAAAAAATTAAGAACAAAGTCAATACGAAATAAAAGTAATTAAATTGTGTAGCTATAGTAGATACGATACAGCTATGTACCTTACCTACAAAAGAGTTAAAGTTTTCATCTCTCGGTAAAATTCTATGTTATTGCAGTTACAGTAGGTATACAGTATACATAAATACTTATTGACCTTTTAATTTAATGCAATAGTGCTATGGGGGGCTTTAGGACTAGATAATTGAGTTAATTTTAGAAACAGAACGTTTTACAATTTCGATATGAAACGTGCATCAGATGAAAATAATTAAGTGTGTGGTGGTGTGTATTGACGGTGAGCATAATATAATTATTTAAATGAAAAAAAAAAATGAAACAGTCATTCATGCGAGGTGTATACTGTATACCCTTATAGCATATTGTGGTTATAAATGTTTTTATTTTATTGTTTTCTATTTAGGATTATAACCTAGACGTAATTAAGTGTGTATTGTCTACATGTTTTGTTATTCGGTATCTACGTTACAATCTAAATATCGCCCACAATTATATTATATCCCAAGTTGAATTTTGGAATTTAGATTCACATTAAATAATGAAGTTGGTGCTAGATTGGTCATATTATAAGAAGGACTAGAGCCTACGATTTTGTGCGTGTTGGTATTATTGAGAAACATGCGAAAACGAAATTCGTATAGTTATTACACGCCAAATTAGAATCGCATATAAACTCTTAAAACACACGTGTTTTTATTTGCTTATTACCCAAGTATCGGAATCTTATATAAGCACGTTTATATACGAATCTTTATTATACCTACTTACTTGAATGTGATAGTTTTTCATATGATGTTTTTTTGATTGACAAATAATTTGCGTGATAAACTTGCTTTTATTTCTAATGGTCACTTATTCCCATAACAATTTCCTTTCAATATAAATAGAGCTAACTTGATAATTAAAATAGAAAAAAAACGCCGGATATTTATAATACACGAATACACGTGTACACGAACTATTTTTAAGTCATAGTATATCTCCTGAATAGCTGGGTCGGTTTTGTTTCCAACTTTGTAAGTTTTTTAAAACAAAATAATGTATTTTTTTTTAAAGTGGGATCACTTCCTGGATGGTTGTTACGTCATCCTTAAGCCTATCCAGGTTTTCCACGTAGCAGCTCGTATAGAATCAGGCCCTAGTGACCTACAACTCTCAACCATTCCTGTGTGCGTGTTATTAGTAGGAATGGATGCAGGGGTGGACTAGGAGTCATTTTTTTTATTAAAAAAACACTTTGAATCAGAGTTACCATTGCCCAGTTGATGGAAATTCATATCGCATATTCTTTGGTTTTTGCTCGTAACTTTCAGGATTAAAGCTTTTTTAGAGCTTTTGATAGCAAATATTTGGGTCACCATTGTTTGGCAAAATTCATTTGGCATTTCTTTGTTTCGCTTTAATCATTAAATATTTCGATTAATTCGCAATCCACAATTGGCAATTTACGTTTGGTTTTTTATTCATTACGTTTTTCAATCATTACGCAATTAACATTAGGCGTTTTTTTATTTCGCTTTTTTTCAAAAATATTTTTAATCATTTCGCAAAAATCATTTAGCAATTTGTTGTTTCGTTTTTTTTTGTTACGTTGTTTGATATTTGGCCAATTGTTTTTGTCACGAAATAACGTTTCGCCGTTTCATTATTTCGCAAAATATCGCTTCGCCGTTTTATTATTTCGCTAATAGATCATTTCGCCGTTTAGTTGTTTTGATAATTAATATTAATGTTGTTTTGAGAAGTAATTTTTTTATATGGAAAGTCGTTCAGTTTTGAGTATTTTTCGGTGACGTGGAATAAGGCCCAACGAAAGAAGACCAAATCTCAAATGTATCCTTATTTCGTTTTGAAAATGGAAATAAGGACAAATTGGCTTTATTTCATTTCGAAAACGAAATAGGGCCAAATTTGACTTAGAAATAAAGCCAAATGTTTTTGTGCAACACTTTAACTACACCCAACCTCGCACCTACCCCAAATTCTATAGTGTGCCCAAGCAGGGGGGTTGCAGGGGGGCCCCCATACATACCTCACTGTTTATACATGCCAAAAAATTGCAAAACAATTGAATGCCAAATAAGAAAAAGCGAAACAACAAAATGCCAAATAAAAAAATAGCGAAATAATAAATTGCTAGATAAGAAAAGCAAAACAATAAAATGCCAAATAAAATGTTGCGGAAATTCAAAAATCCAATCGAACTAAAAACTAAATGAAAATTGCGAAATGAAAAATGCGAAATGATAATATTTTGTCAAATCATTTAAAAACGAAACGTGATTTGCAAAACGTAAAATGCGAAATAACAAAATGCTAAACAAACAAAATGCGGAACGAAAAACGGCGAAATGAACCCCCGCGAAACGTTGGTTTGCCAGACATAAACCAACCAAAAGAAACATACCATACCCCAAATATTTCTACTTTAGAGAAAAAAGAAATTTTCAGGTGTAGAGAATATTTTGTTCCAAATGTCAAAAAGCATTTTTCCGGAGCGAAAATTAAATTAAAAATTTTTCGTATTTTTCAGAGGTTTTTTAATCCATCCGTCATCGTTGATCGTAGCCATCCTTCGTTGGAATTTCACAGCTGTTGATGGCTTGACAGATATTTCATATTTTTTTTTTTACAATAGAACAGTTTCGTTTCACATTAAGATTACATCGCACGCTGTGGCAATATTTGAGACGATTTCAATTTCAATGGCATTGAAAATTTATTGACTGGGATGGGCCTTCTATTGCGAGATAATTTCAGGTGCCAAATGTCAGTATAGAAATAACGACCACTGTCAAATTTTTTGTTTGTCTTTAAAATCACATATTATTGATAATAAAAAAAACTGTAATTCACTTAATTTCTTATATTTCCAACTTTAATTTCAAAACGAAGAAAAAGTCATTAAAAATCGCGTAGAAAACACTTTGAAAAAGGTGAAACGTCAAAATGTATTGCCTCAGCGATGGAAATCAATAATTGCCTTAGGAACACCTGGCGAGCAATTTTGCCATTGCCATTGGAAATATTGAAGTCAATGGCAATGAGCCAAGGAATTTATTTTCTCAAATATTTTCAATGGAGTCATAGTTTGCGAAGGCATTACAATTATGTACAAGACTTAATTTTTTAAGTTGTAGATTGTATTGAACTCGTGAACTTATAAACTATTAGCGAACTATGTAGTTCAGTAAATATTTTTGGGCATAACTGAGCCGTCTGTGAAGTGAAATAAAACGCACAAGCCTATAAAAAGAATGACTATTTTCTAAAGTCTGATTATTTCGGTGAAGTTTTTTTTTTAGTGGAGGAGAAGAAGACTTCAAAATATAGTCGTTTGTTAACGTCAGTAAAGCACTGATCTGTGCATTTAAAGATTTATTTATGTAAATTTCCTTAATGGCGCACGGAGAAAACGACAGAAAAACTTAGATATTCTGGTTCAAAAATAATTAAATTAAAGTGCTATGTATTAAAATACGTTTGAAAGAAGTTCATGATTTAATTTTTTTTATTTTTTTTATTGACTGAAGAAATTTGATCACACAAAAGTTTCGACCTCAAAGGCTCCCCAACGCGAATCTTTCGTGGCGACTGGCGACAACGAAAACAACAATAACAACACGTGGGTTGTCAATGAAAACAATACATTGTTTTTATTGTTTTCGTCGGCGCCACGAAAGATTCGTTTTTGTGTGGGGGACCCTTAATTGTTGGTACTTAAGATGAGTGATAGCACTTGTTTTTTTTTTAGTTAACAGGACTTCATATATTAAAAATTTTAAATTTATTTTAAAAGTGTTGTTAAACTTATATAAATCACAATTTCAGCTGTAGGGCTCACTCAATAAAAAAGTTATACGAGGATATAAGACAACTTTATAAGCATAGAAGAAAACAAGAGCTAAGAGGCTAATAAATAAAATTATACAACGCATACATACATACATATGTATCGCACCAAGCAATAAAATAAGTCTGTAATTATTCTGCGATGATAACAAGTAGCTTGTAAAATTTACATTTATCGCTCTCTTGTGTTTGTTAATCAACATTCTTTGTTAACAAAAAAAAAAAAAAAACATAAAAACATCCTTGAAGTTATTTGTTACCGCCAGGTATATGTAATGTAATAAGTAGGTATACCTACCACTGCTGGGACGCAAACTTCTAAATGAGTATAAATAAAAATAACAACAACAAAACACCATCAGCATAGCAAACATTTTCAGTAATTGTTATCCCAATCCTACCCACTTAATGTAATCAAAATGAGTTTATCATCAGTTCGGGTGTACCTATATACCTAAGCATGAGAAAGCTCCCTAGTTCCTATATTCTATTAAAACACCCACAATGAAGTTCGCACAACATCACAGCCAGCCCCTTTTTAAGAGATCCTCCCTATATTCATTTCTATATAGAGCTCTTTCAGCGTCTTCATCTCAACTAGTTGATTATGCTCGTACTATCGGCTAACAATAAACCTATTAACACTATGCCACTGTTAGTGTTAGTGGCTCATTTCAAATGGGTGACATAAACAAACAACATCATCACCAAGGACGACACACACCTACAGACAGACATAAGACTGGGAAGCAAAAAAAAAATAAATAAAGAACCTTTTCACTTAAAGGACTTTCTTCTTTTGGTGCTAGTGCTACTTTATGCGCTAAGGCCCAATTGGTCTATTAAACTGACAAGGACGACATTGTCGATTAAATATATTCGAGTCTCATAAAGAATTGTTGTAAATGATATTTGACTGACTGTCAATGTCATCATTGCCAAGCAGGGTTGCTTATAGCTTAATTTCGGTGATGTTGTAAAAGATGTGCAAATGAATGGAATTTGTCGTTCCTACATCATAGTGTCCGTTCAGTATAGTATTATCAAGAGTGCTTTATGAGGGGCTCTTTTGTTCCGTTCACTTTGTCTCTTAAAATGTTATCTTAAATTCAAAGCTCTCTGGAGCATTAAATGCATAATAAAATGAAGATAGATGAATTTCCGTAGATTTATACTTTGACAGAAATGAAATAGTAGAGTGTGTCTTGGAAGTTATGTCTGCTGCATTAACGTTTAAAGCTAAGATTAGATGATATGGTCAACGCATTGACTGTTTGACGTTACAAAAATATTGTAAACATAAGTGCTACCAACGTAGACTGTGCCAACTCAAGAAACGTTGACGTTGAAACACGAATGACGCTGATCTGTCAATGTTGTCCCAAAATGCGCTGACGGGATATTTGTGTCAGTGCGTTTTTAACCCTTTGTTGACACCTTAAACTATGACGATCACACGACTTGACTGAGCGTTGACGCTGAATAGTTGACAAGAGCAAAATTTAATCATTTTTCCCGTCGGCGATCACATCACATTAAGTTTAGTGAAAGTAAATATTTCGCGGCTAATAAGACTATCAAACAATAAATTGTTAATTTCCATTGAAGGACATCTACGATGCTAATGAATTAAAAAACTTCTGCAAAATCTGAAATTTCCGGAAAATGACGTTTTAGAGCTTTAGAGGCGGATGACATTTGGATCAAAATATTCAATATACATCAAAATATGTCTCGTTGTCTATCTGCCAAGCTTATAAATTGTCAAATTCCATTAAACGATATGGCTGCGATGCAAGAATGTAATTTTAGGGCTTTCGGCTGACAAAATATTGGTAGGATGTAAAATCTAAATTTTGTGTAAAAGAAAGCGTCAACGAATTGAAAGTATTCTGCGTTAAAATTTTGAGTCGGAATTTGACATAATTTAACGTCAGAAAGTCAAAGCGTTCATCATTAACTGTTGACTGTTTAACAGCATGTAAAAAGTATCTTAAAAATTATTCACCTGAAATGTCAAAAATTTGACGTATTGAAGTGTCACTCAACCTCTGGCGAACGTTCTCCTTTATCTGTCGAAATCAATCGATGCAGAACCGTATATAGTTTTTGGTGACATGAACATTGACGAATATCGCAATTAACTTTCGACTTGAGTTTACGGTTCAACTTGGTGAGTCAAAAGTCACAACAGGGGGCCTAGTACTCTAGCCTAGGTTTTGGACCAATTAGTGGATTTAGACTTTAGAGTAACAGATATTTTATGTACTCGTACATATAGTAGGTACTTAAACTTGACAGTCTTTGGAAATGGTAGAAATGAGTAGGTTTTCGAAATGGGAAGGAAAAGAACAAGATTAGTACATACCTACTGGCATTCTCCCAGATAAAAACGAACAGGTCCATTTGTTCTCGTTGTTTGTCATAGATTTCAAAATGGCGACATTAAACGTCTGTTACACTTGTCAGCTTCTTTATGACTAAAACATTTAAGCATTTCCATCAATAAAGGATACAACGGCTAACAGACAAAGTTGCATCTATATGGTATATGCAATTTTGGTGAAATTTACCTTTATCTTCATAGCTACTCTCTCTGTTTAATTAGGTAAAGTTCTTCGCTCCAACACCCAATAGTGAGACACGTGAATGCACATACACAATGGTGCATTAGTTTGAATCACAGTTTGAATTGTAGCCTTAAAAACCTTAACAGTCTCTGACTATAGTCCTTATTCAGATCGTAGCATCACATCACATATGCAGTTATGTATGTATGTAAGTATGTAGTTACATCATGGAGGGATAAAGTATTACATACAACTAACGTATGTAAAATGAGAGGAAGGATTTACTAATGAAAGGTGGCTTTATCCCTGAAAATGTAACCAAGAACCAAATAAATAGAAAAACAAGTCCAAATGGATGTATAGAGTTACGGGGACGGGGACAGGTCGGGTCGGGCTGGGCGATACGATGCAATGATATAAACGTGCATCATGGCTGCTTGATGCTTATATGCATTGGTTTGCCGTAAGGGGACTCTGCTGAAGTCTTCACAATTTACCTACTATGTTTTTATTTGTTGTTGTTTCGTTTCGTTTGTTTGCGTAGGTGCGGCATTGATTTTTTTTTTATTTCTTCTTCTATTTTCTAACACGTTGCAAGGCACACTCGGAAAAGTGTCAAGGATATGGTAAACAAAGAGTTGATTTTGTTGAAATCTTCAAATGAATGAATAGAAAAAAAATCTGTTCTTTGTGTCGTTTCTACTTTTTTTCTATTTTTTTTGTCTCTTTTCATTGAATGTCTAAAGCTCACATTGTGACAGAACCAAGAAGATTAGTGATGCTGTGATGTGTGAAAGAAATTTATGTTCTCTCAAAGTAAAGTGGCTTCATTTTGGAAATAAAATAGAAATTGGAAAGTTTGATAGTTGCGAGATATTGATGTTAAATACACAATAAATAAAATGCACGACTGCGCATCGCATGGAATTGCTCTTCTGTACGATCTTATCAGGGGTTTTAAATTCTGAATATTTGTAATCTATTTATCTGATTTTAAAAGAAATAAATTAGCTATGGGAGCCTGAATTTTATGAAACTTCCAAAAACATAGTTAAGTTTGGGTAAGTATGTACATAACTACTTAATTTTAATAATATAGAATCGTGTTGCTCATATGTATGTATATGCATATGGAACTTGCAGTTTAGATTGAAAAATTGCTAACAAATCAATATGATTAGAAATAAAGTGATTTAACAACCTCTGAAATTATTTTGATACCAACCTGAATTCTTAAACAAATTTCAAGGTACCTGATCTGAAGTCAATTTGAATTAATTTTTATAAAAGGCGTTTTCAATTTGGAAAATTCAAAAAAACAGATTCAACCTGTAGAGGAAGCGCTTAAAATTAATTAATAAAACACCTACAGCCTTATTTATTAGATTTCACTAATACTCGTTTCAACCTCGGAATAGTTAAACCGAGTCGAAGCACTTGCTCCGTCTTTACGCCACGTCAAACAAATTCTTATTTAGTAAGTCGTTTTAGCGACGGAGTAAATTTACTCCGACTTTACTTCGCCTCTAATCCTGAAAAACTTATTTATAAAAAAATAAACGATGATTAGAGGTGTTGTAAGCTAAAACTGGTACATAGTAGGATTAAAGCCGTAGTAAAGCCGCTTTAGTATCTAAATGACATGACATTTAGTAACTAAAAAGGAGTGTAGAAGAAGTTTTTTTTTATCCGTTTGTTACTAATTGTAAGGCAAAATGGTATAGTCATTTTGCATTTATAAATGATTTAAATTCTTTAAACGCTTTAGTTGCAGTACAAAACTCGTTTAATCCCATATTATAATAGCCAGAGAGATTGGTTTTTTTTGATAATATATTTGACATAAGGAGGGTGTAGCTAAAACCGTTTGACGTGGCGTTAAGACGGAGTAAGTGTTTCGACTCGGTTTAACTATTCCGAGGTTGAAACGAGTATTAGTGAAATCTAATAAATAAGGCTGCTACAGTTTAATTTGTTGGTCTTATTTAAACCTTTATGTAATAAGGGCATATTAAATACTTTTAATTGTATTATGAAAACAAAGTTATTTTATTCATTGTCTTCCTTAAGGCCACATGCGTACCTATGTATTATAAATTCATAAACCAACATTTTAATAATCTTATTTTAACTATTAGGCAGATCCTTTAAAATTTATACGACTAAAGCGAAATTATGCAAATTAGTTGTAATTGAGTTACGAATATAGGCACAAGCTTACGACACCTCATATATTGCTATATTTTTTTTGTTGTTTAGCTTCTAACCTCAATTACCTCTCCTTTTCGATAATATGAAGTGTTTTTCTAGAAACAACCATTCCTTAATATATACACACAGGCGTAATACAGGTATGTATATACATATAGGTACTTTAATCTAAATCATTTTGACTGTCAAAGTAGGTACATGCTCTAACTTCAAAGCTTTGAATCTCAATTAATCAATGTTAATGGTTTTTTTTTTGCTGGAAATGAACGAAAAAAAAATCGATGAAAGGAACGCCTTTGTGTGACTCTTTTTTAACTTCTTCTCACCTCACACCTTTTTATTTCTTGTCTAATTTAAGAACATGCAAGACAGCATTTCTATAATATACCATCATGCCAAAGCCTCAAGGTTTCTTGATTGACAATAAAGCAAATTTGCTTGCAAAAAAATATAGAAAGAATAAAAGGGCTCTCAACTTTTTTTCCTTCTGTGCGTCGGTCGTGTCGTGCGTTGTCGTCATCGCATCGTCGTGTTGCAATAATTTTGTGAAATAAATGACAAGTTAAATTCTTGGGACTTTTAGACAGGATGACTAATAATAAATGAATACTTTCGTGAAAGGCGCTTTGCAGTAACTTTTACTTTTCAAATTTATTTATATATACATAGGTACCGAAAATGATGTCTACACATATACATTCTACATAATAATAAGGTCGTTAGTTTTCTTGAAAATTATGTGTGTAACTATGTATAGGTACAATTAATGTACGAAATATGTACCTACCTATATTATATTGGTAACAAAACTAACTCAGTATGTTTATCGGAAGTCGGGGTCATGACCCTATAGCCAGTTACTACAAGTACTCCAATCAATAAAGCCTTAAAAACAGCCAAATTAGGAAATAATCGCCGGAAAGCTGGATTTTGGTATATAGCCTTCTCATGGTGTTATTAAGAAACTGTCAAAAGTTCCCATCGATATGAGCTTCGGTAACAATTTTACAGGGGGTTGAATGCCCCCCAAAATGGTTTTTCAGGAATAACTCCCAATGGGAAAGTTGTATACACAAAATGTCAAGAACTAATTTGTGGCTTAGAAAATTTCTTACAAAAAACATTAATATACTTTTTTTTTATAAAAATAACCGTTTTCGAAATAAACCAATCGGAAGAGTTAAGGGTTATACTTTTCTATATACTGGGCCGGTTTAGTTCAAAAATTGTGCATTTTGTGCACCAATGTTGAGTGTCTGCCGTGCTTCCTTGTGATAAGGGAAAAGCATCAATTTTTTTGTTGTTGGCACATTACATGAACATGATGTTGGCCCACTCTATTTGTCGACCCCTTTAGGTTATTATAACTAAAGAATGAATTAATGGCTTTAAAAAAACCTATAACATGATATTGTAAGTGTTGCCCTTGTGATTTTGTATTCATTTTCTATTTTAAGTATTTTTTTTTTTAATTTGCCACTCCCACTTAAAGGGATGAACAAATAAAGTGGGTCAACATCTTAAAATCGTGTTAATGTAATGTACCAACAACGGAAAAAATTGATGCTTTTATCGCAAAATGCACAGTTTTTGCACTAAGCCGCCCCAGTATATAGAAAAGTAAAACATATTCCCATTGGTTTATTTCGAAAACGGTTATTTTAATGAAAAAAAGTATATTAATCTTTTTTCTAGCCAATTTTCCAAGCTACAAATTAGGCTTCAATATTTTTTCTGCACAACTTACCATTTGGAAGTAATTCCTTAAAAAACAATTTTGGGGGCCTTCAATCCCCCTTAAATTGTTATTGACGCTCATATAGATGGGGAATTTTGACAGTTTCTTATAAGACCACCATATAAGGAGGTTATATACCATAATCCAGCTTTCCGGCGATTTTTTCCAAGTCAAATGCTTTATTGACTTGACTAAAGAGCAAGAATATTTTAGATTTTAGATCACTGTTGTACCAACCGAAACCCCTTAACGAATAAGAAGCATTTTTAATTGCGATATATATACATACATAAGTATTATATAGCAAGTTATGGATTCGTAAAAAATCGAACTTGAGATTTTGATCAAACTTGACATCATGATGATATGGCGAAGTCAAAAAAAAGTGGGTCTCGCAATTCTGTCTGACTATCTGTCTGTCCTTTCAATTGCACCCTTAATGACTTAATGCCTAGCACTCCCCCCGACACGTTATTTTTTCATTTTTTTAGCACCAAAAATAAAGGGTAGGTACCTTTTTTAAGTGAAAAGCTACCATTTTTTCCGAAAATGGTTATATTATAATATAACCATTTTTTTTTAAATTTTCGATTTTCTTAAATACGGTTCAACTAATTTTGATCAATTTTTGTATGGAGAGTTTTTCAAAAAGCTCTAAAAGAATTGTATACTAAAATTTTCCTGATTTTTTTTTTTTGGATTTTTTAAAAAAAGTCTCAATTTTTTTTCAGAACTTAATAATTCGAAAACGGCTCAGTCGATTTTTATTAAATTTGGCACCTAGCAGTTTTTTAATATTATTTAGCAGATCTTAAATGAAATGTATTCTTTTAACCTAAAATAACGGTAGTTACCTCCCATACAAATGTTTAAAAACCGTTACGGATAATCTCATTTCTCTCAAAAATGGCTCCAACGATTTTGAAAAAAAAACATTTATTTGAATTTCCCACATCAAAATTAAGAATTAAATAAGTTTCACCTCAATTAAATGGTTAGTTTCTGAATTGTATCTAATTTTTATACACTTTAAGTGTTTCAGAAAACTTGAAAAAAATTTTAATGTGCATTTCTCACTTTACAACAAATAATATTGTGTAAGTTTCAGCTTTATTTTAGTTTTTTAAGCTTATTTTTATATTGTCTTAAATATCAATTCTTAAAAATAAATACATTTTAGAGACTCAAATTAATTGAACCTTACATAAATAGCTATATATAGGTTCTTGAACGTAAGAACAAACAAAAATTTCGGGTAAACATTTACCAAATAAGATACATTAAGAATGCAGATATGTAATAACAAAATACCATCATGAATACCTTCGTCCAACACAAAACGACCAAAATTCCTATATAATAAATTTATAAATTTAAATAGAAATTCTGAAGGTGTGCTTTGAGTAATAGATTATACAAGTTTTATTTATCTTGGCCCACATCTTTATCTTCAAGGTACATATATACAATATACACATATATTTTTTTTGAATTGCAGACGACAAAAAAGCCGACCTTTTTATACAATGTATGTGTCTCTATGTATATCAAAATGAACCAGAACAAATGTATTTTAAGCTGTCATTGAAATACTTTAAGTCGATTTGTTTACACTAGACACAACCAATTTAATGCTCTCTTGTCTTCACTTCTTTTTACTGCATTTTCCGTTCTAGTTATATTGGATTCTTGATTCAATACACAATATACATGTAGGTACATATCTATTCTACATTATTTTAAATATAAACTTAGGTGTAATTTAAACGCCAAACTAGACTTTTCTTTTCATACTTGAAAGTTTTATTGGCCTCAGACCAAAAAAAAAAAAGAATGTGGTTTACAATGTTGCATGAACACCTTACTTCTGAACTGATTTTATAAAGGGGTAAAATTTGATTGATTGTTTGGATGTAAAGAAAATACAATTTCAGGAACTACTGAATCGATAAATAAAAACCATCTTTAAGTTTTAAGTTCGAAATTGGCTGCTTTATCGGTGGCGTGCCTTGACTAAATGGCAGAATATACATTACCCTCCTATTAATAAAAGACAAACAACGGCGAGATACACATAACTTATACATCTGTCAACTTGTGATTCTTAATAATAAATGTGTAATGTGACATGTAATAGAGAGCGGATAACTTAAAAGCTACAGACAGTCAACGTGTTGACTGACATTGTCAAAGCGTGTGATTTGACGTCATATCACGTCATACGATATATCGTATATCTGTTGTTTTTTTTCTACAGGTAGTGAAGTACCACACTAAATAATTCACTTGGAAATCAGGATCAATCTATGAAATAGTAACAAAAGATTTTTATTTCTACAAAATCAGATTGGGAGAAGTTTAAAGTTTTAATACTTGCTTTTAGACCATCAGCTGAGGCTTGGTTCTTTGTAGTTTCAAAATATTATCTAATAATACTATTATTATCTAATAATATTATCTAATACAGTCTCAATTTTGGTCTTGGAAGACCCCTCTGCAGTTTGTATTTAATTCACAAATGCCAAACCTTGACAAAGGCTTGAGCAACATCGAAAAATAGTAATAATTTGTTTTTCTTCAAGTTCCTTTTTAACAACATATTTAATTCAATGCACTAGGACTGTCGTTGAAAGTTTATTTCTTAATCCAAACTGATGGTTTGGAATTATTTTTTTTTCTATTAACTTGCTTACTTAGCCTTTTTAGGAGCATTTTTTTTCGAAAAATGTTGCCATTGTTGGTGGTTTTCCATAAAAATAACTTCAGCTTTTTTTAAGTTCTATATTAAGACGGTTAAATACTGTCTTATCGTCAGGGAATCTCGTACTTTGCCATTTTTTTCGAGCACTTCAATTGTTTCCAATATCAGTTCCTTTATTAATTATTTATTATTAAAATTATTTCAGTTTCTCTCCTGTTAGAAATAATTGCTATAATTTATTCTGCAACCTGTTGCACATTTAAAAATTGTTCAACTTCATAATTAATTTGTTCATTTGTTTCTATATGTTTATTAATAAGAACAGTTATCAAACTAACAAGTCCAGATCCCGATGTACAAACACTTGATTCATGGTTCAGCAAATTTTAATTCAACTGATTAACGAAGGTTCAATAATAGTTCGGGGTTCAAGTCTGCTAACTACATGCTACAACCAGCCTTAAATCTCAGTTAACCTCCAAAATGTATGAGTTAAAATCTTAAACCAAGTTGAACCTGAAAAGAATCGAATCGAATTGAAAATAAGTAGGTATTTAACATTAACTATCAAAAGCTCCCATTAATCTGACATCTGGAATAAAAGTTATTCAAGACTAGATGTCGGAAACATTGGAAATATTGTGACTCTTCAGCGATAAAAGTTATCACAAAGTACAAAAAAGATTCTTCAATTTGTTTCCTACAAGAAATTGTTTAGAAGATGTTGAGATTAAAAAAAAGAAAATAACGGTTTTTCATATATTACTCTCAAAAGGTGAGTGCTTTCGAAAAGTAATTTCCCAAAATTTTGTAGATTTTACGTGCCTTTACAAAAAACATTTAAATTTTGATGAATTTTTATTTTATATTTTAAATTTGATCGAAAGTAAAAAATTTTTATTTTTCGTACTCAACTCTTAAAAAATGAGGTTTTGGGAAATATATTTTTTTAATTCGCTTTGTAGACTATGATGATTATTTTCTGCGAAATAACTTCAAGTATATATGTACTTTGTCGCACGAGGTATCGTGTAGAAGATATTATATTTTAAAGTATAATCAATAAACAAAATATAGCTTTTTTTGCCTATTATCCTTCAACGGTGAATGAAATAAAAAAGAAGTTTCATGAGTATTTATTGTGTCCCAGTGGGACACTTTAGTTCGATGACTTAAAGTAAGATATGGCAATGTTTCATGAACATTTAAATATCGTTATAAGCTCTATTACGAAATTTAAGATATTTGAATGTGTGATGACCATTCAATATCGTTATTAGATATAGATACAAATAAAAAGAAGAGGACCTCGTAAATGTTGAAGAAATGCCATAAATAGGCGGATCTAAAACGAATATATGCTGTTCTAACGGCTTTCAGAAAAAAACTAAATTAACTAAATATTATAAGTTTAAAATCGTGGGTGAATAATTTCAAAAGCAATAGTCTATATGGGAAACTAAGTCAAAGTTTTCACTAAAATCGGTTTAAATAACACTGACTTCCTTGCTATTCTTTCAAAATTTTTTCCATATCTGAAAGAATTGAAGATTTTAAGAAGAAGAAGTGAAGATTTTAAAGAGGAGAATACTGAAGAAAAGGTTAGTAGAGTAGAGGTGTAGAGATTGTATGATAAGGAAAAACATTTGGGACCATGGTGAATTAATCGTTAAGTTGATTTAATTTATCTTTGACGCGAAAGAAGTAGGAAATACAAAGGAAAATTGGTCCGGGAGACAAAGTTGGTAAATATTTAAAAATAAACAGAGTCAGATACAAAGTTTGTCTAGGATTATAGGCAAACAGGATCAACTTCTTTGATTTTTTCCATGAATTCTAAACTTACAGCAATAAATCGGAAAAATAGAGAAAATAAAAAATTGAGAGCCATCGAAGGACATAGGCAGTTAAATTTCCACTTGAGTATAAAATGTGACACACAAAATTTCTACCAAAAATATATTCAGAACAGGAAATCAAATAAAATGAAAAAAAAAAATTAAATTAGCTCATACCAACCCAGTCCAACTCCAAGTAACCAAAAGAAGGCAAGACTCAGTTAAACGTCAATCTCCCTCCCCCAACTCAAAAAAAACAACAACTTAACTATAGGCAACCAAAAAACACAAAAAAAAACATTCGTACCACTTTTGAAGTATTCTACATGTTAGTCTCGTATATATGTATGTATGCTTGGAAGATGGAAATAAATTTATTAATGAAAGTTTATTGTCGACTGAGCTTCTTTCTTTAAAAAGCAATTTATTGGCAATCCTATTAAATGCTTTGTGAAAATCCTCCTTTATTATTATATAGACATTGTATAAATGTATAATCGTTGAGCTGTTATGGAATGTCAGGAGAATATAGATTAAGCTAAGAATGACAAATTTAAGCAGGAAAGATTTCCAAACCAGAATATCTATTCTGTATTATTATGTGTTGAATGAGCTATATGATGTCTATGCTTACAGCTTAGTAGACTCTTTAAAATGATATCGCGTTAAAGATTAAGCTTTAAATTTACAGATTTAAAATCTTATACAATACATTTTAGCTATATTTTTGTCACATAATATAAATTTAAGGAAGTAGACGGGTTTTTTTTTTAAATGATAAAATCGAATTTTAGCTTGGAGCATATTCACTACAACAGAATAATAAAATGTATAAAATATTTGGAGAAAGAAAAAATCTTCTCACTGCCTCATTTAGGAGCGCGTATTATGGTTCATTTTGAGATAAACATTCGAATGAAAAACCCATCATGTGGATTTTTCAAACCCATACCCTTCATCTGTATGCGTATAAAGCATCCTACATCCTTGGGGTTAGAATTTAAGCCCTAAAGAATGGAGATAAATTGTTTACGATTTTAAGCCTTAGAAAAGCAACAGAAAAACATCAACAATAATTTTGTACTTTCCATTTAATAAGTTGACTTTTTTGCAGAAGCCAATTTTTGTGGGTTCCTATATATGTTAATACATCTTTCTTGCCTTTGTGGGCCTTCTGATTTATATATATTTTTTTTTTTTGTTACTCTTCATAAAATAATTACTTCTAAGTCGATAAATATCCGTGTAGGAAATTGTTTTTAGCCAGCTAAGTTGATTTTAATTATATTTTCAAATCTCATTTTAAATTAGCTTCTTTTTTTTGTTTTTTTTGAATCCCTTAATCCTCTTTCAACCGAAACCCAAACGTATTGTGTTTTTTTCGCGGAGTTTTTATGCAAAGGCAAAACAAACGAAAAAAGGCATTATTTTCAAGCTGATACAATTTTTTTTTTGTTGAATACATATTTTCTTATTAAATGTACTTAAAGCTTAGATATCAAAAGGGTTTCTGGAATACGTAGGTGTATATATTGTATATCTTAATTAAGTTTAAAAAATAATTAATAATTAGGGTTAGTAGGAAGTAATTAAGAAAATTGTTATGAAATCCAGAATTGAATAAAAGGTATTTTATTATTTCTTCCTACTGTAAATACATTAAGATAATCTTAAAGTCATATAATACATAATTAATTTGAGTGCTTGTTTTGGAAAGCATAGATACCTAATTTTTACTAAAACCATGTACCCTTTTTGAAACTTATAGCTAAAAGAGTTATTCTTATGCAATTTTTGTAAACATATTTCCATTGCAATAACAATATTCAATCAATAAAAGTAAGAATATAAGTAAAAATAATATAAATTAATAGCGCTATATAGCATTTTGGAGAACCAAGGTCTAGTTAATTACACTCTCAAACATTGCTGTGGGTTGACCTCAGTGTTAAAGGGCCTCCCGGAAATTAAGAAAAATTATATTCATTCTATTATTTTTTATTTAGCTTCGAAAACGACGATTTATCGTTGTGTAATTGAAGCCATAAATAGTATGCTCCGAAATTTTTATTATGTTTTTGAGTTAACAAAAAATATAACTTGATTTTTGAAAACATTACTGGAATAACGCAACTTTTATAATCGATGTTTTCTAATTCTACTGAAACCTCGAAAATAGTAAATACTTACAGGAATCGAAATATCGTTGTTATTCTCCTCTATTCTGTTTCTGGGGCTCTGAAATTTAGTATGAAAACTTTTTCTTTAAATTAACTAAAAGTAGGTATAGGTACTTTGGAATCTAATGTAGAATATAAAATTTAGTAAGAGTGTGTGGGAGGCCCACACTACACATATCTAATAAAATTGCGCAGGTTGTCGAAGTTCAAAGTGTCATTAGAAACAACAACAAAATATTGAAATTATAAATTGAACGTTGAACTGTCAAACGTCACGGTAACAAAAACTCACGGCTCTTTATAAAAAAAAATAAATTTCTAAAATTATTTGTTTTAATTATGAGTATTATTATATTTCAATCAATCGATACAAATTTGAGTGCGGAACTATAACGCCACAGACAAACATGTGATATGTGTACTGTTTGGGACCCCCATTTAAAGCTTCGTTAAAAGTGTGTGAAAGTACTGTGACTTGTGAGGCCTCCCTTGCGCCTACATCAGCTCAATAATAATAAAGTATAGTTTTCGTTAGAAGGCACCCAACAGCTTCATCCTTATTGTGGAAGGCCCTAACACAGCTGTGTGGGTTACCTGAGTGAGATTCTTTTGGTGCTTTATATTTACTGTAAGGCCCTAAGAAATCCAATTTTATAAGAAAGTTTGAAAAAGTACTGCAGGGGCTTTCATATACTTTTTGTTCTCCCCAGAGACCCAGTCCGATCACCTGGAGTGATTCCTGTTTGTCAGTAGAAATGGAGTGAACCTAAAATTTACTGTTTAATCCGAATGGGTTAGCGATGATTTATCATAACCAGAAGTACCTTCGAACAAAATTTAATGCATCTATTAATTTGCAGTAAAAACTTTAAAGTGTGTACACTGTGTGTTCAGTACACTTAAAAGAAGAATATATCCGTTTTTGAAATATCGAATTTCATGATTTTTTGAAAATTTCGATCTACGATTTTATTAAGACTTTTTAGAATCATAATTAAAATGGATTTACCCATAATGAGAAAGTTCAAAATCAAATATAAGGTTAGATTTGTATCAGTTTTAGGGTTTATTTATTTTTGAAAACTCTAGTTGGTATGTACATATTCGTTTTTAATATATTGAATTTGAAAACAAAACTGAAACTTTTTTAAAATCTAAACAAATATGTAAATTTAAAAAAAAATATGTTATGCAATACTAATAAATTTTTGTTACAAAGATTCTCCATACAAAACTTGATCTTGAAAGATGAAGCTAAGAGTTTTTGAGAAAAGCGAAAATAAAAAAAAGTTTCTTCGATTTTTTAACCTTAAGATAGCCATTATTTGGGTGCCTATATTATTTCGTCTTTTTTACTTCCCATTTTTGTTGTTTCGTTTTTCTTAGAATTATTTTTGTTTATTTTGTAATACTTTATTTTGTTTTATTTTGTTTTTCGATCATTTCGCCTTACAGTCATTTCGCATTTCTTTCTCTCTCTTTTTACTCGTTTTGCATTTTCGTTAAAAGTGCAAAGAGTTATTTGGGTCAAGGTTATTTCGCCAACGGTTTATTTCGCACTAGGTTTTAACTAAACTAATGCTTTAGTGTGGGTGAGAATTTTGATAAAAAAAATAAAAAAAAAAAGTTTATGCAATACATTATCATAGCACTAGTCATATCATATCTGATAATTTGAGCAACGTATATGTATATTTAGAAAACAGTTGTTGACATAGGATATATGTAAAGGATAAATTCAAAGTTGCAAAAGAAACTTTGCATGCACCCAACCTTGCACCTACCCCAAATCCTATAGTGTGCCCAAGCAGGGGGGTTGCATACATACCTCACTGTTTATCGTAAACGATGGAGAAATAATTGAAATCGAACTAAACAAAAAGCAAAATAATCGAAAAACTAAACAATAAAAGGCGAAATGACCTTAAAACGAACTAACTGAAAGACAAAATGATTTTTTTTGGAAACAATTATAAACCAAATATGTAATTGAAAAAAACGTATTAATAAAAATCCTTAACAATCAATATACGAAACGACTAAAACGAAACAACAAAAAAACGAGATGAAAAAGACAAAGCAAACCATACGCCCATTACCTATTATAATTGACTAAATTAAAAATAAAAATGAGTGGACCTGTTTTTGGGAAATATAAGATTTTATTCAACCGCGCAGGACACCGTTAATTTTGATTCTAAGAAAAAATTTAAAAAAAATCGGGAGAGAATTCAAGAAACGATTTAAAGGAATTGTGAGACACACTTTTTTCGTCTTCCCTATCCACCTATGCCCCTTTTAACTTAACGATTTTTTTTTCAATTTCATTTTCATCGGAGAGAATTATAGTGTGTATATAAAAAATCAGGATTGCGGTACAAAATTAGAACTAAAATCCTGCATCAATAGAATTTCAATTGTGGTGTTTCTAGCTTGAAGGACTTTGAAATGTTCAAATTTCTAGCTCAAAATTATTCGTCTTCACACTTTTTCTCTTTGAATATAAATTGGTGGAACTGTTCTTGGAAGGGGAAACAAAGAGAACATCAAAACTTAATTTGTAGTTTGTTACAAGTAATAATTGAAATGTTCCATGTATAATTAAATACAATGTTAGCCCCAGGACAGTTCCTTGTGGAACACCAGCATCAATTTACTTGAGTTTCGAGTCGGTTTAAAATACATGGTTTTAGACACCGTGATACTGCAGGCTTCTATATAAACTAATGATTTCTTTTCTCAGTGCAATAATTCGTCAGGAATATTTTTAAATCACAGATATTTTAAGTTTTTTATATTACACAGTTAATCACTATACATTATAACCTGGGAACTCGTAGTTTGCTATATTCTAAACTGCATTCTTTTTCGAATAATAAATATTTTTTTTTAGGTACATTCCCAAGGAACATTTTTCTTCTCATAAGATGCTCCAAGAGCTTAACTAGACTAATGTAAGGGAGCTAAATGTAATCTTGAAGGATACTACTAGATTGTTATAACACTTTTAAAAGCGTTAAATGGCCTAGTTGTGGCAGGCTCTCAGCTCATCTTGCTATGAGAATGCGGATCTTCCAATGAGATTCGCTCAAAAGAGAACAGACTACATATTTGTAAACTTTAAAAAATTGTATATATATTTCTCATTTATCGTTTTTTCAGAGAGAAACAAACTATTTTTTTTATTTCTGTGTGAATGTCTTATGTCAAAAACTTGCGAAAAGAATAACTTAACAGTAGGTATTTTACATATTACGTATAGTAAACGTATGCAGTATGCACCTATTAAATTGTAATCCCAATATTAAGTTGACAAATTCAAGTCATTTTATCGTCTTAAGTTATGAGTGGCCTTAAAAAATCTGTAGACATTTTAATCGCGCAAACATATGCAACGTTGCTGAACTAAAATATTTGCAGACAGACTAATATCAAAAATTCAAAGAAAGACAACAATCAATCTTGAAATTAAATTCAGTTTAAATTACAAGGGTTACGATGAGACGCGACGCAACGAGATATGGTAATATACTGGAATTGATATGTATTATTGTATTTTATGTAAGTAGATTTAAATTCGCAAGGCAATATTTTCAAAGCAAAACACTTGTAGGTAGCTGCTAAATTGTGTAATATTTCGTCATAAAAAAAAAAAAATTTTATTATAATAATTTTGATGTGACCAATAAAAAGAATTTATGAGGGTTAATATGCTGACAAAACTCACATTCATCCTCCTTTTTATTCTTAACGGATGAACTTTGTATAAATTTCTTATATATGAATGATGGGTGTGATAAAGTCTAGACGAGAGTTTTTTATAAGTTAGTATATTTTATTGAGCTTGATAATTACCTACTGTAAGATATATTATGTGAAGAGCTATTATAATACATAAGGCACAGATTTATGGGTTAAGTTTTCTGTTTGTCTTGTTGGTAAAAGTTTTTTCTCTAACAATAAAAAAAAAAGAAGAAAAAATCGTTTCATATTATTATCCTCAAGAACAAAGGAATTAATGGTTTTTCAAATGAGTGAATCTCCTTATAGCCTTAATCACCATGTTGTTTTTTTTCGGGGAAAAAAAGGCCTAGATTCTTGGATTGTGTTTGTCGAAAATAAGGTTAAAAGGTGTCATTTATTCTTTGAAGTTTCAATTTATTTAAAATTCTAATTTGATTACAATCGTCATCGTCATCATCATAGATACGTAGATAAAATATATGTATAGATGTACATACTATGTTTTACATAGGTATATTATACGAAGAAGAAGAACCATAAGAATATTGTTTTTGTTGTTGGTTTTGGTTTCGGTGAACTCGCTATATTGGATAAAATTCAATTGAAACTTTTTTGCGACCTATAGTCCAAATATGCTTTTCATCCAGACCAAATTAGTGTATTAATTAACGGGAAAACAGTCCTCGGCAATAGTCCTAACGATTTTTTTGTTTAATTTTGTGTATATAATATATGTTTTGCATTTCGATGAAAATTTTTCTTACCAAGAACTCTTATTTTTGGTACCTCCCATATAGAACCTTTTTTTTTATTTTCGACTTTCTCTTTAATGGCTTAACTGATTTCGATCAAAATTTGTATCAAGAGGTCCTTTTAACTCGAAATAATAGCCCAGTTCATTTACTTTGAAACTTTGAACATTTTTGTGAATTTCTTCACAAAATTCTGTCAAACTTCATGTAAATAAAATAAAATGTGTAGAAATTAAAGGAACACACATAATATTGAATAATATACAAAATTTTAAAACATTTAATTTAATATTTTTTCCACTGTAAATAGGGCTGTTTTGGTCTTTATGAAACAAATGCGAATAAAAAATATTTATTCCATTATTTTTCCCAACGTTTCGTAAGTTTTCCTTACTTCATCAGGGTAATTTTATTCAATCTGTTAATATAATATATAACAAGTTTAAGTTTCTTTATTTAATATTTTTTTTTTGATTTTGTTTTGATATATCACTATATATTAAAAACAGGTCGATGATTTTTTTTGACAGCGCTTAGTGGGTCATATTGAGTTTTTTCTTTGCAAAAATCATAGCTCTTAAACGAATAAAGATATCGCAATACATTTTTTCTTCTGCTTGAAAGAAGGCATTTCTGATTTTTTCATGGATTATTAAATTTTTGTTTCTTGTCACTTTTTTTTTAATATCTCTTCCTTCTTTAACCTCAAGATCAATTTGCGTTTTTGGAAATAAGGCAGATTTTTCCAGGATGTGCAATAAAGCTTTTCTATAATAGCCTCCTTTTACATATGAAAAACAATTAGTCTTATATATACTTCGTTTTATAACATCTGCTGTCCTCTCTCAATAGAATTTGTGAATAAAAAAAAATTAAAAGCTTTTTTTAAGGAAGCTAAAGCTAACTAGTCATCGCTTTACTAGTAGAGAGTTCTAGCTTAAGCTCCGTTTTATGTGAATAAAAAAAAAAACATTACGTTAACTATCTTGAGCTATAGAAAATTTTAGCATTAGCTTCGAAAGGTTTCTTTTGTTTATTCACATATTTGGACTAAGGAAGCTATAGCTAAAATTATTTTATAAAGACCGAATCGTAAAGCAATAGGGTTTAAGATTTTTTTTTTGCCAAAACTTTTTATCTGCTCTAAAGGGCAAGTATAGGCTGCAGGTACAAAAATGTTTTGATCATATCGTCCATCAGTCTTTGCTTCTGCACGTCCACTGTATAACCAGCTGAAGCCTAACGGGTGGACCGATTTGCTTGACGTTTTTTAGAGGAGCCATAAGTTTTTTTGTGTATAGCTCAACTAAGTCGGGTATAGCTACAATACTATTAATTTTTGGTTCCAGGGCAATCTAATTGATGGTTTAAAGTATGTACTTTAAAATGTTCAAGTTGCTACTTTGAAAAAATTAAGTAATTCCTGCAGAAAAAAAAGTACCTTTACTACTTTTTATGCACTGGACGAAGGAATTATTTCTGTCACCGATGATGAGGCAATCCAATTCTACCAGGACGCAGCGTCAAACTACCACCGTGGCTAAAAGTCACCCCCACATCCCACCATAAAGACAACTGGATTTGAACAAATTACAAATAAATAGTATAAAACAAATAATAAATATAAAAAAATTCCGAAAAAAGTAAGTGCTGTATCCCAAAGTAAATACTTTATTTTTAAGCATTTCCTGCATTTTTATGCATATCAAAAAAAGTAAATGCATTTACTATTTTTTATGCATATACCCAAATATGCTAGTATTTTTTGTTCCTAAAAAATTAAAAAAGGTATTTAATCAAATCATTAATAACATTATTCAATTTTTTCAATAACTTTTGTTCAATTAAGTAGAGAGAAAGATATTACATCCGTAGTCGGTTCTCTTGTTTCCGTTCTTTATGATGGTAGTGAGAGCGCTATGGAATAAAGTCTAATTTTAACGTTTGGGAAACTTAAACTTCCCATAGAGTTTAAATGAATTGTTACCGAATATGCTATTCAACCATATAGCATCACAAACTAATTGGCAAGGGGTTGCAGTTCTAACATAGTCTTGAAAGATGACCTTAAACCAATTGCACGTTGATTTCATTGAAAATACCGTGAGTTTTCTTTGATTATTTTAGTGACCTTTACTTATTTTCTTATAAAAAATTATTTTTCTTGCGAGTTTTGTTCATAGATACAAGAATACAAATTTTAAATAGTTCTCTTGCCAATCTTTAAATTTTCAGTTCTTACCCGTTTATATAATTAATATAGGTATATACAATTTTGATTTTGTTTTAAATTATTTTCTTATTTTTTTTTTTAAATAATTGTATATTGTACATTTCCTTTGTTAGTATCTACATTTATTTATTTTTGTTGAATTGTTTTAAATTTGTGGTAATTAAAGCTTTGGGGAAGGGTGTGAACATATACCTAGCTGAAATGTCGTCGCCAAAAAATAAAACTTGTCTTGATGTCTGAATTTTGTTGAGCATATGATGGATAAGCTATTTATAAATATATTTTGTTATTCTCATTCTATTAGTAAAAGTTGAAATTTAAATAAGAAAGACATTTGGTTACCTAGGGCTATATAAGTGAACTTGCAATTGAATTTTAATGATTTTCTTTTCTACAACAAATAATAAGTTTGAAGAAAAAAAAGTTTTGAAAAAGTTTTGATTTTTTTTAGATCATTGGACAAGACAAAAAAATATTAGATTTTACCGGGGTCAAACTGAATCTAGATAGCGCCTTAGAAGCTTTATCGGCAGACTGATAATAATTTTTGAGCCCAAGCTAATATTTCGAGTCATGTGAAATCAAAATTACAAAATTTTCAGTTAATTTCATTAAAAAAAAACTATTTTCATTCTTTTGACTTGTTTGAAAACTTTTTAGTTTGTTTTATTGTTGAAATTGTTGGTTTTCTTTATTGTGTACTAATTCAAACTCTTATAAACATTGTTTTAAAAAAAAATAGCAAATTTGTTTTAAATAATTGCCTTTGACTTATTTAAAAAAAAAATAAAAAATTTATACAGGAAATTTTACTCGAGATTTTAAATCCAACAATAAATTAAAATTTAAAATTTTTCTTTCATTGGAAATCCATCTGTTATTGACAACCTGGTGCCTACATTTGTTTTACCCTTCGCACTCAGGTGAAAGGGCCATGTAATTATATATGGAATTAAAACTGCCAACAAAAATCAATATATCAATCTTATTGAATCGTTATTAATGAACAAATGCTTTTTTGATCTCATTGAGTCCTTAGGGAGTTTGCTTTTGGGTTGGTTCCCTTGTATTTATTTCTTTTCAAAAAAAAAAAATATGTCCTCTTCCAGTATTCTCAAAAATATTTTCCTAGAAAAAAACGTAAACTTCATCGTGATTGATTATGACATTATATTTCTCTTATTCCCCGCTGTTATACCCTAAGTTTTCTTTTGAAAATATTTTCATACAAAAAATCCTAAGAACAAACGAAAATAAAACACAAAAATTTAACGCAATTCCCACACACACGCACTTACACACATACACATGCACACGCAAGATTCAATGTTCTTTAACAGATTCAAGAAATAAGGAATTGACATCAATTTGATAAAAAAAATATTTATTACAGCAAGGAGGAAAATCTTTGAATGCGAAGAGGAAGTGAAGAAAAAAAAATATGAGAAAGGAGCCTTTCCATCTTAACATCAGAACCATACAAAAGTCTATTAAATTTTTTTCCAGATGTATCTGCAAATATATATAAATAGATATAGGTTTAGGGACAGACAGGTCCTTTATACCAAGGTAGAATATAATATACATGCAAAAACCTTTATCTATTTATGGCTTTTATTGGATTACAATCTTTCTATGATACAAAATAAAAAAAAAAAATTTAAATCTGCAGAATATTAACCCTTTTTTGGATTGGATTCATATTAAATAATATTTTTCTTATTATTAAACTCTGTTAAAATTAGTATCTTTAAATTTCCAAAATGTACTCAAAAGTTTATGAAGCAGAACGAAGGACTTTAACCAAAACCTTCCATTGGTTTTGATGGGAGTGCTTTTCGCTTCATCATTTCATATATAGGATATAGGAGTGCACTCTTATTTCACACATTATCTACATATATAATCCTTTTTTTTCTGTGGAAATTATTTGGCCAAGTGATAAAATCTTGAAGAAACCATTTTGTTAAAATGGCGACGTTAGGTATTGTGAGTGCGTAAATTATGAAACTATATGAATTTTCATATTCCATTAGATTTAAAAAGGAATGAAACCTTTCGAAAAATCAATGGAAAACGACATTATTATAAAAATATTTTCTAATTCTTAATTCCGAAATAATTGATGCCACTTATATAGAACAAAATGTAAGATTAAAAGCAATTGTTCGGTAAACGTCAAATATTAAACTTTACAAATTGCACAAAAATCATTAAAAAAGTTAATTCAAAGATGCCAAAAATAACCATTAAAAAGGAATGTATTCAATTATAATATGAAAAATTGCAAATCAACAAAATTATTGACTATCAGTTATGGACAGGGGGACCGAAAACCTGGTTCAAAGTAGAGTTTTTTTTGAAATTTCAAATAAAACAGCTAGTAATCGAAAACCGTTATGATTTGGAATGGACAAGTTAATAAATTTTAAGAGGTCATGACTTGGTCAGTTTCAGTTTGGACTATTGATTATGGGACACTTTGTATATAACATTTCTTTAAAATTAAAAAAAAAAATCGTTTGTAAAGTTGATAAGATACATTTTAAGACCCTTTTTCAAACTAACACATTTAGACGTTTTCAATTCAAGGTATTGATTTTTCAAGCAAAAAATAAATTTTTTCTGATGAACGAGACGAAAATTAAGAAATTATTTTTAGTAAAATCCGCCCAATTTTATTGTTTCTTGATTTTTCGGAAACGGATCAAACGATTCGAATGAAATTTGTTGAATTTGTTTGGATAGATGAGACAAAAATTTTAAAATAATTTTTAGTTAAATCTCACAATCCCCGCTTATTTACTAACTTATTGAAGACGGTTCTGAAGATTGTGATTAAAATTTTTAGAATTTATTACTATGTAAGAGAAAAACAGCTGAACATCGGTTCATTTTTTGCACCGAATTTTAAAATAAATAATGACATTTTGCAGACACAGACACTGGTGTAATTTTTATACCGGCATATTTTGACAAATACACCAAAATAATAAATATTTCTTCAGTTTTCTCGATTTTGTACCGAAATTCATGAATTTACACCAAACTATACATCAGTATGCTGCTTGAAGTGTGAGTGTGAAATAACGAAAGTATAGCAGTACAAAAGTGTCGGGTGGTATATCTCCATTCTCCATAATTGTTGATGTAAGTTAACTTATATGGATAAACATATGGATGTAGAGAAACCTCCACATAAATGGAGCTTCATTTGGAGATATCTCCAAATATGTGGAGAGACATATTGAGATACCTCCAAATATGTGCAGATATATTCGGAGATGTCTCTGCATTTTAATGTGGATTTTAACTCCCCTCTTTGGTGTTCTGTACAACTCACGCAAATTTGTTGCTCCGCTTAGGGTATGTTGGACTGTTCGACTAGAAAAAGGTCAACTCGCCTCCAATTTCCATTAAGATTTGCATTTATCATGACAGTACACACAGACAACTGAAAGCCAATTAACTTTTTAGTTTCTTAGACGAGATTAAATAAAATAAAAAAGAAGCCTTGCGTAGCTCTGTCGCCCAGATATTTATTTATTATCAGACTGTTTTACCAACGCCGGCAGTAGAGATGGAAAAATCGGCTTTTTGAACACATTTACAAGGTGGATATTTCACAATCGATTTTAAATCAAACCCCTTTAAAAAAAATACCCTAATACCTATTCTATCAATCAATAATCCTCCTCGACACCAAATTTCATGCAAATGTTTTCAGTCATTTGAGTGTTATTGAGGGACAAACATTCAAACAAAAGTTCTTTCACATTTATAATGTCAGTACCTAACAACCAAGGATATGATATTATAGAAAGATTAACGATTTAGAAAAACACGTTGATTTATTTTGAAGAAATTAATTTTTAAAAGGTAAAATACTTGCATTCAACCGATACAGAAATAAATAAAAATAACGCGCACTTGCCAATTGTAATAAAATTGCTCCGTTCTGGTTTGAGTGCAAAGAGTTATTAAGGACCACACGCAAACAAACGAAAATTGTCAGGTGGTGAGTTCCCGTTCAAATTGAAATGTTTTTATATATAAAAAAAAAAAAAAAAGTTTTCGGCAACTGAAATTATATCTAGTGGAGTTGTTGCGATATAACACCATGCACTCGAACTAGACCAACTTTAATTGGGCATTGAATACATCCAGAAAAAAAACATTCAAATGGAATAAATATGATACAAACATAGAAATAAATATTCGTGACATTCTATGTATAAAAATGATAAAATAAATACAAAACAAAATATCCAAATGAGTTTTGTCTACATTATTATTTGATAATCTTATAGCTGTGGGCTTGCATTAAGCCAAAACTATTTACATACATGGAGGTCATTTTGTCCCCCCGTTACTTGCTGGACATAATTTGTTTTTCTATTCTATTCGATATTAAGTAAATGTCAACTAAAAACAACCTGAACGACCATGGACGTGAAGTTATTGACATATCAATTATATAAGCATGTAAAGATTTTTAGATAGATTAATCAAATAATTGCAAAATAAAACATCAAAATTATATGTTCAAATTATGTTGTATATACGATATGTACATAGAAAAATTAATTTTTAAAGTGTTTTTGACAATAATAATCATAGTAGTTTAATATCATTGTTATTTCTTACGATAAGTCTAGAATAATTGTTAATTGCTAATTTGATTGACAGTGACAGAAATTGTAAAATCGATTGGAATTGGATGGAAAAAGAATAATCTTTTTAAAAAAACGGTGAATATCAGAAATATAATGGGTGATTCTTTAGAGATATAAAGATTAAAAATTAAATGAAACACATACAATTGGATACAATTGGTGTTATAAAAGCAATATTATAGAATTTTATGGAACAATATAAAATATTTGATGCCATAAGTTTTAAATATGATTTTGTGTATACCATTGCCGTGCGTGGATCAATATTAAAGTGCAATTTTAGAACATATCGTGTATGAGACATCCATCATCTGTGGTTAATTTTTATGGCTCATGGCAGAGTAGAATAGCGATTTCACAGAAAAGTATCCATAGGTATTAAATCACATGATCCTGAAGACCATTTCGAAATTATTGGCTCACAGAATGTTTTCTTCAATAAATCATCATCGCACGTTGTGTGGTATCTTGAAAAAGAAAATATAAAACCAATGTTTCTTCCAAACCCATATAAAACACATCAAACAGTTTGTGGGGATATTTTTCACTCCAAGTGTGGGAATTGGAATTCTGCTTCTTGAAGTACACGCTAAGTCATTCACACAAAAATAAATTTCAATTTATTCATTGCAAATCAAATTTAATACAAGTAAGCTATCAGGTGTCAAATTTATTGTAGCTAGAAAATTTAATGCCAACTCGAAAATCAAATCTCTTAAAAAAAAAAACAATTAAAATCAATTACACAAATTATTATTAAAATTTAAAACGTTTTCATATATGAAAACGAGTTCTGGCCTTTGATTAACTTCTTCAGCTTTTATAATATGACCATGAATTTTAATATTGCTGGAAATAGGGAGATCTTAGGACAGGAAGGTTTAATCTGCACATGCACATTGTACATGCATGACTCTCGAGAAAACTAAGGTTGAATAGTAGAAGTAATTTTAGTTCAAAAAATCGATAGAACTTTGTTGCTAAACGATAAGAAACATAGACGTAACAAAGTTGTGATATAATTTTATATGGTCCTCTAAAAGGTTTGTCAAATTACCTGATGGAACTTTATGTCACGTATAAGATAAGTATATTTATTTTTTTTACATCACACTTGATTCTAATAATGGTATATTCATGTTTAAATATTTGGACCAAAAAGGTTATATTTATACGAAATTATTTATGTTTCTTTGGGACGCAAGATTTTATACGATTTGTTAGAAAATTGTGAACTTGTGAATCTATGTCATATGGTATAACCATTCATAGGTAGACATGATATGGATAGCGGCATTCAAAAACCCTTACACTTCGGCAAAAGAAAATAGGTACCAATAATGAATTTATTTTCCAGATTATCCACTAGCAACACGTTTTAATTTATTACACAGAAATCCATGTTTAAGTCGTAGACTCTTCATATATGTAAATATCTAAAGTGGCTTTTAAATGCAAGTGTTGCCTGCAGCGCTATTTTATGGTACGTAAATATGTATTAAGGACTGTTTATTAGGTACTGTGGCGATGTGGAATGGCATTTTATTAGGTAGGGGAGAGGGGGGCACCTTTGAACGTGGGGTGCCTTTGAACATGGCTAATAAAATCCTAACAATTATTTCAAAGTTTAAAATTAATTATAAAGATGGCAATATCGATATCTTTACACGTCAACGGTGCATCTCTTAAGTTCATCCGACAGTAGCTAAATATGCAGTTTTTATGCGTAAATTGTATTTTTGTAATATTTTTTTTTTGTAAGAGTTTAAAATTTGTGTGCTAAGGTATTTCATTTTTAAAAAATTCTTTATAAATTCACACCTTCATTTTGATTAACATAAAGGTAAAGTTTTTGATAAATATGTTAGTTAGGTATAATAACTATGGCCGAATTTTATGTTGCTTAAGATGTTAGGGCAGCTTTGAAGGAAACTAGCTGTGGAAAACAGAATTTTATTTTTTCTTTGTCAGACGGACGCTTCAAACCTCCAACGAAACTTTTTGCTTTAAATATTTTGTTTTTATATATTTTATTCCAAATGTCTACTTTTTAAATATTGAGTTGTACCCTTAAATAGATTTTATATATACTATTAAAGTTTTTTGTATATTCAGCTCTACGTAATTAACTTATTCATACAGTTTATTGTTTTCTTCAATATATTTGCTTTTACACTTACATTATTTACTGTTAAAAATAATTATAATTACTTCTGTTCAAAAGTGCCCCAAGTAAGTTCAAACCTACCTCACATGCAAAGTACCTTTGAACACAAGGACCTATTTTGTATTTTTATTGTAATTAAAAATGGGTTTAAATTAAACATTAAATACATTCCTCGAATTGCCGATAACTTACAGGCAAATATTTTTGTCACACTGGGTTTGTGGAGGCTCTAAACCAAAAAGTGTTCAAAAGTGCCCCCCTTCTCCCCTACGTATTGTTTTCTTGGAACGGAACGGAATCATCTTTAAAGAATACCACCATCTATTTCTTTGGCACTTTTACTATACTCCAACCCCATTGATACAGAAAAATAAAAAAGAGTCAAATTTACACTTGAGTATTTGAAATTTTGTAATTTTTCTACCGTGTTCCTACAGAATTGAAAAAATGTGCTCACGATCTGCTAACACGGCAATAACCCTGCAACTATTTCAGTCTATTTCCTTACTTCCCAAAACTGCCAATTCTATTCCGATTTTAATTTTTTTTTTATGATAACGAAGATGAATAAAATTAGAAAACTACTTCTACTAATTATAAATTGAATGAATTATTTTTTTATATAGACTGACAGTAATTTGGGCTAGAAAGTAGTAGTATTTCTGACTGTTCCTTCTACGTTTTTTTTTTTTCATTTGTGTACAGAAACTTTGACATAAATTATAGTAGATTCAAGAAAAGTGTAAAGATTCTGTGATTGAAAAAGTTAAATTTTATAAATAATTATGAGACCAATTTTTTTAATGATATATTTTATTTTTATTTAAAATCGGGCTTCTTTCATATGCAAATAAGAAAAAGAAGGGAATAACATTCGTTTTATTTGCATATGAAAATAAATTACCAAAAATGCCCGATTTTAAATAAAAATAAACAAGTTCAATTGTTTATTGGTAAGATTTTGTTAAGTTCGAAAGGAAAATATTTATTGACTCAAACTAATTATATAACATATTAAAATTGGTATTACATATCGATGGTTAAAGTGTAGGACCTCGTTAGTCGAAAAATTCCAAAAAATATATTATCACCCCTGTTCTGATTTCCGTTCCGTTTTAAAATCCTTTCGTTTTCAAACTTTAGGTGTTCTGAAATACTTTTCGCTTTCAATACTTGCGGAATGAGTGTGCTTTGATTTTCGATTGGATTGAGAATAATTGACACTTGAAAATCCATTTGTTTTTTTGTGCCCCAATTGAATTGACACGGTATTATACGTATATTATAAAATTTTTTGTTGTAATTTATTTAATTTTTTTCAACGAATTTGGCGTTCCGAATTTTGTTTTTACTGATTTCGAAAGATAAAAGGTTTGAATACTAGCTAATGTGAAAGTGAAAATCAGAACACTTTTTTTGAATCCGTGCGGAAATCAATTGCGTTTACGGATTTGATTCGGAACGGAAATCAGAACAGGGTGTATTAATACCTTTTGGTAATTTCAGCGTGTTGTTCTGAGCATTTTAGAAAAAGGTAGAATTCAAAACCTCTTAGATAGTAAACACATTTTTATGATTTCTGAAAACCATGCAAAAATAACTTACCAGATTCTGCATTTTAATCGTCGATATGGAAAATTTGTCAATTTTCAGTTAAAGCCTACTGCTTATAGTACGCAAATAACGCTAAATTTTAGCTTTCATACAAAATTCGCTCTAAAATTTAGCCAAGCTGAAATCATTTTAGCTTCAAGCTAAATTTTAATAAAATCTGTAAATTCTTGAATTTTGGGTGTATTATATTTTGTGAAAATAAAAATGGAAATGGAGGAATATTCGGGAACAAACTACATATTTCCCTCAGCCAAAGAAAAGAATCCATTATTTTTTTTAAATTTGAATCATAGATGACAAATTCTTTGAAGTGGTTGAACATAATTTTTTCTCAGAGAACAGCTGTTTTCTATGACTTAATTATTCTCTAGAATGATCTTATGTCTTAATTTAGCTGGGTTTTTGGTGATGTTTAGAAAGAAAGATGGGAGCTAAAATTTAGCGGAATCTGCAAACTATAGGCTTAAGCATCGAGCAGCAAAAATTTGTTCTTTTACAGCTAAACTGAAAGTTTAACTGATGTTTGGAAAATTGGTTCTTATTTATAAATGTCTCAATTGGGTCAGTTAGCGAGTGTCGATATACAATGGACGTATGTTATATCCAATCTTATCATACACTAATTGTGTCTTCTTCAATTTTGTTTCTTTTTTCTGAAATGGCAACACTGTTTATAGAAGCAGTGAATTTGACAGTTGATAGATGATTTGTTGTCAGTATATTTAAAATTTCACCATGAAAAAACTTACCACCAGACAACTCTTGCAAATAATTGTAAATGACGATATACAATATATAGCCTCAACTTTTCAATAAAATTCTTCTTTTACCGCCATATTATTCCCTCGATACATCGAAACTAAAACTTGATGTATTTACATAGAATTTATATAATTTACATCCGGATCTGAAGTTTTAATGTGGATGAATCGAGGGAATAATATGAGAGTTAGATTGCGCTATAATTCGAGCCAGCCACGGTTGGCATTAAGTTCTTTAAAAATGCGAGTTAGTTCCTATGAATTAATAGTGAAATAGCGAAATTTCGGGAAGTAGACAGTAGTTAATTCTTTTGGAATTTAGTTCGTTGGGCCATTCATATTAAACACTAATGATAATGCATTTGTTTTTGGGTTTTTGTTTCCACGTTGTGTTGAATAATTGAGAATTTAACATTAATAAATAAAATTTAAAAGAACTTACCTAGGTTTTTTTCAAAATAGCTTTTAACGGCCTACAAAAATTTGCATTTCGTCCCGACGATCTCACTTGGACTCATCAGTTGACTAGTGAGGGCCTTTGTCAATACGCATATTTTTGCTAAGTTTTTTTTGTTTAAATTTAAAAACCACTTAATTTTACAACTTTAAATTACGTAAAATTACATGTGAAACTGTAAGTATTTTTAAATTAAAATTCAAAATGAAAAACTTCAACTTTTGTTTTTTATTTTTATGTACTAAGATTAAATCATTATATCACTATTGCAAAATTTATTTTTATTTTATTTTTATTTTATTTTCATTATTTATATGTGTTTTAATTTATTTTTTAGGTACGAAAAACTTTTAATTGTTTTATTGTTTTCTTGAGAGCTGTATTTTTGTAAAAAATATTCCAATCAAGATGAACCATTCAAAAGTTTTAGTTTTTCAGATTTTTCAACAATTTTTTTCAAGCACAATTTATGTGACGAAATTGTTGTATTTTTCTTTAATTTTGTCTATGTAGCTCTGTAGTTGAATCATACAATATATATTTTAATCTCTGTACATTGTAAATTGGTATGATTATAATGTATGATATTTTAAGAACCATTTCAACATAATCATTTGGACCCAAAGAAGCAAGTAGATATGAAATATATTAAGTATTTAAACGTCAACATAAAAATAAACACATATCTATCAAGTCTAACAAAAATACCTTACAATCATATGTCAGTCAAGATATAAGACATTTGACACAAACACAGATGCCGAAGCCGATGCCAATACGCAGATACTCAATTCCAAAGCTAGCAATTATTTTAATGTGCTTCTTTCTGATTAATTCATAATATAAAATGTTCAAATGCGACAGAGGAGGGAAATTTATTCAATATTTCAAGCAAACTGACAGTAGCAAATAGTTTTTATTTTTGCGACTATTCCCCGTGGATATATCTACTATAAGATACAGTTCTCTTAAATATAACGCCATAAATGTGAAGGTTAAAAATGATATTTTGAGAAAAAAATGTTTGACTCTATCGAATAATAAATTTAACACAGTGCAGGTTTTTTGGGTAAATCACTTGTTTGCGATATACGCAACTCGGACATGTTATTTGAGAAATTAAAACAAGTTCAATACAGGTCATTAGATTACGACTATTTTTACTATGAAGAATTATAATAATATGTCGTTATATTTTGTATACTTAATGTCTGGAGATGACGCAGATTTGAATACATTTTTCATAAAAGGAAAATTTACGGTAGTTAGTTTACTTACATATTTGGTTATGGTTTTTTTTTTCAAACACAAATACATCAAAAGAAATTATTTTATTGAGTAATGCGATGAGATTCAGAAAGACACGTGCTGCGTTTGATTTTATTTTTAAAGTTTTTTTCTGTAATAATCTACAGTCTAAGACTTCAGAGTAGTTTTTTTTGTTTTTTTCAAACTAAGAGCAGTAAAAATAGTTCGCTGCTTTTTTATCTGAGTTCGTGCTTAGTATAAATTCCGTGGTGCCGCGGCCGGCGTTTTAGAACTAGATATGTCGAAGATACCTCGATTAAATTAAAATTATATGTATTATTATTATTATTTAGGCAAAATGTCAGCCATATGTAAAACATTTCTAATAATTCACAAAATATGTGTCAAAAAAATATATTTCCCAAATTAATTTAATTTTGTGAATGATATTTGCATATAAACTAATCTTTCGAATTTTTCAAGCATTTGACTTAACTTATTGTTATTAAGACTTGAACGCAATGAAATTAATTTACAAAAAATGTTAGTGTTTCAGGCTCTAGTTTGGTGTTCTTAGTTAAATCTCAAAATTACAAGATCAAAATATAATTATTTCACACAAAAATAGTGCGTATACGCCACAGTGTTTTCATTAAAATAGAAAAAAAATAATATAATCATCTTTGTTTGAATAAATAACAGCTATGGAACGCATGTTCCATTTAAAATAGCTATCGATTTTGAGTGTTGAGGGAATATATTAAACAATAGTTGTGGAGAACAAATTAAGACAAAAGGTATACTTTCTTAAAAATGTTTTTTATTGTTTTGTTGGATTCGTTTTATTTTTATAATACGACCCAGCTGGGTCGTTATTCCGGCTTTGAAAATGTAAATTTGACAGGCAGCAGGTGACTATATATAAAAGCAAAACTTCAAGAAGGCCCCTTTAGTTCCCATGCGGCGACGTATTGTTTATTTATTTTGTGTTCAAGTGTGTCGAACGCAATAATGAGCAGAAACAAATGAAAATCACAGTCTGTGCATGTGAATTTATAAATGGTCTAGCTAACTATAAAATCAGGATGTCGAAACCAACCCCTTATACCATGGTGATCTGAAAACAGTATATAAAAACAAACAACTGATGTTATAAAGTTTGTGCATTTTCTTCTCAAAATTAAATACTACTGCGAAAAAAGAGTCGAAATTTTTTTTTTTTGAGAAAATTTGCATAAATTTCAATTCCTACCTTTTGACATTTCTCAGAAAAAAACCTATAGTTTTCGAGAAATTTAAGAAAAGAAATGGTTAAAAATTAGGGAAGTAAGTCTAAGTCTAATTTTACTGGGTTACATAGTAAAAAATGAGCTGGGGCTTCAGATATTTTGATAATACATACATATATACTGATAATAAAACGTTTGAGCATGTTTTTCTTGAATTCTATTGCTCCTACTAAAAAATTGTCTGTGTGGAATATTTCGTGTGGAATTGCATAAGAAAAAAATTTTATTTTAACACTTTTAAAAAAAAAGTATATTTTTTGAGATATTATGTATTTACAAAAAAATCTCACCCTTTTTTTTGACACATGAAACAAAATCTAAGTACTCAAAAAGCGTCTCGAAGTCTAATCATAATTTTCTATCTCATTTCGCAAAAAAAAAAAAAAAAATTTATTTTCGCGATATAAAAACAAATTTGTAGAATGATGATATAATTTTTAAGGAGTTACGATAGATTTTTCATTCTTGATTTTATTTAAAACAAAAATATTTTAATGACACACTGAATATAAATTAACACATATCTCATTTTATTTCAGATAATTAATACAAAGGTCAAGTGAAAAACATACTTGGTAATGCATCACTTTTTTGAATGGCTCAGCTGAAAATAAATCTTAAAAATCAAAATGGATAAAAATAAACTCATACGGTTTCTATCGCCTTGCGAAGTCCTGTTGGTAAGTAATTATTTCTTATATAAAATAAAAAAACAATCTAAAAAAACTTAATATGTGGTGTTAACAATCAAACAGGGGCCAAACAAAATTGAACCTGAAACCGAGTAAAAAACGAAAAACTATAATTTCTAAAATATTCAAAATAATTGAATGTAGTAATTTTGTGTTTGGTTTATGGAAGTTTTTTTATTAGATTGACTTAAAAAAAATATTATATTCGTCCTTTGTAGGAATGTTTTTAAAGGCAGTTTTGTTTGTTAAAAATATATTATGGGCATTTTGAAAATAATTTTGTTTACATGTTTTGACCCCAAACTCAATTAAATTAAAATAGTAATATTAATTAAAATAGTAATAACTTCTTTATTAGTCGGTTTTGAAACAAAATTTTTCACCATCTGATAGCTTTCTTTGATACGCAATCTTGGCATATTAAACACTATATTTTTAAAAAAGTGCCTTTAGCACCTTTTTGATTATTTACGACACATATAAAAGAAAATCGGATTTTTATTTTTTTAAATTGAACAACATGTAATCTACATACATATCGAAGGTTAACGTGCAGGACTTCGTATAAGTTGAAAAATTAAAAAAAAAAAAAACTCTAGCCATTAATGCAAATCAGCAGAATCGGAGGCACCTTTTGGCAATTTTAGCGTAGCAATGTTGTTCTGAACATTTTACAGAAAAAGACATCCATAGATCGCCATACAAAATTTGGCAGTTTTTTTTATTTCTGAAAAACAACATAACCGTTGATATGTATGTAAATTACAGTGGATCAATTTTAAAAAATGCGAATTTTCAATGAGCCTAACATTTTGAAAACAAAAAATGGTTTGATGTTAATTTACTATGAATTTAAGTTCTAATTTGTCGTTCTTTTCAATTTTAATTCAAACGCTATCAAAAATTCAAATATTTAAGTTCTACATACTGGCTTAAGTTCCTCTTATTTGTTTGCACCAACAAAAATCTTAAACTTAAAAGTTGCTATGTAGAACATAACTTAGGGGGAAGAAAAAGTAGAACCTAATTTTCCTAAGTAGTACATAAAGCAGAAAATAATTTTGTTGTCAATTTTGATTTAAATTGTCAGAACAAGAAACAAATTTTTAAATTAAAAATAAATTTCGAAACGCTGCTGGATGTAATTGAGAATGATTTTGAAGTCCTCGAGTTAATAGAACGCCCCGTATCCTTGACGGTGTATGGATTGCCACCTCCTGTTTGAAGTGCTGCATATTTTTCAGCAGCAGCTTCCTTTCTTACTTCATTCTTGTGAAGGTTGTACAATTTGTTTGATGCTTCGCAGCTTCTGTAGCATGTAACCCCAGATTGGGAGTTGAAGCTGTCGGTGATTCTACTCCAGGCTAATTCCTTCTCCTTCCAAGTGGCCCTGTCCTGTTTTTTTTTATTTCTCTTCCTTTTTTGGACCATTTCAAATGATGTAAATTTAATGAACGTATTATAAGGATGTAGGTAAATAATATTTTTTTTTTTTCAGTTTTGATGAAAATAATTATTGAGTTTGACACTCAATTAATTCATACATAGCTAAGATGAAATTTTATTTTCGTTAGCAACGTAAAATAAGTAAAGTTAATCTTAAGAACTAAGTTCCACATAGAGCTAAGTTGAGAATAGTTAAAATCCAGATTTATGACTCGTTTCAGCAAATGGCCCTAATGTCTTTTAAGAATATTTTGGAAACTAATAATAAATAATTTTTTCTAGTTTTTAAAATTCTAAAAAACTAGAGCATCTTGTTTTTTAGCCCTAGAGAGGATAAATAAAACAAAATCATTAAATTTTTAAAACAATAAATAAATTTGTTACAAAAATATTGAATCTATTTTTTTTTTTCACTTTTTTTTAAACTCTTCATTGAAATAAATTGAAATACAAATTTAACACAACAAAAGATAAAAAAGCCATAGCATGTGTTCCATTAATTTTTTTTATAAAATTATTAATGGGTGAATAATATTCGGGTATGCGTCCTTTTCAGTTCATCAAGTTGTGCTTTATCACTGGTTTAATTTTCCTTTATTTTCCTTGAGTTCATATTTTTAGATCCCAAGTAATTTAAAGGTTTTCATGGTTTCAAGAAATTACATCAAATAATTTAAACACCTTTATCCAAAATGGGTTGAAAGTGTGAGAGTGGGAAATAAAACATCTGCAATGTAAAACATCTTTGGAATTCCATATAACAATCAAAAATAGTAATTTAAAAAAAAAGAAATTATTATATTTTATAAATGAACTCAACTTCTTAGTCCAGTAAATATATACATATCTACATACATACATACGTTAGACCTTGTGTCATGATCTGTTAGTTTTTTTGCTCTAAGTTATTTATAATGATGGCCTAATGATTAATCCAATTTTGTTTTCATTTTTCTTGGATTAGGCCAACATCATAAAGAGCTTAGCAAAAAATCATACCTACCAGCTCTGACGCAAAATCAGTTCCCTGCCTTTCAAGCGACAAGGTTACTGGACTATCCTGCTGGAAGAGCATTAATTATTGATATTAATGTTATTTATGAGTGGCATTCAAATATAAAAAGTTAATATAGAGTTTTTTTTAAAGACCAAACAAAATTTAATTTGAAATGTGCAAAAAAAACTTTTGAATATAGTTTTACCGCTATTATTTTAAGTTTGTTAGCAGGAAAGGTTGAAACAACACAAACCGAATAAAAAGTGTATCGTGGGAAGGGGTACATTAAAAGTCGAACCAAAACGAAGGACTTATTTCTCTAGAAGAATCTATATACCTACACTTTTTCAAAAGATGGGAAAATTATTATGAATTTTGTGTAAAAACTGTGTTTCAAGTAGAAATTTTCACATCGTTAATAATTTTTGTTTTCCTATTTTCTTGATAGAATAAAAATTATTTTTCATGATTCAATGATTATTATATTTGTAAAACTATTTCATATAAGAATCGCTCTTATGGGAGTATACTAATATTACAACTCAAAAAAACACAATTTTTCAGGACAACAAAACAAGAAATTCAAAAATTTCGTATTAATTGCAAAACATTTTCTCTCTTAAGTTTTTAGAAAATAATGTTAAAATTAATGTTGATTTATGTCGTTATGGATTTAAATGAAATTATCATCACGAGAGATCTAAGTCAAAGCTTAATTAATGTAAGTACTGGGCAATGAATTGCAAAACTATAACAAAATCGGTTCACCCATTTAAAATATATGTATGGTTAGGTACATGCATATGTGAAGAATGTTTTGCATAAGATGTGTGGCTGGTGCATGAAGGTTGGGTCAAGTCAAGAAAAAAAATTGTATGGGAGGAGGCGAAATTTTCTAAGAAATCGAATTTTTTTACATTTCAATTTGCACTACGTTACCATATTTTCCACAAATGTAATGTCATCTATACGCACCAGAATAAAAACTAATTTCAAAATCCATAAATGAAACCCATATGGAAACCTAGATCCAATGTTGTTTTTGTATTTATCTTGTTAAAAGATAAGCTCGAAGATAAGCACTAAAACTCGGCTAATACATACAAAGTATATAATATCATGTTATACCTTTTTGTAAATCCAAAGATCTTTTAATTTTTTTTTTTATAAAATTATTGATGAAGTTAATAATTTTGAAAGAAATTATTTTAAAACTCAGAATTTTGAAAAAAAAAATTTAACAATAGGGAAATTTTATCAAAATTCCGACATGCGATTTTTATATCGAATTTTTTTTTTAAATTGCTCGAACGTTAGGTACCTAGACAAAATGTAACAACATTGTTGGAACCATTTTTGAGGAGAAAATTTTACAAAAAAATTAAATTTTTGTTGAGTTAAAACGAAAATTCAAATTTCTCCTATAAGGAATTACTTAAGGTTCTCAGCCGTTATTTTAAACAAATCCAACCTTTTTTTTGTCAATAGCCAATCAGTTGCCCTATCTCCCTATAGGAAAATATTTATTTGTTTCTCTCTATTCAAACAGTTTGCAATCGTTTCTGATTGACAAAGCACCTACAGGTATTTTCAATTTTTGTATCCCTTTTGTTGAATTCTTGTCTAAACAGAGTGTAGCCAATTATTGATCCATTATTTTTTGGAAATCCACGCACATATTCCATTAAATTTATCAAATGTTTGCATTCGTATTTAGTTTTCGACGAAGCGGATATTTTTATTCTAAATTTATTTTTTTTTCTAAATTTATTTTTTAAATTTTATTCTCTGTAATAAAATAATTATGGTTAATAAATTTGAAATAATATTATCAACTCTTTAATTCCCATGGTAGTATTCATGGAAAAAGAAACCATCTCTGCTACTCAAAAGTATAAACAGATTTAGTATAGACCAAAAATAATTATAAAAATAAAACAGCAAAAATAGGGATCACGCTACAGGTTATACGTCATATTTTTACCGTTATAATTACCATTCTAGAGTTTATTTTTGTCGTGAAATGCCTTTGTATCTAATTTCATAAATATTCTTTTATAAAATGTCATTAAAAAAAACATTAGTATAAGGTTTCAATATTTTTATCTCAGTTTTTAATTATTTCAAAAAATCACACAAAGTAAGAAAACTCCGATTACACGCGAAACAATAGAATGAATTTGACAACTAATGACGTTAGACGTATAGTTATAGAAGTTGTGATATGGTCTGTGAGATGCTTTTTATCATAGACTGAGGTATGCTCGTCAGGTACAAGGCTTTACCGAAGAAGCAATAAACTTTAAGGTTATCGAGGTTATCTTTATTCACCGAACAGTAACACTGATAATTCTTAAACATTATATTTTATAATTTTATATAAACCAAAATTCAAATATTCTTATAACTAAATTCATATAATGCAAAATAAGTCTGACTGAGATAGCAGTATCAAATAAATTACAGGCTGAGATGGCTGACGCCTCTAAATTACGGCCTGAGTTACCAGGTGCCACTAAATTACAGTCTGGGATAACAGACGCCACTAAATAAGTACTTTAACCTGAGTTCCTGAGTATGAGCCTAAGCTTTTCACCAAGTAATCTCTCGCTTTTATTCTGTTTGTTCACGGTCTCTTGTACATATTTATGTTCAAACTGAGTGTGAACTATAATTTAACCAAGAAAATAATATTTGTATTTAAGCATACTTCACCAGATGGTTGAAGTCACAGTACACATATTAAAGGTAATATCCTTATCGTTTTCAAATTTATTCTGTTCATGCGCATCTGTCAGAATCGAGGTAACATGGTGGGAAAATGGTGGATCCAGTGCCCCTTTACTTGCCTAATTTCAATATTTTGTTGTTGTTTCTAATGATGCGTGTTGAGTTCCTATGTAGGCACTCGTACAGCAAATTTTAATTTTTTGACACTTTCAAATTTGAAAACCTGCGCAATATATTATACCTTAAATTTGTGCTGCTGTGGGTTGAAGTGGTATGGACAGGAGTGTCGGGAGTGTAGACACAATTTTGTATGTTTATTTTTTACGATATCGGTCAGTCGTGGGGGGGGGGGGTAGACGCAGTGTAATGCATTATTACAGGTCGAAATGAAAGTTGTAAGGATCTTTTAACTACAGGCGGTGACACAAGGTAATATAGAAGAGTTAATATATAATTTAGTTTTTGTCATTCTGACTATAGGTTTCTTCTCTAAGATATTTAAATTTGTATTTACCACAGTGGCAGTGGTGGTAATGGCATGAAAAATCTATGACATAATTAAAGATTTGTATCATAGTTCGTTTTTTTTTTTAATAAGGTTATACCATTTAAAATAATTTATTCTTTTGTTTTATTAAAATAGTTTATTTAAAGATAGAGAAGAATATCAGAATTTAATTTTAGATCAAATGTATATATTTCTGGTTTTTGAGATGATTATAGTTTTAGTTTTCTTTCTGTTTTTTTCTAAGAATAATTTTATTTTAAATTTAACACAAACTGAAATGTTTAATTATTTCGATTTGATTCCTCAGACATGGATGGGGCATAACATTTTGTGTTGTGGTTAAATTAATGAATAACTTTTTTCTCTTCATTTATAACTTTTGCATTTATTAACCTTTAGCCTGTAGTTTGAAATTATATTATTTAAATTATGTTTTCATTATAATATCTCTAAAAAGGTGCTCATTTTTATCTTCGACCTGACGTCCTCTTTCTATGAGTATTTTCCATAACTTTGTAGGTATTGCTATAGAATTTCAAGTCCTAACGCCCTCGCTTCTTCTAGAATATTGGCCTTAAGCTGATATATAGTTCTTGTCTTATTTGCATTATTGCTACCCTATAGCTTTCCCAAAGAAAAAAAATATGACGGACAAACAGAAATTCGCGTTATCTCTAAATTCGTAATTTCAAGTTTGATTAAAGTTTCGAGTTCCATTTTTTTATCGAATCCTGCAAAACTTGCCTATACTACCTATAGAATCTACTTACCTACGCAGTACGCATATATATCCACAATTTCGCAAGTCAACATGACGAAAAAAAAAATTAAATGCCAAATATAATAAGAATTTGACAGCGTATAAAATTCTCAAATTCACTTACAGATTTATTTTAAAGCAATTTATTCAACTAAATTGAAAAAAAAACTTTTGATTGCTCTATTGCTTAGACGTATATATTATATGTATGTAGGTGTTACAAGAAATATTTTCCTGTGGTACGAAAAAAAAAAAAATATATAAAAACTCAATCCAATCAAGAATTCATTCATCACCGTCAACCAACAACGTCATGACTCATGAGTTTCAGCCGTCTATTACAGTTACTCAATTCCTAGCGCAATCATCATCTAATATTGACTAAAGTAGTGATTGGTATACATAGAATATAACCAATTTGTTTCTACCTTAAACAAATAATTCTGAATATAAAAAGTTCCATCACTGTCCAGCCGACACAATATTCAAATATACCCATCATCTCATACAGGATATTCTATTCGTATCCTCTTTCTCTAAATAAACTCTATATTTATCCCAGAAGGTTAACTATCAGGGGGTTTAGTTAGTCCGCATGTATCAAATTAGTTTTTCTTTTTTAGTAGTTACCTAAATTAAAAAAAAAAAAACAAAAAACAAATTTAAACTTCATGTTGCAACCAATTTAATCAAAAACTTTTAATAGTAACCACAAATATCAGTGCCAGTGAGAATTTTATAAGAGGTAACAATTACTTTTTCTGTTTTTTTTTTTTGAGAAAAGGTTAGAAGGCAACTTTAAACCATCATCGTAAACAAATGGATTTGAAGGCCGTAAAATATAATATAATACTTCTTTCTGCACAAGAGATATTCATTCTTTAATTGCGGCACATCCTTTGCAGAAACGTTTTATTACATTTTAATACTTTTTACCTGATTGGGTTGGGTCTTGGGTGTAAATAAGTTTACGTTTCGTTTAATTAAAATCTAACTTTTTGCCATCTGCTCCTGCCAGTTTTTTTTTTTTTTGGTAAAATTTTCTCCCACCCATAAACTCTCATTGAACTCAACCACTTAAGCTGAAGAGTATATTTTGTACAAAAACCTTCCACCGAATAGCTTCGTATATATAATTTTCCAGGAATGAATGTAATCAAGAGGATATCTGGTAGACTTATAGTAGGTAGGTATATACAGCTCTAGTTGAGTAGAGTACAGCACTAATCAGGTTTTTGTTCCTTTTCATTAACTAAAACCCTCGTCGTAGTGCCCCTGGTCGGTTGGCCAATTGCCTGACTCATCTGCGAGGCATATATAGTGTACAGTATACGTTGGGAAAACTCATCTCCGGGGAAGAATCCTTAATCAATTCATAGCAGACATTCAAATATCACCCACTTACCGTAACACAACACCATCATCTGGATCAGGACAAGACCATATCAGGTTCTGTGTAGTTTAGTAGAAATTTCATTTGAATCGTATATTGAGTTTTGTTGTTGGAATTTTATGTGTGGCGGTATAGCACTGTTGTCTTTGGATATGGCATTTCGAGCACCTTATGGAGCGTAAAGTTGAAATAATCATCGTTTAATGACGCCTTCTCACTTTATATATACACGTAGATAAGTCGACAGTTTGTGCGCGTTTGTGAAGTTGATGTCTAGCTCTATAAATGGGAGATTTCCATTTTACGTTAAATATTTTGGCCATGGTTGACAAAAATTTCAACGTCGAATGCTTTGAAAATTTTACATTTTGAAGAATATGGCATCTATGAGTTGTGTTGCTTGAACATCGTTATATGTATATTATCAATCTTAACACCTTTAGAAAAATTATAGGAACAAAATACAAAGGTTGGAACTTTAAAGATTTACCAAAGTGACAAAATATAATTATTTCTTTCAATTTTTAATCTGTTTCTTGCCATTAAACTCGATTATGTTAACTAATGGTTAAAATATGGCCTTTAGTGAATTGTGTAAATTAAGCATTAAAAATTAAATTAAATTGAACATCTTGCACTTAGTGACTTACAACAATGGAAAGGATGACAAGAGATACTCTTCGAGGATATTTGTCAATTCCTCGTAAGGCACAGTAACCCGTGAAAGCATATATGTATATCTCTGTTTTTTTTAAGTGGCATAGGCAAAGAATCAAACCCAAGATCTATAACGAGTATTCTTTGAAAACCACCTACAGCAAAAAAAAATCATTTGCGCTTTAAAAACGCAATTTGTTCTGCTTTTTAATTTTTTTTGTTGCCAAGCAGTCCGACCAGGACTAAGAGGAACCGAAACAAACCGAAGATTTTCGCTTAAAGGTGAAAATGGATTTTGTTTTCTGCAGAAATCAGAATCGAGTGAAATGATTTTCATTCTACTTATTTTGAATAGTTCGTTTGACAGATCCTATATCACTATATATGATTCAATATTTAATTGTGTGTGTAGAAATATTTGTTTCTTTTTATAGATATGCGTTCAACTTATATACTCATTCGGGTGATTAAAAAAAAACACCTTTCTCGAAATTCAATCGTAACCTGGAGAAATGTTGAAGTTTAGATTGAAACCAAATGAGTTCAAAAAATTCAAAATCGAAAACCATTTAAAAGTTTCTACCAACATTTGTTCAATAATTTTGCTTGGAAATCTTTGAAAGTCGAAATTATTCTCAAATGTTCAAAGCTGCATAACTTTTCGAGTTTTGGTGCTACATGCATAAAATTCAGGGATTGTTCGTAATTTTATGTACCTAGTTTCTGAATATTTAGTTGGAATTTTTGTATTTATATATATTTATATATATCTTTGGCAATACGACAGAGTAGCTAATGTTTAAAAAACAGGTTTCGAGAAAAACGAATTTTTGTCTTCAATTTGTAATAAGAATTAATGTAAATTTGTTTTAGGAATTACAAGATAACGACATAAGCTACTCTGTCTTATTGCCACAGATATATTTATAATTTTTTTTGTTTATATAAAAAAAGTAAGCGTCTACAAGAAATAACCGCAAGGGATATGGGACTTGGTGTTGACTTCAAATTATATCTAATTATGCCGATAACGTATTTCAGTGGCCAAGAACCTATCCCAAAGTTCATTTCTTGGTTAAACTTGTCTAAACAATATTTTCAAAAAAACATTATATTATATCCGTGATGTAGAAAAACTCATATCATATTATACATCAGGGTGCGTCAAAATGCATTTTTTTAAAAATTATTTTCTTAAAAATTTCAAAACCTGTAATATTTTAATACTAGGTATCACATTTTTTGAAGTAAAACTTCTTTTGCGGCATGGGGGTAAAAAATTTTTCTATGGAGCTGTCAGTGACATGTCAAACCGACATACAAATTCCCGTCACGAATTACAAAATTCACCGTCACGATATTATATTTTCGTTAAATGCAATGGTACGTGCATTTAATATATTCGTTAAGATGGTTAGTGAATTCGAGTAAGGGTTTTTTGTGGGAAGAATTTTATTTCTGAGGATTTTTTGAAGTAAAACTTCTTTTGCGGCATGGGGGTAAAAAATTTTTCTATGGAGCTGTCAGTGACATGTCAAACCGACATACAAATTCCCGTCACGAATTACAAAGTTCACCGTCACCATTGTATATAAAATCTATAGTACTATCATGAACACAAATTTTTTAGTCGAACATGTGTCCTGTACGCGTCGCTGAGATCGCCACAAATTAGACTATTGAGACTTAGCTAAATGTAGGGAATAAGTAAATAGAGCGAGAAGAATTTATTATTTAAATTCTGCAAACATAATAAGATTCCTTAAAAGGGTCAAGTAAACGTGCATGAAAATATTTTGTTTAATTAAATTTGTGTTTCAATTAAATTTTAAATTAATAACATTTTTTTACACATACTTTTATGTTCCTCCGCAATGATTTCGTAAAAAAATGTAACCCGACATTCTACATAAATTTTAAGGCCTCAACCTTAACGATCCGATTAATACAACAAAATTTATCAGCCCACCAAACCAACTACGAGGGGACCTTTACAATTATTATGAATAAAAAAACCTACTGCAAACGTGCATACCTACATATACCCAATTTTTTTTCCGATGCGAAGCCAATTTGTCAAGGTTATAGTTTTTTAGTGCGTTTTTTTCACTTCCTCGCACTCTCATAAAATAAGTATACAGCGTTCCCGTTCTTATTTTATTATTACGTTTCTTGTTTTGTGAATATTCGGGATTCCAACCATCACATCACAAAGAAGTCGAACATATGTCCTTAAGATGTCGCTACCGTCACTCCTCTTCATGATATTACTATAGATTTTATATACAATGCCGTCACGACATTGTATATAAAATCTATAGTAATATCATGAAGAGGAGTGACGGTAGCGACATCTTAAGGACATATGTTCGACTTCTTTGTGATGTGATGGTTGGAATCCCGAATATTCACAAAACAAGAAACGTAATAATAAAATAAGAACGGGAACGCTGTATACTAATTTTATGAGAGTGCGAGGAAGTGAAAAAACGCAATAAAAAACTATAACCTTGACAAATTGGCTTCGCATCGGAAAAAAAATTTGGTATAAGTAGGTATGCACGTTTGCAGTAGGTTTTTTTATTCATAATAATTGTAAAGGTCCCCTCGTAGTTGGTTTGGTGGGCTGATAAATTTTGTTGTAATAATCGGATCGTTAAGGTTGAGGCCTTAAAATTTAGGTAGAATGTCGGGTTACATTTTTTTACGAAATCATTGCGGAGGAACATTAAAGTATGTGTAAAAAAATGTAATTAATTTAAAATTTAATTGAAACACAAATTTAATTAAACAAAATATTTTCATGCACGTTTACTTGACCCTTTTAAGGAATCTTATTATGTTTGCAGAATTTAAATAATAGATTCTTCTCGCTCTATTTACTTATTCCCTACATTTAGCTAAGTCTCAATAGTCTAATTTGTGGCGATCTCAGCGACGCGTACAGGACACATGTTCGACTAAAAAATTTGTGTTCATGATAGTACTATAGATTTTATATACAATGGTCACGATATTATATTTTCGTTAAATGCAATGGTTCGTGCATTTAATATATTCGTTGAGATGGTTAGTGAATTCGAGTAAGGGTTTTTTGTGGGAAGAATTTTATTTCTGAGGATTTTTATCTGTTGTTGGATTTTCGGCCATTGGTCGATTTAATGCGAGGAAGCATAAATTATGTATAGTTGTAGGTTTATTGGTTTTGCATGGAAATATTCTGCAATCTATTGTGTCTCTCGCTCATTGGGTGTTGTTGAAGTAAAACTTCTTTTGCGGCATGGGGGAAAAAATTTTTCTATGGAGCTGTCAGTGACATGTCAAACCGACACACAAATTCCCGTCACGAATTACAAAATTCAGCGTCACGATTTTGCAACGGTTCTGAGTTTCAAATCGGGTGCTCTGAGTGGTAGGACTTGAAAAATACTTGCCCTGTTGTCGTGAAAGAAGTTTTACTTCTAGCGCGTGTACATAAGTACGCACATTCTTTTTTTTTATTTAGAAAAACCTGTACTATGATTTAATTTTTTGGTAACACTGTCCAAAATTGATTTTTATTCTTTACCATATTTTTATTAACAATGCTTAATTGTTAGACTACAATTTTATAAATAAATATTTTTCATGACCTTCACCATGGCGATCTCACTTGGACTCATCTATTGATTAGTGGGGGCCATCAATAATAAGTTTTTGTTAAATCTTACATAGATTTTATGACGAATATAAAGATTAGAATTCCTAATCATTAAAGCTGGAAGTTTTTGTATTTGATTTTTGGTTTTTGTCTGTGGCCTGGAATGTCTATACAAATAAACAATGTTCAGAGATTCAAAATGTTTCTCCTCTGAATCAAAGTGTTCAATTTCAAATAACGGCGTTATTTTTTGTATCAATACAAAAAGAATGAAACTAAACTCATTAATAATTAAAAGTAGGTAAACACTTTTAGATTAACTGTTGGAAATTTCAATTCAATAGATTTTATATTTGAATTCCAAATTTAATTAAATGTAAACTATTCAAATTAAATGTATTTTTTTTAAGTTAAATGATATCCTTTCAATTTTAAATCTTTAAATTATGATATTAAATTTTTAAAACAAAAACATTTCCTTTTAACTTTGACACTTTTTTTTTATGAAACACTAGATTTACACAATTTAATTTAAAAAATTGGAAAGTGCACTTTTCCCTCAGTGTAGGTACCTACAAATATTTATTTTCAAGCATTTTCTTCTTTTATCAATTTATCTAATCATGTATGTCAAATTCTTCTCTATACTTGCTTCTCAACTTGCCTCTCAACTTGTTTCTTTTCTGGTTTCAAAAATACCATGTCATTTGACGAACAAGTAGCGTGGTTTATATGTTGAAATTGGGGATTTTTTTTCGCATTCGGGATTTAGCTATGTATTTAAAATGCTAGTATTATCGTGGATTTGGGGATTCCGAATTATGACCTTATAATGCTATCGTAAAGAAAAAAATTTTACCGTCTTAATAACGAAATTCGTTGTTAATTTAAAAGCTTCATTAATTTTTTAATGAGTTGAGTAGAGGAATAAATTAGTTCAAGTGATGTGTAATATTATAGTAAAATTTTTGAGGTTTTGGTTTATTCGAATATTTTATATCCTCACCTCGTTTTCTTTTTTTTTTTTTCATTAATTTCAACAATCTTATAGGTACAGATCGTCCCACATGTGCATCAGCTGAAATTAAATGAATATATCATTGAATACTTGTAAATAATATATTTGTTAAAATTGATTAAGGATTTAGTTAGGTGTAAAATTAAATTTGTACCGTATTTTTTAAATAATATATATACCCCGGTATCTATTGTCACGGCCGTTTCAACAGAGCAAGTAAAATTATTCACATTTTAAACAATTTCCTTCTTTTCATTGGATTCTAAATCGGATATTTTTATTTATTTATGAACTTTGAAATATCAGTACCTATGCAATCCAATTCAATTTTCAAATGATTTTTTTTATATAATTTACAAAATTTTTGGTTTTAATTCATTATATGACATGGCATACGCCAGCCGCGCACACAGTGGAACGAAAAGCTGAAAAAGTGGACATCGTGCTGTAACTTTTGAATTAGTGGATGGATTTTGATGATTTTTTCGCCATTTTGTTTGTTATATGTCATGAATTAATAAAATTTTAACTAAATTTTCTTCAAACAAATAGTAGTATTTTTAACATAGGCTTAAAACGTACGTCCATTTTTTCTGTATTCAAAAAAATAAAATGGTATGTCAAAATATTTAAGTAGGTATTTATAAATTTACAAATTAAAAACTGAAAACTGAAACGCTGAAAACTTAAATGTTTTAGCATGCAAAAAAAAAACCATACAGTGTGTATTTTGTACTAATTTTAAGTTAACTCACAAAAATTCCTTGAAAAATATTTAGAAAAAATATTATTTCCCGCTTTGAAAATTGATGAGACCAATTAATGATCAGGATTATACTGTGACTTTGAAAAATATACTTTATTTTCTTTTTAATAACCAAAAGGTAGATATACATAAGTAACTAAAGTGGTACGCATTTAGTGCTTATGTTAAATGAATCATATGCATTTTTATATTCATTTGTTCATATACTTACTTAATAAACTAATTATAACATATTGAAAATGCTAAATATATGTAGTTGAATTTCGGTAAAAATGTTATTACGACCACATTTTTGAAACTAAAGTAGGTAGTTATTTTGCGTTGCTTTTAACTGGGAAAATAAATACATTTTTTTTTTAACATTTTAATCTATTTTTGAAAATTATTTTTGGAGGTAGGGAACGAGATTTGATGAAACCCAACTAATTATTTAACCACTCACTTGAAAAGTTTAGAAAAAAAAAAAGTGTGCGTACTTATGTACACGCGCTAGAAGTAAAACTTCTTTCACGACAACAGGGCAAGTATTTTTCAAGTCCTACCACTCAGAGCACCCGATTTGAAACTCAGAACCGTTGCAAAATCGTGACGCTGAATTTTGTAATTCGTGACGGGAATTTGTATGTCGGTTTGTCGGTTCTGACAGCTCCATAGAAAAATTTTTTATCCCCATGCCGCAAAAGAAGTTTTACTTCAACAACACCCAATGAGCGAGAGACACAATAGATTGCAGAATATTTCCATGCAAAACCAATAAACCTACAACTATACATAATTTATGCTTCCTCGCATTAAATCGACCAATGGCCGAAAATCCAACACAACAGAAAAAAATCCTCAGAAATAAAATTCTTCCCACAAAAAAACCCTTACTCGAATTCACTAACCATCTTAACGAATATATTAAATGCACGAACCATTGCATTTAACGAAAATATAATATCGTGACGCTGAATTTTGTAATTCGTGACGGGAATTTGTATGTCGGTTTGACATGTCACTGACAGCTCCATAGAAAATTTTTTTACCCCCATGCCGCAAAAGAAGTTTTACTTCAAAAAAGCAGTTTTTTAATATATAACTTATAACATATTGAAAGCTCAATACATATTTACAAATAATAGGTTATAGGTATATAATTAAATAGTTTTTTTATAGTTTTATATATACACATAGAAATGTTATTCTATTTGCTGTACATTAACTCAGTAAAGTAAAAATAAAGGAATACAATTTGCAGACAAAGAATAATAAATAAACGTTTTTTTAAAACGCATAGGTAAGCGGGGTCGGATCCGATCGGATCCAATTTTTGCCAAATATAACTAAGAAAAAGCATACCATTTCGTTAAAGATAACCAGAAAGCAGGCATATGTAAGCATTTTTTTAAAAGCTTACCGAAAGTTCAAATTATTTTTTTTAAAGGAAATGTATAAAAATGGGTGTTTTAAAATTTAAATATTTTTAATTAAGATGGTTTTTAAACAATAATTAGTTAAATTAATCTTTCTCAGTCCAACAAAATTTGTTTTAAAGAGTTATCTTGAAAACTGAAAAAAAAAATTATGTCCATATCTAAAAAAAAAAAATCACCTCATGACCGGAATTTTGTACTGATCGTTCCACTGTGCGCCGTCTGCCAGTTGGCAAATAATATTTACAATTTAATAAAAGTATTCACATTGTTTTATTTTTGTGTATGTATATTTTGTATTTTAAAAAAAGCTCATCAAAGATACGTTTTTTGTTTTTAGCTTAGCGCTCGATACAAATTGTTCCAATCAGTTCCACCATTTAGAATATACACAATTTCAGAATCACCTAGGTTTAGGTAACTCTTTTCCAGGGTACCTTTTCTAGTTTCTACAAGAATGACATCTTCCCAAAAAGTGAAGTAGGTACGTTCTCCTTCTCTCTCAGGTTTCATAACTCGCATGTTTCTCTTAGATCATCTCTGTGCAGTAAGTAATTTTAGGGGAAGTAACTCTCCTCGTTTAAAATGTAGTAGTTGAGTTGCGCATATGTATATGCTCCTGTGAAATGAGCTCCGGCTTTTTCAACATACTCTTCGTGTTTTTGATCGTCTACCAAACTTATTAAGCGATAGTCGATATAGAGTTCACTTTCCACATGTCCATTCTGTTCTCTAGAAGTGTTAATAAAAGTCCACAGTAACTCAGCTGAATTACTTCCAGATTCAAATCATGATATTTTCTTTCGGATTAGAAGCATTGTTATTTGTTTTGGTAAATGGCCATTTCAATTGTTCTTAGTATGTAGTCAACCTGCATTTTGAGGGTTGAAATGAACAAAGGCGGGAGTCTCGTCTCCAACATAAGAATTTATTTGGTAGCCTCAAATTTCGTTTTAAGAAGTAACTGCTCCACTTTCTCAAACTCTTTATGCTCCCAAACTTGAGCTGCATCAGCATAACACATGATCGCTTTTGCTGTTGTTTTAAAAATGCGATATTTTGCTTCATATTCAACATTTTTGCATTGAATCCAGGTTGCATTTAGAGCACTCTTGGATTTTGTTAGCTTGTCTTCCATATGGTTTTTCAAGTTTAAGCTTCTACAAATCCTTACCCCGAGGTAGTTTTACTCGTTTACCACCTCAATAATTTGCTCACCAAAATTACAAGTTTCGTTGCGACAGTTGCTTCCTCCGGCCTAGCGTAAGATCATTATTTTTGACTTGGCGAGATTTACCTGGAGCCTCAATTTGTTGTAGTACTCGAACAATCTGTTGATCATCAATTGCAGACTTCCAGGCGACTCAGCCAGAACAACGATGTCATCTGCAAACATAAGGACCTTGATTAAAAGATCAGCTGAAACTCGCGTTTCACCCGCCAAAACCTCTACAATATCATCGATGAACGGAGCGAAAAGTAAAGGAATTAAGCTGCAACCTTGTCTCAGTCCTATTTCTATTCCAAATCTATTCCAAATTGTTCAGAATTTTTTTTTTTTAGGGACAACTGCAGAAGTTGTTTAATCATATAACAGTTCTTAAATGTTTCCAAACTTTGTCGACATTCCTTTGTTGTACAGCTTCAGTATAAAAGTGCTTTTCGATCTAAAGTATTAAATGCTGCCTTTAAGTCAATGAACCATTACCATTAAATATTTGAGCTTTGTTGATGAGCGAATAAATTTGGAATTTGAAAGCCAGCTTGTGACTCACCTAGCTGTAAAGCCGTTTCGATTAATGTTTAACAAAGATTTTCAATGATATCCCTCTATAGTTAGCTGTAACTCTGTTGTTACCTTTTTTGAAAATGGGACATGTATGCATATGCAGCTATATCAGTAGATTTGTTTAAGTAAATAGGTACGCTCATTTCATATATTTTTCTATTAAAAGCTCCATTTTATGTACGTAACTAAATTCGAAAACAATTTAATTATTTTCTGAGACTTCTTCACTGCAATTTTCGAAAGGAGAACTTTTCAACATCTTTTTAAGTGCATACTTCACTCATTTTCAAGAACTGTGAAAATATATGTAATTAGGGTGGAAAAAAAGAAATTTTACAAAATCAACCTTCATGCTAATTCAATCTCAGCACGAATATATTTTTACTTCTTGGTTTACATATCATAATTTACCTTCTAAAAAAAACTATAAGGTCATATAATTATTTATAAGTTATAACCATAAATTAATTTTCTTCTATAAATTCAAAAAGTAAATAATTAAATATATCACAATATAGAGAAAATGCTATAATTAATATTCCAAAAAAAAAAACAATATCCAAGAAAATTATAGATTGACATTTTTATTTTCAGTCATGGAAGGCGACACACCGTATAAGGTTTTTCAATCAGTTTTTTTGACAGAGTTATGTATATGTAACTCATAATAAGGCCTAATAACAGCCTTGTTGACGACGACGACGTTTTTTTTTTTTTGTACAATATGACACGGTATATTAGTAAAAAAGAAACTGATTGAAGTCATGGCCTCAGGGGGCGAGAACCGCGAACTGAGAACCTCTTGCAATTTCGATAAATTGAAAATCAACCAAGCATAAGCTAACCGTATCATACGACGAACGATGAACAACAAAGTTAAGGACACGTTTCAATGTATGTGTGTGTGTATCCCAGCCTAGAACAACAACTGAAAAATTGCACTTGAATATTATTTCCAGGCTGGAATTGAACATATGCTCATTTTCCTTCGTGAATCGTGCCCTTTAAAAAAAAAAAAAAACAAAACACTCTACCCTTCAATTCTTGTTGTGGATCATCATAAAATATTGCAAGAAATATAATCAATAAACGGAATAAAAGCAGACACATGCATATTGCATAGCTTCACTTTATGTGGGAAGGAACATTTTAACGTACATATAAAAGTTATTTTAGTTTTTGTGTTTTTGTTATTACGTCGAAATAGAATGTTTTCTAGAAAAACAAATTACAAAAAAGAAAAGAAAAATAAGAAAAATCATGACATCGTTATTATTTGCTTTGACTTTTGCTTGCGCTATATGTATGCTGAGGTCGTAGGTAGGTACTACACTGAAAGCTCCTATTGCGGACAACTCCCTGAAGCGGACAATCCCCTTGAGCGGACAAATTATCACGACCGTGGATCTTGAATTAAAATTCCATACATTTTATGATCTCTTAAGCAGACACTCCCTTTCCCGGACGCGGACAAGAATATCAGACGCAATTTGTCAAATTTAATTCTCTTAGACGGACAAAAACATAATTTATAAATTTTAACTATTATTTTCAACAACACTTTCCCTTATCTTCTCTTGCATTAAAAACGGCACTCGTTAGCAGAACAAGACACACTAACTTACAAAACTAACGAAAATAACAAAAAAATAACAATGTAGCACAGTGCATGCCACCAAAATCACTGTCTGTGATGTTTTTGTATCTTGTTTCTTGTATATTTATTTTTCAAAATTGGTTTTTTATTTTTTCCCCTGCACGGACAACTAACTCCCTTAGACGGGCAAAAGTTCTGCGACCGTCGCTGTTCGCCCAAGGGAGCTTTCACTGTATATTCATGTAGCAAAGCAAATCAAAATCGAAATTTCAATCATACCTGACATTAAATTCGATAATAGTACGGGAAGATTGACATTTTCGTTCCATGAAATAAAAAATTTGTCCATACCTGAAAGTATTCGAAAACCATAACTCCAGGTTTTAGAAATGCCTTGACTGATGCGAAATTCGCCGTTTAGGAAAATGCGAATAGGCCTATAAGGGCCAGTTTCACAGTGAAGTAAGTGTCACTTAAGTGCCGAATATGGAAAACTAATTCCCAATTTCACAGTGTAAACTTATCAAAATAAGTGACACTTAAGTCTCCCATGTTGGCCACTTAAGTTCCACTTACTCATGTAGTAAAACTGACCTACATATGTCAAGTTAGCACTACACTTTTTGAAATTTAAAAAACTAAGTACACAATTAATTGTAGCTTTTTTGTTGTAAATTAGTTGTGAAAAGAAAACAAATTGTAGCTCTACTATTTTTAACAAAAATGGTATGTAGTGCTAACTTGATATCAAGATAGCATTACACTTTTGAAAATTAAAAAAACTAAGTACGCTATTAATTGAAGCTTTTTTATAGTAAATTAGTTGCGTAAAGAAAAAATATGAAAAAAAAAATTCCATTGTTTTTCTTCTAAATAAAAAAAAAATGGTATGTAGCGCTAACTTGATATCAAGTTAGCATTACACTTTTGGAAATTAAAAAAACTAAGTAAGCAATTAATTGTAACTTTTTTGTTGTAAATTAGTTGTGGAGAGAAAAAAATTCTAAAAATTTTTTTGGCAAAATTAAAAAAAAAAAATCATAGTAGGTAGTGCTAACTTGACATTGTGAGTTCAGGCATTAAAAAGGGATATTCAAAAAACAAAGTACGCAATTATTAATTTATTAATTAATTAATTGACATTGTGAGTTCAGGCATTAAAAAGTGATATTCAAAAAACAAAGTACGCAATTAATTAATTAATAATTGCGTACTTTGTTTTTTGAATATCCCTTTTTAATGCCTGAACTCACAATGTCAAGTTAGCACTACCTACCATGATTTTTTTTTTAATTTTGCCAAAAAATTTTTTAGAATTTTTTCCTCTCCACAACTAATTTACAACAAAAAAGCTAAAAACAATTGCGTACTTAGTTTTTTGAATATCCCTTTTTAATGCCTGAACTCACAATGTCAAATTAGCACTACCTACCATGATTTTTTTTTTGTTAATTTTGCCAAAAAAAATTTTAGAATTTTTTTCTCCCCACAACTAATTTACAACAAAAAAGTTAAAAATTATTGCGTACTTTGTTTTTTGAATATCCCTTTTTAATGCCTGAACTCACAATGTCAAGTTAGCACTACCTACCATGATTTTTTTTTTAATTTTGCCAAAAAATTTTTTAGAATTTTTTCCTCTCCACAACTAATTTACAACAAAAAAGCTAAAAACAATTGCGTACTTAGTTTTTTGAATATCCCTTTTTAATGCCTGAACTCACAATGTCAAGTTAGCACTACATACTCAGTGTTTGTTTAAAAACTTTCACAAAAAAATTTTTAGAATTTTTTTCTCTCCACAACTAATTTACAACAAAAAAGTTACAATTAATTGCTTATTTAGTTTTTTTAATTTCCAAAAGTGTAATGCTAACTTGATATCAAGTTAGCGCTACATACCATTTTTTTTTTATTTAGAAAAAAAAACAATGGAATTTTTTTTTTCATATTTTTATTTACGCAACTAATTTACTATAAAAGAGCTTCAATTAATAGCGTACTTAGTTTTTTTTATTTTCAAAAGTGTAATGCTATCTTGATATCAAGTTAGCACTACATACCATTTTTGTTAAAAATAGTAGAGCTACAAATTTTTTCTTTTCACAACTAATTTACAACAAAAAAGCTACAATTAATTGTGTACTTAGTTTTTTAAATTTCAAAAAGTGTAGTGCTAACTTGACATAGGTGTAAAACTGCGGCTTAATTGGCAAAATGGGAAAATTAAGTGCCACTTATTTTGTTAAGTGTGCACTGTGAAACTGGCCCTAAGTCTCCCAATATATAATTTTAATTTTTAGTTTTAACATCTTCGCATTTTTATCTCGTTCCCTAAAAAGCTTACGATAATCGGAGCTTTTCGAAGAAATTAAATGAAAATGTCAACAAATCTCCAGCAACTTGTTTCATTGTGTAAAAGGTGACAATCAAGTTAAAATTTATTATTAAGTATTAAGTAAGTAATAATAATTCAACAAGTCCAAATAAAATAGTGCTAAGTCTTCTACTTGGCTGATGTATTTCAGTAGATAGTATATAGAATTTATATTATTTAAAAAACCTTCTTATATAAACATTGCCATGGGCCATGGCCCCGGGCAAAAAAAAAACACCCAATTTAATGATTAGGAATTCTAGTGTTGTTGGATATGTTCTCACTAGATATTCGTCACGAAATCTATGTATGATGAACTGAACTTAACAAAAAATTGCTTATTTACTGAAAAAATTGCTTATCAACTGATGAGTCCAAGTGACGAAACGCCAAATTTTTGTGGGACTAAAGGCCGTTAAAAGCTATTTTGAATTTTTAAAGTAATTGTTAGAAGTCCAACGGGCAAATAATCTTTCTATTTATTAAATAAAATGTCCTTCTTCTATTTTTAATTAATTCTTAAACATGAATAACACCTCTCATATTGAATATAATTATAATTTTAGGGACTAAGTTCTTAAAGCCCCCATATAATAACTGTATTGTAAAGGATGTTTGGCATAATATATGTAGATGCGTAAAAAGGCTAGGTGGTGTAGTATGGGTTGAGACAGGACAAAAATTGTATGTAAATCACCCCCGTTTTGGTTGGATTTGAAATTTTCTAAAAAAAAAAAAACTGAAATTGGAAAATTATTTATTTTTAAAAATAAGCGGCGACATATAATGTCTATTATACCTTTTTTTAAAACCAGAAATCCATATTTTAATTCTTTTTTTAAATCAAATTGTTTTAGTGAATAGTATTTGGAAAAATTAATTTTCAAATCAAGAAATAATGAAAAAACCTTTGTTTAAACTTATATTTTAATCAAAATTTTACTTTATTAAAACTATTTTTATTTGTAATATTCAATGATCTCATCAATTTCTATTAAAAAAAAACTAAAAAACGAAGCTTTTACTTTTTTATAGTTTTGGAGAAAATTGAAAATTTTTGAACACAATTTTTTATATTTTTTTTTTTCAAAATTTTGAGTTTGAAAATTAATTTTTCGAAAATTATTTACTAAAATAAACTTAGTTAAGAATTAATTTAAATGATTAATTTTGTATCTATATTTCAAGTAGAAATATTCCTTTTTCCTTTTTTCAACCTATAACCTACACGCTCTAGCCTTTTTTCGCATCTTATGTAAAACAGCCTGTATTATAGTGTATATATTATCAGAAATCAGCATAAGTTATTACATATCGACGCACGGTTAAAGTGCAAAATCTCGTAGGTAATCCGTTTTTGTAGGTTTTTCAGGAATAAATAAAAACTCCCAAATTGTGTATATGACTATTTATGGTATAAGATGTTTTAAATTATGTCTTTTTCTATAAAATTTTCGGAACAAAATTGTAACTCTTAAATTGCCGAAAATTTGCTCTCTTCTGATTTTTTTTGCATTATCATATTTTTTTGGATTTTTTCGATTTACGAGGTACTACACTTTAACCGGCTATATTTTGTTATCGATAGTTTGTATGGAAACTGCAAAATATATTTGAACTATCGAATCGAATATTCCAGTGTCTTGAAAGTGAAATTAAAAAAAAAAAAAAAAAAAAAAAAGTGAATGTATTGCTACTAGCTGGCCCGCTCGGCTTTGCACGGAGTTTTTCATCAATTTTTGCATTTTAAAAAGTGGAGCTTCAAGCATCCATTTACCTATTTTCGTGAGGGACAAAATAAGCAGATTGTCAATTCTTTAGAATCACTCACTATCCCGATCGAAATTTCAGCTCCATTATAGTGTGCTTACCTGGTTCAATACGTCCAACAGAAAAAACTCCCCATATACAAATGGGATGATATTCAGCCAAGTTATGCGCGTACAAACAAAAAACCGGCGTTATTCAATAACGCCCAAATTGATTTGGAAATATCGCCCAAAATTAAAAATTGGAAAATTTAAAATTTTTAATTTTCCAAATCTATAAGTTGGAAATATCGCCCAAATATTTTCAATGTAAATTGTTTTTGTAAAATTGGGCGACATTTCCAAAGTGAAATTTTAATGATAAGGTAATCTTAAAAAAAATCGAGGCGCAAAAACAGTGAGGTGCGCAACCCCCCTGCTTGGGCACATTATAGGATTTGGTGTAGGTGCGAGGCTAGGTGTATGCTGGATTTCTTTTGGGCGATATTTCCAATTTTGGGCGTTATTTCATATTTGATTTTTAAAATTTTCATTTGGGGTCCTTTCTTCTAAAAAAAATTTTGAAATTGGAAATAACGCCCAAAGCGAGAAAAAAAAAAAACAACAACAATTGTTCAGAATTTTTTTGGGCGATATTTCCAAATCGAATTTCTTATCAATTACTATTTAAAAAATAAATAAAAATGAAATTTATAGGGTCTCCAAACAAACCTTTACAATAAATTTTTTGGAACGGTCCAACAATTTTTACAGAAATGTGCAAGTCTGAGAACGTAACGCCATCTGTTGGTGATCTCATTTTCGTGAGGGATAACATTAGCCGATTATCAATCCCATAGTGTTTCATTCTTTAGAGTCAATATTTTCTCCTTCCCGCATATAAAAAGGAATATTCAGATATCGACACCAATCACCCCTGAAAGTCAAAATTAGAATTTTCGGGTTCATTGTGTTCTTATATTTATTATACATATATATATATAGGACTGGTTAGAAAATAGTCCGAAATAGTTTCAAATATAATTTATTTAATTAAAAAAAATAATACATTAGCCAAGGTTTAGACAACCGAGTCCGTTATCTAAGTTAGATAGTTCTTAAATATCAACTAAAAATGTTTATCTATAGCTTGGCTGTCTAAAGCTAGACAACGTTTATAATAACGACCGTAAAATTTATATTTACTTACCAGAACGCTTTTCTTTCAGTTATTTCGCGACTAATGTTTATATTTTAATGGGCCATGGTTATTATAAGTGAGTTTTTCTTCTTGTCACATAATTGAAGTCTTAGTCGTGCCATTTTTTCTTTTGAAGTTGCTTGTCGTATTTAAAAAGGGGATGGGGGATGTGCTAGCGTGGACATTGACCAATAACTTTAATTTACCTGCAGTAGGGTCGTCAATGACTTTTTTATAAAACCTGTCCACAATACATCCTCCAACATCTTGATATCCGGATGATTGTCGCTTTTTCTTGGAACTGGGAATTTACCTCAGGTTCAATGTCTAGCACATTGTCGCAAGAGAACTCGCTGCAATGGCTGCAGTCTAAATAGTACTTCAACTTTGTTTTCCTGTTGCGTTTTCACAGCCTTTCTTGTAGGTGTTGTAGAGCTGCTTCTCTGATGACAGTCATTAGCTGAGGTCTTGTGAGGTGGCTGGGTGGATAACCACCCCCAAAGCAAACCATTTCTGAACCTGGAACAAGATTGTGCATATTAAGTTGAAGAGAAAATAATGGAAAATAATTTATGAATAAACTGTATATTAGCGTGGTAGATACGCAAAGAATGAAATCTAGCCGCATCTTGTGTAGGAGGTAAACAGGTGAGATTGAAGCTCATTTTTACTGCAGCTCTCACAAATAGATAAGACGGCAACTCTTCAACGCTCTAGGTAATAGGGTCTTTATACACTAAAAGGTAGGGTGGCTTTTGTAGCAATAGGTCAATCGATGCCCTAATGATAGATATAGTGTTGAACACGTTTTTTGACATCTTATAAGATTATTTATTACCTAAATTAAATATATAGGAAGTACATGTGGATAATCTTTTCAGTCTATTTAATATTTTGAAACTAAGAATGGAAGAAGGAAAAAAAACGTACTGCTTTTTTGTAGATTTCAAAGGAGCTTTTGACAGCATAAGCCGCAATGCTCTGTTTCTCAAGCTCAAAAGAATTGGCTTGTCTACAAAATTTATAAATATAATCAAGGATCTTTATGCAAATACAACCAGTGCAGTATGGGATGGAACCAAGTTGTCAGAATGGGGCTAAAACAAGGATGCCTCTTAAGCCCGTTGTTATTTGCATTCTTCGTTAATGACATACATGATTTCATCGGTGGTGGAATAGTGATAGAAGGACTTGCCATTCGACTTCTGCTATATGCAGATGATTTTTGCAGATTCACCAGAAGGCTTGCAATCAATGATAGACAAAATGGAGGATTACTGTCGCATGTGGAACTTTTTCATAAACCTCGAATAGTCTAAAATAATTTTATTTAGAAAAAATGGTGGTAGAAGGAGCAGCAGAGAAAAATGGATACTTAGGGACGAAGTAATAGATGATTGTTAACAAATACAAATATTTGGGTGTGTGGGTTACGCCCGGCCTATGCATTACAGAGCATTTCAAAAACCAGGCTCAGCAGGCAAAAAATGAGCTTGAATTTAACTTTATGACAAAAAAAGATATCGATATATCTACTAAAACAGACCTTTTCAATGCGGTTGCGAGGTCAATCGTAGGATATGGAGCACAAATATGGGGACATCAGCAGTAAGTACGACGAAGTGGAAAAGGTGCAACGTTATTTTGTAAAAAAAATTCTAGAAGTCCCCCATCTTCGCCGAACAAGCCCACTTTGTATTTATACAATGAAATGCCATATATGAGCTACGTCAAAAGAGTGTTAGTTTCCTATCAACGAAATCGACTTCCACGTTTACTGGCTAATAAAGTAATAACAAGGAATATATACTGGCATAGAAATTGGATGGGTTACTCCAGCCTAGAAGGTAGACGACTGGGGGAAATTGTTAGACATAGCAGGTGTTTTCAGAAAGCAACACAACTTATATCCTCCGAAATTATGAATAAAGAGTGGGAAACAGCATTGCATAGCATAGGCATCAACATCACATGGATTGTATAATATTCTTAACTACAACGAGGGAACTATGTATCTGCAGCGGGAAAGCAAACTTTCTAAAATATGCTGGATTTTTAAAAAACTACAAAAGGCTGCAGATCTAAAAATCACAAAAAAAATGCCCTTGCGCCTGGGCATATTTTTGTTTCCAAATCTTTTTCCGAAACTTAAAATCTATTCATGCTCTCTTGTATTTATTTATTTAAACATATTTACTACTTGCTGCAGAGGGCAAGTATATTGGTTTCGTGTAAAAATTTCTAGAAATTGGAATTTTAGTTTTAGCTCATGTAACAATTTAGTACCTGTAATAACCAAATAAATTTAAAGAAAACTGCATTTCATGTTTTTACCAAAAATACAGAAATAGTGTTTTGAGAAAATTGACTTACTTTTGAATTAGTCAAGTGCAACTTTTCAATGGTTGTACCGATTTTGTTGGAATCTGCAATCTGGAATCTTTTGACTTTTTTAGCTTTTTATCAATTGTTTTTTCAAAAACGAAGTGGCTTCTTCAATCAAAAAAGATTTCAGGATTTTTGTGATGTGTTTTTTGTGAAGTGTTGCTTCAACTCGCGTGAAACATTAATTGCTTTAATCAAAGAAAAATGCTCTATATAGGCGAACGAGTGATCTCTGTGTGCGGTGATGAGAAGTAAACTCTCATGTCCTGTAACCTCACAGGTTGTGTCTTTTTTTTTTCTTTTCTAGGGTTCTTTAAAGTCACATGTGTCACAACTGTAAGCCAACGCAAAACCACGTACGATTCAAGAACTGAAGGCAGAAATCATACGCGTCAATGCCGATATCCATACAGCCAGACATCTGCGAAAAGATTTTTTTTTCGAAATTTTCTTGAGATACGTGCCAACCCATCAGTGAGTGGGGGTGGGTGCTGCATGTTGTTTTCCATTATTGAATCGAATAATGTTGAATTAAAGAAAATGATGACAATAAATGAATTTTCATTAAAATTTGAATGATTTATTCATATTTCAAAAAAGTTCGTAATTTATGGGACACCGCATTGCTATACATATAATTAAGAGGCTCATGAATCCCGTTGTAAGTTCTTAAAAGGAAAAAAAAACACAACATGTTAAAGTTCTTGAACAAAGATAATAATGCAATTTGTTCAAGCATACTATGCAGAATATTATACATATATATGAAGTCTTTATTAACATCACCAGATTCATCATCAGCATAAATATGCAAATCTACAGTAGGTATAAGTAGGTAAATGTATATACGAGTACATGGAAAAAAAATATAAATGGTTATTTCATATTTGGAAGAAGAAGTTCTCGGTAATGAATTTTGATGTTAGGATGAAAGTTAAGAGCAAAATCTAAGGCCATTGGAAGTCCGTCACATCACATCTGAGCTTTTTGGATATAAGGATTACGAAGTTTGTTTTATGCAGACTAATTCAATGGAAATATGGAAAAAATATGTTAGCTACGTTATTAAACTATTTCGGACGGTTTAACCAATATGGCTATTTTTCGAGTTTAGATAAGATTTTCTGCGAATCCCTTTAGCATCTATGTTATAGATAATCAGGTAGTTTTATTCAGTTTTTGCAGAAGAAGGTTTGTGTAAATTAAACGGTTAAGTGAAGGAAGCTTCTATAGGGCAAGTTTTGGATTAAAAAATTAATCGACCTCGAGATTTTAGTCAAACTTAACATAAAATTCTATCTGCTGTCTATACCTTGACCTATAGCTTAAACCACATCGAAATCAATTTTCTTAAAACTCGGATTTAAGTGATTCGCCTATATAGATGGGAAAATGTTTTTTGTTCAGCATGTTGTACATAAATAACTGTTGGATACATAACTATAATTATGAAAGAGGTTATTTATCTCACGATTTTCAAATAAATTATTGTGAGTATAGGTAAATATACTACCTATTGTAGGTACGGTAAACATTTTGATTTTCTCGTTACCGACTAAGCCAATTTGGATCAAAGTTTTACTTCTGTGAAGTTGACATAATAATTTTCACCTATGATTAACGGACCACAACAGAAATTTGCAGTTTTTTTTTTCATTTCTATTCCCGATTGTGAAGTTCATCAAATAGAATGGCCTATCCACCTGTACTGCTAACTTTACTGCATGAAGTTAGCCAGTGCATGCTGTTTTTTCAACAACCAGGCAAACTAAAACTTTTGAAAAAAGCTCCAAATTTTGTAGGGCTCCAAATTTGCAGTTTTGTCTGCAGTTCGAGAACAAAATTTACCAAAATTTTGAAATCCTCATTTAAGAAAAAAAAATCAAAGAAATTCATTTTGGACCTCCGACTTCAATGTAAAAGTCCTTTTCTCAGCATTTATAGGAATTTGTAGTTCCAGAGAAAATGTTTGAAAACATCAAATTAGAGATCGAAACTTTTTAAGAAGTCCTCTGTACGAATCGTTACACTTCAGCCTGCACCTACCTAAATCTAATTCCCAACCCACGTCCCCATATTTAATTTAATTATCGACCGGTCGGACTGCCATTAGCTCCCTACAACGTCATCTGACATACATATAGATAGGCATACCAACCATCAGCACCCTATACATCATCGAACCAACATATACCAGCCACCCTCCACCCACAGGTAGATAAAGGCAATCGGATTTAGTCGACGTCATCACTCAAAATAATAATTATATTTTTATATTTATTTTGTCGTCTTATAGTTCACACTATCTCGTAACTACAATTATAACAAGAGGTTGCAATGAAATTTCAATAATTCAAAGACCCTGCGGACATTTAATATATCTATAATTTGTTAAACTTAAGACATTGTATAACGTTAGGCCCCTTATGTGCCAACAAATGTAAATTTATCATAGTATCATATTAGTTATAAGTCAAATTGTATATATATTTTATGTTCAATAGAAACTAAACTAAAAAAAAACTCAATAATTCAAAGCATATTGACTCAAGATTTTCTTGTTTTCGAATTAGTAGAGAAGATATTTAGTTTTCTGGGTGCATTCGTGTATAACCAGTAAAGTTAAACCTATTTGGGCTTAAAAAGATCCCTACTGCTCGCGCCGATTTTGTTATACTCCTCATTCTCTTAAGTGTGTTGTGGGATGGAATTAAGAAGTGGGATCACTTGTTTTTCCCTTGTCCTAGACTTTGGCTAGAATTAAATTCCTACCGATACTTCTCTCCTACTTTAAATAAGCAATTGGATCAATTGTTTTTACCTTGGACTGTAATCAGATTCCTTCCGATCAATGCTGGGACTTCGCAGAAGCCAAAAAGTGGTAGAAAAGTTGTCAAAAAAGTGGTAGAAATTAAAAGCCATTTTTATGTAACAAATCGTATATTCAATAACTTAATTGAAAATACCTATATCAAATACAAAAGTAAAATAAATAACATTTCACTTCTTTATGTTCCAAAGATAACATTAGGTATATTAGCAAGTCATATACATACATATATTTACAATTTCATTTTCCAAACCAAAAACTTAAATCCATAACAGCCGTTCGAATTAATAATAAAATTAGTTAAGACTTCAAAAAATTAGAATTATTTTTGTTGTATATAAACCGTCAGAAAATCTAAATCTTGAATCATATTTTACTAATGCTTCTGGAGGATTAAAATTTTGATCATTGAATAAGATTTCCCTTGCAGCTAAAATGTTGTGAACAGTTGTTGTTTCCAATTTATTTCTTTTTTCATTTTTTATGTTTGAAATCGAAAAATTTGCGTTCCGCAGCAGCACTGCTATGCGGCAAGCAACAAAGCTCCAACATTTATGAAGAAATGTTTTCAAACAATAATTTGGCCATACAGTCTTTTGCAGTTTTTATCAAACGCCATTGTGAAACAATAGGTGTGTTCCTTTACTTTAAAACTCTGTGCATTTGTGTGAATTTCTACGTCATTTTATTTTTTTATATGAACTTTGACAGACTTTGGTGCAGAAATACACAGAGTTTCAAAGTAAATGAACTAGGCTAATGTCGCCAGTTTTAAAAATTTGGAGTAAGTGATTTTCTCCAATTATGTAGTTTTATCCACTCATTATTAATCAATTCTAGGTTCGTTATATTTGGTGGAAAATGTCTCGTCAGACCTAAAACTGATGGCAATGTTCCATCAATGACGTTTTTTGGATTTAAATATTTTAATAATTTTAAATCTTAAGTTAAATCTTTCTCCAATTTGAAAGCAGAATTCGACATAATAGCATGCACATCACTTTTCTTAATTCCAATAGTTTTTGTTCATTAATGTCATTTTCTAATGAGTACCTTTCAAAGCGAAGGAAATTTTAGGTGTGGTTGTGGTCGTATGGTATATGGTAAAGCAAAAAGATAGGTGAAAGGTTGCAAAAAGTGGTAGAATTAGGTTTTTTGGTGGTAGGTTTTCATGAACAGCAAAAAGTGGTAGAAATGCCACTTAAGTGGTAGAAGTCCCAACACTGTTCCGATACTCCCCTCTTACTTTTAAGTAGAAAGCAGGCTCACTTGTTTTTCTCTTGGACAAACTGTAGGCTGGAGTCAAGTTCCTATACAGTTTTTCCCCAGTCAACTTCTTATTAATTGATCTCGTGGACTGAGTTTATTTCTGTATAGCTTAAACAAAAATAGCATATAAAAAAAATATATAAGACTAAGGGCCAGTTTGTTCACCAGCTGATTATCTTTAATCAAGGATTATTGCAACTAGTAAATCATCGAATTTGCATGGTAATCAATTTTTTTTTCAAGGAATCCATAATTTAAGTTGTTAATCATGGAAATTACTAATCAGCCGATTTTGGTTGATTAGCGCCATTTAGTTAGAAGCTGTGAAAGTCATTTTTCAGATTAAACCCACTTTGAACAAACTGGCCGTAAGTTTTTAAGGAAATTGTACAATTGGAAAAACCCTAACTTTGTTAAAATAAAAATTTGTAATTAAATCTGGTAACTAAATAAAAATATTATAACACTTGCGTGCAAACGTGCAACGTGCAAAAAAGTTTTGGTATAGCTAGTTAATATAATCAAACAAAATTAATGAACTTGCATTGTTTGAACATTTAAAAAAAAAAAATTTAAATATACGTCACGTCGTCCCTGTTTATTTCAACATGCTCGAGAATAACCAAAATTTCAACTTCATTATATGTCTTGTGTAGAAACGCAGCCCGCCACACCGTTTGTAAAATCCATTTTGAGAGCACTTTAATTTCCTCAAATCCTCTTCTATAAGTAAGTTTAAATGTATTCTTAAGATCAAAATTTTAACTCAAATTTATTCTTTTAAAACATGAGCGAAATCTCTTTCGGCACCTTTATTGATGAAATAAAATCTAAATCTAAGTAAAAGCACCAAGTGTAGCATTTCATTGTCCTCATAAACGATTGTTCAATTGTCGCATATGTTTCACACAAAATTGTCGGAACGTCAAGTAATAAAGTATCTTTTAGTTGCTAATGTTATTTTTTTTTCTTCTAAATGCAAAATGGGGATGTCATGTAGCCTGTGGCAGAGATAAGAGGTGGCATAAAAAAAGCACTTCATCTATAAAGTATAAATTTTCTAAAATCTCACAAAACTTTCACAGGTAATACCCTTTTTTCATCCCCAAATGACCGTATATCTAAATAGTATATATACTATGTGCGTCATTCTTAAGATTTCCATGAAATCCCGGACCTTTTATAAGCCTTGGACATAATAAGCATACATACATTCATTAAGAATAATAATATTTTTTGCTTAAGCTATTTGAACAACAAAAAAAATTTTTCAATTGAGTTAACAGCTTTAATTCTGCAGGTTTCTTGCTCTGCTTAATCCTCTTCCCCTGCCTTGATGCGATATGCCACAGCAAAAAGCTGTCATAGTAACCCCATGTCACCTGTTTTTATTCACGCGTATTTTAATAATTATTTATAGCTAACAAAGGTGTTTGTAATACTAGAAAGGATAAAAAGTAACATCCAAATGACTCGTAAACAAAAAAAAAAAAACACAAAATCGCTGTGTAGATGTAAGGATAAAAAAGTGCTCAAGTGAAAAATCTTATTTTGGAATTTGGCATTGTTGGTATACATTCCTTACCTATAGTGCTGTAATAAAATATATACATAAATGTAGAACAAGACCAAGAACTGTGTGTTTTTATTTCATTTCGTTCATACAAAGGACAATAATACGCCAGTAGCAATGTTTACGTAAAAATCTCACAAGCATCAGCATAAGTATTTGCATAAAGACTTGGATTGCGCTTCTGTTTTGTTTAAAAATCAGTGCTGTCGAAAGTAGTTGTAATTGTATTTAGTAAAATATATTTTTTTTGTCTGGGTAACGTTCTATAGTGTGTAAAAACTTAATACAATGTTTTAATCACTAAATAAAAATTATGAAACAAAATTAAAAAAATTTTGTCGTTTCTTTGTTCCCACAATTATGTGTTCAGTCGAAAGAACTATTCCCAGAATGACTTGAATGATTTCTATAGGAAGGCACGCATAAGGTAGATATTCCTTTTTCGGTCTTAAAACATATTTATTAAAACAGACACTATTTCTTTGTACTAGGGCTATACAACGTTTGACGGGTTCCGATAGTATACTTATTTCATATAATCTTAAAAACTATTTACATACTTTCAAACTTTCATTATAATTTCGTACCAACTTCTAACAACTAAATTCTATGGGTATTTAAATTTTTCTTTACCCAAAAAGTTATTTTTTCACCTTCACTATTTCTCTTATTTCAAATTAATGTTGATTAACAAAATGGAAAAACGCCAGCACTGCTTCATAAACTCCATTTCGTTATATTTTTTTTTGTTCATACAAATATTTTTTTTTTTCGTTATAATCATCCATGACCTTTCGGCTTCCTTCATCATCTTCGCTTCCCTTTTTTGCAGCAGCAAGGAAACTAAAAAAGAATTTTAATTTACTCGTTATTTTGCATCACATTTTTTTGTGTGTGTGTGAAAGTTTAGTAAATATGAAAGTTTTTTTGTTTTTGGCTCAGTCAAAATTGGGGAAGCAGTTATCGCTAAAGAGTTTTTGGGTTTAGCAGTTTGTGTTACTTTCATAATCGTCTTTATTAGCAATTGTGTATAAAAGTTTGTTTTTTTTTTCTTACGTTACATTTTTGTGTTCGGGGAATAATGTATGTGCGAAAATGATTTTCATTTTGAATTTCCCTAAGGCTTTGCAAATGATTCAGAGAACTGAACATTATTTAGGTTAGGTTTTTATATACATATACAATAAAGAAGAATATGCTCATTGTGTTAAGGAATATAGCTACTGATGACTATATAGTCACAGTATTTGCAAGGCTTTTATTACTTCGTATGAAACAATAGTTACAAGACATTTACAAGTTTTATACTCTTCAAATTTCAGATAATTTAGATAAGAAAATACTCATTAAATGCGGTTTGGGTCCAAGATATTTCAGAAGACGTTTAACTGGTATAGGCAGTCGCACCGCAGCCAATTGTTGAAACATTGTCCTGAAACTCACTGAAGCATCTTCCATAACAGCCGAACAGAATTTGAAGTACCTACCTGGAGATACATTTCAATGAGTTGCTGAAATTCAACCAAGATACTGATCTACAAGCAACTCCTGCGACCAGTTATTCCTTCTCGCTTTTGTTATCAATCTCTCAAGACAACCATATGAAGGAACTCCGATTGTGTTCGAAAGGAAGATACTCTGCAGTATACCTGCAACGGACTGTACTTTGAACGGTGCGGCAGTGGCAAAAAACACAACGCTACCGGCTACGGAGCAACAACATCCCGAGCCGAGGTACCTCATTGCATGGCAGTTGGCGGATTTTACCTCCCACTTATAATAACAAACTCTGAAATTTTCATACAAATCTGTCAAGTGATTTTCAAGACTAGATTCAATGAAAGATAGCTCCGGGCGGATTTTACTAAAAATACATATTTTAAGACAGAGTGCAAATATTATGTAGATCAACAAAAATAGAAATACACAAATACATTGTTTTAATCTTGACTTTACACATGCATATATTAAAAATCCCATAGGAACAACACTTAATGTTTTTCCCAATTTCTTTGACAATTTTTTGTCAATTTTTCTTTTAATAAAAATCTTTTTTGGCTATTTTTAATATTAAAACAAAATTGGCCAAATCCATCCAGCTGGCCTCAAGTGATGTGTTTATCAACGAACATCATTTCATATTTAAATTATATTTACATATTATTATCAAAATATTCAAAAAATTAGTTTTTGAATTGAATTTTTTTTAATACATACTTACATGCATACTTATACATAACTAAGATAATACAGTATAAATATCGACAAATCTCTTAAATCTGTTCATTCAATACCTTTTGTTCTGGGTTACAAATTACTATCTCATTGTGTAACTAAGGTGACAATGCAAAGACTTAAATTTTATTTGAGCAATTTTTTGAGCAATTTTAAAACTAAAGGCAATAAAAAAGTGTTTTACTTATATGCAAATTTTGTATAATGCAAGTTATTTAAAAGAAAAAGAAAAAATACTAGTATCTTGGCTCTGTTTATATTTTTAAAATGATTTTTTTGCTTTTTATTCATTCGTGTCACGAAATTCACTTTAAATCCATCATATTTCGGCAAAAAAATCGTGGGTAATCAAACATTTTGCTGCATATAATTCTTATCTCTACCTAAAACGCGATGTTCATATATACCAAGTAGAATTCCCATACATCTTTTCTGAAAAAAAAAAGGAAAATCAATTCCATCTTTTTCGTTTTATGGAACAAATTGATAAATAATAGTGACGGAAAGTTGAAGTAATAGAGAATTTTTATTGAAAATGTTTTCATTTAAAATAATAAAGGCGACGACATTTATTAACTTTATTCACTTTTTAACCCAGTGAAGTAATTTCGAAAATTTTATTTTCTTCTCTTGAGATCTGATAGATAAGATTTTAAGCGCCAGTTTCACAGTGAAGTAAGTGACACTTAAGTGCCAAATATGGAAACTAATTCCCAATATCACAATGTAAACTTATCGGAATAAGTGACACTTAAGTCTCCCATGTTGGCAACTTAAGTTCCACTTACTCAGGTAGTAAAACTGCAGCTAAAGTGCCAAAATGTCAAAATTAAGTGCCACTTATTTTGTTAAGTGTGCACTGTGAAACTGGCCCTAAGTCTTTCGGGTGACACTTGGAACGAAACATTCGATATACCTTAAAATATAAAAATAATCTATCTGTCAAGCTCTAAATTTTCAATACCATTGAAGGATGGCTATGCTATGATATCGATGGACTAAAAAACCTCTACAAAATCAGATATTTTTGAAATTGAGATGAAAGTCAACGCAGGTTATGATCCCAAAAACTATATAGTATAGTTTAACAAATAACAGGGGCCTATTTCACCAAATTACAATTTACAAACACAAAATTGTATTTGTAAACTACTTTTACGAATTTGTAAACAGAATTTCTGTTTCAAAAATTACATATTTATTTCCACCAAGTTTGTAACAAAGACAAAAAAGTTGTACATAATAGAGTTGTAGCTTACAATTTAAAAAAACATACATCTCAGATTTGTAAACAGATATATTTTATTCTCACAAATTTGTGAAAGTCTAATGGTGTTAAATGAAAAGGGCAATAAATTTAAATATGCAAATCAAACTGTAAAGCTGTAAGAAACACCAACAAAAGACTCATAAATAAGCTATAACCTATTTTTATTATTATTTCGGGAGCGAGTAAAAAATTCTTTCTTTTCACATACATATTGGTATTAATTTTAAAAATTAAGTCTACTTTTTACTAACTCAATTCTGCCTTTCAAAATTCTTTAAAAGTTTACAAATTTTTTACGTTTTAACAGCGATTCTACATAATATAGAAATCACAATTTTTAGAAGAAATTACACATGATTTATGTTCTGTAAGTTTTTTTCCACAATTCAACAAATTTTGTAAAGTTCTTTTATTTGTTGAAACAGAAACTTACAAAAAAAACCCGAATTTTCACAAATATGTACTTGTAAACTACAAACAAAAATTATACTTGGTGAAACGAAAATAAAGATATTCCCATAAATTTCTCTTTACAAATACACTTTTGTAATACAATCATTTTCTGAAACAGAATAAATCGATTTTTCAACTAATTTTGTCAAAATTCGCTTATAAATACAAATTTGTAAGTTGGTGATTTTCAAATTTGAACTTCACATTTTTCTCTGTGTATAGAGGAAACTAAAGTCAATACAAAGACTTATGATCATTTGTATATTTGATGTTCATGAATCTTTCTGAAATGAGGTGAGTTTAAATTGTCTGCTTATTTCGTTCTCAATTTTCCTTCTAAGTTATACCCAAGACCAAAGTCAACGGGTCGAAAGCCCTAGGAATTTCTATTCTCAAACTATAAATCGTCCAAAAGGGTTAAATATATATTAATTATACTGTAGAAATTGTGTTATTTAATTCTTCGCCAACTTAAATGTTTTGTATGCTTCATTTGAGCAAAGCATTTTAAATACTTACATATATGTTATGTTAGTTAAAATAAATACTTTTTCTTCAAATATTAAATTAAATAATGAATAAAACAATTTTGTTATCATTGAATCAAACATTCTTAAAGTTCTTTAGTATGCTTTGGAATTAATTAAGCTTATTCTTATTTTACAACTTAATTAATTTTATCATTTTAACTGAAACGATAAAAAAAATAAAAATAAAACTCATCTTATCCTCAACAAGTAGTCGTAAAAGCCCTGCAGTTATTTAGCTTCATAAAACCCAAATGTATATAAGTATTTATGTACGCATTTGAAAATTGAGGTTTTTAAGCCTATACAAGCTTCAAAAACAATTAACGCAATGGAACATAAATAAACAATATACCTTTCTTTAGTGTTAATATATAGGTACATCCTACATACTACAAAACCTATTACTATTTTATTTTTATTTGAACGATAAGCAAACACAATGCAAAAAGAACTAGAAAACAAAATAAAAATTAAAAATTGAGGATACAATTTTATCTTTATATATGTATGTGTGTATATTTACACAATTTATAATGTAAGCACTCAAGGCGAACAGAGAGTTCGTTGAATATCCTTTCAATAGCGTTTCGTTATACAAGTCCATAAAAAAACTTATTCTTTTTTTTATAGGGTGTCCGTTTCTAGTTACAATAAAGTGTAAAATATTTTACAAGTCTGTTCTAAAATGAACTATTTGATATGTCAGAAAATTATTTTCATTAGTCCATCAGGAAAAAAAATACTTGCGTCAGTTAGTATAAAAATGCTATTGATAAACAAAAAAATCTTCTTTGGTGTATAGAACTGATTGCATGTTTACGGGAGCAAAATGGACAGTCAATCGACTTCTGAATCAAGTCACAGGCAACAGCTAAGGCGTCAGTTAAAGCGATCAGGAAAAACCATCAGGAAAAGTTGAAACATATATGGAAACAGGAATTATTTCCTTGTGATCGTTTATAGCGTGTAAGCTGCCAATCCAGTTTTCCTGATTGAAATGCAAACGATTTTTTTTCCTTCCACTAATCTGTCAGTGGAACAAGTAAAAGCTGGAACGCAAATAATTGGAACGATTTGTTTCATTTTGATCAAAATAGCCAGCAGCTGGTACAAAAAATGAAATTTAGGCAGGAAAATAAATAAATTAATTTTTCACAGAAAATATTTGTTCAATTGAAAACTTAATTGCCAGTTTACTCACTGACGTAATTTTCGTGTTCGCTATAAACTCTCACAAGGAAAAAATAACTGTCTCCATCTGCTTCAACTTTTCCTGATGGTTTTTCCTGATCGCTATAACTGACGCCCAAGGTAAGACCTTTCGAATTCAAGTCCTCATTACGAACACAATTTTTGAAATTAGTTAATAAACAAACGTATTAAAACTTATTGTATTTAGATGGTGCTTACAATATAGAATATACAACAGCTCAACCAACCAACAAAGGCTTGGTCTTCCCCTGAAGTATACATTCAAAAAATCTTCGGGCTGGTGCGTAATTGTTCATAAGCTCTACTTGTTCCAACCATCTCAGTTACTGTCGCGGTATACCCATATAGGGTTGGTTGAATAGTCTTCTTTACACTGCACTGCATTGATACACATTAAACCAAACATCACGCGATGAATTTTTCCACAAAATCTAATTTACACCAGGGGCCTATTTCTCAAATCATACATCACATACATTGTATGATTTTGACAGTTCAGTTGTATGATTTCTGTTTCTCAGATTTGTTGTATGATCCACTGTCATACAACATTGTATGACCGGAGATTACACTGGAAATATTGGAATGTTGTATGATTCTGTTTCTCAGAAATTTATCATACACATCATACAGCAAATTAACCTCAAATTTTTCATACATTTCATACAGCATATAAATTTGTTGTAATTGTTAAAAATGTAAGGGCAAAATGAACGTAAACAAACGAAAATATACAAAAGTAAGTAATTTTTGAATTAAAAAAAATAGACAACTAAAGAACAACAAATACTTGTCCTTTGGGAAATGATAAGCCAAAAAGAATTACTTTTTGGCCAATTTACCGGATCGAACAAAACGAAAGAAGAGATAACGTTAGCTTCGAGCAACACAGTTTCCTTGGCCTTGGCATATGGAAAGTAACTCCATTGTGAATTGTAAATAAAGGATGACTTTTTCTTATTTCATATTATTATAATTTACTTTTATTTCTGGAAACAAAAGCTCTATAATTGACTTCGTAGTAAAAAAATTGAGATTTATTTAAATTGCCACTCAATAATAATGAAATGTCAAAATCATACACATCATACAACAAACAAAATATCATACAACACTTCCAATGAAATCTGAGAAACAGAAAATTGTATGATGTGTATGATGTATGAAAGTGTTGTTTGTTGTATGAAATGTATGATCTGAGAAATGGGCCCCAGTTCGTCAAAATATCCATGCTTATATCTATCCCATTCATCAAGACCGGGATGATCAAGGTTTTCAATAGTGAAACGTCTAAACTCAACCACAACATGGCCACGTTTTAGTGAAGCTGTCAACAATTTTTATACTTACGTCATTTTTTATTAAGGTCACGTCATAAATGTCGATCAAAAATTTGCAAGTCATGTGTAAATTTGGTGTGTTCAGAGAAATGAGATATCAGAGAATCTCTCACTCAAAAAGTGAGCAAGCGAATCCAAGATTTTTTTTTCCTCAGAGTTTTGACAGCAAAGCTGAGAAATTTTGCTGAGGAATCCTGTTCAGGTAACTGAGATTGCTGAGATCTCCGAAATCTCATTTTCTTGAACATGCCTATTTTATTTTATTTTTGCAAGTCATGTTTTTGTTTCAAATTGTTCTTTTTTTAAATGGTAATATTGTAAAGAAATAAGTGTGAAATAAAACATTACGAATTATTAAGTTAAACCATCAACATCGTTTGGATTTAATCTTGGGTTTTTATTTGAAAAACTTACAATAAGGTTAACTTTTGTAATAACAATAGAGCTTCTTTGGTTCTTTATGATTTTTGACAGAAGGCTTTAATACTTAAATGCACTATTAGTCCAAAGAATTAGTTATTGCCAAGAGTGGTTATACATTTGGTCTCGGAACTAATGTTTTTATGAGGGGATGTGCAGTAATAGTTAGCTCAGTTCTTTCGACAATGTCAAAATCATAAGTATAACAAAGTAGTAGAACAAACTTTTAAAAAGTAGTACCTCTGTTATTGACTTGCAAATTTCGTACAATTGCTTCAAGAGCGATGTTAAAGAAATTGCGTAAAAACGCGAACCCTTGCCTTAAAACTTTTCCAACATCAAAGAGTTCAGTGGTGCTTTCACCAACTTCGAGGTGATGTATATAAATCTTTCGGAGTGTGGAAATTTGGTCTGCGGGGTTGATCAGATTGTTAAGAAAAGCTTTTAAGCAGTCGCAGAATTAAGCCAACATGATTTTATAGGCGAAGTTTATGAGACTTTTTCCTTTGTAGTCGACACAGTTTCAGAGTAACCCCTTTCTTGTGAATGGGGTATACTATACAGAAGTTCTTTTCATCGGAAATACTTCTATTTGACCAAATTGTACAGATGATTTATTTTAATAGATCATCTCCCGCTTTATAGGCTTGTAGAACTTAGCATATCACTTTCCGCTCTTTTTGTTTGTTGGGATAAGGTAAAAATTTTAGCTATCATTATTAAAGTAGAATCAGTTTTCTGCCTATAACAGTGGAATATTGGTTTTGAAGAATGATCTTCTTTCCAGATTGTCGGCACCGACTCATATCGGCAGAACAATACATTTGTCCGCCAGCTTCTCGTGATAGGCCTTTTTTTCTTCATGAGAAGTCAGTGCTCCTCTCTTCATTCTTGCTCTTAAGAACTTTCGGCATACTCTCTTAGCAGCTTAAGTTCTATTCTGCAATCTTTACCAATGACTGATAGGCCTCCGGATTTAATTTTTGATCTATCAAGTGAATAGTATGGCGGTTACTTATCCGTGTCTATAAGTTGGCCTCTGGAAACACTCGAACGACCATGACATAAACCTAGTTCCTTTACTTTGAAACTGCATTTCTGTGAACTTAATTTATACACCAAAGGTTAAGGTTTGGGAATCGCCTATGATGACAACCAACTTTCTCCGACGCGTTTAAGACTAAACACAACTTAAAAGCTCCCCCAAAACCAACGAGAAATACTCGGAATGACGACAATACTTTCGGATGTCAAAATATATTTACAAGGCGATAAATGAGAGTACCCACAGCAACGTGACGAGCGATTGAGCGAATCTCATGTCAAATATATTGACAGCCGAAAGTGTCGTCTGCGTTCCGAATGTTTCGCGTTAGTTTGGGGGACCCTTAAGTTGTTGTTATTTCATTCAATTTTACGTGAAGACAAGAAGGCAATAATTCTTAAGTTGAAATTAGCTACACACGTATGAAGGATGATAAAGTTGGTTGATTGGATACAGTATTTCAAAAATTACAACCAACTGAAGGCAGCCAGTAGGAAGTAGGGAAAGATTGGTTTTCTTTTGGGGTTTTTGTTTTGCATTCCTGTAAGAACTTTTCCTACTTTGGTGTTCGAAACGCGTAAAATACGAAAGGCAGAATTTTAATCCGAATCGCTAGCCCAACTTTTGTTTAACCAAGCCCAATTAGTTTCAAAACTTACTGATGATTATGATTTATGATTCAACAAAAACTGCGCGAAATTTCAAAAACTATATAAATTTAATTTTGAGACACCCTACATAAAATATCTACATATTATGTATACCTACATTAAAAGATAGATGATACCTCTTGTTGCAGGATCTACTCTGTTGTATGAGTTTATGCTCTCAGATTTCTCCACATTTGTTCTTGGTTTTTCCTGACAGTATAACATGCAGTTTGTATGTGCATATATTGAAATAAGAGCTGATATACTGTGCTCACCATCCTAAGTATAGGATGATGTGGTTTTATGCTCTATGAAAGTGTGCATTTATTTTTTGCATTTTTGAAACAATCGATAACTTTCAAACCAATAACGATACGTGTACATTGTACAGCCTGTTCATTTCTCAGTATTCGACTATACACAGTACACACATCCGAATGCAGAACAGCACTTTTGCCAAACAATGTGTGCATTGTAGTGCCATCATCATCATCGTCATCATGGAGTAGGTATTCGGAAACGGAAAACGTATATTGGACTTGGACAGGGTCGAACCATTCCTGAGTGTGTAAAATATATACGACGGGCGGCATTGAGAGAACTTTTATTTTCTTACCTTTTTCAAAACGCTTTATACATAAATTGAAGATTCTTTTTGTAATGGAAATTCGAAATGACGAAATCAAAAATAATTAATAGACAAACAGTTTAAAAAAATAAATGGTAAGTAGGTATAAGCCTAGTTTCTTTACTTTGAAACTCTGTGCATTTCTGTGAATTTCTACACCAAAGTCTGTCAAAGTTCATAAAAATAAAATGATGTAGAAATTCACACAAATGCACGGAGTTTTTAAGTAAAGGAACACACCTTTAATATATGTTTGTATTTATACATTCAAAATTTGTATAGGTATTCAAAATAGAAAATGTTTACTGTAATGTGTGCTAATTTATAAGACCTTACTATTGAAGCAACTATCAGTTTTTAGGTGACAAGAGCAACCAGTAAGAGTAGTGAACGGTCTATGATTGGTGGAGATTGGTAATTAAAAGAAAACGTCAAAAATCTCCAGAAATTTATTTCTTCGTATGAAAGGGGACTACCTTCCACACGAGGAAATACAGACGATTGTCAGATCTTACAATATTGTAAGATCTGTTAGTGCTATGACAATAGCTGCCAATAAGCTGATAATATCCAATAACCTTTCAAGGAAAAAGTGTCTCTTGACACGGTTGGCAGATTTTGTCCCAGTCTTACAATTTCATTGTCAAATGTTTAGCTGACAATTCTCTGACAATGACGTATTGTCAGGGTGAAAATTTTCAGATATTTGTTTACGAAAAATTGATCGATCCGTTGAAAGACATTGTCAGGCAAATTAAAAGTTTTGTTCGCAGTGGTTGGTGCGGAAATTTTCGTAAAAATAATTTTTAATAAAAATGGATAATATTGCAACTGCCATTCACTCTCCACTTTCTTCTTCTTTTTTTGGGGAGATGGTGGGTTTGGTGACATGCTTTACCACTTCAGAAATTTGTTTAGATAATTACGCTTCCATATTATCAAAATTCGGTAGGTATAACAAAAGCACGAATAACATACAAAATATTAAAACAACTTCGATTTTGCGTCCGCGCAGATAGATTCATTGTATGGCAATGAAGAAATTGTCAGCAGATGTCTTAACCAACTACAACGACTTTTGACACATAACTGACAATTTTATTGTCAGATCGTCGACCGAAAATGGCTGACAATGACATTTCTGGCAATATTGTCACACAAAATTGTAAGTTCACATGATTGTAAGACTTTTGGGACAATTTTTTACTGACAAATCCGACAATATTGATTATGTTCATATAATGTACCGACAACAAAAAAAATTGATGCATTAACCACAAAATGCACATTTTTTTAACTAAATCGCCCAACTATAGAGAAAAGTAAGACCTTTAACTCTTCCAATTGGTTTATTTCGGAAAAAAAGTATTTTAATATTTTTTGTATGAAGTTTACAAAGCTAAAAATTAGTCTTTAACATTTTTTTTTTAAACTTACCATTTGGGAGTTATTCCTGAAAATTATTTTGGGGGGCCTTCAACCCCCCGTAAAATTGTTAGCGGCGTTCATATCGATGGGGATTTTTGACAGTTTCTTAAGAATGCTATGAGAAGGCTATATACTATAAAATCCAGCTTTCCGGCTATTTTTTCCGAGTCAAATGCTTTATTGACTGGACTATTAATGCATTAGATTTAATGTTTGTCACACTAGTAACAATATCTTGTCACACCTCTAATAATTTAAATCTATGAATATGACCACTTTTCACAATTTTATTTGTCATTTCTTAAATATGTGTTATAGTGAGAATCAACTTTCAGATATATCAAAAATACCATTCAAAAAGAAGGAAACAAGAATAAAATATTTTGTAATATAAATGTACATAAAATGTCCTATTCGCATATTACTGAATTTCTAAGGATACACCCGAAAAGCAATTGAAATAGATAGATAATTATTGTGATCTGCAAAATAAAATTTATTCTACGAAAAGCGTTTGGCTGAGATAATGTATATGCGCCCTGATATCAGTGATGCCAGACTTTGGGAGCAAGTTTTCCCACATTGATACTCAAGAATTCCCTTTTATCCCACATCTTTCTGATAAATATCCCACAATTATTCCTTGTGGAAAATTTTAAAAAAATCTATATTTCTTTGTAATTTATAAACAAATTTTCATGCCGCATTGGCAGAAACGTTAAAAATTTACATTGAATGCATAAGTTTAACCTTTTGTAAAAAAAAAAAAACAAAAATAAAATCACAGAAATTAATATGAACAGCAAAAAAAGCAATAAAACTCAAGTTTTATTTAATTATTCATGCTCAAAAAAAGAGAACAAACTTTTCCAAATATTGTGCTTGTATTATCAATTTCGCTCATCGAGCATAGTTTTGCAGAACAAAATCTAGAACGACAGTTTTCGTTTATGGTAAAAAAAATTTCGTTTCGCATCTGTAGCGTACTAGATTTTAGTAGATCAAATGCAAAAATCTAAATGAAAAGATTCAGATATATATTTAGAATGAGTTCGTTATATGCATGACATCGTTTTATTCGACCATAGCTGAATACAACTTTTGTTTCTTAATAAAATGAACAATTTAAGACAAAAAATTGAGCAAACCGTAAAATCCCTTTTTTTGTGAGATGAGATTCTTAAAATCCCTTTTTCCCTTTTAGCTTATTTTAGACGTGAAATTCCCACAAAAAGGGATAAATCCCATGATCTGGCGTCACTGCCTGATATTGTTTAGAATTTTTTTCGAGTTCGTTAGGGCTAGGGTTCGTAATCTTAAATCTGAATTTTTCAGCTTGCAGGTTTGTTGTTTGTTTCTTGCGAATATTATTCCTATATTTTTGATTTTATTGAAAAAAACAACGATAAACATTTTTCACACAAAAAATTAGATCCAATTACAATATTTACGTCAGTGCTGAAAAAAAGTGTTTGACACAAAAAAGTTTCAATCCTATTTTATGTGTTATTGGTTATGGCTACAATGCAATATTCAGAAAATAACAAAATATCTAATTTTCAAAATTGTAAAATTCAATTTTCTTGTCAACAATAAAAAACAAAACAAAAAAACAATACATTTTTAATTCAACGGCAAACTAGAAATGGGTTGAAAGTCGAAAATTTGGTTTAAGAGGCCTTTTTTTATAATTGTAGAAAAAATGAAAATTACATTCATTCAGGCCTATCACAGAATCCATCGTGGAAAATCCCCGAATGGATTATTCCACTACGAACCCCGAAAAAAATGATTCACAAAATCCGAATGGAATCGAAAAAAGCAATGCCTCATTAAAAGAATTAATTCTGATTTTCGAAATCAGCTGTCCTATGTCACAGCAATACTTGGAGCTTTTAAAAGAAAAATTCCCTTAAACTTTTTAAAAAGTCCCATCTTTTTTCCCTTTTTATTTTACACAAAAAAGCTGAATATTTGTGTTAAGTACGGCTAGACTCTTTGTTTTAATAAATATCGCAAAAACAAAATCCCAAAATCCCTGAGCAATATTACAGCTGTCAAAGGATTGAGATCGTGAAAAAAGTTGTGTCGTTGATATTTGTTTATTTGTCCAATGTTTAGCATTTTTTTTCCCAATTTTTTCAACACAAAAATGAAGGGAAGTTATAAAAAAAAAGTGGTTTCAAATGTACTGAGGAACTAATTTCAGCCCGGCTTGTTTCAAAAGTGATGTGTTCTTTTAATTCCTCTTTTTTTCCTAGTTTTGTTTATACTTCTTTTTAAATTGTTTCTTAATGGCGTGGTATTGAATTATTTTAAGAGTTTAAGAGTTTTTAATAAAATCAAAATTGATTAATTTGCGTTTGCAACCATTGCAAATTTTAGAATTTGTAAAAAAAAAGAATTTTTTAATTAAACACAATCGTTTACTACTTGGCTACGACAAGAATCAGGTGTCGTAGAAAAGGACGTCATATTTCCGTTTCATTCGAAATTTGTGATACTAAATTTCCCGAATTTCGAAATTCTTAATAGATCTTTCACTACGAATGGATTCTGCAATACATTTTTCGTGATTCGTAGCTAATTTTCGATTACGATGGAATTTGGAATTTGTGATAGGGCTGATTGATTCGACCTACAATTTTACGAAGCGATTTGTAAACGTATGGCAATAATTTATAAACCATATAAAAGAATTACTATTTGTTGTATAAGTATAGCCTAGGTTTTCGGACAGTTGGCATACAGCACAAAATATTTGAAAAAAAATGTACCGTTGTATTGACAGATTTTTGGTAAAATTGCTTATCCGTCTACAAGTTTTTAGATAAACTGTAGTAATTTTATTGATACAAATTTGATCTTATTTTAAAGATATTAAAGTTATCTTCTAATATATTACAGCAACCAAATGCATATCACAATTCAGTAAGATTTTGATAATATATTGATTTCAAAATTAAGTATAAACACAGTTTTTCAACTCGTGTTTCCTTATCATGTATTTAAATAATTTTGTTCGTGTAATGATTCTTACTGACAAATAGATATTTCTAAAAAAATCGGAAAGTTAAAGTTTTTAAATTTTTTTGCTTGGTATTTTTCTATTTCGATTTTGATTCCCACAAAAAAAAGTTCAAGAATTACTAAAATCTAAATTAAGCTCGAGATTTAATGTGCTGAACAAAAATATTTTGCGTGATCAATTTTGACAGATAACTGATGTAAAGTTAGAAACAAAAATTTTATTTTATGATTCAAGCTTCGTATCTCTCTATTACAATTCTTTCTTCTATATTTTTTGCTACGACGAAATGGAAGTTATCGCAACTATTTAAAAACAAATAAACGGAAATTATTTAGTAATAAACCATTCAATATAATCATTTTGTACCCCTTTTCAAGGGAGTGCTTTGCAGCTTACTTCACATTAATTTAGCAAATCAGCAAGAAAAAAAAACATAAAACCTCCATCGACAAATTCGAAAATACCACAATTAATTAATGGAAAATTATACACCTATCCAGTTTTCGATCGACGAAAATTGCTTTGCAAAACTTGACATTAAAGAACATTTTTCAAACATAGGTTACAAAATTTCTATAACCTTACCAACAATACCAAAAATATAAAATTCACCACCAACAAACATCATCCAAATTTATTGGATTCATGTTTTCAGCTTTAATTTGTTGTTATCTCGATTCTAAGATTCTTCCGAATTTTATATCTATATATCTCCATCGATTTCAAAAAAACATTTCTCTACGAAAAAAAGAAAATATAGTGAAAATTTATAAATCACTTATACTTATTGCGAAATAAAAATGTCTTAACAAAATTAAATATGTATTAAATCCCCATAGGACCATAGGAATACTGAAGTATATATATTGGACTGCCAATTACTGCTTAGATTTGGTAGGTATTGATTCCAGATGGATATTTAAACACATAAAATATCCATTTGCAGTCAATATTAAATCTTTTGGGACTAATAGGCAAGTAAATTTGTAGTTTTACCAGGTTATATTTCTACAAACGAAAATTCAGTGTAAATTGACTCAGAACATTGATACTTATAGGACATATGTATGTATTTGTATGATACATAATCCAACTAAATTGGCCCAATAGAACATTGTGGTATATTAAGCTATCTTGAACATGGCTTTTGGCTCAGACGACATAAATGTAATACATTTTATTTCTTCTCATAATCTTTCAAAAGTGAATTGATTTAAATCAATCCAAACCATTAACGACAAACTCGAAAATAAACTGTCTCATTATTTTTGGGAGGTACCATTTTTCTAAAAGATATACCATGAATACATAATTTACTTAAAAAAAATCGTTAAACATAATGAATTTCAAGTTAGCGAGGCAACAATCGTCGATCGAAAAGGGAAAAGGTGGTAGCAAATTTGTCGTCAGTTAGTCGTTAACTAGTTATGATGATGTCGAATTTGCAGGTTCAATGTTTTCTATGTTTCAAAATAGCTTTAAACGGCCATTAATCCTACAAAACTTTGGCTTTTCGTCCCGGCGATCTCACTTAGACTCATCAGTTGACTAGTGAGGGCCTTTGTCAATACGCAATTTTTTGTTAAGTTCAGTTCATCATACATAGATTTCGTGACGAATATCTAGTGTGAACTATATCCAACAAGACTAGAATTCCTAATCATTAAATTGGAAGTCTCTATGTTTATTTTGCATGCTTTGCTGAGTTGATAGAAGTAAACGAAACACCTCATCGAAAAGGGGTTAAAACTTGTTACATTGAATTTAATTAGCTGTGAAGATATCAATTTTAAAATTCCATGTTTTCCGTGTTTTTTTGCTGCTTTGCTAACTTCATATCAAGTGCAGTAAGACCCGCTTAAGAGAAACCCGCTTAAGAGGAAAACCCACTTATCTGAAACACTTTTTTCATCCCCTAGTATTTGTCGACCAATTACCTTCAAAACACTTCGCTTAAGCGAAACTTGCTTAAGTGCAAAACCCGGATACCAGAAACATATTTTCAGTCAAATTTTATATTTTTCATTAAAGAAAACTCTCTTAAGTGAAAAAAAAATGAAACAAGCAGAACAAAAAATTTGCTGAACGCATTTATTTATTTTTGATTTTTCACCTCCGACAAATTTTTACCACGAAAATGACATTTGAATTTGTGATATGTCACAACCGTTTTTGGAATTTTTAGATCAACTTGAGTGAAATTTCTTTTTCACTTATCCAGACTCCGCTTAAGTGAAATTTTTGTTCACTTAAGCGGGGTTCGTTTAAGTGAAAAACCCGCTTAAGTTAAAGGAATACTGTCACATTTTGCCGTTTCTCTTAAGCGGGTTTTACTGAATATTGAATGAATTATGCAAAAGAATGCAAATGAATGCAAAGAACGCAAAAGAACGCAAAGATGAATGAATCCCAAAAGGATTGTATTCAATTGATGGCATTCACAAAACAATGCATTCTTTACAAGCCTTTATACTAACGAGTACAATTAGATTTTACACTTCCTCGGGGTGCGGGGTCTTGATAACTTTACATGATTTTATACCAAAAGCCTAGAATAAAAAAACACAGAAAACAGTGCTCTTACCGATATTTTTGTAAACCTGTGTATATTTATATTTGCGTTATGTACCTACCTAATATTGACCTGTAGCCTGCACTAAAGGAACGCGTACAATAAAATGTCACGTATGAAGGGAACATTTTGTAATAAAAAGTAAAGGTTATTCCAAAATTCACGCAAGATTTGAATTTTAAGCCATTTGTGCGGTAAGGTGTTGCCAACTAAAAATAAAACAGCTTGATAGCTTATTGTTGAGGGGTAGGGGTACACGAAAGAACAACACGATTTCATTGCTAAGCAACAGTTTGAAAAGAAAAAATAAGGTATGACGGTACTTTTTCGAACAAAATCATTCTCAGCGATGAGGCTCATTTTTATCTTGATCGCTTCGTTAATCTGTAAAATTGTCGCATCTAGTGCAGATACACGAGTGATATGTTGAGAAACAAATGCATCTATAGACGTTTCACTGTTTTTGTAGCAGTTTTTGGTCTGAAGGGGAAAATTGAGCGCTATATAACGACATTCAGCCACATGGAATGGTCATGGAAAATGTCATCAAAAGATTTCAAGTGCATGCAGATCCAAGGTCACTTAACGGTTATTCTTTTCAATTCATAACTAACCCTATTTTTTATTTTATGAATCAATAATAAAGAAAACACAAATTTTAATTAAAAACCAATGTTTTCTATCAAAATGACTTCTTGCGTGAAATTTTTGGACACCCTTTAGATTATATCGGTTTTGTTTTTATGCACACAGGCGCTGCTAAAAATCAAAATTCCAACCTGCCTTTTGACTACAAGTGTCCGTTGAATTGAAGTTGAATCGAAAACTACGAATTTTCGCCCGCAACTATACAATATAGTGTGGGTTTGTGGGTTCCCCCCATTAATTTTTGTCCTGCACCAACTTCATTTTGACTTAGAAAGGATTTTCTCTTGTGCCAGATTACTCAACGATATAGAGGTATACATTGAAAAAAGCTATATAAGAAAGGAATATAAATGGATAAAGCTTATGGTCTTTTGATGATAACGTGACCAATTTTGTTGGGTTTTGCTAAACCATATTGGTACGAGGAAATATATGGAACGTGCTATCAATGAATGGACATTCAAACTAAATAAACCACTTTCCAGTTTTCATATATAGGTATACCTCTATATGTATATTTAGTAAGAATTATGGATTTTTGTTGAAAGTTATCTCAAAACATTCGCATATAAAACATGAATTAATGGTTAAGGTATATAGAGAGTTTGCTTTAGAACCTAGTTAAATGTTAGGTATTCTATGTATATATGTATGTCTATAGAAATGTCGGTGCCAAAGTTCAAGCTCAGTTACAGAGCAAACGACAAACATAAATCATTTAATGGATTTAGAGGCAAGTAAAATCATTTGAATTGATGCTAAAGATTATACTCTGTGGTTAAAAATTCTCCAATATTTACAATATTTCTAAAGAAAATCAAATATATATTTTTCAAAGAACTTAGGAATAGTATTTTTCTTTTAAATGATTTCCAAAAGAGATTAATGGTGACCTCGAAATCCATTTAACAATTTTTGTGATTTACAACCAACTTAAATACCTTAATGGATTTATGATAATAAATGATGTATATGATTTGAATTTTTAAAAAGAGTGTATAAAATATTTAGTTGAGTCGCATATTTCATTTAAGGCTAATGAAATCAGCGAATTTCTGTTCATTACTAAAAAAAAAAAATTAAAATAATACCAAATCTCTGCAACACAATAAATTCTGCATAAACTATCATCTTTTGACATCGATATAATTATTCTAACTTGTAACTGACATCACCGCTAATAAAGTTCTTATAATCTGATCTCATTGCAATTGACTTAACATACGAACGAAATATAATTCTCGTTAAATATATACAATCAATATGCGCAATACAAAACCTTCGCTATTCATTATTTGTCTCCATATAAGAGTCCGGGCCGGGCTGTCAAAACAAGACACCTTTCGGCCTACCCTGAGTATCGAGTAGTTATACCCTTATACCATCATTTGAAAATAGAATATAAATTTACGGATGTACGTGACTCAACGAGAGCAGCGATAGGCCGACCAGTTGCTGCAAATGTGGCATAGCTGCAAGCTTGATAATATTAATAGGCATCATAGGCTCACCTTCCAGGGGCGCTATATAGGCTTATATTGCTTGCCTATATATTTCCTGATTTGTTCTAATCCAAAACGCTTTCCCACAATGAAAAAGAACCCCTTCCTTATTCATTCAGGTACCCAGAACTGGCTATTCCAACCAAAAGGTTTATTATGGATTATATATATGTATATTGTAATATAGAGGACACGTTGTATTAATTAAAAATTCTATATCCATGATGATGTTAAATGGATTATCCTTCGAAAGGAATATATACAATCGCTATAAATAGCATACATACATATATTGAAGATCAATAAATGTCGTCTATTTTCGAAGTGAGGCTTTGTGTTATTTAAATTGAATTATAACTATGACATGATACGGAGTGTTCGAACTGGAAGTCGTATATATGTTAATTTTCTATTTTTCATTAATATTAACAAGGTGCTTTAAATGTTTGATTATGTCTTTTGTTGTGTGAAAAATGACATGTGCGCGGGTTAGAAGGTACAATTTTAATAGAAAAACATAAATTATGTTATGTAAAGGTTGGTACTGTGGTAGTGTGACACAGGACGAAATATTTTGTTTTCATTCGTTAAAAGTAATTTATTAAGAAAGAATATAAATAAGGTTAGGTTTACACTGACGGACTGGAATGCCTATATCGAATGCTGCGCAACCATTTCAATCCGTACACAAAAACTGGAAATAATTCTGGTTCGACGCGGACTGGTGAAGTACATTGGAGAAAATACTTCCGATTTCTGAGACTCCTGAGAACCAAAAGGCACAAACTCCAATTTTGTAAAACAATTTTGTATCAGGAAGCCAAGAAAGCATATATAAGCAAAAGTGCACGAAAAAACAATACAATTACACTCAACATCTAATGCGAACGATCAAAATAACTAGAAGCCCATACCAGGGTTGCCAGGCTGGCCTATTTTTCGGAAATTGGACTATCTTGTTCCAAAAATGCCAACAACAATTTCAGCCCAATCATAATTGGGCTATAAATAACCCAAATATAATCTTGGGCGTTAAATAGCCCAAATCTACTGTTGTGCGAAAATTTGTATCGTACAAATAAATCATAGTTTTGTACGAAAATCGGTCAAATTTCAATGACTTGCCTTTGGAGATAATTCCAAAGAGCAAGAAAACCGTGGAAAGTATTCGAAATTTGGAAGAGCAATAGAATAAGCTCCCTCTATGTAACTGGAATTCTTTTTTTCCCTCCAAAATTCCAACAAATTTGGAACCATTTTGAACAGAATTAGATCTTAGCGTAAAAAATATTGAAGACGAATTAATTTTCGGGGATTACGGCGTATTTCGTTAAACAATTATTAACTTTGCCTGTCAAAAACCGTGTAGAAGAAAGAACATTTTCTTCCATGAACTGTTGAAAAACAAAACCAAGAAATCTATGAACTATAATTTTGAACCTAATTTGAAATGACAAGTAAATTTTACCAAATAATGTATGTACCAATGTGATAACAATAACCACGAGGATGAAAATAATGATAACTCTAATGAGGATACCACATTTATATTATACTGATTTTCAACAGTTCAATATGTTAAATGTCTTCTTTATTTTATAAACTAATAAATCATTTTATTTTTCGTTGTTTTTTTTTCAAATAAATTGTGTTTCAAGTTATGATAAAAGTTTTTTTTTTTTTTGGTATTGGGCTACTATTTGGGCTACTTTTTTGGGTCCGATTTTGGGCTATAAACATTTTTAAATTGGGCTATCGAACTAATTCGAGCCATGGCAACCCTGGTCCATACATAAAAAATTAAATAAATAAAAGATATTATTTTAAATAACTTAAAAAACACTTATTTTATAATAATATAATATAATATCTTTTATTTATTTCATGAAAAAACACGTTGAAAATATCCAATATCAAATCAACATAAAATATTAAAGTTTTGACCGTTATTTTTTAGTACACGAAGTTATTCACAGATCTAAGCTCAACAAGACACTAGGGGAAGACAGAGTACCATACGAATTTTTCATAAATGTCACGGAAAGCTTTTTCGAAAAGCTAACAGCTGCTTACAACTCGGAAATACCCGATAGTTTTCGTAAAAATATTATTTTCCCTTTGTTTAAAAAAGGTGATCTAAATGACAATAATAATTATCGTGCCATATCACTTATGAACACAATCATGGAATTCTTTACCTTCTACATTCTTCACAGACTTTCAAACTGGACTCGGCAAAACGATTTACGTAGAGAGTATCAAGCAGATTTCCGGAAAGAATATTTGACTGTCAATATAATTTTATCTCTAACATGGATTGCCAGATCTTATCTTTTTCATTGATTTCAAAACAGCCTTTGACTCAATCGACAAAAACGCTCTTTTCTACAAATTAAGCTGCCTATGAATCTCCTCAAAAATGCTTACTGTTCTAAAAAGGCTCTACGAAAATAACATGACAGCGGTGTGGGGCAGAAACGAAGAATTTAATTGGTTTCAACCATCAACTGGAGTAAAACAAGGATGCCTACTAAGCCTGTTTCTGTTTTCTATTTTCCGATGTGCATCAACCAGAGCCAAGGAAGACCTGTATCGACCAAAATCAATAGTTCTTATTTGAGTTTCACACCTAAAAATAGCTCTGAGCTCTTGATTATAAAATATTGAAACAAGTTTACAATCTCATAATTATGAAACTTGAGGTTTCTTCTCTATATCCACAAAAAAAGTCATAAATAGTAATCAAACATAAAACAAACTACCCACCCGTTCTGCAATCTATATTATTGTTAAAACTATACAAAGCATACTTAGCTATAAAATATTTATGCTATAGATGTATCAAACAAACTTTCTTCGGTTTCAAGCCCCAAGAGAGCCATAATGGCATAATCACTTCGTACTATTTATCTCCTACAAACTGTTTATTAAACAAAGTACTTTTATACGCTGTTTGCCTGTTTTTACCCGATAAAGGAATTAAGCATCTCCTTCCCCGTTAGTTCTTTATCAATCTCCCATTGATTAATTAAGAGCTTATATTATATAGTGTACCTTCTTCTCTGATGGTCCTTTAATCAAACAGGCCTTATCACAAACTTTCCACGCCCTTAATACCCATTTCAGCGCGGGTTGATGAATGCCGTAATTATAACATAAGTGGTTTCCTCTAATATATATCCTTTATCTAATTATGTATAGGTACGTATAGCTACCGCATAGAAAAAAGGATTTTTTTTTCGTAGAAGACGTAATATGTATTTTCATAACTAATTAAGGACACTTTCTAGATATTTATGTACATAAGAGCCTTATCTCTTTCGAGGAAGAAAAAAAAAGTCTTGATATAATAAATTTCTTGTATAATTAAATATTTAATTTATTATGTATAAATAATTTTTTTTTCCTTTTTATTTTTAGGTGGCAAACACAACAACTATTCAACCCGCACTGAAATCTAGCCATGAATGAAACAGAGTGTGAGAACCTCATACAATCTGTAAAATGGACAGAACCTGCAAGCCTAATCTCATTAGCCATTCTCGAATTTATAAATGTTTTAGTCATAGGAGGAAATCTCTTAGTTATAGCCGCTGTATTTTGTTCAAACAAATTACGTAGTGTTACGAATTTTTTTATTGTTAATTTAGCTGTAGCTGATCTTTTAGTTGGACTTGCTGTCCTTCCATTTTCTGCTACTTGGGAAGTATTTAAGGTAAGTTTTTTTTTGAAAATTTATTCATTGATTATTTAGTTGAAGAAAAGTTAAAGTTCCAGTCAGAATAGAAAACAAAATTAGTTACTCTAGTAATTATATGGAAAAAGTATTTTTTTTTGTAGGTTTGAAAATAGCAAGTGCATAGAACAAAATCAAATTTGTTCCATTTTATATTTTGTTTATTTATACAAGATAGCTTAAAAACCACTGACAAGTGTTGCTATTTTTATTTTTTCTAGTCAGATTCGACTGAGATTTTAATTTTTTATTGGATCCAGGATTAAGTCATGGGAGGATCCAACTACAAATAGAAATCTTAAAGAAAAATAAAACTTGCTTGCGTGGGTTTTGTGCTACATTGTTTATGTGCGTGAAGTTAGTACCGCCATTTTCGATTTTCAAAAAAAAAAAATACAAACAAGCACAAACTGACCTTAAAACAGCACATGTATAACTTTTAAAAAAATCGTAATTAAAGAAAAATGACAAGTTTTCGAATTTAAAATTCATCCCTAAAATCAATATTAACGGCACATCGCAGCACAAGTTGTGCACGATACAGCAAAATTTTGTTTGAAAATCGAAAAAGATTGTGCTGATTTCACGCTAAGTTCCTTTGCATCATTTGAGTTCGGTAGTAAAAGTTGCAAAATGCGTTTTTTTTATCTCTTTGGTTGTAGCACAAAAAAACAAAAATTTAAGTTTTTAGAAAATTTAATTTTGGAAAAAATTTAATCGTCAAAATTTACAAATTTGCGAAATTTTCAAAAATATTTACGGCCCATCGCAGCACAAGTTGAACACAATGCAGCAGTTTTTTTTATCGAAAATGGCGGTGCTAACTTGCCATTATTGTCTGTTGAAAAGTAACGTCTTCAAGGAAATAATCTTAACCTGGCATAGCTTTATTAAATTTATTTAGATTTATTACATTATTCATGTCATTTAAAATTGAATTTAACTGTTATTTCATTTAAAATAAAAACAAAAAAACAGGTTTGGATATTCGGAGATGTTTGGTGTCGCATTTGGTTAGCAGTTGATGTCTGGATGTGTACTGCTTCCATTTTAAATTTATGTGCAATATCATTGGATAGATACGTTGCTGTAACTAGACCTGTCACATATCCGAGTATAATGTCAACAAAAAAAGCCAAATCACTAATTGCTGGAATTTGGGTTTTGTCATTTGTTATATGCTTCCCACCATTAGTCGGATGGAAGGATAAAAAGGTGCGTATAGTTAATACGATTTTCATGCAGATTTTTTCAGATTTAAAATTTATTTATTTAGTGCATATAAATAATTATTGCTTTTAAGATACTTACTATGTATTTGTAAAGTAACAAGCTTGAGTTTTTGATGGTTTTATTTTAATTCCAGCATTTAAAGTAGAGATCAATGGTATTGAGTGCTGTTTGAAGGTTAAAAATAAAATTGCTTGACAATTTTCTGAGATACTGTAAATACATGTATCGTCTGCGAAAAATGATCTTCTACGAAAGTTTAGAAGGAATGTCAGACAAGTAAATATTATATAAAAGGGGAGAAAGGATCGACCCTTGAGGCACACCAGCTTTAATTAAATACAATGGAGATTTGTTAAGCAAAATTTCAACAAAAACTTTCTTTGACATAAAATACTTTGTATAAGTTTAATTAGATACGTGGGAAGACCATTTACTAAGAGCTTATGAACGAGGCCGGCATGCCGCATACGCAATCAAAAGTCTTTTCAATATCAAAGGAAACCATTCCAATTGATTTTTTATTTTTAAGTGCCTTTTATCTTTGGTTAGTCGCATAACCTGATGAGTTGAAGAAAATTCATTTCTGAAGCCAAATTTCTCTGGCGGAAGAATGTTATTGATTGAAACGATTTCTGTCATTTATAGACAGATTATTTTTTCAAACAGCTAAGTAAACTTAAATAGCGGTAAGGAGATATCTCTGTAAGTGGCTTATTAGGCTTAAGAATCTGCACTATCTTTGCAACTTTACACCTTTTGGAACTCACTTACATGCATGTTCTTACAGTTAACAGTCTTTAAAATTCTAATTAATTTTGATCGGAGATTTTCTCAACGTATTAAGACTTAAAACAATATTATATTCGCGATGTTAGTATTAAATTAAAAGAAAATATAAAAGAGCTCAATTTACAAATTTACCATATAACTTAATAAACTTTTTCAATCCAATATCAGTATTTAACTTCAATGAATTTAAATTGTGTTATGTTTTTTTTTTTGCAAACAAATGAGGTAAAGTTAAAGTTCAAATTTATATAGACTAAGTTTATCCTTTGAGTAACCCTTTAGTTCTTTATAAAATGCACGCATACAGCATAATTTTCTCCAATTTCAAGTAAACTCTTGCTTAAGAATCAAGCACTTAGCGAAATTCATTGGCATGATTTCAGGATTAGATATGTTTTGACTTATGAAGGCAAAGTCTATTCATATCTCGGTTTTGCCAGGTCGAAATAATACCTCAATACAATTGATTGTGTTTAGCTTTATTGAGATCAACAATGGATTTCATTTTTCATAGTTGTTTGCTTTAACAAAATAATAAATACTTCGAGATTTCTATGGAATATAAAATTACTTGCTCTTAAGTGGACGATATAAAATATAGTAACGAAGATGAAGAAATTTAGAAAACTACTTTTGGAGTTGAGGCCATTTTTTAACTTAAACTTATAAATTGACTGATATAAAGTAGGTATACTTTAACGCTTAGCACTCGTCAAACTTTGAAAGCAACAAAATGCTTCTTTTGATATTTTCGAGGATTTTGAGCTATTTAGAAATCTAAAACTTCGAGTTTATCAATTAAAAGAGCTTGACGATCTTGAATTTTACTCAAGATACCGTTTTGACAAGACTATACGGTTCGATTTTAAATTGAAAATCTAAATATCATGGAGCTTTCAAAATATAAAATCGCAGTCTTCCCATTTCACCAGCACTGCAAGTCTTCAAAAACTAAGGCGTGTTCAACTAAAAATTTGATAAAGTCACGTTAAAAACCTTCATTAGTTGGAAGAGTTGTTTAAAGTGTTAAAAATTCAGAAAAAGTTAGACAAGGGCTCGCAATTCTAAAAGACTGCGTTAACTTGAGTCGGTTTTGTTTCCTAAACGAGGAATGCCGAATGTTTAAAATTTTGCACCAATATTATCAACAGCGATGGCTGCAGGAGGTTTAATGATATTTTTTCGGAATACTAATATTTTATCTTATCTTAAACGCTGCTAAATTGTCTTAATAAGCACTGGCAAAAATAAAACCAAGGTTGTTGTACAAGGACTTAGTAATTTTTTGTTGTACGTGAAAATTTGGCGAACTCATCCAGATCCAGCTCCGATGGCATGCGATATTGCGTTGTGTTCATTTCAATGAATTTGTGTGTAAATTCAATTTTTTGATAGCAAATCCGGCTTCCGTTCCAGTTGCAGTTCCATTTTCATTGTATTATGTCATTAACGACACACGTGTTGGAGGTCAGTTGAAAATTTTTGCGAACGTGGCGACCATGGGACCGTCTTTACCAATATCTAGCACCTCCAATTTTTAGAAAGGTTGACAGTCACATCATCACATGTTCTGATGTGACACAAGCTGTGGGACACCTAACGACAAAATATTAATTTCAAAATATTTCGAAAGAGTCCGTTCTATAATGTCACGCAAACTTTTTGTAGGGTAGTTCTTCCGTCTAAGTCTACATTGTAAAGAACTATAAAAGATATGCAGCCTGATTCAACTGCCGCTATAAGGTTGGTGATTCCACTAGTGCGCAACTACCGTTAGCCTCATCCTGGTTCAACAAAAAATGTCAGTAATCGAAATTGAGGACGATTGCCTTAAGTTGGTGATTTTTCATTAACTATTAAAATTATCCATAAGTTTTTAGTGAAAGAATGCAAAAACTTCATTGTGAGGAGACAGTGACTTGAAACTTTAAGAAAATATTTTTTTGTATATACATATTTGGGAACATATGAGCGTCTATACTTCATCCAACAAAAATAGGCAGTGTGGGCAAGAAAGGACGTTTGCCTCGCATTCTGGCTACAGTGGATTGTATAAATCTGTTCTTCATTAAAGCTCTCACAGGGTTGTCGTAGTGTTTATTTTAAATTGATTCAAATATGAAAGAATAGTATGTAGAGTTACCGCCCTTTTTTTTAGATAGAAATTTTCATTTCATTGTTTTATTTATAAAAATTAAAACACATTTTACCTTTTAAAAATACAATTTACTTCACATTAATTGACAACGCGCTACGAAAATCTACGCGAATAATGTTCTTCTTCAAAGAAAACAGCTTAGCTTTTGTAACTTTAACACATTAAAAGAAATGAAAAGGATGAAAACACTCCACGATAACACTCATTATTAAAAAACTTTTTTTAAAGCTCGAAAATCAAAAGCACCTCAACAGAAACCCAAGGAAAAAAAAGCTGAACGAGTTACCACTTACCTACTGGACACGGGTAACTCTGAATGCACATCAATATTTAATGGGGGTTGAAATGTTGAATAGCAGCAGCAGCCAAGCCATAGGTCACAGCAATTCAGTAAATCAGTGCGCACTCAGATGTGCGCTCAGTAGGATGTTGGGTCTGCGTCAGATACAATCGAAAATTCACGGGCGGGTACACACTTTTTTATGGAGGAGTTCTTTCAATTTAGTATCGTGCAAAAATATGGCGCGCTACTGATTTTGAAAAAGCTCTTCCATAAATAGTTTAAATAGTGTCTAAACTAACATTTTGCGCAAGGGTTGCCTGGCGAAATATTGTCAAGGCATAGGGTTGCCACGCCTTAAAGGTCGGTTTTTGGGTCTTTTCAATTATCTGACCCAGCTCATATGGTAGGTTTTAGTGATAAAAAAAATATCATGTGAAAATAAACTTTATTTAAAAATTTTGAAATACGTGATTTTTTAAAATCGGAATTTCTGTAGGGGAAATTAGGGTAAACATCTTTGTTTGTAACTTGGATATTATTGATCGGATCACCAAGATTGAGGTCTTTAAGCTTAGGGAAAGTGACAGAGCACCATCTCTTGTTTTTAATATATGAATTTAAGTGGTTATACTCCTCACACAAAAATGACAATTTTTAACCCCACACATCTACTACAGGCTGAGAAAAAAGATCTGCCAAACTTTAGAATTTGATATCATGACACTTGTACCTTTTAACCCACTTATTCACAATTTGGTTATTCTTTCAATCCCCAAATTTTCTGTCACCTCTCTGAGACTATTAGAATTGTTTTCTTTAACGCACTGAAAAATTTCAAAATATTGACAGTTAAAATTTTGGAAACTCCGACTGTGATCAATGTTTTTGGAAACAAAATAAAACAATAGTACTTGTAATAGAATTCTCTTTATGTTGATGTTTTTTTAAATGAAAATATACCAATTAGAGTAAAAAGGGAAAAATCGAAAACCGACGAAAGCTGATGAAAAAAATATATATTGTTCAAAAATTCACCTAGCCAAGAAAAAAGCTTCCATTAAAAATTTTTGGAAATTACGGGTCTTTTAATTTTTTATCTGCTTCTCGAAACTATAAAATTTATTTCTAGAAATCATCCTGATTTTAGGTGATTTTTTTCTCCAAACTCTATTTTTATATTTTTTTCGCTTTCAAATGTTTTTATCTCGAGTTTTAGATTTTATAGAATTTTCTTTTATATGTATGACTTTTTTTTATTAAAAAAATCTATCGATTACAAAAAAAAATCAATTCCATATCATTTTTAGTTTGGAAAATAGAATCTAGACCTTTTTCTTTGTTTACCCTAATTTACTCTACTGAAATTCCGATTTTTAAAAATTCACGTATTTCAAAATTTTTTAAATAAAGTTTACTTTCACCTGATATTTTTTTTTTATCAGTTAAACCTACTATATGACCCGGGTTAGATAAAATTAAAAAAACCCAAAAACTGACCTTAATAACTTGACCATATTTTGCCAGGAAACCCTTACGAAAAATTTTAGTTTAGATACTACCTAAAAAACTGTGTACTCCTTATCTGCTAACTCGATGAGGGTAGGTCGTTCTATGGCGGGGTCTTTTACTATAAGGAAACAAAGGAAAAAATATTGTTAAGGTACAAGAATCAGTTGTATTCCCAGCTCCAAAGTCCACCGTAAATCCACTTTCAATTTAAAGAAATGAAGATAAAAAGCAGTTTTACACTTAGCAAGTTAGTTATATAGGTATACACCCAATAAAACAAAACAAAATATCAAAAAAAAAAAAAAAAATTTACACCATACCAATAAAGTAAATATACAAACCTTTCATACAACCACATCCAGGTCGTTATTTTCAGCTCAATAGTTTTCCTAAATACATTAAATCTTGACTATAGCAGACCCACAAATAATGATATCCTTTTCATCCCAGAATATAAATCCACGAGGAAAATATTGTGAAGAAACAAAAAAGAACCACAAACCGCAAAAAGTCGTCCACCCCAAGCTATTATAGGCATTGGATTGGGCAAGGATGTAAAGATCAAAAATTACCACAAGAAACTGGCGATGGCGCCTGATCCCCTTCATCTTCGTCATTTTAAAGAAAACAAATCACAACAACAGCAACAGTCATCCCATTTCCATTTAGCCATCCACATCCACACAGTCCACACCCGCACTTCACTTCACTTCAGTTCACTCACCAGTTTGAATTTATTTTCGAACTTAAGAACGGACAAAACAATATTAAATAATTGCTAAGGAATTCCAATACTTTACGAAACAATTCTAAGGAATGTCTCTGTCATTCCATTCCAAATCTGCTTCGACAAATTCCCTGCAGGATAAGTAGTAATGCGAATTTTCTAAACACGAAGGATAAAAAACCCTTGGATTCCATTCCTCTTGCGCTTCAAGCAAAATGTGTGGCATTAAGCGAATGACAACTATGTACTTGTGCACTTCGTGCAGAGGGGAGGAATGATGGATGATGGGGAACAGGGAACAGAGAAGGAGTAGCGGACAGCAGCGGACAGACAAAAGTATTTTCTATTGTTCTATAAGAACATTGGAACATTCGATGTGATTTTTTTTATTGGGATTGAAATGGATTGGATGGGGAAAATACAGACTTAGCTCCTGCTGGAAGCGTTTCGAAGAAGTTCAAGAACGCGGGTGGGGGCTTTGTGGGATTGTTCATAGTTTTCTTAACTAATAAGAAACCTTTCTGTTTGACTATAATATATACCAGCTTTGGTTTGATTGGAATTGCTGGATAAGGGTATTAGAGGAATCGATTTATCTGTGTGTTCCAAATTGCTATATATAGGTATACATAGAGTTCAATATTTTGTCCTTGCTCTTTAGGGCAAGTATTGGTTTTGTGTTAATAAAAATAGAGATTTATATTGCAAACATGAGCTTACTCGTATAATGATGGAGCAGATAAAAATATCACATCGATGTGCTTGTTTGTACCTCGAATTAGAGTGTGACAATGTGTATGATATTTTCTATCAGTTTCATATTAAATGCTATTTGTTCACCAAGAAAATAAGAATTTTCAAAACAAGACTACTTAAGGTCCTCTCTTTAAACTCAACTGTCTTAAAACAGTATAAAATTTATTTATTTTTAGGTCTGTTTATTTACTTCCTTTAATTTAATTCTAGTTTAATTTCAAATCCCTGTGTTTTTAAGTGTTTTAGTGTTTTTAAGTACAGCAAACAATTTATCTTTTGTTTTAAATGTGCAAATAAATGTTTTCAATTTTGGGTTCCATGATTTTATTTCTTTTATATCTTGTAGAGTTATTATATTTTTGTTATTTGACAGCTGAGCACAAATCTCTGTCACCTGCTGTATTTGGTCCAGATTGTTATTTAATTCGATTTAAAAAATTAAATTATTATCCGTACTTTGTTTTTGAACATTTTCGATTTGTTGTTCTAGATAATAAACTTTAAATTGCAATGAATGTAGGTACAACATGTTTTTTAAGTTCCTCTGGCTTCAGGGCATTTTAATCAAGGCGAACTTCTTCAATATCAGCTTTTGTTGCTAAATGTTACGGATGTTAGATTTGCAATAGTCAAATCTGGTATGCTGTCCGATTGATGTTTACCCTTTTTACATGGATCCATAGCTTTTTGAGGCGACAATTCAGATATAGGCCGTTTGTTCATAACGAGATACTTTTAAAAAGAAATTCTTATTTTCGAGGTGTAAGGCACTAGCTGTTTGTGCAATTGACACCAGACAGATTTTCTTTATATGAAAACAAACTAAACCAAACTTGCCTGAAAATTTATATATGTTTGTATGTTTTCTTAAATTGATAAAATACTTGTGTTTTACTTAAAAACAAATATATTTTTTTTATATTAATTAAATAACTTTTTATAGAGACAAAAATTTTATTTAATTTCACTTTTGCACCAGTGTTGCCACCTTTGTCATGCCTTAATATTTATTCTAAAAAATCAAAAAAATTTTGTAACAATTTTTAAATTATTGAATAAAAATCTATCTATCTACATCACAAAGACGCGATTTTGGCTTTAATAATAGATAGATATGATCTTCAAGACATTTGTACCTGAAGATGTTAAAAAAACATGAGGCAAATACTATAACATCGCATTCTTCAAGCTAAGCGAAAAATAGGAACACAGTGGAAGGCACCATAACGGAAACCACAAATTATAACGGAAAAAACAAATTATGTCTTTTTGCTACATCACCGCTCAAGCAGCAATTATTTACGACCCCTAATCGTACATTTAAGCTTTAACCTTATTTATGCGATGGTTTTAGTTGTTTTTGACCAAAACAACATCAATTGATAGAAGCACCATAAGTTTATTAAATATCATTACAATAGATGAAAAAGATTCCCCCCTGGATTGCATCCTTATAATGTGCTGAAAGAACTATAACAATAAATCAAAACGTAGAGGTATTGAAACATTCTGTATATGTATAGATACATTTTACTACCTGATAAAAATGATGGTGTTTTTGGTGGGCAAAACAAAATAATTAAATTGGGGAAGTTTAATAGGACACAAAGGAGAATGATTTTATGAAAAATACGAGTATAACAATGTAGCTATTGTTTCATGACTCTTGTCTCCTTATGAATGAACCATAGTATATGTATGCTTTGATGTTAGTATATTGTTGGATATATTTGTCACAATTTTCCGGGATGATTTTATTTTATTGTTTGCTGAACTATACAAAAATCTCTTGTCCGGATTCTTTGAACCCATAATTACATTTTTATTGCTCAGGGAATTACTAAACCTATCATTTTGTTGCTCATGACCGTCTGACATAATCGCCACTCGGGTCACATCGGAGTTTATTAAGGTTTATGAAAAGAGTTTTATGGGTTGTTCGCATGATGAGAATCATTGAAGCAGGTTCTTCACAAAATATTTTCTTTTTTTTAAACAAATCAAAAGTGATTCGTGTTTTATAAGATAAGTTTGTTATTTTCAAAAAAACAATTCTATACAAAAATCCGTAGAAAAAAAAATACATCAAAACATATCCCAACCGAAAATCCAGTTTTATATGAAAACACACCCTTCAGCGTAGCAATTGTACCTATATAAAAAGCGGAGTTATTGTTCGCATTCTGCAGAATCTTTGATTACAAAATTATTATGTCAACAAAGTAATTTTAATGTAGAACAAAAAAAACCTATCCGTGGTTGTAATAATATGTAATCTAGCTTTGGGGAGTTTAATTAAATTCCTTTGGGAGAAAACAAGTAGGTAGATACTAAAGGTGGATGCAAGTGTAGCCGAAAAACATCATTTAATAATGATTTCTTCAAAATATATAACGCGATAAGTATACGATATTAATATTGCTACCATAAGGACACTGCTATTTTTTTTTTAATGTAGTATTTGAGAAATAGGCTACACAAATCAAAATCAGAAAATACAGAAACATACACGCATTTCAATAATATTATATTCATGTTTAGTTTAATCTGTTCAACAATGAATTAGTGTTTTTTTTTTACCTGATGTAGTTTTCAAATCAAAATTAATACATATTTGTTTTTTGGACTTTATATTTCTAAAAGAAAACTCTTTCAATAGATAATGGAAAATAATAAATGTTGAGTTTTTTTAAAAAGCAACTCAACTGGTTCACTGTGTACCACGGGCCAAAAAGAGTGAATCACTGAATGTTACACACTGAACTGATAGGATTTGTTTCTTGTACATATTATATTATCAAACGTGGAAAACAGTAACAAAAATGTGATAACGAAGATGAAAATTAGAAAATTACTTTATAAAATTTAATTGGGAACTAGTCGTAATTCTGTATTACAAAATTCTGTGTGACCAAAATTCTCTTAATGGATTGAAAATTCTGTATGAACATGGTTCTGTATTTCTTTTTTCTGTAAATCTATTATTCTGTATTCCAAAATTCTGTAAATCCAGAATTCTGCATATCAAAATTCTGGAAAATTTTAAATCTATATATTCAATAATGTTTGTCCTTCAATTAATCTTACATTTTAAAACATAAAACCGCATAATTTAACCTTTTTTTATATATCAATACATTTTGCAATCATTATATCAAGTAATTGGATATCTTGAAAACATATTTCATGAAAGACATCCACTTTTGGTTTTCAACAAGTCCAGTGTTTTAAAGTCGAACTAAAAATAACCAATAATCGTTCCTACATGGTAAGTGTAAACTGTGTTGTAACTGAACTGTAAATCCAGGAGAAAAATAAGAAGAAATACAGGCGAAATCAACTTAAAAATTTTGAAAGTAAAAGAATTATAATATACATAATATATATATTTATATTATAATATATATATATTTATATAAAGTCGTTTGAAACTTCCAAATTCGACTCTAAATTATTTAATTTACAAAACATACATAATATCTGCATTGAGGTATCGAACGGAAATAGAAAAAACAACGTATCCGTATAAATGCAATCAATATCAAAGTGAATTTTAAAGTTTTACCAGCTGTACAAAAGAATTGCAAACTTGAGAAGAATACAATTATTCTGAAAATATTAAAATCAATTAATTTGGACTCTAATGAAAGCTAAGTAGGTATAAACAATTTTTTGTATGCTGAAATGCTGAATTTCAAAATTCACATGATTTTGAAATACAGAATTATGGTTTTACAGAATTTTGAAAAACAGAATTTTAGATTTTCAGAATTTTAAAATACAGAATTTTGGAAACCGAATTTTGGTACTTACAGATTATTGTCCCCAACGCATTTTGTAGTTGAAGTCACTTGAACTTTTAATTTAATTTGTAAAAAATATGTCTTAAACAAATCAAAAACTAAATTTGTATTTGAACAAAAATGCATATTACTGAGAATATCCTACAGGTTTTTAATATATAATATATATCCCTTTTTGCATTGCTTGATTTCACAAGGAATTTGTGATTGAGTGGAATCAACAATATTATGCACAAAACCAAACATACTGCAAAAAACATTCCGATTTATTCAATTTTTAATGTGGTTCTGGTGCAACTCAACTTATTTTTTCACATCACAGGCTAGCTTCAATAAAGGCAGACTATCATTGTTTCTTAATTTAAGAAGGAGTGTGCCATAGGGCTCAATCCTCGGGCCTCTGATTTTATCCTTATTATGTTCGTATTATATTTCCGTTTAGAACAAGTTGAAGATGCTATACCTAGTCAAAATTAACGAAGATCAGAGTGTCGTTAGTTGACTCATTTTACCAGATTTGTAACAAAAATTCCGATAATTTGTTCAGTATTAACCTGTTGGAATATCGTCGGCTTTCTATAAAAACCTCGTAAGTGTAAAAATGATAATTGAAAAATATCACTTCCTCGTTAATGTACTATGATTAGTTTCGCTTCTATCAACCAGATTCTAAGAATTTCATTTTATTATTTTTTAAATGGTTTTTTTTTTCTTTGTGTCTCCTGAACAATTTTTAATTTCCACTTATACGAGGTTTTGACGGAAACACGACATTATTAAATAATTTGATTCCTTTTTTTTCGGTAAGCATTTTCATGTAGGTATAGAAGTTGTCCCTGTTTGTGTTTCTTAAAATAAAAGTGAATTAATCCTAATTTGAAAATAAGAAAATGAAATTATATACCTACGTCCTTATGGTGATTTTGATTGATGTGGTCTGTGGATTTTAAAGCTTTAACTTCAATCTATAAATATAATTATGTAATTATTTATAGCTTTAAAAAATCTTCAATATTTATTTTTATTATTTTTTTTTACAGTTCGATGTTGAAACAACATACAACCGGGGAAATTATACGTTTTATTATGCTACATCAACTACAACATCAACAACACAGTCAGCCGCTCCACCTCCATGTCCTTGGAAATGTGAACTGACAAACGATAGAGGTTATGTCCTTTATTCTGCATTGGGATCATTCTATATACCAATGTTCGTTATGTTATTTTTCTATTGGCGAATTTACCGAGCTGCCGTGAGGACAACTCGTGCAATAAATCAAGGATTTAAGACCACCAAAGGTGAGTTGATAAAGCATAGATACACTTTATTTTACTATATTTTATTTCTTCTTCATCCTATTTTGTATTTTACCTTTCTTCTTTCGCTCGCATTTTGTATTAATCCTTCCACCCTATTTCTCTCTCTCTCTCTTTTGCTATTCTCTGAACATAAAGTAATCTATCTATGACAAAAAAAAATGCCCGTTGTTTATGGCTCTTTTTCTTTTTGTTTATTTATCTAAAATTTATATAAATACATTCATATCTCTATATCACTTAGAATATAAATACTTTTATCTTATACCTATAGATACAATTCAAACCATGACTTTTCAATGTTATCTTTTTTGTGAATGATTAATGTAGTTGAGTTCACTTCTTCTTATTATGTAACTTTTACATCACAAAAGATGGATGAATAAAAAAAATAAAAAAACAAATTGTAATGTTTGGCTCATCTTTAGCATATATACATATTTTTATATATCTAACACCCTCTTCTAATATATTAAACAAAAACCTCAATTATATATTTATATCTTGTACCTGTATCTTTTCTCTTTATAAATAAAAGAAAAATATCTTCAACTTAGTGTCATTGTAGTCATTTTGCTATTATTGTCTTCTATTTATTTATTTTAACATTTTCACATCGAGCATTTACATTTTTTTTGTATCTACTGGTTAACATTTTTAGCAAAAATGCATGAAAATATTCAAAGCAAGGAAAGACTCCTTTCTCAATATATCTCGATGTTTATGTACAAAGAAGTAGGTAATTGTGTAATTTAATTTGCTTACTATGAATTATAATTATAGTCCTTGCAGTCAGTGTAAAAAATAAGTTTTACTTCGAATCCCTGAAATAAAAATAAAAAAATATTTATTCCCTGTACGCATAGAATCTACAGACCCAAGAAATATTAATTAAGTTAAAGAAAGAAGTATACCCATATATTACTTTAAACTTTAAATTCCAAAATTCGTCTGTGGGATATTGACATAGCGTTGATGTTTAAAAAAAAGTTTAACGATGTCAAATTGCAGCCAAACAACATAACCAAAACGATTGATACGATTATATCGAATTGAATGTGCAATAAATCGACTGTTGGACGGCTTATTTGGCACGTAGCTTCATGTTCACCTTGCTGAAACTATAGCTTGCCCAAGTTCAAATCCTCAATTTCTCGCCAGAAAAAAATTAAGTACCCTGATTCATTAGCGGTCTCTAATTCGTAGCTTAGCAACTTTAATAATCGGAATTACAAACCGAACTCCTTCTTCCATCGCTATATAAACATAAGTAATTAAATCCATCACAATAAAACAATAAAACTGTCAAAATTTATAGTGGATAATATCAATTTTCTTTTATTAGGCCTTCTCTTTTGAGCTCTTGTTATTATTCGTTATACATAAATATAAGTACAGACGATTGTCAGATCTTACAAAATTGTCAGATCTGTCAGTAAAAAAATTGTCCCAAATGTCTTGTGTGAACTTATACAATTTCGTTTGACAATATTGCCAGAAATGTCATTGTCAGCCATTGTCAGACGACGATCTGAAAATTATCAGTTATATGACAATAGTCATACACACAGTTTTTATTATTGTCAGACAATTAGCCATTAGGACATTTTCAGACTCGTTTGAAATTGTCAGATGTCGTTGTTTAAAACATCTGACAATTGCTGACAATTTCTTCATTGTCAGCTAACCATCTCACAGTAAAATTGTAAGACTGGGACAAAATCTGCCAACCGTGTGAACAGACAATTTTTCACTGAAAGGTTATTGGATATTATGCCTGTTTGGTTACTCATCAGCTCATTGGCAGCTATTGTCATAGCACTGACAGATCTTACAATATTGTAAGATTACGAAAAAAATTTTTTAAATAAAATGTTAAGAACAAAACATTAGCACATTATTTCGGGTGTAATGTAATGCCATTGACAGCCTTAATTTTCAATAATTTTTAGTATAGGCGAACGAAATTTCATACGGGCAAAATTCCCAAAAGCTTTTTGAAATTCCGGACGAATAAAAAATTTTTAGGTTAAATATTTTTAGGGTAAAACTCACAATAAGGATGAATAACTTTTCATGCAATCCTTCTATTAACATAGTAATTCTTATTCTTATCGCAATTCTTATATTTTGTAATTAAGCTCCTTGAACTAAACGGTTTAGTTTTAGTTAGCTAAATAAGCTTCTTCATTTGGTTTTTTTTCTTGATAATATCTCATGCATTGTTTTTCGTTTACATTACTTGCAACAGATACTAAAATCGCTATTTTCCCGAGCGAATGATAAAAATATGTCAATTTAAAAAACATTGTTGTATGTTTTTTAATCCAATTGGGTTCGCAGAAATTTAACAGTTTATGACTTGAAGGATAAAGGACACATTATATTATGATGTTAAAAGAATATATCTGTTGACCTAGCACAATTTGCTGTAAAATCACATAGAAAAAAAATGAAGGATAGCAATTTGTAGCAAGAAGTTGGAGTAACCAAACAGACATTTTAATTCTAAATTAAACTGAGGAGCTCTTAAATTACTTGTTTCCAGACCAAATAATAAAATCTTCACGTTTTTGGATTTTCAGAGGTTTTTGATCCATCAAAAATAGGTGAAGTTTAAGATTTTATGAGTTGTCGGAAAGAAGACGAACTATGTTTTGATATATTAGAGCATTTTTGGGGAATTTTAGAGAATTTTTTGGGTTTTCACGATTTTCCAGTGGAAATTTCTAATTTTCATTGTTCTTACCTGGTTCACGTAATAAACAAATGTCGAGGTTGTAATAAAAACTAACACTATACTAGCACTATGATGGTGCAGTTCTAAAAAAGTGGGTTTCGTCGTACTGTTTGTAGATTCACTATCTGAACACAATTCCCTGCTGCAACGCAGCCGCAGCTGCAACATTCCGATCGTACCTAGCTTTGATTTTGTGTGTATTTAATGTTTTGACAGATGTTCCTGCTGCGACTCCGGCTCCGTCGCATTGTGTTCAGTCAGTTATGCATTGGTGTGCATACGTGTGCTTGCTGTTAATTGAGGTAGAGCCTTAACTGGGTGAACCAATTTGCTTTTTCTCGATAACGGCTCTAACGATTTTGATTAAACATCGTACCTGCAGTTATGACCAAAGTAATTGTGAGAAATCTTTGTTTCATGTTTTTTTATAGAAACAACTGAAATAAGATTTCGACATACATACTTTCTATTAAAAACTTCAATATAAATACAATTTGTTAAAATTTGCCATAGTTTATAACTTGGACCTTAATTTAGCGTTCATCCTTCCTTGAATTCATTTAATTAAAGATACATACCTAACCTACTAACGGAGATATATACAAGATAAAAATAATATAATATGTACATATGTGTGTAGGTATGTATATGCATATGTCGTGTCGGTACTACTTAATATAAAACTATTTATGTTCCCCGATAACCATTAAGAGGTGGATAAATCTTTAACACGGCTGACATAACATATATGTACATAGGTCTCGTTGTATATACGAAACACAATAAATCCAACCAGCAGCCAACAATATGTTGACAGGCGAGTCAAGCTGAGCCGGCTCGGATATGAATCCTTCGCAAAACTTTTTATCATCAATACACACAGATTCACAAAGGCGAGGCGACATCAACATCATTAGACTTGTAAATCTCGCGCTTGAAGTATTACGCTCGTATACAATGAAGATTTTAACAAAGAAGACTTTTATAATATATCCTTTTGATGTTGCTGCAGTTCATTTTTGTCTACTCTAAAAAAAAATACTAGGTAAAACTGTGCGGAAGGTAGTATATATGTAGGTATATAAATATATCGAATCTATTTACATCTATTTTGTGCCTCAACGGATTCCGTTTTATAAGGAAATATACAAAGCAATCTTTTCAGATTGCAGCGCTTTTGAAGATTACATGAATTTAACAGAGATTTTGTTTTTATTTATTTTTGTTATGGTTTTTTTGAAACAAAGTTAAAAAAAAGGTTTTGAATTTCCGGTTGAAATGTATTATTTCGTTTGCAAACATTCTTAGGTTTTTTAATGGATTATATTAGGTAGCTACATACCTAATATAATCCTACATCCATATATAGGTATATTGTATATTTGTATGTGATGTTGGTTGGTGGATTTGTTTTAATATTTTGTAAACATTTTTTTTTGTGTTCTTCATATCATATTTATGAGAGTGGAAAAAAATTATAAAAGTTTTGTATTTATAATAAATATCTAGGTACTTGAAGTTTAAAGTTCGGAAATTATTAAAAGTTCATTGACCTTATAAATTCAGATACCTACATATATACCTACATAGGTAATTTATAATACCTACCATAAATTCAAGAATATTTCTTAGAAAACTCAGGAATTCCAGTAGTTTTTAAAATATGTAGGTATATTTTTGAAAATTAAATGAACTCATGATTCTATTTATTTTATAGTCTTTATTATTTGACATTGTTTGCTAAATTACTTCCAACACTTTCTTATTCAATTTTGCAATATATTTGAACTTCATTTAAAGGCCTTTACATTAAAGATTCGATATGATATACGTATTCATTTGGTCAAACTCTACATGAATCACTCTAGAATACATGAAATTTTGAGCTTAACTTTGGGAGTCATACTAACATATAGCATACTTACAAACATAGGTATACTTACATAAATAAATAGATAAGTCACCATTGTTTGGCAAAATTTGTTTGGCATTTCTTTGTTTCGCTTTAATCGTTAAATATTTCGTTTAATTCGCAATCCATAATTGGCAATTTACGTTTGGTTTTTTATTCATTACGTTTTTCAATCATTACGCAATTAACATTAGGCGTTTTTTTATTTCGCTTTTTTTCAAAAATATTTTCAATAATTTCGCAAGAATCATTTAGCAATTTGTTGTTTCGTTTTTTTTTTGTTACGTTGTTTGATATTTGGCCAATGGTTTTTCGCGAAATAACGTTTCGCCGTTTCATTATTTCGCAAAATATCGCTTCGTCGTTTTATTACTTCGCTAATAGATCATTTCGCCGTTTAGTTGTTTTGATAATTAATATTAATGTTGTTTTGAGAAGTAATTTTAAAAGGCCCAACGAAATGTATCCTTATTTCGTTTTGAAAATGGAAATAAGGACAAATTGGCTTTATTTCATTTCGAAAACGAAATAAGGCCGAATTTGACTTATAAATACAGCCAAATGTTTTTGACCAACACTTTAACTATACACCCAACCTCGCACCTACCCCAAATCCTATAGTAAGCCCAAGCAGGGGGGTTGCAGGGGAGCAGCATGCCCCCCCCCCCCATGCATACCTCACTTTTTATACATCCCAAAAAATTGCAAAACAATTGAATGCCAAATAAAAAAAAGCGAAACGACAAAATGCCAAATAAAAAAAAAGCGATATAATAAATTGCTAAATAAAAAAATCAAAACAATAAAACGCAAAATAAAAAATCGAACTAAAAACTAAATGAAAATTGCGAAATGAAAAATGCGAAATGATAATTTGTCAAATCATTTAAAAAACGAAACGTGATTTGCAAAACGTAAAATGCGAAATAAAAAATTGCTAAACAAGCAAAATGCGGAACGAAAAACGACGAAATAAACCCCCGCGAAACTTTAGTTCGCCAGACAATTTTTGCGAAACATATACCATATACGCTAAATAGATACATTGAAAATATACAAATAATATGTATAGTGAAGCTTTTATCGCATGATGTATATATACCTACAAAATATTCACATTATTTATTGAACTTGTGAACTAAAGAACAAACGAATATCTTACATGTATCATGTATGTATGTTCAGTCGATCAAGAGATATTATTTAATTTTGAATTATCTCCGAACAACGGTACCTTGTATTTTTTTTTATTTTACAAAAATAAAAATCAGTGTAGCATTTATCACTTCTCATAGATTCCCCCTTAAAAGATAAAAATTAAAAACGACCAAAAATTTACCTTAATTTTTTGTTTGTAGGTACATATACTTTTTTTAAATAATGAGAATCAAGAATCGATTAATCAAAAATTCCTTAAAAAATAAAATTTTTTTTTGTATTCCAATCATTGGCCATGGTCAATGGTGAATCATATTTTTAGCATCTATTATCGATTTTCAGACGTTTATATATAGTTAGTATCTTGATATGTAGATTTTTCAGAATTTTCAAACATTTGGATGACTTTCTTATACATATTTCAAATATTTATCTATTAGAAAATAAACTCTCTACCTCGTTTAGAATTTAGTTTCTCGATCTTTACTAAATTAACCCTTTTTTATCATAATTGGAAAAGAGTTCAAATTAATTAATTAATAATATTTATAAAATTTTGCTACTTGTACTTGGTGTGTTGCACCATTATGTAATTTAAGAATCAGGAAAATTAAAAAAAAAATGTACAAAAACTATTTTCTATAATTTATTTTACACATTTCGAAGATACATATTATTATATTTTGAAATCTCATATAACTACGGAAAATATCAAATGCTTATCATCTGTAAAAATTCAAGGCTGCATGCATATATTGTATATCTCAAAAAACCCCTTAGTTTTCTATATCAACTTTAACATTTCACCCTTATAATTAGAAAAACCTACCTCAAGCCATTTACGATATCCTTCTTAATTCGTTATCGCAGTCAGTCTGATTAAATCTGCGGAATTTGTGTACGAAGTATTAAATATTTCTGATCATGATTATGGATATTTGTATAGTCGTAAAAATTGCAATGAAATCAGAAAGAAATATCGGAAATATCTTAAGTTACTTATACTTGAAGAGGCCAGTAAAATTCAAACTATTTTATAAGGATAATAAATCTTTAATTTTAAAGTATGCCCCGTTACTAGAAAAGACGAGACTTTCACTAGGTGTGTAATATTCATTGCTGCATAGCCAGCGCAGCACAAGTCTGAATAAAACGATCACTCACTCTATACGTTCATTTCAATAATTGAAAGCTCTATCGCCAGCACAGCCATCTTTTTTTACTGACTTCTTTTTCGCCAGCAATCAAATTGTTTTTGTTTGCCAAGGGAAATTTTGCTGCGCTGACTATGCAGCAATGAATAAAACACACCTACTATCGTCTCGATATCGACATCGATCTCACATAACTCATTCACAGGCTTATCTTGGTCCAGTGTTGCTAGACTTTGAGAGCAGACTTTTCACATTGATAACCATGCCTTTGTGATAAATATCCCACAATTCTCCCACCACAAACAAACTTAAATTTAAAAAAAATATATATATTTCATTGTTATTAAGAAACAAATTAGCATTTTGCATTGGTAAAAAATGTAAACTTTGAACATTTATATTAAGTGCATGAGTTTAACTACATATTTGCAAAAACAAAACACAAAAATAATGATAAAGCCTTAGAGTACGCTGCTGATATGAAACGAAAAATCCCATACAAAAATGACACAACGAAATCATAAACGGAAAATTTCGTTCTGCTTTTCGTTTTGCAGTACGCTGTTCGAAGAGCGAAATTTATAATTGTAGCAGATTATTTGGAGAAGTCTCCGCTTCTTTTTCGCAATGAATTAGTTATACAGACTATTTATTGTGGGCGGAAAAATGACATTTAAGTTTTATTTGTGTTTTTTTTGTTTATTATATTATTGCATCATGGGTTTCTCTAATTTTTTGCGTTAATGTTTTTTTTTTTTTGGAATTAGTGAAACTCTCCAAAGATATTTTGCGTTGTGTTTTCGCAATGGTTTCATTGTCTATTTTGGAGATCACAGAAAAATTTCGTTTCACATCAACAGCGTATTATGCTTAAAGCCTAGTACGCTGCTGATGCGAAACGAAAAATCCCATGCAAAAATGACACAACGAAATCAGAAACGGAAAATTTCGTTTTGCTTTTCGTTTTGCAGTACGCTATTCGAAGAGCGAAATGTATAATTGTAGTAGATTATTTGGAGAAGTCTCCGCTCCTTTTTCGCACTGAATTAATTATACAGACTATTTATTGTGTGCGGAAAAATGACAATCGGGTTTATTTGTGTTTTTTTTTGTTTATCATTTTATTACATCATGGATTTCTCTGATTTTTTGCGTTTATGTTTGATTTTGTTTTTGGAATTAGTGAAATTCTCCAAGGATATTTTCCGTTGTGTTTTTGCAAGCGTTTTGTTGTCTGTTTGGAGATCACAGAAAAATTTCGTTTCGCATCAGCAACGTACTAGGCTTAAATACGAACAACGAAAACAAACCCAATAAAATAAAAATGATAATTATATCTGCAAAAAAAGAGTAGAAACTTCTTCAAATATTCTGCTACAATTTTATCAATTTCGCTTAGCATATTATTGCATATTACTGAAGAATTTTCGTTTATGGTTTAGTTGTGTTATTTTTGATGCGATTTTTAGTTTTGCAACAGCAGCGTTCAAGGCTTAAGTAGGCAAATGCAAAAATGGAAATGAACTCATTCAGTGACAACATGACAACGTTTTATTTGATTATAGTTGAATACAATTTTTTTTCCTAAGGAAAAAATTCGAGCATAGCGTAAAATCCATATTTTTTGTGCTATGAGATTTGAAAAATTACTTTTTCTCTTTTAGTTTATTTTAGACGTAAAATTCCCACAAAAAGGGATAAATTCCACGATCTGGTATATCCCTGTCTTGGACTGGTCTCGGTAGCGTATCGGTATAATATCATCTCTATCTCGTCGCTTTGTCTTTGTGTTTTTTTATAAAGCTTGAGCATTTACTTAAAAATAACTCTAAATTTTCACCGGGGTTAAGGTTCTTTAGGTGGTGCAATTCGTTTGTTTTACCAATTTTTTTTTATTTGGAAAATGTGAAAGTAAAAGTATAGCTTAAGCAATTCTGCATACATACTGACATAATCTTATGACTTTTTTTGTACCATTAATAGATCTCGTGCAAACGTGCAAAAAAATTTAATGAAATTGCATGTTTCGATGGGCAACATTTTTTGTATGATATGTGTACATTTATAGTCACTCATCATTACCAAAAAAAAAACTAAAAAACTGTGGTAGAAGAGTTATAAAACAAGTACCTTATTGAAAATGGTGGTGACATTGTTTTATTCGAAAAACTTGTTTGCATTTCATCTTGGCTCAAAAAGACCAGAACAAAATTTTTTAAGAATGAACATACATATCTTAAAAATGAGATACATAATATATTAGTTTTCTTCAACTGAGAGTATATCAAAATTTCACCTGTGCCTTATTATATGTGGTTGCTTAGAATGATTTAGTCTATATTTTCTTTTTTTCTTTTTATTTCAACTACAGACAGTTATGTCAAAGTGGTAAAAAAAAACTTACAGATTTTATTTTTACAATTAGTGTTTTTTATACATTAACTTAAATTTAAACAATAAAACACTTTACAAAGTTAAATAATTTCACTATCTTGAATACAAAGTATCTATGTTTTGTAATAAATCATGATTTATTAAAATCAATTAAGTTATAAAATTTGTTAAAAACAAGACTCGTGACATTATGAAATTCTTTTAAACTTTAAACCTTAATTACCTCTAGAGGTAGATTTGTAGAAAAAATTCTGGATTTCTAGTCGATCTAGGATGGATATTAATGCTAAGTTGGATTAGAAAGAAAGATAAGTCAATATAGATCTAAACAGAAGTTGATACAGGAACATGACGTCGTTAACCTCTCTCCTTTTTTCTAGGGTGGAAAGATTAAGAAGATTTAATCTATTTTCATATGGTGGTAAACGTTGCAGTTGTGTTGAATTGCATGGAAGATGTCGCAGGAAACGTTTTTGAACGATCTCAAGTTTTATCATAGCATTGTCATAACTAGGACACCAAACACATAGTAAAGCGTTTTAAAGATTTAAGGATCATAAAACTCTTTTGAGAACCACATTATTAATACAAGACGTCACCGTGCCCTGCTGATAATTATCGATATGATGACTAAATGAAGAAAGATTCAACTAGAAATTCTTTCCGAGAGTCATTATCTTACACTTAATAGGATTTAGATCCATTCCATTTTTAAGCATTCACAATATCGTTTTGCAGAAATAGATAATCATTATAGGTTTTGAAACCATAAATTAGTTTGAAATCATCAGCAAACATCAAAATCTTACTATATTGAAGAATAATATAAAAAGAATAGATCCAATAAGACTGCCTTGGGGAACTCCAGATAAGACGTTCAAAGTTTTAGAGATAAAGTTTTTTAATTTGACATATTGGGTTAGGTTCTGTTCCCCATAACGGTTTAGTTTATGAATAAGTATTTTATGGCTAACTCTGTCAAACGCTTTACTTATGTCACAATAAAACACATCGGTTTAAAGTCCTTCCGTCAAGTTTTTATTTGTTAGATTATAGTGAATTCGAAAAGATTACTTACAGTTGATTAATTACTGCAAAATCCAAGGTTGATCGATCACCACAATTAGCCATTAAAAGTTCAACCAATATGCAAAAAAAAACTCCACAAAAAGTCACACACAATAAAGAAATGAACGAAAAAATAAAAAAATAAACCGAAAAAACTCAAAGTAATTTTTCCACACACTATAAATTGTCTGGCCAGTTACTACTGTGGAAAAAATGAGTGGAGACTTATCCAAATAATATGTTACAATTATCAATTTCGCTCTTCGATTTCGTTGTTTTTTTATTTCGCATCAGAAGCGTATACTAGATTTTACTAACTAGATTTTTTGTATGAACAATGGCGGATTGCAAGAGACGGTATTGAGAAATGTATATACATACCTACATCCTGGACATTTATGGCATCTTTAAAAAGAAATTATAGGAAGAGGGAATGAATAGCAAAAATTTAGAGAACATCAGCCAAATTCCATGTGCGATAAGATCATTGGTATGTAAATGATTTCTTTGAGGTTGTAAAATATGACGTGTACATATGTATGTATGTATGTATGTAATAAAATATTAAAACGTATAAAAACAAAATTCTAAAATCAATTCTGATTTGAAACAAATTTCATAGCATGTTTTCTTTTAATACTTGTAATGACCCGGTTAGACATAATTATTTTATCATACATTCTTGTAATTAAAATTCACAGCTCGAGACATAATATATTAGAATACATACCACCTTACAATACTATAAATACATAAAACAATTAAAAAAACAAAACATACACAAAACTCGTAATACATGATTGTTTCTTTTTATTTATTTTTTCTTGAAAAAGTGTATTATCAGCACACACGTAGATTGTGTATGCGCATTGGTTTCTTTTCTTGTAATAATAACAAAAAAAAGTTTTTTCAAAACATTATTGTGTTTAATTCAAGTATATTGTGTTATGTGTTTTGAAGTATGTAAAAAAAAAAAAACAATTGAAAAATGAATGTTCATACAATAATTTTTGTAGATATTATCAGAGAACCTTTCATCACATTTTTTCAAGTTGTTATTAGACTAGAAAATTTGATTAAGCGAAAAATGCACTCTGTTGGAAATTTTAAAAACAACAAATTATAATAAAACCTTTCAGGCAGTCCAAAAGATGCCGCTGGCAATCGCATTGATGATTCCCGTCTCATACTCCGCATTCATCGTGGACGACCGTGCAGTACACCGCAACGAACGCCACTTTCGGTACACTCAATGTCCTCATCGTTGAGCATGAATAGCAACTGTGATGATATGCCACAAGCTCAGGTCACTCCCAAAAGGGCGACTTCGATGAGAATCACCCGACAACGTCATGAAAAGATTGCCATCAAAGTATCATTTCCATCCTCGGAAAACGTCTTAGATTCCTCGTGCAGTTCCCCACCGCCATACGCTTTGGTTTCATCAGCACCACTGCGCAAGTCTTCCATCACAAATGGCCGCCGTGCGAGCTTTAAATCGAGCTTATTCGAAATAGGCGAGACTGAATTCAATCTTGACAGTACCACAGATGTAAGGCACGGTTGTGGGGCCGATTCGGCTTCGCCCTCGCCCAAGGGAAAAAAACGCCCAGGCAAGCGAAGCATGCGCATCCAGGTTAAGAAATTTCGAATGGAAACAAAAGCTGCCAAGACACTGGCCATTATCGTAGGAGGTTTCATATTTTGCTGGCTGCCATTCTTCACCATGTACTTAATACGGGCCTTTTGTGAGCAATGCATTGAGCCACTCATGTTCTCGATACTCTTTTGGCTCGGATACTGTAATTCGGCCATCAATCCTCTCATTTATGCTCTATTTTCCAATGACTTCCGCATCGCCTTCAAGCGGATACTGTGCCGTTGTGTTTGCACTCGAAGCGGCTTCCGAGCATCGGAGAACTTCCAAATGATTGCGGCTCGCACTCTGTTGGCCCCTGCCAATTTTCACAAAACAATATCAGGATGCAATGATGAGAATGAAAGTGACTTTAGCTGACAGCTATTGACCTTCGGATCGCTTAAGAGGACCAGCTCGTTACCTATATCAAACGATGAGCTAGTTCCAGCATTACGTTCAAGCCGTTGATAGAATCCAGAATTGCTAAGATAACTATGAAAAAAATTGAAAGAGCTATACAACTATCAACAACAAACACAAAATGGCAATAATTATTTTTTAAATTTTCTTAAAAGAAGAAATATTTAATTTAAAGAAAAAAGCATTTAATTATCATAATATATTATTTATATAAATATAGAAAATAAAGATAATGTAATTTATTTATTGAAGTGGTATTTTAAAAAGTGTACTTGTAAATAGTCATCAAATACATGTTGAATACATATTTGTTATATTATATACGTTTATTTTGAGTTTTATTAAATAAAAGGTATTTCCAAGAAGTTCAACAAAGCTTTACGGGAAATATAGGTGAGTTGAATGGTTTAAAAATATTCCGAATAAACTTTGTGTTAAATGCAGGAAATAGTTTTCGATGGCTTTATTAAACTAATCGCTTAGTTAAGTTGTGTTTTTTTTAGCCTAAACAGTTAAAGGCTCTGTCAAATCTTAACAAAACATTCGGAGTTTTAGGGACGTTAAGACAATTTCTTCAATTGAAACTCAAATTAGTTGTGGCTTCAAAAAACAATCTTCAAGTACAATTATATTCCAAAAATAAATTAATTCCTAAATGTTCCATCGCAATTTTTCTTGATGTCTAGATCTTGAGGGCTCTTGAACATGGTATGCAAGTTGGACTAAATTCCGCAGACAGTGAAACCAAGCTCAGAACAAACAACTCGAACTTTACTATTCTTCCAAGGATGCATAATATGTCATTAAGTTTTAAATTGAAATTGAAATTTAAAACTTAACTTACATGTTTTTATAAACTAAATAAACTATATCTCCGCAGACAGTCGAACTTGGTATGACACACAGGAAGCTCTTCTTTGGAATCTTGTCAAAAATTAAAGTTTGGTGGCATCAAAAAATCGTTAGTCAAACCTGCAATCCACAGAGAAATAAAATTGACTCGAAGATATAACTGCAAACATGTTTGCCCACAACATGTTGTAATGTTAACTTTTTACAGAGACTTAGTTTTGTAGTAGGACTGTCATACCGGAGGTCTATAGAGATGAATCCCAGCCTATGCCAAATGAAATGCACTGTCTCTTGCGAGGAATTATAAAATTCTTTTGTTATATGAAAAAATGTTAGCAGTTCGGAATCTAATAAACTAGTTTTTGTATAAATCACTCCAGAATCAAAGTTTTTTATTAAGTTCAAACAGAAGCTAGATTGAATGAAAACTTACGACGGTGTTTATAATGACTTTCCCATTTGCAAGTTCATACATCTTCAGAAGCGAATTTAAGTCAGTACAACCTGGTTCCCCATACCTATACAAACCACCTATTATAAATTACTATTTATTTGATAAATATTTAGATCCTGTGCCATAAAACAACTCTTATAAATGATTATTATGTTATTGAAAATTTTTAATTTAATCAAGGGATATTTTGAACATGGTTTACAAGTATTCTTCGTACTATAAAAACTCGTAAAATTGTGGTACAAAAAGCCAAATGTATAATAATGTAAAATAATTTTTTTTGTTAATTTTTTAGTTGCAAATTTGATCAATTTTGTTCTAAAGTAAAGAATTGCAATTACGGTATACCTATTCCATTTAGATCTGACTTTTCTTCAATGTAACGTGGTTGTTTCATTTGTAAGTAATTTAAAATTTCAAATATAAGGGCGGTATTCACCAAGCGCTCATAAACGGTTCTTAAGTTTATGAGGCTCATAAGTCATAACTCAAATAATATTTGTGCTATTCACCAAACTATCATAAATATTTTTCGTAGTTCGAAATTGAGACAGACATACCCAAATTGTGCAATCAAACTTTTTTCGCACATATGCATCTACAATAATAATAACTGTAGCAGCAACAACAAGATCAATTAATATTTTTTAATTTAATTGATAGAAGAAAAGGATTTCTAACAATGAAAGAAAACAAAAGTGTGAGTGCCGGGACTCACGGTTAGGATGTGTAAACATACTTAACGTAACGTGAATCACAATCACAGAATCACAAGAAACCGCCAGTATAGATGTTTACACATCAATAAATTTAAAGAATATCAAACAGAAAATTTAAAAGAAATAAGACAGGTCGACAATTTGAAAAAAAAAAAAAAAACAAATTATTTAAAAATGTTTCGAACATATTTTCGGAGAGAGCGCTCATAACTTAGGCTGAAAGACTCGAGCTGCGTGCAGAGCGTTGATGCGAGAGGTGAGCAGAGCGTTAAAACAAACACATACTTTCTTATGAGAACTGATACTTTTTCGCTAGACGCCTCGGTATGAGAGCTCTCATAAGAAAACATTTGTTTGTTTTCATCGCTCTGCTCACTTCTCGCATCTCCGCTCTGCTCGCAGCTCCAGTATGTTTTCAGCCTTAGTATGATCGTTCGAGAGCACTCATAAGTTCTTGTAAATATTCACTATTATTGCTTGGTGAATATATTTATGAGACTTTTAAGCTATGAGTGTTTGGTGAATACCTGCCTTAATAGTTTTAATAAATAATACAAAAAAACACTTTTGTTATGAGTTTTGAATAGAGCTACAAACAAATCTAGATCCCTTTGAAAAATTACCAGGATATTTTAACCTAACTAATTGTTAAACCATATGCAAAATTGGAGCTGCAATTAACAGCAATGTTTTGAGATAATGCAGTTTGTTTAAAAAAAAGCGTATTCCCGATGCTAACATTTTGGTCTTAAAAGCAAATTTACTATTGGAAAGTTTGAGTTATTTCGTTCCTCAAAAGAGCTCAGAAGTGAAATGTTCTTCTTATTTGAATTAGAATACGTTTTGTTATTTTCTTGATCGTATAGAAATCCGCCCACTTCCACGCCCCTTTTTATTTAAAACACAATTGTTAAAAAAATGGACTTACAATCTTGTAAACATACTACTGGTTCAATGTTTAAAATGATGATGATGCCAATGATTTTTTTTTTTAATTAAAATCTATATTTAATTTAAAATTCGCAAAATTTTTACTGTTTTTAAATTTCCAAACATGGACCGGGTGATAGCGTAGGTTATACCTGTTCTGAGAAAAATAAGAACAAAGATCTATATTGCTTCGTTAAGTAATAATAGCAATATTTAGAAAAATAGTGAAAATCGCCACATTTTAAGGTACTGTGGTCACAAATTTCCAAATTTGAGGTATGTTTTTTACGTAATCCTAAATAACTATGCTATTGATCGCAATCACAGATCCAAAAATAAATATTTTAAGTTTCGTAAGAAAAAAAAAGTTTGACTGAGTCATTGTTCAAAAAAATTTTGTAAACTAACTTTGACATTTCATATTTAAACAAAAATGTCCTCTCGGCAAGTTATAGCCTTAAACTTCTTTTAAGAAGAAGAAAAAATTTTAGTGATATCTTGATGCGTTCAAAAGTTAGGATTTTTGCAACGAAAAAAATAATTTTGGACAACAGTGCTCTGTACCACCTCAAACCACCATTCAGTCACGACTTACAACAGATCCCATTGACAGAACAAAATTGCGAACACATTATGCCTAGTGGTGATCTCGTTTGAGACAAATTTTTCAACTTTGAATCATTTTGCAACACTTAAATTTTTTCCTGTGCCATTGCTCCAAATGTATATCTCATTCGAAAGGGATTAAATGTGTTTTATTCCAATAACCTTACAACGACAGACATATAACCCATTTTCGGTATAGGTTCCACAAGGGTAATCTACCAAACTTAAAGTATAAATAAGCAGATAAAGACATACATTATAGATACATAATAAGTATATAAAGAGTCTTTTGCATAAGATGCGACAGAAGGCTATAGCGTATACAAGTTTGGTCGAAAGAAAACAAAAATCATCTACATATGTGGTGAGGACTATTTATCCCCGTTCAGGAGGAAAGTGCGTTTCTAAAAAAAAAATAACTAACATAAAACAAATAAAAACTCAAAAACGACGGCACCACTTACAATGACATGCAAGCATTTGTTTCTTCTTTATATTTGATTTTTAAATAAAAGTGGTTTATTCAATAGTTTTTTTTTTGGAAAATTGAAGCTTTAGAAAATTACTTTATTTACTTTTTAAAAATATATCTAAGGCCTACACAAAAGTTATATATAGCATGAAATTCTAAGTGCTAGCCCCCATGAATTCACCTACTATTAGGTTTTGTTCAAATTTTAACCAAACTTCAATTCGCTTTTCGTAACACAATCGGCAATATGCACAGCATAACTCACCAACACGTTTGTAATGAAGTAGAACATATGATGTCAAAATACATACCATTTTGATTACCATATTTAAAAATATTTAAATTTCAAAATTTATTGAATCGTATATTTCTTAATATTTTACAAAAAAAACCATCTCGTATATTAATTTTTTGGGAATATAATATTTAAACTCCAACTTAATTCAAAAATATAAACATACCTACCTACCTTCTTCCACAACGTATCAACTTTGTCAGCTTTCGTTGTTTTTTGTGCCCAAAAAAGTAACAAGAAATATATTTCTTTCAGAGAATTGTAAAGTTCAGATGAAATATTTTCTTAAACCCACCATTAAAGAAAATTTACTTTGTAAATAATTAAAGCGGAAACTTTTTTGTTACAGAAATTAACTTTAACGTTAATTTAGCTTGTAAAGAAATTACTTGTTGGAAAGTTAAATTTTCATTTTGTGGCAAAGGCCCGAGATTATTGAATATAACATAATGACACAACAACAAATAATATATATTTTATGCACTGAGAAAAGCTACACAGACAAGAATTATTGAAAAAAAAAACACATAAAGAATACAATCAGAAAGATGAAGAAAAGTACGTATACGCCCTAGTGGACCGCTATTTTACAAATTAAATTTTCGTATGGTAATAAATTGTTTATAATATTGATTAGGGATATTAAAAATTCTTTCTATATTTTGTTTTTAAAATCTACTTATTTACTTTTTCTTTGAATAAGGAAAAGAGATGAATTGAAAAAAGCTACAATTTTGAAGAATTACTTTACGGAATTTTTTTCTAAGACTCTTAGTGCCTTATAATTTCAGAAAAATAAAGTGGATTTAAGTACTAAATATGTCGCAAAATTATAAATAAATAAATAAATTGGGTGGGGCGATAGCTCCTGTAGAACCAGACCTAGTGATTTACAAATCTGAACCAGTGATGCCAGACTTCGACTCCCTTTTTTCCCAAGGCATTGTGATAAATATCCCACAAATCTCCCACGACTAAATAAATTTAAAAATATTTAAACTTCATTGTAATACATTTTGATTACGTATAGTAAAATTAGAAAGCAAATATGCAATTCACATTGCTAAACAAATATAATCGTTGAACATTTAGATTAGATTAGGAAAAAATTGAGCATAACGTAAAATTCCTTTTTTAATTCTATTCGTTTAGAAAAATACCTTTTCCCTTTTAGCGTGAAATTCATACAAAAAGGATTAAATAACACGATCTGGCATCGCTGCTCTGAACCATGCCTTGTTGGCTGTGTGCGTGTTATTGGCAGAAAAATTATAAATTTTTAACCTTAAATTTAAAGCCCTCATCACGGTTTTTTATCTCATAGGCACAGATCAACTCACAGAACATCTAATACAGGGTTATCTTTAAGTTTTTAATCTCCGATCCAATCTTTGCTACTTTGGGCATTCCTCAAGGGACTTACCTAGGACCTTTTATTTTTTTCTTAACAATAAATGTATACTTAATGCTTAAAATCGCTCTTGCGCTGATTATAAGAAAATAATTAAAGTTATTTCTATTAGCAATGAATTTCTGTTTTATAATTTATGAATAAATTTTTTTTTTTTTGTTAAACATTTTTAACCCCGGAAAATTTATTATTTCATTGACAGGTTCAAAAGGAATTGGATCACGTTTTGAAGAGCAGCGTTTAACATTGCGAATACATCGAGGACGTGGCTCACATCAACACGATTCAACACACAGTAATGGTAGCACGCAAAGTACAACAACCACTCTTGGAACGCCATCACCTGAGCGTTTATCAAAATATTCAACTCGTCGATCTCATCACCATCATGACAAAATAAAAATCTCTGTGTCGTATCCATCTAACGAGAATGTCAACGAACTCTCACAAAGCAGTGAATCAAGTAATGCCATGTACTCCGTTCACTACACGGCATCAAATGGCCGAGACACCAACGAATCTCAACTCTTTCGCGGTAGCAGAGACAGCAATTGCTATTTGCAGGTAGGCAAAAGCCTGCCCGAGATGTCTCGAAGACAATCGGCCACTAGTGACATATCAGAAAGGGGACGACCCTGTCCTAACAAAAAAATGGGTCGACGTAATATAAAGGCTCAGGTTAAAAGGTTTCGCATGGAAACAAAGGCAGCCAAAACATTGGCAATAATAGTTGGAATGTTTGTATTTTGCTGGCTACCATTTTTCACCATTTACATTATAAGGCCGTTCTGCGAAAATTGCATAGATCCGCTCCTGTTTTCTATTCTATTTTGGCTGGGTTATTGCAATTCAGCCGTCAATCCTATGATCTATGCATTATTTTCGAAGGATTTCCGTTTTGCTTTCAAACGCATTATCTGTCGGTGTTTTTGTTCGGGGCAAAGTATTTCCCTGAAGAGCAGCCGTCGAGGATCGGATATGTCACAGGTTCGGATTAAATGCCGGTCGCCGAGTATAACACCCAGTGCAGCGGCTCATTCATTTGGTGATGAGCACGAACATATTCATGAGTTAAGCGAGCCCAGATGACGTTCATTCGGCCCCAGTTCTAGCTCGCAAAGCAGTTTTGGGGTCCGAAAATGCAGTTTGAAAGTTCCTGTTTATGAAATATGTCATCCTCTAGTTATGGAATCACCAGGGTACTCCTATTCAGCCAAAGTATAAAAAAATAATTATGTATAATATTTTGTTGTATTAAATGTACATTGTTTGTTTAAGAAAAAAATATAGAACGTTGTTATTTCCGAATAAAATAATTTATTATAATACATTTTGTAAAAAAGCGCTTGATTTTTAAAAACAAAACACTAAAATGTATATTTAACTAAAGGATCTATTTTATTTTTTAAGATAAATTATTACTATTGACTTAATTAACTTTAAATTTATTTTATATTTGTTTCTTCTTTAAAAATATCAAAATATATTTATTTAACGTTTTTAAAAATAGATCAGTAAATTTTCCAGTTGCCATTTTATACGTTTTGTTTCAGAAGAGCTCATTTATACTCTTAAGTTTTAATTTTTTTTTTTTTTAACACCAAGGTAACAAATCAAGAGTTATTGTAAAAATTTTCTTCGTAATTATCTTCGTTTACTTAATGAAGCTTAGGAATACTGGAATTGTTTTCTTAGACTGAAAATACGACGAACCAGACAAAACGTTGTTTTCAGAGCAACTTAAAATTACCGGCAGCAAATTTTTGCCTGGTAGCCATTCTTCCATGTAACTTATTGTACTTGAATCAGAAGCAACTAAAAGTCGCCTTACAATGAGCTGGATGTCAAGCCTAAACCAGAGAGAAGGAACTAATAGAGAGAGTCAAATTCGACGGTGGCTCTCTTTTAGCCTACAAGCTACGATGTGTCGACTTGCGCACCATCTTGCATATGTATAATTATTAACTCAATATAAAAAAAAATGTGGGCACAAATACATATGCAAGAAGATGTGCATACTCACCACCTTTGTTTTTGTTTTGCACTGCCCGAGGTGAAAACATGTACACACCGATAGGAATTCAACACGTTATAAAAAATATAATCAAAAGGTTTCGAGGGGACGGAGACGAGGAAATTTGACTCTCTCTATTAGTTCTTTCTCTCTGCCTAAACGAACAATCATACAACATGAACAAATTTGAGATGAAAAAACTTTTTCTGTAAATTGAGATATTACATTATTTCGACAGAGTTAGTTAATCCTGCAAATGAATTTAATCCAAGTTAATCAAGAAGCAGTTTTGTCAATGCAGGAGTTTCAGTTGTGAAGAATCTATCGAAATAAAAATGCGACACTGTGAAATTTAGCTTTCACTATCGAAACAGAGAGGGCGTCATTATGCAGAACCCTTTCTATTTCAATAGTGTTTTGACACACATCTCTAAGAAATATGTATTCAGTGCGTTCTGTAACTCTCGCATCGATCAAATTGGTCGGGAAACGGTGAAAAATGATACAAAACTTATACGATTTGTTCCAAATTTCATAGTTTCTCAACTTATTTTATCGATGCGAGAGTTACCGCCATATTATTCACTCGATTAATCCAGTTTAAAACTTAAATTTGAATGTATTAACATTAATTTTATATTAATATACATCCGGATTTTAGTTTTAAACTGGATTAATCGAGTGAATAATACGGCGATAACAGAACGTACTACGTAGGAACAGTTAATCCAGAATTAACTAATCATATTCGTTGAGTTAACTCGGAAGCTATAAATTGACTGATAAACATTTTTCAGAAATTAACTCGAGTTTAACTTCACCTTTTTCTACATGGATGCTTCAGCACTCCATGTTCTTTTGGTGGATAACTGAAAAATAGAACGATAGGAACGGGTTTACCACGATGCCTAGAAAGCAATAATCTAGAAAGTAAAAATCTCGAAAACAAGAATCTAGAAAAAAAAATCTAGAAAGCAAAATCTAGAAAAAAGATTTTAATGCAAAAATCTAGAATTAATATATTAATTTTTGAGACAAAAGGGAGGTTCACATTCAACAACGTGTCGTTTTGCTAACGTTCACATTTAACGACTTCCGTACCGACATCATTTGAAAATCATTTTTCAAAGAGCAAACATGGCGAGAATTTCATTATTCACACCAATTTTATTTGTTTCTACTTTTGTTTTACTATTTTACTTTCATTTCAACCTATTCTATTTTTATCTTACGAACAAAATAGAAATAAGATGTAAAATTAAATTTTCGGTCGTCCGACTGGAGTTCACATTTACTACACCGGTCGTTCGATAGGACAAATTATCAAAAAATTTTAACAGAGCTTGCTTGATCGACAGTGTTCACATTACAAAAATCTAACGATACGACACATGTTGATGAACATGTCGTTGAATGTAAACGCCCCTAATGGTTACAATTCTCTCGCGTTTAAATTAATATATTAATTCTAGATTACCTACATATACTTACATTTTTTTTTTTAAACGAACAAAATTTCAATGAAAATTTATTTGGTCAACTTAAATTTCTGAAATCTCAGCATGAGCAACCTCAAAAATATAAACAGGATTCCTCAACAAAATTTCTCAGTTTTTAAGGAAAAAAAAAATAGGATTGTCTGCTCAATTTTTGTCGGAGGAAAATTAGTGAGGACTCTGAAATATAAACTGACCAGTTTTCTTAAATTTTTGACTTCGATTTCACAAAATTTATAATTTGAAAGAACCAAATCTTGCAGAAGGAGAGCAGCAAAGTAGGATTATGTGAGCTCAACCAACGACGCAACCAATTTGACAATTAAATCATCAAGTGACGCTACAATTACAAAAATCTTCTGTCCAACTGATATTTTACACCAGACTGTTCTGTGATGCCAGCGCGTCCTTCATATAATAACCGTGTTTAGTTATCGTCATCTAATACAACTATATAATCCCAAGTGGCCCAGAAAATAAATTGTTTAATAAACTGAATATAAAATAAGTATTATTTGAGTTTAAACTCCTTAAATACAGGTACATACATATAGGTAAAACAAAAATGTCGAATAACATTTTTTTTTGAGATTTTTTCTGGATTAGTCTCTCAAGATTTTTGTTCATTCTAGATTTTTGTTTTTTTAAGATTTTTTGCATTCTAGTTTTTTGTCGTTCGAGATAACGTCATTATCCCATTTATTTCAAGTTTCGTTTCGTGTATATTATAGTGTTTGTCGTTCTTTTAAAATAAAGCCTTACCTTAGGCAAATTTTCCACCTTTGTTGATTAAGTTTTTCTATAGTTATTTTAAAACCACCATATTTTTGGTTAGTATTTTTATTTTTGTATTTTACTGTTGTATAAGTTATTTTGTCCCAGTGAATAAAACAATAAAATAAAATAAAATAATTTAACTTAATTTTTATTTCAAATTTTCATCTAAGTATTTATTCGTTCCACTTACATAAATGTACTTATTTTTTTTTAATCTTAAAATCTACATATTGTGTATATTTAGATTAACAAAAAGAAATGAAAAATGCAGACTTGTATATCTTCAAATATTATATTCAAAACATTATATCTATAAATCTAATTAAAGCCTAGCAATAACTGTTGTTTTTTTTTTAATAAATTTTCAATACATTAAAACATCATGACTCTCAGTAGTTTTTTCTTAATTTAAGTTTTCCTATTAAAATGTATGGAAAAGCTTCTGCCTGTGTAGAATGTACTGTACGCCAATTGCAAAGAAGCCATATGGGACAAAATGAATACCTCTTTAAGTAAATAAAAACATAAAAACAACATTTATCATTTAAACAAAAATTGAGCTTCCTTTTCTCAATACATTTATATTATCCAATATGTGTAATAAGGTTATACCGAGTGCCTATATATATATAGCGCATAGTAGAAACGATGGAAAAATGTTTTTTTTAAGTTAAATTTAATTTTTACCTAGTCAATATATAAATAATTACAATGTTGTTATAAAATATTATGTATAAATGATAAGTATGTTTTATTATAAAATATTGATATATTATATTTAACAATTAATTATAGGCAAAGGCGAATAAATAACTTAAGAAAACTTATAATGTTTTTGCAACGATGAATTAGAATTTTTCTGGTATGACAAATTACATTTATTTTATCTAAAGTAAGTATTCACTTTGATTAAAAAATATCGTCGAAATGATTTACAAAGATTGACTAGGAATAAATATATTTGATTTGTTCTCAGATTTATTTATAATCATTAATCACATATGGTCGTATGATGAATTTTGACTTTGAAAAAAGGGTATTAAATTTATAAAACTGTACCTATAATCACCCCAAAAACATATATATTTGATAGAAAAGTTTGCTTTTGTAGCCAGTTTTAACAGGTTTTTTTTAAATTTATGATGTAAATTTTTATTTTTTTTAATCAAAACAAATATATTTTTGATTATGTTTGTATCTTTAATTATTGAAATAAAATTATTCATGTCGATTATAGAATCCGCAAAACTGGATCCGCAGTGAGTGCTCTCTTTTTTCTTCACCCAATTGTAATGAAAAGAAAAGAAAACACCGTACTGAGAATCACTGCGGATCCAGTATTGCGGATTCCATAATCGACATGATTATTAAAGAAAAATACTACTTAATAATGCAAAATTTTGAAAAAAAGAAAATTATTTCAAATTTTTTTTTATTTTTTTTCAAAATATTAATTAATTTTTAAAAAGTATTCACTTTAATTTTATTTAAAAACAGAATTAAGAAAAGATTTCTGGCTTTTAAAAAAGATATAACATGACACTGTAAGTGTTGCTGTTGTTTTTGAATATTTTTTTTCTATTTCAATTCAATTTTTTAAGAAAATTCCAAGATGGCGGCTTAAGCTCCAGTCCGATTTTCCCGAAAAACTACCCATGTGCTCCTAATAACCCCCTCTAATGAATTGTGAAAAAAAGTGAACAATAAAATTTTTTTCAGGTCAAACGTTTTTTTCGTAATGGGCTAATACACTGTAATTTAAAGACGAAAATCATGAAAAAGTTTTTTGTAATAGCAATCACAAAAGCAAACTTTTAAATGAATATTTATTGATTTTATTTATTCATTTTGGTGCATAGTGAATATAAAAATCGTAAAATGAATGTTGGTAAAAATTTTTTTTTTCTTTTGTTGAGTTGTGTTATCAAGACATAAAATTAAGCATATTGGAGACACAGAAACAATACTACTGCCAACATAGCCACAGAAATAAAGAGTGTACATAAAATTTAATAAAGCGTTTTATTAGTGCTTGTATTGTTGCACTAACTAAAACTACCAATAAAACACAGCTAATATAACAAATAAACACTTAAGTGCATTATAGGTGATTTCTCCTTTTGAAAATTCCGAAAACTATTTTTGACGTTTTAGTTCATGCAGAGCTTTCAAATAAGTTCTTCTACCTTAATCCTTAGCAAACACATGAACCAAACTGCCGGTAACATAGAGCACACGTCAAATTTAGATAGGGTGACATTTCACGTCAGTTTGACATTAATTTATTTATTTGTATTATTTTGACGTGCGCACTGCACACTTCTTTCTCATCAACAATTCTTTTGGAATTGCTTGAATTACATTTGATCCAAATCTTTTGGAATTTTGTAAACAAAAAAACAATTGATAGCAAGCAAAGTTGTGTTTTTATATTTCATATATTATTGAAAATTAATAAAAAAAAAGCATCAGTCTTGAATCTTCCTTCCAGTAGGGGTTTCCAATGTTATAAAAGTATTGTTGCTACTTTAGGCGGATCCGAATTCCCAATAAATATCAGCAGTTGAATTGGAAAATCAAGATCTCCGTTTGGAATGTTGTACGAAATATGGAGAAACAATTTAGTTTGTAGCTTCAGGACCAAGATTCGACTGTTCCGCTGAAATGTTGAATACTTGTTGCTAAAAATGTATTATCTATGTATATGGCTGTAGCCTTTGGGAGGGTATATTATACATATACATACTGTCAGAAGGAAACCTTCATAAGTAGGTATGAATCTTCGGAATATCTAGATTCTTCATATGAGAAGAATCGATATTCAATGATAGAGAAATGAGTAAAATACATACGTTTTATAAAGGCAAAGACAATAGAACCAAGTCTCACAGACTGCAGACGAGTGGGATGACGAAGAATCTAGGAGTATGTCATCGAATAGTTCAAAAGGAATTAGCCCAATTCAATGCCTCCCCACGCAGCTTAGTTACCTTTCATCGTCCGGCAGCATTCCGAATGCTTCTGAACTGAGAGATTTATTTGACACTAGATGACAAGAAGAGACATTAATTGATTCTGGATACTGCAGAGTTATTACGGATTACCAATCGAAAACGCTATAAGATAAAATAATGTTTACTCTAAAAAACTGATAAAAGGCTGCAGGAGGCCACCTATCTAAAATCTTTGGTATCTTAATAAATATATACTAAAGAATTAAATTAAATTAAATGCAAAATTGGGAAAGAACTGGTGGGAGCTAAAAATTTTCTAACAAGAAATTTATTTCTTTTTTGATAAATTTATTTGTGTTTTCAGAGTTAACACGCCTAAAAGTATACTTTTCCAGTTTTGCTTATAACTGGCTAACGGCTATTAGGCAAAAACATAAGTCGTGTGAGTTCTTGGTAGTTCAAAAAAATAGTTTGACAGCTGTTGTTGTTTGAGAGAAGACAAACACTTCTTCAATGGGGCGTCTAGTGAACATTGTGATTTGTATCTCTACAATCTCCACATCAGATTTAGATGTCCCTGTAATCAGTGTTGCCAATATAAAAGCCTTTTTTTATTAAATAATTTTTATTTTTTATTTCATTTGACCATAAAATGAATAATTATATATTTAGTATTTAATTGGTGTTTGATGATCTTTAAAATGGATGCATTTAATAAAAATTAATTCATCTTTGTTTACCCTACGTTTCGCTGGCTTCTTTCCGGCTTCTTCAAATGTTAAATGTTAATTTATTTTGTATTTGTTTATTTATTAATATCTTAAAATGAAATTCTGCTTAATTTTCATAAAAAATAAAATAAAGTAATAAACCTCTGAAGAAGCCGCAAAGAAACCAGCGAAACGTAGGGTAAACAAAGATTAATCATTTTTATATTTGGATCTTTTTTATTAAAAAACTTGCTTTTCTATTACCTTTTTAAATTCTTTATTCTTTTTGTTTAATGGAATCAATAATAGTTTTGTTCGAAATTGTGATGTGTTTCTGGGTTGTTTCGCATGGTCTTTATTTTGCACGATTACCTTCCCGATAGAAAACATTACGATCATTCGTTTGCTGTATTGGCCTAAAATTATTCAGCAGGAGAATTTTTCTTGAATCGTACAAAGTCCAGAAACGCTTTAGCTGCAACAGAGGAAAGTTGTATTGAAAATTTGTAAGTTAAAAAATACTAAAATTGTTACATACATATCTACTTTGAATTGGGACAACATCTGGAAAAACAAACCACGTAACAGCCTGTGAGCAGGGTGGAGTAGTTAGTGAACCTTTTTAAATTACATAATTAATAGTAAAATTCTTTTTAACTTAAATAAAGGATTTAATAACAACCTTGATAAGTGTAAAATTGCTTTGTATTCAATCCGCTCAAGATTGAATCCATTGTGATTGATTCGTTCAATTTTTGTCTTGAATTATACTCGGACAGAAATGGTAAAGTGTCGTAAACTGCATTTAATCCAGTTCTAAGTGTTGGCACAAACTATAATATAGGAAAATCAAAATCAGGATGTAATTTTTGTAAGTATTTTCTTTTAAAATATTATAATATCTACCTGCCATTTCTTTAGCATTATTCCCAAAACCAAGATTCCTGATGGATCTTTGCTAGCTTCAGTAAGATCTGGAAATCTTACATTTTTATGAACAATATGTAATTCGACATCATATTTTTTGTTATTAATTTCATGCTCTGATCCTTTCGAATCTTTAGATCCCCAATGGAAATGAAAGCTTTGGGCTTCGTAAGTCTCATTTACTCCACCGCCAGTTACTGATGGACGATTTCCACCATTGATCACATTGTTGATGTTTACTTGAACTTAAAATAGTTTTTTAATATAAACATAATTTATTTCTGTTTGTTTTTTTTTTTTATTTCTACCTGTGTGACCGTTATTGTGGGCTTCAACAGGCATCGATATGGGAATGTTGTAGGAGTTGAATGATAATCTAGGTAAATTGGTGTCATCTATAGCCTTAAAAAAAGAAAAATGTTTGTTTTTCAATAATTTTTCATTTCTCAAAAAAAAAAAAAACAGGCTCGTGGTGTACTTCGGAAACACATAGACAATTAATCAGAAAGTATTGAAGTATTCAGTTTTATTTTTTAACTCATGGTTGCTCTGAAGTAAAATAAAAATAAATTTAATTGATTTGAGTTTCTGAATGGTGATTTGCAAAATGTTACTAAAAACACTAGATATTAATATTTTCAGAACTGTTTCTATAGTGTTTGTAGGCTTCAAATCCATTGATATTAATGTCAATGTAACACTATAATTTTACATTTTTCCTGTTTTTTTTTTGTTTGATTCATGCGTAATTTTTAATTTTTTTGTTGTGATTTTAAAACTAAGCCACGCTTCGCAGCGCCACCTATTGAAAATGTCTCAAATTTTAAAATTTCAAAGAAGAATTTAAATAAAAAGAAAAATAGAATATAATCAAAGTGGGCGTAGTAATGGACGAATTTTAACGTCCCTTATTTTGGCGGACACTTTTTGGCGGAATCAAAAAATTTTGATATCTGAATTTGTAGCTAATTAAATGCTAATTTGTTGCACAAACCAAAAATTTGTAGCTCGCATAGTTTCGTAGTTATTCAAGTTTCCGCTAAAATAAGTCTGAAGTTAGCGGACAATTTCTAAAATAATACAAATTTTTAAATTTGATTGACACCCAAATTTGTAGCTTTTTAAATGCTCTTGAGTTGCGAAAACCGCGATTTTGTAGCTCAAGTGGTTTATTTTATATTCAAGTTTCCGCTAAAATAAGTCTGAAGTTAGCGGACGAAAATACGAAAACCATAATTCTGTTGGTGTCAAAAATTGTAGCTTTTTAAATGCTAATTTGTTGCGCAAAAATTAATTTTTTAGCTTTTATGTATCATTTTATATTTGCATTTTAAGTTTAAAAAGTGCATTTCCGGTAATTTGAAATAAAACGGAAGTTGGCGGACAAAATCTAAAAAAATGAGATTTTCGAAAAAAAATTTTTGCCAGAAATTGTAGCTTTTTAAATGCTATTTTTTGGCGCCAAGAAGAAATTTGTAGCTCTAACGGTTTTTTTTATATTCAAGTTTCAAGTTACCTCAAAATGGAGCTTCCAAAATCTAAAAAAATGAGAAAATCAAAATTTTTTTTTGCCATAATTTTGACCGTTACATATGGGAATGACGTCTTATTTTAGCGGAATCTTTTATAACAAAAAAACTATGCGAGCTACAAAATCGGGGTTTACGTGCTTAATTAAGTTTAGGGAGATTACAAATTATGGCAAAAAAAAAAATTTGATTTTCTCATTTTTTTAGATTTTGGAAGCTCCATTTTGAGGTAACTTGAAACTTGAATATAAAAAAAACCGTAAGAGCTACAAATTTCTTCTTGGCACCAAAAAATAGCATTTAAAAAGCTACAATTTCTGGCAAAAAAAATTTTTCGAAAATCTCATTTTTTTAGATTTTGTCCGCTAACTTCAGTCTTATTTTAGCGGACCGGAAATGCGTTTTTTAAACTTAAAATGCAAATAAAAACCGATCCATAAAAGCTACAAAATTGATTCTTGCGCAACAAATTATAATTTCAAAAGCTACAATTTCTGAGAAAAAAAAATTCAAAAATTCAAATTTTTTAAAAAATTTTGACCGTTACATATGGGAATGACGTCTTATTTTAGCGGAATCTTTTATAACATAAAAACTATGCGAGCTACAAAATCGGGGTTTAGGTGCTTAGTTAAGTTTAGGGAGATTACAAATTATGGCAAAAAAAAATTTTGATTTTCTCATTTTTTTAGATTTTGGAAGCTCCATTTTGAGGTAACTTGAAACTTGAATATAAAAAAAACCGTTAGAGCTACAAATTTCTTCTTGGCGCCAAAAAATAGCATTTAAAAAGCTACAATTTCTGGCAAAAAATTTTTTTCGAAAATCTCATTTTTTTAGATTTTGTCCGCCAACTTCCGTTTTATTTCAAATTACCGGAAATGCACTTTTTAAACTTAAAATGCAAATATAAAATGATACATAAAAGCTAAAAAATTAATTTTTGCGCAACAAATTAGCATTTAAAAAGCTACAATTTTTGACACCAACAGAATTATGGTTTTCGTATTTTCGTCCGCTAACTTCAGACTTATTTTAGCGGAAACTTGAATAACTACGAAACTATGCGAGCTACAAATTTTTGGTTTGTGCAACAAATTAGCATTTAATTAGCTACAAATTCAGATATCAAAATTTTTTGATTCCGCCAAAAAGTGTCCGCCAAAATAAGGGACGTCGAATTTTACCCAAACTACTTTCTAAAAGTTTCCGCTACTAACAGAAATAAAGCGAAATAGCTTCAGTCGTTTTCAGAGTACATTTACGCTCCACGCATATATACTATTGCATGATTGAAATTTTTGTTTTTAGCGCCACCAATCGGAAAACTTAAACATCGAAATTGTGTTTTTTAAAAGCGAGTATTGTTGTCACTGTTGTTCATAACTGACTTGTTTCACTAGCTTCTCTCTCAATAATGATGGTTTTCAATGTTGGCACCTATAAATAATAATTTAAAATATATAAAACTTACTTCATTACGAAACAATTCAATTGGTGATTGTCTATTTCCACGGCATGTCTCGTATTCCTGGTTCCATTCACTAGGGTTGTCATAATTGTATGACTGTCCAGAAACTCTAGAAAGAACTTTAAAAGTCATAAGTTATTAAATTATAACTATTAAATAAAGTTTCAAATTTTTTTCTGTATCCGCAAATTTTAAATAATTTTATTTAATTAAGGTATTTTTTTGAAACTTTCCTTTCCTCAATCAACCCCTCACATTCAACTCACATTACATAAAGTATAAATATATTATTGTAGGTACATAAGTACATATTTTAGATGTATGAAGTAATCTATGTAAAGAAAATCTTATTATTAGATAAATATAAGTAATAGAGAAGGTTCAATATTAAATTGGTTCTTCTTAATGTAAATATGTGTGTATTAACAACCAAACTACTAAACTATCTTTATTTAAATCATGAAACGACTAGGAAATGCTTCTGAATTCTGATATGAAGGTATAGACGGTTCCATATAATTTATCTAAATGAACCATAGGAGCGAATCGTTATATTAGTTCTGGGTGGGAATGTGTAGTTTCTAAGGTCTACTATACCTATATCAAAGCAAATACCTATAACAAATTACCACCCACCGCATATAGTATCCAATCTATTTAACTGTAAAACCTCAAAATTGCGAAATTCTAGATTTTGTCAGTTACATTGGTAAAAGTCCAAAATGATTTGTTTTCATAATTCATTCCGGACTTTTAACACCATGCATACACAGCGGGTCGCCCAAGGTAATATTAACCAAGAAAACCGTTGACATTGGCGCCTGCTTGGCGACTGAATATATCCATAGCGGAGCAACGGAGGGTAAATTCCTTGGAACCCATGAGGCGGTCCAGGCGGAAGTAGGTGCTGTTAAATTTGTCATTAAATAAGGAAAACTCACGTCAATTTTTGGCGGAGTAAAATTAATGAAGACTCTGAAATATAAACTGAAGGAAGGAGAACAGAATAACTGAAAAATCAATTTATTTAATTTTCATTTCAAATTTCAATTTATTACGTTTTAATAACAGAGAAGAAATTTATGAAGTATTTTTGAGCTTAGTGATAAAGGTACAAATGAATATAATATGTAACTTTTTCTTTCAAAAACAACACTAGTATATTGGTTTATCGGAAAAATCTATGAACGCAATATGTAAGAAGGTACTAGGTACGGGTACCTTTGCGTTTTTTTGAATCAAGTATAATTATTATTTTTATTAAAAACACAAAAATTTAAATATCATGCAATTTATACTTTATATATACTCACAAAATGTTAAATTCAGAAAAATTACAAGATTGTGAATTCGTGAATAATTCGCATTAAGAAGATTCTTTCACCATAAATACCTGTTACTGATAAAAGGAAGATCCAAAAACGAGAAAAGTTCTCAGCACTCATTGAAAAAAAATTATAATAAAAATTTTGTCACTTTGCGAAACGATAGAACAGCAGTGAATAAAGCAAGACAGAAAAATGCTCGTATTTATTAAAACACTTTTTTTTAATTATATTTTGTGTATATATGCATGTGTTTAAATACTTAAATATGGATGGATATTATCAAATTCGCCACAAATACCTTATATTTTTAATTAATTATTAAGTCCAAGTTTGATAAAAATGAAAGATACAATTGAAAATTGTAAATTATAATGCTATTTAGAAGTTTTAATTGTTAATGCTAATGTGTTATTTAGATATTTCGTGTTAGATGAAATGGTATTTAAAACTTTTTAATAAAATACTTAGATGTCTGATAAAAACTGATATCTGATGGCGTATAAATTAGTTCATATTTTTATATACCCCTTTATATAGATTTATGTTTTTAATTTTAGATTTACTACTTTCTGAAGAGTCTTTTAATTTTCGTGTTTGTCCTTATAATGATGTGACATTCTTAGATGTTTTATAGTAATAATTAACTATACATATGTGTTTTTTTAGTTAAAATTATTTATAACAATACCTTGACATATAAAGTTATAAGCGGTTAGTCTTTTTTTTTTTACAAACACTGTTTTAAGTTATAATTTGTTTTATCTTTTTTTTAGATAATAATTGATATTTATAATTTTTAAATAATAATTCCGTTTGTTAGGAATTTTTTTCTTTTTGCACTGCCCCTTAACACTCCTTCACGGTGCAGGCATAAGGCCCAGGGACACAAAGTCTCACTTGAGTGGGACATAAAGCCCAAATTAAATTTGGGCCTTATGTCCCACCCAAGTGGGACCCAAGCCCCAAATATTTTTTGTTAACAATTGGGACATACGTCATAAATTTTTTAGAGGCATAGAAATTAATAAAAATTTGTTGATGTTTTATTTGAAAGAAAATTAGTGCAGTGCTAGCACTCAGAATTACGGCAGATAAATAGTGAGGTATATATGGGGGGCATGCTGCCACCCAGCAACCACCCTGCTTGGCATACTAAAGAATTTCGGGTAGGTGCGAGCTTGGGTATATGCGAAGTTTCTTTTTATAATTTGGTATAGTTTTTATTTAGTGGGACATAACCCCCAACATTTTTTTTTGGGGCTTACGTCCCACTTGAGTGGGACTTAAGGCCCAAAAATAAAATTTGGGCTTCATGTCCCTGGGCCTTATGTCCTTGCGCCTAAGTAGATATGAATTCCTATTTATATACCTAATAACTAGAAAAAATATGATTTTTTTAGAATTTTTGTATAGTGTATGGACTTTCAGTGATCATTAAAACATAAAAAATAAATAGAAAATTGAATTTGGTTAACTGAGTATCAATCCCAAGGCAAAAAAATGAAAAACAAAAAAAATTATGAGTGTTTAAACATGATCTGTGGCCCAAATAGACCCCATGACGTAAAGGAGGGTTAAAGGACATAGTAATAAAGGATATAATAATATAAATTTGACTTACCGAACACTAAGCAATACATAATGTATATTTGGTATTTTGACTTGTGACACTTTCTGTGTGTTTTTCAGTTCGAGATCAACTGGGATTCGGAGTTGGTCTCAACTTAACTCCTTGTTTTGGTGCCAACGAAATTAAAATGTAGCCAAGCAATGCTTACAATTTTGTTAAAAGGTCGCTTCTTATCATTTGAAATTGGGAAAACAAACGTATATAGTCCCCAAAACACAAAATATAACTCGAACGAAGAAAATGCAATCCAACAAGACAAAATCCCCATGAGGAAAGGCCCCTTATGGAGTATGGACAAAATCTACAATAAATACATATTTTGTTTTGCAAAACTCCCCCCAACTGCTTGATTCACTACTTGTATATCTTCTTTTTGGGATTTTCTCTTGTGGACTTCTTCACTAGGATTTATTTCAGGATTTTTGTTTTGTGATTTTGGCCTTTGAGAAAACGTCAATAACCCGAAATAGTTTACGAATAAAGCGAAACCGTACCAAAATAATACCTAAAACATAATCTTCAAATCCTTAAACCCGCATATTTTGAAAAATCCTAAGGACTCAAGCGCTTCTCCAATATTTCGTCTCTTTTAATTTTTTAAATCGGCTTTTAAATGTTATATAGTTCAAGTTTGAAGCTGAAAATTTTTGGAAAATAGTTTTATTGTTACCAGGCCCGAAAAGATGAATTTTTGCATAACTATACGAAGAATTCGAATGTGAGATTAAATATGATTGTCCGGTCTAGGGTCTTACGGTAAAAAATATAATAAATTGCAAATGCAATTTTCATTTCAGAATTCGAATGAACTTTCGAAGGCAAAATGCGTACGCTATTCGTTTCTTCGACTTTTACAAATTTACGTGTAGCTCCATACACGCCAAATATTGATGATATTTTCGGAGATATACAATCTTCACGGGAATGCCCACAATGACAATTCTGGCCGCAAATGGGAAATTCTTCAACAACCAACAACACTTTTCTGATTAGAACAATATTGGTCTAATATACTTCGCCGAGTAAACGCTTGAAGATCTTTTTTTACTGATGTCATATCACCATCATCGAATTGATAGAGGACTTGATCGCATCAGCAGCTTCTCAAGTTTCAAAAACTGCAACTTCATCACATTCGCAATCGCGTAGTTGTGTTGATAGTACAGGCCACTTCATCTAAGATAATACATTCAAAGGTACATATACGTGGGATAGTTCGTCTAATTTTTTTAGTATCGATTTAGGTCATACAATTCCCACCACACTTCTCAAATTCTTATGTAAGATCATAGTCTGACATGACATCCTACTCGCTTCTCCGTTTCGAAACTTTTCCAACTGTTAAAAAATCTCGGCCTCCAAAGATAATTAGATTTTTAGATTTGACTTCTCTATAGTTAGCATGAATCCGTAGTTTACTTTGAGTTGAACCACTTCAGTGTGGAATTATCAGGTAATAATGTTGAAACAATATACTGAACTTCAAAAGAGAATCGGTTCTGATAGTTCAATTTTGTCCAAATAGCTCAAAAATAACATATTTCAACAATTTAAAATGTTGAAGTGCATTGAAGTGTCATCATACCAAACACTATCTTCATTAACCCAATCGTACAAAAATTTCAACAGGAAATTCTTATTGCTGCAGAAAAATCGCAATGATCCACCATCATGTGTAAGAAATTTGCAAAACAAAATATTTATTGGAGATTTTGACAATAGGACGCCTTTCCTTATGGGAATTTTGTCTTGTTGGATTGCATTTTTTTGTGATTTTCGTCCGAATTAGATTTTGTGTTTTTGGGGATTACGTATACATATAAGTTTCCCCAGTTTCAAATGACCCTAAAAACCGATCCTTAAGAAATATGAAAACATTGCTTGACCACATTTTAATTTCTTTGGCACCAAGTTTTTCGGTAATAAATTATAGCTGACTCAAACTAAACAAAAAAACCATTAAACATGAAAACATATTATAGGTACAGTCCTCCTAAGACTTCAGAGGGTCCATCTTTCAATGACTGTACCACCTTCAGTGCCGCCACCAAGAGCATGAATAATACCCAAACCCATTCCGTCAAACGGTCGTCAACAAACCAGTCAAATCTTTTCAGTAAAATTAAGCAGAATGACAAAAATCCCATGTTTATGGTCAGGAAGAGAAGTACCCCCCTATTAAGGTTGGTGAATCAATTCGGCAATTTTAATACTGATTTCTTACACTCACATGTTTATTCGCTCGACTCGCCAGCGATAATAGGGGGTGTAATTGTTATATCCACTAACACAATTACAAGAATCTTTAAAATCTACTATGTATTTATATAAAAACAATAACAGAAATATTTATAAAATAATTAAACTGTTCAAATCTGAATTATTATCTTCCTTATCCATATTTTCATTCAGGTTGGGGTCAGAATTCCTAAAACGAAAATTCTAAAAACCAGCACTATCCCGGGAATACAAAATACAGAAAACCTAACATCCCAAAATCTCAAAATCTCAAAAACACAACATTCCGAAAACAAAAGCCCGGAAATAAATCCTGGACTGGAATCGAGATCGGGGATTTCAACTTTTGAAATATGTAATATTTTGAATGTAAATTACTGAAAATTTGGATCGAGAAAATAGTAAAAACTTTAAAAAAAATTAAGTGATATGATGACTGATGAATATGGAAAAATACGCTGGAATCATGAAGATCATATGCAAATAATTTTGTTTCATAAAAAAGTTAATTTATATATTTAATTTACAACCTTTTTTGATCATTGCAAACCAATAAAGGCTACGTTTTACGTACAAGCAGATTGAATGCCTTAAAGATCCAAGCTTTTCTTAAATTAAATTCCTTTTTTCCCTACGGTTTTTTTTTTGTTTACTGTTTGTCCTACAAGTTTGCAATAGTGGTACCCATCAGGGATGGGACTTTTTGAAAAAATGTCCGGAGTAGATTTGGAAAAAAAACGCAGTAGATCCAACTTTTTCGCAGTAGATTTTTATATTTTCAAAATATAAACAAGAAATAACATAAATAAACATAAATAATTTAAAATAATAAAATATATATTCTGCCCTACCGAGGTATCCGTCGGAGCGGAAAACTCTCCGAAACGCATACGACGTCGGAGGTTCAAAGTTCATTAGAGATGTCAAAAATGTCACTTCAAAACACACTTGCTCGCACTTCAACGCAAAACAACACTGAGCGTTCCATAATGTCGGAAAAACGTTCCGAACGCTGTTCGGAAGAATAACTCAAAGCAAAAATCCTCCGATTCCGGTCCGACGGATACCTCGCTAGGGCAGATTCTTTTTTAGCTCTGATCGTTCAGAGCTTCAAATTTGTGTTTCTTTTTTAGTTCTGAGCATATTCAGGCACGCTCTGTGAGCTCAGAATAAAATAGTAGAGTAAACGGAGTAAAATGCTGAACACACACGAGATGACGGGAAATTAAAAAAAATCGTCGTCAAAACAATAAAAATGGCGGAAGAGGCTGGTTGTTCTAGTGGAGAAGGTAAAATAATAATAATAAATTAATAATTTATAATCATGACAGTTCAGTGCTCAAGTTGTTTCATAATTAAATCAGAGAGCTCTGAACATACGCTGCTCAAAACTTATTCTGTTCGCTCATACTCTGCTCAGCTCTGAACTAAAAAAGAAAAACGTCTAATGAATGATTTTTTTTTGTAAAACCAAAAGTGCAGTAGATTTTATTTAAAGGCAGTAGATTAATTTTTCGAAAAAAATGAAGTAGATCTACTGCAATTGCAGTAAAGTCACAACCCTGGTACCCATTACTCTTTAATACATATAACTTAAATTCTAAAGAGTTTTTAAATTAATCACCGGACAAGGCCTGGTACCAACCGCTAATATAAAAATAATCTACTAGACTCTGCTTCTACGAAAGGTCGTTGTTGTTTGTTCTGTTGATAAGATGCTGTTCTCTTCTTCTGCTTATAAATAACTAAAGTGATAAGAATCCGCTTCCAAAGTTTGTTTTCATATATTGATCAGCACAATTGCATTTAATTCATATCAAGCTTTGCCATAGAAATGTTCACAAGTGAAATCTATAGAGGTAGTGAAGGTACTATACTTCTCGTGTTCAGTGCTTTGGTGGCAACTACATTTGCACTATCTCCAAGCGGTGGTGATGGTAGTGGCATCATAGATATTCTCTCTGATGGGTGCAAAATACCTATTTCATCTAAAGTTCATATTGGTTATCAGTGGCCGTTAGTTTTTCGTTTAAATGGATCACTTTACGATACAGTTAAGGTAGATGGTACTAATTTGGTAGCTGTTCCATCAGGTGAAGAAGTTGTTTTGTCATGTGGCCCGAATTACATAAAATTTCAGGGAAAATTGGAGAAGATACAAGCTAAATGTGGTGAGGATAGGCGATTCCAATTGAATGGCGAAACGGTCGCAGAAAATCTAAAAAATATTACCTGTGATCTGCGAGTGATTGAAGAGACAACAAGATCGGTATATGGCTGTCCAACAAATTTTGCTTCAACACATTTTGGATACGTCCATCCGCTAGAAGGACATACTTACGTTCTTGGAGAATCATGCTATGACTTGACTGCTGGAAAAACCTATTTCGCTCATGTCAAGATAGGTGGTCCAAAGCAATACCTTCAAAGGGCTGAGAAAACATATCTCCTACACGATCATCCAAATTCAAACTATAAAATCGAATTCTTCAAGGCACTTCTATTCGACGAAATCTACGAAAGGATTCGCAATACATTAGGAATCAAGGATGTTCCTGGCTTTAAGCTCAGCAACTATGTCGATGAACCGCTTTTGATGCACAGTCAGCTGATTGCCATCAAAAAGCTATCTTGGAACTATTTCCTTATGAGGGACAAGTTATTAACGTTAAGCCTCCTCAAGGAAGACATCAGAGACCTGAGTTATAACATGGAATTGGAGGTTTTTATTGGTAGTCATGGTGTGAATGTCTTAAAGAATCCCAATGGAGCTGAAATGGAATTCTACGCAGATGTAGATGATGAACATAACCGCTTTCCTATGCCAGAACTTATTTGGATTCTGGTAAAGAATGCCGATAAAGCGGTTATCTTCGGAGTGTTCAACGACCCCGATATTAAATCAGAAGATATTGCGCGAAAGTCTATTTGTAAAAGCGATTGCGAGAAGATAACTTGGCTGACCAAGGTTTCTAGTTCGAAGTATCAAGGTCCATTGATTTGCTGTCAGTACAATGACTTCATTAAGGTTGTAAAAGAAGTGCCTATTTGGAGTGGAATAAACGGACTCCTAACATCATGAAAACAAGATTGTCGTAAGTAACGGCTTTCTTAAACCAACTGCCAGTCGAACAAAAATCTTTTCTCTCTAAAATAATGTGCAAATTCATTATTAATTTTAATTAAGAAATTTAATTATAAACAAAAATGGATTGTTGTATTTTTTCTTTTCTCTCGACAATTTTAAATTAAGTACGCTTTAAAAGTAGATTAGGCTTTTTTTGTTCAAGCTCAAGATTATAATGCTGATATGCCGGTCTTTACGAATCTTTTGTTTTGGTAAGCACCGTTCAAAAATACTAATAAATTGATAAAATTAAATTTATGGGAAAAAACTGAAATTTAATAATTATTAATTACCATTCATAAATCGATGATCTCCTTCTAGCTGCGTAGATGGGTATAGAGGACGACTGATTCTCGCTTGAAAAAAAGTAATTACTTTATCATATTTTTATGAGTTAATGGGTAGTTAATTGTTGTTAGTCCCGTTATCGCATAATGCGAACCCACTTTTAATGGCGATAAGCTGTTACAATAAAACTTTATAATCACTATTATCTCCACTTTTAAATCATCGAAAAGTTGGTATGGGTGTCAAAATCAACTGTTACTAATATGCTAAATTATTTATAAATAAATAAATTTGATGGCGCAACAACTCGCGTAGAACAATTTTCTGTCGTATCCGAACGGCTTAGGTGAGAAGCACTTTTTCATGACAAGAGATATTCTTAGAAGATTTGTCGCGAGAGGTTTTTAGTTGGCATAGGCAGGGAATCGAAATTATTTGGAAAACGAAAAAAAAAAAAAATAAATTATACTATTTGAATATATTTTCTTTCCATTCTATTATACTATTTTGGATCATCCCAGGGTGATTCTCTTCCAAAACAAATATGGCATACCTACTACTAACTAAAGGCCTGGTCAAACAGAGCGCGGTCCGGCGGGACAAGAAACAATTTTTCCCGTCGCGTTCTCTGTCTTCAAGAGAATTATACGTTGTTGTACAAACAGAACGCGGTCAAATTCAGCGGGAAAAAATGGAACGCGACGGTAAAATTGAAGTTGTAGATTTTTTTTAAAAGACAAACCAGAAAAAAAAACAAACAAAATCGCTAGCTCTTTGCACTTTGTTAAATGTGTTTATTTCTTGGAGCTGGTTCCAGACTGAAAAGAATACAAAATATTAACAAAAACTCTTATTTTGTGAATTCCTGTTACGAAAATCAATAAGTAAGTTTCAATTTTAATTCAGATTTTATAAATTTGAAAAGTATTTTCGTTGTTTGTTTGGTGAAAGTACACTCGACATGACTTAACTTTTATCGCGCGATAAAGATGCGTTCAAAAACTTGCTCACATCAACGCGATATATTGTGTAGCGAGCTAAGTTGTCAGCGAAAATACAAACGTTTAAAATCACGTCATAAATCATATAAAATGGAATTCTCCCGAATTTTTTCTATTAATTTTTCAGTATTTGAAGTCATTTTCAATTTCATTTTTATTTTAAAGTGTCATTTTTCTTCAGGCGATATAGCGATTAAATGGTGCTTGCTGCGTTCAAGAGAAGTCGCGTAACTGAACGCAGCAGTGGAACGTGAACGCAATCCACATATCGCGTCGATTTGTGTGCCTCCATTGATTTACGTGTGCGGCATCCACATTGTTATCGCGATCGCTACCGCCATCGGGTCAGTTTGCGCGTAGCTTTAGATGAGCAAGACGATCAACTAAATCAATAGAATGCCTTCTGTTTGACGTATCAGAAAGCGGAGGGCAGCGGAGCCTCGTTTTTCGTTTATGTTGGATTGGATTTTCACGAATTTCCAAACTTCTGTTCCAAAACAATGAACGACATTTATTTACACGAATTTGCAGAAGAATGAGAAAATTATTCTCACAATATTTATACGACTGACCGACACGCGAGTCCAGTGTAATGTCTAGACTAAACGTCATGTCAGTTCCACTTGTCAGTTTTTACGACGAGCAAAATGGCACATTTTACAGCATTAACACGATAAAAAAAACTTTAAAATATTGAAGAAATTATGAAACAACAAGTTTGTTAGTTGTCTAAATCAGCCATTAGTGTTAAGGTATAACATTTTGGTTATTTCTAAGGAGAGCTTTGCCTTTGCTTAAACTATTTCTTACTTTTCACTTTAATATTTCGACATTTAATAGAAGATAAACTTCGTTACTACTAACCACAGTTAAATGCAAGTTGACACTATATCTTGACTAATAGGGGGCGAACTTTTATCGCGAATAGAGTATTTTGTTCCAAATTCACATCTAGGAACAACATTGTGTGTACTGATCAGGCTTGCCAGTTTGGGCTATATAGCTATATATTGGGCTATCTTCTTCCAAATTTGCCGACAACTATTTCAGTATGACATCATTATTGGGCTATTAACTGCCCAAATTTAATCTTGGGCTATATTTTTTTTCGTACAAATAAATCATGCAAATAAAACTCCTACCACCCACCCCCCCCCTCACCCCCTAAACATACCCTTACCGCATTTCACAATTTGGCACCACTTTTTGTTCACTGAATACAATTTCTCTTCTCATTGACATGTATTGATATTTCAAATCAACCGCAACAATCTTCACTTTAATTTCATTCTGTTTCTTTTGTTTCCAGAATTTCCATTTTTATTTTTAAAAATAAATTAGGTATGATTGAAGTTATGAGAACAATTTTTTATTCGTTATTTTACTACTATGTGAGCTACTTTTTTGGCTCCGATTTGTGACGTCAACGAATCAACGTATTGATTATTTATGTTGACCATCTAACTGTAGCTTAATTTTGCACAATGCAAACCAATTAACATTTTGGTTCCAATGAAAACAGAGGATAAACATTGAAAAATATCAACGAACGCATCCTTAAATGCCAACCTTCAATAAAAAATATTTTTCTGCAATCCAATTGATTGTCAAATTATTACAGACAATCCAAAATTTTATCTCAACTATTATAATTAACTTTGTTTACTCAATAAATGAACACTATTCCTTTGTTGTTGTACCAATAAAAAACGGCTTTTATTTATACTTTCAGAGTTAAGGTTCCCCCACACCAACGCGAATTTTCGGTGGCGACAACGAAAACAATAATAACAACGTGTTATTTTCTTGAATTTCTGAACAACAACTTAAAGGTGCTACCACCAATGGTATACGAATTAATTTATAAAAGTACGTTTTGTCAGAGTTTATCTCACGTATAGAGAAAACATGATAAAAGTATACTTTTCTGCGTTTTAACTCCCCCAAAAAGTCGAAAAACTCTTTTTGTATTTGGAGAGTCATAAGATGATTTCTTGCATTTTTCATATAAAAAACATCAAAATGTATTGAATATACCGAAATTTTGGGTAAAGGCAAAAAAGTCCATTTTTTCCCTAGACTATTACTTTTCACATCCAAATATGAGAGTCTTGCATGCCGTAGTTGAGGCCTTTGTCGGTAAAGTGTATTATTTTAGTGTATCTGATAGATAAGCGGCCCCATGGAAAAAGTCTTGGATTTCCATATTATGTTATCAGAGGGGAACTTTCTATTAGTGAGAACATATTTCTAAATGCTATCACATTTTATTTAGAGACCGGTTTCATACTTATCTTTGGGTTTGTCTTGGATGCAGAAGACCCCATCAAGACGTCTTAGACAGCCATTTGTATGCCTAAGGCGCTCAGATCTTTTATTAAATATATAATGATTTTTGCTACACTTTTTATCTGCGGGCTTTAAAAAAAAAACGAATTTATAACGCACCATTATCGACAGAAAATTCAAGACTTTCATATTTGCTTATGAAAATTTAATCTTCATAAGGTCGTCAAAGTAACTGACGTAAACGGGCTTCGGGTCAACCTACTACTATTACAGAACTCATGTTGATTAATTTATACTTTATAATTTAATAGTTCTGAATTTCAGATATTTAATGAAAATAGAATTGTTATTTTAATACATATTTATGGGATTTTATTGCAACTTCAAACATGTTTTTATCTTATTTATACTTTTACAAATTTTTTTATTGAATGATGAAAAATAAAAATATAATCAGTTATTATATTACAATTTGTACACAAAGTGATAGTTTTAGAATGCTGCTAACATATAAATTTATTGCGAATGTCGCAAAGTAAACCTGTTTCATTATCTGTTTTTTGACATAATTGGATGTTTTCTTTCCTGTACTGTATTCCGACTGAGTTGGTGAAGAAGATTGTGGATCGTTTTGAGATGCACCTCGTATTTTATTGGCGATTTCAAGTGAAAAAGGTGATCGAGGTAGTGTTTTCTAAGTAGCTGCATACCTAGACTTTCCAAAAAGTAGCAGCGCTTAGCAAGAAAGTTTTCTTTCCAGGCATGGTTAGCCGATTTGAAAAGGACAACAGCTTTATAAGCTGATATTATATTGAACATATTATTGAAAACAACTTGAGGCCATCCCTTGTCTTTCTTTTGCAAGTGTAGCAACTTACTGCTTTGTCCAATGTGTCTACACTACACCACCTTTACTTTCTTTGTAGTCTAGCTTTATTTCTGGCTTTTTATCTGCGCGATCACCCACTTTCGATTTATGATGAAATGTACTTGGAAGATTCACAGATTTAGTTTTCTTCTGGATATATAAGACACGACAAATCTGATGACAAAATTAGTCTTCCTTTTATATTTACTATTTCTGGTGGTAATTTGGGCTTATTTTGCGTATTGTTCCAACTAGTGTAATCTGTTTCCCCAGTAATTTTTGTCCCAGTTGATAAGATGTGAAAAAGATATCAGTCGTAAGACTATGCCAAGTCAAGAACTACACGCATACCTTGATGTCTTTCAGGTGTACTTCCGAGTTCCTTGCCTGTATAAGGGTGAATATTCCAAACATAGCTCGTTGCAGAATCACAAAGTACCCAAAACTTGATTCCGTACTTCGCAGGCTTTGATGGAATGTACTGTCGGAATGACATCTTCCTTTGAATGCTACCATGTTGTTCATCTATTGTTACATTTTCGGATGGGTTGTAAAGCCTCGGTAATATCTCAACCCAATGGTTGCACAATTCACGTATAGAAGCAAATTTGTCAGCGTTTACCCTCCATGTTTGTGTAAGCCAATAGTACGTACCAAAGGAAGTGGAAAAAATAATTAGAAGCTGGAGATTTCTTCTGCTGTGATTCTTGAGGACAAATAAAGTGTCAATCTTGGCAACAATGTTTCCCTTGAGGCTCTTCCGGCACTGTTTTCAAGAGGTTTGTTTTTTAGAAAAAGTTATTAGGCCATTTCTTGACATCACCATTTCGTTTCGTTTACGTTTTCGTTATCGGTTTGGACTTTGGAGACCAGAGAAAATGTTCGTTTCGCTTCAGCTGCGTACTAGGCTTTTAAAGGGTCAAAAATGACCACAGGGCCGAGGATCTATATAAAAATACCAGTGAATTTTTGGTATGATCACACCCAAAATTTGCTGTGGGCTCTCGGTCTGCTATGTAAATCTTAATTTTTGAGATATGTGAATATGAAATCGAATTTAATTTCCTTTAACAAAGATCCTGATACAGATCCGTAAATCCGTAATCTGTAAATTCGGAGTGTACCTTCTTCTTCCGGCGAATTACTCAATTTGACAAGATGAAGTGATGTCAAAGCGAGTTACTTGTATTGTTGTTGTTGAATTTTTGTGTTTGCTGATTTGATCATGAAAGTTAGGTTGTCTGTTTTCAACTTCCTTCATATGTGATGGAGTGTCGTATAGTGGATTAGTTTTAAGTGTTAATTTGTCATTTAGTAATCTGTCTTTTTCTAATTTGTTGGCCTTATAGATTTCATATTCTACTGTCACGTCTAATATTTTTCCTTTTCTGCAATAATAAAATGGTATCAGGTTTGTGTCGAAGTCCGTACAGTTGTGGTTGTTGTCAGTCAGATGTTTGGCGAATGTAGATTTTGAATTGGCCTTTGGTTTGTGTTCTTAAAATCTGTCGTAAAATGTTCTACCTGTTTGGCCGATGTAGAATTTGTTGCAGTCGTTGCATTTAAGTTTATAAACTCCGGCACATGTTTCGGCTTCACTTTTAGCTTTAGGTTTTTAGTATGTTTTCGATATTGTTGTTTGTTTTATAAGATATGTTGATTTTTATTTTTTTTTAATTCATACATAGTTTAGTGTTTGGAGCAATATATTGGTGTAGGTTATTGAAGTGCAGTATTTATTTCCTGTTGTTGTTTATTTTTTGTAAGTGATTTATAGATGATTGTTGTTGTATAACCATTAGCAAGAGCAATGCATTTTATTGTGTTAATTTCATTTTGATGATCTGTTTTGTCCATGGGTACTGTAATAAACAGTTATATATTTGAAGACGATGTTCATTATGAATTATTTGTTGAACAAAAACACATTAATGTTCTGTATTTCAGAAGTTGTGCATTATTTGTTCTGTATTTCGTACAAATTCTTAAAAACAGTAACATAAATATTAAAGCAAAAGTCAATGGCAAAAAAAAAATGATGCTAACGTACTTTAACCGCTTGAAAGTCATTTAGTACAATTTTATTTTGGCAAATGCTCCTACAAAAAGAGTTTTTTCTATTCTAAATAATATTTGGGCAAATAAAAAAAACTATAATGAAGGTCGAAACTGATAAATAAATACAATTATGAACTCAGTCGTTTAGAGTTCAAAGAATAGAAACTCAGTCATTGGTGAAGGAAATTTACTCTTCAGAAAAATATCAAAATCCCTAAAAATGGACTACGTTAATTTAGATTTACATTTTTTGTTTGTTTTTGTTTGTAAGACTTTTATTTTAGAGTTATTTTGTTCCTAAGTTTAAGTTTAATGCAAATAAAGTCTGAATTTCTGATTTCTGTACCTTCTCTTTTCAGTAAAGTCATTTTTATGTACATACATAGATATTTTTTAATTAAATAGAATAATTTAAAATTGAATTGAATTTTGTTTCTTTTTTCACTTGTTCATTATTTGAAATTCTAAAATATTGGCACCGAATCCATGGGTATATTGATTTGATTAGCCTGTTAATGAAGGCATTATATGCTGCCATTTTTTGGGAATGTGCGGGGTGGATATCTTTGTGTATTGTGATATCAGTAGTTGTAGATTTTCTGTGTACTTTGTATGTATTTGAATTTGTTGTCGGTTTTTCTGATGTTTGAGTCTAAGAAGTTGATATTTTATATTGATATTTTATATGTTTGGTATTGATCATTGATATTGTTATGCTCTTTCTTATAAATGTTATTTAATGGAAACATTCGGAACAACATTTTTTTCAAAATGATACATAGTTTAAAGTTCTTGTCTGAATGATGTTTCAAAGCGGACGACCGCGACGTTATCAAAAGTACACACATATATTCCTTTTAATAAATCTCCAGTAGGTATATGTATACATATTTATTTAATTTGAAAGATATGAATTAAAAATAGAGTAAATAGTACTGAAAATTGAGTACTTCGGAAAGACAAATAATAGGTACTGAATTCAGTACAATAGTAAGAATTTTTGCAGGTATGTTTCGCATTATATCTGATAAAACCTTCCAATAATATTTTTCGGTAGTTTTTCGTTTATGTTTTATCTGTTGATTTCTAGACCACAAAAAAATTTCGTTCCGCTTCAGCTCCATTACATTGATTTTGGTCGAAAGATTCATGGCTTGTTTCTGTTGCGTCTCCTGATCATACTTCTTGCGGCAGCTCCTCTAGAGAAAAAGTCTCTAATAATATGGAAAAGGTTAATACAAATTAATGAAATAATTAAAATTAAAATGTACTCACAAGTCACAATCATTATAACATTCTCTATAATTTCATTGATCGCTTGTCTTATTTGTGTTCTGGTATAATCGCTTGCTCCATCGTTAAATTGTCCAGCTCAATTGCCATGTATTCGCAGATAGCTGTATTTGGGCTTTTTTTTCTTTGTTGCATCGACTTCAGTGCCTCCACCGCCATTAGCTTTAGGTTGGAACTTTGCGAGGTATCTGCCGAAGAGGACAATGGTGTACCAACCCTACGTTTCAAGCGCTTCCCAAAGTTTGAACTACACGCCATATTTCCTTCAACAATATTTTTTTTAAATGACACCGAAAACAGGAATAAAAAAAACTTCAAACCAAAAAAGACTTAAGAATTCTTCGGTACCTCTTTTAATGACGAAGTGGATTGTGTAGACTGCTGCACTTCTTTGTTTGATTCAAGAAAAAGCATTTGTTGCAAATATTTCCAGGAAACCGGGACCGTTTCGTTGGCGGCTTTGTCCGACTTCTTTTTCCTTTGTTTTTCTAATGTATTATTGCATATAGTTCGGATATTTGTCCATTTGGCCTTACATTCATTTACCGATGCTTGAAGGGCGTCTGCGACTTCTTGCCACAGGGCTTCCTTGGGCAGTTTGTATTCGGCGCAGCCAAGATTCCTCAAACTTCGTCGCGTCTCAACTTCTTTAATGAATTTAATAACATTTTCGTGCAGCCAATTTTTTTCGTGTAGGACTTCTTTTTCTTGGCAGGTGGCGGCGCGGCGTCGGCGATTGTGCAAGTTCAATTGCTAACTCTGTAAATTAAAGTATCATACAACAAAAATAAAACTGGGCAACATAAATCTTTTTTGACTTACGTAATAAACCCAATCATTGTCATTTGTATTAGCATTTGCCCCATGAGTCATGACCTCGAGTGCAGTTTGTCACAATAGCATTTATGCAACTGGAACGCAGCATAGACAATAGAACTGTTATTGTCAAGTATTGTCAAGTATATCCAAGCAATCGTTATCAACTTGACAAGCTTCAACTAAACATGGCTTAGTTGGAACGGATATCAATAGTAGTTGAGCAGTTCCGCACTGTGGATCGAATTCTATGGTAAACCATTGTACAAAATAAAGGAACTCGACTCGACTCTTAAATTTTATTTTTTATTAAATTAAGTTAGTTTTTGGATAAACATATTTCTATTTATATGTTAATATATTGTAGGTATTGATACCTCTGACTTGTTATAGATATGGGTGCTCACTTTCTTCGATGCAATAATGATTGCTTGTTGTACAAATATCCATGCTTTGGTTTTCTTTTGTCTGATTCTGTAGAGCTGGCGTAACATCTTCAAAACAAGTAGGACTGCAATACAAATAAAAAGGAGCCTCCAATAACTCTTCAGACATATTGAACAAACATTACATCTAATCCTGAGCAGACAAGGACATCCAAACAAGCCAACAGATTCAACAAAACTTGTGATCGAGAAACTTGAGAATCTGGTTTATTTGTTCTGGGGATAAAACCGCTCTAAAGTTTGATGAGTTCTGGAACAAAAAAAATATTTTCACATATTTTATATATAGAAATTTCTTAAATAAACCAAATTTCGTCTTTCGCCAAAACATTGTAGCATAGTATATACATTCTTAGTTACTCATCCATCAAAGACCCACAATTCACAAAACATTAAACTGAGATTCCAGTGCAAAAGCAATCTGTGGCATTGGTTTTTCGATAGGACTCTTCGCCTCCTGATCTCTAATCTCCAGCACCCAAATTTCCAACACAATTTTTTTTATCTCCCTTTGACCAACTCGACTCCAACCGATGGGTTTCATTGACATTTCGTATACAATGAAGAAATTGTCGTCGGACAATTACCTGACAATGACGTTTCTGACAATATTGTCAGACAAAATTGTGTGTTCAAACGATTGTAAGACATTTGGGACAGTTTTTTCACTGACGGACCAAACAATATTGTAAGATCTGACAATCGTCTGTACTTAGCTTTAGTTTTAGAAAGGCTATCCAAGTGCAACCTAAACTCGGCCATTTTAACAGCCCACATTTGGCGTTTTTCTTTTTTAGTTCAGATCTGAGCACTGAGCAGAGTCTGAGCGAATAGAGTAGAGTTCTGAGCAGAGTATGTTCAGAGCTCTCTGATTTAATTTTGAAACAACTTGAGCAATGAATTGTCATGACATAACCTATACTCTGCTCTGAACTAAAAAAAAACACGCCTATTAATCAATCTTCTTTTTGACGGCGCTGGATGCAATGTAGTTCAGCTTGTGTGTGTGTTTGCAGCAAACTATGTATATAGTATAAAAATTGCGTCTTAGAAAGGCACTGTCGTGCCTGGGCGAAACGCATTGGACTAAAGGTCACAAGAAAACTTTATTTTGAATTTCATTTAATACAGTCCACAAAAACAAAAATTTTAATTCTCTTATTATTCGTGTTTTTATAGTATAAATCTACAATGAGATAAACGTCAATAGAAGTTTGAAATGGAATATTTGGTCTGCTTGGATATGCACAAATTTTCACAATTTGCACTCAAAACCCATAGAAAAAAAATTCAGTTTTTCGGAAATTTGTTTAAAAAAACAGTTACTTTTATATATAGCTATCTTTTCGGTATTAAACTTTGTCCATTACAAAAATTCAAGATTCAATTCGTAGTTATGTACATATGTACATATATCTGTATGCAATAAAGCTTTTAAAAATTTTAATTGCGGTCATTTTATTGGTGTCGTAAAATCATTAGCGCCGAATTCAAGTCAATTTATGTAGTTAGGATAGGATGATGTCAATAAAAAGCTGATTTTTTTTTCTAGCTAACAAAAATCGTTTGCTCTGCTTACCTTACACATAAAATGACTTAACAAATAACAACCTTTCCATTGAATATTGAAATATTAAGGTGCTATTTATAAGTTTAATAACTGAAAACCATAATTGAAAATTTTAATTCTTAATTTTGAGATGTTTAGAAGGCAAAATCAATGTCTGTTTATATGCTGAAATAAAGGTTAAGACTCAATTATTATTTCTAGCCAACCTCAAACACAAAACAGATGTTGAAAGTTCAATACTCAATGAATGGTGTGTTAGTTCAAACATTAAAATAAAAAATATTCATTTCATATGGAAAGTTGGGCCAAAAAATTTTTTTTTTTGATTAAAATAAAAATAGAGTTTATTGGCATCAAAACAATCACTGATTTTGTGTTTTAAGGCCCAGTTTTAAAGCTAAACATTAATTTGGTGCGTTAACTCTGGATTAACTGAATAGATATTTCTGACAGATTTGTGTCAAAATACAGGGGTCCCAGGTTGAGAGGAAAATCACCATTTTTGCCGACTTTTTTAGTCGAAAGGGGAAAAAAAGGAGACGGGGGTAAAAAAGGGGGAAAAATCTTAATAGTTTTCGCTCAACATGTGATTTATAAAGAACTTTTTTAGTTTAATGTTTTTACGTTTCTTTTTTGTTAATTTTTTGTTTACCAACATTACCTATAAAGTGATGAATACAAATCAAAATGTTTGAAATGCTTGCATTTTTTCTTCGGGAAAAAAGGGGATTTTTAAAAAAAGGGGAAAAAAAGTTTTGGTGCCAAAAAAAAGGGGATTTTTTTTTTTGAAAACCTGGGAACCCTTAAAAAACACTATCGAAATAGAGAAGGCGCCACGATTAAAACCTCCCTTTCCATAATACCGCATAAAGTCGCCGCTTCTGTTTCGATAGTACAAGTGGATTTTCATAGTGTCGCATTTTGATTTCAATAGATTAGAGTCATGCTTCCTATAGCATTATGAAAATCCAGAAATCCATTCTTTAATTTTATTTTCAAATAAAGTTAATAGTAGTTTTTGAAAAATTAATTTTTAAAGTCAAAATTTTTAAAAAAAACTAATCTTTTTTTTAAACTATTTTTTTTGTCATTAAGTATTATTTTTTTTTCTAATATTCCATGCTCTTATTAATTTTTGATCAAACACAAAAAATCGGATGTCAAAATGTTTTGTAGTTTTTTATAAAATCAAAAATAACAAAAACTTGTTGTTTCTAAGAAAAACCTTTTATTTTAGTTTTTATACGTTATTGGATTCTTAGGTGAATTTACGAAAAAAAGGATTAACTTTCTTTTTACTATTTTTTAATTAGCAGTCTTATAAGCATACAATAAAGTTGCAAAGTACTTGATTAACCATATATTTCACACATTTTTTCATTGAGAAGACCTACGTGAGAGCTTTGGGTTATAATTGACCTGGTAATGTTTTTTTTTTTAATTATGCAACGTTACACGCTACCTAGCTAGTGAACAAAAATGCAATTACGAAATAAGAAAAAAAAATGTTCCTGAACCTTGAAATCAATAAAAATAAAAAATAAATGCATATTCAGATAAAAATACATAGTTACTATTTATTTTTTTAACTAAAGCTAATTATAACAAATTTTCGAAATGATCCCCATTTTGTAGAAGGCAAAGATTATAGCGCCTTCTTATTGCTGCACATAAATTTATACTTGATAAATTTTCCTGAAATTTGACTATAGCCACTTCAATCCGTTGCTTAAGCTGTCCCAAAGATTCTATTTCCACTTCGTATACATAGTTCTTCATGATCCATTCTGTGGGACCTCTTCTTCCTATCCAACGGTCACTAAAATGTTCATCAAGCCAGTTCCTTACAGTGCGGCCGTAGTGTACTGGCGCACCATCTTGCTGGTAGATTAATAAAACTATCTGCTATGGCCAAGGGAACGTTGTCAATCAAATCCGGCAGAAGGTCTCGTAGTAACTGCAGATAGGATTCTCCATTTATGACTGAATTCAAGAACCGTGGTCCAATAGCTGTTCGTCCAACAATACCAAGCCAAACATTCTTGTTATGCGGATTGCTTTTACTCCAGTGATGTAAATTGTGGAAATTAGTTACTTCATCTCTGGTAAACTTAGCTTCATCCGAATATCCGTCCAAAGTAATTATAGGCGTGTTTTTTTTGCAAGCCCCGGGGGGATTTGGTTGAAAAAAACGACAGCGGGGATTAGCGACGCCATGACAGTAAAAAACATGGAGTTTTCATACAAACTATCGATTACATGTGTGCAATTCGTGCCGGTAACACAGTTTTTCGGTGCGCTTAAGTTAAGCCCCGAGAATTCTCCGGGATTAGTTGTTGTTGCATTTAACATGTTAATTGTTTAGCACTGACATCGTTTTTTTCATCAAATTCCCCCCGGGCTTGCAAAAAAACACGGCTTATGTTCAGTTTCATCTCTTAGCAATAATGTTCGACAAAATTTAGTTCTCAATAACTTGTCGTTTGCTTGGGTGTAAATTCTCGGTATGAAGCACTGCAAATACTCTAGTTTGGGGCAAATGAAATGGTAGCTATCCTCCGTGTGCTATAAGGGAAGGAAAATTCTTTTCTCTATATGTGGTAATGTAGAAGATGAACTTTCTCTCTCTCGTTGCTCCAGTATGTACTCCTTGTTTTCGAAGACGTTGATGGATTCTTGAAAATATCGTATGACTGGGACACCTCCTATTGGGATACATTTCAGCGTAGAGTCTTTGCGCTTCACGACTTCGACCATGAGCCATACCCAAGTACATTTTGCCTCTCATAAGATGATCCAAGAGCTTAACTAGACTATAGTACCTAAGGGAACTAAAAGTAATCTTGTAGAATACTACTAGATTGTTATAACAATGTTAAAAGCGTTAAATGGCCTAGTTATAGGAGGCTCTCAAGTTAATTTAGTATTGCTATGAGAATGCGTCTCTTCCAATAAGATTCGCTCAAAAGAGAACAGAGTACCTACATATTTTGTAAACTTTAAAAATTATATATATCTTTCCCATTTAGTATTTTCTCAGAGAGAAACCAACAATTTTTAATTGTGTGTGTGTTTCTTATGTCAAAAAACTGAAAGGCTTGTGTGAGAATATTTATTTTGTAAGTTAATCAATTATTAATATGCGTTATAATGACGATACTATACCTATATTTATTATTTTTTTCACATGTGAACCGAAAAACATATGCGGTTGAAAATGTATCTACCAATTTGAACTTTTACCTCGAAAAACAACAACACACCTTCAAAATAATGCATATTTTAATTATTCAATTATTTTTCAATGATTTCAAAAGCCTCCTATTGCAATACTTTTGATATTTGGACTCCAGATACTCTTGATATAGGAGGTATTAAACTCAGATCCTGTAAGGGTTTTCATAGAAGTATAAAAAGGCTAAAACTCTTATATAAGTATTGTTATGGGATTATAAAGACTACGAACATCTGTTTAGAGCTGAATTTTCACAAAAAAAATTTACGCGACGTTTTTTTCTTGACCTCAACAGGTAAAGCCCGTCGCAAAGCCGACCCCACCGTAATAAAAAAACGACAAAAAAATGTGTGAAATATGGTTAATCCAGCACTTTGTCACTTTATTGTATGCTTATAAGGCTGATAGTAAAAAAAAATAGTAAAAAGAAAGTTAATCCTTTTTTCGTAAATTCACCTAATAATCAAATAAAAAAACTAAAATAAAAGTTTTTTTTTTAGAAAAAACTAGTTTTTGTTATTATTGATTTTCTCAAAAACTACAAAACATTTTGACATCCGGTTTTTTGTGTTTGGTCAAAAATTAAAAAGAGCATTAAATATTTTAAAATAAATAATACTTAATTACGTAAAATTTTGAGAAAAAAAAATTGTTTTTTTCATTTTGACTTTGAAAATTAATTTTTCAAAAACTATTCATTCGAACAACTTGATTTAAAAATAAAATTAAAGAACGGATTTCTGGCTTTTCATAATGCTATATCATCTGTAGGTGTTAACCGTTATTTTTTAATATTTTTTTTCTGTTGTAAGTGATTTTTTTTTGAAAATGGAAATAGACCCCCTCCCATTCGATTTATTTCTTTTCTAAGTCCATCCTACTGCCTACATGCCCTAGCTTTTTGTCATACTTTATGCAAAGCACCATGTATATCTAGTTGTTTTTCGTTAAAAATTCAAACTTAACGTGAATTAGTGGGTCAATTGTTTATTAAATTCAATATTTTATTTTGTTGATTATTTTTTCTTTGTATACATTGAAAGATAATTTACCATTTGTTTATTAATAAGGGTGATAGTCCTTTATTCTAATAAATAAATATTAATATTTATCTCTATAACTAAAAAGACAACTATTTCAAGCCAATATAAATACGAGCAAGTACGAGGAACCTTGGTATTGGTTTTTAAATTTTAAGCTTTACTAAAAGTTCTAAGTAAAATTATTTTTGCTTTTGCTTCAATTCAACAGTCAACGCAATTCATTTTCAGTTTTTATCTGTTCGCTGACTGGACTGGAGTCAGATCTCGAGTTAACTTCTATAATTGAAGAATGTTCTAAACATTGAATTTGAAATACTACTTTAGTATTGCAGTTGTTTTTTTTATCGTTGTTGTTGTTGCTGCTGAATTACTGCATAATAAAAACTTGATACAGAAATATTCAAAGTGAAAAAAAAACGGGGGATTTCTTGGAAAAAGTAAGTTTGAATTAAATTATAAGTTATTAATAAATAGATAGAACATTGTCAATTGGAATTTAAACACTTGCAAGTTGCAACATAATACAAGATATTATTACTTCTATATTAATGAAGGTTTAATTGTTCTATTAGAAATGTATTTCTATGAAAAAATAAAACCCGGTTCAAGTTTTATTTATTTTTTTGGACGGATTGGATTATTTGTTGTTTTTTTTTTTTTTTTTTCCTAATAAGTTAATGTCAGAAGAGCATATTAAACAAAAGCGATTTCTGGAAAAGTGTCAGTGAGATGATAAGTTTATAAATTCTTACCGCCATATTATTCACTAGGCATTACATATCATTGACTCCTAGTTAAATAAAATATGTAAAACGATTTAAGGAATTTGTTTGTATATTCTAAATGAGATTGAATGTTTTCTTTTATTATTAAACAACCTATTTCATGAAATTGCTTAAAGAATATTACCTTTATTGTTTGGTTTACTGTCAAAGCTTTAAAATTTCAGCTAATCCATTATACCTATTGTGAGCAGGTTTATTAATTTTTAAAAATACAGTGAATCAATGGTTGTCATTTATGTAATAATCAGATATTATGAACATATTTTATAAACTTCTTATTAAAGGTTAAGATAAACAAATAAAAAAAATTTAAGTCGTAGAGAGCTACATAAAATGCATAACGATATTCGCTGAATTGAAAAAAAAAGCAGAAATGTTGGTTTATTTTTGAGTGTCGGCTTCATACAGAACAACGGATTTCCCTTATAAATTTGGTTTTTAAAACACTTTTATTAAACTCCCTCTTTAACATCAAGTTTATAAATAAATTGCATCAAAGTGAACCATACAATTGATCTCGATAAACTATTGAAAAGTTGTTTTAGATTAGCAAATTAGTCTGTGTTTGTTTAGAAAAACATTTATAGGTAGGTACTCTTGTTTGTTGCTAGAACAATTAATTGCATTTTATTTTATTTTTCACGCTTGAAAAAATTTATTTTGTAAAATGTTATTGTAAAACTTCGAAATGTGCTAGTTCTATAATTAACCGTGAGAAAACTTAGGTCGCGTGTGAATTGGATTAAAATCGCATTAAATTTTATTAAAACTTTAATTTTTTTACACAAAAGAGGTGAATCGATATCATTCTGGAAACACTAGCCTAAAATTCAATCTCGGATAAGATTTTATCGAAATTTTAATCCAATTGACACATGGCCTTAATAATAGCCGCGTTTATTATCCACGAAGATCCACATAGATCATACCATGAAAATAAAACGATACGGATCCTAAAACCTAATGAAAACAATGTTGTATACCCGCCTCTTTTCTTCTTATGGTTGTTTATTTTTTCATGTAGACACTACAGTTTGTACTCTCTACCGACTAAAGAGCCGTCTACTCGCCAGAGTTAAAACTTATTTTCGGATCTTTAAAATAGATCCAGATACAGAGCAGGATTCAAAGTTGTTGTTGTATTACGTGTTAAAAGATGATTCCGATCTAGATCCGTAGATAATAAAACGCGGCTATTACGTTTTAAAAGATGATCTCGATCCAGTGCCTTCGTTCTGTAACTTTCGCACCGATCAAATTAGTCGAGAAAAGATGAAAATTGAAACAAATCGTATGAGTTTTGTTCAATTTTTCAACGTTTCTCTATCAATTTTATCAATAAAACGCGGCTATTGGTAAAAGTCTGAAATGTTTTATTTTCATAATTCATTCCAGAATTTTGTAACCAGTTTTTTTATGGAAAACATACGTAGGTATTACTGATTGTAAACCTAGTTTTAACGGTCAATTCTAGATTTTTTTATATTTTGTGGTTTAATAGTGACATACCTATTAACATATCTATGAAAGTTTTAAATCGCTTGACGTGCATAAATATTTTTCTAATTGTTCCGAAAAAGATTACATTCATACCTACCTATATAAAGTTTTTTGTAAATAAGTCTTGCATTTTCAATTAAAAATTAAATAAACACGTATAGGTATCTATCTAAACATAAATACAGGTATAACCTTTCACCATGCGGTTTTAATTGGTAAATCTGTCCGTTGTATATAGTAAGATTTCACATCCATTATACCTACAAATACAACATTGCTAATAATATTGAGACCGATAAAAAGCTAAAGTAGAATCCTAATGTGGATAGTTTGACGTTTATTCGAGTTTGGAATTGGATTTTGTACGATGTTTTCTTAGATATTCGTAGGATTAATTATAATTGAATTGTATCTCGATAGATGTGTCCATGGAGTAGTAGATAATATAATTGTTTAATAGTACTAAATGTGAATATAAAAACCAGGCTACTGTCGACTTGTTTTTTTGGAAATATCTTATTGTACTATGTATATATTCCTAAAAAAACATGCCTATTATACTTCAAAAATTATCTTAATATTGGCTTGATGTCGATGATGAATTAAAATGTTCAATGCACTTGAAAAAATTTCAAGTAGGTATAGGTATTTATGCATACCTGGGTATACCTACATCAAAAAACCCAAAATGTGATCAAATTGGTTTTATCCATCGTTTAAAGAATTATCATATACCTACCTACCTATCATTTATTATAATTATTATATTATTGCAAAAAAAATATCTACCTACATACTTTTTATTGCATTACATACCTATATGAATAGCTTTTTTCAAAGCTGGATTGAAATAATAATAAATTTGATACATACATACATGTAAGCACAAATGAATTCAAAAAAACTTATTGTCGTTTCGTTTTGATGTGACGACGAGGCGACCGACGTGACGTTTCCTATCCACCTATACCTAAGTACATAATATTATAAAATGTATACATACTCACAGTTATACATACATATAACGAATTCTTGGAAAAGAAGAGTCTAACGATTAACAGTGTTCGCAGTGCAGCTCGTGAATCATTAGAATTTTTTTATATTTACGATCATTATTTTGTTATTAATTGTTGTTGTAGGTAGGTATTATGTTTTTGATACTTTATCACTTTATTATGCTGATGATCATCATTTAATTTAGTGGATATTCTCATGATCTATAAAACTATATTCTAAGGATGTGGTGGCAAATCCATAGAATATAATTTTAGGTAGGTAGGTAGGGACATGAAGTTAATTTTATTGGTTTGTTTATGAAAAATTTAACAACAATCACATAGCAATGTATATAGATATAGGTATGTAGGTAGATATAATTTTTAAATTCTTATTGTCAGCATTTTTGTTTATTTTTTTTATTTATTATTATTATTCAGAATCTGCATTGAGTTGAAATTTTGTTGGTATTATTTCTAAATCAAAGTACCTACCTACCTATATGTAAATACGTTGTAGGAATAATAATGATGCTATCTTTGAGAAATATGTGCTAAGTATAAAGATTGTGATACATATTTTAAATAATCTACATAAAATGCACAAGTTGCTCCCTTTTTTTGTTCAAGACGTAATATACATAGCCTCACAGGTATGTAGTGTTTTCGCATGTTTATTAAAATTTAGGTACCTACATAAATATATTTAAAGACATTGGGGTGTATGTATTCATAGGTATAGTCATATCTGAATTGTTGTTTTTTATAGTTATAAATAGGTTTAATTGAGAAGTGGTTTTTATGTGATAACGCACCAGCGTTGGCGGAAATAATTTTTTGTTAGTGCCACCGCTGCCAGAAAAAGGTGCCATTTCAAGCCAATGCGTGCCACCAAGGAAAATAAAAATATGTCATACCATTTCAAAAAATTTATTAATTGCACTTCATTACATAACTAAGTCATTATTGTATTTTCCAAATTACGAAGTTCTTCGCACTCAATGAAAATTAAAACTTTTGTAATGGTTTATAGATTTTTTCATTGCAGATACTGACGCATGTATTAATTTAAAAAGAAAGAATTAAATTTGTTACGAGCAAAGATGGATAAAAAGAAAAAAAAATTTAAATGATATTTAGGGCCAGTTTCACAGTGCATACTTAACTAAATAAGTGGCACTTAATTTTCCCATTCATGGACTTTAGACGTAGTTTTAAGGTCTGAGTAAGTGGAACTTAAGTGGCCAATATGGGAGACTTAAGTGTCACTTATTCCGATAAGTTTACACTGTGAAATTGGGCATTAGTTTTCCATATCTGGAACTTAAGTGACACTTATACTTTACTGTGAAACTGGCCCTTATACGTTATTATATAAAACGCTTTTAAAAAATTGGTAGCGAAATTTCTAATGCATACATATTTTTTTTTTAACGCAGATGGCGTGTTCTCCATGACATACTTTTAGAAAAGTTTCGTCTTAATATATTTTTAATTTTTCAAAGAAAAACAAATCGCGAATGACCATATTTCCCAAACATTAAACAATACAAATCTAACAGATAATAGCCTAGTTCCGTAATCCGTTACTTTGAATCTTTGTGCATTTGTGTGAACTTCTGCACAAAATCTGTCAAAGTTCATATAAAAAAATGAAACGGGTAGAAACTCACAGAAATGTACCAAGTTTCAAAGTAAAGGAACACACCTAATATTTGAAAAGATCACGTTTAGTAGTGTGCGTGCTTTTTTGTGCTTTATAAACGTTCTGGGAATTAGTTTTTTGTTTGTCAAATATTTTATTTTACTATACCTACCATTGCCATTTAAATGAAAAAGTGCCAAAAGTGCACGATCGTGCCACATCGGCAACGCACTTTCAGTTAGGTTGCCAAGCTTTCACACCATCATATTAATATTTAAGGTTTGAATAAGAAAAAAACACTTGGGAGAGCTACCACCAAGCACGGTTGCCACTTGAAAATAAAGTTCGTGTCCAAAATTGAAAATAAAAAGGACCAACTGAACCGAAATATATGAACTCATCTCATTTATTTCAACATATTCTTCATATTACACAGATGAAATATTAACAAATCATAAATAACGAAACATACAAATATTAACTTCTCACAGAATTTTAAAATGAGATCACAGTATAAGCATTAGTTTGCATAAAAATTAAAGTGAAGTTTCATTTTTCATTTCCTAAAAAAATTACCAAATAGAATCAAAAATGACCATTTGACCAAGTTAAAAAATAATGACCAAATGTGGTCCCAAATGTGGTCCCAAATGACCAAAGTGGCAACCGTGCCACCAAGTTTTGTGGCTGGAGTACCTAATAGCTATTTCACGAATACCGCGCGTCAATCATAAGAACCCTTTTTTATGGCGCTTGATCTATTAATTGTGCAATTTTAATTGAAAAACTTTTCTCCGTCATGTCACTGAGAGTCGAACCAGACCAAGTTTCCTTCAGAGCAATAGATATGCGCTACGCATTGCGCTACCGCTATAAATCACGTGATCAGGCCGATCCCAATTTAGGTTTTATTATTGGACAACTGATATTTTTATTGCGCACACACAAGTTGTTGTTGTATACTGGTTTCTTTCGTGGTCAGGCGTATGTTTATACGAAGAAGAAAAAAACCAAAACAATAGAAAATATTGTCTTTATATATATACATATATAGATATAGTGGACTATATAAAATGAAATTCAATTCAAGTTCAATTCAATTCAATTCAAATAAACTTCTATTTCGAAAGATGTTGGTTAAGGGTGGCTTCTAGCCACGGTGGTAGTCAATCCAATAGATCTTAAAATCCAGTTTAATAAAACATGAGTTTGGCAAACGACTGTTGTAAGAATATGTATGTTAAATTGAAAACGACGAAGGAAAACAACAAAAACACTCCCTAGTAATGACATGAATTTTATCGTTTTTTTTTCATCTTTATTAAACATTTTTTGATATTTTTTTAGTTTGAAATGACAAATTTAGGTGATAGAATTTGGTAAAAAAATTAAATTCATTCTTCTTTTTTTATTTGCAAATTGATTCACTATATCTTCAGGGATAACATTCATTTCTTTATAAATATTCAACAAAGCTAATCCGAAAACCTAGTATTGCAGTTGTTGTGACCCTCAGCCCATTTTCAACCGTCTTATATATAGATAGTATTTAATTCCAAAGCAGTTGGTCACACAATACAATGTAATAATAATGGAAATGGTTTTTTTTACAGTTTTTCACAATGTATTTTCAAATGCTCAGTCAGTTTCATTTTATTTTTCGCTAAAACCACCTCCTTCTCCCGATTGCAACAAAGCTGAAACTTATCTAGCAATAATTATTTTTAACGAAGTTATACAACGTGTTGCAGGTAACTTTCCAGCGGGCGATAGCTCCTGCGTATTCCGCGATTTTAAAAGCGGTTTTCCGTTTACCGCACCAAGTCAGAAGGTTTAGTCCTTCGCAAGCGGCGCGACGCGGCGCGACGCGGCGCGGCGTACTAAATTTGTCTCGTCAAGAATTTCGATAATAGTTCTATTAGCGTGTTCTATAAGTCGTTTTCTATGCTTTCGCCCAAAAGTTTTTATTTTATTTCGTACTGTCGGGATCCCAAGATCCCTGTATGATCTTCGTTTCTAATGCACCAAGGCGCATTAACAAATGATCTTACTCTTAGCAATTTATTTTCAAAAGATTGTTAAATATTTAAATTAGAATCGCGAGTACAGACCCAGAGTTGTATACCAGTATGCCATAAGTTCAGACGGGCCCTTAAGTACCTGCCTTTTTAAAATCAGCTTGTTTCCTATATTAAGCTTATAGTGTTTCCCGAGTAACCAGTATACATTTCTCTGAAGTCCGAATTTAATGTTTAAAGGATCCTCCACGCCAACACGAATCGGTCACTGCGACGACGAAAACAATAATAACAACGTGTTGTTTTCATTGACAACCACGTGTTGTTATTATTGTTTTCGTTTTCGCCGCGACAGATTCGCGTTGTCGTTGGTTAATTCTTCGCATTTTTTTTTACATGCGCCTTCCATTTTAATTTTGCGTCTAGTCATACCGAAATATTTAGCTTCGTTTGCGAATAGAACTCTAGTTGTATTTACAAATCTATCTATATTCTTGTACGTAAAGTCCACGTGGACTGATTTAAATTCGTTGATTGAGATTGGTTGAGATTTTTTTCATTTTATTTAAAATTTACATAAAATGGAAATAAAAAACAAGTTCTAATGGATGGTGATGAAATAATTTAGTTTTTGTTTTGTTTTCCAAACAAAAAAAAACCCTAACTTATTCTTGACCAGAGTGTCAATTGTCAAATATTAATTATCGACGAGTACTGGGACAAAAAAAAAGAAACCGGTTGAATGACAATCGAGAACAAACTTGTGCAGTAAAAATGCTACCTTAAATAAAGAAAAACACTGGCATTTGGATGGAGTTTTTTTGTCGTACTTTCATATCAGCTAACACAATTCTAATAGGCAGAATGTGAAGACTCAAACATATATTTATCTTATTTATAATATTTCTTCCTTTTGGAGAAAGAAAGTTCAGTTGTGTCCAATCGTCATGTGAATAGTTATTATAACTCATAATAAACAGATTAAAGCTATGCAAAACTACATATTATGTATGTATATATAAAACGTCATTTTCAACATTTATTACTACAGCCCAGATACACTATACTTTTGGTGTGGACAAAAACCAAGAGAAGAAATTCTGGCAAAAAGGTCCGCATTGAAGAATCTGGCTTACATAAAAAAGCTATTCAGGGTTACATGTCGAAAATATCGTTTTTCGCATTTTGAGATTTTGATGACATTTTCTTAAGAATCACGTTCTGCACAAATTGTAGATAATAAGAAAATCAGTTTTTATATGGAACCTTATGCAACCTTTTTTTTTTTTTTTGATTTCCTGTAAAATTTGTAAACTTAGCAGTTTTACGCATTAAAAACACGATATGGCGCTGTCAAAAATCGAGAAATAACTAAAATGCTTATATGACCCTCTATACAAAAATATTAACATTTCTTTTTTAAGATTTATCATTTAAAAGATACTCATGTCGATTATGGAATTTGCAATACTGGATCCGCCAGTCATCAAAAATTGGCTGTTTATTTTAAAGATATCTAATAATAGCTGTTCTTTATTTTCCCCCAGATCCGAACCAGATTGGATTTGCTTACGAAATTACATGTATTACAAAAACAACACAAGATCCAACTTTGTTTTGGATTTGGATTTCCAAATCCATTTTGAACACACACCCTTAATTTTTAAATGCTGTCAGTAGTGTAAAGAAAAAGACAACGGGTGTAGGTATACAAATAAAAAAAAAAAACAAACAAAAGTTGTCACTGAGATCCTGGGTTGTTTTATTTTCATGATCTGAACTGGATTGGATCTGGGGGAAAATAAAACACAACTTACATTTACAAAAAAAAATATTAGGTACGACACTTTTTTCCATATGAGCGATCAGTTATACAAAATATCGCTCACTCAAAAATGCAGAGTTTGGAAAACATTTTTTTTACAGGTTAATTCAATCGAATGTTTTTTACAATTTTTTTAGATTATTTGACCTTTTATAAAAAAGCATTAACATAGTTTTCCAATAGGTAGCGTATGATTTATGAGATTTATTATTTCGTAGATCGGCAGATCAGTTGCATCTTTTAAAAACATTTCCTTACTCAGAATCGGAGCGTCTGCTTTACTCAGGTAAGGCGCCAGTTATAGCGATCAGAAAAACCCATCCGAAAAACTTGAAACAGTATGAAATTGATTCTTTTTTCTGATGGTTGTTAATAGCAATCAGAAAAAATGTGTCAGAAAAAGCGAAGCAAACCGAAAACAAACAAACAACCGCCAAGATTTTTTCTGATTGAAATGTCTGAAAAAAATTTTCGGATGGAATTCTTTCAGTGGAACAGAAAAAAATTGGAACACAAATCAGTGGAACGATTTGCTTTGATTTTCTAATTTATTTTCACTTTTAATTTGCGATTCCTATATTTTTTAAGAGTTAAAAGGGGCCCAAAAAATTTTCTGGCCAAACGCCAATGCGCTTAATATAAATCTGCGTACGTACATACATATTTTTATAATGAGGATTGATTCCAAGAAAAATTAAAATCAAATGGAACTTGAAAGCTTATTTTGCGATAATACATGGCTTCATATGTTTCACAATCGCTAAGTTGAAAGCTTAGCTTTAGCTAGAGAAGAACAAAAAGATACAAAGAATGCAAAGATACATTTGAAAACAATAACAATAACCGGTCGTATAGTTATTTTATTCTATTATATATAGGTATGTATTATGTGTATGTATACATAACTAATTGGCTTCAATCGGCTGCAATGCACAAACTCGTCGTATTTATAAAATATTTGGTGTAAGTTTTTCTCTATTTATAGTAGTCAACAATGATGACGATTTTAAAAAGTTTATTCAAACATAAGATTCTGTAGCTACATACCTATATGTTCATTATAGGTATGTATTTTGGTTTTAATACAGTTAAATTGAAATGAAGCACGTTAAGTTAAGTGTGAAGATCAGTAAGTCGAAGTATGTATGTGATATTCCATCGGTGATGGTAGATCGTAAACGTCGACCTTTGGCTAAAAAAAAACAGTTAATTGATGAGAAAATTTGTGATTTTTGTCTGCATATTAATTGTTGATGTGTAAACATCTATGCCGGCGGTATGATAGATAAACTAAAAACGTGTCACACATTATTTCCCACACATTACGTTGTTATTGGGTCCGTTCAGTAACAAAACTCCGGCACTTGGACGAACATTGTTAACATGTTAACCGTGAGTCCGGGAACTCACACAATTTTTGTTTTCCTTGTGAGTTTTTATAGACATCAACTAAAACTTAAATGAAAAACTATAAGTATACCTATGAGTGATTACCCGTTTACAGCCTTAGTTTGTTTGCATATTAAGTTAACTGGTACATTTTTTGTTTCACATAGGTACTAGGTAGGGTAAACTGATAAAGAGTTGATCAGGGTACACAGTGAATCACTTGCACTCACACTGACTATTTATTTTTAAAGGAATTCGAAAAGGGAAAAGAAATATACATTCTTCCTGCACCTTGCATCAAACCACGCATCGGTCTGAGCGATCCCGTAGGAGAAGTCGGTTCGTTTCGCATTTTTTGTTAAAGCCCCCTATTGCCCGTGTACACGTATACCCAAGTCACACGTGTAATTAAATCATTATTCGTATATGAACAACTGTATTAATATTTACGCGTGTATCTACCTATTTATTGTTATCACGTGTATTTATTGTTATTACGTGAATATATAGTACACACACATGTAATTACTTGAAAATCGAACTTATGATATTTTCTGGTCCAAGAGAGGTTGAAAAATGGACGAAAAGGCCGTAACTAGGTAGTTCTTTTGAAAATATATTTTTATTGCTGTAACATAATATCAAATATAACCTAAAAACTTTTTTTTACACTTAAAAATATCTTGAAATCGCTTTATTCTGGTCAGTTACAAAAAAATCTGTGCTTTTATAATTACACGTGTATTTTTTTTTAAGACCAAAGTTTTTGAATCGGGACGTAAGATTGGTCTTTTTTATTTCATGGATATCAATCTGTCTGTGACCAAAGTATCATCCTTGTATACCGATAAGGTTCAAAATCTAACTTTCGATCATCAAAATCGGTAATGGTAATAGTACTGGTAGGTACTAAATTGCTCTTACCAGATGAGACAAAATCAAACGGTTTTACGTTTCTGAATTAACTAGTACGTTTAGGTTAGGTTTATAGGTACACATCCAAATTTTGATTTGTATTCTTTCTATTGTGTCCTTCCAAAGTTAACAAATGATTGAAAATATAAAAGTTATCAAGTTTTTAAATAAAAGCCATTTAAATTGAAAAAAAGCAAACAATTTTTTTTAGTGCCAACTAAAAAAATTAGATGATCGGTTTGGCAGTTGTTATTTAGTATCACTCAAGTATTTGGTGTTTCATTCAAAAGTTTTAAACTAAAAAAAGTCTTTTAGGTTTATCAAGCATCTTTTTCTTATGCACTGATATGATTAACTATACTCCGTCGAATGCCCGAACTGTACACTTGGCAGTATTAAATCATATACCTATCAAGTATCAACCATTAACTATCAAACTATAAAATAAATATTTTCCTCTTTTCAGAAAAAATACCCAAACTATTTCATACTACACAAGCGATAGCAAAAATACGAGTTCAAAATGAGTTTGTGGTCTTCTGTAGATACTAACGGAATGTATGACATGAAGTCCTTTTATGATCGAAAAGGCATGTATGAAATTCGTGTGAAATATGCAACCTGGATTGAGGATAAATTAGAGTGAGTCCATTAAATAATATGTATTTTATGTTGAAAAATATTTGAATAACAAAAAAGGTATGCCAACTAACTAGAGACAGCAATCCCGAACATTATTTTGTATATTGTTTCCTGAATTACCAAATTTTGTCTACGTTCCACAGATAATAAAGGGTTTTACAATAGGGACGGATATCAATGAGTGTTTTGTTCTTTTTGAAGGGCTTATCAATCACAATCGTTCAAATGGTGGCTTCAGATTTTAAAATTATTCTGGTGCATAAATCAGACTGAATTTGAGGAGATAAATGGTACGAGTTATGTTGACTTTTAGAGGCGGTTGGGGGTAGTTGGCAAAGACCTGTGACTTAAGAAAATCATACAGGAAAAAGCCTAACGGGGTCAAATCGCACGATCTCCCGTTAAAAGCTATTTTGAATCAATTATTGAAATTATTACATGAAGGGCTATATTTTCACCTATTCTCTTTGTATTCGTTTACAAAACTCAAATAAAATAAATAAATCATCAGAAAAAACATTTTAAAGTGCGATCGCGGGTGCAACAGAATTGGCCTAATCTTTCAAGATTATAGTACCTACGAAAAATACAAAATCTGTTAATTGTGAAACATTTACTGTGCTATTTTTACAAATATTTAACGACGTTGATTCAATCAACTAAAGAAATAAAAATAAAGATTGAAAACAAACGTAAAAATTAATTTTTCACTTTTAAAGAAATCGCGGGTGCAACATCACATCATCGCGATTGCTATAAACAACCATCAGAAAAAAGAATCAACTTCACACTGTTTCAAGTTTTTCGGATGGTTTTTTCTGATCGCTATAACTGGCGCCGAATGATGAATATTAACACCAGAAAAATGATAAAGGAACTGGATAAGAGATCAAACGACGTAGTTTAGTTTTTTTTAGTTATTATTGTCATGAATCTTTTTCTCTGGCACTAGCATTGTTCACTGATTCACTGGCCAAGTTTTCACAACTTTCCGAATTTAAGTAATTATTAAATGATAATAAATTTCCCTCAGAATTTGGAGTAATTTCAATATCAGGTACCCTACTTTAAATATTTGATTTTAAACCTTCATAAAGGAAGAACTTGGTGATCTTTAAGATCAGACTACTTTACCAACTTCGAGGGGCAGAAGCTGGTTTCTGGTTTCGATGGCCCCAGAAACACTATCCAAGTTACACAGACTAAACGAGACAATAAAAGTCTGACAGTAGAGGCAATAATAAACAACAATAAACACGTGGCTACAATCGACACCGGTGCCACCCTCTCCATTGTACGAAGCGACTTGGTCAAGATGAATTGGCTACATAACACCAATATCTACCGTCTGAAGACCGCCACAGGAGAGGCAGCAAAAGTGTATGGTGAGGTTCGTCTAACGATCCGTTTGGCAGAACTGGAGTTTTCGCATCTATTTCTGATAGCGGATATATGTGACGAGTGCATCGTTGGAATCGACTTCATAAAGGAGCATGGAATAATTTTGGATATCGGTAGGCAAGTTCTAAAGTACCAAAATGTGGAGATTCCGATGATCTATGGCAACGAAAACTCAACAACTATTAGCACCGCCATCAAAGAAGACATTTGCTTGCCTGCTTCTTCGGAAGTATTCGTGTGGACGAAACTAAAAGATGGCTTTGGAAGCCATCGATACCTCATGGTGGAACCAGATACGGAACAATATTCCCAAAACATCATGGAAGGGAAGACTCTTGTGGTTCCAAAGAACAACATGGTACCTGTACGGATACTGAAAATTAAACCGTATGAAATTAAGCTCAAAAAGGGAGAAATAGTTGGGCAATGTGAATTTGTATCCGCGATTACTAAAATCACCGAAGCGGAAACAAAGAAGCCTATTGACTCCGAAAATTTAAAAGCCCACCTTTTGAAGTCATCTTATCTGAGTCAATATCAGCTTAATGTTGCTGGAGACCTTCTTCATGAGTATGCTGATATATTCTCTTCACCCAACGGGCAGTATGGCCGAACACAACTAGTACAGCATCGAATCAATACAGGAGATGCAAGACCAATTCGTCAACCAGCAAGATGTCTCCCTTTGGCAAAACAAGCTGAAGTTGAAGAAATGATATCGACCATGAAGGAAGATGGGGTAATCGAAAATTCCAAAATCCCTTGGGCATCACCAGTCGTTCTTGTCAAAAAGAAAGATGGTAGCACTCGATTCTGTTTAGACTATCTACTTTTCACGGCCGGTTAGTTGAATACAGGTTTTTGTATAGAAGAATCTCGCTACTTTTTGCAAAGATTTAAATTTTTTTGCCAAATAAAAATCTGGAAATATACGTCCACTAGAAGGGTAGTAATCAAGAATCGGAAGTGCTCCATGCCTCCATTTAATCGATCGTAATTCTGAGGAAATAGGCGGATACCACGCCACCTGAAAGGAGAACCTCAAATATTTTTTTTTCTTTTGTATCCACTTTAAACCCTACCTCTCTGCCAAATTTCATCATTTGGAAGCGCTCCATAAAAATGATAATAATTTTGAGAAAACGGGTGCATACCACGCCTCCTGCAACGAAAACTTCAAATATCTATAAATACAAAATCTACCACTGGGCGTCGGGAAGTGATCCATTTAATTTTGATGTTTTGTGGGTGAATGAGCGATTTTTTAAGTCCTATATCTCAGGAACCACTTGTGTTAAGGGGTTTAAATTTTGTAAGGCCCTTGTATTTGGTCAGCTTAGCAAATATTAGAGGGGAGTCGAAAATCGCTTGAATTTGTTCCTGCAAAAAGGAGATTAGTGTCAGTGTACTTCTGTAAAGCAGCCTCTTTTCTTTTCACTGTTTCTATCCCATTTCAGCTGATATTTTTATAAATAACGAACAAAATATGATATTAAATAGTTAAAACCAACAACCTTGAATAGCAAAAATTATTATTATTTTATCAATAAAATATGATAAATCACGTTATAGTAGTAGTAAGTTGCACCCGCAATCTTAATATCGCGATCGAGGGTGCAACCAATTTGATTCAGCGTTTTTTTCAGTTCTACTTACAATTTACTCTCAATTACGACTGGTTTAATTTTGTTTTTGATTTCTTCTTATTTTTACAAAGTTTCAAAACGTAAGCACTTTATTTCTGTAAAAAAAAAACTTTTATATCTTTTGTATCGCGGGTGCAACAATCTTACAATGGCTATTTCCAATCAAAAATGCTAAAAAAGTAATACAAAATTCTTAAATTTTTTTTGTGGAAACGATTAATTGACATTTTTCACATACGTCTAAAATGTAAATGATTATCTTAAACTGTCGGTAATGGCTATTCCGCGCGTGTATTACCAGTATAATGGTAATTGCAGTTCGTAACGACTCTTCGTGCAAAGTGCAAAAAAAATGGTTCCTTTAAGTTATAGGTTTCTTTTTTTGTTTTTGTTCCTCCTAGTCTTTCCCTTCTAATTTGCGTTGTTATAAAAAAATTTCAAAATATTGTTATTCAAAATTTGATGTTGAAAATCTTCTATAGCGGAATCACCTATTTTTAGTTTAATTAGGGAGATTGCTCGATTTTTGTATGTATTTATAATATTATTAATTTTTTTCAATTTCCTTACAGGGAAAAAAATACAGACAGAATTGATGAGGCGGCTATACAGTTTTGCAACGATTTAGAATACTATATAAGGAATTCGTCAGACACTTCAATAGATTCAGAAACCAAGAACTTTTTAATGTGCAGCCGCATGAGGCAAATTTCAGCTTTAGAGTTTTTTACGCATCTGCTCGAAGGCATGGCCATGGAAGTTTTATTAACATCTCATGAGGCAAGGCCCAGTAATGAAATGCACCAACTTGAATACATAAAACGGCTTATCATATCTTGCGATGAATTCTATCAACTACCAAATATTTGTCTTGAACCAGAAATGAATGAAATTTCTCGTGCTATAAACTATTTAGTAGACATTTTTCAAGCTTGTGAGAAATTTAAGAGATCTGTTTTTGAAGAGCTTAAAAATTGGCAGAGACAACAAATTCGAAATTCCATTGAGGATGTTCCTCAGAAAGATAATTTGATTCAAATACAAAATACTGTTCAGGCAGATAAATTGAATCAAATTCAAAATTGTATTGAAAAATTGGTTGAAGTAAATTTTAGGTTAATTCAGTTAACTGAATCAATAAGGATGAGAAGAAGGCAAATGCCTGATGATAAATATGAATATGAATATGAAAAGCTAGAGCAATTGACCCAGCAAATCCAAATCACACAAAAGAACTTAATGATTGAATCATTTATTGTGGACAATCAGCCTAACCAGGTCATCAAAACAAATACAAAGTAAGTTTACATATATAAATAATGAAAATAATATGTTTATTTTGCATTCTTTTATTTTATTATTTGTTTATTTTAAATAGTTTCTCGGCATCAGTGAGATGGTTGATTGGACCACAATTGGGATCGAACAATAGGATCTCAAACGTTAAATGTATAGTTGTATCAGGTACGGTAATTTTTTTTTGAAGAAGAAGAAGAAGAAGAAATCTAAAATTTGTATGTATGTATATGAATTTGGTATGCATATACTCAAGTACCTTGAGAATCAACTATACATCCAACAAGAACTATGTTTTTGTTGTTTGTTTTATTGATAAGATTTAGCACTTCACTGGTTGAAAATAATACCTGTTTTATTTATAATTGTAGGTTTTTTGGTAAAATATCCTTTTTTTATTGTTTTGTTTTTAATTTTTTTTTTAAACTTCTATACAAAAAAAGTACAAAAATGTCTATTTAAACGTTTTTAAATGTTTCTTTTTAAATTCTATTTCAGAATTACAAGCAAGATCTCTCTCTAAAGAACCTCAAATAAACCACGATATAGAATCATCGTCGAAGGAAATCCTAAGAAATGAAATAAAGCTGGAATACCAAGAAGAGAATCGTGTATATTCCGCTAACTTCAAGTAATATTTAATTTTCATTTATAGCTCATGGCTCAGTTAAATTAAAAAAAATTAATATTAAATAATTTATTTATGATAAACAGAAATCTGCAAATCAAAAAAATTCAACGATCAGAACGCAGAGGAAGTTCTGAGAGTGTAATGGACGAAAAGTTAGCCCTACTCTTTCAAATGACTGTAAATTTAGGAAATTCTTCTTTTACTGTAATTACACATTTACTTGAAATAGAATTAAATAGATGAAAAAGATTATATATTTTCAAAAATCAACAGATCTCTACACTATCTCTACCCGTTGTTGTAATTGTTCATGGAAATCAAGAGCATCAAGCTTGCGCCACTATTTTGTGGGATACTTCTTTCGCTGAAGTCGGCCGGGAACTATTTGTAGTTCCGGATAGAGTTACATGGACAAAACTTTCAGAAGCACTTTATTGTAAATGTTTTTCAGAAACAAAACGTGGATTCACCGATGCAAACAGATATTTCCTTTGTGAGTAAATATGTACATTATGTATATATTTGTATTTATAGACTAATTCAGTATTTATAAGAATTTTTGTTATTTTTTCAAAATTTTATTTTTACTTTGAAATTGTAACTCAGTACCACCTGGCACCTACCATAACATTGTATTCCCTCTCTTTCTTTTAAAATCACATTTCTGCATCAAAATTCAAAATGTATCTACCTAATTTTATTTTTGCGACAGTCAAAGTGTTTTTTGTTTAATTCAACTTTATTTATTTTGTCTTCAGATGAAAAGTTCTTTCCAAATTGCAGTATGATACCAGAGGCAGAAATCACTTGGGGGAGATTTTGCAAGGATGAATTAACTGGTTATTATTTCACATTTTGGGATTGGTTCTACCACACAATAAAATTGATCAAAGAGCGTTTACTTGAACCATGGAATGATGGTTTGATTGAAGGCTTTATTAGTAAAAGCGCTGCGACAGAAAAACTACAATCGCAACCACCAGGCACGTTCTTACTTAGATTTTCGGATAGTATTAAAGGTAAGTCAAGTGATTTTTTTTTGTTTTTATCTTGACGGTAACGATACGAATTTAATTTACAGGGGCTATCACAGTATCTTTTGTCACCCAGTTTAATACAGTTGATCATGTTCAACCTTGGACTGTCAGAGAACTGCAAAATCGCTGCTTGGCTGATCGAATTAGAGACTTGGAAGAGTTGAAAAATCTTTTTCCTTATGGAATCCACAAATATCTTTTATTTAACAAATTTTGTTCACCAGGTATAATTTAAAATCAACAAAAAAAAATTACCTTCTTAAAAATTTAGTTACAATATTATAATATTTAATTTTTTAAGATGATAAAAAAGTTAGCGGTGGCTATGTTCCTGGCATACCAATAACAACTATTATCCGAACTAGGCCAGTGATAGAAAATGAAAGAGCAACAATAAATTTAGATCAAGAGAACACAATGGTATTTGAAGATATGTTAAAAGAGTAAGAAAACGCAACATTTTTAATTATAAATTTAAATTTAAATTTAATTTAATTTAATTTGAATTTGAATTTATATGTACATATTTTGAATTTTATAAGCAAAATATCATATTATTTACTTTGTTAACTATTTTCATTGCAGAGATGAGAATTCTATGGATTTTAATTTCGATCTTAGTTACATCGAGTATAATAATAAACCTTATCTTGATAAAATTATTCAGAACTTCTAACTATTATTTAATCTTATATTTTATTATATGTATTTTTATTGTTTGAAATGAAATCTTATCTTACGTTTTCAATGTTTTATAAAAACAAAAAAAATCTCAGGTAAGTTAACGACCATGTTGTTAAACAAACCTTGTTCTTTGTGATAAACTGAAATACATGCAGACGATTCTCAATTGTTTCAATTGCTTATAAGTTATAACTGTTTTAATTTCTTTTATAATAGATATTCAAAGAAAAAAAAAATATACCAATATGAATCAGGTATACCTACCTATCTAGAAAATTACAAATAGAAAAACTTCGATTTAAATTTTTTCTGTTTTTTTTTTTTTACTTTATATTAATAAAAAATTACGTTATAAATAAATAAAACAAATAAAACAAAATTAATAAATATAAACTTGAAAATTTTATAAAGTTGTTTTTATATTATATTGCGTTTGAATGTGTAGTTTAAATGGATGCAATTAAAATAACACTTATTTATCTTCATCAGGATTTGTTTGTACATATGTACATATTTTTTTAAATTTGATTGTTCCAGTAGGTAGTAGGTACCTACTTTTTTCATTAAAATTAATTTACTTTTTAAACATTTAAAACCTATTTAAAAAATTTGCTTTTTGTATAAAATGTTTGTTAGTTAATGAATCCTACAAAGATGAATTAGTTGAATTAAGATCAATTAATTGAATCCATTTAATTTGATCATTAAAGCCCAATACAGAAACAACTCCTAAATTCAATATATTGTACCTACATACCTATGTTATAAATTTAATATTTAAGTGCATCTATTGTGTATGCTTAATTTTGTAGTATGTAATTACTTAAATACTTTATACTCGTATATATTCAATAAAACGCATTTCTATACAAATATTTAAAGGTTTAGAAAATTATCTTGTCCAGGTTGGATTCCGCATGCAGCAACGCAATGCATATTTCGTAAGGTATTGTAGCTGATCTTAAATATTCAACCAAAATGAACCATAATTGTATGGACTATAAATAATGAACCATACATCACATGTTTCATATTTACTATTACACTATAAATAATGAACCATACATCACATGTTTCATATTTAAGAGACCTTCATAATTTATAGGGTCTACTTAAATATTTAGGTCATACTATGTTTGGTTTGTTATACAGGGTGTCCCGGACGTGGTTGGAAGTATTTTAGAGCGTGCAATGGTTCTTGGGTAGATTCTAAGGAAAAAATCGTTGTACAGTAAAAATCTATCTCCAATTTTGACATCATTTATCGTGGATTTAAGAAAACGCTTCCTTTGGTGTACCCTGACCATTGTTAACTAAAATTGCTCTGCTAATTATAGTGGTAGAAACTTCGTTTAGTTTTTAGAAGAAATATTATTTTTTTAAACTGCTTTTAAATAAAATTGATATCTTGTCCCAGTCTAAAGATATGCTAGCCTGTGCCATTTTTTCTGTCAATGGTAATTTTTTGACTTTAGGTAATAAACATAACCTTTTGCTAGTTTTTCTTGTGAAGCTTATTAAACTAAATAAAAAGTGAAAAGTGGCGCGTTAAATCCTGTAAAAACGCCTATAGTAAGTAGTTTAAAATTTTTTTCATTTCAAGTGCTGATTTTGTTTTATATTCCACAAAGTATTGTGAAGAAAATTTAAAACATTCGAAAGAAACTTTGCACTATGGGCGCTCAAATTGAGCGCCTTGCCAGGACCAACAAAAAGTAAAACAATCGTGGAAGAGAATTTATAATTTTAACAGACGTTTTTTTTATATTCAACCAATTTGGTATTTTTTAAGAGGTTTTTTCATCCATCGTCGTCGTGACATCTTTCAATGGAATTTGACAGTTGATAGCTTAACAGATACGTGACAATCTATATTTTGAGGCATAGATAATATTTCGTTGCAAATGTCAACAGATTGCCCTAAAAAAACATTTTTCTGGAGCAAAAAATAAATTCGAATTTTTTCGTATTTTTCAGGGTTTTTTAATCTATCGCCTTCGTAGGCGTCCTGTGATGGAATTTGACAAATAGGAGACAAATAATATTTTGAAGCATAGAGAACATTTCGTTCCAAATCGACTGCACTAAAAAAGCAAACAAGGGAAACAAATTTTATATTACCTTTGCAAAAATCCAAAATTAAATTTTTAAGATGTAGATTGTATTGCACTAGAGAACTAGAAGAGCGAACTAAACTGTGGAATTTGAGACACAATCAGCCCGTGAAATGAAAACATTGTTAACTCCATATAATAAGTGTTTTTACACAATTTAACACAGCACCGCATGTTGATTTATATTTTTTTAAATAAAGTATTGCAAGTTTTCACTATTCTTGCTATTATTTCATTTTTTATTTAGTTTAATTATTTTTTGTTCACTATTTTAACGGTGAAAATCTCGAATAACTTTCATTTAGATTTTCAAAATGACAGAAAGGCACCTTTTTGTTTTTTATTTTTTTTTTAAATTTGGTGCTTCACTCACATACCAGGGATGGAAAATTCGGTACAATTGTATCGAATTCGATACAATTGAGTTTGGTCAAGTACAAAAGTACAATTTGCCTTAATTCAGTACAATTTTATGAAACCTGTTTTCTTTAAATTTGCAAATTTTGAAAATCAATAATTATGTGGAATTCCATTCAACAAAACAATCGATTTTTTTTCTAAAAAGAATCGATTTTTGTGTGTGTTTTTGTGTGTGACACTTGACAGCAGCAATTTTGAAGTAAAGCGTCACAAAATATTCAATTTGGAATTTATGAGGAAGTTGTTTACAAATCAACTTACCAGTGTTTAAATTTCACTAATCAATCACTTAATAAACTTTATAAAACAAAATAACTAAAGCAACAAAATCGAACTTAATAATTCCATCAACAAAATATCAAGATGAGTTCTTTGACTGGTAGTTATTTTGCGACGAGAATTTCACGCAATAGACTATGAATTGCAAGACTTTGTGGACGACAGATGGATATATTAAAGGAAATCGGTTGGTATATTTGTTTACATCGCGACGCGAGACTTCCTATGAAATTCAGTTCTCTCCCAAAACAATATTCTTTGCCCATGAACTGCAGAACCACTCACGCTTATTGACTTTCGAGAAAATTATTTCCACTATCTTTTATTGCATTTTTGAATTTCACTTCACCGAGAACGGCTTAAAAATACACTGAAGAAAGTAATTATTTACCTTATTTGTTAAATGAAACTAAGGGCCAGTTTCACAGTGAAGTAAGTGTCACTTAAGTGCCAAATATGGAAAACTAATTCCCAATTTCACAGTGTAAACATATCTGAATAAGTGACACTTAAGTCTCCCATGTTGGCCACTTAAGTTGCACTTACTCAGGTAGTAAAACTTCGGCTCAAGTGCCAAAACGGGAAAGTTAAGTGCCCCTTATTTTGTTAAGTGTGCACTATGAAACTGGCCCTAAACTTATTATTGTCTGTGATTTATTTGTTATTATTATAATTGAAAAACAACACATAAATGTTTAATATAAAATTCACCGAAAATTCCTTGCACAAGCCGTTCTTTCCGTTCTCCATTCGTCCGCAAATGTCGAACTAATTATTTCATACCAGAAATGGCGAAACAAAATGCAAGTTCAAACGTGTTCTGCCTTGACAGCAACAAGAAACTTGTTAAAGAATTCATCGTGCTATGATTTTTTTGATATACATGGAAATATTTTGATAAGTAACGTGCAAAATGCAAGAATTTTGACAAGAACTTTTATACTGAAAAATAATTTTGTAAATAATTTTCGCTTCTGTCAAAGTGCTTGCATTATGTACGTTTTTCAACTTTTTTTTTATTATAAAGTAGTTATTTCTTTATATTTGATGTTTTTTGTTTATTTATGTTTGTATTGTTTGTGTTTTAAGGAATAAAATATTTTCTTTACATATAAAATATTTTTTCATTCAACAAAAAAAAAATTCAGTACAATTGACTTCATTTCAGTACAATTTTAAAGAAGTTTTCAGTACATTCAAAAAATTTCATTTTCCATCCCTGTCACATACACTGTATATTTGATACATACCTCTTCCTTATCTTCATATTCTAAGATAACATGTCACTTTAGTGTACAAGACGTCAAACGGTGACAAATAATTTTGATTCTTGTTCATTTTCAAGATAGTTTTTATCGTTTTTATATTGTTTTCTTCAAATTGGAGATCGCTTATGTCTATTACTTTGTTAATGAAATTTTTTACCGTGTTGATTTTTTGTGTATAGGGTTGTGTCGATAGGTAATTTATCATCCTTCCCGAAGAAGTTGGTTTCGAATACCAGTTAAATATAATTTGTCTGTTTATTCGGTGGAGTCTGACGTCTAAATATGGTAGGCTGTTGTTTTGTTCCATTTCTGTTGTAAACTGAATTTTTGTGTGATAATTGACTGTAGAATAAGGAATACAACGCCGCCATTGCTGCAGCCGTTCCAACTGCAGGGATACATATAATCCGGAAGAAAAGTGTGCTTCGACTACATGTGAAATTGCATTTCCAGGCAGGGAAAGTGTTGCATTATCATTTGTTTCCAAAGTTAAGATTTTCTGTTTTTTTTTTAAGTACATAATTGAAATTTGTGCAGTGTTAGTATAGTACTAAGGGTCAAAAAATCCCTAATGTGTATTTTACTTTTAATGGATATTTTAGACTCATACGAGGAAAGAAAATCGTTTACTCTTTTGTAAGTTAAACATGTCGCCATGATTTTTGTAATTTTGCTAACCATTTTAATCTTCAGCATTTTAAATAGTCTCAAATCTACGACTAACGAAGTTGTCAGTTTTCTGTCACCTAACTATATTTATACGAAGTCGAATAATGGCACTCTGAAGATACTATTATTGATTTGCCTCAAAATATTGATTAATTTGAATCTTTCTAATATTTTGTTATATATAATTTACAAAGTGGAGAAAGCACAGCAATTATTGGCAATAAAATTAAAACCTCAGTTGGACTAATCAGTTTTTTTTATTGTGAAAATACTGGCAGATTTTGGACCATTTAGAACTAAATAGTAAAAAAAAATAAATTATGATAAAGTTATAATTCGTGCAAATTACATCTCAGAAATTGCTTGAAATAACAACAATTGTGTTTCCTTTTTAATAGTTGCCCCAGATCCAATTCAGATCAGATCATGATAATAAAACAAACTGGATTACAGAAATTTTTAGTTTTCACAGTTGGTCAAATTACCCATAAAATTGACAGATTACAGAATGAAAATTCTTTTTTGACTGTTTTAGCCATTTGAAAATTCCGACCATCTCAAATAAAATCTCGTGCATGCAGAATGTCGGTGATAATCTGTACAAATAAATAATATACAACAATAAATAATAATTGCGACAAATAAAAACAATTCGTTAAAACACAAACATTTGTATATATTATGTAAAATAACTTTAATTTGAAACTACTTATACTTCTAGGAATTTTTCCCTGTCCATACTATCACTGGTTGCATCAAGAAAATAGTGCCATGTTTGACATGCCACACACACAATTACAAAAAAAATCAATCCCATTTTGCTCTCCATTCACCACGAAAAATTCGCAATCCCGGATCAAAATCCCAAATGGCAAAAGGAATTCGACATTAGAATAAGAAGATAAGGAAGAGGTGTATCTCACATATACAGTGTATGTGAATGCGGCAGATAGTTGTATACCAAAAATGTCAAATCGGTGACTGAATGGAATAAAAAGAGAAAACAAAAAGTGATAAAAGATTAAAAACATTAATAAAATATTAATTATTAAAAAAAATATTAAACTGTTTAAAGCAATTTACTTTGAAATTGTGTATATTTACTAAAAAAAACCAAAAAAAATATGAAGTGCAGCGTGAAATTGTGTACAAAAAGCAAGAGAACGGGGGACAAGAGCATTTCCCTTCACATGTAAGTTTTATTAGATTTGTTTCTAAGAAAGTTTAAATGATTTAAACTTTAAATAAAGCTAAGAAAAATATTAATTAATTGAAAACTTGCACTTGGTTTCCCGGTTATAATTTCGGCACAAGAAATGTCAAACTGCGATTCTGTGAAACACGGACAGATTTGTTTTTGTTGGTGACTGTAAGGCGCAACTATTTGTTAAGTGCTCTTTACATCAGGAAATTATTTGTTATTTAATCGATTTTGTAAGTTTGGAGTTCGTTTATTTATGTTAACATATGTGCCTATGATAATGCCTAAATTAAATTAAGTAAATTTATAATGCTCCAATGAAACAACTAAATTTTGAAGAAAATAGATATTACAAAATTTTATCGGCGCCCTAGAGACTTATCATAAAAAGTAGGTATTTTTTTAAACGTACCGCTGAGAAGAAAAATAAATTCAGAAAATAACAAATAATTACTATGGCGCCCTAGTAAGTTACCATTAAAAATCACTCCGTCCCTGTTGGAATGCATTTGTGTTTGTGAGAGCAACACTATTATGAAAAATGCGGCAGTTTTTTCCAAAAATGGGACTTCCTTATTTTCTTATTCAAATGGCCAGTTGCACCAAAATCCACTTAAACCAGTTTTTGCTAAAATTCTTGTAAAATTTATCGGCTTGATAAATTTTTTGGGTTGCACGAATGTATTTCTCTGATTTTTTAGCTAAAATACTGTTTGCGAACCATTCCTGGATTTTGTCAGCTAATTTTTGAACTGAACGAAAAAGTTTCATTAGTGTAAGTAAGATAGCGATATGAGACATGACACCTGGTTTAAAATGGAAGTGAGTGCAACTCACAGTGCACATATTAAAGGTAATATCATTAGCGTTTTCATTTTTGTTCAGTTCTGCGCATCTGTCAAAATCGAGGTATTATGGTGGTAAAATGGTGGATTCAGTGCCCCTTTCCTTGTCTTATTTCAATATTTTGTTGTTGTTTCTAATGATGCGCGTTGAGTTCCTGTGGCCACTCGAACAGCCATTTTTAATTTTTTGTCATTTCCATCTTTGACAACCTGCGCAATATATTACGTTTAATATGTGTACTGTGAGTGCAACTTCCCTTTTGAAACTTTTATTGTAGCTGAAGAAGAGTTCTATCCTTTTTTGTTTCACCACACACATTTTTCTTGCCACCATTTTTTTTTTTTTTTTGTTAAAAAGAATTTATATATGTAGGTATATGTATCTATGTATCTGTACTAGACTTCAATAGAAAATAATTGAAAAGAAAAATAATGGATTTTACCTGTTCATTTTTGTTTTTATTTATTTTTAACTTCCAACGATCTATTTAATGTTGAAAATTTTTGTTTAATTGTAATTTTCAAATGTCCTATCAAAAGTGAAATATTTTTTTTGAAGATATTTTCGTTAAAACTTGCTTTTAAAATTTAACTGGAGGAAAATGGCATTTTAGTTTATTGGCTTGTTTATCGACCTTTTAAAACTAATATTGGTTGGTGCAACCGATAAATGCCATTTTAGAATTTAACGAAGCAGTAAATATTTAAAAGCGTTTGTTGCAACTGGCCATAAGTATTTTACGATATCATGTGTCAAAAAGCGCGAACTAAAGAATTTGCAAAACGGAATGTAGCTTCAAACCTCAGGCGTTGAGAAATAACCTTATGAATAAGAAGAAAAGGAAGAGCTATATTTCACATATACAGTGTATGTGAGTAAAGCACCAAATTAAAAAAAAAAAAAACGAAAGTGTTTCGAGATTTTCAATCGTTAAAACAGTGAAAAAAGATAATTGAACTAAATAAAAAAATGAAATAAAAGTGAGAATAGTGAGAATAGTGAAAACTTTCAGTACTTTATTATAAAAAATATAAAACAACATGCGGGGCTGTGTTAAATTGTGTAAAAACACCTATAATATGGAGTTAACAATCTTTTCATTACACGGGCTGATTGTGTCTCAAATCCCACATAAATTAATGTGAAGTGATGTTTTTTATGTAGGTAAATACGAAGAATTCTTTAAAATTTGTATTTCATAGCATTTTGCTATATAAAAAAGGCAAATTTGTTGAAAATACAAATATACTTTGAAACGTGATATGTCAGGTGCCCTTCTGTCAAAATTGAAATTCATTGACACAGCTTACCCGTGAAATGAACCAAAATTGCAATGCTTATTATAGGTGTTTTTACAGAATTTAACGGAGCACCGCATGCAGTATTATATTTTTATTTCAATGAAAATAGCATATATTTACTTTATTTCACTTTATTTAATTTACTAAGCTTTTTTTTGACGATTTAAAATCTCAAAACACATTCCTAAAAAAAAAGCTAAAAATTCCTTTCCCATGATTTAGCTGTCTAACTGCATGCCTTCCCTGTGTGAATGCATTTGTGTTTGTGTAACTCACACTATTTTGAAAAATGCTTCACTTTTTCCTCGATATGCCCGTTCCTCTATTTCTTCTTCTAAGGGTAAAAGTCTCAAGACCTACACACATTTAATTTTTTTCTTTTCTTTTCCTATTGAAAAACTTCACAAAACGGAATGAAATGCCACTGCCAGTGTACACTGTACACTTCAATCAAAAAGTACCTACATTAAACTCTCTTTATCGTCTCCTTTTTTGTGACTGAATTGTAATACTGAAGAGATAAAACAACGCAGTGACAACGTTGTTATATACCTATCTCTTTTTTCCATTTGTTAATTTTATTTGTATATATTAAAACAGCCATCTACCCGTAAAAGTCGGATCTTCTGTTGTTTTTCCTAAAGCTAAGTACAGACGATTGTCAGATCTTACAATATTGTCAGAACTGTCAATGGTCTGACAATAGCTAACAATTAGCTGAAAATTGTCCGTTCACACGGTTGGCAGATTTCTTCCCAATTGACATTTCGAACAATGAAGAAATTGTCAGCAATTGTAAGATGTTTTCAATTAAAACATCTGACAATGACCAATGAGTCTGACAATGTCCTAATCGACTGACAATGATAAAAATTGTTTGCTCAGAAGATTGTTAGATACCTGACAATTTTTTATTTTTTGTTAGATTGTCATGTGACAATGACGTGTCTGACAATATTGTCAGACAAAATTGTGTGTTCAGAAGATTGTAAGACATTTGGAACAGTTTTTTCACTGACAGATCTGACAATATTGTAAGATCTGAAAATCGTCTGTACTTAGCTTAACACATAAAATAAGACAAGTGACAATTCGGCATTACCTACAGGTACAAAAAACTGAGAAAATTCACTCTCTGGAACTAGACTAACTGGCTAAACACAATGCCCTGCTGAAACTGGAATCGAAGCCGCAGCTGCAGCCTGAAACTGCTTTCAAAAAAATGTCGTACGTCGTTTTTTTTTTATCTCCCCACAAAGAGCTGTACAGTTTTTTGTATATTTTAAAGAAAAAAAAAACAGCCACGAGTTTATAATTCACTTTTTTTATATCCAATATTTTTCTTTTAATTAATAATTTTTTTCGCGACACAAATAAGGCTGCGGGATCTTGGCACCTCATAATATATGGGATATTCGCAAAAAAAGTATGCCATCTAAAAGGTCACTAATTGGTCATAAAAGGTCAGCTATTTTCAGAAATTGGTCAGACTTAGAAAATTTGTAATCCTAGCTTGAACTTTTTCATGGTCATTAGCGATTTTTGGCACCTCATTTATGGGATATTCGCAAAAAAAGTATACCATTTGAAAGGCCACCGGATCGTGATAAAAGGTCAGCTATTGATTTATTTAATTTAATTAATTAAAAAAAAAAATTAAATAGATAATAATGACATCTGAATTTAATTACTTAAACTGACCTCCGAAAATCAGTTTAAATCATTGTTAAAAAGTCTAATTAACAAGCGAATATTATAAAGAATTGCATTAATTAATATCCGGATTTAAGTTTTAATGTTGGATTAATCGATTGAATAATTATATATAGATACCTAATACCTATAACTGTTAGAGGACTGCACGTTTTGAAATATTTGCATCACTGGCTTGATGACTGAAATACTTTCGATGACTCCCATAAACAAATATATAAATGAGTGTTCACATAATGTTCTAGTATAGATACCTTATCAAAACGAGAATATAATATTTTTAATATTTAAACGAAAAATACTCAAGAATTCCAGATAAGTGAAACATGCCTAGCCAAAAATTACAGTACCTTGTTGAACTTATATAGCACAGGACAAGCTCAAGGTTAAGTAGTAGCGCTATTTTTATTTTTTCAAAGTTGCGTCTGACATGGAATGAAAAATAAAAACGTTTCAAAATACATACTCATTAAAATTCAATATGAACCCATAATTAATTCTTCATATGAATTTTTGATACTCAGTTTGGAATTTACAATACTCACTTTGAATAAAAAATATATAAATAATAATAATAATTAATTTCAATCAAAGGATTTTTTCCAGAGGTCGCAAATAATATATTTTGATGAAATTTTTAAGGCGTACATTTTGTTTGAATGCTTTTTTGTGTTTCGTTATATTTCATTGATAATTAATTGATTTATTTTTTTTAAGGTACTCACCTTTTTTCTTTGATGGTACCTCATAATAAATACTAACACAGTGATATTTCAAAAAATAAAAAAAAAATGTTTTTTTTTTGTAAAAATCCTTAAATATCAATTCTTTTACTAGATTTTTGTAAACACAACGCATCAATTCTTTCATCGCTCATTACCTTAGCTAAATGTATAGCTTTCTTAATGTACTGCAAGATCGCTATGCTGTACATGTTGTGGTGGGAGTTGAAAGTCCTATAAATACCGCAGCAAAAACCGAAAGATTAAATTCTTCCGCATTTTTCAATTTTAAAAGTTATATTTTGGAGAAATGAGTTCATGCTTTAAACATTTTTAAGGAATACAAGAAATATTCCATAATATGCGGATTTATTTTCTTCTAAAAACCGCTCTTTAAGGGACATTATAAGAAAATCCAAGTAAAGAAGGAAAAATTGATGTTCTTAAACAATTTTCGGGTGAAGACGAAGGAATATTGGATTAGTGAGTTTGCTTCTTTACAATTCTCGGGCAGCTCAATTCAGTACATACATTTTTCAATTGTTTCCCAAAGCGTTTTGCAGGAATTCTCAGCATTTTCCCGATCTGCTTCAAAATGTTTGTTCAAGAAAATGATCCGATCTTTTACACTTAATTCTGGTAACCATGACGTTATCTAGAGTCTAGACTGACAAAAATCTCGGAAAAATAAATCTCGAATTTCATAATCCCGAAGAATTAAAATAAAATCTAGAAAAAATATTTACTTTTGATATTAGCTCTTTTTAACTAAGGAGATTGGCTGTATGTTCCTAGCTTAAATTCTTTAATACGTGTTTATTTTTAAAAGATGTCTGTCTGTCACACTTGGTATGTAATATAGGTAAGCGAGCCACCCAAGGTACCGTTGTCCAAGAAAATTGCTGACATTGGCGTCTGCCTGGCGACTGAACATACCCTAAGCGGATCATCGGAGTTGCGTGAGCGGTACAAAACCCCCAAGGAGGGAGTTCAAATCGTTGTAAACCGCGAAGCGGGCCACCCAAGGTACAAGAAAACTGTTCATAAAAGTCTAGAATGAATTATATTTCTTTTCATGATTCATTCTGGACATTTATATCATATGGGCATGATAGATCTAGAAAAACCATTCACTTTTGAGACAATGCTTATATAATAGTCCGGCGGATTAGCTAATGTATTGTGCACTTTGTGATAAAAGCACCAAATTTGGCACAGAGGTAGACCGATATAATGTAAGTAAATTTCGAAGTGGAGCCATCGCCGAACTACCCCCTGGTGGCCTTGGGGGGCATTTTCCAAAATGGCCGCCAGTTAACACCCTAAAGGCAATTCAAGTTAAATAGAGTTTGTTGTTGAAGGTTTTAGTGAATGTTTTGAATGAAAACATACCCTTTTGTGAGTTTATATACACAAATATACATATACATACATATTTCTATATATAATGGTCCAGCGTTAAAGCTAGGATAATTCAACATAATGTGTACTTTTTGATAAGATCACCGAACACAGAGGTATATCGATATAGTATGAACAAATTTAGATGTGGGGCCATCGGACAACTGCCCCATAGTGCATAGTGGGGCCGAAAGGCAACCGAAGTTTGTTTTATTGAATATTTTTAATGAAAACATGACGAAAGAATTGTTATTATATGCATAGTTATAAATTTATTTGATGGTTTATATATAATTTTAATAAGAATTTAATGATTTATTTAAAAATCACATTTATTACTTTAAACAAAATTAAATACACAAAATAAATAAAATAAATAAAATAAATAAAATAAATAAAATAAATAAAATAAATAAAATAAATAAAATAAATAAAATAAATAAAATAAATAAAATAAATAAAATAAATAAAATAAATAAAATAAATAAAATAAATAAAATAAATAAAATAAATAAAATAAATAAAATAAATAAAATAAATAAAATAAATAAAATAAATAAAATAAATAAAATAAATAAAATAAATAAAATAAATAAAATAAATAAAATAAATAAAATAAATAAAATAAATAAAATAAATAAAATAAATAAAATAAATAAAATAAATAAAATAAATAAAATAAATAAAATAAATAAAATAAATAAAATAATTAAATTAAATGAAATAAATAAAATAAACTTTTCCATTTTTATAGGTACATACTTTTTTCATTTGCATTAAAAAATTAATTATTTTAAAAATCTGTTTAACAGTCCCAGCATACTGTCAGTTTATAAAAAACCGCGTCTTCAGTTCTCGCATAAAACTCACAAAAAGGTATGTTCTCACTCAAAATATCATTCAATTCAATTTTATCAAAAACTGCACATTATGCTGAAAAATCCTAGCCTTACCGCCGAACTATCATATACATATGTATTTATATATATAAATATATATATATATATTTTTATATATAAATATATATATTATATTATTATATATATATACATATATATTTATATATATATATATAAACATATATATGAATATATATATTATATATCATTGAATTCAATTTTATCAAAATGTGCACATTATGTTGAAATATCCTAGCTTTACCGCCGGACTATCATATATACATAAATATATTTGTATATATATAAATATATTTGTATAAATATATGTATATGTTTATTTGTGTATATTAAACTCACAAAAGGGTATGTTTCCATTCAAAACTTTCACTAAAACCTTAAGCAGCAAACTCTATTTAACTTGAATTGCCTTTGGGGTGTTAACTGGCGGCCATTTTGGAAAATGCCCACCACGGCCACCAGGGGGCAGTTCGACGATGACTCCACTTCCAAATTTGCTTACATTATGTCGGTCTACCTCTGTGCCAAATTTGGTGCCTTTATCACAAAGTGCACAATTCGTTCAAATACCCTAGCTTAGCCGCCGGACTATAAGATTTCCGCGCTGAAATCTTAAGCATTGTCTCATAAGTGAATGGTTTTTCGAGATTTTTGTCATTCTAGAATTTGACTTTCGATATTTTTGTTATTCTAGAATTTGACTTTCGATATTTTTGTTATTCTAGAATCTAGATTATACGTTTTCGATATTTTGTTTTTCTAGATTTTTGTAATTCAAGATTTTGGCGTTCGAGATTATGTCTTTCGAGATTTTTGTTTTCTGGATATAGTGGTAGACCCGGCTAAACTCGCTGTAAAATATTTACGAAGTAAAATTCTAACACGAGCAATAAAGTTGAAGGGCTTGTTTTTTGTAACACGGTTTCCCTCGTCCCCCAGTTTCTGCAGTGTTTCATAGTCCATCACAACGACTATGTTTTTCCTGAATATTCGTATACTTTTGTATTTTGCTGTTCATCTTGTTTCACATAACAGGGGGATGCTGGGAATATATTTTCTTCGCAAAGGACTGTCTTGGAAAACAGTTAATATTTATTTTACTGCCCCAACAGCATTTCCTTTTTTTTCTCCTCAACTGATTGCCAAAATATTCAGATCTATGAATTGTTATTAAAAAAAGTGACTTTAAGTAAAAAATTTAAGATAAGAAGAAGAGAAGTCTCTCTCTCTCTCTACTCTCTCTATAAAAGAGAAAACCATCACACCTAAGGCTATCCCCCCACCCCCACCCCCTTTTCTGTATACTCCCTTGGGCCTTGGGTTCGTATATTTTGAGAAGAGATCACCTAAAATACATCAATAAAAATTCGATTGACCTAATGCACATGAAGAGAAACAAATAAAATATTATTATAATTTTCTTATTCTGTTTTCATAATTTGGTGTTCACTAAATAAGTTTTAGGTAAGCAAATTTTCAGTTTCTATTTGTCCGTTCGCCGGACCAAGTCATATCGCTCAAGTTCAGTTCTAATATCAGAATTTTTTGAATTTTTTAAATTATAAAATTGTTCACTTTTCTACTGTTGTGGTGTTGTAATTTCTGTTTTTAAGAATACAAATAATATACAAGGATTTTTGACAATTTATAAAGAAAAAAAATTATAGATACAAAATTTAGTTCTGGAAAAAGGTGTGTAATGAAAAAGAAATAGTGCAATTAACTTTTAACAAATAATAAAATGACATAATTTTGACATATCTTTTAATTTGGGAAGTGAATTTGTTTATAAACGTACTGTTTATGCTGCTCCAGGCTCAGGGCCCTTCACAGCACTACGAGAGTTTTATTTGTCGCGTGAAGCGCCTAAATGCACTTCGACTTTTACCGACGATAACTATGTTTCGCATTTCGACAAATCAATACATGGATTCAGTTTAAATCATTTTAAACTAAAGACTAACACTTCTTCAGAATATTATGCAAACACATCAACCCTCGTACTTTTACAACAGAATCCTTTTTCCGCGTTCTACTAGATCTTGTGATCTCAATCTCATACCCGAAAGATATTCATTTCTATTATCTGAGCGTAATTTTTTCATAAATGACATTCGACAATAGAATTCCTTACCCCGATCTATAGGATTAATAAGTTGCTTAACCCTGTTTAAACTTAAACTTAGACAGTACTTAGGGTTATTTAATTGAGATGGTTATATATTTTTTTGTACCTTTATCTAAATATTACACTTTTGTTTTTTAATTTTTTGTTTTAACTTTTTGTCAACTTTTCTAAATTAAATATCATTTTTTGTTCTTAATTTAAAAAATGTTTTTTTCATAATTTGTTATTTATACATATTATGTACTTAATTATTTATTTTTGTTTAAATCACTCAGTAAAACGTAGTTTCACCTCCCGTGAAATAAAAAAACCTGTCAAAATACACATAGAAATTCAATATGAACCCATGATTAATTCTGTACATATTTTTTGATACTCATTTTGGAATTTCTAATATGTCATCACTTTGAATGAAAAAAATATTAATTTTAATTAAATGACTGTGATCAGAATGAGTGTGCCAAATTCCGTGTTTTATTCTTTTTTCCTCCTTGGTGAGAATAAAACGCCAGAAAAAACATTCGTTGAATCCGAAATAATTTTTTTTATTTCAGAAAATTATATTTTGAGCAAAACAAATTGATTGACAACATGTCACAATTTTCCTTAACACCTTAGTTATTTTAATAGTGGTCGTACTTACGTTGGGAAATGAAAATGTTACGTGAAATTGATTGAAGAACCGGTTCATATTTCACTTTAATATTTTCGTACTCCCTTCTTGTTGTGAATTTCATATCAGTGAACTAAGCTTCACTTTTGTATGAAAATTCCATTTTCACTCGAACCGAGTACTAGGCTTAAAGTAGCACACTTATTTGAATAATTTATACAACTTGCGCTATAAAAAAGACTTTGGTGCAAAATCTTAAACACTCTAAAAATGAGTTTAAGAATGAGTGTAGGCTCTTTGATAATTTTGGAAGATATAAACTATACTTTAGCGCTAGGGCACTCGTCTAACTTTAACAGCAGCAAAATGCTTTTCTATCTTTTTTATAGTATACTTTATCCATTTGACGTTTGTCATACCATAACAAAAATTAAAGAAAATGGCGCAAAGTTTTAAACATTTTAACGTAGCTCTAAATCTACTTTAAAATGGGAGTCGGCTCTAAATAATAACTTTAGAATGAAAGTCGGCTCTTTGTAAATTTTAAACGACATAAAGTATACTTTAGCGTTAAAGAGGTCTTCTAACTTTAAAACCAGCAAAACGCTTCTCTATCTTTTTAAAGCATGCTTTATCTGTGGGAAATTATCACTGTGAGTGTGAGTGTGTTTTAGGAATGTTTTGAAATAAGTCGTTAAAATAGTAAAAAAGCTTAGTAAATTAAAGAAACAAGTGATATAAAAGTAATTAAAGTGATTACATGCAATACAAAAATGTACAAAAATTGGAAACTACACTGTGATTGAAGTGTATTTTTATTTTCAAACAATTTGCTTTTTTATAGAAAAATGCTACGAAATATCAATTGAAAAGTATTCTCAAATAATGTATTAACCTAAAAAATATTACTTCACATTACTTTATGTGGAATATAAGACACAATCAGCCCGTGAAAAGAAAAATTTGAGAACTCCATATTATAGGTGTTTTTACACGATTTAATGTTGTTTTATGTTTTTTTTATAATATATTGCAAGTATTCACTATGTTAACTAATATTTCACTTTTTTATTTAGTATTTTCACTATTTTAACGTTTTAAAATCTTGAAATACTTTCCTACAGCTCGGCAAATTTACGGATTGGGTTCTTTTTGTTTAATTTTTCGTTCTGTTTGATTTATTCAGCTGTCAAAATTAGGCGTGTTTCACAAAAGTTTGCTGAAGTTTTGTTAAACAGGTTCTTTAGTTATAAAAGTTGTTTAAAGTGTTTAAAATTAAAAAAAATTTAAACAAGAATTTTTAAATAAAGGACTGTTTTAACTAGAGTCGGGTTTATTGCTTAAACGAGAACTGTTTAAAATTTTGCGCCAATGTTTTCTGAGCTGAATTCATAAAGATAAACGAAAATAAACAAATTTCAAAGAACTTATGCAGTATAGATATGACTTTTATGTACATACTTATATCTACTTCAAAAATACTGCACAATTTACATTTTGTAGATTTTATTTATTTAACTTCGCATGTGAAGTTTTTTAAGTATAAATGTTATACTAAACTGTTATATTGCGCCATTGTATCTTACTGCGTACCGTGCTTTGGTAGTCATAAAAAACTCTATGCTCACTAGCGAAAGTCCTCGCGGAGCCGATTGAACAGAATTTTTATAAACAAAACATTTATAAATTGGTTTTGTTAGAGTCAATTCCTTATCCGTATCCTTACTTTAATTTTCTTTGTTTGTCTCCTATCAATAAATAAAAATAAATATAAAACTAAACAAAAAAAACAATAAGAGTCATCTCATTGTTTTTCGCAAAATAGAATTCGTATATGCGTATGTATGCCTTCGAACTTGCTAGTAAATACAGAATGCAATAAATAATTATTTTTGTCTCTACTCCAAGGTTATTTCAAAATTCACCATTTATCGGTTCAATTTGAATTATTAAGCGAAATAATTTCTTTGAAAATTTTCCAATTCATCTCATTTCCCATACAGATTCATAATATTTCCATAAGGTTGCACATTTTGTTGAAATTTCTTTTTAAAACTTCATTTGATAAACTTAGGGCCTGTTTCACAATTTATTAATACCAGATTTTGATAAGGGAATGTAGAGGCAAAGTAACTCTGATTTTCTTGCTTTCAAGAAATTATACTCTCGTATTTATCACAATATTTGGGGGCCCATCTAGGGGTAACTGTCAAATGTGTTGCTGGGATCAGTAACATTGGGTACGTCCAGCAGTCACTTGGGACTACATTATGTAGTCATCTACATTCATTGAACCCAAAGAAAAGAAGTAGAAAAGAAGAAGAAAACTAGTTATTTCTTACGAATTTTCAATCCATTTACAGAATTTTGGTCATACAGAATTTTGTAATACAGATTAAGGACCCGTTCCCTATTTTGACATAAATTTACTTGAATTGAAATGACGGGAGAGATTTCCAATAAAGTTGCCTGAATTGGAAGGTATTTTTTTGACAGCTGACCAATCACAGATTAGAAACTTGAAATTAGTAACTTTCTAGTCCCTGCGCAGCGTTGCCGGAAATAATTTTTTGTAAGTGCCACCGCTGCCAGCAAAAAGGGCCATTTTAAGACACTGAGTGCCACCAACAGAAAAAAAAAAATGTCTGTCTATTTCAAAAAAAATTATTAATTGCCCTTCATTACATAACTTAGTTTTTATTATATTTTCCAAATTATGATGTTCTTCGCTCTCAATGTGCGACTTCCGCTAATTTTTTTTTTTCTTTTTAACGTCTATGGCGTGTTCTCCAGTTTAATTGACAAACCAATATCGTTTAAACACTTTTATAAAGCACAAACACAATTTTTTAAAGAAAAACAAATCATGGAATAACCAATTTCCCAAACAATAACAATTAAATCAAAACAGATAAAATTTGAACAGATGAAGATTAGTTGTGTGGGTGCGGTTAGTTCTTCATAAACGTTCTAAGAATTAGTTTTTTGCTCGCCAAATATTTTATTTTTTTATATCAAAATGAAAGTGCCATATTAAATCATTAAGTGCCACAGTGCAATTTAAATGAAAAAGTGCCAAAAGTTCACGATCGTGCCACATCGGCAACGCTGATTACGTATACCCATTAACTCGTTTTGGGAACGCACGACCGGTTATGACTTTGTCAAATTAAGAAAAACACTCCAAAGCACCTGTTAAACAAAGAATGTGTCACTGTCACTGACGGGCCGCCGCGCCGCGCCGCGCCGCCCGCACCGGCTCCATCATGGAGTAGCCACCAAATATCTATATTTATTTTCTGATTCATTTTTGCATACCTATTTTTCGACAGACAATAGTGCTCTATACCTACATTGTATATACTTGGCCTTGGCCTTGGCATTATCATTATTTATTTCATCAAAATTAATAGGCGTGGTCGAATAAAAATTATTATATTTATTTTTGTTTAAAAATCTCTTTGGACAAACAAAAACTCGATGATCAGTGATGAATTGAAATTCTAGAAGAGCATATTGAAATTATCAATTGGACGTTTGGTATACTATTTTGATATACTTAAATGTGATAAATTTGCTTTAAATCGTTTGTTTAAATTTATACCAATAAAGCCAATTTGAATTCTAAGCTTCAGCGACGTAGATAAGATAGTTGAACATAACAATATTTTATTTTGTTGCTACGAAGCGAAATCTCTTTTTGACAGAGACCAAATAGCATCTAAGCAATGGGAAATGTTTAGAGGCGGACTGGGCCACCAGGCCTTAAAGCTTGCCTTAAAGCAAATAAGAAAATATTGTGACCCCAAAGGAAGGAGGGCAACATCTCTGTTAGGGGCTTCAACATTTAAGATAAAACTGTTTGGTACCAACAAGATTATTTTAACGAAAACTATATATTAGTTCATGGGGCCCCCATACTTATTATTTTTGATGTGTTGTAGGACCAAGAGGGTTGTACGTAGGCACCCACAGTACTGTTAAATAATTTAAAGGAAAATCCTCGGTAAAGTCTATAGGTGCTCTGTGTATTAGATAGGTAGTTTCAGTTCATTTAGAGGAAATCTATCTTCTGAATTGGACTCCCAAAAGACCCTAAGTCCCAACTGTTAAAATAGAGCAAGAGGCCCCTTACTGTATTGATGACTCTTAGAATGAATATTGAGTTAAGGCTCCATACTAAATATTGATACATATTCAATTAGACAACGATAAAATTTTTTTATCCTCGCGTCGACGACTTTTTGGATAATGCGTCCACAGTCCAGGACTGCCTGTCTGTAGATCGTTTATTTTTTCCAAACATTTTCACTACAAAGACAATGAAAAGGAAAAGGTAAGGGTAAGTGTAAAATGGCACAAGCCATTTAAGCCGAGTGCTTAGTTGACCATTTTGCCCATTTAGTATTTTGTTAACTTAAGTTTTAATTCCGAACAAACTGAAATATGTATATTTACTGCTTTCTCCAAAATTTTATGTTTTTTATAGAGTTTTTTGTCAATAAATTTTTCACAAAATTGTATTGGGTCTGCTTTTGGAGATGGCTAGAGACAAAAACATGTCAAATTTCTTGATGTTGCTAACATTTCGTATATGTCGGTGTTGCCAGATAAACTAAAGAATTAAGTCCACAAAACCTTCTAATTCTGTTCCATTCTACGATCTCAAGCGATGGTGCCATTTTACCTTGGAGGGTCATTTTAGGCCACCTTCCCCTACATCCACATACGTTTACTGTCTTTGTAGTAAGATCTTTATGTTTTTCGTCAAAAATTCGATTTAATTATAGGACAAATAGATCTGAAACGTTCTCCCGAATAAAAATAAATCAGTTTTTTCGAAAATAGGGGGGCCAACTTCACGGGAGTAATAAACAGTACTTGTTCACTTTTTACCATCCCTTGATTCACTGTGTGTGTGTCCACCCCGAGATAGTACACATTGAACTAATTTAGGTTCTTTATAAAAAACTCAAAATTTACTAATTTCAATGACATATTTTAAAATATTTCTATTGAAATAAAAGTAAATAAACCAAATGTAAAGTGCGTTTAACAACACTTAGAAGTTTACGTCAAGCAGACACTTGTTATAACCGCCTTGAACAAGGTGCCGTGTCATAAGGCCATATTTTTAAATATGGCCGTATGACGCTTTCACAAAATGACATAAGGCCATATTCCAACTTATGGCCTTTTGACTCTTTAATAAAGTGACATAGAGCCATATGGCCTTATGTCACTTTCAACGTCTTTCCTTGTTTGATGAAGAAACCTGTCCAAATATTTTTGTCCAGCACTTTAACTGTAATTCAGTTACGGCGTATATGTATAAACAGTGAGGTATGCAACCGCCCTGCTTGAGCACGCTATAGGATTTGGGGTAGGTGCGAGGTTGGATGTATGTAAAGTTTCTTTTGCATTTAAAGATTCTGGATTAAAAAAAACATCAATTTTTTCACTTAACAAAAGTATAATGAGGCCATAGTTAGATATGGCCTTAATTCACTGAAAAATATGGTACTATGACACGTCGTCAAAGCGACAAAAGGCCATTTGTTCGAATATGGCCTTATGTCACTTTGCTAAAGCGTCATTAGACCATATTTTGTAATATGGCCTTATGACGCATGGCTTTATGTCACAGCACCGTTGAACAATCTTTGATGCTCATAGTTATGTTTTTTTGTTTCCTTAGTTTTTACTCGTCATTGGTAAATTAATTATTTAATAATATTTTTGTAATAATTTGTGTTTTTCGTTTTTTATTTCAGGTTCTTTTCAGTATTTTCCTAAGAAGTGAGGACAAAAATTCGCATTTAAAATGAGTAATTTATGGGATTCTTTGAAAAAGGTTCCTAACGGAGAATATCAAATGAAGTTCTATTATGATAAAAAAAGCTTGTATGAAATTCGAGCTAAATATGCCGACTGGATTGAGAGCCTTTTAAAGTGAGTTTTGTTGTTTTATTTGCAATTTACGTGTAAAATAAATACTAATTTACTTTAACTAAAGTTCTTGTTACCTATAAAAAAAATTTCACAGGGTAATCTACTCTATATTATTTTTTCTTATATTTCCATGTAAAAAATTGAAAAATTCTTTACTAAAAAGCTAAAGTAGATTAAGGGCCATTTTTTTCACTATTGCTCAACTTGAGGCAAACTCTCGAGTTGGCCAACTTGAGAGTTGACTATAACTCGAGAGTTGAAACGCAAGTTGAAATTTCTTTTTATTCACTAACTATTTTCTCAACTCTCCAGTTGAAGATCTAAAGTTGGCCAACTTCCAGTTTAAAAAATATCCCTGGGATATTTGTGAAATATAAAACAAAAACTGTCATTTTTTAAATTAAAATTTGAATCTTTCATATCGATAGCATATTTTTGTTTTATTTTGTGTTTAATTTTCTTACATTGTGTTAAATTATGAAAAAAAAAATATTTAATAATAATGGCTGAAAAAAACATTAAACTTCCCAAAGTAATTTATTCGCTGGAAGAGGAAGACTGGTTGTGCAAAAATGCTCTGCTTTACCGTGATATAATTGAAAATAAAAAAACCGATGGTGTCACGAAACGCGACAAGGATAAATCGTGGGAGAAAATAACGAATGCTTTCAATGTTGCACCACCATTTCAGGTAGGAAAGTTGCAGTATGAATCATTGTTAATTGAATTTGATGCATTAATTTTTACAGAAGAGAACTATCAAGTCGTTGCCTGAAAAATACACAAAAATAAAACAAAATTTAAAAAAATCGTGTATTTTTTCATGCTCAAGATGCGAAAAAAACTGGTGGTGGCCCTCCAAAAAAAGAACTTCCTCCATTGAGCGAACCAATACAAGAGTTGTTTTCTATTTTAATGCCTTCAACTTTCTGCTGTGATTGGCGATAGCGACTTTGAATCGACGAATCCATCAGCACCCCAAAACCATCATGATGACAACGAAGCACCTGATGATTCCACTCAAAGCATTGATTTGATTGTCAATGAAGAATTATACTTTCTAATTGATGAGGAAAGTAATATAACTCATATTGACAAAGACATCAACAAAACTGCCGTAGCTAATAAGTCAGATGAGAACAAAATTGAAGAGAAAATCATCGATACTAATACCACTGATTATGCTTGGGACAGAGTTAATCCAGCCAAACTGCGAAAGCCAAGAAACGCATTGTTGCAGAATAATCGTAGCCGGCAGAAATTGGAGTATGAAATTTCAAATAAGGTCATCAAATTGTCGGAGGGTATGCAACATTTTAAGGAAAGAAAGCAGGAGATAGAAATTGGGATTTTAGAAGGTGAAAAAGAAAGATACACTTTTGAACGTAAACGAGCTGCCTTGGATGTTGAGCGAGCTGAAATAGAACGGGAGAAGGCAGAACTAGACCGCGAACGGTCAGCTGTTGAACTGCAGAGATCTAAGAATCAACTTGAGTTCGAAAAAGAGATGCAAAGAGTCCGCTTGGCAGCTTTCCATAAAAGAACTCGTTTCGAAGAACATCCAGCTGAAATTTCAGACCAGATATTTTAAACAGCAGCTGCCAGGAAAGAATTTTTAAGTTAGAGATAAGTTTTAGTTGTAAATAAGTTTTTTTATTCAATAAATCGTTTCATACATTTTTTTTTCTAATGTTCACTCATCTTCTTCCAATGTGATTAGTTTCTACTCGATATCATGGGCTGAAAATACGTTCTTACTAATCGGGAACGGATGTTTTGCATTGCTGTTGGCGTTTCTGCTAAAGATATTGTCGAAGGTACATTTGTGGCAGCTAAAATATCCGCAAATCCGGGTATTTCCGGAGGTGGTTCTGACTCCTTTGCATCAATGGCTATATTGTGAATAACGGCGCAAGCGATGATGATGAGTTTTGCTGTTTCTACTTTGCACCTAAGTCCCGAAGCCAAAACTGGAAATCTCCTTTTCCAAACACCGTATGAACGCTCAACGCAATTGCGAGTGCGTATCTGCGACTAGTTGTACAAATTCTCAGCAGCGTTTGTGACATTAATAAAAGGTGTTGCAAGATAGCTTGTATTTGAATAGCCCGAGTCGCCAATGATAATGAAGTGACCAAATTCACCCCTTTCAAATCTTCGTTTCAAACGTGATAAGTTAAAAATACGCTGGTCATGTGCGGAGCACTATGTATAATATAATATTTTATGTATATAAACGTTTTTGTGCTTATGTTTTATATTATTCATATATACAGAAATAAAAAATGAGTAATACCTGCCAGCGAGCGACAATATCGTTTATTTTTAAATCTGCAGAGGCTACAGTCTGCACGTCTGCAAGGAGAACCATCCCTTAAGCGGCATATACACACATCAAAATCTCATCAAGCATGGAAGAGTGTGTTAGTAAAACAAGTTTCACATTGAATATACACACATCAATCATGAGTTTTCAATCACTCATTTATACGTACTTGTTCAGATGAGAAGACATGTGAGGATTTTTATCCGCTGCCAGTTTTTTGAATTTTCTTCTGAATTTTAAGGTAGTTTGTATGAATTTCATTTCAAAAAGCTACATATATTTAAATTTTACCAATTTAATAGGTTTTAAAAAATAAAAAAAAAAGTGTGACACTGACGATTGCTGCATCGATGTAGGGCTAGCGCTAGCGTTGAAATTTTTCTTTATATTTTTTAAGGAGCGTTTCATATTGCTTCTTTTTTAAGTCACGGTTGGCGTAGTCTTTTGATTTTATGTTCCACACGGCTGGCAAAGAACGATATATGTACTTCTATAAATTCTAGAAGAAAATTTTTATCATCCATCTTGCATAGTTTGCATAAAAATCCGCGATTTAATAATATGTTGCCTCATCGCTGTTCAATATGAAAATGAGTACATGCATGATCAAGCATTCAATCACAAATATACACTACGTCAATCTTGACGACTTGATTGACCAAAAATCAAAAAGTTTTGATTTTACTTCAAGCATACACACAACGTATACGTGTGGCAATTTTACTAATACACTCTCCCATGCTTGATGAGATTTTGAACTGTGTATATGCCGCTTTACGATTTCTAAAGGTTTCTGCATCACTTCCACCTGGTGATTGAATGCAGATATGTGTGCAATCAATTGCACCAATTGTCCTAGGAAATTTGACTTTAGAAACAAAATTTACGTGCTGCTTCCAGCATTCCCTCGTGCGTTTCCGGCATTCGAATGCATCGCGGTGCAAGATTGGCAATCGCTTTCGACACTCTTTTCAAAATATGATGCACACTTGAAATGCTAACTCCACTGAAGTCTGCAATTGTCAATTGAATTGATCCAAACGCATAAAATCGTAATGCTACCAACAACTGAGTAATTGGGCGCAATTCACGTGATCTGTTTAAGAAGAAACGTGAGTTTTAAAGTATACACATTTAATTTAAACTCATACCGTCTCTCGTCATAAGGAAGTGAATCCTTAATCAAATCGAGTAAAATCATTGTTGTCGGCTTAGAAAGACGAAAACGATAAATGAAATCACGATCGTCCCAATTTTCAATACCAATGCGCTGCAACATCTTGTACTGCCTTCTCTCAACAAAACAAAGGGTCTTCAGTTCCATCGTCCTCACTTTCACTGTTCGAAGAAGTTGACGGCCAATTTTCCCAAAAATAATTACTTCGGAACATAATATATTTTTTTATATTTAACTGAAGCAAACACGCTTTTGAAACAAAACTAAAGGAGACAAAATTTTTTTAAGTATGTACATAAAATCTCTAGTTTCCTCGGCCAACTTCTACTTTTTCCAGGAGTTGAGAAATCTAAAGTTGATCAACTTTAGAGTTGAAAATCGAAAGTTGATCAACTCTAGAGTTGAAAATCGAAAGTTGAAAACGTAATTTTTGAGTGAATAAAAACAAATTCACAAGTTGAATATAAAAATCCTCAAGTTGTAACTTTGAGTGAATAAAATCGACCTAAGTAGGTTTTTAGAAGTTTGGAGAAAACAATTTTAATCTTCAAAAAACTATCCCGAGAAGATTATTTTGAATATTATTTATTAACTAAATGTTTATTATTTAACTAAATGTAAATTTTATTAATCACAAGCCGAAAACAGGCAATTGCCTAGGGCGGCACCTAACTAAGGTGGCAAAATAAGTACAATAATTTCAAAGGGAACAAAGGTAACACAACCATCTAATTCAATAACTGCTTCTCTGTACTTTGTTTGTTATTCGTTATTGACCGAACTGCTGGGGCATTCTTCAAAAAAATGCTGAATATTCTTAACGAATTGCATTGAAAAATTTATCCGATATCCGGTGGTCAAACAGAGCAAAAATGACTTCGTGCCTCAAGTAATAAAACATGTTTTTGATTGAAAATAACGTTTATTTACCAATTTTAAAATTTTTGTTAAATGAGTTGTTATTCTGAAAGAGACTCTGAACAAGACTGACTCTCTTCGTCAGAATTATTTTTATCTTCTTTTTCAGATTTATCAAATGGAGAAGGAATTGGATGCTAAGATATCAGCATTACGATTGCTGCTTTTGAAAATGATTTTGTTTTCTTAACATGTAGAGGCCGGAGGCTATAAATTATAAGAGGGTGTCAGATGTAAATAATAAGCGATTAAGAATGTCTAAATTACAATTTGTCCTTGAATGTTTTCTTGATTAATTAATGCGGTACAGTCTGAAATGCTTACTTCGAGCTTCTGCTGCTTCTTCGGAAAGCTGTCCAATTGGTAAAATTGTATTTTCAATCTCGGTTGATCTATGGCTTGTATTGCCATCATTCGTGCTACTTAAATCTGGGGGGAGATTACGATAACTATGGCGCCAAGAATTGATAACGGATTTTTGTAGAAGGGTCAAAAACAAGCATTTTTTTATTATGGGAGGGGAAGTCTATCTCGCCCCGTTTAGGAGGTAGGGGCAATTTAAAAAAAAATTAATTAAATGAAAAAAAAATATTAAAAAAACAACGGCAACACTTACAATAAACTACTAAACTGGTTTTGAAAGCCAAATATCTGTTCTATAACCCTAAATTTAAATTAAAATATTTTCGTCAATAGTTTTTGAAAAATTCGCATGCAAACTCAAAATTTGTATAAAAAAAATGAAAAAAAAAGTTTTGTTTAAAATAGTAAACAAAGAACAACCGGTAATAATTAGACCACGGGATGAACAAAAAAGTGAAATAATTAAAGAAGTGTTAAAAAAAATATAGATCCATTATTGCTTTCGATAAAGGTAAATAGTGTCTCAAAATTCAAATCGCCAAAACGGTGCTATCGCTGTTATTTGTTTTGATGAAGAATCCAGAAAAACAGTTGAAAAAGAAGATAAAGAAAAACTTGGTGGTAAATATGTAATAACAGTGCCAAAAATGATAAATCTAACTATTCTTTGTAAATAACATTAAAGAAGAATGGGAAAGCGATAGATTTGCAGAATCAGGATTTTTGTAGAAGGGTAAAATACAAGCATTTTTTACTATGGAAGGGGGGGTCTATCTCGCCCCGTTTATAAGGTAGAGGCGATTTTCGAAAAAAAAAAAAAAAACGACTTAAATGGAAAAACAAATATTAAAAAATAACGAAAATACTTAAAATGCAAAACAATAAAGCCAGAAGTCTGTTATTTAATCTTACATTTAAATTAAATTATTTGTGTCAACAGTTTTCAAAAAATTTGCATTCAAACTCAAAGTTTTGATAAAAAAAACGCAAAAAAAATGTTTGGATCGACTTTTCTCAAAATTGTGAAATGTAATCAATGTGATAAACGATAGTGTGATAAATATTAAAGTAGATAATGAAGATCTGGAAATAATATCTGAAGTTAAATACCTGGGTGTTGTCATAGACAATAAATTAACATTTAATAAGCATATTGACTACATTATAGTGGAGAAAATATCAAAAAAGACAAATCTTTCAACTGTTAGTGCAATAAACATTTTTAATGCTATAATAAAACCACATTTTGAATACTGTCCATCAATTCTGTTTCTGTGTAATCACGAAATGATCAACAGACTTAAAATTCTTAAAAATAATCGCTTTACAAACAATTTTAAAGTGCAATATTTATACTCCTATAAGTTATATGTTGGATATGTTAATATGGCTAAGCGTTAAACAAAGAATTTTGATGAATGTTTTACTCTTTGTCTTTAAAATAAAAAAATAAACTTGTGCCTGCTTATCTTTCTCGTTTAGTAAACTATGTAGGTGATGTTCAACCATTTACATTCAATCAGAACTTTCGCTTTCCTGGCACGTAAAAGTGCCAAAATTGCCTTTTCTATAAGGTACTTCGAATTTTCAATATATTGCTAAACGATTTAAAGACTGAAAGCAACTTAAGAAGATTCAAACGTCAAATTGTAAATTTCCAAAACTCCAAAATTTATAGTTGTATAAAATTATTTGTTCTTTATTTTGATAATGTTGTTTAAATTATTTATTTATTTGTAAAATAATTTTATTTATTATATTATAATGATGTTCTTTTAAAAGCGCAAACAAAGAAAAATGTACATTATTATATTATTAACTTTTTGTAATTAAATAGTTGGAAATACTAAATAAACATACATACATACATTCTTTAAACCGTTAAAGCTGTAATGGTGGTAACTTTGTATTATTTTTATGGGGAGAGATGATATTCCTTTACTGTTCCATATTAATCATTGGCTGAGGTCTCGATTTGACCTTTTTTAAACGTTGATTGAGGCGCACTAGAGTTGAGACTGCGGTATCCTTTTATTCGACGATTTTTTGACACTCATTATCGACATCTCCAGGCTTTGTTAAACCTTGAGATAAGATAAATTGGCCAGCGCTTTTCAAACTCGCGTACACGGCGTTTAATCTATCGATATAAATACAGAGCTCTTCTTCGGTTTTGTCGAAGTCTATTCCATCCGACACTTAGAAATTTTCCGACTAAAATGCTTCGTTCGCGGCTTTAGCTAATTTAGTTAACTGCGCTCTAAAAGAACCACGCATAGCGATTTCCATAATACATATTATAATGTTGGTTTCGGCACCAAATGTAAAAAGAGGTAATGACTTTTAAAAAAAGCTATAATAGCCGTGTTTTTGTGGAAGCCCGGGGGGAAATTGGATGAAAAAAACGACGTCGGTGCTAAACAATGTTAAATGCAACACCAACTAATCCCAGAGAATTCTCGGGGCTTAAGTTGAGCGCATAGAAAAACTGTGTTACCGGCATGAATTACATACATGTTATCGATAGTTTGTAGGAAAACTCCATGTTTTTTACTGTAATGCGGGGTCGCTAATCCCCGCTGCGTTTTTGTGAACCAATTCCCCCCGGGCTTGAAAAAAAACTCGCCTAATATTACTTTATTGAATCCGACAGTTTGCAATTGCCAGAAGGGCAGGCAATTAGAAAAAAGTTGTCTTTCAAAAAATATACATTAATACATGGAAGATTTCTAACACAAATATACGATGTGAAAACAGTGTAAGTAGACTTAATTTTCAACAGGCCACTTAGTTTGAATACCTACTTAAGTTGATTAATTATTTTAGACGTAGTTGTTGCAGAGTTTTGTTTATGTTTCGAAAATTTATAAATTAAATTGATTTGAATATATTTTTAAATTTCAGAGACATAACCATTATAAACGAGGATAGTTCAAAACAGTTTTGCACGAGTCTAAGTGATCTGATCAAAGCTACATCAAATACCCAACAGCAGTTTTCCTTAACTTCCAACCCAATAAAATGGATCTCGCCAGAAAATTTACTTATTCATTTCACGCATGGCATTGCCATGGAATTTGCATTAATTGAAGAAATGCTACATAGTAATCAAATGAACCAGAATGAATTCATAGAACGGATAATCAATTCTTGCTTAGAATTTGATCATAACCCAAACAACTATCTTGGAGCTGTGTATCGTCTTACAAATATTTTACAAGAATATAACATACAGAAAATATTTGTTTTTAATGAACTGAACAATTGGAAGAGAAAACAAATTGATATTTGTTCAATGGATAATGACGAGAAAAAAAAAGCCAACACGGAACAATCAGATAAATTGAATAAAATACAAAATAATTTTGAATTGTTGTCTAGAGCTACAATTGGAATGTCACAAATAATTAATTTATTAAAAAAACAATACGAAGCTGTGCCTAGTAATGAACTTTACCAGTTGGATTTAACTATCATAGCACAACAAGAAAACTTGATAAAAAATTCTCTTATTGTTGAAATTCAGCCTAACCAGGTTATTAAAACAAATACAAGGTATGTCGTAATCAAAATACATAATTCCAAAAATCTAATTTTTAATTATTTTTTTAAATATAGTATCCCATGTTCCGTAAGATGGCTACTTGGTCCAGAATTGGGATTTGCGAATACTGATAATTTAACTGTAGAATGTGTAGTTGTATCAGGTATGTTATATTTTCAGCTATAAGCCTTATTTATTAAAGTTTAAAGCAAAGCACACTAGCTAGTGACATCCATATTACCACAACAAAAGGAAACTTTAAACTCATCTAAATTCTCCATCTTAACTTTTCATATCCAAATATGAAAGTCTTGCATTCCGTAGTTGGTCCTTTGTTAGTTATAGTGGTGCATTTTTTTGCATCTGGGAGACAAGCGGCCCCACTATTTTCATACGCATCTTTTGTTTCGTCTTGGATGCAGAAGGCCCCACCCAAGACGTCTTGGAACCCCATTTTCATGTCTAGGTCGATCAGATCTTTTATTAAATATAATTTTTTAGTTGCTATACTTTTAAACTGAACATTTCAATTTGCCATTACTGACAAAGGTCCCAACCATGGAATGCAAGACTTTCATTTTTGAATATGAAAAGTTAAGATCTGTACAAAAAAATACCAGTGAATTTTTACTATACAGACTTCACAATTCACATGCAAAATTTGATGCGGACTGTCAGTCTTATAGTTTTAATCGGTAGTAGAGTCAAGTTTCGAAAATTATTTGGACTTACAGCCCCATTCTGGCAAACTGATACCTAACAAGTCACAACAACCTCACCAGATGATGTTAAATTTATTATTATAATAAAAATTTAACCTGGAAAAAATTGTATTGCACAATTTTCTTTTAATATTCGTTAAAGGGGGTTATTAGAAGCATATGTGTGGTTTTTCGGGAAATGCGGGCTTGAGCTTAAACCGCCATCTTGGAGTTTTCAAAAAAAAATATGTACTTAAATAAAAAAAAAATTAAAAACTACGGCAACACAATGTCATGTTATATATTTGTTTTAAGCCAGAAATCCATTCTTCAATTCTTTTTTAAATCAAATTTTAAAAAAATTTAATTTGTAATTCAAAAAAAAATGTATTCAAATGAATACGTCTTATTTAAAAATTAATTTTCACTCATAATTTTGAAAAAAAAAGTCGCTTTGCTCCAACGACGTTTTTTTTAACACAATATTGTTGTTTTAAAAAAAAATGATTTGTTCTGATTTTATTAAAAATGGTTGATACAGAAATACTAATTTGGCTACCAGTACTTAGTGCTTTTATTAATTGCACAACACAAAACCAAATCGTTTTAGGTCTTTTATTTTTTGGTAAAAAACTACTTTTTTTAAAAGAATTTTTGCCTTAAAAAAAATAGTAAATGTTGTCATTGTTTTTTTTTTTTTAATTTTTCATCAATTTCAACTCGGTGTTTTATTTTATAAAATGTGACAAGTAGACTCTCCAAACTATTTTTTCATTGAAATTACCAAGTAACAGCATTTTTTATGGAATCACAAAAAAATATCAAACACAAAAGCTGTGTTTTATTTTCCCCCGTATAACCTATAGGTTATATTCCTACTTATGTTTAAAAGTCAGTTTCAATTTTAAATTGTATTTTAATAGTTAACTAATGTACTACAGAAACCGAAGCAAACAACATTAACAGAGACCCGCAAAATGCCGCAGACATAACAGTAACAACAGATATGCGGGAAAATGTAGCTAAATTTGAATATAAACAAGAAGATCGTGTATATTCCTCAAACTTCAAGTAATTTTTTTTGTTATAAAATAAAATGTAATACCTTATATAATTTTATATACACAGAAATCTACAAATCTATAAAATTCAACGATTAGGGCGCCGCGGCAGTTCTGACAGTGTAATGGACGAGAAGTCGGCCCTTCTTTTTCGTGTACAACCGAATATTAATGATCATCGATATGTCGTAAGTAATTTCAAATATGTATTTTTAAATTTTGTTGAGTACATAAATTTAATAAATTAAAAGATTTCGGCATTATCACTACCCGTGGTAGTCATTGTTCACGGAAACCAAGATTTACAAGCTGTGGCCACCATCATGTGGGATAATGCCTTTTCGGAATTCGAACGCGATCTATTTCATGTTACGGATAAAGTTTCATGGACAAAACTGGCAGATGCACTTTATTTAAAATGTTTTTCAGAAACTACACGTGGATTCACCGATGCGAACAGAAATTATCTTTGTGAGTAAATAAGAAAATATAGTATGGGAGGCAGAGTTGCGGTTCTGGTTCTGGTTATGAATATTTTGGTTTTTTTGAGTTTTTTTGTTCTATTGTTTTTAAGTTCTTTTAAATACATATTCCTAAAGAAGAAATAGGGAGCCGCTCCTTTTTCAAATAATGCGTCCGCCAAAAATTGTTTTTTTAATGTCTAGTTGTAGGCATGCGATTTGGCTCCATTTTATTGAAACCATCGATATGGGTGGTTTCCATAACTGGCCGCAAGAAATGTTCCAACGTGGTACAGTATAGATGATGATTTCTGCACCGACTTCCGTGCATACTCTCTCATGAACCCGCTAAATAATTCAGTACTCTTTGTGGTTTTTAAGTTTGAGAAAAACGATCACAATCAGACGATTTCGTTGAATCCAATTCACATGGTCGCATGGTTAAGTCCTTATATATACATATTAAAAAATGGCCATATGCCCGTTGCGTTAAAATTATTGAACGACACTTTAAGCGAATAAGGACCAACTATAATAGGCATGAGGTAGCTTATGCACGCTTAAGCCAACGAGCGAATATATGAAATTCCTATTGAGTAGCCATAATGGAGTACAGCTCCGTTTCGTCCAATTTTTCTAAGTTTCGTTCAATTAACCAAACATAAGCAAGAGCGGTCCGGTTCGCTCAGCGCATACGTGAATTTGACAGATACGGTTCAACACATACAAAATACACATCAAACCCATCGTTTGTGTAAATGATTCGAGATTAATGAAAGTGTATGTGTGATATCTTTGCTATCTCGTTGTCGTTGATTCAATGTTCACACTCAACAAAATTAAACAACTGTGAATTTGAGTTTGACAGATGCTTTTGCGCGCGTGAGTTATTAATGCTATGCCTGCGACTTTTTGAAACTTAAGCAAACTTTTCAATGGGTTCTGACATTAGTTTATGTTTGTTTAAGCCTATTATAGTTGAGCCTTTAATCCTTCCAATTTAAATTTTGCACAAATCAAAATTCCGCAAAAAAATAATTAAAGAAGTTTTGGACTGTTCAAACCTTTTTAGTTGACTATAAGCGTCTCTTCAATTTTAGGGATAAACTGGGAGGGTTTGCCTCCGCAAACATTAAATCGAAGGTAATTTTTACTATTGGCAACAATGAAACAACCTCACTACGCCCAATTATAATAAAAGGCATATAATGGACAAGTGAAAAAAAAAAAACAAAATTCAATACAATTTTAAATTATTCCATTTAATTAAAAAATATCCATAGAAATATGATTTAACTTCAAAAGAGAAAGTAGAGAAAGAATTCAATCTTGGTTTGCATAAAACTTAGGCTTAAAAACAAAATAAATCTTAAGCAAAAGAGCCTCATTGTTGGCAGGCGGGGTGTAAACACCCACACCTTTAATGTTTTTCAACCTTAAACCTTACGTTCTTACAAAAACCATAACGTATATCCAACCTCATCATTACTTACGATCTTAATGTCCGATATCCGGCAACCATTTTCCTTTTATATAATTTTTCATTTTGTTCTCGCTTCTCGAACTATCAATTTCGTATCATAGCCTAGAAAATATATCTCCTTTTATATTCATTTTCATTTAAATACTTAAGGCTAAACAATTGTAAGTATTAATTATTAATAAGTATGAATTAACAACTAAATTTAATTTGAATATTCATCCCAATAAAGGATTTTGTAACTATAAACCACAAATCAGAGTTTAGTTCACAAAAGTTTAGCTGTCGGCCCACTGAGCCGCCATATTACAAAATCAATTTGGACTAACTAATTGCGTTTCCCAAAATGCCATCATCAAAAAGGAATCTGAGATCTGCTGCAGGATCTGACCGTGCAAAAAAGCCACCGAAATCACTATCAGAAGAATTTAATTGCTACATTTGTGAAAGGCCTGATTCTGAAGAAGACATGGTGAAGTGTGACAGCTGTGAAACTTGGTGCCACTTTACATGTGCTGGCGTGAGTAGTCTCGTCGCCGAAACGGAATGGTTTTGTTCTCGCTGCATTCAAGGTAAGAATATTCCTGATTCAGAGATTTCAGATTTGATTCCCATACCCGCTGTGAGTATTGTCATAACCTCAAACACAGATACGCCATGTGCTTCTACCATCTCGGCAAATAAAATTGTACCACCAACTCTACTAAGCCAACATATTTTAAACACATCATCTTTGCAACCATCACAAACCGACATCGATTCTGTTTTTATCGACGGTGCTCTACCTACAACTTCGAACGCGTCTGGTAAACGTTCTTTAAAGACAAATGCTACCCTTAATGCTAATTGCGCATCGTTGAATCCACCTACAACATCTGTTAGCCTGGCTGCTCTTACTTTGCAGCCCCCGTCGAACTTCGAAGCCGTACCACCGTCAATGCTACCAATAAGCAATCCCAATAAACCTATTTACCGAAACGAAATCAATGTTCCATCGAAGGGTCAAGAAAATCATACACAGTCGCTCTCTCTGCCAACAATTTGTTCAACATCCAGCGCTCCGGTCTTTAGAAATTCCTTGGGGACTATAAAGCAATTTTTCCCAGCTTCTGTACAAATGTCAACTGGCACCGTTTTAACGTCTACGAAGGTTCATGTCACAGAAGAAGCAGAAACATTTCCACCTAACAGGCAGAGCTCTAAGAAGTCGTTGCGCTCGACGTCTTCACGCGAAAGGTATATCCAAATTGAGCTTAACAAATTGGAAGAAGAGAAAGAGCTTAAGGAAAAACGAGACAAAGAATACCTTTCTAAAAAATATCAGCTACTAGCCCAACTTCAAGAAAACTCATCCGACGATGAAGATGGGGCTTCTTCCTTAGCATACGCAAATGTGAGCCAATGGCTTGAATCCCAAAGCCAGGCACGAAAAACTTTACACATCCACAGCAACGACCAAGTAAACGATAAGTCTGGATTAGTGAATACAAAACAAAACACTCATCCACAACACAGTGTTGCACTGCAACCAACTGCCTCCTCGACACTAAGACCACGTCAAAGTGGTTGCTGTATACCACCGCAACCAAATGCCTCTGCTGCACAAGTACAATTTCAGCCAGGAGTCTCTTCAGAACCAACTTCGTTTGCTCGACAGTCCCTTCCTGTAAGGAACATTTCAAGCTTCCAATCCATTGCACAACCAAATACTTCACCAGAGATTCAACCTCAGCCTACCATAACATCGACTCGTCCAACGCTCTTTGATGACCAACGTCACCTTCAACCGCAAACCTTTTCGTCGGCTCTCAATATTAACAGACAACCGCTGTTTGAAGATACAGTAACACAACGCCTATCGAGGAGCCAATTAGCCTCCCGACAACTAATGTCGCGTGATCTTCAAACCTTCAGCGGGAATGCCGAAGAGTGGCCTGTATTTATTTCCAATTTTGTACGAAGCACTAACCTGTGTGGTTTTACTGAGGAGGAAAATTTACTACGACTACAAAGGGCACTTAAAGGCGACGCTCTCAACGCGGTTAGGAGTATCCTCATACAACCCCAATGCGTGGATCAGATTATTAAAGCACTCCGGACGAAATTTGGTAGGCCTCAAGTCATCATTCAAGCAGTCCTTCAAAAAATCCAATCGTCACCAGCCCCAAGGGCAGGAGACTTTGAAAGCATTGTCGATTTCTCTCTCACAGTGCAAAACTACTGCGCCACGATAGAAGCTTCCGGATTAACTATATACTTACAACATCCCTCACTTTTGCAAGAATTGGAGAACAAGCTGCCGCATGACATTCGCCTAAGCTGGGCATCACACAAATTCACGTTACCAGAGTGCACGCTCGTCCACTTCAACGAATGGCTGGTGCATCTGGCTGAGGCAGCGAGTTGTGTCGTTCCTCCAATGACATCGTTGCAGATGAAACCAAAACAACCGATTAAGAAGACGAGCGGAAAAGGATTCGTTAACGCTCACTATCCTGTGGCAAACCAAGAAGAGAAATCCAATAATTCAACTAAACAAGGATGTTGTATCTGTGAACGTGACTGTGTTTCAGTAGAAAAATGTTTACGCTTTCAAGGGCTAAGCAGGGCGCTTAAATGGAGTGCCGTAAGAGAACATCACCTCTGCCGTCGTTGCCTTAAAAGACATCCACGAAATCAGTGCAACTCTGATGCTCCTTGTGGCGTGAACAGCTGTGCCTTTAATCACCATAGGTTGCTCCACAACGATAAAGCTACAGTTAAAAGAGATGCAAATGTTTCTGTGCATGAACAAAATTATCAGCGAGATGAAAGTTGTAAGTCTCTCTTCCGGATTGTACCAGTTACTTTATATAGTGCCAACCGGCGGCTTAAGACGTTCGCCTTTCTGGACGATGGGTCGTCGGTCACGCTTCTAGATCGGGACATCGCTGAATATTTGCAACTGCATGGAAAACCCGAACCGCTGCGTCTCAGGTGGACAGGTAATACTTGCCGAACCGAAAACGAATCCCAGGTGGTTAAGCTGCTAATATCAGGAGCGCAAACCGGATCCGAAACCTTCTCCTTAACTGATGTACGCACAGTTAAAAGTCTTAGCCTACCAAAACAGTCGCTCGACCTCGCAGCACTGCAAGAGCGTTATGAACACCTTAAAGGAGTGACCGCGGAGTCATACGAAAATGCCTCCCCTCGATTACTCATTGGTCTCAATAACACAATCCTTGGACTTCCATTGAAATGCAAGGAAGGTACAAGCTATGAACCAGTAGCGACAAAAACCCGCCTCGGATGGGTTGTCCATGGTAACTGTTCCAGCCATTTAGAAACGCAGAGACGAATTAAACCTAAATTTAGTTTCCACATGTGTGAATGCGATAATGCGAACCTTGAGCGCTTGGTTAACGATTTTATGATCAATGACAACTTCGGAACAATGTACACCGGTAAAGTACTAATGTCAGTCGAAGATGAGCGAGCCAACCAGCTGTTAGAGAAATATACCATACGAACAGCAGATCGATTCGAAACGGCCCTCCTCTGGAAGTACGACGAGTTTCAGATGCCAAACAGCTACCCTATGGCGGAAAAACGACTAGCATGCCTCCAAAGACGCTTGAAACGTGAACCTGGACTAAAAGAGGCCCTAACACAAAAACTTAATGAATACGTCGAAAAAGGATATGCACGTAAGCTATCTTTGAGAGAACTCCAAGACGAACCGAAACGTTGCTGGTACCTGCCAATATTCCCAGTATTCAATCCAAACAAACCTGGAAAGATGAGAATCGTCTGGGACGCGGCAGCAACAGTTAAGGGTGTGAGTCTCAATTCGTTTTTGTTAAAAGGCCCCGACCAGCTTACGTCGCTTGTGTCCGTTATCTGCAAGTTTCGAGAGGAAAGAATAGCTATCTGTGGAGACATCATGGAAATGTTTCACCAGGTACGGATAAGGCAAGAAGACCAATCGTGCCAGAGGTTCCTCTGGAGTCCCAAACCTGAAGAATCACCCGTCGTCTATACCATGACGGTCATGACCTTTGGTGCAAGCTGTTCTCCGTGCTGTGCTCAATACACCAAAAACAAAAATGCTGATGACTTTGCCGAAAAATTTCCCCGTGCCGTACAGTCGATAAAATACAATCACTATGTCGATGACCTTATGGATAGTGTTGCTACAGAATCGGAAGCTATCGAACTAGCAAAGCAAATTAGGTACATACATCATCAAGGAGGCTTCCACATAAGAAATTGGATATCCAATTCACCAATTGTTCTTCAAGCCTTACAATCTGAAAACACTGAAAGTAAGAATATGAACTCGGACGTTGAACTTACTACAGAAAAGGTGTTAGGGATGTGGTGGTGTACCTCGAAAGACTGCTTCACCTTTAAACTGTCAACGAATGTACAACAGAGAGAGATTCTCTTCGGGGGTCGCTGTCCTACTAAGAGGGAGGTCTTGAAAATCTTAATGACGATATTCGATCCGTTAGGCCTGTTAGCACACTTCCTTATGTATGTGAAAATTCTGCTGCAAGACATATGGCGCTCCAAAGTGGATTGGGACGATCCAATACAAGAAAATGAGTTTGAGAAATGGTCTAAATGGATCCAACTTCTACCAGCCGTTGAGAATCTAAATATTCCCAGATGCTACATGTCCAAGTCAATAAAAGCTGTTGCAGAACGACAACTCCACATTTTTGTAGACGCAAGCGAAAATGGCTTTGCGTCGGTAGCCTACGTAAGATATAGATACGACAATGAGGACGTCGAATGTGCACTCTTAGGAGCAAAAACCAGAGTTGCCCCTCTCAAAAATCTATCAATACCTCGCCTTGAACTGCAAGCCGCCCTCCTTGGAGCTCGATTTGCGAAAGCATTAGCTAAGTCTCATAATATCAGCTTCTCTCACCGTTTTTTCTGGTCGGATTCGAGGAATGTCCTGAGCTGGCTTCGCTCTGATCATCGGCGCTACAGACAATATGTCGCATTTCGAGTGAGCGAAATTTTGGATATAACAAGTGTGGTGGAGTGGCGCTGGGTTCCGACGAAGAACAACGTAGCAGACGATGCCACAAAATGGAAGAGTCTACCAAGCTTTTCCTCGAGCAACAGATGGTTCAACGGACCAGAGTTCCTTAAAAGTTGTCCAGCCTACTGGCCCAGAGAAACGTGCACCGAAATGTCAACAGACGAAGAACTCAAATCACAATTCATAAATATTCACATCGAAACTCAAGGAAACATAATCCAAGTTGATCGTTTTTCAAGCTGGAATCGGCTGCTACATAGTACTGCGTACATTATTCGCTATATAAACAATCTGAAAATAAAGAAAATACTCAAACAGCAACGAACTTCCGGCTTCTTGAAACAAAACGAAATTCGATCGGCATGGAATGTGCTCATGAGAGAGGCTCAGCGCTCAGCATATCAAGAAGAATTATCAGACCTGATCTCTAAACATCCTGTAGAGAGAAGCAGTCCAATATATACACTCTGCCCATACCTCGATGAGCATAACGTACTCCGATCCAAGGGCAGGACTGACTTCCTTAAAAATACGAACGACTTCTTCAAAGGGCTGATAATACTTCCAAGAGAACATCATATCACCCGTCTCATAATGTCTGATATGCATGAAAGGTTTCACCACCAAAATCATGAAACGGTCATCAACGAGCTTCGCCAAATGTTCCACATACCGAAAATTCGAACTACATTCAAGAAAGTTAGAAAGGAGTGTCAGGATTGCAAGAATCAGAAAGCCCAACCTCGAGAACCAATAATGGCTCAATTACCAAAGGCTCGGCTATCCACTTATACCAGACCATTTTCCTTTACGGGTATTGACTACTTTGGTCCTATAAATGTAGCCATTCTAAGGAGGACAGAAAAGAGGTGGGGTGTTCTCTTAACCTGTTTAACAACAAGAGCTATTCACATAGAAATTGCGCATAGTCTTACGACAGACTCTTGCATACTCGCCTTACGAAATTTCGTAGCTCGTCGTGGAACACCATTAGAAATGTTTAGCGATAATGGTACCAATTTTCATGGCGCCGAGCGCGAACTAAAAGAAGCATTTAATAGTGTCAACAAAGACAAGGTAATGGAAGCATTTACTTCGCTCAACACCAAATGGAACTTTATCACACCAAGCAGTCCGCATATGGGAGGTTCATGGGAGCGACTTGTACGCTCCATCAAATCCGTTCTGTATAAAATAATGCCAACACGGAATCCCAGAGATGAGCTTCTAAAAAGCATGATGTCAGAAGTCGAAAACATCGTTAACTCCCGCCCACTTACATATCTTCCAATAGAACATGAAAACGAAGAAGCGCTAACACCGAATCATTTTCTCTTGGGATCATCTAATGGAATAAAGCCCCTAGCAATATTCGACGATGACGTTAAAGTGGTTAAGAAGAATTGGCAAACCTCACAGCTGTATGCGGATCATTTCTGGAAGCGATGGGTAAGTGAATATCTTCCTACACTAACACGTCGATCCAAATGGTTTTTACCAGTTAAGCCAATAGCAGTAGATGACATCGTTCTTATTGTGGACCAAAACAGTCCAAGAAACTGCTGGTTGAAAGGCCGTGTCATCCGCACCAAAGTTGCTGACGATGGCCAAGTAAGAAGTGCAACGGTATTGACCAAATCTGGCGTTTACGATAGACCGGCTGTAAAGTTAGCTATCCTTGATCTCACCAACCCCAGAAGGATGTAATGTTGAACTGTTTGGAAATACCAAGGGGGAGTGTTGGCAGGCGGGGTGTAAACACCCACACCTTTAATGTTTTTCAACCTTAAACCTTACGTTCTTACAAAAACCATAACGTATATCCAACCTCATCATTACTTACGATCTTAATGTCCGATATCCGGCAACCATTTTCCTTTTATATAATTTTTCATTTTGTTCTCGCTTCTCGAACTATCAATTTCGTATCATAGCCTAGAAAATATATCTCCTTTTATATTCATTTTCATTTAAATACTTAAGGCTAAACAATTGTAAGTATTAATTATTAATAAGTATGAATTAACAACTAAATTTAATTTGAATATTCATCCCAATAAAGGATTTTGTAACTATAAACCACAAATCAGAGTTTAGTTCACAAAAGTTTAGCTGTCGGCCCACTGAGCCGCCATACTCATAAACAAGAAAAAACATAAAATCTAAATAAAAACAGTTCCCGTCGTATTTATAAACGTTGTCTAACTTTGGAAAGCCGTCCAAGTTATAGATAAACATTTTTATTTGACGTTTAGGAGTTATTTTAGTTATAGATGAAGGACTCAGTTGCTTAAAACTTGGCTAATGTGACATTTTATTTAAATAAATAAATCATATTTCCAACTATTTCGAACTGTCTAACTAGTAAACAAATCTAGTAAATACGCCTATTCTTTTTTACGGATTTTGATATTTTTCTGAAGAGTGAATTTTGTATGTTATTGTTTTTAAGAATTTGTACGAAATACAAAATAAATAATAAACAACTTCTGAAATAGAAAACATTTGTTTTTTTGTATGTATAACAAATAATTCATAATGAACATCGTCTTCAAATACATAACTGTTCATTATTATAACGAACGGATGGTCACCGTATCTATAGGTGTTTTTTTTTAATCCTGGAAGAAATAATCTAATAAAACCGACGTTGTTGGTGCTAACAATTAACATTTTGAATTCAATATAAAATAATCCCATGAGGGCTTAGCTTAGGGTTTCCAGAACATCTCTTTTATAGAGAACATGTTCTCTTTTTCCATTCCGATCTTTTTTACACTCTCTTTTTTCATAAAATTCTTTTTTTGTTATCTTTTTTTTGCACGTCCGCTTTTTAGTCTCTTTTTCGAAATACAAAATAGGTTTTCCACAAATGAACTTCAAAATTAATTGTATTTCAAATTTTATGTGATTCTCAACTTTGAAAACAATTCACCATTGGAACTTGGAAGTTTCAACAATTTTAGATTCTCTCAAAAAAAATGTATTCCACTCAGCCCTAAATCAATCCTTAACAATTTAAATAAAAGCGGGTTGAAAGTGAAGTACAATGCTTGAAATAAAATGTATTAATTGTTACAAAAAATATATTAAGTACATAGAAAAATGGACACTTCAATTTTCATTAAATGATTTGATGATGTTGCGAATATTTGATTTTGAAAAATGTTAGAGAATGTCGAACTAAAAAATGAAGACTTTCGGAAAACAGTGTCTGATAAAAAAGGGTTAATTTTTTTTGTTCTTCAAATAATTCTGAATTTCTTTCCGAATTTATTATTATTTTTAGGTCTGTTCCATTGGGCCCTGAAAAGTTTCTTCTTGGTATTTACTAGTAGATGATGAATGGAGTAATTTAATTTTGCCAACATATCTAACCTCAATATAAATGTAATTTTTGTTGTTTGTATTTGTATATTATTTTTGATTAGAGAAACACCAACAACAGTAATTTACTATATATGTAATTTCTTTTTACTGATAGTGCTGCTTTTTTGCGTGGATACAATTCGTATCTACATTATTGAAGTGCTTTAAACTTATTTGACTACGGAGCCAGAAGTACTTAACAGTAGATGATGCAGGCCAAAGGAACATACCTAATATAATTATGTATGAAGTTTTTAAAAAATGTTTGTTTTTTTCTGTTTTCCTCGGAAATATTTGAACGTGGAGCATACTTTTAGAAGAAAATAACAGTTTAAAAGTGGGAACTGGGAACTGTTAAGTCAATTTTAATAGTGGCTTACAGTTTGAAGGATTAAAACTTTCAAAAGTTTTACAATATATTTTTAAATAAAAATAAATACCCATCGCAAATAAGAAATTTTCAAAAATATGAAACTTCAGATTAAGAATCATAACATTCACCCTGTTCTGAATTCCCATCGGTCATAAAATCCTATCGTTTTCAAACTCTAGCAGTCGTACTTATTAGATTTGTGTCTACTTAGACACTGTCTACCTTTTTCAAATTGGTGGAAATATGCTTTATTTAATTAAAATAAATATCACATTATTCTCGGTTTGGACAATCTACTCTTGTGTCTAAGTTAGGCAGTTATACGACAACAATAAACAAGGTTTTTGAATACATTTTCCAAAGTTAGGCAGTTGTCTAATGTTAAACAACGTTTATAAATAAGAACATAGGTGTTTTGAAATAATTCTCGCTTTCAATACTTGCGGATTGAGTGTGCTTTGATTTTCGATCGGATTGAAAATTCTTGACGTTTGGAATTTTTATATCCGATTTGGAATTGGCAAAATTTTAAAAATGTTGTTTCAGCTAAAAAGGTGCGTTCCTTTAGTTTGAAACTCTGTGCATTTGTGTGAATTTCTACACATTATATTTTTTTTTATATTCTGTTAACGGATTTGATTCGGAATGGAAATCAGAACAGCGTGACTATTGTTTTTGAATTAATAGACATGGTCAGGAAAATAAGTTCTCGGAGACCTCAGCAATCTCAGTTACCTGAACAGGATTCCTCAGCAAAATTTCTCAGCTTTGCTGTCAAAACTCTGAGGAAAAAAAATCTTGGATTCGCTTGCTCACTTTTTGAGTGAGAAAAATCTCTGAGATCTCATTTTTCTGAACACGGCAATTGATTAATGTTTTCGAAACTGTTTTAAATTCAAACTCTTCTGTCTTCTATACCTGAAACTAATTCTCTTAATAAATTAAAAAAATATTTTGTGAACAAGTCGTTATTTTAATCGTTTTTGGTTGATGTTTTTTTTATGCAAACATAGCATATTGGAAATGTTCTCTTTTTTTTCATTTAAATTATGGACACCCTAGCTTAGCTTAACCCAGAGAATTTTCGGGGATTACCTTAAGTGCACAGAAAAACTTTGTTACTGGGGTGAAAAGCATTTTTTTTTCTGTGATGGCGTAGCTTATCCCCTTACTTTAATATTACTGTCGATGTTAATCATTGTCTGCTATCATTATAGATGAACGTTCCTTACCCATGATGTCTACACCGAATGGAGAAATTACATGGCAGAAATTTTGCAAGGAATCTTTATCATCGGCCTGTGATTTGACATTTTGGGAATGGTTCTACTCAGCTATTAAACTAATCAAAGATCATTTGGTTGAACCTTGGAAGCGTAATTTGATTGCAGGATTTATAAGCAGGACAGCCAGTGAAGAATACTTACAAAGTTGCAAACCTGGAACGTTTTTACTGCGGTTTTCAGAAACTATAAGAGGAAAGTTAAAAAAGTACCATTTGTTGTTTAAATTTAATTTATTGAATTAATTTACAGGTGCTATAACAATATCTTATGTAAATGAAAAAGGTAAAGTGCTGCATCTTCAACCTTGTGATGCGAAGCTCTTGAGGGAAAAGTGCATAGCAGACCGCATAAGTGAATGTATAAATTTCGGTGAATTGTTTCCCTATGCAATTGAAAAATCCGATATCATTGAGAAATTTGGAAAAATTGGTAGGTACATTTAATTTAAAGTAAAAAAAAATGGCGCAAGATTCTACAAGATTTTAATAGCTTCTTATGAAGCGTGTAAGATTGCTTATATAGCAATATTTGCTAGATCACTCGGATTGTCGCAGTAGAAATCTCCTAAGTGGAGTCTATGTCTCTGTGACAGAACAGGACAAGTACAAAGAAGGTGAGGAATTGTTTCCTCCACATCGATGCAGCTTCTGCAGAAGTCGTTTGCGTAGACAATAGTAGACAGTGTCCGGTTATGACACCTATAACGGAGCTTATGTGTAATCTGCTTAAAGATATTAAATGCTTAGAGCGCTTCAGATCCAGAAGAGGCCAGATTTATTTTTTAGCTAAGCAGGTGTTGAGGTTGTACCACCTCTGGTTTGTATTCTTTATAGCATCTTGCTTTGGCGTAAGTTTACATGTAGCGATCGGTATACCAATATTTGTTTTATCTGTTAAAAGAGGTATTTTTGTTTCACTTTTGGGTAATTAATCAGCTTTGCAGTTTCCTGAAAAGGCTACATTAACCCTCTGGGACTGACATGGTCCCAGATGACAGACGCAACAAAATGAAAAATCTAGTATTTCTCGTTATTTTTCCAATGGTGACTCGAGCGTTCTCACTTCTCAGTACCTTTCAGTTGTGTGCTCAGGCATGCGGTATTGTATAGTGAGCTGTCGTCCCTTGTTGTGTTTAGAATAGGATTTTCCAAATCATAACGGGTTTGCATCGTAATCTATCTTTTTTTTTTACATTTTACTAAATTTAAAATCACCAAAATGCCTTTTTTTATCTTTTTAATATCATACTAAATCCAAATGTCACTTTAACAATTACAAATTTGAAAATAAAATGTTTGCTTACTTCTTTGCGTAGACATCAGCCTGTTTAAAATTTTGAGCCAATTTTTTTTTTCTGAAAGATTTGTCATTTTTTTTTTTTTGTATGTATCTTCAAGCTATAGGAGCAACTAACGTTCGCTACGTTAGGACTTTAACAGTAACAATAGTAGATCCATAACCGCTTCAAAAATTCGGCTCCATAGGACTTGATGATATTAAGATAAGCTAATCCAGCGAAAACCTGGATTTGGGATCTCGAAAACTGGTAATTTTTTGCGAAAAAATAATTAGTTCGTATATATATATTAGGCGTGTTGTTTTTGCAAGCCCGGTGGGAATCGAATGAAAAAACGACTTCGGTGCTAAACAATTTGCATGTTAAATGCAACAACAACTGATTCCCTGCGGGATTAGCTAATCCCAGAGAATTCTCGGGGCTAAACTTAAGCGCACAGGAGAATTTTGTTACTGCCGTGAATTACATAGGTACTTGTTATCGATAGTTTGTATGAAAAATCAATTTTTTGTTTGTGATGGCATCGCTAATCCCCGTTGTCGTTTTTGTCAACCAATTGTTTCGGGATAAAGGACTGCAAAAAAAACACACCTATTATACAATTTTAAGCAAATTTTTCAAGTAGACTACCTCTTATTTGTTTAATCTAAAAAAATCTTATACAATTATTTTAATTTCAGATATACGATTTTCAGTGCGATTTAGATGAATTTCAATTTTATCAATACAATTTTTATAACATTAATGCTTGTATCACGATACATTCCCAATACGTAATCGCGACGCTTCGTTCAAATATTTTCGCACAAGATGTAGAATTGAATGATGATAATTGATAATTAATTTTTGAAAAAAAATAATAAATTAAATTAAATGATAGCAATAAATATTATAAATAAAATTATTAAACTTAGCAGGAAAAATTTATATTGCTAGATACTGAGAAATCCGAAAAATTACAAAATTTTCAAGTTACTAATTTTTATTTAATTTTTATCCATTATTATCAAAAATATATTGAAATATTATTAAAAATATAAGTTTTTATTTTGAAATTTTATGGGGAAGATAATACAGTTTGTTTTATTTAAGCTGACGTTTTGCAGGAGACAAGGTATTTTGAATATAGAAAATATATTATGCTGGATTTCTAAAGAAACAAGAATTTTCAGAATTTTAATGTTGTATAAGGGTTTTTAATAATTATAACTTTTTTTTTTAATAGACGAGGCGAATTCAATGAGAATTATTGTGCATGTGTTAAAGAGATAAGTGGATTTAACTCCGTTGTCTCACTTACGCAAATTTGGCGAGTATTGCTGAGTGATGATGCAATTGAAATACACATCACGGCCAAAAGCACTAGTGCGGGGAAAAAACGAAGAGGTCGTTCAGGAAAGGTGAACACCTGGAAGGACATTTCTAAATTCTAACCCGTCTAAACTCTAAAGTGCAAACTTATGAAAAGAGCGTAAAAGACAAATTTAGAAAAAAATAAATTTTAAAAAGAAAAGGAAATTAAAGTTTATTAAATAAAGTATTATTAAGTATATTATTATGTAATTTTGGATAAGCCGCGTAGTTAAATAATTAAAGAGTGCACACTGCACTTTTGTACTCACCCCAAACATTTCGCATCAAGTTTCATTGAGCGTGGTCACCGGTTTCCCGGTTTATTATTTAATTACGCGGCTTATCCGAAATTAACTAATAATGTCAATAAACAACCGCAAAAGTCTTAAGAGTTACATATAAATTTTTGATTCTCAAGAAGTTGTAGAAGAATTTTGGAAAGTAATAGTGAAAAATTGGTGGATAGATATCAGAAATAAGGGGGAACGGCTCTCATCAAAGAAGGAGACATTGGCAGATTTTCGGAAGGGATATACTGCACATATGTACATTGTTCATGTAATAATAATTGTGATCTTTGGTTCTTTTGGTTTTGTTTTTAATTCTGTGTTTTTATTATTAGTTTGGAAAGTTCATTTATCGTTTGGTTTATGCTAACGTAAATTTGCAAAATTGCAGAAACCGTGACACATATTTGTTGATTCCTTTTACAAAAAAAAAAATAATGGCGCCCTAATTGTTTTTCAGCGGGAGCAGGTTAATATCAAGAAAAGTCAATTAAGTATTGCATCCTTATTTTATATCGATACAAATAAGACTGACTATCGATAAAAAAACGAACGCAACCCTTGCCTTGCATAGTTATAGTGGCAACAATTTTTTTTTACTGCTGCCTGTTGCATTTCTTATTTGCTTCTTTTCGTTCGTTCTATGCCCAACTGTTTTGACCCTGAATTGAGCGAATATGAGTATGTACAACTATTGTATGGGTAGCCTTCACAGTACACATACATATAAGAGTATTCATGCCAACCAACGTCGGAAAACCATCGTAATGCTTAACGTCGGAAATTTTACGACAATGCTAACGAACTATCAAAATTTGTATGAAAAATCTTTTCAAACACATTCGAATAAATCGAAAACGTTCTGACAGGAATTTGTGTCAAAAACTAAGATAGTATACATGGTAAACATTCTAAATTCTTGTAACGTTAGTTACTATTACGTTCAATGTGTCATAATTTAGCAAATCAAAACCATTACAAAATTAAATCAAACGGATATCGCAGAGCCAGAAGTTTTTTGATTAAGAAAACAACAAAATTGAAAAAAAAATAAATTTTTAAATATTTTTTCATTAACAAAATAAACAAAAACGGCGAGGCTTGAACACCCAGGGCTATCATACAATGCGCTAATTTCAGTCATATCAGAGGGAAAATTGTCATACGCAAAACAAAAAAAACTGTTTAATTGTTTTAAGACATTTTGAAAATTTTAATATTTTTTATACATTTTTTTATATGTAGTACATATTTTGAAAACTTGGCTTGTTTATTTAAAAAAAATCCTTTCGAAGGAAGATCTGAAAAAAAATTATTCTAATTTTAGTTTTTGGAATTACAAGGTCTTAATTAAACATTTTTTTATTTATTACAAAAACGGAAGAATTTTAACTTGGCCCGAAGAACCTTCCATTTATTTTTTTTAGTAATTTTGAATAATCTTATTTTTCTCAAAATTGGTTCCGCAGATTTTTCTATCTAAATCAATAAATTTTAATAGGAAGGTAACAAAATTTTTTTTTAAATGGTTGTTAATCAAATAGAATCAATATTTTTTTTTATTTTCGATTTTTATGGACAAAGTTTCCAAAAATTTTATTAATTGTGTACCAAAATTTTCGAAAAAATATTTTTTGGATTTTTAAAAAAAGTTTCAAAATTTCGAAAACTACTTTTTCGATTTTTATTAAAGTTTACCAACAAATTGGTTTTTAACATAATCTATAATACTATTAACAAAAAAATATTCTCAAAATTAACAGTACCTTAGAACCAATTTCTTCATTTTTGACTAAGTACATTCCGTGAATCCGATTTTAATGAATTTTTTTATAAAAGAGCTTCTAATAATTCATAAATCCCAAAGAACTTGTAAAATAAATATTTTTCTGACGCACTGTAGTGCAAAGAAAAAAGCCAACAAAAACATGAAAAATATGCAAACGCAATACAAAAAGAGACGGATATTTACTGGATATATTTCGAAAAAAAAAACTAAAAAATTAAAAAAAAAAAAAAACAAAAATTTCAAAAAAAAAAATTTAAAAATTGCGAAAAAAGTCAAAAAATTTTAAAATACGACAGCGAATCGTAGAAAATCAAAAGCCAGAACAGTGGAAGGCATCTTCGTCGATGAACAGTGAAACAGAAATTAATATGATGGGACAATAATATACCATGAATATTGTACTAAAGAAAATTTGAATTTGAATATATCCGATGATAACATTTTAAAGGCCTTGAGAGAACCATGGATTCCACCAAATCGCACTACTTTTAAAATGACCAAGATGGATCTTTTGTATTTTGACATCAGTGATTTAATCAGCGCCTAAGCAACAGGGGCGGACTGGGCCACCGGGCAACCGGGATTTTGCCCGGTGGGCCCCTGGGCGAGTAAAATATGCACAAAAGCTCCTGCAGTACTTTCTGTACTTTTAAAAGAAATTTTGTTCATAAAATTGGATTTCATAGGGGCCTTACAGTAAATATACAGCTTTTGTGGCCCCAATGGAAGTTCAGGAGGCCCACACGGCCCTATTTAGGGCCTCCACAGTTACTTTAAAGCTATTGGTTCCTCACAACTGTATTGATGACCCGTGGAATTAATATTGAGGCCCCACCGTACTCCTAGACATTTCAAACGAAACTTTAGTTAGGGTGGTTGCTATACTAAATATTGGGGTATTGTGGCCCCATTTGTAACCTAAGGAGGCCCCAAATTGCTCTATAAGTTAACTATATTCTATAGGTTTTGGAAATACTTTAAGTTAATTTAAAGGAAAACTTTCTCACAAAATTGAATAAGAGAGCTTCCAAAAGACGAGTAAAGAATAAAAATGAATTGGATGTTGCAGCGAAAAACTACAAATCTTTCGTGGAAATGTTTAATATCAACGAAAGTACAAAAAATCTCAAACGGCAGTTGATGATACATATTTCAGTGCCGCTGAAAAAAAAATAAAAAAGTACAACAACGATATTTCGATTGTTATGAGTATTTTTGGGAGTTTTTGTAAAAGAAAGAAACATTAATTATAAAGTTTGTATTATTGCAGCAATGTTTTCAAAAATCAAGTTACATTTCTCTTTACTGCATACGAAGCTAAACATAACTTTTTATGTTTAAGTCCTTTTTTCCTAACACAGACACAGAAGTTGACAAAGTTTGTAGCCCAATTCCCAAAATGTAACCCAAATTTAGAATGATTTTTAGTAGGTAGTAGGCCGTGGCGTAATGGTTAGTGCGTAAAGGACTGTTACGCCGAAGGTCTTGGGTTCGATTCCTTGCCTATTCCACTTTAAGAAACAGAATTTTTTTGTCACGGGCTACTGCATCTTGCGAAGAATCGACAGATCGTCTATGAAAAAGTGATTCTCGTTTTAGCCGTTCGGATTCGACAGAAGATTGTAGGTCCCCTTCATTCCTGGTAATAACACGCACACATTTTTTAATTTATTATAATAGAGAGAAATAAGAACCGGCCAGAACCAGTAGTTCCGATTTTTTACTAAATGGTTTGTGATGCTCATCTAAGTTTACAACCTCGAGCACCGAACGCAATATTTTCAAAAGTCGAAAAAACCCACCCATTTTTCGAAATTAATTTTTTTTTTCATTTCAAATATTCATAATTTTATTTGATAGTAAGCCAAAATTCTTATCATTGGATTGCATTTTAGTAAGTGTAAGTACATATTAATATTATTGAATATAATAAACAAAAAAAGTCATTAAACTATTTTTCACATTATTAGAATAAAGGCAAAAGCAAGGCGAGCACAGGTCTAGTAGTTATAACGGGTGATTTTTTAAGAGGTTTAGAACTTTTTTTAAAAAAAAAACACAAAAAATTCGAAAAAATGAATGAAATATTTATTTGAATCGATAGTTTAAACCTTGCAATTTAATGTTTAAAGATAATTTCATGCAAATGTTGACCGCGGCTGCGTCTCAGGTAGCCCATCCGCTGAGTCCAATTTTGGCATACTCTTTCACACATATCGGCCGGTATCTCACGAATGAATGCATGGATGTTGGCTTCCAGTGCGTCAATCGAAGCGGGCTTGTCCCTATAGACATTAGCCTTGACATACCCCCACAAAAAATAGTCTAATGGTGTCAAATCGCACGACCTAGGCGGCCAATTGACCGGCCCGAAACGTGAAATTAACTGTTCACCAAACTCGCCTCGCAATTGCGCCATTGTTTCGCGTGCTGTGTGGCATGTGGCACCGTCTTGTTGAAACCACATATCATGCAAGTCAAGAACTTCCATTTCGGGCAAAAAAAAGTTTGTTATCATTGCTCGGTAGCGTTCACCATTGACAGTAACGCTGCGATTCGCATCATCTTTGAAGAAATATGGCCCAATAATGCCGCCGGCCCATAAACCGCACCAAACAGTGGCTTTTTCGGGATGCATTGGTAGCTGTTGCAATGCTTCTGGCTGATCTTCACTCCAAATGCGGCAATTGTGCTTATTTACGTACCCATTCAACCAAAAATGAGCCTCATCGCTGAACACAATTTTTCGATAAAAAAGCGGATCCTCGGCCAGCTTTCCAAGAGCCCATTCACCAAAAATTCGGCGTTGTGGTAGGTCGGCTGGCTTTAGTTCTTGCACCAGCTGTATCTTAAAAGGCTTTACGCCCAAATCCTTCCGCAAAATTTTCCACGTAGTGCTGTAACAAAGGCCTAACTGCTGGGAACGGCGCCGAATCGACATTTCGCGGTCTTCTGTCACACTAGCTGATACGGCCGCAATATTTTCTTCACTACGCACAGTACGTAAACGTGTTGGTGGTTTAATGTCCAACAAAGTAAATTTGGTGCGAAATTTGGTCACAATCTTCCGAATAGACTGCTCAGAAGGTCGAGAATGCCGACCATAAAATGGAAGCAGCGCGCGATGAACATTTCGAACCGAGCACGAATTTTGATAGTAAAATTCAATAATTTGCAAGCGTTGTTCATTTGTAAGACGATCCATGGTTAAATTGCAAACCAAACTGAAGCTCTTTGACAGTGACACAAGGTACTAAACACACGTCAGCTGTCAAAACCAGTGTTGCCAAAACCAAACCAGCTAAAAAATCACCCGTTACATACATACATATATTTTCTATGTTATTTCATTAATGTCGTTACCATATTAGAAATGTACATACACTCGATAGAAATGCCAGATTTGAAAAATTTCTTTGCGGGACAAATTTATTTTGAGAACATAACAAACTTTCCGAAAACTTTAAAGGTATGATTTATTTGTTATTCGAAAAAAAGTCTTCAATTTTAAACCAGTATTTTATTTAACATTCATAATTTATGAGTGAACATACAACATAACGAATTAAGGTGTAAATAAATAAATAAAGAATTACCTAAACACAAAATAAATTGAAAACTATAAAAGTTAACAACATTAAAAGTTAATTAATAATAAAAACAAAATTTTCAGTCTTTAAAAGTAAAATTTCATAGATTTTTATAAGTAAGTAGGTAGGTTTTTTATAAGTATTTTTCTGCTGAGATTTTTGAAAAAATCTCAGTTTTGAATTCTCTACAAGTCAGACATAGAAACTTAATTTCTTTCTTCACGCCATGAGTTTTTCATAAAACTGAAAATTCATTCAGAGCTGGCATTCGAAATTAGCAAAGAAAAAACAAAACCACATAATTATTCAAAGTTAGGGGCTGAATTCTTTTAAAAAAATTTTACCCAAATATCGACAGATTTTTCGTTCCTAATATTTCTAGGCTCATTTTTATAAAAAAAATTAAGTTGCACAAATTCTATAATAATACATATTTACATTTTTTAATTTAGAAATATCAACATTTTGAGATAATTCTCAAACTAGGGATTATTTATAAAACTTAAAGCTGATGAGCATTAAAATTCATTATTAAAATCTTTTTCTAAATAATTACATAATAGCAATTTCATAACGAGTGTGAGAAGTAGATAGAATCATAAAAAAACAATAATAACGCAATCTTAACAGTCTTCCTAAACATACTTATGCAATCTTATATATAATATGCTGATGATTCACCTGAATATTAAGCTTGCAAGGAGGCCAAATTACGGAAAAGGTTTGATATCTTCATATAAAGTGTATTTCCAAAACATTTGTTAAAGCACGTGTTATGATAATGATAAAATAAATTTAATCTTGATAGCATTAAAATTTTTTTGCGGGTCAATAATTAGGTACTTATACTACTACTTCTGTATAGATACAAAGTTTTTATCGTCGTTTTCGTAGATAATCTTTTTTCTTTACTTCTACTCATTTTATTATTTTGTGGCCCTTTTTCTTAAAATCCCGGGAGGCCCTTTGGCTCCCAGTCCGCCCCTGCTAAGCAACGTAGTTGCCCTGGCGTTTGCATTGCCTGAATCTGAATCACTGAATCTTAAAAGAACCATGTCCAGGGGCCGAATTACGGCATCTGTGACTGAACGGAAATTTCATACAAAATATCGATGATGTTCGATATTTCGTATGAAATTTCCCTCACGTGTCGTTCAGTCACTGATGCCGTAATTCGGCCCCAGGTCTAACAAATCAAGTCGCTTGTTCTCGAATGCCAGAAAATATAAATTATTTAGTCTCTCAGTCGACATGCTAATACGTTGAGGCCGCATGGTTGTATTCGAGTGTATGCATTGACGTATTAAATATATGGACTGCTAGTTACTTGTCACTTCCATACATTTCTTGGGCAGAAAAATGATCCAAGAAATCTCAGCGCTTTTGAGACTGAGCGGCCACATTCGTTACTAAATAGACGCCAAACACTAAAAATAATCGTTACAATTCAAATATTTAACAGTAGATGGCATTCGAAAAAGTTCGTTTTTTATTTAAATTGAATATAAGACATTTTTGTTTTAGTTTTTTTCGGTTTATTGGCCAACGAATTGAACTATTTTTTTAAATTTTAATCGAACTTACTTTTTCTGAGCTTTCCCATTAGTTTTTTTTTTTTGGCAATATAGAGCATTATTACCTTACAATATATCATTAATGGAGTATCTTTGGCTGCTCGTAATAGCGTGTTTCATGGCATGACCACCAAGACCCAAGAGCGCTGCTGTAAACTGAAGTGAAGTTGGTTATAAGCAGTTCATATATATTACGTCAATGAGTGTAGGTAATAGGTATCTGTGTTCATTCTGTTCAGGTTATCTGTAGGTACTACCGAATGTGCTGGCGAATTTTTTAGAAATAGACGTTCAATTTAGTAAAATTTCTCTGCTCCCCAAACGAAACAGAGCAGTTAAGCCTTAATGACTTTATCTATTTATTTCCTATTTTGCCAATTAAAGATGTGTTGTTTGCCGCAATTGTGTTCTCTTTAAGCCAAAAGTTGATCGCGGGCTTAAAGGTCGCTATATACTGAAAAAATTTACTAGATACAAAGAGTTCTATGATCATGGCGGTACTCTGAATCTACAGAAAAAGTTAACGCATTTTGCAAAGTACCAGACAAGCAGGCCAAAAGTGCTGTAGGCCATACAAAAATTAAATCAATTTTCAATGAAATGTGTAGCAAAAATTTTATTAAAATATTTGTTTGCCATCTTCCCTCCCCCATGGGAAAAAGCCTGCGGGCGCCTATGTTTCATGATCCAAAATTTTAGTGTTTACTCTGGCGGGTATAGGTAGAGTAACTGACTATTTATATTTTACTAGTGTAAGTAGAAGACACAGTATATCGATGACGCTGTTGTCATTTTGATTTGTATTGTTTTATTTTCATATGGACCAAAAGCGATAATAAAATATGGCTATACGTACCGCTATAGTGATGACCAATAGGTGGTATTCTTAACATACAAAAAAAAGATGCAATATTTTTAATGTGTATTTGTATGCTGGTCGTCGAACATATTTACTTAATCATATATAAAGTTAATATTATTATCACAGAATTTATTTGAAATTTATTAAATTTGAATTTTCAGTTTGTCATCTACAACAGTCGCTTCCAGTTGGTTCTACTAAGAAGAATAAAAATATACCAATAATAAGTTTGTACAAAAATTGTGTATAGGTACATAATTCAAAAACAAATAATAAATAGATACCAAGTTGGATATTAAACTCGCGTTGATCTATTAAGTCTTGATCTTAAAAACGGTATGTAAAGAAGACATATGTAAGGCATCAGGGCAGCAAGACTATAGATGTTGTATAGAAATAATAAAATGATTTAAGATTAAATTTTTTAAAATATTTTTTTTTTTTATATAATAAAATTAAAAAAAAAACATTTAATTATATAAAAAAAAGTTCATATTTCTTTAAATTTATTGTGTAGTGTTGTGGCTTCTTTAATGCGCTGGAAGGTTCAAACATTCTGATGGATTAAGTACTTTAGCTATTTGTTTCTGCATATCTTCTACTTTCGCTATTAGTAGTATCGGGCAAACGGAAAATATGTGCCAAATTGTGTTGAAAGGACTTCTCTACAATTTGCGCACTCTTCAGTGGGGTCGTTATTGAAATAGTGTCGACTAGAAAAAAGAGTTTTTCCCACTCTTATCCGAAACATTGTAAATTGTGATGCATTCTTCTCTGGTAAGATTTTTGTTGTAAGGGACTCGGAGATGTTTTGAATAATTTTGTCGAAGAAAGTTCTGTTCACTAAGCCAGGAGCTTTCGAGATCTTCATTTTGATTAGCTATGAAGACTTTTCGGATAAGTTGAGAGATTTTTGGCAGTTATTTTAAGAAAGGATAACGAGTCGCTTCTATTGCTGCATAATCGGTGGCCTGGCATCCATGCTAAAGTTATGTTTTCATTATTATTGAGGATGATTCGGATGTTGTTGAGTTGCAGCAGTTATTCGTTGCGCTTTTAATTCCAGTGAGGATACTCAAACTGTCAGTAAGAATTAATGTCTTACTGCCCATGTTCACGCATTGGAAAGAGTTTTTAACAATACTGTAACTTCTGCCTTATATAACTACCAGCTGCGTCAGGAACGATATCTTCGTTGCTTGCATTCAATTCGATGACTGCATAAGTCGAGTTGTTATCCCTATAGGATCCGTCAATGTATAGTGTTCTCAGGGTTTTGATAGTTTCAACTAGTTCACGGTGAAGCATTAGGAAGTGTAGGTTTGAAGTACGTCCTTTTTTGTGGGTGAAGAGGCTGTTGTCGATTCCAAGGAGGAGGGAACAAGGTGTTCATTCTCCCTGATGTTTCTAAAGGATTACATTCATAAGAAGAGATCAGGGATAGTAGATTGCTTAAGGAAGGTATTGAATTTTCCCTGTTTTGTTTTTTTCCTGGATAACGTTTGTTGTGAAGCTACATAGTGAAGAAGATGAGAGAGTTCAGTTTAAGAATTTATAGTGCAGTGTCAAATTCAATTCTTGAGATGCCATCTGAAAGTTCTTGGCAAAGGTTTTATTCAAGAGGAAGGTCACTCATATTAAAAGCTAGTTTCTTTGTAATACATAACTTTATCTGAAAATCTATTATTTTCGCTATACTTTCCCCATGTTTTTAAGAACGTATTTGCTATTTTTTCGGGAGCATTTTCCAAAGAGCCATTAAGGAAAATATAAGGAAGTGTTGAGTGTAATTTGAAGATCTTAAAGATTTTATTCGATTCCATAGGGTTTTTGGAGTCCAAGGCTGGATCCATTGTATTCACGAAATTTTCCCAAGATAATGTTTTTGCTTTAATAGATTTATATTAAACCTTGGCACTAGCTTTCAAATAAGCTAAGCAATTTGGAGTTGTTGGATATCTTCGAGTGTTCTTCCATGCTATATTCTTAACGTTAACCAAAGATGTTGAACCATACAGGATTTTTTTTACTTTTTCTTGCTTTTGTTTAGTTGTTGGCATTGATTTAGCAAAAGTACAACATTTTAAACGATTAAGTACGATGTTAAATATTTGTATGTCCCTGTTTGTTGAGTTTCAGTAACGATTTTTGTTTTCGTTTTTATTTTTTCGAAAACAAAAAAATATAAATACAAAATATAAAAATAATATATTAGGTAAGTGACTAAAGAAATGTCAATTTATAACAATTTTGTTTACAAATTCAAATAAGATGAGAGGATTTTTATCATGACAACAGATAGCAACTGTTGGAAGATTTGTCACTTCCCTGCAACCCTGGAAAAAAACATTTTAATTAAAACATGCTGGATTCAAACCGAAACCACCATCAACGTGATGATTGAAAGCACCTACTACCTGAAGTGTTATAACTACAAACAGACATACTTGATATTTTAAACAACTATCAGTTGTCATCATTACTTTCGTACCCACTCTCCCTTCCTAACTAAATAAATAAATATTTATTTAAAATTCTAAATAAAATGTAATTCATTCCAGATTTTCAATTATTTAGGTATAACATAATTAAAGGAAGACTATTTTTCTTTTGTTCAATTCACTGATTTATCAATAGGTCAAATGATTTGGTCGCATGAAAAATTTTTCATTTGCTGATAGGAATTATTTCTTAGAATTTTGAGTCGTTTAATACTTCTATCTACATTTTTACTTGCTATATGTATTTTGTTGGTGAAGATACAAGTTTAAGTTTTAAATTTGTGCAAAATCAAATTCAGACTTGTTTCTTAGGTAATTCGCCAGAGGTGGAATTTAAGTTCAACGATTTTTATCAAACAATCGGAAGAGTTAAGGGATATTTACTTTTCTATATAGTTGGGCGGCTTAGTTCAAAAATTATGCATTTTGTGATAAAAGCATCAATTTTTTATTTTTGGTACATTATATGAACATGATTTTAAGATATCGGGCCACTTTATTTGTCCACCCCTTTAGGTAGGAGGGGCAAATTAAAAAAATTCTAAAAGAGAAAATGAATATAAAACACAGTGGCAACATCTACAGTATCATGGTATAGCTTTTTTTGAAGTCAGTAATGCATTCTTTAATTATGTTTTTCAATGAAGTTATTTTAGTGCTTAGCTTTTGAATAAATGATTTTTAAACTCAAAATTTTTAAAATAAAATTCGAAAAATTTTGAGTTTAAAAAACATTTATTTAAAAACTATGCACTAAAATAACTTAATTTAAAAACATAGTTAAAGGATGAACTACTGGCTTTAAAAAAGCTATTACATGATATTGTAATTGTTGCCATTGTGTTTTCTTTAAATTCATTTTCTATTTTCAGTATCTGTTTTTTTAATTTGTCCCTCCACCTAAAGGGGTGGACAAATAGAGTGGGCCAATATCTTAAAATCATTTTCATATAATGTACCAATTTTTGAACTAAGCCACCCGACTACATAGAAAAGTAAAACCCTTAACTCTTCCGATTGGTTTATTTCGAAAACGGTTATTTTTGTGAAAAAAAAAGTAATTTAATCTTTTTTGTAGGAAATTTTCTGAGCTACAATTAAGTGCTTGACATTTTTCTATACAATATACCATTAGGGAGTTATTCCTGAAAAACCATTTTGGATGGACTTCAACCCCCCGTAAATTTGTTAGCGGCGCTCAAGTCGATGGGGACTTTAGACAGTTTCTTAAGAACACCATGAGGAGGCTATATCAAAATCCAGCTTTCCGGCGATTATTTCCTGATTGTGCTGTTTTTATGGCTTTATTGACTGGAATATACTTTCTTCTTTTAATTAACTGTAGAATATTTGTAATATGTAGGTATTCCATGTAAAGAGTGGTATATTATAAATTAATATTGGACACGTTGAGTGCAATTGACGTAGTTATACATAATATTCTCTTTTATGGTAGACACCATAAGTGCTACGCAGTTAAATTAAGTGTAACTAAGACCATGTTCAGATTGAGAACATTGAGTCCGGACTGGTGGGTCCCATCGTGTCTACATTAAAATTAATTTTAAGGCGACTCAAATCAGCAGTTTTGTTTACCGCACCCACCACATTCGTCCCCCGCCTATACGTGCTTAAAAATCTCAAGGTTAAATTAGATTATAAAGATTATAAACCTATTTTCTGCTTTTAAATTTTATTGAAATTCATAAGACTTAATGACGTGCAAATACTTTCGCTTGAAATATGTGATTGGACTTGTTCAATTGGTGATTCAAAATAACTTTTAACATTGTTGTGTCAAAATTAAATGAACAAGCTCGAATCTTATAAACGATGAGGATTATTAATTAAAAAACAACGCTACGTGATTATTCGCATATAATATTGTACTTAAAATGATTTATTGGAAATTCCATAGGTACTGCCGATGCCCCCTAGCATTATCAAAAAATTTAAACTTTTGCAATGGTCTTAGAGATCAGAAAGCTTTATTATTTTTTGTCCATATACATTTTATACTTACATATATGAACAAAGCAATAAAAAATTGAACTGCGCGATCCCTAAATATTATATATTAGGAGCTTAAATATTAGGAGGATCCATATAAATATATGTACTATGTAGTCATGTAAATAATGTCATGTTCTCCCGAAATTTTAAGATCAACGAATGAAGATTGAAAATGTTGAATTTTCTGCGCATTCTTTGGTACACAAAGTACCTAGTTATGTTTGAATTTTAGACAGGGACGGACTGGACAAAATCGCAATCAGAAATTCGAATGGATAACAAATATGTGATGTGAAAATTAAAAATAAGCGCAAGAAAAGATCAATTTTTGAAGTGGGAAAATTAAAAAATCTCGCAGAACTGTATGAGATGGTGAACGAGTTAAGAAGGTGGAATTCCTTGTACTATTCCGTGCGTGATACAATAAAAAAATTAAAGTGAGATCAACGATTTGTGCCAAATATTTTTCGACATAGAAATTGAATATGTATTTGGAAGAGTTTTCCATAATCCTACAACCAATTGCCGAAGCTATCGAATTTCTCCAACATGTAAAAGGTACCTACTGTTCTGTATGGATTTTTGCTACCATACTTCGTCGCTACAATGCAGAACTAGTCTAAGTCCAAAATTTTAAAATGAGTTTTTTTTAACGTTACAGAGAATCTTTTTGTGTTCCGCGCATTTCTTACATATGCCGCATATTCCTACGTGCAGTAGGTCCTTCAGAATTTCAATAATCAAGTATAATCATAATGTCGAAAGTCTGTATTTTACGGAATATGGTTCTTCTTGAAAAAAAATTGTAAATGTGACTTAGTCTAGTTCTGCATTGTAGGGACGATTTGGCAACAATCAGGACAAAGCTACGGAAATTACGTATAAATAGTACTTTGAGGATCATTCCTTGGTGGCAAGGTTTCAGGAATAATGTGAGTTATCACCATAAGTCAATGATGCCATCGTTGCTTCCGGATGTCCCTCTTTCAAGTTGAGTTAAAAAATTGACAATTTGCGAATTAAGGTTGTTGGTACGATCGAAATCCACGACTGAGAGAGTGATTGTAAAGTTTCGTTGAGATTCATACAACGGCGACTTTCTAGGGGCACGTAGATTTCCAGGAAGCCGGCATCCGGTGAACGATGACCACGAAAGAAAATGGCTGAATGCGTGAATGTGTGAGTGATTGGAATTGTCGAGGGAAGGGATTCCAGCTAATAATAATTCCAGTTAATTGTGGGAAGCGGTATTTTCTTTTTATTGTGTTAACGGCCCATTTTCTTTTTCTTTGTTTCTGCCTAAGCCTTTAGCCGTAAGCCTTTTTAAAACTTAAATTTTTGTTCAATTTTTATTTTAAAATTTTGGGGTTTTAATCCTGGGTGTCGTCTTAAAGGTTTCCCAAATATATAAGTATATTAAAGTCCCCATCTGGGCATATAAAACTTTGTTTTATTTGTTAGTTAAAATCATTATTTCATTTTATATTAGTTTTGGAATTTTTTCTAATTAGCCCAACAAAAATAAACAAACATAATTTGTAGAGATTTCCATACTTTTATAAAATTTACATAATTTTTGAAACGTCAATCTCTTAACTTATTTTGTGAAATTTTATTTTTTTTTTTCAGGTCTTATTAAATCTATTCTAGAGAAGTGAAGATAAAAGTACGAATTTAAAATGAATTTATGGCATTCTGTAGTAGAAACTGTTGACGGAAAGAAGAAAATGAAGTTGTTTTATGATCGAAAGGGCACGTATGCAATTCGGGTGGTCCATGCATCTTGGATTGAGGAAATATTAAGGTGAATCGACATTAAAAACATTAATTGACTGTTGTTTAGTTTGCAATCCGCTTTACGAATACATTCTTATGCTAGAAACAGATTGGCACAGCAACTTTGACAACCTTTTAGAGCCAGTGGTTTTAAATGGCTTTAAATACATTAACACAGCAACATGGAATTAAGAGTTATTTCATAACGTTGATATCGATGTTGATGTTTTGCTGGGCCAATCCGTTTCTCTCTTTACACTTTTTTCCTATATTACAATCATTTATAAATTAGAATAAAATTAGCATTACAGCTATTATGCATTTTTTTTTATTTATTTATAATTACAGAATTAGAAGAATCAAGCCTGACAATTACAATTGTAGGTACATTGTAGGTACATATGGTATTTAAATAAATAGATTTTTTTCTTTAGTGAGAACCATGTGCTTGTTTTTTGCATAATGCTGGTACATCTGGTTGAATTTGGGACAACTGCAACCGAATATCTGGCTCTGCATCGAGACGGGACCTATATTTTGTTTTGATTCCAACGTAGGCAGAGAATCCTTCCATCCGCATGTATGTTGTTGCAAACGGCAGAAGAATAACTTTAGTTTTGTTTGACAAAATTTTGAATTCGTCCTTCAACATACACCAATATTCTGACAGAGTTCTTCGTTTCAAAATTTTCCTTTATCGAAGAATCTGATATCATATCAATCAAGCACTCAAATTGCAACGATGTCAAGGAATTTGGCTTTTCCAACGCGGCATAGTATGGGTTTGCAACCCACACGTTTTCCTTAATATTTGAGTGGTACTCTTCCGGAAAATAGCAGTGGAATCTATCGAGCAAACCTAACAGGTGAACATGGAACTCATTTAAAATATCTTCGGGAATGTCCAAATTTATTTCCTCTTTAAATTCGTTGACCTTTGGGAAGCTGCCAAGGTTTCTATTTTTCATAGATTTAGCCCAAAACCGTATTATCTTTTTAAATGCTTCTACTTTATCACTGGCATCGAAAACAGTTATTGCATTTCCCTGAAGTAATAAACTCAATCATTTAGTTTTTTTTTAAATATCGGCTAGATACGCTATTTTAAATAGTTAACTCTCATTACACAGCCTGTCGCTCAAAACAAAGTCATCGTCAATTATGAAGGTTCGGACTTTAGCCCTCATTTCAAAGAGCCGCATCAGTTTCATATTATGTATTTTATTAGGAAAAATATAATACCATACATTTTGATTACGCAGGAAAGTTTAGAAACAAATATGCATTCCGCATTGGTAAAAAATAAAAATTTTTGAAAATTTACATTGAATGCTCATCGAAATTAATACGAAAAAAAACCCAATGAAACTCAAATGACATTTATTATCAAAGGATTGTGACTTTTCACTATGCCATGACTATGATTTTGTGAGGAGCTCCTTCACCGATCTCACCATCGTCATGGCGTAGTGAAAAGTCACAATATAAATAGGGTCTTTGTTCATAGTTCAATACAATTTGTTTTTTAATAAAATGAACAATTAAAATTCCTTACACCTATGAGGTGTAAAAAATCCCTTTTTCACTTTTAGCTTATTTTAAACGTGAAATTCCCACAAAAAGGGATAAATCCCACGATCTGGCATCGCTGATGTGGAGAAGAGCAAATTCAAAAAAGAATACCTCTGCTTTTTTTATTTCTAATGTATCTCAAGTATGCTGGAATGGCAAATTGGGTATACATTCATTTTTTAAATGAACTTTTCAGATTCGATTGCTGCGATCAAAATGACAAGTTCAGAAGCACATAATTAACAAGTGTGATGGAATTTTAATATTTTTTCCGATATTTCCGCGGAGCACTTGGATATTCTTCGCGGAGCATACTTTGGGAAACGTGGGTCTAGCTTATGCTACGTTTTCATTGGGGCAAATTCGATTCCAAATTATCTCATTTCCCCTACAAATTCACATTTCGAAATTAGGTAATTTCAACCGAATTCGCACGAAATGGGATTGGAAATTACGTACAAACTTTATGAACACACCCAAATGGATCGCATCCATAGTGGAAACCCATTGGAAACCATAGAAAATGTCAAAATTTGATGTATAGAACTGAAACAGAAAGAAAACACAACAAGGAGAAGCTATTAACTGCCTAATCAAATTCAAAATCAAATTAGCTGTCAAACGAAATTAGCAAATTTGCATTAAAAACACTTTTTCTGTAATTTACGAAATTACCTCATTTCGGCTCCAATGAAAACGTAGTATTAGACACTGTAACGAAACCACTAAGGTGTTTGCCTCTCCTTCCCTTACCACCATTACAACCTCTGGCTACAGGCCCCAGAGGCCGACCCTGGCAGCAGGAAGGAGTGGGTGTCCAGGCCACGGTAGCTTGGCATGCTTGCATAAGCTCGAACTAGCTCGCCGATGGGGGGGGTTCTTGCTACCGCAGCACTGGACGGGGTTACGACTTCATGCCGAGAAACTGAAATAAAAATAAAATAAAATGGTGACCCGATTTGTCCATGGGTTGGGGAAGTGATTCCTATAGAGGGGGAGGGTGTTTGATGGAATTGACCCTCGGAGGATTTGCCCACCCTTGTATCACCCGGATACCACCGTGGCTACTGCAACCTCCTGTTTATGCGGTAGCCCCTAACTCACCCTTACTCCACTAACCTCACCTTACCTCTTGTCTGTCATCTCCACCTCGTTAGGTTCTTAACCGGACATCCTGACTAGGAACCTAATAGCACAAAAAAAAGAATCGCCTTCCCAGTAGTTTCAAAAAAGAAGAAACCCATCAAAACCCAAAAATAAATCTCCTCATGTATATAGGAATAAAAAAAAAATTGATTTTTTTTTTTCTCAAAACGTTATAAAATAAATGTGATTTATTATCTAGAGTAAGTAAATTTCAAGATACATAATAAATATAACATATTAATTGCTGATTGAAAAAGGTAAATAGATAGTACTTAACAGGTAAGTATAAAGTATATAATAATTAATTTAATGATATTAACTCTAATTTACTAATTAATTCTATTCTCTTTTTTTTTCTTTTTTTTTTATATTTTATTTTCAGGTCTCAAATTAATTATTTATTTGTGTTAAGATAAGTATATTGCGTTCCTTTTTTTTTCTTTTGTTCAATATAATTATTTAATTAATGTATTTAATTGTTTATTTTTGTTCCAGATGACTTCAATGAATTTGACCTATTTTTTTTTTGTTTTCGGTAAGTATAAAAATTTATTATTTTCATAAAAAAACTATATTATTATTATTAAATATTAACTCCTATTCACTGTTTAATTCTATTCTCTTTTTTTTTTTATTATTTTATTTTTAGGTCTCTAATTAATTATTTATTTATGTTAAGGTAAGTGTATTGCTTTCTTTTTTTTCTTTTGTTGAAGGTAATTATTTAATTAATGTATTTTTTTTTTTCAGGTAGCTTCTATAAATTTGACTTTATTTCTCGGTAAGTTTATTAATATGAAATATTATTAATTCCCTCAAACTATATTAATAGTTTAAATAAAAATGTAGATAGCAAAATAAATAAAGAAAAAAAATAAAACAAAACCAAAATTATAACAAAATAAATGAAAAGAAATGAACTCACTTTTTTTTTCCACATAAGTTTTTTAATCAGCTCCACTGTAGTGCACCACGGTGTCAGCTCCGGAATCTATATGAAAGGACATAAAAACTTGTTTTGTTTTGTTTTGTTTCTTCTTCTTTGTATCTTTCCTTTTTTTTTTTATTTAATTTGATTAAATTTTCACTTTATCTTATGGACCTTTGATTTTCTTTTTGTTTTCTTTTTTTTCTATTTTTTTTTTCTTAATTATTTAATTTCTTATTTAATTTAATTTAATTTTTCCCTCTTTATTTTTTTTTTTCTTTATTTAATTTCAACAATTTAGACTTTTTATTATTTTTCTTGTAATTTACTTCAAAGTCTTGCTGCTTTTATTTATATATATAAATTTAAACTTAACATGATATTTTCTTATATTTAGACACACATTACTAACGTAACGAATTCACAACACTTGGGCGCGGGGATAACAAAAAAAAATACACTGGGATGATCTGTGGGTGTAGGGTAAGTATAAGCAGGTAGGTAGATATAGGTAGGTATATATATATAGGTAAGTAAACTGTGGGAAGGATATTCACTACACTGGGACACATTTCACATTTACCGGGTAAAAATTATGCCGCTGCTTCTGCCAAGGTCCATGATGATTATGATGATGAGGAGATGATGTGGAGATGATGAGGATGATGATGATAATAATGATGATGAAAATAATGATGCTGATAAAGATGATATTGATGATATTGATAATGATAAATTAGATTGGGGCACAATTAAAACTTCTTGTTTCCCTCTTTATCATATTGTTTCTTATATCTTTTTTTTATAGGTATTTCGGTGATGGTAAGTAGGGCACACTTTTCTTTTTTTTTTGTATTTAATTTATTTTTATAGGTAAAAGGTAAGTATGTATCACTCCTTTATTAGTTAGTTTTGTTCAGTTCTTTTTTTTTCTTTCAGGTAACACTTATTTTAGGTTTTTTTTTTCTGTTGCACTTTTCGTTGCACTTTCCGTTTAAATGGTTTTATTTTTATTACGATTTGTGGCTTAAAAAATTTTCTTTTGATAAAAAAAACCCATGTTCCGTCGGCAATTAACTATATTTCGTTTTTTTTTATTTTTTTTCTTGTTATCTCTTATTTTTTTCGAGTTAATTTTTCGTCTCGAATGATAATTTCCGTCTCGCCCGTTTTGTAATTCATCACCAACTGAACAGTCCTGGGTTAGAAAAACTAATTGTCTTCTAAGCCAAGGTCAGGCTCCGCCCCTTTTACAGCAGTTTTTTTTGTGGCTTTTAGGTTGACAGTTTTTCTGCCAACAGTTCTTTTCACGGTTATCGTACCCTACCGGAGGATTATCTAGTGGTGTGATTAACTAAACTGTGCATCGTATGGGCTGATGGATGTGATGTTATATTTTTTGTCGATTATGTTGTCATATGAATTCAAAGTTTTGTGCGAATACAGTGCGGGTCAATATATTAGGTCATTATTATTATTATTATTATTATTATTATTATTATTATTTTTATTATTATTATTATTATTATTATTATTATTATTATTATTATTATTATTATTATTATTATTATTATTATTATTATTATTATTATTACTATTATTATTATTATTATTATTATTATTATTATTATTATTATTATTATTATTATTATTATTATTATTATTATTATTATTATTATTATTATTATTATTATTATTATTATTATTATTATTATTATTATTATTATTATTATTATTATTATTATTATTATTATTATTATTATTATTATTATTATTATGTTCGGTTTCCTACAAAGCTTCTTCTTTCAGCCAGATCTTTCGTACTGAAAGAAGACGAAAAGAAACCGTTGTGTCTTCCTTTTTTCGCCTTTTATTATAAGTTTTTTTTTTTTTGAAGCGTCTCATGCGCAGACTGCAGCCGGGCATTCGCTGATTTTTTTTTTTCTTGTTTACCTTTTTAAGTCCTTACAGTGGAAAATACCAACTTTCTTCCCGTTAAGGTCCTCCAGTTCATACAGGTTGTTACCTATTACTCTGACTATTCTCATCTTTACAAATTTTGGCCCTAGTTTCGCGCAAAACCTTTTAGATGCGTCGCTCAAGGCATAATTCCTACGGAAGACTATATCTCCGACCTCAAACTTAACGTCCTTACTCCGCAAATTATAGGTGTTCTCGTAATGGGCATGCGCGTTAGCTAAGGCATTTTTAATACACGCGTGCAAGATGTTCATCTGCGCAGCCTTGGACACAACTTGCACATTGGAATTATTGAGCCCATTAAGTTTGCGGAGCAACTTGTAGTCAGAACCATGCTCTACACAGCTTTGGCCGAACAACGCTTCATAAGGCGACATGTTTATCGCTGAATGAATCGTTGTTCGGAGAGCACTGGCTATGGACTGCAAGTTGCTATCCCAGTTCTTTTGATCTGGATCTATGTAGGATCTGATTGCCGCAAGAATTGACCGGTTGACTCTCTCACTGGCGTTCGCTTGGGGGGAATATACAGCGGTTCTGACATGATTTATCCCCAACGACGTCATTCGCTTCTCAAACTCTCGGCTCGTGAATTGTTTACCATTGTCGGAAAGAATAGTTTCCGGAATTCCAAAAAGGCAGAACACCTGTTCCTGCAAAAACTTCAACACCGTATCTGTCGTTGCTTTGCGAAGTGCTTTCACCACCACAAACTTAGTCAACTGGTCCAGCGCAATCACAATGTGAGTATTCCCGTCTCTCGAGCGAGGATATGGACCAAGAAAGTCGATGTACAACATCTGGAAGGGCCTCTCCGCCAAAAATGCTTTACCCATCGGAGGCCTCAGGGTGGCATTTGGGGCTTTCGTGGCCTTACAGATGTCGCACCTCCCAATGAATGCTTGTACCTGGGCTGCCATGTTAGGCCAGAAGAATTGACGCTTCAGCCGGAACAGGGTTTTTGCGATACCGCCATGCGAAGCTCTTGGCGGCTGATGAGCGAGAGCAATCAAGCGCTCGGTTAGCGATTGAGGAACCCAAAGCTTCCAAACAAGGTCATCCTCGACAGGATTACCTGTGCAATGTTTGACCTTCTTGTAGACGAAATTTTCCGACACTTGAAGATCAGGTAGCTTATCTTTTTGTTCTTCGATGCTGTTTATGAGCTTGCGGTATTCCATAGATTTAAAACTAGGATCCTCAAGATCAATATGCAATACATCGTAAGGATCTGTCAACATCGAAACCTCAGAAATCAGAGCATCGACTCCATGCACTCGCGAAAGCGCATCGGGTACTATATTCTGAGATCCTTTACGGTGCTCGATGGTGAAATCAAATCCCTGAAGCTTCAGGCTCCATCTCGCCAAACGACCGCTGAGATCCCTCTGGCCCATCAACCACTTCAAGCTCGCATGATCGGTCACAATCTTAAACGCATGTCCCTCTACGTAAGCGCGAAACTTCCAAACTCCCACGACAGCAGCCAGACATTCACGCTCGGTCACACTGTAATTACGCTGGGCCGAATTGAGTTTCTGTGAGTGGTAGTAAATAGGACGTTCGTTACCACTCTCGTCCAATTGGCTCAGCACACAACCGATGCCGGTGTTGGAAGCATCGCAGAGAATGATGAACTCCTTGGTAAAGTCCGGATTAACAAGAAGCGGTGCGACGGTAAGTGCCGTTTTGAGCTTATTGAAAGCTTCAACCGCTTCGTCGTTGAAGATAAACTTCTTCCCCTTCTTCAGCGTATCGGTGATGGGAGCCGCCAGTGAAGAGAAGTCTTTTACAAACCGCCTATACCATCCTGCTAGTCCCAAGAATCGTCGCACTTGTTTTGCCGTAGTGGGCGTGGGGAAATCAGAAATGGCCGACACCTTATCTGGATCCGTCTTCAAGCAACCATCTCCAACAATGTATCCCAGGTATCTTAATTCCTTGAAGCAGAATTTTGACTTCTGGACGTTCATTGTAAGACCTGCTTCCTTCAGTCGACCAGCCAAAATCTTCAACAGCTCGATGTGCTCTTCAAACGTGCTTGACACGACCAACAGATCATCAAGGTATGGAAAGATTTTCTCTCGCAGTTGATGAGGTACCACTTTGTCCATTAATCTGACCATGCGTTGTGGCGCATTGCAGAGACCAAAGGGCATAACTGTGAACTGCAACAGGGGCATACCGGGCACCGTAAAAGCCGTCTTTTCCCGAGAAGATTTCTCCAACGGAATCTGCCAAAACGCATCCTTCAGATCTACACTTGAGATGAAGTGAGTATCTGGAAGACGCGATAGCAATCCTTCTATGTGAGGAAGTGGATACGCATCTTTCTTCGTCTGGGCATTAACCTTCCTGTAGTCTAGGCATAAGCGATTTTTGCCGGGCTTTCGCACTAAGACCACAGGAGAGCTCCATGCACTAGTACTTTCCTCGATAACTCCGAGTTTAAGCATACGATCCAATTCCTCACATATCAGGTTCTGTACCGCTGGAGAAATCGGGTAATGACGCTGCTTAATGGGCTCAGCATCACCTGTGTCGATGGTATGTACCTCTAGCGTAGTTTTTCCTAAGCCTTCAACAGCTGAGGAAGGAAACAGGCTAATGGCATCTTGCAATCTTTTTGATTGTTGTTCGGTCAGCACATGAGCATTAGGGTCCGTCTCAATCGGGCAAGGAACTGAAGAAATTTCGGAGATCAACCGAGGAGCAATGTCAAACTCCTTCCAGAAGTCGATACCCAGGTACAGTTTCTGCTGCAAAGACGGAACCAGATACAGGGGAATTGTTTTCGTCCTCCCTTTGTAGGTAATCTCCACACGGATTTTGCCCACTATGGCTTGTTGTTTCCCGTCAGCAGTCTTCACTTCGGAAGTAAGTTTCGAGAAGTTTTGGCCGTGTTTTTGAAGGAAGTCAAAGCCATCTGCACCTAAGCAGCTTATGCTAGCTCCACTGTCGAGTAATCCCAACAGAGGTTCTCCAAAAATGTAGACCGAAGCATAAGGACGGGGATCGTCTAAACTGCATAAGGTGGTGGCTTCAATGGCTTTGTACGACTCCTTCTTTTCTCGAAACTTCTTCCTCAGCTTAGCCACCTTTTCAGTAACAAGGGTGTTTTGACTTCCAAAAATCTTTTTTCGGACTTCAAGGTAGTTTTGAAGCCTTTCGTGCAGGGGTTTCAGCGGGCTTCTGGGAGAAGCAGGTGGTATATTTTCAGTTACCGTTGAGGTCTTCGGTCTTGTCAGAATTCTGACGGCGGGAACTGGAGGGATTGGGGAAGATTCAGGTACGGAGACGGTGTTGTTGGAGTGAGAAGAGGGAATGGAAGAGAGTTTCATTTGGACTCCGGGTTCTTCTCCAGAGAGCAATTCCCCCGGGGCTTCAAACTGCTCTTCGGCTCGTTTCCCGAGCAACGAGGACATAGGGGTGAGGTGGTATTGTCCCATCCACACTTAAAACAAAAGAGGGACCTCTGCGGATCAGGGCATTCGAAGAATGAATGACCCTTACCCTTACAATTCCAGCAAGTGTAATTGCGAGAGTCCCTCTCTTTTTTCGGATGAAATGCCTCGAGCTCGGGAGCAAATGCCTCTTCCTCCCTTTCTTCAGCAACTAGTTCGGAAACTGCACCTTTTCGGGTCTGCGGAACAGCTCCAGGTCTTGGTCTCAGAGCTCCGGCTTCGCGATCAAGGAGATACTTTTCGACCTTCCGACAGACATAAACCATATGGGTCAGAGTACGTGTGTCGTATGTTATGAGCAGCATTCCCATCTGCCTTCTTACATTGGTCTTCAGAATCTCAATTATTTCTAGGTCAGATTTGGGAATCCTTAGCATGCTGTTGCGCTTCTGAATATCGGCATAGAAGTCGTCGAAAGTCTCGTTCTGACCCATATGCCTGTCGTACAGCTTCCTTGACAGCTCGGAGTCTGATTCCAAGCTCCGGAACTGCTCGATGAGGGCATCCCTCAGTGACAGCCATGGAACTTCCGGGTTAGCTTTCAGGTATACCCAGAACCACGTCTCCGCCGGTCCGGTAACAAAATGGTGGAAATTAAGGACTATTTCGTCCCAAGTGGCTTTGTGTCCGGACTTCATCCGCTCCAGCCTGAACAAAAACTCGTCGACCGTCATCTTCTTGGGATCGAACTTCAACCCCCACTTGTGGAAGTTGTGGTAACGGTTGCTTGTGGGTCGGGATGGCGCTTGGATGTGGTCGTTCGGATCACTCAACGTGAGATCATGCAACCGGCGCAGAAATTCATCCATATTGGAAGCGTCCGCTGCTGAATTCCGTTGAGGAGGGGGTTGCATCCGAGGAGGAGTTCTGATCTGGGGAGGGGAAGAAGATCTTCGAGGTGGCTCGCGAGAAGCCGATAAATGGCCGGGTACTTCACTTTCGTTCGATTGCCTTGAACTTCTGGCAACTGACGTTGGTGCTGCCAGGGTTTCACGAATAATGCTGGCCATTTCTTCGCGAAGAGCCGTTCTCGTTCGCTCCATCTCCCCAGAAAAGAACCGGAAATCCTCCGCACGACTTGCCCCAACTGCAGCAGTGACCACTTCCTGGATATAGCCGGTTAGTTCTTTATCGTTCCCCCCCAAAGACTCACGTGGCATTGGTGTGGGTACTAGTTGGCTTGGCCTAATCCCTGTCCCATGACCCTGAGCCAGCAAGGATGCGGCTCCTGCACCATGGTCTACCCCGCTCGTTGAAAGCCGAGGAGGGGGTTGTGGAGAGTTTTGCGGGACGCCTAAGTCTGCGAACGAATCGGTCAGGAATTGGGATCTTAGAACCTGGCTTTGCAAGGTAGCCTTACCTTTGGCCTTTGAGGACCGCGTCACTCGTTTGCGCATTTTCGAAGAGAAAAAAAAATAATCAAAAGACCGAAAGAAAGAAGAATCCAAAATGAAGAAAAATCGAGGATGGAAGAAAGAAAGATTGAAAAGAAAAAAAAATAGCGTAGAAAAGAAGAAAAGAATATTAAAAAAATCTAAATCTGTTAAATAAGAAAAATCAAAAAAAAAATCCGAAACCAATAGAAACAAAAAAAAAATCAAAATTAAAATGAAGAAAAATCAAAAATTCACAATAAAAGAAATCAAAATTCAGAATTTCAAAAATCCAAAAAAAAATTTAAAAAAACTAAAAAAAATCCAACTTTAAAAAAGCAAAATTTCCAAAAATAATCAAAAAAAATAAAAAATCTAAAATAAAAAATCAAAAAAAAATCGAAACTAAAAAAAAAAATACTAAATTTCAAAACCAAGATCAATAACATTCATAAGTTGAGGTGAAGATGACAGCAAGAAAAAAAGGTAACTCGATCAGCGAAGGAACAGGTAGGTGTAATGTACCCTCTATGAAACCGCATACGCCTGATCAGGCTACAAGCAATCACACCGCACCCACAATATTGCTTTTGGTCCTTGATTGCTTCTGTATGGCAGAGTTTGTGCCTGCATTGACCACCTGGCTTCTCCAGCCAAGCTGACAGCCAAGCATCATAACCCTGCACCAGCAAATCAAAAAAAATTATCAAGAAAATGTTTTTCAAACAACTGAAGTATGACTTATAAGATTCGCAAAACTTAGGATTTGAAAATAACAAGAAAATGAAAAATAACTTGAATATAGTCTGCTGATGTAGGAAACGCAACTGCCTAAACCCTGGTGGATTTCCCTATTTAGCGGACGTTCCTACCACAGCTAGACCAAAAAAAAATTTACAAAATGATTGAAAGGATTCAAATTGCAGCAAAAACAAATTCAAGAGACCAAAATACCATATGTGCACGCAGTATAATCACTAAGTAGTATTCTGATCAGACTTCCCCAAAAATTATGTTAAAAGTTTGGACAATCGGGCCCCACGTTGGGCGCCACCTGTAACGAAACCACTAAGGTGTTTGCCTCTCCTTCCCTTACCACCATTACAACCTCTGGCTACAGGCCCCAGAGGCCGACCCTGGCAGCAGGAAGGAGTGGGTGTCCAGGCCACGGTAGCTTGGCATGCTTGCATAAGCTCGAACTAGCTCGCCGATGGGGGGGTTCTTGCTACCGCAGCACTGGACGGGGTTACGACTTCATGCCGAGAAACTGAAATAAAAATAAAATAAAATGGTGACCCGATTTGTCCATGGGTTGGGGAAGTGATTCCTATAGAGGGGGAGGGTGTTTGATGGAATTGACCCTCGGAGGATTTGCCCACCCTTGTATCACCCGGATACCACCGTGGCTACTGCAACCTCCTGTTTATGCGGTAGCCCCTAACTCACCCTTACTCCACTAACCTCACCTTACCTCTTGTCTGTCATCTCCACCTCGTTAGGTTCTTAACCGGACATCCTGACTAGGAACCTAATAGCACAAAAAAAAGAATCGCCTTCCCAGTAGTTTCAAAAAAGAAGAAACCCATCAAAACCCAAAAATAAATCTCCTCATGTATATAGGAATAAAAAAAAAATTGATTTTTTTTTTTCTCAAAACGTTATAAAATAAATGTGATTTATTATCTAGAGTAAGTAAATTTCAAGATACATAATAAATATAACATATTAATTGCTGATTGAAAAAGGTAAATAGATAGTACTTAACAGGTAAGTATAAAGTATATAATAATTAATTTAATGATATTAACTCTAATTTACTAATTAATTCTATTCTCTTTTTTTTTCTTTTTTTTTTTATATTTTATTTTCAGGTCTCAAATTAATTATTTATTTGTGTTAAGATAAGTATATTGCGTTCCTTTTTTTTTCTTTTGTTCAATATAATTATTTAATTAATGTATTTAATTGTTTATTTTTGTTCCAGATGACTTCAATGAATTTGACCTATTTTTTTTTTGTTTTCGGTAAGTATAAAAATTTATTATTTTCATAAAAAAACTATATTATTATTATTAAATATTAACTCCTATTCACTGTTTAATTCTATTCTCTTTTTTTTTTATTATTTTATTTTTAGGTCTCTAATTAATTATTTATTTATGTTAAGGTAAGTGTATTGCTTTCTTTTTTTTCTTTTGTTGAAGGTAATTATTTAATTAATGTATTTTTTTTTTTCAGGTAGCTTCTATAAATTTGACTTTATTTCTCGGTAAGTTTATTAATATGAAATATTATTAATTCCCTCAAACTATATTAATAGTTTAAATAAAAATGTAGATAGCAAAATAAATAAAGAAAAAAAATAAAACAAAACCAAAATTATAACAAAATAAATGAAAAGAAATGAACTCACTTTTTTTTTCCACATAAGTTTTTTAATCAGCTCCACTGTAGTGCACCACGGTGTCAGCTCCGGAATCTATATGAAAGGACATAAAAACTTGTTTTGTTTTGTTTTGTTTCTTCTTCTTTGTATCTTTCCTTTTTTTTTTTATTTAATTTGATTAAATTTTCACTTTATCTTATGGACCTTTGATTTTCTTTTTGTTTTCTTTTTTTTCTATTTTTTTTTTCTTAATTATTTAATTTCTTATTTAATTTAATTTAATTTTTCCCTCTTTATTTTTTTTTTCTTTATTTAATTTCAACAATTTAGACTTTTTATTATTTTTCTTGTAATTTACTTCAAAGTCTTGCTGCTTTTATTTATATATATAAATTTAAACTTAACATGATATTTTCTTATATTTAGACACACATTACTAACGTAACGAATTCACAACACTTGGGCGCGGGGATAACAAAAAAAAATACACTGGGATGATCTGTGGGTGTAGGGTAAGTATAAGCAGGTAGGTAGATATAGGTAGGTATATATATATAGGTAAGTAAACTGTGGGAAGGATATTCACTACACTGGGACACATTTCACATTTACCGGGTAAAAATTATGCCGCTGCTTCTGCCAAGGTCCATGATGATTATGATGATGAGGAGATGATGTGGAGATGATGAGGATGATGATGATAATAATGATGATGAAAATAATGATGCTGATAAAGATGATATTGATGATATTGATAATGATAAATTAGATTGGGGCACAATTAAAACTTCTTGTTTCCCTCTTTATCATATTGTTTCTTATATCTTTTTTTTATAGGTATTTCGGTGATGGTAAGTAGGGCACACTTTTCTTTTTTTTTTGTATTTAATTTATTTTTATAGGTAAAAGGTAAGTATGTATCACTCCTTTATTAGTTAGTTTTGTTCAGTTCTTTTTTTTTCTTTCAGGTAACACTTATTTTAGGTTTTTTTTTTCTGTTGCACTTTTCGTTGCACTTTCCGTTTAAATGGTTTTATTTTTATTACGATTTGTGGCTTAAAAAATTTTCTTTTGATAAAAAAAAACCCATGTTCCGTCGGCAATTAACTATATTTCGTTTTTTTTTATTTTTTTTCTTGTTATCTCTTATTTTTTTCGAGTTAATTTTTCGTCTCGAATGATAATTTCCGTCTCGCCCGTTTTGTAATTCATCACCAACTGAACAGTCCTGGGTTAGAAAAACTAATTGTCTTCTAAGCCAAGGTCAGGCTCCGCCCCTTTTACAGCAGTTTTTTTTGTGGCTTTTAGGTTGACAGTTTTTCTGCCAACAGTTCTTTTCACGGTTATCGTACCCTACCGGAGGATTATCTAGTGGTGTGATTAACTAAACTGTGCATCGTATGGGCTGATGGATGTGATGTTATATTTTTTGTCGATTATGTTGTCATATGAATTCAAAGTTTTGTGCGAATACAGTGCGGGTCAATATATTAGGTCATTATTATTATTATTATTATTATTATTATTATTATTATTTTTATTATTATTATTATTATTATTATTATTATTATTATTATTATTATTATTATTATTATTATTATTATTATTATTATTATTACTATTATTATTATTATTATTATTATTATTATTATTATTATTATTATTATTATTATTATTATTATTATTATTATTATTATTATTATTATTATTATTATTATTATTATTATTATTATTATTATTATTATTATTATTATTATTATTATTATTATTATTATGTTCGGTTTCCTACAACACTGCAATTGGTTGTCCAAACCTAATTCTAAAGTGGGAACGTTCAATGAACAAAGTAATACATACTACGTTTTCATAAGGGAGTTTCGTTGAAAACTTCCAAATTCATTTCCAGATCAAATCATTTCTTATAGAAATTTGAACCGATTTTCGATTAAATTAGGTAGGAAATAACGTGAACGTAGGGTTGGGGTAGGGGTGTGCGTTCGAAAACGTTAATTTTTTCCCATTGTTGTTTGGCGGCGGTAAAACTACTTTAATCAATATTTGTGCAAACAATAGAGCATTGTACACTGATTTCAAATAATTAATTTTGGTTTTGAACGTATAACCACATGAGTTAAACACTAAAAAATCAAAATTCGCACATTTTATTTTTTGTCACATGAACTTTGACTGCAGGCTTTTGTGTAGAAATTCACACAAATGTACAGAGTTTCAAAGAAAAGGAACACACCTATTGTAAATTGTCTTAAAACATAAATGAGTAAAATGAGGGTTTGAGGCTAGAAAAAAATCGTTGTTTGAATAGTTAGGTTAGTTAGACGTAGCCGCTATGTAAAGTTTTTATCTATATTTTGAATTATTTTTTAAATAAATTTTGTATTATTAAATTTCAGCGGTTTAACTTCAACTACGCCTGAGACCACGCCAATAAAATTCTATAGAAATCTAGGAAATGAAATCAGTTATTTATCACGTTCCAAAATTGAATTTTCTTTTATGTTTAACCCATTGAGACGTATTCAACCAATGGATTTGCTTACTCATTTTTACGACGGCATTACCAAGGAATTTTTATTTATTGAAGAAAATGCACTTATAAATAGTAAGCAAATGAAGAAGCTTGAATTGATACAACAAACAATGAAAAACTGTAAAGAATTTTACCAAACATCAACAAATATGAACTCTAACCTAGTGGATCATTTAAAACAAATCTTCGAAGGTTATGAGATCCAACACGTATCTGTTTTTGAAGAACTTAAAGACTGGCAAGGAAAACAGATGGAAATTTGTTCTATGATGGATGTTGAAAAAGTTAACGAAATAAAGATGGATCATACATTGAATACAATACAAAGTTGTATTGAGCTATTGTTCGAAGCTACTATAAAGCTGTTAAAAATAAGAAGATACTTAGAAATCCGAAGCAACACTATTATGTCTGATTCAAGTCTTAAGCTTTTGGCCCTTACAATCAGAAGACAACAAGTAAACTTGATGAAAGACTCTTTTATTATTGACCATCAGCCTTACCAGGTCATCAAAATGAACAAATGGTGAAATTTGGAATAGTCAAGTATAATTCCAAAATGTTGTTAATATAGTCTCGTTTTTAAATAGTTTCTCGTGTTCAGTGAGATGGTTACTTGGACAAAAGTTCGGATTTAATATGATTGATTCATTTGTTGAATGTGAGATTGTATCAGGTATGTTAATTTAATCTTTTATTAAAGTTAACTAGCAAATATCATCACCTGCGTCTGGAAAATCCATCCCACGCTAGCAGCATTTTCAAATATAAGTTCTTGAGAGATAAAATAAGCATTTTGTGATTTTATTTTTAATAAAATGTTAAAAAGATAATACGCTGCTTACTCGTTTACAATTTGGAAAATCCCGTTTTTAACATAGCAACACACTAAAAATGATTTAACATCTTACGAAATCGCCCGAAATTTTGGGCCCTTGGCCAATACTAAATTTTAACCAATTAACCATCGTACTATCATTTTAATGTTTCATTAAAGTTAAAATCATAAAATGCCTATTTTATCTTTTTGGTATAATACTAATTACAAATATCACATTGACAATTACAAATGTGAAAATTGTATGTATGTTTACTTCTTTCCATGCACTGTCACTATTTAAGTCGTGTTCAGCTAGAGTTTTTGAAGAAAATAGGATTAATATGATACTAGTTGATAAAAAATTGCTTTTAACGGCCTTTAATCTATAAAAATTGGAGTTTCATTTTAACGAACTTATTTCCAAAACGAACCTTGCCACAAATTATATCAATATAGAGTCAGCATCAGGAATAAATACACCTATGTACCTACTACACTTCTCACAGCAATGATAAAAAAACGATCAGAGTACCTATCTTTACAGTAGAAATCGGTGGAAAATAATTCATTTTTCGAGTACAGCCACGTTCTCTTTAGAACTACTACATAAAAATCAGAAGCATAAGATGCCAAAAGATACTTTTGAGTTTTGGATCGAAGTCCCCTTACCTTACATTTTGATAGTAAAGGGACATTCGATTTAGTTTTTTGAGGACTTAAAAGTATGTTTAGTTTGTAATGACTTCGATTTAAATTCTTGTACGATCACGTTCTCAGGCCAGAGTTCTCAGCAACATGTTAAACAAACAAGTTCCAGTCGTAATTCTGAAGGAAGCGAACGGACTATGGTTGCTTTATTAATCTTCTGACATTTGATTTTTTAACATCAATGTTGAAGTCTTTTAAACTGTCGTAGTATATCCTGAGTTGTGGTTTTGGTTGAAGGCGTGAAATGGTTTAGGTGATGCGGACAGACAATTTTTAATAACGTTATCTATTGTCAAAACGGGTATTCCGACGCATTTTGCGTGGAAGGATTTACCGGATTGTTCTACAGATCAATAAAAAGAAAACAAAATTAACTAATTTAAAAAATTTAAAAAAATTTGTTAATCCTCTACGGGATTCGATTGTAACTAAAACTCTAAGCCGCGCTTTGACACTCACTATTAAGGACTCGTATGAATATGTTTCTTCTAGAAATGAAATATTAAGATAAATGGATTTGTAAAAATGAAGAAAATGCTTGACGTTCAAAATTTCATACAAAAGACGCAAAATCCATAACAGTGTCATTGTGTTGGTGCAGTTCCATTTAAAATGCATTTGGCAACTAACACATGCTCACCCTTGTGGAGGGTGAAAGAGAAAAAGCCCTGAAGTCGGTTCTCTGGATAATATATTAAATACTCTATGCTTGTCAAGTTGATACAATACAGTACTTTACGGATATAAGAAACACTTATATAAAAAAAATTCGCTTATTAGAATGTAATACAATACACCGTATCTTTTTTTTCTTATAACCGTTTCTGCATATAAGAAAAACTCGGTTATAAGAAAGAAATTTCTTATATCCGTGTTGTACTGTAATTACTGAGAAGGTGTAGGACGAGAGATATATAAAAAAAAAGAAGAGAGGTACCTATGTAGATATACCATTTAATTATATTAAGCGAAGACTAATCAAATGTCAATTAAAAATATTCAAGCACAATGAAGAAAAAATTAATTCAAGCAATTTTACGAACAAAATTAAGAAATTATAATTATATATTATATAACAATTATTTAGCAAACATTTAGATTAATTTAAATTAGAATAAATTTGCACATTTTAAATCAAATAAAAACTATTATAAAAGCTAAAAATATTAGAGAGCTAATGTCACGCTCAAATTACAACACAGGAAACCAGTGTTACCACTATATTAAGTTAACATTTTTAATTACAATAATACTGTTAGCATGACATTTTTAGCAATTATTTATTATGTTTTATGGTTAATTTGATATGGATCACATAAAAAAGTAAAATTAATATATGGAAAATAATATTTTGATATGGTTTTTTGTTTTCAGTGGTTAACCGCCAGTTCGTAAAAGTAGGAGAAATGCGATACAATGTAGTAAACTTGGAATACGAAGAACAGAATAAAGCATTTTCGGCTAACTTTAAGTACCTAAATATTTATTAAAAAAAAAAAAAACATTTTCTTAAAAATAAAATACACATTCATTTATCTACTCAGTTACCTAGAAATTATAAGAATGGACGAAAACTTAATGGACGAAAAGTTAGCCCTTCGTTTTCATATGAATGTGAACCTTAATAATTATCAATATAACGTAAGTAATTGAAAATAATCAGAACTTTTTTTAAATATTAATATGATTTAAATTAAAAGATTTCAAAACTAACCCTACCCGTGGTTGTAATTTCTGATGAAAGCAAAGAGCATCAAGCTGTGGCCAGCATCATGTGGGATAATAACTTTTCGGAAATCGGACGGGATCTATTTCAAGTTCCGGATAGAGTTTCAGGGGAAAAACTTGCAGATGCACTTTGTTTGAAATGTTTTTCAGAAACTAAAAGAGGGTTCACCGATTACCACAGAGATTTTCTTCGTAAGTAAATAAAAAAAGGAACCGTTGCATTTATGAAATTGATTTTATTCTCTTTAATATTTACTTCAACGGTAGTTTAGAATTAGTATAGATATAGTATAGAATCATCTTTACAAACATTCATCTCACGGTAATGTGTAGATATTGTTGTCAATCAAGCACGTTAGGAAATATCGTTATTCAGGCTTAAGCTTTCCAGGTCAAATGTCAAAAATATTTTTTTTGAGGTAGTTTAAGGTAGGATCTCATATAAAATTCTTAGGGTCCATTATTCAAAATTAGTGTGTACGGTACAAGAAGCATACATAACATACATTGTAGTTCTGTTCTACGTCAGAATTTTTCCACTGTACACTTAATCTAAGGTAATATATTGCACACGTGTTCAAAGTTGAAAGTGTCAAAAAATTAAAAATGGCTGTTTGAGTGCTCATAGGAACTCAAAATAGGTATTGAAATTAGAGAAGTTAGATAGAGGCACTGATGGATCCACCATTTTTCTCGATTTTGACAGATGCGCAGAACTGAACAAAAATGAAAACACTAATGATATCATTGTAGATATATAAATTATATTACCTTTAATATGTGTAATGTGTCATTTTTCAATAGATGCAAAAAATCATAAACTTTTAAAAAATGCCACGGTTCAATTGGGTAATATGTGCTAATTGCTGAAGTATTTATCAAGAAAGTCTCGATAACTAAATCTTCATATATTTGATTAATATTCTAATCGAAATAAATATACATATATATATAGTATAATATATATATGTATAAATATACATATATATATATATATATATATATATATATATATATATATATATATATATATATATATATATAGTGAAGCTTCAGAAAATTTGATTTCTTTGTCATATACCTAATTGTGAAATTATTTCTTGTACAACTTCAATAAGTTGTAACTCTCTAAAATGGAACAAAACTCATACGATTTGTTTCAATTTTTATCGCGTATCACCAAAATTTCTCAGCTTTGTTTTCAAAACTCCTACGAAAAAAATCTTGGATTCGCTTGCTCACTTTTTGAGTGAGAAAAATCGCTGATATCTCATTTTTCTGAACGCGAAAATTTTTTGTTGATAAAGTGTTTTTTTACTTGCTCAATCGTAATATATTAGAAATTGGTTTTTACTCCTCAATTACTCAGAATATGAAAAAATAATATCTGTTTACAAAGGGAAAGAAGAGTAGGGTAGGTATGTATGTATATAATGTTGGCACTGACATGGGTGTTTTATTTCCATGATCTGATCTGGATTGGATATAAGGTAAAAATAAAATACATCTATTGAAGAGATTTCTTTTTTAATGCGCCATCATTATAATATAATAGGGGTATTCATGCAACGTCGGAAACTTTACGAAGTCATAAAAGGTGTGTTTTTTTTACAATCCCGGAGGTAAGTGGTTAAAAAAAACGATATCGGGGATTAGCAACGCCATTACAGAAAAAAAATGGAGTTTCCATACAAACTATCGATAACAAATATGTAATTCCCGTCGGTAATACCTACAGTTTTTCTCCGTGCTAAAGTTAAGCCCGAAAATTATCTGGCTTTAGCTAAAGCCATTGGGGGTTAGTTGTTGTTTTTAAACTCTTGTAACCTTAGAAGAAGAAATAGAGGAACGGGCATATCGAGAAAAAAGTGAGTTTTTTATAAAATAGTGTAAGTTACACAAACGCAAATGCATTCACACATGCACTTATCTATGTATTGTTCATAATTCACAACAATAAACATACGCCAAATAACTGAAGAATTAATAGATCATTGAAAAAATTTTTCATACAATTGTATAAATTTACTTGTTTGGTTTATTTTGGGTATTTTTAAATTACGGATAACAAATTTTACGAATGTTAGAATTAAATTAAATGTTTTAAGCTGTTCCACATTTAATTAATAGCTGATTTGTTTACCATATCGCTTACCACATTTAAGCTAAGTACGCTGCTGATGCGAAACGAAATTTTTCTGTGATCTCCAAACATAACGAAACGCTTGCGAAAACACAACGGAAAATATCCTTGGAGAATCTCACTAATTCCAAAAACAAAATCAAACGTAAACGCAAAAAATCAGAGAAACCCATGATGTAAGAAAATGATAAACAAAAAAAAACACAAATAAAACTCAAATGTCATTTTTCCGCACAAAATAAATTAGTCTGTATAATTAATTCAGTGCGAATTGCGAAAAAGGACCAAATAATCTGTTACAATTATACATTTCGCTCTTCGAACAGCTTACTGCAAAACGAAAAGCAGAACGAAATTTTCCTTTTATGATTTCGTTGTGTCATTTTTGTATGGGATTTTTCGTTTCGCATCAGCAGCGTGCTAGGCTTTACGCAAAATGTTTTTAGGTGCCGACACACGTCGGAATTTTACGATTTTACGACATCGTAAAGTTTCCGACCTTGCATGAATACCTCTAATATTTTGTTGTTGATAACATTTTGGTTATGACAGTTCATTATAACTAGGTGTATACTGTATTCCTTTGCTTTGGAACTCTGTGCATTTGTGTGAATTTCCACACATTTAATTTTTTTTTCATATGAAATTTGAAAAACTTTGGTGTAGAAATTCACACAAATGCACATAGTTTCAAAACAAAGGAATTAGGCTTCTAATTAGTATTGACTGCTTTTATGTAGATAATTTATTGTTATCAAACATGATGAATGATTTACTGAGGGAAGAAATTACTTGGACGAGTTTTTACAAGTATCCTTTACCAAGAAGTTATTTCTCATTTTGGGAATGGTTCTACCATACGATTAAATTTATCAAGGAGAGTCTGCTTAAGCCATGGAATGCTAATTTGATTGAAGGATTTATAAGCAAACAAAATGCTGAAGAATATTTACAATATTCCAGCCCTGGAACGTTCTTACTACGATTTTCAGAAACTATTAAAGGAAAGTACCTACAAAAAATTATTTCTTTGGTTTAAATATAACTAATTGCATAAATTTACAGGTGGTATATCAATATGTTTTGTTAATGAATGTAAAGAAGTTGCACATTATAAACCTTTTACTAAGATGGACCTAGAAGAAGAAAGCTTAGAAAATCGATTAATTAGATGTACGTTTATCAGTGACTTGTTTCCGTATGGAATTAAAAAATCAGAATTAATAAGTTTATTTTAGTTTATTTTTGTCTTAGCATAGTACGCTGCTGATGCGAAACGAAATTTTTCCGTATAGTCTCCAACACAACAACGAAATGCTTACGATGCATGCTTACGGAAATCACAGCGAAAAAATACACATTGAAATTTCTACCGATTGCAAAAAAAAATATCGCAGAACTCAGAAGCCTATGCTGTAATGAAATATTCAACAAATAAAAACATTAATAAAATAAAACTCAAATGTCACTTTTCCGGATGCAATTAATAGGAATGTTCAGGAAAATGAGATCTCGGAGATCTCAGCTATCTCAGTTATTTGAACAGGATTCCTCACCAAAATTTCTCAGTTTTGCTGTCAAAACATTATGATTTCCTTGTGTCATTTTTGTATGGGATTTTTCGTTTCGAATCGACAGCGTACTAGGCTTTAATATACTTTTTCTTTATTTAAATAATATCAATTTGAGTTTATATTTATTTTATAAATATTAATTTAAGTATGTTTTTGGATGTAACTCTAGTAAAATATTAAAGTTGAAATATTAATTGCGCAACATTTTAAACAGCCTAATATTGAAATATTCCCATGATAATAGCCGTGCTTTTTTGCAAGCCCGGGGGGAATTGGATGAAAAAAACGACGGCGGTGCTAAACAATTAACATGTTAAATGCAACAATAACTAATCCCAGAGAATTCTTGGGTTTAACTTAAGCGCACAGAAAAACTGTGTTACCGGCATGAATTAAGTGCGCATTTCTATGCGGAAACGTTTATCATAAATTTTGCGCTGAAATTTCCGAGGATACATTAAAAGATTTAAACAAACCAAATTCTAAAGTTACTTTTCATTGTTCCGAGTGCTCTAAACTCTCACTTCGACAATTGTTTAATCAATTTGGCGCGCTTTTTGCAGTAGTGAATTCTCTTAAAGTGCAATAAGACCAATTATCTGACAATCAAAATAAAATACCTATCTCTATTCCTGAGAGTGAAAACGAAACAATGTAGATCTCGATAATATTAATGATATGCCTGTAAACAATAAAACACAGAAAAATTCATATCAAAATTCTAATGCCATTTTAAGTAGTGCTAGTTCAATTTTAACAAAAAATTCACAACAAAATATAAAAACTGATTGGCAAACTGTCTCTAATAAAAATAAAAAGCAACAAAAACAAAAGCAAAATAGACAAGTTGTGGGTGTTGATGAAAAAGAGAACGATATGGGAGTAATTTCCCATTATAAATGGTTTCATGTATCAAAGTTTTCAAATAATACTTCATCTGAAGCAATTGCACATTATGTTGCTAAGAAAATGGACATGAGTGATACGGATGTGAAATGTTTTAAACTTGTCAAAAAAGATACTGAGCTCTCAAGTCTCAAGTTTATTACATTTAAAGTGGGGGTGCCTGAGGAATTTGCAAATAAAGTTCTAACTGCAAGCAGCTGGCCTAGACTGGTTCATGTAAGAGAGTTTCACCATCATACAAAAAACTCTCATGTCGCCACGAGCGATGTTCTAATATAATAGCAACAACAACATCATTATGTAAACAAAACGTCACCAGCAGTACACCAGGTAATCTCTGCATTTATTTCCAAAACATGAGTGGCTTTTCTTCGAAACTAAGAGAGCTCTCTCTTGTAATTGAATCAAACAACAACTACGATGTTTACGCTTTCGTGGAAACCTGGCTCCATAGTCATATTGCAACACAAGAATTATTTAGCTTCAACATGTTCTCAGTTTTTCGTCTTGATCGATTCAATGTTTCAAAAGATCGTGGAGGTGGTTTAATTATAGCTGTCCGTCGGCCGTTAGTGGCGTATGCTATCGATTTAGATATCATTTTGGAAGACAATGTTGAAAACATCGAGCAACTTTGTGTCTGTATAGAAGTTGCCGGAGCTAAAAAATTGCTATTATTTTTAAGCTACATTCCACCTCAAACTTCTGCAGCTGTTTATAGTAAACATATGTCAAACATCGAGTCAACCTTGTCATCTTCAGAATATGTTGATATAAATGTTTGCGTTCTTGGTGATTTCAATTTGGGAAACATAGTATGGGAACAAATACCAAATGACGATAAGATGTTGCCAAGCCGTATCAATTCAGAAAATGAAATAATGTTAATTGATAGTCTTTTTTCTTTTGGCCTTATGCAAGTAAATTGGATTCACAATTCTTTGAAGAGATTACTTGATCTTATCTTTGTTAATGAAAATTTAAAATCAAAATTGTTTGAATGTATTCCTTTATTATCAAATTCAGTTCATCATAAAGCAATAGAAATTTCATTTGAACATTTAAATTTTAATAACTATAATAAATTTAATGATATTAATAATTTCGTTCTTAAGTTTAATTCTTATAATTTGAATTTGTTAAATAATTACTTCGAATCTATTAATTGGGAACTTAAGTTTAAAAGTAAATCTTTGAATGAATGTTTCAACATCTTTTTAGAATTGTTTTCTGAAGCCTTAAATAAATGGGTTCCAAAATTTAAAAAAAGGGTAGATAATCACCCACCGTGGTATAACGTTAGATTAAAAAAACTTAAGAATGCAAAAAATAATGCTCACAAAAAATATAAAAAATCTAATTTGTTTGATGACTATGAACTTTTTTGTCGCCTTAGAAAAGAATTTATATTTTTATCTAAATTTTTGTGTAGTTCTTATACTCAATCGATTGAACTAAGCTTAAAGCAAAATCCCAAAGGTTTTTGGAACTTTATTAATACAAAGCGAAAAAGTGTAGGGTTTCCCCTACGTATGCAGTATGATGGGTTATCGTCATCAAAATCTTTTGAAATAGTTGAAATGTTTGCTAAACATTTTCAAACTATTTATAGGCCTTCCAATTTGCAAAAAGGTTGTAACGGGTGATTTTTTAAGAGGTTTAGAACTTAAAAAAAAAAAAAACACACAAAATTCGAAAAAATGAATGAAATATTTATTTGAATCGATAGTTTGAACCTTGCAATTTAATGTTTAAAGATAATTTCATGCAAATGTTGACCGCGGCTGCGTCTCAGGTAGCCCATCCGCTGAGCCCAATTTTGGCATACTCTTTCACACATATCGGCCGGTATCTCACGAATGAATGCATGGATGTGTGCTTCCAGTGCGTCAATCGAAGCGGGCTTGTCCCTATAGATATTAGCCTTGACATACCCCCACAAAAAATAGTCTAATGGTGTCAAATCGCACGATCTAGGCGGCCAATTGACCGGCCCGAAACGTGAAATTAACTGTTCACCAAACTCGCCTCGCAATTGCGCCATTGTTTCGCGTGCTGTGTGGCATATGGCACCGTCTTGTTGAAACCACATATCATGCAAGTCAAGAACTTCCATTTCGGGCAAAAAAAAGTTTGTTATCATCGCTCGGTAGCGTTCACCATTGACAGTAACGCTGCGATTCGCATCATCTTTGAAGAAATATGGCCCAATAATGCCGCCGGCCCATAAACCGCACCAAACAGTGGCTTTTTCGGGATGCATTGGTAGCTGTTGCAATGCTTCTGGCTGATCTTCACTCCAAATGCGGCAGTTGTGCTTATTTACGTACCCATTCAACCAAAAATGAGCCTCATCGCTGAACACAATTTTTCGATGATGAACATTTCGAACCGAGCACGAATTTTGATAGTAAAATTCAATAATTTGCAAGCGTTGTTCATTTGTAAGACGATCCATGGTTAAATTGCAAACCAAACTGAAGCTGTTTGACAGTGACACAAGGTACTAAACACACGTCAGCTGTCAAAACCAGTGTTGCCAAAACCAAACCAGCTAAAAAATCACCCGTTACATATAATAATATAATTCCAATTACAGAGTGTTGTAACATATTTTGTGAAACATATGAGGTTGCTGCAGTAATAACTGATTTAAAATCTTCATTTTTTCCGGACCTCCATGGAATTTATCCCATTGTTCTGAAATCATGTGTAGATTCATTGAGTTTGCCACTACAGATTATGTTTAACAAGTCTCTTTCGTCGGGGGTCTTTTTAGACGAATGGAAGATTTCTTATATTACTCCTCTATTCAAGTCCGGAAAAAAGGATGAAATTATTAACTATAGACCTATAAGTCAAATGCCTACAGTGCCCAAAATACTTGATAAGTTGGTTCAACAAAAATTTGTTAATATTATTCAAAACGGAATTTCTAATCTCCAGCATGGGTTATACAGGGGTAGATCTACTTGTACTAATTTGATCGAGTTTACAAATTTTTGTTCATCAGCTATGGAAGAGGGCACGCAGGTTGATGTTTGCTACACAGACCTTGTAAAAGCTTTTAGTAGAACCAATCTTAGTATTTTACTGGATAAGCTTAAAGCGTATGGCTTTGATGGTGTAATTTTGAAATGGTTCAAATCATATTTAGTAGAAAGAAGGCAAGTGGTGACCATTGGTAACTATAGTTCAAAAGAAATTTTTGCGCTCTCGGGAGTTCCTGAAGGAAGCCATTTGGGTCCTTCTATGTTCTCGTTATATATAAACGATTTAGTTAATGTTATACAAAATTGTCGTCTTCTTATGTTCGCCGATGATATTAAGTTCTTCAAAAAGATAAAAAATGTAAACGACTGTATTTCCTTTCAAAATGAATTAAATATATTTCAAGATTGGTGTAGTTCTAATGACCTTGAACTTAATTATGGGAAGTGTGCGTTGATGACATATAATCGAACTTTGCATCCTATTTTGATTAATTATGTTCTTGATGGAAATATTTTACCAAGAGTTCCTGAAATAAAGGATCTGGGAATTGTGTTCGATGCAAAACTTTCGTTTGATCTTCATATAAATTATGTTGTGTCAAAAGCTAACTCCCTTTTAGGGTTTGTAAAAAGAAACTCTGTGGATTTCAAAGATCCTTATACGGTTAAATCGCTTTTCTGTTCATTAGTACGACCTACTCTTGAATATTGCTGCATTGTATGGTACCCTAACACTGTAAAAAACATTGACAGGATTGAAAGGGTTCAAAAGAGTTTTTTGAGATTTGCTTTGAGAAATTTTTCATTAACAGGAAATGTAATATTAAACTATAAAAGTAAATGTTTGTTGTTAGGAGTTGAGACTCTTGAGAGGCGAAGAAAAATTTATAGTGTAATGTTTGTCCGTGATATTTTATGTTTTTCTATAAAAAGTGATTATCTTCTTTCTAAAATTCATTTGTATGCCCCCTCAAGATCCTTAAGATCAAGAAATTTTTTGTATGTAGCACATCATACAACTTTGTATGGACAGCATGAGCCAATCTCTCGATGTGTAAGTTTATTCAATACTTTCTATGAAGATGTTGACATTTGTATGTCCAGAGAAAAATTCAAAAATACTCTTATGTTAAGTAAAAAGTTTTAAAATTATTAAATTAATTGTACATATGTATATATTTATATTATTAAAATTATATTTTATTTATATTGTATTTTTAAGTTTCTATGAAAAATCTGTTGATGTACTAGATCGTAGATTAAATAAATAAATAAATATACATGTTATCGATAGTTTGTATGAAAACTCCATGTTTTTTATTGTCATGGCGTCGCTAATCCCCGCTGTCGTTTTTTTCAACCAATTCCCCCCGGGCTTGCAAAAAACACGACTAATATTACTAAACAATTTTTTAACTTTAAAGTTCTTTACTTAAATGTTTTTAGTTTTGAACATTTTGTAACTATATGTGCTATCACACTAATAAAATATAAATAAACTCCAACTCTGAAACAGTCACAGTTCATGCAACAAAGTAAGCAAACATGCAATTTTCAAATTTTGAACTGAAAAATTGTTATTGAACAATTAATAATGTTCAATAGATACTATAATTAGAAAAACATTATATTTATTATACTATAAATTTCGTTATAGGAAATATCAAGTTTCAAGTTATATTATTTTCATTCCTAATATATAAACATCAATTTAACAAAAGTGGCATTACTGGTGAAGTGTATTAAATATTAATATAATATTTTTAGTGAAATTATAGTTCACACTCAGTTTGAACCGAAATATAAGAGACCGTGAAGGAACACCAGAAAATTGAGCTCTGTCATAGTACCAATAAAAGGTACTTGGTGAGTCACTGGCATAGATAGATTTTTACGATGGGGAGTTTGAATTTTTAAGCTTCATATCGCCTCTACAGATCAAATATATATTCCCCATTTCAACTCGACGAGGCCAGCAGTTACAAATGTTTGATAAAACTCGGGAGTTTTAATAAGTTTATCAGTTGCTTTGTCAATTTCGAATAAAGTATGGGACCTCGTAAGCCGAAAAATTGATCCCTTCCCATTTATACGTCCTTTTGAAACACTGAGGTTCCAGAATCAACAGGGGCCTAATTCCGTAAAACGAAAACGATCGAACGATATCGTTTTGACAATACCCATCTCTAGTTAGTTCAAGTTAGTTTGAAAATAACTTCGAAATCTGAACACACTTAATTTTGAAGTTTAATATTTGACGTTTAATGAACAGCTGATTCATTTACACAGCATTTAACCAAATGAATTAAAAGGGCGTTCATGCAAACTTTGTGTAAACATATCATTTTACACAATTTGTAAACTTACGACGGGCGATGGGCATAGGTAGTAGGTACCTCAGTCTAGCATCTCACATTATAATATGAATTTGGTATTACAGAAAACTTCTTGCGGCGCGCGGTTTTCCAAAGTTTGAATGTCAATAAGCTGCATCTCAGTTTATAACGAAGCTGTATCCAAAAACAAGCAAACGAGCATTAGAAAAATCGGGAAGGGTTAAACAAGAATTACCGTCCCACAATGGTTTTGAATTTCTGAACATCACAGTGGGAGGGGAAACAGAGTTAGGTAAAATATTCCACATTCGAGTTGTGCGGCTAAAGCCTAGTACGCTGCTGATGCGAAACGAAATTTTTCTGTGATCTCCAAACAGACAAAGAAACGCTTGCGAAAACACAACGGAAAATATCCTTGGAGAGTTTCACTAATTCCAAAAACAAAATCAAACATAAACGCAAAAATCAGAGAAACCCATCATGTAAAAAAATGATAAACAAAAAAAAAACACAAATAAAACTCAAATGTCATTTTTCCGCACACAATAAATAGTCTGTATAATTAATTCAGTGCGAAAAAGGAGCGGAGACTTCTCCAAATAATCTGCTACAATTATAAATTTCGCTCTTCGAACAGCGTACTGAAAAACGAAAAGCAGAACGAAATTTTCCGTTTATGATTTCGTTGGGTCATTTTTGTATGGGATTTTTCGTTTCGCATCAGCAGCGTACTAGGCTTAAAGAAGAAGTAAATCCGAAATTGGGCTAAAGAATAAACTGATTGCCATTCCTGGAAGCACGACACCTATAATTTTAAAAACTTTATTTTGAATTTTATCCAATAGATTCAAATGAGTTATAGGAAAACCTACCCAGATATGGGAGTTATACTTAAGATATGGACGGATAAAAACTTTGTAGATTAGTGCCAGATCAGAAGAGGAGAAGAATATTTCGAGTCGCCGAAGAAAACCTAAACAACATAAGGTGGTCTTACGTATAGTGCAATTGGACCATAATTAGAGGGCTCTGCGAAATTAGGCCCCAGAAAATAAGACCCCAGAAACAAAATGAAATTAATGTCGAATTGCTTTCAACAAAAGAATCGAATTTTTTTCTAAAAGCATTTTTTTTCTGAACAATTCGAATTTTTTCTGTCAAAACAAAGCTTGCTAATTAAGCTGGATTCAAGAAAGATTTTACACCGATTTGCACACACACTAGCAAGATTTGAAATTTCTAAAATGTCAAATTGAATGTCGCGGTGTTTTAAGAAAACAAATTGTGTTTTTGGTTGCAACGAATTTTCGGTGAATTTTATAGTGCGTTGCTTTTCAATTAACAAATAATATTTTCCAAATTGAATATTTTCTGGATATTTTACTTCAAAATTGTTTCTGTCAAGTGCCACACACACAATCACAAAAAAATCGATTTTTTTCGTCTTTTCGTATTCCTTTCAACGACAGAAAAAATTCGATTCTTTTTAGAAAAAAAATCGATTCTTTTGTTGAAAGGAATTCGACATAAGCCTCAAAATTCATTGAATGCAAAACAACAACAACGAACATTTTTCAATTTTGGGGTGTTATTTCATTTTTCAATTTTTATTGGGGCCTTATTTTATTTATTTATTAACTCAGCTAATTGCTAGCTTTAAAGGTTATAATTATATGTACATGTTACAAAATTGAAAAAATTATAATGAAATTTATTTTGAAAAATGTTTTGGGGCCTTATTTCATTTTGCATAATTTACATCATTATTTTTCACAAAAAGTATTATAAAAATTCGCTTATCAAGGAATAAAGAACATACCTACCTTACTTGCTCATATGAATACAGTGCCAGCACCCAGCATTACGTCGTATAAACAGTGATCGTATATTATACGATTTGAGGTAGATGCGAGGCTGGATGTATGCAAATCCTCTTTTGCATTTAAAGAATCTGGATTTAAAGAAACTTTGCAAACACCCAGCCCCGCACCTACCCCAAGTCCTATAGTGTGCGAAAGCAGGGGGGTTGCAGGGGGCCAGCATGCCCTCCATACAAACCTCGCACTGTTTATATACGCCGTAATGCTGGGTGGTGGCAAATTGGGGTATTATATCATTTAAAAAAAAAAATATGGACAAACAAAATTGGGGTATATTATTTTATTTTTGAGAAAATACTACAAATATGGACAAAACGAATTGGGGTGTAGTTTCCTTTATTTTTGGGATGTTTTTTCATTTCATTGGGCCTTGTTGCATGGAGTTTATAATTTTATTATGAAAAAAAGCCCCAATTTTGGGGCCTTATTTCATTTTGTTTTTGGGGTCTTATTTCCTGAGGCCTAATTTCGCAGACCCTAATTAGAGGGTGAAGAAGTTTTGCCTTTTTCAGGGAAAGTCGAAACGAGACCAATAGGTACATCTCGTTTGATTCTAATTATTATACCTACCATGGCACCATAAGAGTTAAGACCACTTATCCTAAGAGGAACGCATCAAAAAGAAATTCGATTCAAGAAATATGAAGATCCACCGTCGAACCGTTTTCATCGAAATCCGAAAGGCGATCAAAGTGAAGGGGGGTATTCTTCAAAACATCATCGCTAGAAGCATGGACGTATTATATATAGAAACGTTCATGCTTGTACATGTACCATGTATAAATTGGTGAAACTATGCATTCAAAGGCCACTTCTTCGATTTTAGTAACTGAAAAGTAATGCATAGTTTCACCAGTTTATGGTTTTAAACACATTGGGGCATATTCATAGTCGCTGTTTAAGTTGTTTCTAAAAAAATACTGGGTTTATCCTATCTAATTTACATTGGATAAACTCCAGGCTAAGATAAACTGGGGTCTAAAAACGACTATGAATATGCACCATTGTCTGCTTTGTACATGGGCAAAATGTGGAAACACTCCCTTCTTTTACCTGGTACAAAAAATTCAAGTGAGTTCAATGCGGAATTAAAAGATTCTCAGCCGTATCTATGAAGAAATTTTAAAGCCATCGTAACTTTAAAATACCTCTAAATAGCTCTTAAGGGCGAAATCGGTATCTATAATCAATTTTCACATTTAAGCAACGTTACTTAAAGGCCTCTTAACTTAAACTTCAACCACCGCGTTTAGAGGTTACTTAAAGCTATTTCAAATATATTTCGACATCTAAGGTTCAGACAGTTAGCAATACATTTTTTGCGTTCAGGCAGTAGGACATCTACATATATATGCGCTACCAACATTTGAATATAAAAACCTGTATCAAAATTAAGGCTTTCATTCAATTTAAAAATGGTTTTATCTGTTATCTACCACAGCTGTAGCTGCAGAAAGATTGAATACTAGTGTTTGTAATTGCAATAGTTGACGGCACAATATGCTGTCGGAGTCGGAGGATGTGACAACCGTGGTCTTTCATTTCTTTGTCGTTCGATGCAGCGCCGCACAATTTGCAAATCGAAAAATGCAGGGGCGCTAACTGCTCGTCGGCCCTCGTGACAAAATGCACTTCTTTATCATGGCATTCGCTTCCGCTGCTGTATCTTTGCCCTGCAACTTCTTTTTTTTTAAGAATTCAATTAATACACAATCAATCTAAGCACACCTCCCTTTTTCCTAAAATATTTAGATTGAATAACTGCACGTTAATAATTATGGGAAATACAAAAAATAATGCCTTATCACTTTTCACCACAATAACTATAGGTATAAGTTAGTCGAAGTAAAAAAATATATATTCGCAAGGGTTATCATTACGATAGGTACATAAAAGTTTCATAATTATGTATATACATATATGTAGGTATAGTTCAAGTTCATTCATCACCATGAAGTTAAATAAAACACAATAACAAATTTTCATCTTTAATAGGTATTGTAAATTCATTCAGCAGAGTAGTCGGGGTCTCGAAGTGTAATGAGACTGTCTCTAATACTGTGTCTATTAACATTCATAAAAGGCAACGTGCAATTATGTGATTCTGTTCCGACGATCGTCAGTGAAATACATCTCGGTAAGGGTGAGGTTGAGGATGATAAGAAAGCATTTCTTGAATCCTTTGCTAAGCGTATGAAATCTTTTATGAACACTTCCGTAGATCCATGTACTGATTTCTACGCTCACGCATGTGGAAATTATTCTAACGCCATAGAAGGTAATGAATTAACAAAAAAACAAAATGCTCTCACCGAGCTATCGCACCTCATTGATGAATTTATTGAAAAAATTCTACAGAAAGAACGACAAAAAGACGAATTGTACTACGAGGAATTGCAGATAGTCAAAAAATATATTGAAGTCTGTAATAATGCTCAACTATGGCCACTCGTACCAAGTAATGAATACTTAGAAGTGCTTAAGTCGATTGGAGGTTTTCCAGCTTTAGATCCAACTTGGAATGTTTCATCATTTGATTGGTTCAACATGACTGCCCATCTTATTCGATATGGTATTGTTGGGTTTATCAAGGAGGAAATTTTCCTGAAACATCCCTTTCCGCCGTACTATGAAATACCAAGGTTTGGTTTTGATTTTGATGTCTACTCGGAAAATATTAAAACTAACGAATCACTTGGTTATTGCCACAATGTAAAAATCATGAAGGAATTACTTCAACTTTATGGAGTAAATGACACCAAGCGGGACGAAGTTATCAAAGAAGTGATCGATTTTTGGAAAGAGGTTGTGGTATATCAAGACAAGGCTATTGACAGACGTAGCTGCCGCATGCTGTCATTGGAAGACGGTTTGGATGAATACGAGTTCCCGAAATGGAAATCCTTGTTTGAGATTGCATGGAATGCAAATGATTCATTAATATTTGCTGATTGTCCATGTGATTGGTACTTTAAGAAACTCAATGAAATTTCAGCAAGTAAATCCGAAGCAATGGCCAACTATATGGCCTTGAAATTTCTCTATACAATGCATGCTCAGTTGAAATCAACAAAATTGCAACATCAGTATTGTTTGACTCAGATTAAGAAATCAATGCCACTCATCTTGACGCATTTCTATATGAAAGAACATTTCAGCAGTGAAGATAAAAAAGAAGTCGAGGAAATGATTGAAGAACTTAAGGCAAGCTTTATAAGATTGATCGAATCATCTGATTGGTTGGACGATGAAAGTCGAATTGGAAATGTCATGACCATAAACACTTTGAAAACTAGGGTTGGTGAAGTAGTTGATCCAATGTCGGATATTTATATCCATCAAATTAAATTGCTAAACCTTACCGAAAACTATGCTGCAAATAATCTTGAATTGGCAAAATATCGAGTACATATGCAACACTATGCCTTTTCGCAGCCGGATTTGAACAAAAATACATCACCCTTGGAAGTTCTGGACGCAATTCAAGTGAATGCCTTTTACGACCTAATCAAACACAGAATAAATGTGTTGGCTGGCATTCTTTTTCTTCCGGTGTATCATAAATATCTGCCAAAATCCGTAAAATACGGAAGTCTTGGATACATCATTGGCCATGAAATAGTACATAGTCTTGAATATAGAGGTCGTATATTTGAAAAATTGTTCAAAAACCATTCAACATGGTCTGATGAAGCAGTTAAGTTGGTGCATAATCGCTCTCAATGTTTTATTGATCATTATAGCAACTATATCGTGCCAATACTTGAAACAAAACTTAACCGTACAAAAAATACAAAAGAATCGATTGCTGATTCTGGTGGACTGAGGGAAGCTTTTGCAACATATCGAGCAGTATACAAATTTTCTGAGAAAAACAAAGTGCCAGATTTTGAGCTAATGGAGACTCTTCCGGGTCTAGATCTTACGCCAGATAAAACATTCTTTCTAAGCTTTGCTCAAGTGTACTGCGCTAGATATGAGGCAAAACATTATTGGAGTGAAATGTACGAAGATCATCCCATGGACAGATATAGGGCCATGTCGTCGTTACAAAATTTTGATGAATTTTCGGTGACGTTTAACTGTTCGTTAGGCACTCCGATGAATCCTAAAAACAAGTGCCGTTTGTGGTGAAAAAAGGTTAATTCTAACATTGTTTTTTTAAGAATATTTAAATTTCTTTTTAGCATGACTTTAATTATTATTAATAGAAGATTTTTTGTTTTTCTCCCTTAGACTGCTTTTAAACGATGCAATTAACCCTTGCGATTTTTAAGCCCGTTGGCGGGGGATGTATGCGATGGCCGGGGTAAACAAAATTGCTGAGATTGGAAAAATTGCAGAGTTATCGCTCGTTCTTCTTTGTGCTTTTTCTCTTGTACGAGATATTAGTTAATAAAAAAGTGTGCAGAGATGTTCCTTTTCACTAAAAATTGTAGTATTTAAAAGCATCTTTGCAACCGAAAGGAACCCAAGAAACGAAACTTTAAAATCGCTGTCGTCTAAAAGCAGTCTTATCTTTTACAAATTGTATATCTACAGAAATTATGATGTTTTTGCTTGAAAGTTGAATGAATAAAGTAATTTCTCTACTTAACTTACCTACATAATTTTACTTAGAAGTTAGAGCAATAGCTGCCTCTTTTTTACATTATCTGATCCGCCGGATCAAATTTTAACACAATAGGCGTGTTTTTTTCCAAGTCCGAAGGAAATTGTATGAAAAAAACGATTCGGGGTTAAATAATGTACTTACATGTTAAATGCAACAACAAGTAATCCCTATATTCACCAGTCAAAAGACCGTTCGATCGACTGCTTTTTAGTTCAAATTTTGAAAAAAATTTCTCTGTGGAACGACCGTTTTAAGGTTCCCCCACACCGTGAATTTTTCGCGGCGACGACGAAAAAATAATAACAACGTGTTGTTTTTATTAGCTGTGTTTTATTTTCCCTCAGATCCGAACCCGATTGGATTTGCCATTGTATATAAACTTCATATACAAAGGATTTGCTTACGAAAATACATAGGTTAGGTTAGGTTAGGTTAGGAGGGGCGTGCCCAGCCCTGAGGCTGTGCGTACACGGGGGCCTGTTGGTCCATTGTGATCCCCTATAACAGAGATAACAACTAAACTAATGGTTCACATAGACTGGGTCATTTACGAACCAGCCCGTACTATCAATATATTTCCTCATGTTTGCCATTGAGACCTGCGCTAGATCGTCCAGTTCTCCAACAAATCTGCTCCCAAGGTAACGGAGGCGATTTGTTTGGAGGTTGGGGCAGTCACAGAGCAGGTGCTTAATGGTTTCTATTTCCTCAACATCCTGACAGCTCCTACAGAAATCGGGTGCGTATACACCAAATCTAGTGGCCATTGTGCCAATGGCACAGTGTCCCGTTAGTACACCTATCAGGGTTCTAATATTCTTTTTACTCAGCGATAGAATATACTGAGTTTCTTTTTCGTTGATTAGAGGCCATAAACTTCTAGAGATGTCACAATCGTTCCTGGATATCCAGGAGTTGTTGATTTTCTCTTTCGTTATTAGGTCTATCTTCCTTTTGATCACGCCAATCGGAACATCCGGTCTCGTGTCTGATTGGCTACGACTGTCTCTGTTTGACATTGACCCTTCCCTTGCCAGTGCATCTGCTTTGTCGTTCCCTTCTATATTGCTATGTCCAGGGACCCAGCAGAGTTTGACTTGGTTGGAGTAACAAATATTGTTCAGTGTATTTCGACATTTTGCAACTGCCTTGGATCTTATAGTCTCACTGGCTATCGCTTTGATAGCAGCTTGGCTGTCCACGAAGAATGTGATCTCTGAAGAGCTCAGTTTCTTCCTGTGAACTATTTCGGCTGCCTTTTCAATAGCATAAATCTCAGCCTGAAAGACACTACATTCATCTGGTAGTTTATATGATTCTCTAATATTAAGAGCTTCACTAAACACTCCAGCTCCTGTTCCTTCTTCCATTTTTGACCCATCAGTGTAGAGAGGTATACCCTGTTCACCGAGTAGTGAGTTGGGTTCCCAACCATGCCTTTCGGGTATTAAAGTGGAGAAGTTTTTCCTAAAATCTATAACGGGTGGTACGTAGTCAGTAGTCACATCAAGATCGTCATATCTTTTCAAGATAGACCCATGACCATAAGTGCTGTGCTTCCAAGAGTCCATTTCTTTAAGTCGAAATGCACTTTTGGCTGCTGTCCCCTTAATGTATTCGTCCAGGACTGGAAGGTTGAGAATGATCTCCAGTCCTGCTTGTGGTGTAGACTTCCGTGCCCCTGTTATTCCTATACAGGCTAATCTCTGTACCTTGTTAAGGTTATTGAGATAGCTAATCTTTTCTACGGCCTTCCACCATACAATCGAACCATAGGTGAGGATGGGTCGAACGATCGCCGTGTACATCCAATGGATGACTTGCGGTCGCATTCCCCACCGTGTACCGAATGTTTTTTTGCATGTATAGAAAGCACAAATTGCCTTCTTCATTCTTTCCTCTGTATTCCGTTTCCAGGTTAGCTTCGAATCAAGGATTACGCCAAGATATTTAGCTTCCTTGGAGAGTTTCAGAGGAATTCCATTAAGTTTGGGAGGAGTGAAGTCCTCTAATTTCCTTTTCTTCGTGAACAGAACTAGCTCGGTCTTTGCAGGGTTAACCCCGAGACCGTGTTGTGCTGCCCAAAAGGATAGTTCCTTAAGCGCAGATTCCATAATATCTTTGATGGTGGTAAGATATTTACCTGATATCAAGATTACTATGTCGTCTGCATAGGCCACAGTTTTAATGCCCTTATTCCTAAATTTTGTAAGAATTTTGTTAACAACGAGGACCCAGAGCAGAGGTGAGATTACTCCTCCCTGTGGTGTGCCTCTTGCAACTGTTTTCTCGACAATAGTGTTCCCAAGTTGCGAGTTTAAGATTCTACCATTGAGCATGGAATAAATCCAGTCCACGATGGCAGATTCAACTCCAACCTCTTCCAGAGCAGATTTAATGGACTCCGTTTTAACGTTATTAAACGCCCCTTCGATGTCCAAAAATGCTGCCAGGGTGTATTCTTTGTGCTCGAGACTTTTCTCAATTTGTGAAACAAATTCCCTTTCGGGTTCGATTTAGTTTTTGTCTGCTGCCTCTTATTAGGCGTCGCCTGTGTCGTTTTCGAGCCGGGACGAGCAGCAGAGTTGATTACAGCCTGTTCTTGGTTTATCTTTTTAGGGATAGAACCAGGTGTGGATGCAATTGCTCTGTCGCTGTCCAGCTTTTTGGTGATCGATTGTTGTGAAGGGACAATGGATTCAGGGGCAGCTGCTGCCGACTGACGCTCAAAGTTCCTCACCAACTTCTTATGTTTTTTCAAGAGAGCCTTGTCTCTTGAACTGAGGGTGGTCGGGTCTTTTCCGTTCATAGCACTCACGAATCTTTTAGAGGATCTGTAGTTACTGCGTTTCCTCGAAGCTTTGAGATCTTTGAGGGGTGCAGTAGGCTTCAGCGTGGTCTCTTCGGGATTCGAGCCTTCTAGCAGCTCGTCCTCGGTTTGACTTCCTATAGAGGGAGGTCCGTCCGAGGTCTCCATACCGTCGATAGCCATGCTATCTAGAGCAGGGAGAAGAGCAGCTGTGAGGTCCAGCGCTTTTGTTTGTCTTGTTAAGTTATGTCGTTTTTGTTCGTTTGCGTTAGTGTTTGTCAGTTTTTGTTCGTCGTTTGCGTTAAAGTTTGTCACTGGCGACTTAGACTCTCGCGAGTCCAAGCCCTCGCCGACAGCCGTGACCTCTGTCGACACTTGAGCGTATATCCCCACTCTGATTTGTTCGTTCGTTTGTATATTGTCCATATTTGTCTTAGATGTACATCTCTGTTTTTTTTGTTGGTTTTGCTTAGTGGTGAGACCCTGCAGCTGGGTTGCTGGAGGATCCCACGTAAGCCCCCTCGCCACCGTCAAGGCGAAAACCGTGAGGGGGGAATGTACGAAAATACATACATGTATTACAAAAACAACACAATACTTTGTTTTGGATTTGGATTTCCAAGTCCATTTTGAACACACACCCTTGATTGGTAAATGTCGCCGGTAGTGTACCTAAAAAAAAAAAGAAAACTAGTTTATACAAATAAAAAAAACAAAAGGAAAAAAAGTTGGGTATATACCTATCAAGTTGTCACTGAGATCCTGGATTGTTTTATTTTCATGATCAGATCTAGATTGGATCTGGGGTAGGGTTTCCAGAACATCTCTTTTATAGAGAACATGTTCTCTTTTTCCATTCCGAACTTTTTTACACTCTCTTTTTTCATAAAATTCTTTTTTTGTTTTCTTTTTTTTGCACGTCCTCTTTTTAGTCTCTTTTTCGAAATACAAAATAGGTTTTCAACAAATGAACTTCAAAATTAATTGTATTTCAAATTTTATGTGATTCTCAACTTTGAAAACAATTCACCATTGGAACTTGGAAGTTTCAACAATTTTAGATTCTCTCAAAAAAAATGTTTTCCACTCAGCCCTAAATCAATCCTTAACAATTTAAATAAAAGCGGGTTGAAAGTGAAGTACAATGCTTGAAATAAAATGCATTAATTGTTACAAAAAATATATTAAGTACATAGAAAAATGGACACTTCAATTTTCATTAGATGATCTTGATGATGTTGCGAATATTTGATTTTGAAAAATGTTAGAGAATGTGGAACTAAAAAATGAAGACTTTCGGAAAACAGTGTCTGATAAAAAAGGGTTAATTTTTTTTGTTCTTCAAATAATTCTGAATTTCTTTCCGAATTTATTATTATTTTTAGGTCTGTTCCATTGGGCCCTGAAAAGTTTCTTCTTGGTATTTACTAGTAGATGATGAATGGAGTAATTTAATTTTGCCAACATATCTAACCTCAATATAAATGTAATTTTTGTTGTTTGTATTTGTATATTATTTTTGATTAGAGAAACACCAACAACAGTAATTTACTATATATGTAATTTCTTTTTACTGATAGTGCTGCTTTTTTGCGTGGATACAATTCGTATCTACATTATTGAAGTGCTTTAAACTTATTTGACTGCGGAGCCAGAAGTACTTAACAGTAGATGATGCAGGCCAAAGGAACATACCTAATATAATTATGTATGAAGTTTTTAAAAAAATTTTGTTTTTTTTCTGTTTTCCTCGGAAATATTTCAACGTGGAGCATACTTTTTAGAAGAAAATAACAGTTTAAAAGTGGGCACTGGGAACTGGGAACTGTTAAGTCAATTTTAATAGTGGCTTACAGTTTGAAGGATTAAAACTTTCAAAAGTTTTACAATATATTTTTAAATAAAAATAAATACCCATCACAAATAAGAAATTTTCAAAAATATGTAACTTCAGATTAAGAATCATAACATTCACCCTGTTCTGAATTCCCATCGGTCATAAAATCCTATCGTTTTCAAACTCTAGCAGTCGTACTTATTAGATTTGTGTCTACTTAGACACTCTAACTATTTTCAAATTGGTGGAAATATGCTTTATTTAATTAAAATAAATATCACATTATTCTCGGTTTGGACAATCTACTCTTGTGTCTAAGTGTGGCAGCTATACGACAACAATAAACAAGGTTTTTGAATACATTTTCCAAAGTTAGGCAGTTGTCTAATGTTAGACAACGTTTATAAATAAGAACATAGGTGTTTTGAAATAATTCTCGCTTTCAATACTTGCGGATTGAGTGTGCTTTGATTTTCGATCGGATTGAAAATTCTTGACGTTTGGAATTTTTATATCCGATTTGGAAATGGCAAAACTTTAAAAATGTTGTTTCCGCTAAAAAGGTGCGTTCCTTTAGTTTGAAACTCTGTGCATTTGTGTGAATTTCTACACATTATATTTTTTTTTATATTCTGTTAACGGATTTGATTCGGAATGGAAATCAGAACAGCGTGACTATTGTTTTTGAATTAATAGACATGGTCAGGAAAATGAGATCTCGGAGATCTCAGCAATCTCAGTTACCTGAACAGGATTCCTCAGCAAAATTTCTCAGCTTTGCTGTCAAAACTCTGAGGAAAAAAAATCTTGGATTCGCTTGCTCACTTTTTGAGTGAGAAAAATCTCTGAGATCTCATTTTTCTGAACACGGCAATTGATTAATGTTTTCGAAACTGTTTTAAATTCAAACTCTTCTGTCTTCTATACCTGAAACTAATTCTCTTAATAAATTAAAAAAATATTTTGTGAACAAGTCGTTATTTTAATCGTTTTTGGTTGATGTTTTTTTTTTGGTTATGTTTGCATATTGGAAATGTTCTCTTTTTTTTCATTTAAATTATGGACACCCTAATCTGGGGGGAAATAAAACACAGCTATTGACAACCACGTCGTGTTGTTATTTTTTCGTCGTCGTCGCGACAGTTTCGCGTTGTTGTGGGGGAAACTTAAATTTTCAAAGAGCGAACATAGCGCGAATTTCATTATTTCGTCACCCCAGTATTGGAGTGATGCATATGCATTTTCACCATATTTGAGTTAGGAATGTTTCTTTAGTGAAAAAAAGGAGATCTTTCTGTTGGTGTAATTAAATCTGTCCTATCTCTATTTTATTACTAAAAAGATATCAGTGGTTCAAATGATCTAAAAGCACTTTTGTGAAAGAATAGTCAGTATTGGTCTGCCACATAAGCTTTTGTATTAGAAGGTCCTAATTTTGTATGAACTTTTTCCAAATATCTTAAATGCTTTAAATGATCTATCTGTACAATTGAACACAAATCGTCACCCCAGTATTGGAGTGCTCTAAACGACAAAAACCTAGTTTCGAGAAAATGACGTTTGAAGTTTAAATTCGAATACCAGAAAAACCTTCAATAAATAAACCATTAAACAAATTTTATAAAATAGAGGCTATTGGTTTCTACTTACACTTAAATTTTTGTTTCGATCGGTTCATTGGTTTTATTTAAATCACAAATAAAAAAAAAAAAAATTGCATATGTGGCATAACTTTATTTCTCAAATAATGCTTATTTGTATGGTATGAGGCACTATTTGACCAAATTATGAGGCATTTAAATATGGAACACGATTGTCTTTTTTGGATGCGTATAGAGCATATTTTCATACAAAAGTAAAAAAATGCATTTTTTTAAATTACTGTTATTTTATTTTGCTTATTGTTTTTGGTTAAACTTTATTTTTCATAGACAAAACAAGCTAAGGTTACTTTTAAAAGAAAAAGTGTTCGAAATTTTCCTTGTTCGTTCATGACTGATATCTCAAAATCCGACATTTCAGGATTTTGAAATTCTATAAAAAAATAATTTACCTACATACAAAAGACAAAAAAAAGGAAATATAAAATAAAAATTGTATGTATTCAATAATTATAATATGAACATACCTTTCAACCTTTCCCTATCTCACAACCTTAAAATTCATGAATATCTCACTCACACAAAGAGAAGTCTTTCATGTTTCACCCGAGAATACTACTTCTGGCGCATCGGTGAATTTTGGGTGGACCCTACCCTTCTCGCTTTTACGCACATAAAATCTATTTGTTTTTACTGAAAGGCGCATCCAGTGATAAAGGTAGATTTTATGTGCGTGGAAACGAGAAAGGTTTTGGGAAGGAATCTACACTTCTCGTTTCTAAGCACACATAAATCTACCTGTCTCACTGGTTGCACCTTTCAGTAAATGGCTTGTGTAAACAGGCACTTAGACCTCGACCATTTTCAAAATGGGAGAAAAAGATCCATTTCACCTTCGGACTCATTAAATTTCGACTAGAGTACTTGTGTAATAGGGGCCTAAGTACATCCAAGACCACAACCCAATGGGTCATTAAAACTGAGCGCAATTTCTAAACTCTTCCTTAAAAAATAGCCCATTGTGACACACCACCATTGAAAACTCATAAAAAAGTATCGCATCACACTTTTGACTTTTTGAACGCATCGCATCAGTTTGTTAAATGGCCGCCCACTATTAAGAGAATTTTTCACTTGTAGTTTCAGTGAAGGTGCTTTTTTCTTTTCAAAAACAATAATATTTCATGTGTAATAAAACGAAATTGTGTATAAAAATCTAGAAAATAAAAAACTTTATAAATCAATTTATTTCGTTTGTGATCTGAAATGTGCATCAAATGAATTGAAAAAAAATAAGCCACAAAAAAAATTGCAAATAGAAAAAAATCAAAGGTAAGTGATTTTTTTTTATTTCCCAAACACTTGGAAGAGAGCGGTAGAGACGTAGGTACTTCATTTAAGGCAAAAAATTGCAATATCCGACTATGCTTCAAGAGCGAAAGAATAAAATAGAAAATCACTAGAATGTGTAAAAATGAATCAAATATATTTTGCTCATAGTCGTTAGGTGACTTTTTTTTTATATACCTATAGATTAACGTCTAGCTAGCTATTTATGAAATTAATTAATTTATTTGTGAATTGTAAATCAAATTGATCGTAAAAATAATCCTTTTTTTAATTTGTTATTTGGTGGTTGCGCTTTGTCTCTAAGCTTGAAATTGATTGTTCCTCTAGAAAATAATCAGTCGCCTTCTTAATGGAATTCGATTTTTTTCCTACTTAGGCTCAAATCTCCACACAATTCGAGTTCGATGAATTCCATGATCCGGAATACAACCCTTAAAATGAAGAACAAAACTGTTGCTATTTTCTCGTGGTCGACGTTTTCGTTTTGTGTTCGTGGTGCATTACAATTCGTTCACGGTTCTAGGAATATTTACATTCTAGCTCCGCGTACTTTACAGAAAAATAAGAAAATCTATGTACAAAATGATAAGAACTAGAGTTGTGTAGTTCCGGACCTAAATAGTTCCAGGAACTATGTCTTTCCTCGGATACATTTCCACTCGTTCCTAAAACTGAATTTAAACATGTCCATAGTTCCGACTACGTAGGCACAAAACAAGACGAAATACACACATGCATATCTTGCGAAATGCCCAGTCAAAGCCAACCACACAAGAATGAGAACGAGTTGAGTATCACACAAAAACACACAAACCACAACTACACCTACACAGGGTAGGTAAAGGCATATATTGTTTGTTTGTATTGTCTTGTTGACTGCCCTTTACCTACACGCATTACGCACCGATTGCAAAGACAGCATAGAGTATAGCAGATACATACAGGAAAGGAACGAGATATACGTTAATCGGTCCGACCTCTCATCATGCAAATAGTTCCTCCTTTAGTTCCATATCTTCGTCAAGCACATTGCATATAACATTTCTTCGTAGTTCCACTCTTATAGGTATGGAGTGGAGTATAGTGCATTTGTTGTAGTTCCTTCATGTTCGGCTGAATTTAAATCGGTCCGATGCGATCTCGAGGTTTTAGTTCCTTTCCCTTTAGTTAGTTCCATGCTCATTTTTAGTTCCATATCCATCCAATCCATTCTCAATCCAATTGACATAGTTCTTTCTTTTTCTTCTGTATTGTCTGTTGTATTTTGAAGTTGAATTATTTGTTTACTGTTTAGTCTTCTTTTGTTTTGTTTTGAAAAGTTAAAATATTAAAATATTTCCATTGGAATATTGGTAATTTTAATTTATTTCTTGTATTTAGTTTAGATGAAGTTTGATTTGTATTTAGTTATTTTGCAAAGGCAATTAGATATTTGATTTACGTAAAGAAATGTTAAATGTTATTTTAAATTCACCTACAATGGAGAAGCCAAAATAATTTGTTTTGAGTCACATTTTAAGTGTGTTGGTATGTGCTAGAGCCTAAACGAAAGGATTATTGTAGGTATTTGGTTTGTTACGGGCATACAACAATTTGCAGAGGTCATATAGATTTACGAATGGATTATATTGAAATTTTGAAGAACTTTCCTATGAGCTTCTTGCCATTGTAGCTTTTCTAGAAACTAAATCACTAATGAAAATTTAAATATCTGAATTTGAGACGTTTAAAATAGCAGATTCATTCATAACTTTGATGCCAAAATAAAACTTATGGCTTAAATAATATTAATTGAGTACCTAATATTCTTATGCGAACGGCTTGGCTAAACAGAAATTGTTTCTAACTAAAATAATTATTCAAGTAATACCTAATAAGCTTAATTATTGTGTCATAATGACTAATTTTGCTTTTTAAGCGTCTTAAAACCGTAAGTTAAAATTTTCAATAACGAGTTTCAAATTTCAAACTATCAAATTGTTTTATGCTCGAGATTGAAAAAAATCGTATTAAAAATGTAAACTTTTTAATAAATATCAATCATACGTTGACTGAGTAGTTATTTTAATTAAAGGCTCAATGTTTTCTAAGCTTTGAAGTTTGTACTTTTTTTGTTATTTTCCTAACTTACTGTGTATAAAACATTAAAATGTTTAAATTGTAAAAAATTTATTTAAAGTTCTTTTGTTTTTTTTTTCTATCGGATCTGAAACGATATCTTCCCATATTATATACGTCATATTCAATATCATGTAGTTTCAAACATGATAATTCATCTATATTAAAAGAGATGAAAAGTCATGTCCGTAAGTATTGTACCTAGTTCAATTTTAAATTCTTCTATCAGAAGAATAAGCTAAGGAATATTTAAATAATTCATTTCAAACTGAACATTTTTTTATTGAATTCCCTACGTCAAAACAACAAACAATTGAATAATAAAGATATTCTTTAGTCCATTCTAATTAGAATCGAACTACGAATGAAAAGAACTATGAAGGTATTTTTATGGAACTATACCAACAAGCATTAACAAGTAAATTGCTAAAATTTTAATAGTTCCGCGGACATGGTTCCAGGAACTAGTTCCGATGAGGAAAAGAATCGTTCCATGTCCGTTCCGCTCTTGGAACTGTTTTGCGCAACTCTAATAAGAACACATCGAGAGAGGTTTGACTCTGCTTTGGCTACTGCGCTACCATCTACATCTATGTCGTTTTCACCTCTCTGGATCTCTGTCCGTACTCCGTCCCACCTCGGATTTTATATGAAGTACCTATGTACCTATATAAAATTATAAAAAAACAAACAAAAAAAACATTTTTATTGATTCTTATGGTAATTTTGGACAGTGACTCGCGACAACGACTCAAACTTCAGTGAATTCCTTGATACGTTGAAAAGGGTTATGAAAAAAGATTTATGTGATATGGAACAACATTTTATTAAATTCTCAGCACCAATAAAAGAAAAGAAAACAATTTGACAAACATTCATTCCTTTTAATATGCACATATTGGTTTAAAATTCGACGTATTGTTTTTTTTTTTTATTTTTAAGGAATATGTAGATAGGTTTTCCTGTTGTTCTTGAATACATTTATGTACGTGGAATTTGGGTACTGGGTATATTGGGCTTCATTCTATTAAAAAACAATTTTCAGGGCATTCCTGAATTAATTATTCTGATTTCCAACGCGGTGGTTAGTTGAAGTTTTCCGCAACACAATGTGTAGTCTGTAGAGCTCTCACTGCCTAGAGTTTTGCATTTAACTCATTCTATACAATTATTGCAATCTTGTGTATTTGTTGTTGGTATTGTCTTGTTCTGGAAAATTATAATTAATAAGCCTACGCCTTGGTTACTTTTTGTTAATTTAACTTGTTAAAAGCAATAAATTTATACCAGAAAAAAAAATACACTGACCTTCAAACAATATTTGTTTTTTTTTTTGTTATAGGTACATACCTATGAATTCCAGTTCTTTAACTGGATCGTTTTGTATGGTTTCCAGGCGGAATTTCGTGCGCACTTTGTTTTTCTCTGTGGATATGAATATTGCAGGGTGATTAAGATAAGGTTCCTAAATTATTTTGTTTAAATCGTGACTTTGACCCTGATTTAGTTTAGTTTCTGGTTATTTAAAGACAAAAAAATAATTTTGAAGTAGGTAACTATCTTCAAATGTTAAAAGCGTTTTAACAATGTCAATTTCAATGGCAATGACAATTCATTGCATGGGTGGGCCTTCCATTGCAAGGTAACTTTAGTTGTTAAATGTCAGTAACTGCCATATTATTCACTGACTTTAATCCGTTTAAAATTAACACCTGAGTTAAAAGTAAGTTAAGCTCAAAAGTTAAAACCAAAATATAATATTCACTCCTTATACTTGGAAATAAACCCATTTTATTAAACCTTGTCGCGTTTAAACCGATTCAATGTAAACTCCACTCCGAGGAGCTGTTAAAGTAGTTAGACCCAGACCCGGGTGTAAGCTCAAATTTCAGGATAATAAACAATTTTGTGTAAGTCGAATTTGACATTTGAGATTTTCTTGTGCGAGACTGAAAATAAATATCCGAAAAAGAAAATGGACTTTATTCAGAAAATAGATGAAATGTTAATGTCTTCGTCTTCAGAAGATGAATTTCAGGACCAAAATGGTGAATCAACTTCCCCCTCGCCGAATATACCAAATGTACAAACGGGCTTGTGTCGATATAATTATGATGACGTGTATTCTCGTAAGTATTTTCGACTGAAAAAGAAGCATTTTGGAAACTACATTCATTGATTAAACTGGAATTGGACGGTGATAAACGACGGTATATGTATATGTTGATTATGTTTGTTGTTATGTTGATTATGTTTTAATTATAAGGTCAAGAGAACTTACGGCCGAACATAAGTATTTGGCTGTTTTACGCCTTTTTGCATGCGGCAACATGGAACAAACCGCAGCCGATTATATAGGTATTTCACAACCTACTGTCGCCAATATTTTCCCATCGGTCTGTGATGCCATTCTGCGACACCTGCATTCGGTCATCCGCATGCCACAGACAGGACAAGAGCGACTTGCTAACGCGATTGCATTCGCTGAATTAGCCTACGCGATACGATTTCAAAAACTAGAGTAACTTGATTTTTTTAATTCAAGAGTAGGAAAACAATGCAAACCACAATATTATCATATTGTAACGAAAAATTACATTAAATTTACCTTTATTCACATCCAAATTCAGTTTAAAATGCAAGCATTAAATTAATATAAGCACCTTATAGAAAAAAATTTAAAATCACTATTTATGGTACCTAATGAAAAAGTTGTACTTAATTTCTTATATTTTGAAGTAAAATTTCAAAACGAAGAAAAAGCCTTTTAAAATCACGGAGAAACCATTTTAAAAAAACGTGAAACGTTAAAATTTATTGCCTCAGTAATGGAAATCAATAATTGCCTTCAATCTGCCGAGCAATATTTCCATTTCCATTACCAAAACATCTCCATTGGCAATATTCAAGTCAATGACAAAGAGGCAAGCAATTTTTTTTTCTCCAATATGGCCAATGGAGCCGCTGGGTAAAGCGGGCTCTAGACGAAACTATCGTCGTTTGGATATTGAATGTAACAACGGTTGTACTGATATCGGCTCAACTCCAGTTGTACGATTGTGATTGTTTCGGCTGCAGAGACCTCGCAAAAAACCTGTTGCAATTCAGAGCTGAACTGAATAAACACACACTTTTTAAAACTTTCAACCCTCAATCAAACGTAAAATAAATCTAACTGGATGCTGTCAAAATGAAAATTTTGGCGTGTTCATAAAAATAAGATTTCGGAGATTTTTCTCACTCAAAAAGTGAGCAAGCGAATCCAAGATTTTTTTTTCTCAGTGCTTTGATAGCAAAACTGAGAAATTTTGCTGAGGAATCCTGTTCAAGTAACTGAGATTGCTGAGATCTCCGCGATATCGTTTTCCTGAACATAGATATGAGCAATGACCCAGATATCAGCATCTGACAATCGTCTGTACTTACTTTTACAATAAAATATATTTATTTTTGTTTATGTTAAGAAGTCTATTTTTAAAAGATTTTTTAGGAAGCTTTTTTTAAGAGTTTTTTTGGTCTGTAGAAAAATGTTCAAAATGGACTTAAAATGATTTACCTTTTCAGTTGAAAAATACATATTAAAAATTAGCGTACAATTGTTTTTTTTTTAATGTTTACAAAACTCAAAAAATAATCAAACAAAAAACTATATTTAATTTGTTTGTATACAAATTAAGATTTTTTTAATTATATTGATTTTAACAGTTTTCAAGTTTAAACTGTAAGTTCCATGCATGTTTTTAAGCAACAAGGTGCTATATTTTAAAGTTTTGTGTACTCACATAATATTATCTTCAACTAAAATATGTTTTTGGCAGGTGAAATTAAATTATAGGCTCTCATAACCAATTTATTTTTTTTTAAATCATTTACAATATTCGACTTTAAAACCACAGTCTAATCCTATATAAGGGCAAGTTCATGCGAACAGTTGTGCATCTTTTTTTTTACAAAAGTAACGTTTCGTTAATTTTTGTGTCACTTTGCTTATAAATGTGTCTTTACAAATTACAACTAAACAAAGAGGTTAAATGCCATTATACTGACCGTAAATTCATAAATACAATACGATTGCAATAGTGAATACGTTACACCAAAACTGATGGTGGTTTGATGCATTTATCAATGTTTGGCGAAAGTTATTGGGCCCTACCAATAACAAAATTTAGAGACGACTTAAATATTTAAGTAAAATGGACCATAATGGTATATACTCTATATAACAAACCAAACATGGTATGAGTTTAATATTTAAGTAGACCCTAAATAATGAATATTATATGGTACAGACTCTTAGATATGAAACATGTGATTATGGTTCATTATTTATAGTCCATACCATTATGGTTCATTTTAATATTGAATATTTAAGTCGTCTTTAAATTTGGTTATTGGTAAGGCCCAAGGTCTCTATCGTTCGATATGCAGTTTACACAAATGGAATTAACAAGTTATCAAATTTAAATTCGTTATTCGTTATAAATGTAATCGGATAAGGTGATTTGTGATAAATGGTTGTTGCAATTAATGAATTTTATGCAGCATAGAAGTTGATTAACAGAAGTGACAATAACATTTTTGTGTTTTTAACTTTTTAGTATTATCATTTTCATATAAAATTTAAGTAAAGTTGTTTCTACGTATTTTCCGGTGACTTAAGATGTATTTGTGACTTTAAAAGTTTTTGTATTCAGATTATTTCCACATTTCGATAGCAAACTCTTATTCATAAACAAACAATCTCTCACAAGTCACAAAGAAAAAAACAAAAACAAAAGAACAATTTGCCGGGAGAAATAAAAATAAACAAAATTATGACAAACGCTTTGTATTTTCTTTCAAAGCGATTTCAAACTGAATAATTTTTAATGATTGCACTTTCCGAAGACGGGGAAATTTGGATGATCGGCGTGGCAGTCGTGAAATAGCTATAACTCCAGCCTATAATAACTTGGTGGTAGCTCTCCCAAGTGTTGTTGTTTCATTCAAAACCTTCAACATTAATATGATGGTGCGAAAGCTTGCCAGCCTAACTAACTACAAGTGTGTTATTGCAATTTTATTTAATCAAATTTTCTAATCACAAATGTGAAAATTGCAAAAATCACCTTAGCCGATTCCACTGCAGTTGTCTATGGTCACATCCGTAACGCAACGGAAAATGATTCTCTGATTCATTTAAAGGACCTCGTGTCTCCAATGAAATAGTCAATTTTACTGGAATTTAGATTCTCAGGTCATGACCCATCAAGAAATGGTCGCGGATGTGCTTCACAGCAAAGCCAATAAATAAAACGATTTTGGAAGTAGAATGCTAAATTTAAATTTAAAAAAAATACACAAAAAAAATTTGATTAAAAACAAATTATTTCATTAAAAAAATCGAACATTAGCCGTTTTTTGTTATGACCTATGATCCATATGGATTATCCTGCGAAAATAAAACAGCCTCACAGTAGCGAGAAGCAGAAGCCTGTTTTCGGATCATGAAAGTGAACCCGATAAAGAGCAGTTTCATATGTTGTTGTTGTTTTGTATGTTATTTGATCATCCATATGGATCAATTCTGATAATAAAAACCGCTATTTTTATTATCTTGTGAGTTGGTATGTACCTACTTTAATATGTTTTGTATTGTTAAGTCCATTTTTTTTAATTTCTAGGACTTCGGTGGCTGTGTATTACTAAAAATGCTTAAATGTACCTACTTATATATAATAAAATTAGGATTTTTGATTAATTGAATACAACCATAATGAATTCAATGTATCGTAAGTGTTATCAAATGAAGAATTTTCACCTATGTGTGGGTGAATTTTGTTTAAGTGTTATCAAATGAAGAATTTTCACCTATGTGTGGGTGAATTTTTTTTTAATGAAGGAGATATGAATTTAAAAGTGAAATTTAAATAAATAAATTGTTTAGATGCACAGCACGATTTGAACTGCTGTGCTTTTTCGATCAAAACAAGCATTAGCGACAAATCCACAAGATTCCAATATAAAAGAAGACACTCATTTTATAGGAGTTTTTGTCTGATTGCTATTCGGTGTTTGTATAAAAAAGATTTGTTATAATAGTAAAATGGATTGGGATTAGCTTATTGTTTATTAATTTGTTAAGTTATTTTATTATAAAACAATTAAACTAATGTCAAAAATTCATAACAAACGAATAAAATCATCAACCCCCCCCCCAACTACGTATAAATGACAAACAAATTAATAAGATATAGTGTTATTCCCAACACAACAAATGAGAACCGCAATCGAAAATTTTCAAACCAATACATGCAACATTTGCATTGGAATGTCACTTCATAACTAAATTGTTATAATATATATATAGTATGTATGTACATATACACTATATGTACAAATTTAAATACAAATATACTAGGGTGGTCGTTAAAAAAGTTGATGTTGGAAGGATCTAAATCAGCTTAAAGAAAGAAAAAAATTAAATAATATGCTATTTTTTATAATTATAGAGTCTGATTTACATACGCAAAAATAAACTGGTATGGGATGGAGGTTTTTGTGTTTAAAACAAATTTTTTTTTTTTTTTTAAGAATAAGGTCGAGTTCATAAATGCACAAGTCCTGCAAAATTTGCGTTTATAAATTAAAAAAAATTAGCATGAGAGCAGTTCACAAACTGTAGTCATAAAAGCAAAATGGCAGTGACAATGCGAACAAGTTTAAAGAGGTTTTTGTTTTGTTGCAGCGTTGCAGGAAGTTATTTTGACATTTTTACTTGCGATATATACATACATAGTTAGTTACTACACATATGGCAAGTTATGGATTCGAAAAAAATGAGATTTAGATGAAACTATAATAGCGAAGTCGAAAAAAGTGGGTCTCGAAATTCTGCCCGTCTGTTTGCCCTTTCTAAAAAACGGGTGGGTCGATTTTCTTGAAACTTTTTTCCTAGTGTTTTTTGGGCATCCCCCAACAGTTTTTTTTTTTAATTTTTTGGAACCAAAAACAACGGTACCTGCCGTACAATTTTTTTTAGAAAATCTCATTTTTCTCAAAAACGTGCCCAATAAAAAAAAAATGCAGTCATTTTCTTTACAAACAAAATCAGAAAAATATATTGATACATAGTTATAAATGGTTCCACACAAAGAACCTTTTTTCTGATTTTCTCAAAAATATTTCAACTGATTTCGATCAATTTTTGTAAGAGAATGTTTCCAAAAGTTTTAAAAGTATTGTATACCTACCACTTTTTTGAATTTTAAAAAAAAGTTTCAAGTTTTTTTTTTTGAGAACTTAATAATTCGAAAACGACTTGTTGAATTTTTATAAACTTTGGCACTCAGCAGTTTTTTAAAATTATCTAGCCGATTTTTAATAACAATTATTCTCATAACCAAAATTAACGGTACCTCCCATACAAATGTTTAAAACCGTTAAGGGAAACCTCATTTTTCTCAAAAACGACTCCTACGATTTTGATTAAAATTTTGTATGTAAACTTATATCAGTACGATCTAATATATTATTTGAACAAATTGTGTATGTATCGATTATTTACGGTATCTCTCAAAGAACCATTTTTTTTTGTTTTCGACTATATCACTATCTGTTGAACCGATTTTAATGAAATTTTTTATACAAGAGCTTCTAATAAATTTTAATAATATTGCATTTTAAAATTTTAAAAAAATTTCAAAACAATTTTTTGAAAATTCAATATTTCAAAATGGGTAGATGATTTTTGTTTTTTTTTTTTTTTAATTTTTTTTGTAAATCCTATCCTATCTACGGCATACAATTAATCTTATTTTCAGTACAGCCGAATAGTTTTTTTTTTGTAAATTCCGGAAAAAACGTTTTTATCTAAAATTTGTAAATTTCATTTGACAGCTCATTTCATTTTGAATTTGATTTGGTCGTTAATGACTTGTGTTTATTGTCACCTCTTTCTGTTTTTAAACAGAAGTAGTTTTTCTAATTTTCTTCATTTTGATTTTCATTTTCATCTTCGTTATTGTTTTTGTTTTTATATAAGCAAAATTTTGACATTTTCAATAGATTCCACTTGGTTGTGTTCGTTTCCGCGATTTTCGACCGAACTTCTTGAAAATTTGAATTTAAATTAAAATTTTTCGAAATTTGAATTTGTATGAAAATTTAGATGATTTGGAATCGAATTAGTAAATTTTCAACGAAATTATCTCATTTGCTCTAATGAAGAAAATGTAGTAAAGTAAAACATCCTCTTGCGGACAGCTCCCTTAAGCGAACAATCCTTTTGAGCTGACAAATTCTCGCGAGCGTGGATCTTGAATTCAAATTGTATACATTTTATGATCCCTTAAGCGGATACTCCCTTACCCGGACGCAGACAAGAATATCAGACGCAATTTGTTAAATTTAATTCTCTTTTTTTCAGCAACCCTTTCCCATATCTTCTTTTGCGTTAAAAACGTTCCCACTAGTTCAAAGTGGTAATAGATGCGAATGATAAAGATAAACGAATTAAAAAAACTGACGAAAACAACAAAACTACAACATTGTAGCGCAGTGTGTGTGTGGTGCATACCATCAAATCAATGTCTGTAATGAAAAGCATAACTGATTTTATTTCTTTGGCCTGTTTTTGTATCTTGTTGCTTGTATATAGCTATTTTTTATTTTTTTGTTTGTATTTCATCCCTTGGACGGAGAACTCCCAGATGGACAAAAGTGTTGTGACCGTGCGTCGCTGTCCGCCCAAGGGAGTTTTCACTGTCTTAGGCTTAAAACAAGTAAATGAGACTCGTGCATTTGTTTTTTCTTTAAATTCGTAAATTAGATCAGTAAAGTTCATTAGTAGAAAATATATATTAGCTGAACAAAACTTGTTCGAGAAATATCATAATTGCTATCGTACGTAAATTATAATCTACTAGTATCGCCCTGTGTCGAAATTCGACATTTTTCTTTTTTAATTTAATTTTTTTTTTCAATATGCACAGTGCTCGACAGTGCAAAAACAAAAATGATCCACAGTGTGTAAATGCGTGTCTCAAGTATATTCTGCACATCTCCGCAATTCTGGCTTTTCAACCATATAAAATTTATCGAAATCGGTCAAATACTTTTTGAGAAAATGGTACCACAAAATGTATTTAAGGCTATTTATATATAGATCTATTACGTGTGTACAACATACTCACACATATCATCTCAAGTTTAAAGGAAGCAAATAAAAGTTAAGCGAAAACAAAAGGATGATAAGGTTGCAATATTCATTATTTCTGCTTCAACGGCATTAAAACAAGTTTTTTTTTTAAACTTAAATCGTGAAAGTGAAGTATTTCATAAGAAAACATATACATATTCTTTTTTGTACATAATAAACATGTGCGAGAAACAGCATGATTTCCTTTTTCCGTCTATTTCATTCTATTTTCAGCTGAATGCGTTCGACAGTTAAGTTAAGGATAATATCTGTTAACTGACGTTGGTACTTTGCGTATCATAATAAGAGATTAAGATAAAAATGTTTGTAGAAATGTGTAATGGGTAAAAAACTGCGGTTATGCGCACCAAGAAAGAACCCAACTTATAGCTTTGTGTTTCAGTTTTTAATATAATACATTTAAATATATATCTGCTTTTTTATTCAATCGGTTTGATGAATCTTTTAACAGATTATTTGCTTAGAGGTGAGTCTAGATTGAGACCTCGCTGTTTGTGGAATTCCTTTTTAACAAATAAAGTCACGAAGATTATATTTTCAAAATTTAAAACCTGTAATTATAGTGACAAAACATAAGTAAGAAATATTTTTGTGATTGTTAAAACGTTGGAAAGGCATTTTCTGTAAGTTTGGATTTATGTACATATTTTGTTCGTTGTTGTTTTGAATGGTTAAGTTCGAAAAAATTGTTTTGAAACTACAAATATACAAATGACCTTGATTAAAAAAAAAAATTGGGTGGCGCGACAGCTCGGGTAGAAACAGGGCCTAGTGACTTACAACTCTCAACCATTCCTGTATGCGTGTTATTAATGGAGTGGATCTACAATTTTATTCCGAATCCGAACGACTAAGGTGAGAAGCACTTTTTCATGGCAAGAGATACTCTTGGAGGATATGTGAATTCCTCACAAGAGGTAGGTAGTAGCATTTCTGTTCTGAGGTGATATAGGCTGGGATTCGAACCCAAGACCCTCGGCGTAACAGTCCTACGCACTACGCACATTACGCCACAGGCTACTAAAATGATTTTTTAACTGTGAAACAATTACTATATCTATTACTTAATTTAAAAACACTTTTTAACTAGCATCGTGATAAACCTATTTTTTTAACTATAGCTGGACAATCCTAATACTACGTTTTCGCCGGCCGCTAATCTAGATTTAAGTAGATTTATCCTTAATCCTCATCAAATCTAAGATTTACCGTACAAATTTAATCCTGAAATCTAGTAGATTAGAAATTAATCTTGTTAAATCTTCATAAGGCCAATAGTTGAACAAATCGAACATACCTATTCCTCTCTTGCGCTGAGTACAATATTCGAGAATCGAAAAAACTTTTTTGAGAGTCTAATTTTTTTTTCAGCTTTGAACTATCTATCTCATTTACACTTTAGTGGAAAAAATGAAAAAGCATTTGCATTTTGAAAGGAACTGTCAAATTAAATCTACTTTTTAATCTTTCTATGAGGTGAAAACACTTTTTATGATTTATTAAATCTCAACGAAATTAACTTTCGGTGAAAACGTAGTATAAAACTGTGACAATTCAGTACGTGCAAAAAACAGAACAAACATACCTTTTTTGACATTTATAAATGTCAAATTGTAATATGGAGTTAATACATGATAGTTTAAAAGATATTCGACAATTTAAATTTTAATACAATAGCTTTGTTTGGTAACGTGAAATATTTTGCAAAATTGCACAAATTGTCAGAAATTCCTGTTTGTTAACTCAAAAAAGTTGCAACGAGAGAGCACAATGAGAGAGCAAACTATTTCCCCTCCATTGGATAACTTGCAATTTTCTGCTACACAAATTTCTGTGTGCAAGGAGTGTAAAAATTGTCAAATACATAGCTGTCAGTGTCTGTTACTTGACGTCGGTTAGGAATTTACAAAGTATTGATTCAGATTGTCTTCATTCACTTGATGAATCATCATCATCTGCTTGATAAGAAATACTGGCCAGAAGGCATCATAGTTCATGAATTTATGAATAAAAGGAATAATGTTCGTAATCCTTTTCAGAAAAGTTTGACAAGACAAACAAATCGTCGCAATTAATTGATATATTTTATCAAAATGTAAGAGGTCTTCGGAATAAGACCAACAAGATCTATTATGCCTCTTCGATCAGCTCGTATGATATTATTTGTCTAACCGAAACATGGCTACATACGGGTATCAATGATTCTGAATTGTTTGACAACACATTTAATGTATATAGACGTGACAGATACTCTGATACAAATATCAATACTGTTGGAGGCGGGATTTTAATAGCTGTAAAGTCTTCTTTCATAACTTCACTGATTAATGTTCCTGTTGCACTTGAAATGAAATTCTCTGCGTAAAAGTATCATTTAAAGACAAAAACCTGTATGTTATAACATTATATATAGTTCCTGGAAGCCCACAAGAGGCTTATTCCAAAGCTTTCGAATACTTCAGCTTTATCTATGATTTATTAGAGTATCAGGATGAAATCATTTGCCTTGGTGATTTCAACCTTGCAAATGTCGCTTGGTTGCGCTGTCGTGACACAAATTGTATGTTACCAACTGGTAACCTCAGATCTAACGACTCAAAACTAATTGATGATTTAACATCACTTGGATTTCTTCAACCAGTGACGACGATATTACGATAAAAAAATCCACTGAACCTTTAGTGCCTGAAGATAACCATCACCCGTCACTGAACTGTTCACTTTTTAAAAACTTTAACAATTTTGATAATGAAATGTGTGATAAATTTTACTATTTTAATTTAAAAAAGACTGATTTTTCAAAACTTAATTCTTTGTTGTCACAAGTTGATTGCTCTTGTTTGAATAATTGTTTAAATGTTAACTTAATGGTATTTAAATTTAATAATATTTTGTTTGATTGATTTCTTAAATCAGTTCCTATAGCGATTGTAAAATCGAGATCTTTTGTGCCAGATTGGTACGATAGTGAAATCAAAAAGCTAAACAACCGAAGAAACAAGTTATGGTCTACTTTTAAACTTTATCCAACAGAAACCAATTTAAAATATTTTTGTGAATCAAGGGATATTTTTAATAGAATATCTAGTTTAAAGTATCTTAATTACATTCAGAAGGTGCAAAGAGATCTGAAAATGAATCCAAAGTGTTTTTGGAATTTTATTAATAGCAAAAGAAAATCTTGTCCCTACCCGTCTGTTCTCAAGATAAATGACATTTCAAGTCATGACCCACGGGTTATAATGCAACTTTTTTCTGACTTGATACTTTAGACTGTGATACCTTAACCTGTGATTCTTTAATCTGTGATAAATCTGACGAAACCTGTGATTCTTTAATCTGTGATAAATCTGACGAAATGGCTCAAAATTTTGACCATTTGAAATCTTTTACTTACTTGACTGATATGAACTTTAACATTAATACTGACAACATTGTAAAATTCATATCTAACCTTGACGATAGTTGTATACGAGGTCCTGATGGTATACCCTCTACTATTTTGAAAAACTGTGTAAGTCACTTGTCATTACCATTGCGTATACTGTTTAAATTTTCAATCTCTTCATGTGTATTCCCATCTATTTGGAAAAATTCTTTCATAATTCCTCTACATAAAAAAGGAAAGAAAGACGAAAATAAAAACTACAGGCCTATTGCCAAATTATTATCTGTGATTCCTAAACTTCTTGAGGCTATTATTTGTGAATCTTTGTGTTTTTATGTTAAATCATTTACTGTTCCCAATCAACATGGTTTCACCAAAGGGCGCTCTACTGTTACTTTTTTAATAGAATTAGTTGAAAACTGTATTGATTCATTTAAAAACAAAAAACAAGTAGATTGTGTATTTATTGATTTCAGTAAAGCCTTTAACAAGCTGTCACATCGAGTTTTGCTTTTTAAATTAAGAAAATTGGGATTTAGCGAATACTTTGTAAGAGGATTCAATCTTATCTATTCGATAGATCTTACTCGGTGCTATTTAACAGTTGCGAATCGAATAAGTTTAAAATCAACTCTGGAATCCCACAGGGTAGTTATTTAGGCCCTATTCTTTTTATTTTATTTATAAAAGACTTACCATCTGTGTTAAAATACTCTAAGTGTCTCATTTACGCCGATGATGTGACAATTTTCAAAGCAATTTCAAATACTCGGGATTGCGAAGAATTACAATGTGACCTTAATTCGTTTTCCGACTGGTGTACTCGTAACTGTTTGTTTCTCAATATCGATAAATGTAAAACTATGTGTTTTACCAGAAAATTTTCTTTTACTTCGTTCAACTATTTGTTTAATGATATATCAATATCTCGCGAAATCAATGTATCTATTCTTGGTGTCACATTCGATCGCAAACTCGAATTTATTGAACATATTAACTGCATTTCTAATAAAGCCAATTCAATTCTTGGATAAAAAGAAAGTCGAAACAATTTTCTGACCCTTCGTGACAAAGCAGCTTTTTATATCTTTTGTACGACCCATTTTAGAATACGCTTGTCAGGTTTGGTCACCTCACTACGAATGCCATAAAAATAGACTGGAACAGGTGAAAAAAAGATTTCTTAGATTTGCTCTCAGAGGACTGGGATGGGTAAATCCTTATGATCTCCCACCTTATAACAACAGACTAAGACTTATTGATTTACCCAGTCTCGAGGACAGACGTTCCTATTTATGTTTTGTTTTCATTGTAAAATTAATCAACGGTAACATAGACTCTTTGCACCTTCTGTTTCGTATTAACTTTAATATTCCACTCGAGGAACATACCGGATAGTATACTTATTCAAAACTATCGTACCAATTTCGAAAAATGTTCTCCTTTAAATAATATGTTTAAACTATTTAATTTTTACAATAATAAATATAACAATCTATTTGATAAAACAATAATTAATTCATGTAAATTAAAATCAACATTTTTTTTTGCAATTAATTAAAATCTTAATATACACTGGTAAGAATTTTGTAAAATTTTTTTGTAAACTAGCAATTTAGTTATGTTAAATAAATAAATGAAGTTTCAGATAAGTCCATCAAAACCAGTGTTACATTTTCGTTCGATATTTTTCAGTATAAAAATTATTTTACAATTTAAAAATTACAGGGTTCAAAATGATTTGTCAATGTTTTACGTCTTGTACCTACACAAAAGTGACATTTTATACAAAAAGTGGTTCAGTGCGTTTGTTAACTTTTGGACAAGTTCTCCCTTTCTGAGAGTATTTTCTCCTTCTTTCAAAGTTTGACAGGTTTTACAGTATAATGCTTATTTACAAAATTATCTCTTTATGTTAGTATGGCGCACATCCAGAAAATAGGACTAAATATTCGATTTTTCTTCTTTTTTTTAAACAATTTTTTTTTAAACAAATTGTATTTACACAAAAATTTTAGGGTTTTGTTGGTATATACAATATACATATGTCAGTTACTTTTCCATGTGGTCGCCTTTACGTTCTATGCAGGTTTTAAGCCTTGGCAAACGAATTTTGGCGGAATTGCGGGCGGGCTTTGTCATGGAACAAGCACGTTCCGTGAAAAAATTTTTCAGTTACTGGTTTTCCTTTCGCGACAAGAACAGCGCGCACCTCGAACTTGTAAAAATGTTATATGTATTTCATTTCACCAAAACGGACACCATAGGTATACAATTCTTATGAAATATTAGTACAAATTTTAAGAATAAATACTCCAAACTTCTGCTGCAGCTTTATGCATTCCAACTTTGTTACTGGTCGAAGATTGACAAAAAAAAACCTAAAACAACCTGTTGATCAGGTTTGATTATCTATAAATTATAAATTCGTACGCTCATCACTGACTAGCTGACTGAATCACTGACAAGCTCCATTTATAAATGTACGTCACAAAAATTACTTTTAAATTATCAAGAAATCGAATATAAATTGCACCGAAATCGAAGAAGGATTGAATATTTAAAAAACAAAACAAAAAAATCAGTCATTGTTATTTTTTAAAATTCAATTCACACAATTGTACAGAGTTTCAAAGTAAGGCTAAAGCTAAAGCTAGGGACAGATGATTATCTTACAGTATTGTCAGAACTGTTAATGGTCTGACAATAGCTTACAATTAGCTGACAATTGACACATTTCTTACAATGAAAAATTGTCCGTTCACACTGTTGGTAGATTTGTTCCCTTTTTATTTGTCAGCTATTTTTTTTTATCTCAATCTACAATGATAAAAATTGTGTGTTCAGACGATTGTAAGATACTTGCCAACTTTTTGTCAGATTGTCGTCTGACAATATTGTCAGACAAAATTGTGTGTTCAGACGATTGTAAGACATTTGGAACAGTCTTTTCACTTAGCTTAAGTACAGACGATTGTCAGATCTTACAATATTGCCAGATCTGTCAGAAGGACAAACCTGAACAAGATTTCTCCTTTAGAAGTCAAAAGCACTCTTCATCTCTTTTTTGTAAATTTATCAATTGCGACAAAAAATAATTCAAGCGGATCCAAAAAATATCAGTCTCAGCTTTTTGACAGCAAAATTGAGGAACCTCACTGAGGAATAACGTTCAGATTTCTGAGATTGATGAGATCTCAGAGATATTAAGAAATCTGAACTGGCTATCTGACACACTTTTATTGTAAGTCATTGTCAGACGAGTAGGACATTGTCAGAATTGCCATTTTAAATTGGCAGAAGTCGTTGTTTGAGACATCTTAAAATTGATGACAATTTCTTCATAATCGATTGAAATCACAAAATTTTGGTCGAAGCTTGCATTTTAGAAAGGAAAAGTTACATAAAAACTAAGGGCTTTTTAAAGACATGTTAATACAGCTTCAAGAAAAAGTGTTGAACTTGGAATCCCAAAATTTAAGTAAAACGAAGTTTGATCGGAGACTTTTTTTTTTTCTTAAAATCTCTTGATTAAGCACACCCTAACGCACATATTATTCACTCGATAAATTGAACTTAAGTTTTAATCTGGATGTATCGAGTGAATAATATGGCGGTAAGTGTAAAGTATGAATAGGTAGCCTTGACAAGAATTTTCATATAAAAAATCGTAAAGTTCTTAGTAAAAATGATTATGGACACCTTTAACTTAAAAAAGATGTACTTCTAGAATATAAGTGGCAACACAGGCAATTTCATACGTTGGTGATTTTTCGGGCGCGTCGTCTTTGATATATTGAATGAAATGAAACCCATATTATCATTTGTTAGCAATCAAAAATGTTACCTCATAGGTTGTGTTCGCTTCAGATCGTAAATATCGTAAGCGCGAGTCCAACGTATCAATCTTCGATTCAGGCATCGCGTTTGACAGCTTACAAATAACAAATCTCTCGTTCTTTGTTTTTTTGTCAGTTTTTACATTTCATTCGGGTGCAAATTGAGAAGTACTTTGAAATTTTTTGAATATTTTGTATTCAATTTAATACTTCCTGTCTAAAAAAAAACAATTTGGTCAGTTTATATTTCATGGTCCTCACTAATTTTCCTCCGTCAAAAATTGAGCAGACGAATCTAAAATTTTTTTTCCTCGGTATTTGACACAAAAACTGAGAAATTTTGCTGAGGAATCCTGTTTATATTTGTGAGATTGCTGAGATCTCTGAGATCTCAGAAATATAAACTGACCAAATTAGTTATGATTAATAAATGAATGAATAAAAACAAAAAATTAAAAATGTGTTTGCCTGAGTGACTTTTGGTGTTTGTGATTCACTGCAAATTTAATTCCTGTGAAATCTATTGTTTGTGTTTTATTAAAAGCTGATTTCAATTTCGCATTAAATATTTTTCGAAAATAGTCAGGGACAAAGATATACTGGCGTATTTATTAGATTTTTTACTAGTTAGACAGTGTCTAAATAGATCAAAATAGTTAGAAAAATGTTTTATTTTATTAAATAAATTGTTACATTAGTCAAGGTTTAGACGACCGAGCCCGTTGTCTAAGTTAGATAACTCTTAAACATCAAATAAAAATGTTTATCTATTACTTGGACGGCTGTTCAAAGTAAGACAACGTTTATAAATACGACCATTATTTTTAATAGGGGATTAAGCAAGATCAGTGAAACCAACTCCTCAACCCAGTGCCTAAGTTCAGTAAGTTCCCTTTGACCCTGTTTAGATTGAAAAGTTTGAGTCCGGAATGCTGAGTCTTATTTAACTATTCCAATAAATAATAGGTAAATACATAAACATGCATCATGTACTGCACTTTGCTCTTTGCATTCACATGATTTGTTTTTTATGACGAAAGTCAAATATTTTAGTTTTATTTTAAAATAATAATACATATATAATATATATAACTAAATTACAATATAACAAAATAACTTAACCATTTTTGTTCTTTTTATTCATTTCAGTGTGATTTGAAGTTTTCTTCGGACAAAAAAACTTACGAGAAAATAGTTAAAAATGAGTTTGTGGGCAAGGATATGTAATGCGCAAGAACCGCAGGCGTATATAATGAAAATGCACTACGATTTAAAGGGCATGTATGAAATTCGTGTCCTTTTTGCAGCATTTATTGAAGACCGATTAAGGTGAGTGTTGATTAATTATTATGTTGTTGTTTAATCTAATTGAATGCTTTTTGTTTCTTCAAAATTATTTTACACCAAACAAGCATTGTTATTTTGATGTAATGTTATCTACCCTTGATGAAAATAAATTGAACTTTAATTAAATTGAATGAGTCAACACAACAAAATGATGATGTTTTTTTCTATTCTATTACAGCAAAGATGAGAAGATTCCCAGCGAGCGAACCGCCATGGAATTTCATAAAGATCTTAAAAATCACATTTTAGATTCTGCACGTACACTTCACATTGAATTCCAATACGGCGATATCATAAACAAAATGAATCAAATTCCGCCGGTTGAGTTCTATTCTCATCTTCGCGAAGGCATATCCAAAGAAATGGACATAATTAGAAGTGCAACTTCAATGCCCAGCCATAGTTTTGCACCCATGGTAGGAATGGACCAACTTGAAGAACTTTATAATCGCATTCAAGAACTTGTCAAGAACATAGAACTAATCAAGCCGAATATTCAAAAGACCTGCAGTGAATTCGATCAAATTTTAACAATCTGCAGCACAATGAATCCTCAACCACCAGAAATGAAAAGTAGTTTAGAACAACGTTACACGGCTATTTATTATCAGAGAAATAATGTGGTAATGCAATTGAAAGAAATTATGACTGAATATGAAATTCTGCACAAATCTGTCATCGATGTGGAATTGAAAAACTGGCAGAGACAACAAGCTTTGGCTGGTAATGGTGCACCTTTGAACGACAACCTAAATCAAATACAAAGTTGTATTGAATTATTGCTCGAAATTATTTGCAAATTGGCTCAATTGGTTGAAATAACACGGAAGAGTACAAATGTTGATAATGGACTTGATGAATTGCAGCAGCGCATCAGGATGCAACAGGAATATCTGATATTATCCGCATTTATTGTTGAGAAACAACCACCTCAAGTTATGAAAACTAACACCAGGTAATTAGATTACTCCTCTTGTTGTTGGTTTATGTTCGATCTTTTTTTTTTAACTTCTAGGTTTGCTGCGGCTGTAAGGTGGTTGGTGGGTCCCCAATTGGGAATCAATATGAATAGTCCAAATATTGAATGCATAATTCTGTCAGGTACGTAAGCCTAAGAGCGAATAGTACAAACTATAAGTCAGAAATAGATAATCTCCGATATCGTGGTATAACTGACTTATATTTAAATGTGTGTTAAAGCGAGTCGAACCCTATCAAATAATTGTTTCCAAAAAAATACATTACATTATATGTAGCTTATTTTAGATACAAAAAAGTATTTCACCTATTCCATCTAACATAATATGTAAATATAAAATCATCGATTCTACCAATTTTTGTTTAATAATTTTTATTTTTTCTTTCGTATTGGTATTGGCAATGTAATTCTCAATGAAAAAACATACATACATACATGCTTGGCCAAAGACAGTTAACGTTTTTTTGCCACCTTTCCGGTCTTGTAAAAACAACAGAATTTTGTTGGTTCACATGATTAGACGCACCAGTTTCATTCAACAACGTTACAAAATTTTAGAATTTTCGTTTCAATCTTATGTATTGTTCTTTTCGACAAAATTATAGAGCTGTTTTATCGAAAAATTTTATTCGACAATGAAGCTCAATTCTGTCCCAATAGATTTGTTAATATTCAAAATTGTCGCATTTGAATCGAAGATAATCCATGTGAGATTATCAAAACGTCGTTAAATCCCATAAAAAATCACAGTTTGGTGCGGTCTGTGGGCTGGTGGAGTCATCAGACCATCAACAATTAGCACATTACGGTGAACGGTATTGCCCATACATCCATTATAAATGACGTTTCCGGAGTGGTTCCAACAAGATGGCAAGTAGCAAACAAAAAACAATCAATTTATTGAATGAAACATTCGATGGACCCATAATTTTGCTTAATTTATCTATAAATTAGTCTCCATTGTCTTGCGGTTTGATGTCTCTTAATTATTTTCTTTGGCGATACGTGGTGTGGTGGGCATATGTCCCAATTTGTGTTTGGAAACTAATAATTGAAGAATTTATTTTCTCGACTGAACAAAAACGTTTCTACTAATGAAACTCCAGAGTACTAACAGTTAAAAATTTAGGTTTAGGAAGAAGAACTAGTCAAAATTTACAAATTAAAGTATAAATATATTTAACACAACAGAGTTTTACGTTTTTATTATATGTATTTCATTAAATTTTCTCAATTATCATATGCATACCTAGATTGATTACATATCCTAGATTTTACTTTGTACATATTGATGGTGTGATTCATCACACTATTTTATACAGTGACAAATTAAAAAAAAATAATTTTGTTTCCACTTAACTGGTTTGAATTAATTGATTGACATTTACAAAAAAACAAGAAACCTAAATAAAGAAAAATTTCTATAAAAGTTGTATTATGTTTCAAAACTGTGAATAAACAACTGAAAACTAAATGGAAAAAAAAGTCGTGGAAACAGAATTTACATTGTATTTATTTTTCAATATTAATTACACAGAAATTTAATTATCAATACTGCATAAAAAACCGCTGTTTGTTGGTTATGTCAATGTGTGTACTAGGTATGCATGCATGTACATTGTACATTTATACGAAGTACAAAAAAATAGAAAATGTATTGTTTTTGTTGTTATTTAAGCGGACTGTAATGAATAAAAATTCAATTGAAAGTTTTTGCGACCTTTGATCCAAATGCGTTTCGCCAGGCACGCCTTTGCTAGAAAGATAATAATAATAATGATACCAGGTCACTATCTGTAGCATCCAATGAACTGTTAAATGTAATGGACATTATTTTCGTTGCATGTGTTATGTTGCATACTATGAAAAATATTTCTCGTGAAGAAGCAATATAACGAAAGCCATAACTTAAGATGGAGAGATATTGACGGATTTATTTATTTACCACATTTCAGCAAAGAATGGAACTGGTCGCAGAAAGATTTATAACCAAAACGTCAGTTTTGCATTGCGTTTCGCTCAATCATTTCTTTATTTAATTTTAAACTAAAAACAAAAACCAGATGAATCTTAATTCTAATGTTCGGATCTTCAAGGCTAAGAGGATCTTCCACACTCGAGCCTTTTTTTTTTAATCATATTGCAATTGCGTGATATAGGACGCTCCAAGATTATTTTTAAATTACCGCCTTCGTTTTATACCTTGCTTCCTCCATGAGCATTATTTATTTGTATTTCTACCTGTGATGTAAATAAATAAATATTTTAATTAATTGACGATATCAGAAGTTTAATTTGTTTCCTTTTTCTATAAACTTAAATGTTTGTTTTTGTTACAGAGCAACAAGCACAACGTCATTGTAGCCAAAGGCAAATGAGCGAAGCCACACCCCACTCATCTGGAGAAATATTGAATAATATAGGTACAATGGAATACCAACAACAGTCACGAGTATTTTCTGCAAGTTTCAGGTAAAAGTTAAATTTTTTTTTTTCAGTAAATTTTTCTTAACAAAACGAAATTGATGTACAGAAATATGCAATTAAAAAAAATTAAACGAGCCGAAAAAAAAGGAACTGAGAGTGTTATGGATGAAAAGTTTGCCCTGCTTTTTTATACTTCTGTCATAGTCAATGACTATCGTATTCGAGTGAGTGTTTTGGTGGTGTCCTTGGTCTAGAGGTTGATATTGATTGATTTTTGCTAACCGTAACAGGTATGGACTTTGTCACTTCCCGTTGTTGTTATTGTTCATGGAAATCAAGAACCACAGTCATGGGCTACTATCACATGGGATAATGCATTCTCAGAAATTGTACGTGAACCTTTTCAAGTTCCCGACAGAGTTTCGTGGGCTAGATTAGCAGATGCGCTGTATACAAAATATCTTTCAACAACTGGACGGGGACCAACAGAGGAAAATAAAAATTTTCTATGTAAGATATCTTAAGTTTTTTTAAATTATGGTGAAAAATAAAAAAAATCATTATTTGCCTTTATTTGCAGATGAAAAATTGTTCCGGAACGAGTATATGATGGACCAGAAAGATAACATTTCCTGGACACAATTTTGTAAGGAACCCTTGCCAGATCGTACATTCACATTTTGGGATTGGTTTTTCTCAACCATGAAACTAACCAAAGATCAATTGGTGGGACCATGGAAGTCGGATCTTATTGTAGGATTTATAAACAAAAGAACCACCGAAGACATCCTTAGAAGGTGTAATGCTGGAACTTTCCTTTTGAGATTTTCAGACAGTGAACTAGGTAAGATATAACTAAATTTAATAAATTCAAGCACATTTAACCCTTTAATTTCAAAAAGGTGGCATAACAGTAGCATTTGTTCGTGAAGACGGCAATGTTTATATGCTTGCACCGTGGACGGCTAAAGATCTTAATGTTCGTGGTTTAGCCGATCGTATACAAGACTTGGAAATGCTTAAATATGTATATCCCCATAATAAGAACAAAGATGAAGCATTCGGTGAATTTTACTCCCGCACAGGTAACAAACTTAAGAAACAAAACAATAATTTCATCATTCTTTGTCTGACCTTTATTGTATGTTTTTTGTTTCCTTTTTCTTTTCGTTTTGTTGCATATTAACTATTCTTTCAGAAGAACAAGGAACTAGGGACGGCTATGTTCGAAATGTAATTGTAACGACTGTGCCCGAAATGAGACAACCCGCCGCAAATACAACGCCCAACCATGCACACTCACCAAATCCACATGACATTCACATGGTGACAGAGTAAGAAAACTTAAAATCTAAAACTATCGAAAATTCACAATAATCTTTATAAATTTGCAATAAACCACAACACTTACGCTTACAAAAATTTAAAAATGCTAACACAAGTTAAATTATTGCAATCATGCTCATGAGCATTTATTTTTTTTTTTCATAACATTTTATTCACGAAAGAATCTTGAATCTGTTAACATATAAATAAAATAGAAAAAATTTAGGTCGCCAATCTGTATATGAAAAGAGGCACCATTGCCTATAGCATATCCTTACACTAACCAGTCCTTCTTTATTATATTTCTAACCATGCTATAATGTTTTTAAAATTTATTTTTTTTAAATCTTAATTTACTCTGAAATAATTTGAAAAACGAAAGACCTTCTGTCCAATATATTAATTTTATACATTTTTGGTTTGGCAGGTTTTCCTTCTCTCCAGACAGCCATTGTAGTTGATTTTAACATACGAAGCTCATTTAAAGAGAGGTAATTTAATTGAGCTGGATTTTAAATAAAGACAATCGGCTATGCCGAGCTCTGTCAGTTTTCGTATTTAGTCAAATGTTTGTCTGTTATGTGCATAGTTTTTTGTCGAAAAATTATATAATTCATTCAAGATATTTTGTTTCGAAATCAATTGAAGGCCAACATGTGTCCTACCAGCAGACGTCTTAAATTCCAATTTTCTAGAAATTTATTTAGTAAGTTAATGATTTTTGCAGCATATAAGATGCCGCCTAATGCTTAATTTCTTATTATCTTTGCTTTGCTTTGATACGTCAAGAATTAGTCTTTTACGTTGTGTTCGCTAAGTCATATCCAGCAAATAAGTAGCGAAATTTCTTAATAATAATAATTTAACTATATGCCTGTAAGACCTAAGGTCTTTTAATTGTAACCTGAATTGCACGGCCCTGGTTAGAAGGAATAGAAAAATAGGAAAGAATTTTTGTTGCAGTGTTGCACTGGTTTGCACTTGATATTGATGACGGGCTTGCTTGATTACGAGCCACTAAGTAAGGGTTAGAGTTTATGATGAACACTTGTACGTTCGTAAATCCACGATAGTAGAAAAATGGTTAGCGGCTTATTGCCAAACTGTATTTTAGCACACTAAACTGAAAAGCAATAGCAAACTAGGGGTTTTATTTTTTTTTTTTAGCTCCGAGCACGGTACTGACCATAGCCTGAGCCTGAGGGAACCAACTAAGCTCTGAGCAGAGTTTTCCAATTTTATTTTGAAATATACTTGAGCATTGAATTGTCATATGATTAGTAATCAAATTGAATGAGCATTGCATAAAGTGGGCCGTGCAGCTTTTAACTCCATTTGATTGTTAATTTTATTCTCAGTTCATGGAGCCCACTGCGAGGTAGTTCTGAACGAAAAAAGAATCACAAATTCGAAGCTCTGAACTATAATAAAGAAAAATGCCTTATATTGTTTTGTGGTCATATGCTTGTCGAAACAGTTCATTGCTCTTTAAAAGCGAGTGCGCATTGGCGCGCTTCGTTTGTCTGGGTTCGCCAAAACGCAACCCGATACATTTCACATCACTAGTTTTACACTATTCTTTCAAATACGATGGAAAAACAGTCCCATCACAGCACATCGCCTTGTTTAAATCCGTTCTTGAAAGCAAATGTATCGGTTCGGTCTTTGCGTGCGTTCTCTATTGTCATCCTGTAAAAACGGACGAGTTTTGTCGATGAAAATGTTGAGGGTATCGATTGGAAGTTCAGGTTTTTTTTTATAGATCGGCTTCAATGTGAATATTTGGTTGGTGAACATCCCATCCCTAAAGCCACACTTATGACAACAAGTTGGCCCAGTTCAGAGGGTCTGATTTTTGAGAATCGGACAATCAATGCCACTGTCTATTAATTAATGATGTTTCGATATCTAAACCACGAGTTCCGCACTCACAATTCGTGTTTTTTATTTTGGAAATGGTAACTTTTAGTTAGTTGGTATGACTTCGAAAAGTTTTGTTTACCCTCGAATTGTTCTTGAATGATTTTCTGAGTTTAATTAATTGAAATATGTATTCCAGTCAAATTTTTTGGATGAACGAATTGAAATTTCTCGTTCTTTAAACCTTGATATTATAATCATTAATTTTGTTTTTATTTTATTTTAATATCATTTAATTATGTAATTTCACATTTTTTTCTAAAATCTCATCGAATAATGTGGCCCGAAAATTTTTAAATTCAAACAAATGCCAACATTTATCATTTACCTATAACATCATGATGCTATGCTAACGATTGTTAAAAGTATTATCCTATAAAAAAAAAACTTAATTATCTGCCTAATCACGCCTTTATTTTCTCTATTTTTCTTTCTTTAATTTACAGCTTCCAGAATAGCACCATAATGCATCTGTAATTTTCTTTAGTACAGTATTTTGGTTGCTTGAATTGTGATGATAAGATAATATCGCAGATGAAAAACGAGCCAAAATCTAACAAAATTTTTAATTATTGGTTTTGTCTGTTTCTTGTTTTTCTTAAAAAAAAAAAAAAAAAAAAAAAAAGTTCACACACTCATGTTATAAAAAGAATAACCCACCATTGATCATTTAAAATTATTTTATAATATATCTTAGAGAAAATTTGTATATTGTTATATTGTGGATTTTTTCCACAACAATATTGGCTAGATCACTGTTTATATTTTTAAATCATATGAAATGAAAAAAAAAAAAAATAATGAAACTACATGTCTTAAGTGTTTGCATGTGCTTTATGTTTTGGTGCTCAAACATTTTTGTTTGTTATTTGTTGTTGGTGCTCAAATTTTTGTTTGTTGTTGGTTAGTTTAATTTGTAAATTAGAGTTTTGTTTGCATGTTTTTAATTTTTTTATACTTTGTTTTATAGCATTTTTTTTATTTTAATTGTTTTTCTTCTTAATGTTTTTAGAGACAATATGTTATATCCACCAGTAAATACTATGGACGATATACTTAATCATCTCGCTCAAACCAATTATTCTGATGGGATTTAAATAATGCATTCTTAAAGAAAGTGGTTTAACAAAATCGATACTGAAACGTCCAAAAATTGAATTTTAAGTTAAAAAAAAGAAGATATGATACAATTTTACAACGACGTATAGTATTTACAAAAAAAAAATCATTATAATATACACCTATAGATTTGCATATAAAAAAATGATATAGGTATATATGCTATTTTTTAAACGAGTCAATTGTTAAATTATATTCGAGAGACAATGAAAAAATAAATAATAATAATTCTTAATTAAAAAAAATCATTAAACGACATAAAGTGAAGAAGAGAGGGAGAAGCGAAAGCTATTTTGATAATTGAACATAGTTTCAGTGGTGATATAAAATTTGTGAGAGATTAATTATTAAAAAAATAAAAAAAAAAAAAAACGACCAGGATGTAGAAGAAACCAGCTGACAACAATTCTTATGTTGATGGAATCTGATTTACAAAACAAAAAAAAAACCAGGTTAGTACTTTTGTTTTTTAAATAACTTTAAATTAAAAACTGTATTAATAAATGTTAAGTGTAAGTTGGTGTATTTAAAACTAACTAATTCTCTGTTGTTATTAATTTTCCTGTGTAAAACAAAACAGCAGATATACATACATAGGAACAAATAAAATGTCTATTATAAAATAGGTAAACAAAAAATATTAAAAATATCTATTTACAGAAATATGTGTTTACTAACATTGTATGTACATAAACATTAGGGTGGGTAGAAAAAAAAAACTTTTTTTTCTTTCTGAGAGTGAAAAATTTAATGCTTTGGGACTTTGAGGCATTTTAAAATTGTTGCACTTTTTGTTCTAATAAAAATTATGATTTGAGATCTTTGGGTCGAAAACCAGGCTTAAAATTGAAACATTTTTTTAAGGATTACTAATCAATCTTTCGAAATGAGAGTCATGGAAAAGATGACATTGAAAAATTGTATGATTTGAAACACAAGAGGAAATCCTCAAATTAATAATTGATAGAATTTTAAAAGCTATTACGAACAAAATGAGTCGACCTACGGCCTAAACCACTAAGCCAATTTTTTTTTTAATTTTGATTTTAACATTTTCATACATTTTTTTTTTATTTGATACTTGTTTCATTCAGACTTTAAAGTCACAGTGTGATCGTAGACAAGAGCAGGTCGTGCATTTTAATTTTTTTTTGCACACTCAATTTTGAGCAAGAATGTTGACAATAATTTGTAGGACATTTTAAAAAGTAATTTTTTTCAATGTCTCAAGAATTCGATTTTTCACTGTCAAGAAAGAATAAAATGATTTTGTGACCCACTTACCATAGGCGTGTTTTATTGAAAAATCTATCCGTTGTATAGTACGATTTTACATACATTACAAATACAAAATCGCCAGTAGAATTACGGCCGATAAAAGCTAAAGTAGAAACCTACTGTGGATGGATTTTTTTAAATTTCAAATTGTTCTGACAGGTGTTCAATAGTAGGTACCAAATGAGAAATATAAGAACCATGCGTTTTTTTGGGAATTTCTTACTGTACTATCTATAGATTCCCAATAAAATACGCCTATTATATAAAATGTACATTTATATTGTCAGCTGTGAATGTACATGGTCGTATGTTCAAAAATATAAGTTGTATATGGGACATTTCACGTGAAGCGGACAACGAAAAAACGGGTGCGTGAAAATCGTTAATTTTTAGGTTATTTATACTTTGTGTAGTTCTTAACATGTATTATTTATGTATATGAAAGGATTTTGATTTTTGAGGCCTGGCGCTAAATTAATGGGCTTGTATGTATGTTGCTTAATTAAATAAAGAGATAGAAAAATTGTTCCATTGGTGAAATATATGACAAATTAGATGTTCTTTAGATCTTAAAATGTTGCTTATATAGTCTTAATATTACGTGCCAAGTTTTAGAGTGGGACCTCCATTCGTTTAGAAGATACATAATTTACAGTGAGAAGCCGCCATGTGAAATCCATTTTTTGTATGAAAAACCGACCGAGAAGGATGTCTTTAGTACCGCAAAACAATAAGGTATTCTTATAGAGAAACTAAAGACAAGCATTTTTTACTCCTGGAAGGGGAGTCCATCTCCCCTTGTTTCAGCGGGAGGGGTAGTTTAAAAAAAAAAGTGCTTCAAGTGGAAAACAAAACATTTTTAAGCAACAGAAACACCTACGTATACGATGTAGTAATATACTAATTTTGAAGTCCGTTCCGATTTCCGGTTTTGATATCATATCTGAAAAGAACTCCTCATTTTTGTCACATATTCCACCAATGGAACAATTTTTCTATCTCTTTATTTAATTAAGCAATACATTGCTTTAATACCCTACCCCATAGCTTGTTGAAACTTTACAAGCCCATAAATCTAGTGTCAGGGCCTAAAAAATCAAAATCCTTTCAGTTACATTAAGAATTACACAAAGAATAAATAACCTAAAAATTTACGATTTTCAAGCCCGCCCGTTTTGTCGTTGTCCGCTTCACGTGAAATGCCCCTTATGTATCGCAAATTTTAAAAGCATTTCCTGTTAATTTCTTTTCAGACTTACTGTTTTTAAGGTAAAAAATATAAAAAAAAAAATTTAAAATTTCACGATAAGCTTACTTATTTAAAATAATAACAACTAAATAAATTTTAATTTAATAAAGAAAAATTGCAAATTTTTGTTGAATCGTATTATCCCAACATTGGACTTTGAACTAAAGAAAAAAGTTTAATTGCACCACAATATTTATTGATTCATGTAATAACAAAAATGAATTATTTTTACCCTGAAAATAGAAACAAAGAGAGGAGCTAGCTGGATTCTTAGAGAAGCTAAAAAAGAATTAAATGTCATTTTTCAAAATGTTTTGTATCATCCGACCTTATTATTCTCAGCTGACGAAATACATATATAAAATAATTTTAAACTTTTATGAGGTAAAATATATACATATACAATACATACAAATCTGTAAAAATTGAAATTTATAATAAAGTTTGTAATATTTTTTTTTCTTACAACGAAAAATATCCATCGCAGTATTAGCAACCTCTTATCTACTTATCACAAAATCCCGAATAGAGAGTTAGTTACTAGTAAAGTAGAAACATTATTAAAAACAAATAAAAAAACATTTTTAAATACTTTTGGGGAAACTATGATTTTCATCCATAGCGCAGTTGTTCACTGTGCTTAAGATACGGGCGTTTAACAATAAGTAAAGTAATACCAATATTTGTACAAATTGTCTCTTTAAATGATTTTTTCCAATTTCCATGTTTTCATAAGAATCTCGTGTCCTTTGGAAAAATAAATAAAATTAAAGCCAATCATTCACACTCGTTGATATCAGAAACGGTATGCTTATTGTGCCGTATTCCGTCGTCCAAACCAAAAGTGGGACGATAAGTAAAAAGAGTATTTCGAAAGCACTCACAATAGCAATTTTTGAGCCCAACCATATCGCTTTTTTATATTTACCTTTTTTTTATTTTAATTGAAAGGAAATCATAGAAAAAAATGTTTGTATAACAAATTATCGTCAACTATTTCACAAAGTGAAGTCACTTGCAATGTTTTCTATTTGACAGTTAACTGAATGTTCATAAATCATAAGAATTTTCTATCATTGAAAGGAATTTATAAAAATAAATTGTTTTTTCTTTGTGATTGTTAGTTTGGTAGGTACTTGATAACTGCAACTTGATGCAAAACGTTATTAGGTGAGTTCGTTTGGAGCTTGCAAAGTACTTTTTAGTTTTTCCCAGTAGATGATGAATGAAACGCTTTAATTTCGCCATAAGAAAACGTACATTATTAAAGTTCTTTGACCACAGAGTAGTTGACTGCAGTCAGAAGTACCTACTTGGCAGTAGATCCTGCACCCAAAGGAACACGCCTCATATCATGAGTGAGGTGTTTGTTAAATACTTTTCTACGTTGATTGGGAACGTGTTTCTATAGCGAATGTTATTTTTTTGTCAGTTTCGTTTATTATAAATGAACGCACAATTATAATTTATACATATTATACCTGCCTATAATCGAAAATTCACTGAATATTTTGTTCAATAACGTCGAGTTTCATTGTAATTAAAATAAAATAATTTGATTTCTAGGAATATCGCAACTTTTAATTTTTGCTTAATAGAAATGCCAAATCTTAATATTGTGTGTAGTGTTTGGTGTGAAATCTTGCTAAATATGCAAGATTTATTTTGACAGAAAAAAAATCGATTTTGTATAGACAAAATTCTAAACAGAATCGATTCTTTGGTTGGAAGGAATTCGTCATTAATCTCTAACAAGCGTTTCTGGAAAATATGTATGCAAAAAAAAAGCAGATGCGTCACTTCGTGAAATTGTAAGGACGATATATAAAGACTTAAATCAGACCAGTACTAAAATTTATTTTTTTTTCTTAGAATGTTGACATTTGCAAATTGCAATCATGTTCTGCATTCCACTTATTGTGAATTGTAGACGAAAATGAATTGGGTTGTTCTACAATTCGTTCAAAATGCTAATTGTGAATTGTAATTTCGTAAAATTAAAATTGATGTTCTGGATTTCGTTTCATTCCGGTTTCTGTGCGAATTCCATCGACTTGTTTATGCTTTTGTGAAATTACACCTAATTTTATCCGCAGTGTAATATCATTTTTCAAAACAATTGAAAATGGACGCTTCTTCAATTTCTTCAAGATAGTTCGAAGTAATTGCGAATAATTCGAAAACGATCGAATTTTTGAACATAGGATTTCATTTCGAATCAAACTGAAAATTGATGTCAATTCGATTTTGTTCGAAATGTAGAACATGGGCGTTGATTCCACTTTTGTACACCAATCCAGACTCGAATTATGTACGTTTGAAGTAGAAAAAAAAAAATGAATACTTCACAGCTTCTCTGATCAGGAATTGAATTTCATCAATAATTACATCCGAAACTCGGTGTAGTCACTGGTAGTGGTAATAAAGTTTAAGCTTTTATTATTCCGTGGGTAGTTGCGACTCCATGATATTATTGAGCTCTATTTACAATACAACGTAGTGTACATACAAATTGTTGCAACAATTATGTTTCTTTGGCTATTAAACTTCATCTTATGTTCAATTTTTGACAAAAAAAAAATTCTATATTAGGTGTGTTCCTTTTTGACAAAGCAAATTCCATTCAATATTAGGTGGAACACACCTAATCCCAGTATCTATTGCCAACTATTTAACTACTTCTACTCGTTGTCAAAATTGCAGGAGGGATACATTATTTTTGTATGCTTAATGTTTTCAGGAACAGTAGAATGCAAAGTCCAGACAGTTTGTGATGTCAAAACCTTTGACTGTAGGAATCCAATGACGGCAATCTAACACTATATGACCCATTTGGGACCACCCTAATGTATCATACGAAATAAATCGGTTCAGTATCAAAAAAAATAAAAAAAATAAATGGAGCCAATAGATGGCGCTGTGGTTGATCATTAATAATTTGATTTCATCTAACAGAAAAGTCTCTGGGTTAGCTAGTTTGTCATAAAATGAAACATTTATATTTCATAATTTTTTTGTTATATTGTTAAAAATAATAATAAAGGAGAGTGCACCATAACATCTCTCCTTTGATTTCACTTATTTCTAAATTTTCTTTTTTTTTTTCATTTGTTGGCAAAACGACTAATTTATTAAAAAAAATTGAATTAAAAAAAACAAGATCATACAGAAGCGGGATACTAAACACGACAAGATTATAAAAAGTGGGATGTTGTTCCCATTAATTAGCAACCCTAGTTTGCACAGAAGGCTATGAAAATAGTCAAAGTGGTTAGTAGATAAGAGTGTTAATCATGCGTTGGATTATTTGTTTTTAAATATTTTGTCAATACAATAAAAATAACAATAGTTCAGATGCTTAGCTCTCTATTTCCTCTGTGGGCTTCTTTTTTTTTTTTCTTAGACATTTTTCAGACAAAAAAAAATAACAGAATGTATGTAGTATTTCATATTTATTTTAAATAAATTACGTCGCAGAATATTTTTCAAGTCAATTATTAACTTTAAAATTATTGAAGCTTAGATTTTTATGTTTTCATAATGATAATGTGCTAGAAATTTTATATAACATGTTCAAATCAAAATGACATTCATATTCATTCCTATTCGATCAGTGAAACAATAATCGTGCTTGATCCGATTAAATAGTTTTGGAGTACTTTGATGTCAGGCAATTGTCCTTAGATTTTTGTCGATGGCTTATTATTGCCGAAATCAAAACAAATTTCAGTATTTTCGATGTGCAATAAATACTTTAAGATTTTTCTTCGCCCGAATGAATATTGCTTTGGTAAGACATTAAGAGGTGGTGTCACACTTCAAGAACAGCTTTGCGTCTGTTTCTTGTTAATGATGGTTTACGAACGTAGTAATGAATGTCAAAACATTTCCAGACAAACTCTGTTGCTTACAAATCTTAGCCCTGAGTTTTGGCACTCACAGTTTTTTTTATTAAAAGAACAAGGCGAAACATTGAACTACGGTGCTAAGATTGTAAGCTGGTACTCATCATTATCGTGTTTTTCGTTTATAGCATAGAAATTATTCTTCTCGTTTGAAGATTCTGAAATAAGAACTTTTTTTTTGCCCATCTTACCAGATTCTCAGGCTCTTACAGTTGGTAATTGTTATGATTACAAGTTATGAATATTGTCAACAGTCGCAATTGTCCATTTTAGTTATTTATTTAAGGTGCCAGTTATAGCTTCAATTGAAAACGATCATTGAAAATTTGAATTGTTAATTTTGAGGCGTCTAGAAAGAAAAATAAGTGAATATTTTGATGCCAATATAAAGCTTATGGCTAAATTATTATTTCTATCAAAAAAAAAATCCATTTCGGCCCAACCTTTCAAATGCAATAACTTTAAAGTTTTCAATGGTCAATGGAAAGGTAGTTCAATCATTGAAAAAATTAAAGTTATTTTATGCGGAATCTTGGACCAATATGAAAATTTTTTTTGGTTAAATATAATAAATGGGCCATAACATTAATTTTGCCATATAAATTAAAACTGATTTTCCTTTCTCAAGGCCTCAAAATTGAATATTAAAATTTTCAATGATCGTTTTCAATGAAAGCTATAACTGGCCCCTAACATAAATAAATTGCTAGTTTACAAAAGGTGTATATTAAGATTTTAATTAATTGCAAGGAAAAATGTTTATTTAAATTTATCTACCATGAATCATGATCAAAAAAAAAATATATATCTACCATGAATCATGATCAAAAAAGAATATATGTATATCAAAAATCAATGTTGGAGTAGATTCTCTTGAAAAAATATGTACAATATACATACTAGTTAGTTGTAAGGCGCCATTTCCACCAAAATTGCCAGCGCTAAACAAACAAACACTAAAAAATATAAAGAGTTACAGAATCATGAATCAGTAATTTTTTTTCATATTTGGTCTTAAGTTTCTAAAGAAATGAGTGGTTTTAGACTTTTTTTTTCAATTTTTTTGAACCTTGAAGATTGAAGTTTTTTTTTTTTAAATTGCTATTGAAAAAGAAACCGAATGTAATAAAAAAGGGATTATCAGATGCCAAATTGTATGGATATTGTACAAAATTGAAGCTCAGTAAACGAAGATAGATAATTCAAAATGACAGGAAAGGACTGTGGACCGACGACGTCATGCTAAAAATTTACCCGATTTGCCATTCCAGCATAGTTGAGGTACATTAGAAATGAAAAAAGCATTTATGTATTTTAAAACTTTGAATAAATTCTTTTTTAAATTTGCTATTCTTCACATACAAATCTGGAAAGCCTACGAACAGGGTTGGACGAATTAACTACACTACATTTTCTACATCATTAACTACGCGTAGTTAATTTAATAAACTACACGCCTTATTTTCTACAAATTGTTACGTTAAACAAATAATAAAATTTCAATAAAAAATTTGAACATTTCAACTCAAAATTCAAGCTTCAAAGTTGCAACTGACAGATCATTTGATATTTGAAACTAAGTTTGCTACAATTTGTTTCATTAACTACATTTAACTACGTTTAAGTACATAAACTACGTAGCAAATGTGAAAATTGTAGTGGCCATCCCTGCCTACGAACACTTCTCCTTTTTTGGTGTCCGTTTTATCATCTTCTTCGTAGTTCGTATTCTGTTTTCTCAGACCAGTAAGAACATAGCATGAACGCAATAATTTTGTATATTTCCTTGACGTTTCGCCCTCTTTCTCTACTCGGCGTTACACTTTTTTGAAATTCTGTTGATTTTTTCACATTGTTAGTAGGTATGCCTCCGCTTAAACATTTCTAATGTTAAAAGCTAGAATCGTTGAAAGATTTTCATATGCGGGGTACACAATACATACTTGCGTTCATAAATTAAAATAAACTGCATTATCTAAGCATGACAGCAGTTGACAATTACTGTGTTAATAACAGCAAAATGGAAGTCAATGCAATCAAGTTTGCAGTGGTTTTTATTTGGTTCTTTTATTACCGCCCACTTATGTTTTATGTGCCAATGAAATAATATTTTTTGAAAAATATTTTTAACATGACATGTGCAACAATATTGCAATTATGAACTTGAACCAAAGTAAGATTCACCCTAAGATCTGCTACATTTAAAGTAAAACATGTATGCAAAATTGTATATTGATAACCCCAAACCCCCCTCACTTAAGAAAGGTGGATACAAATATTTTCATTTCATTGCATAAAATTTCGAAACTGGGCTTCCATTTGAAAAAAAGTATAGATCGGGTTCTTCCTTCACGTATTGCATTGGTTTAATCGCAACATGATGAACTTCACTTCGATTTTGGCCTTGGTTGTTGTTTCCAGATTGGTTCTGATTCAAATCATCGTCGTTATCAAATGTAGAACCTTGATTTCCAGTGTCAGTCATTGTTGGCTAAAAAAAAAATGTTGATATAAGAATTGGCTTCGATCGGGGTCACCAATGTGGATTTTGTGCTTTTAAATTCTGGAGTCAGCTAAAAATCCAACTTAAAAAAAGGCCTGATTGAACATCGATAGCCAATGTAAAAAATAACCAACGGAATACAAAATTGCATAATACTTTATTAATATTAATTAAAAAGAACTAAACATAGTTTGAAATCAATTAGAAAAATAATTATTACATTTTTCTTATAAAAATTAATAGATGATTTGATTGTTATGATTTTAAAATTAAAAGTGGAAAATTGCAAAGTAAATAGTGTTATGATTTTTTTAAACTTTAAAGTAAATAGTTAATTTATGTGAAATTAAGGTAAGAAAAAACTGTATAGTAGGTATTGAAAAATGATAAGAGTTTCCACACTAGGTTCATTAAAATCATTTTGTAATCGTTAGTTTAAAATTTTTATTTAAAAACTACAATTTAGTGCCGCATGGCCAAAACGGAATACCCATAAAACTCAATTTCTTAAAAATTGTTTAAAACTACCCTAAGCTTCAGTTATAAATTTTCAAATGTTTGGACAACTGTACTCAATTGAGTACAATGATAAGTATTGGGTTTTCCCCACAAAAACGCTTTATTGAAATAAATTTATTTTAAAATAACTTTAAATAATAAGTTGATGGCCTTAAATAAAGCTATCCCATAGAATTATTATAAGTCATGAATCTGTTTTTTTTTTTTTATATTTTTTTCCATTTTAAAGCAATTTTTTTGTTGAAAAATTGCTTCCTCTAAACTGATTGAAGCTATAAAAGAATCGTTTTTCGCATATTATGTAGTAGCAGATTTGTTATAGCTTTACACTTTTTCACCAACATTGATAACTTAAATTTTTTGTATTAATTAAAAACCTAACTCTGCATAACTGTTGTGTTCATGTATTCATAACCAACATACAAGATCATAATCCGTCCAATCCAACTAAGTTTGTCTGTTGAATCAAAGTAAGACATATTTTTATATTTTATTTATAAAAAATGACAAGATTAATACAATAATCGAAACAATTCAAAATATTAAATTTCAGCAATATGTTTAACGTTTATTTTTTGTTTTTTTTATTTATTTTCTTTGAAGAAAAAAACTACATACATTATTGACAAAACATACAAAATACACATACAGAGCTGAGCCATTCATATAAGTAATGTGGTTGTGATGTTTTTCTTTTATTTTGTTTTTTTTTTTTATTTTCGATACTAAAAAAGTGTTTCTGCAGTGTACCTATCTTTACATGTAGTTGTGTAGTTATGATATTCTGATTGTTGAAATATCTAATTAATACAATAAAAAAATTAACAACAAAAATAAATATAAAAGAAGTGATTTTTTTCTTCTTCTCTAGTTGCCTAAAATAAATTTTATTTGCAACTAAATATGCGTAATTGCATAAAGACACATAAAATACAATTATATATGTATACACAAGATTTATGATACATAAAAACTCTATAAATAACCGAATTTAAAAAAATATATGTCAGTTGATTTGATATTGACGTGGTCTGACTATTAGGAAGTGAGTAACAAATTATATTTACATAAACTTTTAAATACTATTTACCTACATATTACACTAAATGTTTGTTGTGATCGTTGTACTGAACTTAAATTAAATAATATTTATAGTAGTTTTAATTATATACATATATTATATGTATATATAAATATATATACCTATATAAAAAAAACTAGATTGAATGCAGGCACTGGTGAAAGTGAATATAAACGTAAGAATTTGTTGTAGAAAAATTATCGTTTTATATTTACTTCCTGTAAAATATTTGTTTTATTTTTATATAGAATTTATAGTTTCATGTCATTTTTTTAATTTAAATAATGAAATATATTTTTTAATTAATTCTTAAGATACGTTCATTTCATAACCTTAAATTTAGGTCCTTCTTATCATCTCTTTATATTTATGTAGTTTAATCTATTCTGTTCAACAAAAATTGTCAGAACAAGGCTAATGAGCGTGTTTTCTTCAAAACATTTGTTGTTCAAAAATTCAATGAAAAATTAATTTTATTTGATTAAATTCACTTGAAATAGTGAAAACAAGAGGTCAAAAATTAATCGCGATCTGCGTAAGTGCGTACTGGGCTTTTTCCCTTGAAACAATTTTTTTTCAAACCAAAAACAAAATCCTAAGTGCCTATTTACATGGTCGTTTTTCTGGGACTCTACTCTGTATTTCGTTACGAGAGTGTTTTTCATTCCGCTTTTGAATTAGTACTCTGTAAAACTTTAGAAATGAAAAAAATAATATTTTGTACTTTGTACATTTGAGGATACATTTTTTCCAGTCTTGCATTATTATTTTTGAGATCTGTTAAATTAAGAAAAAAAAAGGAAAAAAAAATGGATTTTTAAAGAAAATGTTAATCCGAAAGTAGTAGTTTTCATTCCCCTTAGAAATAGAGAGTACAAAATATTCTTTTCGGAAAATTTCATTTTCGGAACGAATAACAAAGTAGGGCCCCTGATTATCATTTCAGTTCAATCTACCATTCCCTAGCTGAAGTCCAATTTGAAAAAGGCTAGAACGAAGATTAAGAGAATTTTACGGAGGCGAAACCTTTTCGTGGGACAAGATTCTCCACTCAATTGCAATTGGTTATAATACTCGTACTGAGCTTCTGGAAACGAAATTGCAACTTTATCAAAAGTATTTAGGGAGGTTTGCTGATACTACACATAACCATTTAAGTTGCACTTAATTTCTTAAGTATCACTTTATGACATGGAAAAAGTAGCCCTTAAGAATTTAAGTTCAACTTAAATCGTTATGTGTAGTATCAGCAAACGGGCCTTAATTGTTTAAGTCCAAAAATTATTGGTAATAGTAAATTCAATTTATTTTAGTTTTTTATCTACATTCCGTCTTCATTTTGCATTTATTTGCCACTTACAATTTGGTTGTCAAACAAACAGCTGTGATGGCTGAGAATGAACGCTGAAAAAAAAATCCACCAAAAATTTTAGTCAGAAATCTCGTAAAAAAAAAATCTCAGCTATGTGAGATTTTTTGTCCCACTTAAGAAAACTCGTAAGCTCTCGAAGATTTTTCTCCGTAGGATACGCTTATATACACAAGTTCCTTGTTGGCAAAAAGCAAAATACGACAGTGCCACACTTTTAAAAATTTTTAAATACACACTGAGATCTTGTGGGTGGAAGGGCTATATGTATTTACCCAGAAAAGATCAAGGAGAAGAATAGTTTTTGTTGTTTTCAATATTAAAATGTCTCGATGGAAAGTAGGAATTTTGAATTCTGCATTACAGGCATGATCCCTTCTTTTGGGCATTCAGTCGATGAAGTACTGTAGTTTTGAACAAATTCACAATAATTATCCTTTGTTTCGAACTCTGACTTCCCACAAATAAAAACAAATAAACACTCGAAAGCGCCGCTGCCAAAGAAATAAAACGAAATTCTTACAGTAGGCGTGTTTTTTTGCAAGCCCGGGGGGAATTGGTTGAAAAAAACGACAACGGGGATTAGCGACGCCATGACAGTAAAAGACATGAGTTTTCATACAAACTATCGATAACATGTATGTAATTCATGCCGGTAACACAGTTTTTCTGTGCGCTTAAGTTAAGCCCGAGAATTCTCTGGGATTAGTTGTTGTTGCATTTAACATTTTAATTGTTTAGCACCGACGTCGTTTTTTTCATCCAATTCCCCCCGGGCTTGCAAAAAAACACGGCTAGTATTATTTTTGTTATTGTTTTCATATAACTTGTGTTGGGGAATATTCATAGTCGTTTGATAAACTCATATATTCACTGTTTAAAATCAAATAGTTTAATGAATGTAGCTCTTAAGACATGACCAAATTTTGCGTTGTTATTAAAATAAAAGTTTATCTAATTAATCTACTGTACAAACAACATGAAAATATGTATATTTTAATAACTTGACATGAACCCTAAAAATTTCTTACTTAGCAACAGTTTTAAAAATTACTATGAATACGCCCCATTAAATTTATTTAATTTAGTAGATTACTTATTTTATTTAAAACTTACTTTAAAATTTTAGACATGTGTGTACTTATGTATTTTATATTTTCAGCCATCATTTTCTTAGGAAGAATTTGCTTGCTGCACGAATGGCAATACGACTTTTTTGTTTGGCCTTGATGTTTCGATATTTGAACATTATTTTATTTTATACTTTCTCTATTTTATATAATATTATATATAAAAAAACCTATATACTTTGCATGTAAGTTGATTAAAGTTATTCATGTTTAAAAACAAAGCAAAACATTGAAATTGTTAATGTTTTAAACTTATTTTTATTATTTTACATTTATTATATAGTATTTGTATGATTACAAAAATATATATGTTTTTTATATTTTTTACACTAAACAAAAATTGTACTGTGTTTTGTTTTTTTTTTTAAAGAATGTTATATTTTTTGGAACATACCAACTGATTTTGTTTTAATGAAAAATATATTATAATTTGTATGTTTTTATAAATGTTATACTGCAATAATTATAAAAAAAAAATATCAATTTAATTTAATCAGGCTTCTTCCATTCTGTTTAACAAAACAAAAAAAAAACCTTATTAGTTTAAATCAAAATAAATAACATTGATTTTTATTTAAAATTTAAGCTGTAGAGCAAAAGCTGCAATTTTTCTTTAAAATCTGTTGAATTTAAATGAAGTAAAAAAATAAAAAGTTTAATTATTTTTTAGTATTATTATAATTGCAATTTTGTATTAAAATACACATGAAGATAAAGTTTTTGAGTATTTTTTTTTTATTTTAATAATTTTCGTTATTTTATAATATTAATTAAAATTAGGTAAGTAATGAAAAAATGAATGTTTAGTTTAGAGCCGGTTTACACCATAGATTAAAAAAAGAAAGAAAGATTAAAAGAAACTACTGTTGCGTTTTTTTTTTAAACAAAACGTAGCAAAAAAAAAACTTTAACGAAAAATGTATGTCAATGTTACAACTAATAAATATTACATAAACAATTCTTGTCAATATGGCCAATAAATGAAAAATAAAAGTAAATCTTCAAAATTGTGTTTATTTTATTTCTATAATGTATTTGTCGAGGAAATAGGATTGAATAAGAAGTGCGAAAATTTCGCACATTCAATAAGGTTTTGCAATTAAATTTTCAAAAAGAATGTTTGAACAAAATAAATAAATTCATTATTGATATGAACATATTAGTTTTACAAAATTTCTTTGTAAGCAAATATTTGATGTAAGAATGAAATCAGAAGTGACAAATAAATATGTTTCTCCCGCAGCGAAAAAACGTTTCTCCCCCACTCGCTCAATGTGCAAGCGAAAAAAAGATAATTTTAAATTAAAGAGTTAAATATGTTTCCTTCATTCATGCAATCTAGTGATACCTAATAAATGCATTCGGCTTTTTATAATGAGAAAAAAGATTACAAACAACAGAAGTAATAAATATAAAAATTACTAATAAATAACTACAAATAAATAAAAATTACAGAAGTAATACATATTTTTCTCTTTCACTCATTCAATGGGTTAAAAAAGTGAAGCATTTTTTTGTCAAATTATTCATTTATTGAATTATTTGAAATTGTGTGGTGTAACATAAAGTTTTTGTGCAATGTCATCGCTATGTGTAAATTCATATCCAGGGATACAGAAGATGATTATATCCGTGTTTTCTTATATAAAAAAATTGATATAAGAAAGAAAATTTCTTACATAAAAAATTTATATATAAGAAAGAAAATTTCTTATATAAAAACAATAAACAATATTTAGACGGCAGTTACAAAGAGACATTGTGGAATGTGTCAATGTGGTGGGCTTTTTTCTTTCTCGATCATCGTCAATCGGTCACTTCTTTGACAATTCAATATGGGTGGGTTCAGAAATTTTGTAAAAAGTAGACGGCGCATCATTTTGATGTTTACACGGGAAAATTTCTTACTATCGTTTATTTTTCTATGAGAATGAGATTTTGTATCACAATAAGTTTCTTATATCAGTGTTTTTATTATAAACGTGTTTCTTATAAGAGGTAAATTTAACACTTGTCTTAATGGGAATGGCAGTGTGTTTGGGAATGTCTGTCTTTTAAGCGTGTTTTTATTATATGAGACTTTCTTATATCCGTCATTTACTGTACCTAATTTAGTAGATTTGTCTGTTTTATAAGTGAGAAAAAAGGAGTTTGACAACAGAAATAATATATATAAATGATTACAGAGCTCTTGGAGACTTAGAGCCAGTTTGTTCACAGTATATTAAATCTGTACCACGACTTTCAGAGGTTCTAACTAAATGGCATTAATCAACCAAAAGATGCAATAATCCTAGATTAAAGATGATCAACTTTGAACAAACTGGCCTTAAAACAATATGAAAAGTAAAAAAGTGGCTTTTTAACAGCAGTCGGCTATTCTTTTATCTCTGGTCTACAAATTTTACTTATCATAAAGCTCCACGAATTTATGGCACACCTAATTCTAATAATTGTAACACATCAATTAGAGCTTTAACAATTGGAAACATTCAAATCTACATGGAATGAGATAAGATACTGAAGATTTGAATAACGATGCCATCGTCACTTGTATATTTTAACTCATTAGTCTTTCACTATCCAAAACCATGGTTGGTTGTAGTTATTTCCTGTCGTTGCTTAGAATTCAAATGATATTTTTATGGATATCATTAAGTCACAATGCCTTCGCATCGAGCAAATGTTCTGGTAAAAATTCCACAGGAAAATATAAGATTAAAGTAGTTTTGAGTATCTATAACATTTTTCTTCCAAGAACGCAAAACTATATTTTGCTACTGGGCAAGTTGGGCTGCTTATCGACCAGGCAATGGGAATCATAATATTGGAGATATCGTCCCTGAGTATTGTAGTCACCTTATCTTCACTTTTGCCGGTTTGAATATCAAAGGAGAAATAACAAGTTTAAATCCCCATGCTGATTTAAAAAATGGTGAGTATTTCAAAATTGAATACTGTTGTACATAATATGTAGTTTTTTTTTTACAGGAGGTTTTGAAGACTTTGTTGCCTTGAAAAAACGAGACCCTTCTGGTTGTTTAAAAGTAATTTTAGCCATAGGTGGATGGGGAGAAGGTTCAGAAAAATATTCCTTGGTAATTAAAATACAATATTCTATTCATTTAAAAGAAATATTTATGGTTTTGCCCGGTAGATGGCAGAGTCTACGGCTAATCGAGAAAAATTCGCCGACAGTGTTTTGCAGTGGCTTGTTTTTTATGGATTCGATGGAATCGACATTGACTGGGAATATCCAACACAACGTGGAGGTCTGAAAACTGATCGTGAGAATTTTACAGAACTTTTAAAAGTTTTGAAAAAGAAATTAACTCCGAGAAACAGAACTTTATCAGTTGCAGTATCTGGATCACTTGAAACTACCAAAGCTGCTTATGAGGCCAACTTAATATGTAATGAACTTGATTTTATATCCATAATGGGTTATGACTTTCATGAGAGCAATGTGACAAGTATTCATTCACCTTTAGAAGTATATGCCGCTGAGTTTCGCCCAACAATATCTTCTACAATAGAATTTTATAAAAAAAGTGGATGCCAAGCAGACAAAATTCTTTTGGGGGTTCCAGCATATGGTAGAACCTTTATTCTCAAAGATGCCCGTATCACTAAATTAGGAGCTTCAGTCACGGGAAAAGGAAAAGAAGGCTTATTTACACGAGAAAAGGGATTTTTGGGATACAACGAAATTTGTGAAATGTTAAAAAAGCAAAAGGGATGGAAGAGAGAATATGGCCAAAAGAATGCATCTGTTTATGCGTTTAATGGAAAATTCTGGATGAGCTATGACGATGAACGAACAGTTAGGCAGAAGGCAGAATATGTTTTGAGAGAAAAGCTTGGTGGAATGATGCTTTGGTCTATTGATACTGATGATTTTAGGGGCGTTTGTTCGAATCAAATATATCCTTTGTTGAAAGCTATAAGTAAAGGATTGAAATGGGTTTCTAAGGCGAACAAGTAGGAATAGAAATAAAAGTTTGGAAATAAATGTTGTTTTGCTATGGGAACGAGAACAAATTTAAGAACGCATTACCAGCTATTACCAATATTCACAGAGGTAATCGATATCTCTTCGTATTTTTTCCCAATAAAGTAAAGGCTCTAAAATTACAAATTTTAAGTGTAACATTTATCAACGAAATAAAAAAAAAACAAATAATAAATATTTTGTGACCTGTTTCACATTGTACTTGCACTCAAACAAAGAAGTTTCACCATAACCTCAACCCTTACGGATAGAATGAGTGATGGTTAGAACCAATCCTAATGACGTTTTTTTTTGATTCGTAATCTGGAAGAGAAATACCAATCGAACGCTTCAAGCAGACTTTATAGATTCTGAAGTGTTAGTGCTTCTGATTTCGATTCTGAATTCAAATCAGAAGGCTTCTGGGAGACCAATCGAAAATGCCATAAAAATGTTCATGTAAGCATATAAATGTCAAATTGTGGGTGATGGACTGTCAAGTCGAGTGAGCTAAAATTTATTAACTTCCCATTGGAAGTTATTCTAATTGGTCCGATTTGTCAAATCAAAAATTACGACACGTCTTCCAAGTCCCAAGAATCCGAAAACATCATTTTTAGAGAGATATATGTTTGTGTGGGTGTGTACGTAAGTTCGTGATACATTTTTTCGTCCACCGTATCTCGACAACGAACAGAGATATATCGACTTCAAATAAATTTTATTTTACAGATAATAACGTCATTGTGAAGAAAGGCTTCTCAAAAAAATTTAATTAGCGGTATTCTTACTACAGCGATTTAAAAGATTAACTGAAAAATGTCATTCGCCTCGAATATAACGAGAATAAGAAATGTCATCGATTTCAGGTTAATTTTATTCTACACATAATGACATAATCAGCCTTATTGTGAGTTTCACCCGAAAAATATTTCACCTTAAAATTTTTTGTTCCCCCGGAATTGCTATTGTGAGTTTTGCCCGAACGAAATTTTGTTCGCCTACTAAAAATAAGTGAACGTTTAGGCTGTCAATAACATTACATTTCGCCCGAAATGAATGTTCACAATAAGGGGAATTTTTTTAACACAAAATTTCGGCCGAAACTCAAAATAGGCGAAAAGTGAAATATCAAATTTTCCGGGTGGAATGTTGCTCAGGTGAAACTCACAATAAGGCTGAATGAAGAACTGAAAAGAATTTAAAAAAAAAACAATTGTTGGATAATGGATATAGTTCACACTAGGTATTCGTCACGAAATCTATGTAAGATGAACTGAACTTAGCAAAAATTGCGTATTGACAAAGGCCCTCACTATAGTATAATGATGAGTCCAAGTGAGATCGCCGGTGCGAAACGCCAATTTTTGTTGGACTTAAAGGCCGTTAAAAGCTATTTTGAATCAATAATTCAACAAAGTCCATTAAAGTAGTGCTAAGTCTTCTAATTGGCTGATGTATTTCAGTAGTATAGTATATAATAGTAGGTATATAGAATTTGTATTGTTAAAAAAACCTTCTTAAAAAAAACAATAGACAGTTTTTTTTACATACAAAAACATGGTAAAAATTGCTGAAAAATGTTTTTCGGCTCGAATATCGTGAGAACAAAAATGATATTGACTTCGGACTAATTTTAATCTATACACAAAGCCATATTTGATTTCTGATATAGGTTTTAAAAAACTTCAATTGATAGTTTTTTTTTTATAGCAAAAAAAAAATGGAAGAAAATACTAAAAATTGTCAGAAACCGTTTTTCGGCTTTAATATCTTGAAAACAAACAATGATATTGACTTATGAATAACTTTATTCTATACACAGTTCTATATTTGATTACTGATATAGGCGCAAAAAATTTTTAAACGATTTAGTACGATGTTAAAGCATTTTTAGTATGAAAAAAAAAAAATGAAATAAAATAGAAAATGTCATACAAAAAACATTATCATAGGGTGGCGTTGTCATAGATGCACCACCCTTTATGCAAACGATCATAAGTCTTTTAAAATTAACTCTTTGTGCTCGGTTTTTTGATATCCATTCGATGGTAAATACTTACAAACTTACATTTTTGATAGCACCTGTCTTCTTAACGTTAGCATACATTTTTTGAAAAATGGCAAATGGTGCATATAGTACACTATGGTATGTACTAAATGTACCAATCGTGTGTGCACAACGCACCAGGAGGGTAGTTATTGCACCACGGATTGATTTTCAGAATTAAAAACACAATTTCAATTAATATATTGAGTTTTATTAGAGCAAACATAAAATATGAGATTATTAAAACACAAATAAATAGAAAAATTTGTGTTAAATACAGAAAATTAACAAAAATAAATTATTAAAAAAAAAAAAAAATTAATCCATAACAAAAATAAATTTTCGAACATCATAAAACCTTAAAAATAAAAAAAAATTAACGAATATTTATATTGCCGAAATATTCGGCAAATTTGTAGGATGATTGCTGCCGTTTAGTTGGCTTCAACACATCAGGATCTTTCAAGACGTATTTAATATCATTCTCTCTAACCAAAGGTACTTGTGGCATATAATAAAGCTGATTTCTTTTTGATTTGACTCATTACAGCTGTTCTTGGGTTCTTATATTTTACCGACATAGTGAACATCCATTTTTTTGCTATAAATGTCACTAATACACATTTGTTTAGTGAAGTCAATTCCTTTATCGGTGGGCAAATAATTTTTTTAGTTAAAATTACATGTCGCCCGAATCAACGAGTTGCTGTGATGTATCAGTGTCACTGTCACGTGTCTTGAAGAAGAAGTTCTTCCGTGGGATGGGAACACTATAATTGGAGGTAAAGCCTATCCACTAGCACTGACAATGCAGCAAGTTGTAGCTTAAATACCCCTCTCTCCACTAGTCATTTTGCATATACCTACATTTTTTGGTGTAAGTGGATAGGTTGTCAAAAAAAACACTTGAACTGAATATTTGATGAATAATGTCACTCGAGCTAAGCTGCATGCTTCAGGTTTTTTCAACGACAATTCTGGGTGCCTTCCCCGGAAGCCCCGAAGCCAATCTAAGCCAGCCATTGAATGAGTTTAACAGCTGGCTGGTATATTTTCCATCTGGTTAATGGAAGCTTGTTGAAAAGCCAACTTGAGGCATTCGATTGCTGATTGCTGGCCAGCTGTTACATTTTTGATAATATCGTGGAACAGTATGATACGACAGATCAAATTCTTTTGCAGCTTCTCGGAGAGACATTCCGCCATCGATTTTTGTTAGTGCTGCTCTCATCTGGTCTTTCGTATGAGTTCCTTTGTTAGGTTGCAAAACTGGTTTTCGTGGCATCTTAAAAAAAAGTTTAGTCTTTAAAAAATCGTTTAGGTGCACAATGCACCATGGTGCATCTAGCAGGCACTATGCTTATGTGGAGCATTGTGCACCACCATGAAATTTTTGATAAAAATTTTTATTTTTAGAAAAAACATAGCAAAATTATAAACTTCTAATTTTAAAATATAAACAAATGTCCCAAATAAGCGATTTATTAATTTTAAATAAAGAAACACTCTATTTCCCAGAAAGTAGACATAAAGTAAACTCACCTCGATGTTCACTAAAATATCAATTTTTTTTCTAAAAAGTATCGAATTTTTTCTGTCGTTGAAAGGAATACGAAAAGAATCGATTTTTTTTGTGTGATTGTGTGTGTTGCACTTGACAGCAGCAAATTTTGAAGTAAAATGTCCAGAAAATATTCAATTTGGAAATTATTATTATTAATTAGGTATTATTAATTGAAAAACAACGCACAAATATTTACTATATAAAACTCGCCGAAAATTTGTTACAACCAAAAACACAATTTGTTCTCATAAACAAATTTGTTTTCTTAAAACACCGCGGCATTTAATTTGATATTTTAGAAATTTAAAATCTTGCAAGTGTGTGTGCAAATCGGTGTAAAATCTTTCTTGAATCTTGCAAAATTAGCAAGATTTGTTTTGACATAAAAAATTCGAATTGTTCAAAAAAAAAAAATCGATCTTTTAGAAAAAAATTCGATTCTTTTGTTGAAAGGAATTCGACATAACGCAGTTGCTTAATGTAACGGACACATATAAATGAGGTAGGTATACACCAATACAATTGATGGTTTGCTGGATATAGCTGTGGTGCATTTTGCACCGCTGGTGCATTTATGACCACCTCACCCTACTTTGTTTCATAAAAATAACCGTTTTCGAAATAAACCAATCTGAAGAGTTAAAGGTTTTACTATTCTATATAGTGGGGCGGCTTAGAAATTTTCTAAGCTTCTTTTTCTTGACATTTTTCTATACAACTTTAGTCTTACTATTTGGGAGTTATTCCTGAAGGACTATTTTGGGGGTCCTTCAAGTTCAACCCTCCGTTTAATTGTTAGCGGCGCTCATATCGATGGTGACTTTTGACAGTTTCTAAAGAACGCCATGAACAGGCTATATACCAAAATCCATCCTTCCGTCGATTTTTTCTGAGTCAAATGCTTTATTGACTGAACTATAAGCCCATAGGTATTGGTAAAATAATATTGAGTATACCTAATCTACCTAACATTGCATACAAAAACTAAGCGGTTGATACCTACGGTAAGCTGAAATAGGACCTATTTTGGTTTATTGTGGCAAGAGTAGGTATACAAAACTATCTATTGTAATAAATCGATTGTATATAAATGCATTGCGGCAGGTGCTAATACTGGTTTTAATATTATCACATTGCCGTGTTTATGATCAATTGCGCCCTGCTTCTAATATCTTCATTGGTTTCTCCGTATGATGACATATGTATGTATGTATACGTACATACATGTTATATATATATCAATTATCAATATGCCGTTATTTAAATACATAATAGTATTCCTTTTCAATTGTATCAAAATAAACTGAAAAGGTTGCATCCTGCATTGTTGGATATCCAAACAAACATGGAAGAGGCTGGATTTAATAAACTAATTCCAAAATAAGAAGGCCAGTGACATGGAATGGAAATTTTGAATTTTCTTCTCTTCCGTATATTACGCTTATGGTGGATTTACATGTATCTTCATTCGATTTCTGCAATAAATACGTGATGTTAGATATAAAATTTACATTTGTTGAATAGAAAGAGAAGACCAAAATGCAGAAGATCTTCATGTCTATTCTGTTCGCCTATAGGAAATGCCATAACGAATATATGAAGATGAACACATTCTGATATACCTTTACATATATCTTCATCTGCAAAAATCAAGAAAAGTAGAGTGGGATAGATTTATACCAAAAAAAACAATGTGTGAAAGTGATATCTGCATTATGGGTATTTACTATAATCTGGATTTATGGACGCATGAAGGTACATGTAGATCCACTGGGATTAATATATCTACCTACATGTAAAAATTCATTAATGCAGATTATATGGGAAATGCTGTAATGCAAATATGAATTGATAAACATGTTCATCTTCATAAAGGCACTCTTTCACACAATCTATTTTTTGTGGACATATTATGTATGTAGGTAAATCTGATCCCATCTTCTTTTCCTACAATTTCCAGATGCTGAAGAAGAAGATTATCTATATGTAAATCCACCATTATAATTAAACATACCTATGTTCTTTGGTGTTTAGAATTCCAGATTATTGTTTAGAAATAATATCTAAGAAACAAATATACTACCTACTTCAATTTAATTTAGGAAAGACAAAATCAGAACTTATCAACTCTTACCGCCATATCATTCACTCGACTCGCCCAGTGTAAAACTTAAATCCGTATATATTTTCATTGAATTTGTATAATTTACATCCGGATTTAAGTTTTAATCTGGATTTTTCGAGTGAATAATATGGGCCTTACATTCGGATTTAATTTTTAAACTGGAGTAATGGAGTGGCGGTTAGTAAAAGTAATAGGACCATTAAATTAACATAAAATACTCATTGCACACTCCACTGATTAAAGTTTCTGCCTGATTTCTTTTTTTACAACTATAATTTCTGGGCCCCTGGTATTTTGCGCATATGAATGTGCCTTTGATGAAGTTACAATTACATACAGCACTGTCTTAATCGAAATGTGTACATTTCAATCAGCAGCTGATGCCAGGTTATTTATTATTTTGAAGTAGCCACGAACAATAAAAATGGAGAGAACAGCTGAGGCTGACACAGATTGAAGGAGCGCATGATAGTGTTATGAGTTTTGAATGTTGTGAGTCTTCGGAGAAATGTTTGGTATTTTGGTGCATGAAGACGGGTTACGTTTTTTTGTCCTAGTGTTGTTGTTCTAATTTTGTCTATTTAAAAAAAAAAATATACGTATAGAACCTTCGAATTCTATTACTAATCATTTAAGAAGACTGTGATAAAATTTTGTTTACAAAACTTCCCTATATTTTACTTTTTGACAACTTAAGCCTTAAGTGTGACATTTTTAGCTGTCAGTTTTGTTTCTTTTTTGACAATGGATATGGCAAAATCGATATTTTCATTTTTTCGCCGACAACTGGATGATATTTTGTATTCGTAAGTACCTACAAACAGGATATTATTTATGTACTTTATTTTTATTGTTGTTTTAAACAAAGATTATTTTTTAAACAAAGTGATGCAAAATAAATATTTTAATTTCCATTAATAAGGAATGACAGTTCAAAGTTCGACAAAAAAAATGTATTAGCAATAGCTTTGAGTACTTTATCTCGCATAAGTGCATATTTCCTATAGTTGCATTGCATAAGAATGATAGGAATTATGTAAATTAAAATAGCAATACCCCATTATTGTGTTGAATCTATAGATTTCTAATTAATTATGCATTCTTGAATAAAGTGCAGGTTACTGGTTAGATACCAACAAAAGTTTTGTTTGCCTACTTATAAAATGCATCATATAAATAAATCTTTACGTAGGTAAATATAAGCAAAACTATAGGTACTTAGATACCTACATTGAAAATCGAAAAGATAAATAAATTAGCGTTCCCTGCAATCACACGGTTTTGAAGTAAAAGTGCAATATTTATTTATTTTTGTTTGAAAATAAATAACACAGAAAAATTGTGATGAAATAATTAAACAAATATAAATGTATGTGGATTATATGCATTTTTATTGCTAATCCACAAAGTATTATGCCTATATTATTCACTCGATACATCCAGATTGAAACTCCGGATGTATTTACATTTAATTTTTATAGGCGGTTAAAAAAGAGTTAAATAATACAAAATAACAAATAGCTGAGTTTGAACTTTAAATGCATAGTTGAACTACTATATTTAAACAGAACCTTAATTTTATAAAATTTTAATTAAAAAACATACAGTATTTTGGTTTATATGTAGGTACGTAAAAAGTATCTACAGTTCAACTTTTAACACCATATATAAATACATATATGACAAGTGCTGAAATTTTCATTTTACTGTTCCTCAAAGTCTATAAACCAATTGTAATTTGAAACTTTAAATAAACGTAGTTATCCAGCTCGCGGATGGTTTTAACCGCAAAACTCGCCACTAATGAGCATAAGCTTCGTAACTTAAGCATAGTACGCAGCTGGTCCGAAAGAGTTTATTTAGAGTGAAAAAAGAAATTTGTTACCACTGTAAATTCCACTGATCAAACAGCGTACAGCGTTGTTTCATTTCTGTAGATATGGGGTTTCGTTTCGCAGGCTTTATTTTGGATAATGTTTGTCATGAACTTGAATCAATACTTGGTCCTTGCTTGCCAACGACATAACAATAAAATTGGAACTTTCTTCTCTAACCAAATCGAAAGAGAAAATGTCATACTAGATACAAAATGTCTGAATTTCCTGTTGTGCTTATTCGAAAAAAAAACATATTTTCTGAATAGTTGTAACATTTATTATTCCCAAAGTGAGTTTAAAACAGAATACCCAAAATTTACATGGTTTCGCCACTGATCTCTATATACACTGGATAGTGTATTCATACAAAATTTTTGAGGCAAAAATATAGTCGTGGCCGGTACCCTCATATAACAGTATAACAGCGGCGCCAGCGGAATGGACGCTACTGAACCTGCATTTTCTTCTTTTTTTTTCAATATTTACAACCGCAATGCTTGTTGACATCAACTGATATCAAATAAATGCTCAATTTCGGCAAATATCTTCAGTTCAATCTCTTTCTTCGTTTGTATAGAGCGAGATATGAGGTCGTGGCCGGGACACTTTAAAAAACTTGCCTCACAAAAACTGTTATACAATATAGGCTATTCACTATCCAGTGTATTATAGAGATCAGTGGGTTTCGCCAATAAATGGCACTTGGTTTTATAAAACTTTTTCCATAAATTGATTTTTAAAAACCTTTAAAAATATTTTCTATATTAATATCATTATTTTTTGTTTGTCAATTTAATCAAAGTCCTTTTTTATTTCGCATGGTAATTAGATGCATGTACATAATATGTAGATATGAATATTTCAAGAGGGTTTGTAGTACGAAAAATTTCTATATGCGTCATGATTATGATTATTTTTTAATAGCGAACAAAGCATCCCTTGGAGTGAAAGATCAAGAAGTGAAAAAAGAAAGATTTTCGGTGGAATTTTGCTTATTGTACTTTTTCTGGCAAAAATTGTTGTTTTGGTTGTGTATTTTGGAGTTATAAGAAGAGGAAATAATTGAAATTAAGACAAATTATGTACAAATACGTAATATATGATTATAATTGTATTTATGTATGTATATGTATGTACATAATTAAAATCGAACTTTTCGGCCAATTTAATTATTAACTAAAACTATATACATACCTACATATTTAAACAGAAAAAAATATTTTCACAGATCTTTCAATATCGGGACAAGTTTATATCATCACTTGTTGTTGTTGGATCTGTTGCAAAGCCTATGTTTACAAAAAATAACAGACTACCTATAGGATTCAAAATATTTTGCCGTTCCTCTTAAGGTTTCGGTGGCGACGCCGTAAACAATAATAACAACGTGTTGTTTTCATTGACAACCACGTGCTGTTAAGGCTTTCCCAAACCAACGCGAAACATTCGCCGACGACAGATTTTTGTTGTTGTTTAGCGTTGTGTATTTGTCATATTTTGTGTTATTGTGGAATGATTCGCTACGATTTCGCGTTGGTTTGGGAGAGCCTTTATTGTTGTTTTCACGTGCTGTTAAGGCTTTCCCAAACCAACGCGAAACATTCGCCGACGACAGATTTTTGTTGTTGTTTAGCGTTGTGTATTTGTCATATTTTGTGTTATTGTGAATGATTCGCTACGATTTCGCGTTGGTTTGGGAGAGCCTTTATTGTTGTTTTCACGTGCTGTTAAGGCTTTCCCAAACCAACGCGAAACATTCGCCGACGACAGATTTTTGTTGTTGTTTAGCGTTGTGTATTTGTCATATTTTGTGTTATTGTGAATGATTCGCTACGATTTCACGTTGGTTTGGGAGAGCCTTTATTGTTGTTTTCGTCGTCGCCACCGAAAATTCGCATTGGTGTGGGAGAACCTTTAAGCGGGTTTTATTTGTAACTTTTTTTTTTAATAGAGATGATAGGACCTTAGATGTGGATTCATTTCGTTACTACATTATTGAAGTGCTTTGAACTACTTTGACCACAGAGTAGAAGTAATTGACTGCAGCCAGAAGAAGGTACTTGGCATTAGATGCTGCAGGCTGTAGCCCAAAGGAACACGCCTATTAGTAATTCCACTCTGGCTCTAAAAATGGTGCTCATAATTTCTGATGTGTAATTGTCTGTCCTCGGTGTGTTATTTGATGGCAAACTTAAATTCTCGAATGCACATGTCATATCTGGGCACCCAATTATACCTGCCATAAAGCCAGCCTAGAGCAGGTTCAAAAAAGGTTCAGGTGATTTGTGCTTAGGGGGTTGGGATGGGATAATCCCTACGATCTTCCACCTTATGCCGAGCCTGGAAAGCAGACGCTCTTATTTACGTTTTGTCTTCATTTTTAAATTAATAAATGGAAATATGGACTCTATGCACCTTCTGTCAAAGAAACCTGAAGAATTTGACATAATGCATACATATCTCAAATTTTCGGACCAATTATGAACAATTTCCTCCTTTAAATAGAATGTTGAAAGTATTTAATTACTTCAATGATAAATATATGAATTTGTTTGATCATAGTATAAATTTATCAAGTAAATTCAAGTCAACTTATTGAAAACTTTGAAAACCGATGAAGATGCTGTTCATCCACTTGAGCTATGATTATTGAAAATATATATGTATTGCCAGTCGCTTGCGTTACTTTCGGATAAAGATAAAGTGAGATCGTGAGATATTGGGCCAGCTGATTCCATTCCCTGAAGGAAAAGCATTGATTTGTAACGATCTTAATAGGATTGATCTATGCAGGTTATTACAATTTCTCTTCATTTCTCTCGTTAAATTTTTCGCACATTTTTGACATGTGTGTTGTGTTTAAAACGCCAATATTATTCACTTGGTACATATCTATTTTAAAACTTAAATCCGGATGTGTTTATATTGAATTTGTATAATTTACATCAGGATTTAAGTTTTAGTCTGAAATCTGGATGTATCGAGTGAATAATATGACGGTAAGTGATTCTTATGTAAATAAAACTATTTGAAGTAGTTACATTAAAAAGTTTTTTATTTGTAAAGTAAATATTATTGGTATATAGATTTAATAAAGGGAATGCATTTTATTTACGAACTTAAACAAATATTAGAAGTTAGTGCTTTAAATAAAATTCCACCGATTAAAAAAGTATAGTTTATTATAATATACTGGTTTATTTCTAAAAAATTGCGGTGAAATTTAAAGCACGATATGTAGGTAGGTACTTAAAAATTATATTTTCAATTCTAAATTAAAGCTAACTTAGTCTGTTATTAAACGACACCAATTTTTAAGCTTCGGTTTCTCTTTTGATTTACTTTCGGTTGCAAAGATGCTTTTAAACACTGCCAGCCTTATTTATTAGATTTCACTAATACTCGTTTCAACCTCGGAATAGTTAAACCGAGTCGAAGCACTTACTCCGTCATAACGCCACGTCAAACGGTTTTAGCTACACCCTCCTTATGTCAAATTTATTATGAAAAAAACCAATCTCTCTGGTTATTATAATATGGGATTAAACGAGTTTTGTACTGCAATTAAAGCGTTTAAAGAATTTAAATCATTTATAAATGCAAAATAACGATCCATTTTGCCTTACAATTAGTAACAAACGGATAAAGAAAACTTCTTCTACACTCCTTTTTAGTTACTAAATGTCATGTCATTTAGATACTAAAACGGCTTTACTACGGCTTTAACCTACTATGTACCAGTTTTAGCTTACTCCGCCTCTAATCATCGTTTATTTTTTATAAATAAGTTTTTCAAGATTAGAGGCGAAGTAAAGTCGGAGTAAATTTAGTCCGTCGCTAAAACGACTTAATAAATAAGAATTTGTTTGACGTGGCGTAAAGACGGAGTAAGTGCTTCTACTCGGTTTAACTATTCCGAGGTTGAAACGAGTATTAGTGAAACCTAATAAATAAGGCTGTGCGATTTTTAATAGATGTTAACTTTGTTAAATGGAAAGGAAACATTTATCTACACTCTTTACTGAGCTTATGTCTCGAATAATAATATAAAACGCGATAACTTTGCAATTTTTCCAATCTACGGACGGCTTAAAAATCGCAAGGTGAAATTGCATCGTTTAAAAGTAGTTTTATCTAAATAACTAATGAGGCCAAATATTTAAATCTTTTATTGAACTATTCGTTTACGTCGCAATTCTTCAATATTGGCCTTTGAATAATTAAGAATTTCCATTAAAACTTCATCGGTATGTTGTCCCAAACAAGGTGGTGCTGTGCGGGCATCATTCATGGCTCCACTAAACTTAACAGGAGGCCCTACTACTTTTACACTATCATCCAACGGATGCGGCAATGTTTTCACCAATCCTATTTCTTGTATATGTTTATCGGCAAAAACCTCCGGTATATTGTTTACAGGCCCAACCGGAAAGGGAGCCCTTTCAAATTTTTCCATCCAATAGTCTGACGAGTTTCGAGCAAACTCAGAAGATAGACGTTCAATAAGTTCTTTTCTATTACGTACCCTATCTTGATTAGTTTTAAATTTTGGGTCTTCATTTAACCCATCCAATGACATTAAACTACAAAGAACTTTGAATTGTTCATCACTACCAGTACCAACGGTAAGATAACCTGTCGTTGTTTTAAATGCTTGATAAGGCACAATACTAGAATGTGCTGTTCCCCAGCGGTCTGCGCTCATTCCCCCATTTAAATAATTACTTGCGACATTTATCAGCATAGCGACTTGAGTTGAGAATAAATTAACATCGATTTTCTGTCCAACACCAGTGCGCTGTCTTTGTAAGAGTGCAGCTAAAATCGCCCCATGAGCGTAAAGACCGGTTGCTACGTCAGTCACTGCAACACCAACTTTACTAGGAGGTCCTTCCCTTTCACCAGTTATGTGCAAAAGTCCGCCGATCGAAGCCGCAATCACGTCGTAACCAGGTCGATTCTTATAAGGGCCCTCCGACCCATAGCCCGTGAGTGAACAATACACCAAACCGGGTGCCACTTTATTGATGCTATCGAAGTCCAATCCATATTCCGATAGTTTGCCAGGTACGTAGTTCTCAACTAACACATCACACTTGACAGCTAAATCACGTATAATATGAGCACCTTTTTTTATGTCTATACACGCGCTTTTTTTATTGCGATTTGATGCCAAAAAGTAGACGGCGTCCTTGGAATTTTTCAAAAACGGTGGCCCCCACTTGCGAGATTCATCACCACTCCCAGGTCTTTCGATTTTTATTACTTCGGCACCAAGATCGGCCAAAATCATAGTGCAAAACGGGCCAGCAATAATTCGTGTCAAATCGAGAATACGAACACCCTTGAGGGGATGTGCATCGTTAATGTCATTAGTGCTGGAGCTGTCATATGATATCGATTGAAGTTTATTCCAAAAGTGCGCACCCTGGCGTTGGGAGAGTTTTAAAAAACGCGATCTCACGACAAACATAATATTGGAATTTAATTAATTAAAGAACTGGTAGGTACCTAATTATGGTTAAGAACAGAAAGTTTGACTTTGAAAAATTCCACGCACATACACATCTGACATCTGTTTATCTGCAAGTTATTTGGATTACTAAATGAATTCGGTTCAAACTAAACGATGAAGAGGGTATGAATACGAACGATAACAATAGATACACAGTGGAGCTAGATAGATTTAAAACTGGAAAGGTATTAGCCATCATCACAGTTCCAACTATCTATCGACCTCGGTCACATCAGCCGTGTTTTATTATCTACGGATCTAGATCGGGATCATCTTTTAACACGTAATGCAACAACAACTTTGGATCCTGCTCTGTATCTGGATCTATTTTAAAGATCCGAAAATTAGTTTTAACTCTGGCGAGTAGACGGCTCTTTAGTCGGTAGGGAGTACAAACTGTAGTGTAAAGAAAGAAGACGTATCTATATGAAAAATAAACAAACATAAGGAAAAAAGAGATGAATATACAACACTGTTGTCATTATGGATCTGTATCGTTTTATTTTCATGGGATGATCCTGATCCAGATCCGTAGATAATAAAACACGGCCATCGTGAATGTTTACCTAAATGTTAAAATAATTGTCACTTCCATTACTAAATTAAATTTATGCTTAACATGCTTTGATTTTTATTTTATGTTTATAAGAATATTCATAGGCAAAAAAAAAACACTTATCTGTTATTTTACTATTTATTCCCACATTGTCATATACCATACCCCACTGTGCATGGGAAATCAAACAAATAAAAATGCAAGTATGTATGTAGGTATACCGTATACGTCACACGATCATATCTGGATTTTTAGCTTATCACAAGAGGGAGAGAAATATTTATTTTAGCTCTTGAATTAAATAAACAAGTTTCTTTTGTTTATGTTTGAAAATAAGAGAGAGAGGAGAATAATTTGAAATGTTAGTAGTTGTATTATAGAAAGAATATCATATTATGGGCAAGTCTGTAGCACATTCTAATTTTGGTATTTGTGTTAAAAAACGTACAGCGTCCGCGTCCGTTTTTTTTATTTGTGATATATTATATGTAGGTACTATACATAATATGGCAAGTTATGGATTCGTAAAAAAAACCAACTCTAGATTTTGATCAAACTTGACATCACGATAATAACGAAGACGAAAAAAATAGTTCTCCCAATTCTGTGCGTCTGTATGTCTGTCCATTTGACTGGCCAGCAGCCTAATCGGGTGTGTCGATTTTCTTTAAACTTACGCCCATATTATTCACTCGATAAATACAGATTGAAACATAAATCCGGATGTATTTACATTGAATTTGTATACTTTACATCTAGGATTTAAATTTTAATCTGGATTTATGGAGTGTATAATATGGGCGTTATTATCTAGGGTTTTTGGACATTCCCTTGACACGATTTTTTAGAGCCCAAAATAACGGTACCTGTCGTAAAAAAATTTTCAAGCAATTAATCAAAATCTTATTTTTCTCAAAAATATTCCCATATAATAAAAAAAAAACAAAAGTTTTGTTTACGTATATGTAGACTACCTTTAAATGAAACCTCCAATAGAACCATTTTTTTGATTTTCGATTTTCTCAAAACTGGTTCTGATTTTGATAATTTTTTTTTTCTAAACGACTCGGCTGATTTTAATCAAATGACATTAACATTTACATATTTTACATTTTAGATAAAAATTATTCTTATAACCAAAAATACAAGTGTTAAAAAAGTTATGGAAAATCTTATTTTTCTTGCAAACGACTTGTACGATTTTGATTAAAATTTTGTGAGCTAATATCAATACGATGTCAAATCAGTTTCAGAGTATTGATTTTTTTAAATTGTAAAATTGATCTTTGGTTTAAATTTAGAACGGTTTTAATCCAATTCACATAGGTCTAAAAATGCGGTTAGTATATGAATATTGGGAATGCTCTCTTTTTTTTAATTTACAGTATGGACATCCTATAATAGATACAACTTCAACCATTGTGGCACAAAGTTCCTTTTGGGTTGAAAGTTCTTCCGTGACAACTTCTTAGGTACTAATTTCTGGTATTCTGACTGTCAGAAACGGAAGTTGTTCGTTGGTTAGTTGCAGTTGTTATGAGATGCGGCTTCGATTTGGGGAGGAACAGATGGTAAAAACCTCGTAGCTTCATCTATTGTTGGTTTGTGTTATCGTCGCATCCAATTTCGCCCAGAAAATATTCCAACTAGATTTTATTTTCCACATTCTCCTTTTTTCTCTTTTGAGGTGAGTGGGGAATGTGACGCAACGACACTCTTGACAGCTTCCTTCATTTCTGTTCCTCTTTCTTGAATTTTTTTTTGAGCAGCATTTTTTCGCACGTAGCGGTTTTTGGTCCATCTAAACCTGATTGACAAAATATTTTAATTTTAATATTAAGCACACGCTGTGATTAAAGTTTAATTCTTTCTTTCTTTCATTCGAACTCACTTTTTAGACCCTGCGCTATTCAACTCTAGGGTAATCTGCTTTCAAAAAGTACATATCGTTTCTTTGTTTTCTTTGACGAAATCCCTGGCGATTTCAGGGTTTTCCTGCATTTTGTTAAGAAGCATATCACTTTGCTTGTAATTAATTGATTTGCTCCTAAAATATAACAGAGAAAGCGTAGTTTCTTTTCTGGCAGGACCAAATTTCGAAAAGAATGACGTTCCGGTAGTTTGAAAGACTTAAATCCTGTTAAAAGTTGTATTACTTATGCTGGCTTTCCACTTAGGTAGGGGAGAGAGGGGCAAGAAGGACCACTTAAGCTTTATACACTTCTAACTTTTTTGCTTTTCCTAAAAACCAAACAGAATTCCTTGCAAATGAGAGTGTTATCTTTAAACTACACTATACTAAAGAATCAAAACAATTTAATGAGGATATATAAAGCTATAACCAAATATACAACCTCATTTCAAAAGTCTGTTTTGCCCCACTAGCGGGGCAAAAAGGACCTTTGAATGGTGCAAAATAAACCACTATATTCCCATCTTCCTGCCTTTTTTGTTTCTCCACTAAAAGACAAAAAAAGTATACAATCGTTTCTTATAAATATATTTTATTGGAAGTAAAAATAATATTGCATCAAAAACAACTTAAGTATTAAAAAGAATTAATAAAATCAAAGAAAGCTTTACAACAGTAACAAAAAAAAATGAAAATAAACTACAACAATATAAAAAACAAAAACAATACTTCACTAAACTAAAAATAATAAAAATACATTATCAAAAACTTGTGATCATTGAAAATAAAGACAGTTTTTTATTGCAACCAATTTTCGCCAGAACGTCGTTGTCCAGAACGTCGTGGGGCAAAACGGACTGGTAGTCTTTTTTGTCCCATAGTGTTCTGGTTCATTTTACCCCACAAGCAGTTTTTTTATAATTTTGTTTTTCTTTATTTCACTAGGATATCCTTACATTTATATCCGTTTAATCCAGTTGAAGAGAATGACCATAAGCAGTGCACAAGGAACTAAATTGAAATTAGATGCAAACTTTATCACTGGTTTCGTTTCGCGAAGAGGACGTTTTTTATCAAAACGGTTGTTTTCATGGTTTCATGATTTAAACTGAAACTAACTTCACTCTTTCAACGAAACTAAAGGATGTGTTCGAAAAGTAGGTTTTTTATAAGTTCTTATCACTCGAATTCAGGTGGAGTTAAAAATAAAGCTAAAAATCGATTTGGTCCTTTTTACCCCGGGGTCCTTTTTGCCCCTCTCTCCCCTACCCTTTTCCAAGAGATAAGATAGTGCAGCTGATAATAAGAGAACCGACCGTAAACATGCAGAAACCTAGAAAAAAATAGAAATTTTAAGTAAAATTTAAGTTTCTATCTACTTTTTCTTTATAACAATTTGGTGTAAATAATTTTGAAATTCAGAACAATTTGGTATAAATGAGTTTGAAACGGGTTGGGTAGGATTAATAGCATTTCAAAATCTCCCATTATAAAAATCTCACATTTCGCATACCGGAATTTCGAAATTTATAATCTTGGCGAGATTTTCTAATTGAGAGAGAGATTTTCGCTATACATGATTTATTCTAAAAGTCATTCATTCATTTAGTCGTACCTACCACTCCCAGTTAAAACCCATCTAAAATAAGTAACCTTATAAGAGTTTTGAAGAACATAGTACCTATTAAGTATGTGTATATTAGACAAACTAAACTTAGGTCTTTCATTTCGTCTGCCTTATTATTGTAGTTTGTTCCAGACGGAATCTTTAGCTATTAAAGAAGTTTTATCTTGGCTTAAAGAAAACGTGATATCATCAACGAATAACCGCATCCGCTGGCTCAGAAGCGCTCTAATCATTTTAAATCTACACATTTGGTGTGTTCAGAAAAATGAGATCTCAGAGATTTTTCTCACTCAAAAAGTGAACAAGCGAATCCAAGATTTTTTTCCTCAGAATTTTGACTAAAAAACTGAGAAATTTTGGTGAGGAATCCTGTTCAGGTAACTGAGATAGCTGAGATCTCCGAGATCTCATTTTCCTGAACATGCCTATTAGCTACGTATCGATCCGATGCCGATTCGAATCGATTTTTCGATGTAGACGTTGCGTTGCGGTATAAAAATTCTGATGTTGTACGTACCATACCACGAGTAAAAATTTCAATTAACTTTATCAATGCGAGAAGTGAAATTAATACAATTTCTAATTAATGCAAAAGACACACATAGTGCATTTTTGTACAAAAAATCTTAAGCATTAAAGCTCTACTTACTTATTTATTTTCATCAGTTAAAGCTTTCAAACTCAAATAGACTTACATGTATGTATGTATTAATATGTACATTTTGTAAATAAAAACAATTACCCATGTAAAGTACATATTTCTCAAGAAATTATTTTACCAAGTTAAGGGTCGTTCTTTTAACGACATTTTCAAAGTCAAAAAAATAGTTTTATATATTTCATGAAAACTTTTTTATCGTCTCAGAAACTTGATCTAAAAACCAAAAACTATTATCTAGCTTTAATGTCTCAAAGGTATTTAACCCCAAAAGTTAATTTGTCATTGTCATTCATTTACTAGTCGTAATTACAAATTACAATGAATTTACCTGATGTCATTTATATAAATCTTTAATTTTGATACAACAAAAAAAATTGAAATTTAGAGATTCATCTTTTTATGGGGTTATTCTAATTCGTTTTTGTGGAAAGTTTTTCTCGGTGATGTTAATGAATGAATGCACATGATTCTTAGCCTTGAATGCCTGGGTATATGTAGTATGTAGTTACCTTATATCATTAAATGTCTAGGGGGTTATGCTTTCGTCACTGCCACTGTTTAAAAAAACACTCCCTTATTCCATTTAATTTGTTTTGATAGATATAGAATCTCCAAGTTTTTTGTTTGATGAATCTTATGGATTTACCACGAAATCTCGAAACCAATAATCTAGAAAGCGAAAATCTCGAAAGTAAAAATCTCGAAAACAAAAATCTAGAATTGAAAAAATCTCGAAAAAAAAATTTAGAAAGCAAAATCTAGAAAAAAAAATCTCGAATGCAAAAATCTAAAATTAATAATAATTATAACCATCCACCCAAGTGGGACCCAAACCCCAAAAATTTTTTTTGGGACTTATGTATGTTCCAAAAAATATTTGGGGCTTGGGTCCCACTTGGGTGGATGGTTATTATTATTATTAATTCTAGATTTTTGCATTCGAGATTTTTGTCATTCGAGATTATGTCATGATCCCGAATCTTATGTATTAAAAGATTCGAAAAAAATCGATTTAATTTTACTCTAATGTGGAATTCCTTTCAACAAAAGAATCGAATTTTTTTCTAAAAGGATCGTTTTTTTTCTGAACAATTCGAATTTTTTCTGTCAAAACAAATCTTGCTAATTTTGCAAGATTCAAGAAAGATTGGGTGCGTTCAATCGATTACGTTTTACATCTGAATTTTCAGATTTCTGAATTTTTGGAGCTTCTGATTGGCCAGCTGTCATAAAAAAAAAGTTAGATGACTTTTAGTGACTTTTAGTTACGTTTAGTTACGTTTCATCTCAATTTTCAGACAAGAAATTCTCATCTGAAAATTCAGATGAAAGTTGTTTGTGGTGGGGGAGGTGCCAAAAGCACACATAAAAGCTGTCGTCGTCATTATCATCGCCGCCTAAAAATATTGTAACGAAAACACCCAACGAACAAACCTAAGATCAACAATGCCAAATTAAAAGATTCTTTCTGATTGGTCAACCAATAGGAAATACCCTTCTATCGACAAAATTACAAAAACTCAAAAGGCTGACGGTGTATGGAAAAAGGTGGAAGGCAGCGGTCGCAATTTAGCCGTGGAAAAATCACAAATTTTTAAACGTAATACAAAATTTATAACAAATACATTAATAAAGTAATTCATGAAAAATTCACTAAATAAATTGCCGAGTTTTTATTCAATGTTTTTTCGCCACAGTAACAATTTTAAAAATTTTGTGTTTAGAAATTAAAACTACAAACGTGTGCGCCGCTGCCTTCGAATTAAAAGTCAATCAAAACCATCGCCATCCAATTGAATTGGAACTAAACCAAAAGCTTTAATTGCCAATCAAGATCGTACTTGGGAAGTTTTGTTGAAAAGCTGATGTTAAGTGTCGCCATCCATGCCACAAAGGAAATAAAAACGCTATCAGATCAAGTCGCTGCAGCCAACAAGCTGCAGCAAATCTGTAAGTATCTATTGCACAAATTCATCAAGAAAAGATTATTGCCCAAACTCTTTATAGAGCGTGCCGAGCTGCAATACACTATAATTGGTGCATTCATTGCCCGGATATTCACTGGTATCGATTGGTTCTCCTTTGGCCGAGTTCGTGTCGTAGCAAGTCGATACAAAGGGACTACGCATTAGAACGGCATATGCCTATAGGAAACAACGGTGCTCACGACTGAAACGTGACAATAACAACAACAATTACCGCCAGTTAACAGTGCCTTGATGCACAAACAGTTGCAAATTTATCAAGTGGATTATATGCCAGCCGCCACGAGTCAAATTTTAAAATAGTATTACACCGGACACTTAAGTAGTCCACGGATTTGTTTCCTGAAAATAAAGTTGCTAGTTTGGATTGCTATTAAAATAATTAAGTTCCCAGTTAGGTATACTTGCTGCTCGGAATTTGCCACGAAATTATTTAAGTTCCCTACTGGAATAATTGTTGAAGTACTGTGTGTATTTTTCCAACTCGGATTTCATCATTGACAAGGAAAGGCTACCGACCAGTGGATGCTCATCGTTGGATAAAAAACAGATAAGCCAAAACTGCAGCAGTAAATTTAGTGAACGAAAATTGAAATTAAAATATAACTTGCCAGGATTCCCAATAAAGGGAAACCCGAGTACAGTTTATGCCGTCACCGCCTCGCAGCAGTAACAGGTCCAACCGAGGCAAGCCCCCCTCACGTTTTGGTGCTACGCTAAGGGACAAAATGGATAGGCCACAACAGCAGCCAGCGCAGTCAGTGCAACCACCATCAGTGCAACCACCACCAGTACAACCGCCACCCGTGCAACAGCAGCCAGCACAGTCAGTGCAACCGCCAACGCCAGTACAACCGCCGCCCGTGCAACAGCAGTCAGCACAGTCAGTGCAACCGCAGCCAGCACAACCAGTGCAACAGCCACAGGAGGTACAACAAAGTCAACTATTAACGGCCCTGGTAGCGCAAATCCAGGCGCTTAAAGGGTCGGTTGACCAACTGCGATACAACACTAGCATCAATCAAGTTGAGACACAACGCCTAAGGGAAACAATAGATCAGCAGACTGGAGGACAGCTTCTTAATATGAATATAGTTGAAGCCGGCCACATAGAAGACATCCAGTCAACAACATCGCAGATAACAACAGCACCAACACGAACGTTGCAGCCATTTAAAAAATTGTATGATTTGCCAAATTTTAATGGAAAACCGGAAGAGTGGCCCCTATTTTTGGCCACCTTTGAAGAAACCACTGCCAACTTTGGATATTCTGCGATGGAAAATACGATACGTCTACAGAGATGTCTTCAAGGAGAGGCTAAAGAAGCTGTTTTAGCATTACTGATTCATCCCAACAATGTGACACAAGTCATAGAAACATTAACCTTTCGATTTGGCCGTCCGGAGTTGATGGTGAGAACTCAACTCAACAAGGTGCAAATATTTCCGGCTATTAGCGAGGCTCGTATCGAAAGCCTTATTCCGTTTGCAACCATGGTTGAAAATGTTGTTGCTTTTCTGTCATCGGCAAAATGCGAACACCACTTGTCTAATCCAATGCTTTTGGAAGAACTAGTTATGAAGTTGCCGTCGTCAAGAAGGTTCGAGTGGGCTAAGAAAGCACTGGAAATTTCAACATATGTGACAATCAAAGATTTTGCGACATGGTTGAATGAACAGGCGAGAATAATACAGCTGATGCCACAGTCAAGTGCTCCTGGAACTGCAAGAAGTCAGACATTTCATCCAAAAAGAATGATGCATACCAATGAGAAGAATGAGATATCGTCAAAGGATTTCGTAAAGGCACGGTGTGTAGGTTGTGGAGGCAATCACCAGCTGATGGATTGTGATTCCTTTCGAAATTCATCCAACAACGACCGATGGAAGTTAGTCAAAGATAAACATCTATGCTTTTCGTGTATGAAAACAGGCCATGGAACAGCAACATGCCGAACAAAAAGGAAGTGCAAGGTGAGTGGTTGTGGTAAATTTCACAACAAACTTCTTCACGGAACCACAAACCCGCCGCCAACAAGGACAGCTGTAAACAATTCATCATTAACAGAATCTCAACCAGAAGCCGGAGCTGATCAGTCATCGATTCGCATGCACACCTGTCAAACACAAGTCACTGATGGACAATTATTTCGAATTGTGCCAGTAAAACTGTCAGGTCCAAGAGGTGACATAGAAACGTACGCGATGTTCGACGAAGGTTCATCAATCACTATTTTGGAGGAAACAGTGGCAGACAAGCTAGGACTTAAGGGCCAATCACAACCATTAACTTTACAGTGGTATGGGACTCAAGTTGTGACTGAACCGTCACGAAAGGTTGCCTTTGAGGTTAAAGGGGTCGGTGAAGGTGACGTTAGTTTTGCGGTGAGAAACGTAAGGACAATTAAAGATTTGAGTTTGCCCAGCCAATCATTCAACAAAATTAATTATGAACACCTGAAAGATGTTCCGGTGAGGGACTACAGTGATGCAAAACCGGTACTTATGATTGGTTTGGATAATTGCCATCTGGGAGTCGCCAGAGAAGTCAAGGAGGATAAAAAGGATAACAGAATCATTGCTGCTCGTACCAAGCTAGGATGGGTAGCCTATGGGCCCCAACATGGTAATAATGCCAATTTGCCGGTGGTAATGCACATAAGAGAAAGGGAGACACTCAGACAGCTAGATCAATTGGTGGATGAATATTTAATGTTGGAAAGTCTTGGTGTGCAAAAAACAGAAGCAGTTTTAGAATCCAGTGATGACATAAGAGCCAGAGAAATGCTAGAAAAATTAACGAGGCGTGTAGGAAACCGGTTCGAAACAGGTCTATTGTGGCGACAAGATAATATTGTCCTGCCAGACAGCTTTAAGATGGCTATGAGACGCCTTCATAACATAGAGGCAAAAATGAAAAAAGACCCAGAGTTTGCCTCACAATACAAGGCTCAAATGAAAAGCTATATGGAGAAAAATTATGCCAGACAACTAGATCCTGAGGAAGTCCACTCTAGCAACAACCAAATATGGTATTTGCCACATTTTGGCGTAACCAACCATCACAAGCCAGGAAAAATAAGGATAGTTTTTGACGCCGCCGCGGAAGTTGAAGAGATCTCTCTTAATTCACTGCTACTCAAAGGGCCAGAACAAGCCAAGCCGCTCTTATCAGTGTTGTTCCAGTTTCGTCAAGGAGTAGTTGGTGTTGTCGCAGATATACAAGAGATGTTCTCACAAGTCAAGATTCGTCCAGCTGATCAGGTGTCACAAAGATTTTTGTGGAGAAATGGTGAGATAGACCAGCCTGTTAAAACGTACGCCATGACGTCAATGATTTTTGGAGCTGCTTGCTCGCCGTGTTCTGCGGAATACATCAAAAACAAAAACGCCAAGGAATTCGAGAAGGAGTTGCCGGAAGCTGTCAGAAGAATAATTGATAACCATTATGTGGATGATTATGTTTGCAGCTTTAAAAGCGAGGCCGAAGCTGAACGGATTAGTATGGAAGTACAACAGGTTCATGCGGAGGGTGGATTTAGGCTTCGTAGCTTTCTAAGTAATAAGAAAATAATACAAAGTAAACTTAATGGTTCTTCCTGCCCACGTCTATCATCAGTCAACCTGAAGTCGAACAAAGAAGTGGAGAAAGTACTGGGAATGTATTGGGACACCGAAGACGATACCTTTCGATTTCAACTCAAGTTCCATAAAATAGCAAAAGACGTTCTAGAAGCGGAGAAGCCACCAACAAAAAGAGAAATGTTAAGCATAGTAATGTCGGTATTTGACCCATACGGGTTTTTAGCAGACTTTCTCATTTTCTCTAAGATACTTTTACAGAACACCTGGAAAACTGGTATGGGATGGGATGATCCATTGCCATACAATATTTACTGTCAATGGAAACTGTGGTGGAAAGAAGTTGCAAACGTTACACGATTCCACATAAATCGATGTTACTCTCAAAATATCCAACATGCACGCGCAATCGAATTACACATATTCACAGATGCCAGTGAAAGTGCTTTCGCAGCAGTTGGGTACTTTCGTATCCTGTATGAAAATTCAGTCGATATTGCCTTCGCCTTCGGAAAAACAAGATGTGCACCCAAGAAACTTCTGTCCATACCCCGCCTGGAATTACAAGCCGCAGTATTAGGAAGTCGTCTACAGACATCGATTCAAAACGGTCATAGCTTCAAGATATCTCGCGTTGCCTACTGGAGTGACTCAAAAACTACGCTTTGGTGGATTAGATCTCCACATCGTCGATTCAAACCATTTGTGGCACACAGAGTAGCAGAAATCCTGGATACTTCGAATTCGTCAGATTGGAATTGGATTCCGACGGAATTAAATGTAGCAGACGCCGGTACCAGGGCTATCAGCCCTCCGAAATTCGTGGAAAATAATCGATGGCTGACAGGGCCAGAATTCCTCCGTCTTCCTGAGCATCAATGGCCTAAAGATCCCACTATAAATGTTCCAGACAAACTTGATGAAGAACTACGCGCAAAAATGCTTCATATAAATCAGGCAAGTAACCTTATAATTAAATTTACAAATTTTTCTTCGCTGTCCAGATTGAGACGAACTCTAGCCTGGGTAATGCGTTACATTTGTTCACTGCTAAGACGAGCAAGGGAAAATATAGCCGTACGGAAACTTCCTCGAGGACAAGTCGCAGAAATTAGTCCAGCCAAAGGCAATTCTGGATCACAACACCACCAACTCGATCAAAGAGACGCATTAACAGCTGCAGAAATCAGTTCAGCCGAAAGATATTTATGTAAACAAGCTCAAATCCAGGCCTTTAGAGAAGAAAGAATAGCACTTAAGATGGGAAAGCAAATTTCTAAGAAAAGTGCAATCTATCAGTTGGCGCCACAACTAGACCAAGACGATTTATTACGACTAAGTGGAAGAATTGATGCTGCTAATTGTCTGTCAACAAATGCAAGAAGACCAATCATCCTACCACAGAATCATGCCTTTACCGACCTAGTAGTAAGCCACTATCATCGGTTATTACATCATCAAAATGACGCGTTAATCATCAACGAAATCCGCCAACGTTACTGGATTACGCATATCCGGTCAGTGCTTAAACGTAATAAGAAGAATTGCCAAAGATGCAAAATTGCCAAAGCTAAACCTGCGACCCCACTTATGGGACAGCTTCCACCAGACCGTTTGACGCCGTACGTACGTCCCTTTACATACACCGGCTTAGACTATTTTGGGCCGCTACAGGTATCCATAGGTCGAAGAAGAGAGAAGCGATGGGTGGCATTGTTTACCTGCCTTACAATAAGAGCCATCCATTTAGAAGTAGCGGGAGACTTGTCCACCGATGCCTGTATACTTTGCCTGAGGAATTTCATCAATCGTCGCGGAGTTCCAGTCCGTATACGAAGTGACAATGGAACAAACTTTATTGGGGCCAAAAAAGAGCTTGGACGAGAAGCGGAATTGTTTGACACTGATCGTATCCAAAATGAAATGACGACTAGAGGAATTGAATGGAAGTTTTCATGTCCCTTAAACCCTAGTGAAGGAGGCATATGGGAACGTATGGTGCAGTCAGTAAAGAAGGTGCTAATGGTGACACTCCGAGAAGAAGCACCGCGTGTGGAAACACTCCGAAGTTTACTAATCGAAGCCGAAAACATAGTCAACTCTAGACCGTTAACTGAACTACCATTGACATCAGAAGAGGATGAGCCACTCACACCCAACCATTTCTTAATTGGAAGTGTGAACTCCACTCAGACACCGCACCTGGAAGACACGCCAATATGTTGCCGAAAACAGTGGAGGATATCCCAGCAGTTGAAAAACAGATTTTGGAAGAGATGGATACAGGAATACCTTCCGATGTTAACCAAACGCAGCAAGTGGCATGAGAGAGTAAACCCTCTTAAAGTGGATGACCTAGTCATAATCTGTGATGCAAGCCAGCCTCGGAATAGATGGCAACGAGGAAGAATCGCCCGTGTGTATCCAGCGGCAGATGGACAAGTAAGAAGCGCCGATGTGAAAACAACACACGGAACACTTCGTCGACCAGCATCGAAACTTGCCGTACTTCAAGTTAATGGTGAATCACTTCGAGGATTCACGGAGGGTGGGATGTCGTCGTCATTATCATCGCCGCCTAAAAATATTGTAACGAAAACACCCAACGAACAAACCTAAGATCAACAATGCCAAATTAAAAGATTCTTTCTGATTGGTCAACCAATAGGAAATACCCTTCTATCGACAAAATTACAAAAACTCAAAAGGCTGACGGTGTATGGAAAAAGGTGGAAGGCAGCGGTCGCAATTTAGCCGTGGAAAAATCACAAATTTTTAAACGTAATACAAAATTTATAACAAATACATTAATAAAGTAATTCATGAAAAATTCACTAAATAAATTGCCGAGTTTTTATTCAATGTTTTTTCGCCACAGTAACAAAAGCTGAACTTTATAATTTTCGTCTTGTTGGTGGTTGATTTTTTTAGTTTTTGTCATGAAAATTCAATACTTATTTAAATGAACGAACTTTTTGTTTATTGTTTAGTGAATTTTTAAATCAACAATTTTTTAATTGATGTTTGGAAAGTTTTTCTATGTTTTTGTAAGTCATACATATCAATAAAAGGACTTTTAATGAAGGTAATGAAACCTGTTGCTGATTTAGTTACATATATTTTCATCCTCACAACTACTCACTCTCAATGTTTAAATTACAAATGTAATTAAAGTTCTATTTTATTTCGCTTCAATGTAAATCCTTTAGGTAAATGCAGGAATTTGACACAATGACTTTCGACTGAAAATTCACATTTTTTTTGCGTTCAACGACATAAATTCAGAAATCTGAAAATTCAGATGTTAAGCTTTTTTTATTGAACCCGCCCATTTACACCGATTTGCACACACACTTGCAAGGTTTGAAATTTCTAAAATGTCAATATGAAAACAAATTGTGTTTTTGGTTGCAACGAATTTTCGGTGAATTTTATAGTAAATATTTGTGCCTTGTTTTTCAATTAATAATAATAATAATTTCCAAATTGAATATTTTCTGGAAATTTTACTTCAAAATTGGTGCTGTCTGGTGCCACACAAACAATCCCAAAAAAAAATCGATTCTTTTCTTCTTTTCGTATTCCTTTCAACGACAGAAAAAATTCGATTCTTTTTAGAAAAAAATTCGATTCTTTTGTTGAAAGGAATTCGACATAAGTGAAATTCTATGTTCGAAATAATTCTAAACCTCAATTCGTTCTCAAAAATTTCGCAATTACTTCCAAGCATGTATTTTAAATTGTGTTTTGAAAAGTGAAATTACATTGCGGATGAAAACAGGTGCAATGTTTTTGGCGTTTTTAAAGGAAAAAAGGAAGTTAAATTCTAGAGAAAAAACTAGTCGAACAACTTTTAAAGAAAAATCTTAAGCTAAGTACAGACGATTGTCAGATCTTACAATATTGTCCGATATGTCAGTAAAAAACTGTTCCAAATGTCTTACAATCGTCTGAACACACAATTTTGTCTTACAATATTGTCAGAAACGCCATTGTCAGACGACATTCTGACAAAAAATTGTCAGGTACAATCGTCTGAACACACAATTTTTATCATTGTCAGTCGATTAGGGCATTGTCAGACTCATTGGTCATTGTCAGATGTTTTCATTGAAAACATCTTACAATTGCTGACAATTTCTTCATTGTCCGAAATGTCAATGAGTTGGTTAAAGAAAAATAAAAAAAGAGCTGACAATCAAATTGTCAGACTTTGGGAAGAAATCTACCAACCGTGTGAACGGACAATTTTTCATTGGGCGGGTTCAATAAAAATAGCTTAACATCTGAATTTTCAGATTTCTGAATTTATGTCGTTGAACGCGAAAAAAATCTGAAATTTCAGTCGAAAGTCATTGGGCCCTACTAATAATCAAATTTAGCGACGACTTAAATATTTCAGTAAAATTAACCTTAATTCCAAATAATGCACCATTCATGTAATGTTTAATTTTTTGAAGTCCATTCCATATATGATTCATTATTAAGAGTCCACTTGAATATTAAGGTCATACTATATATGGTTTATTAGCTAGAGCCCATTCTATTATGGTCCATTTTACTGAAATATTTAAGTCGTCACTAAATTTGATTATTGGTAGGGCCCATTATGTCAAATTCCTGCATTTACCTAAAGGATTTACATTGAAGCGAAATAAAATAGAACTTTAATTATATTTGTAAATTAAACATTGAGAGTGAGTAGTTGTGAGGATGAAAATATATGTAACTAAATCAGCAACAGGTTTCATTACCTTCATTAAAAGTCCTTTTATTGATATGTATGACTTACAAAAACATAGAAAAACTTTCCAAACATCAATTAAAAAAATTGTTGATTTAAAAATTCACTAAACAATAAACAAAAAGTTCGTTCATTTAAATAAGTATTAAATTTTCATGACAAAAACCAAAAAAATCAACCACCAACAAGACAAAAATTATAAAGTTCAGATTTAAGGTGTGCTTTTGGCACTTCCCCCACCACAAACAACTTTCATCTGAATTTTCAGATGAGAATTTCTTGTCTGAAAATTCAGATGAAACGTAAATAAACGTAACTAAACGTAACTAAAAGTCACTAAAAGTCATCTAACTTTTTATGACAGCTGGCCAATCAGAAGCTCCAAAAATTCAGAAATCTGAAAATTCAGATGTAAAACGTAATCGATTGAACGCACCCATTGTAAGAAATATGTCAATTGTCAGCTACCCTTCAAGCAAATTCAATGACCCAACGTTGTCGGTCTTTCTTGGATCATTTCAAAACGGAGTGTCATACCCACATAAGCACATTTTTTGTATGTATATGCATGCAAAAAAAGAACGAAAATCGAGAGTACTTCTTTTTATTAAGAAAGAGAGAATGTATGCAATACCCTAATGGTGAGTTTCTTTTTATGGACTGAAAACAAAGGAGAAGACAACAAAATCAATTAACTTTTTTCAATGTGTTCACGTTCGTGCCCAGCGCAACAGTTTAATAAAAATTTCCTACTGAAAGAAAATCAATTTAAAATCAAAAGTTGATTATTTAATTATTAAATACAAAATAAATCGTGGTGTTTCATTTATATACAAACGATAGAAGAAAATAAATTGCATAATATTCTTCAACTACAAAACGCCTGTATCGTTCGTTCATTTTTTGGATCCGTTCTGGATTCCATTTGGTTTCGGTTCTCGCTGAGTATGGTGAAATGGGAAGCTCTCTCTCTCACAATACATGCACAAAATGAGTCCGTGGTGATTCTAATTTCCATACTAATTTGAGCCGACAAACGCAGTTTTGCGGATCCATGTTTGGATCCGTATACGGAGTCATCCATACGTTGTTTACTACGTGCGCGGATCCAAAGCGGACTCGTTTGCTTGAAGGGTAATTGTTAGCTATTGTCAGACCATTGACAGTTCTGACAATATTGTAAGATCTGACAATCGTCTGTACTTAGCTTTATTTGTTAGATTTACCTACCGTGAGTACCTAACCTACATACGAATTGTTCTGATAAATTATTAGGTGCGTTCCTTTAATTTGAAAAAGTCCACGACCGCGACGTGACGGATGATTAGGTTATAGAATGAATGCTTCTAGACGACTGTAATTTTTAATCTTCGTTTCTCTTTTGATCTCCTTTTAGTTGCAGAGATGTTTTTAAACACTGCAAATTTTAATAGCTGCAATGTTTGTTAAATGAAAAGAAAACATCTCATCACACTCTCTACTCCGCTTATATCTCAAACAATAAAAAAAAGTACAAGAAGAAAGAGCGATAACACCGCAATTATTTTAACCTCAGCAGCTTTTTCCACCCACGACACCGCATACGTCCGGTCCCCCGCCTACGTGTTTTACGTGCAGAGGGAAATTGCAGCGTCTAAAAGCAGTGAATGATGAAAATATCCGTCTGGAGTCTGGACAAGGAGATTTTCCTTCGGTGAAGGGTTGCTCATGTTTTTGTTGTTGTTGCTCCACTAGTCCTCTAGCTCGTTCGGTCGGTCCGAAATGTAGCTGGTGGTTGTTGACTTGTGTTTTCTCGCGCCACTGCCGGTTATCGCTATTTGGGGCCGGGAATGTTGAAGCTCTGTATGTGTTGTTCATGATGTTCATGCTCTTCGCTGCCATATAATCGTATGCTCGATGGTTTGTATTTCTCGGTCCGATTTTCGGGACCGGGAAGCCGGAAAAATATATTGAAGTTTTTAGTGCTTATTTGTGTCGCGAAAAAAATTATAATTAAAAGAAAACTATTGCAAATAAGAACAGTGAAATATAAACTCGTGGCTGTTTTTTTTTTCTTTGAAATATACAAAAAGCTGTACAGCTCATTGTTGGCAGATAAAAAAAACAACGTACGACATTTTTTGAAAACAGTTAAAGCTCCCATTCCAGTTGGAGCAGGACGTTGTGTTCAGCTAGTTATGATGAGCATACAAAATAAAAAATTATCAGGCACGCCACATTAAAATAAAGAGAAAACTCATATAGAAAATTTATTTTCCTTCATAAAATAAAATAAAATTAAAACATAATTGGTCTTATTTATAAACGTTGTCTAAGTTTAGATAACTGTCCAGTGTCCAACTTTGGAAAATGAGTTCTATTAAAATTATAGCCTTTATAGCCCAATATGTGGGTTTGTGTAAATTAAGAGTAGTCGTCAACAATAGTCAGGAAATGTGACATCCTAATAATTATTTGTATTAACTTCGTTTTATTTCACAAACTATACCAAATAATCTCAATGCGATAGTTACAGAACAGGGGCAGATTTTTTAAGTTCTCTGAGATATCTAGTGTATATCTGCTGCGGCTGCTGTTGCAGTGACCAATGAATATGTGCTGTTCTCGATGAAGTGAATGATGAAAGTTACGGTGAGATTGGCTACTACTAATGGCACCGCCAGAAAAATTAGCCTTCTTTCGGGCTATTGGCTTTCCCTAAGAGAATTAACAAAAAAACACTAGGACTTAAATGCTTTGTGGGCATCTTCACTGCATTCAAAATAAATATAGGTACCACAAGTATTTGTGTGCGAATTCACATTACTGTTGGACAATTCTTATTGTTGAATATTTTCTGGACATAGATATACATATATTAATTTATTATCGAAAAGGAAAATTAAAAATTGTATCTTCCGCTGAAGAATGGTTCATAAATCATAATAAATAAATGGAAATGCCATAGAAAATAATATTAAAATTTCTAGTTTCTTACTAATTTGGTTTTCTTACCACTTGAAGAATTGGATAATATTGGATAATTTGATAACATATATCATATAATAGGATATGTTTGGATATTTTATTAAGTATTTTAAATTCATATTTAATGTTTGCGGAACAGCGACATAAATTAGAACAGTAGGTTGCACCTTTACATCTTTATTAAAGTATTCTGGTTTTTCAAATAGATCATTATATCCATTTTTTCGTTCGACTCGCCAGCGGTAATAGGGGGTATAATGTGCCATGTAGTCGGAGTTCCTTGTCTGCTTGGATGGGCCGTTGTAGTTCACAAACCCAGCTAGATTGTATTCGGTTTTGGCAATAGGGTCTACAGTCGTCGGATTGCTATTTCTTCGAACGGAAATGATTTCGAAACGTTTGAATGCTATTATTTTGCTTGAAATGAAAATTTATTAATTAGTTTTATTCATTCGGAAGTGTTGAAATATTTTATAGTCATAATTTAGTTCTAATTAACTTCATGTGGTTTGTTTTATAGTAGATCTTCAATATGTACAATAATTAAATAATTATTTGAATAGTAAAAAAATTTACCTTTTTTGGAAATCTCCAATAACTCCATATCATTTCCTGTACCATGGACATGGCCTTACTTTTTTTAAACTGCTCCTGAACAATTCATTATCGCTAACCGAAGACATTTTGATATTTAAAATTTCTCTGTGACAGCCACCAAAATATTTTTCTGCCTGTTATAGTTCTTGGTGTATTTGAAAAGAGTAGCATGAAAAGGTGTCCAAGTCAAACATTCATTTGGGAATTTATATTCGTTATAGCTTCTTTAAATTCAGTCCCCAAAAGTTTCGCAAGGATTTTGGCTCTTTTGCAATAAACTTGAGTTTGAATTGCAGCTCTCATTGTTTCGTTAACCATATCAAACATATCATTTAAATGCGAGTTCTCTTCGATGTAGTTTTGAATATTTTTATCTTGTACTGCTATCTGTAGCAGATGCCAATAATATCTGAAAAAAGCTATCGAAAGCGCATGTTTGTTGGAGTGAAACTCTTCCCTTTTTTAATTTGATGAACAGGAGGTCCATAGTGCTCCCGTTTTTTAAAATAGGTATACCCCTATGCTTTTGAAATTGCTTTGCTGCTTTACTTTCACCGAAATACTACTACTAAATAGCTGAAATTCGCGTTTTTGAACTATCGCCCTGTCACTTCCAATTCTCTACAGCATTCAAACAAAGCCGTTCAAGTTGGTGCGGATCTTGGAAACAAATTTTACATTCTACTTCCTTTATACTCTTCATCATTATCTATCAAGACAGAGCATTCTTGCGTTTTATGTACTTTTTTAAAACATATCACGCAAGAATGCGTCCCATCGGGACAGAAATGTTTCGAAAAGGGCTTACAATTTTCGTTCGCTTCCATTGTTATTTCATTCATTATTTGTGTTCTTGGTTGTTTGTTGATTATTGAAAGATTTTCACCGTGGTCGCTTCTGTCTAGGTCTAGGTCGATTTCCATATAAAATGTTGATTCAATTTCTGAAAACAGGTGATGCTCATTTTTATTGCCAAGAGATGCATCACACCGTTTTTGTTTAATTAAATCATATTCAACAATTGCTAATTTTCCTCCGTCTTGTCTACTTAGCTTTTCCACTAGCAAGTCAACCCAAGTTCCTTTTTATTCCAAATGTGAGTTTTTATTACATTGAAGTCTCTTTCAATAGCTGCGCTGGTAGCTGGAATTCGACCATAGCCAAAAATATTTCTTTTAACGTTACCCCATTAAGGTGTTGTTTCTATTTTAAAAGTAAACGGTGCGGCGGGAAATTGGGGGTTAAAAACGGGGGTTATCTCTATCCACTTCCTCATTAGACAGAGCTATTTGAATTTCTTTTCGTATTGGTTTTCCAATTTTTCCAAATTTGATTTGGATATCATTTTGAATAAAATGTTTCTTCTTCCATTAGCTCTTCATTATAGGAAGTTCAGCCAAATTTTCCTTCGGTTCATCGATCTGTATATTTCTAATGAGATTTTCTATTCCAATTAATGCTTCAGTGCTTAATTCTTTAAAGAGTCGTTCTGCATCGTTGAGTGTGGACTGTGAGTTTTCCTTCCCCAAAAATAATGAGAATGGCTTTTATAATGGCTTAAGCTATTCTTCTTTCGGTGCAAATCATTAGCAACTCAATTGTGGCAAGATAAAATGCTTTTATTCACTGACGAACAACCCTCAAGAAAATAGACCAGCCTCTCATTAAGTGTTTGCCATGAATACGAATAAAGACATTTTCTTTTGCATTTCAATCTTCAATATAATAATTAAATACTTATTTGAATAGTAAAACATTTACATATCTTTTTTTGGAAATCTCCAATAACTCCATATCATTTCCCTTGCACCCGGAACATATATAGCCTTACTTTTTTTTGTATTATTGTTTCAAATGATATTTCTTTAAAATTGTTCCCGAACAATTCATCATACCGAAGACAATTTGATATTCAAATTTCCTCTGTGACGACCTCCTAAACATTCTGCATTAGAAAAGAGTAGCATGAACAAGTTTCCAAGTCCAACATTCATCAGGCAATTTATATTCGTTATAGCTTCTTCTTTAAACTCAGTCCCCAAAAGTTTCGCAAATATTTTGGCTCGTTTGCGATAAACTTGAGTTTGAATTTCAGTTCTCATTGTTTCGTATCCATTTCAAACATATCATTTAAATGCGAGTTCTCTTCGATTTAGTTTTGAGTATTTTATCTGGCAGATGCCAAAAATATATATAGTCTCGCGTTTAACAACGCCTTCGATTCGTCAAAAAATCTACACACAAATGATAGAAAAATAAAATAGGTACTGATTATAAGAGTTTAAAATTTTATTTAATATAACATTTTGAAAAAAAATAACTGATCTTGTAGTTTATGGAATAGAGCACCTATACTTGACTTGAGCAAATATTATTTTGTGGCACGACAGTTCCTGAAAAACCAGGATCTTACAACTCTCAACCCCTCATGTGTGCGTGTTTGCAGGAATGGGAAGGATCAACATTTTTTTGCCGAAACATGGCAAGAGGCAGTTCCCGAGAAAAAAAAACATTAGTATTTAGTTAATTGAGGTTGTGGTACGTTCTACGACTTTCTGTGTCAATTCTACGCGGGCTACTTATATTACTTGAACAAGCGAATCTGATTGTTTTCCCACAATATTTGACGGCAGAACTGGGGAAATTATGCTGATTCGTTTGAGATCCCTGAAATCTAAACTTAAATCCAAATTTTCGAGCATCAATCCGCTGCAGGGTTGCCGCAATTTAGGATTAAATTGAGTTCTTTTTGCGTGAATTTTTAACTTTTTTTTATAATTAAAATTTTGTTTTTATTTTTTGCAAATGCAGTTTTAATAAAAACTGTTCACTGTTTTTATTAAACCAATATTCTCCAAAAAAAATATCTTTCGTTTAAGTGCATGTTATAAAGTAAACAGAACAAATTACACAAAATAATAATTAACTCTTACTGTATACAAAGAAGTGAAATTATTTCCCACCTTCCACGGGAAATAACTTAAATTTAAAGTGAAGTTATATCCGACAAAAAAGTGAAGTTTTTTCTCATCTGTAGTGGGAAAAACCTTAATCAATAAAAATTTAAGTTATTTTCCACATTATAGGTCATGTTATTTCCCAAGTAGAAAACATACCATACTATAGCTGAAACCTTCTATTCATAACTTCTTTAATGGCTAAACTAATTTTTCTTTCAAAGCTTTCAGAATATGGTTTTCTTATTTTAATAATAACACAAAAATTTTAAGTACTACTTTACCTACTTATTAATGTCTACACTTTCTCTTTAAATATTTCATTATAGGTATATAATAATAAATTAATCTTTCACACCTTACAATGGTAAATCACTTTGTACCCTTGAACAAGCAGATACATGAGACCCAGCCATGCAGTTTTTGTTTATAAAACTATTTTTCTTACGCTATAGCTAGATGCAACTATATAGGTACTGAATACTCTTTAAAATCACCTGTCAATTTAAAGCTTATTTTAATCTTCAAAGGTATTTATTTAGTCACATTAAATTTTTGCAAACAATTTTGACATTGTTAAATGCATGTGTAAGAAAGATTACTGTAGGTTCCAACATCAATACTAGCATGATAGGTACTTATCGATGAAGCATGTTTAAATGCTACTTTACCTTAATTTAAAAAAAAAAGAAGAAAACACTGCAAAACTGCGTCACGAAGCGAATGACGACGACCGACCCGACGACGCACCTTTTACTCAACATCGAGGTCAAAGTCATTGCAGAGCGTTGATATTAACCTCGATATGACAGAAGCGTGCTCAAGCTCAAATAACCAGACAAGCACAAAATATTCATATTCATTGTGGTCTTTTCGTTTAATTGTTTGTAAATAAAACTAACTATAAGCATCAATGTTCTAATGCAAAGTGCATTTAAAATGTCAACTATATTTGTTTTATGAGTGTCTAAAAGTTTTTTTTTCTTTTCATATTTAAAATGACGCATTTCGTGCCTTTTCGTGGCAATAAATATGTCAATTGTTTTATAAGAAAATATTTTTTTTGAATTTTAAACAATCAATCTTTGGTTGCAACGTGTAATTGAAAAATATACAAATTAATCTATCGTGCGGAAAGAAATCAAAACTAGTTTATAAAAAAAAAATTGAATCTCTTTAAAATTTAAAAACATTTTAAATGCATACCTACGTAAATATTTTGCAGTTTCAACTAGAAGACAAGTACTTTTGTTTATAATAGGTGTGTTCCAACCACAGTACACGCATATTAAAGGTACCTAATATCATTAGCGTTTTCATTTTTGTTCAGTTCTGCGCATCTGTCAACATAGAGGTATTATGGTGGTAAAATGGCCAGTATCCCATTACTTGTCTAATCTCAATATTTTGTTGTTGTTTCTAATGATACGTTCTGAGTTCCTGTGGGCACTCGAACAGCCATTTTTAACTTTTTGACACTTTAAACTTTGAAAACCTGCGCAATATATTACCTTAGATTTGTGTACTGTGTGTTCCACCTTTGTATATAAACAATGTTGTTTATATAGAATGGTTCCACCTACTTCTAATCTGTTGTCAAAGAAGAAGAAGTTCAGAGAACTAAAATAATATAGTTATGTACTGTATCCACAGAAGAAAGTGACACCATCAGTAAAAAGAAATTACATTGCAAATAATTGTTGTTGATGTTTCTTTAATCTTAAATAAAATGCAAATACAAACAACAAAAATTACATCTACATTGAGGTTAGATTTTTCTTTTGGGAAAAGCGTTCCATTCTTCATCTACCGGAAAGTACTATACAAAGTATTTTGCAGGGCCCAATGGAACACACCAAATAATACAAGTTTACACAACCACCTTACAGTTTGGTATGAATTAAATAAATACACTTTATTCATTTTTCTGTTTAGTTAGCATTAACGAATTAAGGGCTATTTGTATAAATGTGATTCAGCCTATAGGTTCAAGATTTTAACCCACAGATTTTGTCAGGGTTCAACAATATAATTGGCTATTATCACATAACGTGTACTTGAAAACGAAGAATTTACTGAGGTTCAACAATAGTTCAAATTATTGTACATAAATGACACTTTGCCGTTTATTCTTTACATAAGAAGGTTTTTTTAATAATACAAATTCTATATACTATACTACTAAAATACATCAGCCAAGTAGAAGGCTTAGCACTATTTTAATGCACTTTGTTGAATTATTGATTCAAAATAGCTTTTAATAGCTTTTATTCTTAACCTCAACTCGCAACAGCAAAAAACCTAAGTCTTCTTCAGAGCGACGCGACCCTAGGTATTTAAAAGGACAGAATTTTATTGAATTCAGGTTTTTAAAAAAATGCTTTGGGCGACCCATAGGACGACTTCAGGACGCTACGAACAAACCTAATGTATACGCGAAACTTCTCACAAAACTGATTCTAACCAAGGCCGCTGTCAGTCATGATCGATAATTTGAACCATTCTTAAGACAATTTGTTACCTTTTCTATTTACTATTATGGGGATCGTTACGAAATCCCGCAAAACAAAATCCCGCGTAACGAAATCCCGCCGATTGAAATTGAATTTATTGGAGATTGTGACGTCACGAAAATTGGACGAGTAACGAAATCCCGCGTAACATCCGCGGGATTTTTCTACTCCTTTCCCGCGGGATTTCTAATACAGTATTGAAAGTATTTTTTGGTAGTTTTGACAAATATTTTTCTAAGTCAATATTTTTTGACAAAATATTTGACATTTTTGAAAATATTTTTTTATTATTTTGGCCAATCAAAAAAGTGGGCAGGGCGATGAAAAAAATGTCAAAACGCTTAAAATGCAGTTTAAGCTAGAACAAAAATTAAAAACAAATTTCTGAAAAATGCTTAAAATTGCCTTCTAAAGTTAAAAAAAAAAAATTTGTTTACGCTTAAAAAGAATTTTAAGCGTTTTTTTGAAATTTTACCTAAAAAAATATTTTTGACCCGTTGGCCAATAAAAATGCTTAAAATCGATTTTAAGCGTTTTTTAATTTTTACACGCTTTTTTAGCATCCTGGCAATTTTTAACTCAAAAATTGCCAAAACGCTTAAAATGCATTTTAAGCGTAAAAGGAAATATTCCTAATACGCTTAAAACCACTGAAGCGTACCAATTCCCAAACCCAAAATGAAAAAGGCAGAAATATCTCTCAACGAATGAATTGCTTAAGGAGGTCTTACTTCCACGGAGTTCTGATAAGAACTGATTTTATTCCGGAATTACTACTGCTTAAATACATTTTTTGGTCGGCGAATTGTTACATTCGTTCTTGTTGATTCTCATGATTTGGTGTAATCTGAAGTAAATGTATTTTACTATGGAAAGTCGATGTGACGATGATGACGAAGTCTTATTTCGATGCTGATAGCTATGAATACATGGAAAATGGGTGCTGAAATTCTTTGCCCATAAGCTTAGAACGATTCTGAAACGATTGTAAGCATAAAAAGGTGATTATAAATCCTAAAAATGGCCCTACGAACTAACTCCCAATGCAAATGGTTATGGCCCATTAAATAAAAACCAATGATAAAAAGAAACTTTGCATACACCCAACCACGCACCTACCCAAAATCTTATAGTGTGTCTTGCAGGGGGGTTGCAGTCTTAGTTTAGTTTTTTTTTCAGTTGATTGCATACAAAATTAGGATGAAAGCATACAAGATAACGACACTTCTTTCTTGTTTTTGTCTCCAATGACGTGAAAAATGACATAACAAAATTGGCAGTTTGTATAGTTTTTTTAAGTTGATTGCTTTGAATTTAATGCATATAAGATTACGACACTTCTTTCTGATTTTTGTCTCCTATGACGTGAAAAATTGAAATATCAACAAATTTGGCAGTTTGTTTAGTTTTTTTTTCAGTTGATTGAAAGAAACTTTGCATACACCCAACCTCGCACCTACCCAAAATCCTATAGTGAGCCAAGCAGGGGGGTTGCAGGGGGGCAGCATGCCCCCCCATACATACCTCATGAGTACCACGCGGGTACTTATGTTTAAGAAAGACTTTTTTACAAGAAAACTGTTGTAATAGGCGCCTGCCTGGCGACTTGACATACCCTAAGCGGAGCAACGGAGTTGCGTGAGCGGCACAGAGCCCCCCGAAAAGGAAGTTTAAATCCTTGGATCCCGCGTAGCGGGCCACCCGATGTACTTTTGCTTTAAAAAGACGTTTGTACAAGAAAACTGTTGATATAGGCGCCTGCCTGGCGACTTTACATACCCTAAGCGGAGCAACGGAGTTGCGTGAGCGGCACAGAGCCCCCCGAAGAGGGAGTTAAAATCCTTGGATCCCGCGTAGCGGGCCACCCGAGCTACTTTTGCTAAAGAAAGACTTTTTTACAAGAAAACTGCTGCAATAGGGGCCTGCCTGGCGACTTGACATACCCTAAGCGGAGCAACGGAACGGAACTGATGATAATTTTTTTTTTTTTTTAGATTACGAAGGAATTTTGCTTTTCTTATTTTTGGAATTTCACCAAATTTGAAACCGCTTAGTAAGCGCTTTAAGCTATTTTAAAAAAGATTTTATATCTCTTTAAGAATTTTTTTTAGCCCTTGAAAGAACTTTTTTTTTTGTCCCTGTAAAAAGGATAGCTGAAAAAAAACACCGTCAGGACGTTTGTCATTCGTCGTCAGCCCCCATCCAGGCCACCGTCGTTGTCACCATCATCGTCATGGCCAACGTCGTCGACACTAGTCATTGTCTCGTTGTCACCGTCTTCGTCACTCGTCATTGTCTCGTTGTCACCATCGTCGTCACTCGTCATGGTCTCGTTGTCACCGTCGTCGTCACTTGCCATGGTCGTTGTCACCATCATCGTCATGGCGAACGTCGTCGACACTAGTCATTGTCTCGTCACCGTCGTCGTCATTGTCACCGTCGTCGTCACTCGTCATTGTCTCGTTGTCACCGTCACTCGTCATGGTTTCGTTGTCACCGTCGTCGTCACTTGCCATGGTCGTTGTCACCGTAGGCGTCATCGTCCTACCAACCGTCGTGTTCATGGCCGTCGTCAGTCATCGTACCCGTCAAAAGAAAAAGGTCCCTATCTCTTAATGAGGACTCGCCTCTACCGAGTTCTAATAAGAACTGAAGATTATTTAGTTTTTTAGTTTTTTTAGTTTAGTTTTTATTGAACATAATAGCTGTGTTTTATTTTCCCCAAGATCCGAACCAGATTGGATTTGCTTACAAAAATACATGTATTACAAAAACAACACAAGATCCAACTTTGTTTTGAATTTGGATTTCCAAATCCATTTTGAACACCCACCCTTAATTTGTAAATGTCGTCAGTAGTGTAAAGAAAAAAGACAAAGGGTGTATACGAATAAAAAAAACAAAGGAAAAAAAGAGTTGGGTATATAACGTATGTCACAGAGATCCTGGGTTGTTTTATTTTCCTGATCTGATCTGGATTGGATCTGGGGGAAAATAAAACGCAGCTAATATATATACAATTTGGCTTATAACTAATATGATTCTATGATAAATTTACATTTGTTGGCACATAAGGGGCCTAACGTTATACAATGTCTTAAGTTTAAAAAAATTATAGATATATAAATTACATGTCAAAAAAAAAAAAATTTAATTTAAAAGTCGGTTGACTTAATCGTCCTCAGGGTGTTCATTCCCGGTTGTCAATGGTGTTTTTGGTGTAGGTTGGGGGAAGTGGCGTTCAGCCGCGGTAGAAGGCTGACCCAATGTCAGCGTAGAACGAGACTGCTTCCTCGTTGTCCATGATTATGTTGTCATCAAGAGTTTCCATCACACTGAGGTACCTTGGCTCTGGATGTCGTTGTTCAGTGGTCATCCTTCTCATTAGCTGATTCGGGTGGTCGATGATGTTCCGTACTAGTCTCTTCGCTGAATTGACTAGGTATTTGTCCAGCGGCATTATGTTGGCTTCAGAGTAGAGATGTTCGTTCCTGTAGTGTTTCCGCCGCTGCCGGTCGAAGTACAGGCCAGTGCAAATTCTGAGAATCTTCCTTTCGAATACTTGAAGCTCCTTCATGGCTGTCTTCGAGATTGAAAACCAGACTGGGAAGGAGTAGCCTATGACTGGTCGTAAGAGCTGCTTGTAGATCAGTAACTTCGTTGGTTGACTTAGTCCTGTTCTTTTCTTCATCAATGGGTGTAGGCGGTGGAAGGCCCAGCTGGCTTTTCTGAGTACATTTCTTGAGTGTGGGTTGAACCTTAGCAACTCATTGAAGTGGATTCCCAGGTACTTCACATTCTGTTTGGCAGCTATAGTGGATCCGTCAGGGAGTCTTAAGACCAGGTTTCTGCAATTGGCTGCGGTGCGGCTACCTCTACCAGTTGTAGGCCTCCTGAAGCAGACAAGTTCCGATTTGGAAGTGTTGATCCGGATGCCCCATTTCTTGTAGAAATTGAAGAGTCTGCTGATGTGGGCCTCTACTCTTCGGACAGCGATAAGCGGTGACATTGACGATGCATAGGTGAGCGAGTCATCAGCATATAGCAGGTTCTCGCATCCAATTGGGACAGGTTGGTCGGATGTCATCAGGCTGTAGAGGAAGGGGCCAAGTTTTGAGCCTTGGGCGACTCCGGCTCTGATGTTCTTCATGTTTGATTTACAGTTGTCTAGTTGTACGAAAAATTTCCTGAAAGAAAGAAAAGAAAAAAGAATTTTTATTAGTGGCGGAGGTACCTGTAATAGATGAAGCTTATGTATAAGGGCTTCTATCCAAACGCTATCAAATGCTTTCTCAACATCCAGAAAGCAACCGACGGTGACACGATGACTGTTGAGGGAGGTGATGATGTCGTGTTGGAACTTCAGCAGTGGATGCAGCGTTGAGTGTTTTTCTCGAAAGCCAAACTGCATGTCAGGGATGATGGAGTTTTCACTGCAGAATTTCTTCAGTCTCCGGAGGATTACTTCTTCCAGTAATTTGCTGATATTGTTGAGAAGTGATATTGGCCTGTAGTTGGATACTAGGTTGGAAGCACCTTTCTTTGGGATTGCCACAATCTTCGCTGTTTTCCACGTCCGGGGAAAGTAACAGTTGTTGATGCAGTTGTTGAGGATGATTGTGAGGAAAATCATTACTGCTTGTGGAAACCTTTTCAGGATGTAATTGGAGACACCATCTGGTCCGGCTGATTTTTTTGGCTTAGAATTGCCGATGATCTCTGCTACCTCCTCTAGATTGCATAGATGTGGATTATCGGTGGGATCACTTGCTAGATTGGTGTCATCGAAACTGATTATATCCGGATTTGGCTGTAGGGTCTGCTGAATTGATGCCTCTACTTCTTGTAGGAACGTTGGATCAGTAGGTGGGTTCGGCTTGAAGTTTCCTTCGAAGTAGTCGGCGAACGCTTCCACCTTGTCCTGGGCTGAGGTTGCTTCAATGTTGTTGCTGATGATGGATTCTGGCAACTGTGGCTGTTTTCCAATGATCCTATTGATGTTTTTGAAGGCATCAGGTCCTGGCTTAATTGCTTGCAATCTTCTCTGGTACTGAATATTGTTGTGGTGTTGAATGGAGTTCCGGAACATGATGTTGACTTGCTTTAGCTCATTCCAAACTGTCTGGTAGTTGATGTTTGTTGTATTTAGCTCGCTTTGATGGATCCGCTGGAGTCGTTTTCTTAGCCGCTGTCTGTGAGCATACAAATTCTGGATGTACTCAGGAAGATGCTGATACCTGTCCTTTGACGTCCTAGGGCGCTTTTGCTTCTCCACGGCTTCAGATACGGCATGTTGGAGATTGTCAATAGCTGCGTCGATTTCGGTATCCAGCAGATTCCTGTTTGAAGGTGGAAGAGTAATGCTGTCTTCGATGTCCCTGTGAAGTTTTTCAATATCCAGCCGTCTGAAGTTGATGAAGTTCTCAGGAGCTTCTGTCGTAAGGAGTATGGGTTGGTTGAGGTTGATGGAAAGTTGAACAGCTTCATGGTCTAAATCGCTTTGCACTATTGTACAGATATAATTCCGGATTTCCGGAAGAATATGTACTAGGTTGGAGGAAGCCAGGAAGAAGTCCAGCGTCGAAGGCGTTCTAAGGAAAGTGGGTTTCGGCTGGGATATAACCACCAGAGAATGTTCGTTGCTGTTCAGTTCCATCCAGTCTACGATTGCTTTGCCTTCACTGCTGATTTTTGTGTCTAACCAAAGGTGATGTCTCGCATTGAAATCACCGCCAATGATGCCATAGGTACTTTGCTTCAGGATTCCGTTGAGGATGAGCAGGTCACTTTGTATGTTTTTTGCAGAGGATGAGCACTTGAAGTAAGTACTGATGACTGTAAGGGTCTCACCTCTTCCCAGGGTCATCGTGATGGCAGTGGCTTCGCTAGTCTGTAGTCCGGGGATGATGACTTCTGTTGTATTGGGGGAGAATTTGTCTTTTATGAAGACTGCTGTTCCAACGCGGTCCTCGTTTTTGTCTTGCCGGTACGTTTTGAATCCTTTGATGTTGATGTTGTTTCGTTTAGTGACGTTTGTCTCGCTGATGAGGGCAATATCTGGGGTGTTGTTCTTCATGAATAGATTGAATGACGTCCTCTTATCTAGGCTGTATAATGAATTAACATTATACGTCAAGATGCGGAGTTTCTTCAATGGCATATTTCGAAGACGAAGGCGGCCAAGACCGCGGACTTGTCTTTATCACTAAGTTGGTTGTAGTTGGATGGGACGGCATTCCGGGCTTTATCCATGATGGAGATGAGGTTGGACCCGAGAAGTCGCTGGACTTCACTGTTGAGGTTCATGGATGGGGAAGTTGCTGAAGTTTTGGATGGTTTGACAGGCGCTGTCTTCACAGGGATGTTTTTGGCTGGGGTTCTTGGCTGCTGTTGATGCTGCGTTTTCGTTAATGATGGTCTGGGTGTTGAGTTTTGTCTGGCCATTGCTGCGTAGCTGACAGCTGGACGGGTTACCACACAGGCTGACTTAGCGGCGAACTCTTTGTGCGCCTTCTTCTCTGCAATCACCTTGTTCCTCTCTGTTAGGCGAGCCTTTAGAGTGGGGCAGCCCTTGAAGCTTGCCGGGTGTCCTTCTTTCTGGCAGTTGGCACACCATACGTCAAGTCCTGTGTTCTCCTTTCGCTTGCATTGTCCGGGCTCGTGGTCTTCTTTGCACTTGACGCACACGTATTGCCGGCCACAGTTGGTGGCTACGTGTCCGAAGCGCTGGCAGTTTCGGCACTGGACGATGTCGTTGGATTTTAGTCGCTCCCAATGAACCCTCTGGTTCATTATTAGGGTCTTCGAGCACACCTCGTTGATATCACACGTCTTTGAAACTTCAACGACAAAGTTGTTGTAATGCTTTGTCTTGGCCTTCTTGGATTTGAAGTGCGTCACTGTGATTATTGGGAGTCCCTCGATGCGGAGCTCATCTTCGACTTCTACGGCTGAGCAGGTAAAATGGATACCTTTCAGTAGAAGGAGGTTCTTCCTGTCTTCCCTTGGCGTGAATGAGTTGAACTGTATCTTCATGGTTTTGAGGTACTTCTTGATGGCTTCGAATGATGTTCTGTCCTGGGCGTTGATGATGGTGGTCTTTGTGCTCCTGTTTTTGAATGTCACCGATATGTTGCTCGCTTTGCAGTGTCTCCTTATTTCGGCGACACTTCCGGAGAAACAAAATATCGGAGGCATTCCAGGTCCCTTGCTTGGGTTGACGGCAGCTGAGGCATTGGTTGTCTTCGGGGTCTGAGTAGGAGCAGGATTAGAGGCTGCTACTGCTTTGATGGCGACTGATGATGTTGATGCTGTGGCAGCTACTTCAAGCTTGGCTTGTGTTTGTTTCTTTGCCTGGGTTGGAGGGATCTTCGTTGGCTCTTCGTCCAATTGGGGGCGCTTGGTTGTGATTTCTTTTAGTACAGATTTTCCGGTTTTACGTGGTCTCTTCTGACCAGGTAAAGGTGAATCACTGAAGTCGTCTTCTGAGCTCACATCCGATGTCTGGCTGGGTGGGAGCGCTTAGCTTATGATCTCCTCTTCTTTAGCGCTCACTTCCGAGCCCTCATCTGCTTCTTCGTCACTAGATGAATCACTGTTTGAAGAATCTTCTATCTCCATACTGTCATCTTCTTCGGTGTCTTCTTCGATGTCTTCTTCATTTACTTTGTTTGGGATGACAACAAACTTGCTAATTGTCTCGCTGAGCCTCGGTCCATAATCGGGACCTAGGTGGGTGACTATCCTGGTCAGTAATGCTTCAAGCGAAGCAAATGCTGCCTCCGGATTAAATGGCTCACCCATTTCCGGCTTTAATTTCACTTTCACTTTTATTTTTATTAGCACGGATTAGCTAAGCACAACACTATTTTAATAAAAACTATTGTTACGCGCACTAATCCACATTAATCACTTTGTTTTTGCTTGTTTCGGGATTATCCCTTTCCTTGCTGTCGGTAATAAATCCAGGTAGCCCGCAGGTATACCTGAGTTTTAACCTTTTTTTGTTTAGGGGTAGATTTTAATTTAATTAAATTTCTTCCGCTATCGGTGTGTAAGTTGTCACTGCACTGCATTGACTGAATGAACTGAAAACGATGGCTGAAGATTATTTTCAAATGAATCCTCCTTATATACTTTTTTAAAAAGGAGGAGGAGCCTAATCCAGTGCGGTCTTCTGCTAACCAAAATAGTAGGAAACTTCGTTCTCCGTGATTCTCATCATTTGGTGTCACCAAAATGTATGGGAATGGAAATTTTTCATGCGCTGTCGCCTTGTATTGAAAAAGTATTGAATCGGCGGGATTTCGTTACGCGGGATTTTGTGATGCGGGATTTCATTACACAGGATTTTGTTCTGCGGGATTTTGTTCTGCAGGATTTCGTTACGCGGGATTTCGTTACGCGGGATTTTGTGACGCGGGATTTCGTAGCCAACCCACTATTATGTTAAGAAAAAATAGTATATTTGCATACTTTTGGCATGTTTAGTAAACTTAAGGACTTGCAAGGGATCTGCGTTTTACTAAATATATATTTTAATTTTAAGTGACGAAACACATTTTGGACTTGAGTTGAACTTTTGATTTATTTTTCTTTTAATTTACATTTATTTTAAAGTATGTACATATGTAATATGTACATATATGTATCAGTAAAATTGTAGCTGAGTTTCAAATTCACAAATGCAATATTATCTGGAATTATTTGTAAGTCTCTTAAATAATTTACATTAATAAATCTCATATACCTAGGCTTAAGCTTTATGTTACCATCATCATCATGCATAGATTTAAGACAAAATCCCCTTGACGACATTTTGCAGTAAATATTCAGAAAACTATTTTATCTTAAGTTAAAAGTGACGATACAAGTCAAGTCTATCTTAACTTGCAAATTGTAAGTGAAATCATAATATTGCTTCGAAGACATTAAGTATAGTGTATAGCTTCACACAAATTAAAAAAAAAAAAAAACCATCACGATACTGTTTGCTTGTAGCTAATTAAATGAAACGCTGAATCGCATGAACATGTACTTGCTCGATGGTCAAGCATTTAAGTTAAAAAGAATATATTATTTAGAGACCTGCACCTGAGGAAGTACGTAACCACATACGAAAAGTCGTCTATTTAAAAATCCAACAAAGTAAATAAAGAAAGATGTGAAGCCCTCATAAAGTCCGTATGACACTACATGTTTTCTTCATTTTTAGCTCATTAAATCATACTAAAGTGTCAGCCAAGAGAAAAAGGGAAAGATGTTGTTTTTAAAAAAGGAAAAGCACTTATCTGGCAAAAAAATAATGTGAATTGTCAACATTATTTAAAAATCCTTTTATTGTTATCTCTTCTAATGCTGCAATATTTGATAAATTTATATTAACGACAACACAAAATAATATCCGATTCCATTTAATCCGAAATGCTTTTTGAGAATTAGTTTTTTAATGCTTTTTGAAATATGTTTTAATTTTCAGTTTTGACATGTCAAAAAAAAAACTGTTAGAAGCTGAAAAATGTAAATCGAATCACATTTTTAATACATTTTTTGTGACATTTTCTTATTTTTTCTGACATTTTCACATTTTTAGGGTTTAATGTGTACACCCTCACTCATATGGGAATTTTCAGTAATGAATTCTTCGTACTGCTTTAGTTTCATTTTTAATGAATTAAAAATAAGAAAAAAATGTAGTATCATACGGGCTTATGTAGGATTCAACTATATTCTATAATATTTACTTTCTTAACGGAGAAGCATGAAAAAAGTCAAAAGCAAAAAAATTAATTTCCTCTTGGTCCTTGGAAAAAAAATTGTTTCTAAGTACAATATTATTTTGTACTACAGATATGTGCAATGAGGAGCGAAATTGTGTGATAACTTTCTGAAAAAACGTCAAAACCCCTTTTTCCGTTATGTGGATTTTGAACTAAATAAAAACCTGAACAGGACCAACGAATTTTCAAAATACTTTTCAACCTGTTTTCGAGGAAAATTAAACCTGTATGGAAGCTTTCCGTTGTAGATGAGCTAAAATAAAAATTCGAACTCTCGCGGGAAAATCACATAAAAATATACTTTGTTCCAAATTTAAAGCAAATTGGTCTAACAATTGGCGTATGTCGAAAAATACTTTGTTTAACTTCTCCATTTTCGTACTGTTATGTTTGATTAAAACTTAAATGTATTTTGCACGAAACCAATACTTGGCCTATAGAGCAAGTAAAACGCAAAGCAAACTATCGACTTTCGTGATAAGCTTTTATGTAGACATAACAACGATGATCGTGCGTCGCGTCGTCATCGTCGTCGTGGTTGTCAGTGTTCAGTGTTGATTCCAACTACACTACAAACCAACCATATCCCACCATCATTAAAGCAGTCCATCGACCAGTTCTAACTAGCGGAGGGATGCAGAAGTTGTTTCAATCCCACAAAGAGACTATTGCGCAAAAATATCGTTTTTTTTTTGTTTGTTGTTGTCTTAAAATCGAGTGCGTTTTTGGCTGTTTTCTATAAGTGCATACACGGTCGGTTCTGAACCGAATGTTAACCTGGGTTTTTTTTTCTGAAGGGATTTCTTAAATAAATCCACAAAATATCAATACAAAATGCTTAATTTAATGATTAATTTAATTCACGAATTCAAATATTTATTAATAAACAACAAGCTGCTAATTCACTTTAAGTAGCAAATCTTAAATCTTAATCTACTACATTCAAAGAAGAACTCTCACAAAGTGTGAACTTTTGCATAAACACTCTCATTTGAGCTAGTTGTTTGTATTATTTTCATATCAAGTCGTTGGTAAAAATATGTTACGTATTTTTGATGTTTTAACTCGATAATAATCCACTAACTTCTGTGAATTAGCTAATTAATATGAATTAACTTCAATTTTGTTTTATTAATAAGATTTGACACTTACTTCACTGATAAAAAAACATGTTTAGTTTATTAAAAAGAGTATACTTATGTATAAGTATTGCAATTTTTTTAGGGAAATTCTTTAAATTGTCGTTATTTCTTTTTATTCATGAAATAAAAGACGGTACCTGGTGCTATAATAAATAAGATAAGTCTTTATTAAGTTCTAATAATTCTGGTAAAAATATTTTAAGCGCCCTTCGTTTCGTATAGGTTTAACTTAAAACCAGCCCTGTACCGCATACGAATTGTAGACTGTAGTTATAGTTTGTAGATACTTTGAATCAGCTGCTCGCTCTGCCTGTGAAAGGTGTATCTCATGAATACTTGGTAATAATAATAACCAAGCCGAAGTCTCTCTGCGGAGCTTGGTGTTTTTGTAAATAAAGACTAAAAAATCGGATCAGTTCGATTCGGACTCGCGTCGTTGATATTTCGCTTCGGCATTCGGCAGTTTATAGAGTTTATCTTTTTGTTTGTTTGTTTTATTTTTCTTTCTTACGAAATGGGTGTATTTTATGAGATGAATATTAGTTAACTTGTACCTAGCCCCCTATAAAATAAAGAAAAATTGTGCAATATAAGTTTTGGCGTGGTCTTTGCATCACTTTGAAAAAATAAAAAAAAATCATTGTTTAAAAAAAGAAATTTTCAATTTTTGTTTGTGTGTGTAAAAGAAAATCCGTCAAAATAGCGGTGTTACTTTGTTCCAGGATTGTGGGGTACATCATGCGGAGATTCCTGCGATCCGCTATGATTGTCTTCAGTTGGTTTGTTGTGCCCTATAGCCGATTTACCAATATGAAAACTGCCCGCCAGAAGCTGCCACCAATCAAGAGTCATCTGCTTGAAATACCTGCTGTGGATCTGGCCAAACTTATTCGCACCAGAAAGGTGAGTTATACGTACATTACATACATATATTCCTGCTTAAATTATTGTTGTTGCATTTTTTTATTTAACAAAACAAAAGAAAACAATCAAACAAAGATGCAGCAAACAGCATACCGTGCGGCTGCGCGCAGCTGATGTGCAATGCAGGAAAATGTTGCATAAACATCAACATCAAGGCACGGTACTATACTTGCTGTGTGTAGTCTGTTGGGTAACTATTTTTACCATGCAACTAGTTTGTAACCAGCAAATTCGTTATTTCTTGTTTTTTTTTTTTCTTATTTTCCATCAAAATCTATTAAATTTTTTAGAAAATTAAAAATTGCCACATACCTACATTTTTAATTTCCTTTTTTTGTGGTTATTTGCCATTTTTCTTTTTTTTATTTGTATCTTCTTTAAGAGATGCCCCAATTATTCTACTATAAAAAAGAGTGATGAGTCTGAGAACGTGGTTCCCACTTTTTTAGTTTTCTAACTACTTTTATTTTAATAGATATATATTCATGTCGATTATGGAATCCGCAAAGCTGGATCCGCAGTGATTCGCAGTGCAGTGCTCTCTTTTTTTCTTACCCATTTGTCGTGAAAAGAAAAGAGAACACTGTACTGAGAATCACTGCGGATCCAGTTTTGCGGATTCCATAATCGACATGATTAACTAAAGCAATCTTCAGCATTTGAAATTCAAGTGCCTATTAGCTGTATCTGATATACCTAATAATTGTAGAAAATACCTACATTTTTCATTGCTATAATAACATTTATCATGTTTTAATTTTTTAGAGAAGTTATTCACAAAATTTCGGCTTTTTTGTGTCAATTTGTGTCAATGAAAAACTAAGGTGTGTTTCTACTTTGAAACTATATATCAGATGTTAGCTGTTTTTTTTTCTCAAAAATCCGAAAAATTTTAAGATACCTTTCAGATTTATTTTGGAAAACAGCTGGTTTGTTTATCAGCTTTTTTTTCTTATAGGATTACAACAACAACAACCAATCCGGATTGCTTTTAAATTTTACTCGAACGGCGAATAACAACACGTTGTTGTCAATGAAAAAAACACGTTATTATTATTTTTCTCGTCCTCGCTGCGACAGATTCGCATTGGATCCTTTAAAGAACACGCGGAACTTCTAGTTTGTGGTTATTTTTATATGGATTTCGATTTTTACCGAACAAAATAAAATATAAAAATACAAAACAAATATAAAATATAAATACCAGACAAATCTATCAAATCCGGTTTTGGTCGTTCGATGCAAAACGGTCTTATATACCCTATCGGCCTGTCATTCGAACGCGGCCAATTGTATTATTTTTGGTGAATTGTTCCATTTTGAATATCCATCTTCCAAACCAACACTGAGAGGTTTCATTTTTTTCCGCTAGTTGCAGTGAGGAGGGCTACTGTCGCCGAGGCTAAAATGGAACCAACCTGAGATTGGCAACTAGCAGTCCATATATAATACGTCCATGGCGTTTGTTCTTTCAACTGTCTGTTCTTCTAATTATGTTTCAAAGAGAGCTTTGCTTATACCCCGTTTGTATGCAGCTTTTGTAGTATTTCACACTTACATATTTGCTGTAAATCTTTTTTTCACAAGTACAATTGGGGCGAATTCAAATTCGTTTGGTTAACTAAAGTTTTACTTTTTTAAACATGTACATAGCTCAGCTGATTTTTAAACGCAAACAATACAAAAATAATTTTTGTTGATGTATGCACTTTTTTTTAAACACGGTTATTGTTTATTTTCAAAATTATTTTTTTTTGGTTGAACTGATTGATTGATTTTTTATTAGACTTTTTTCAGTTCCTCTTATAAGATTTTCACCATGCTTAAAACTTTACCAGACATTAATTTCTACCAAGTGGCAACTATACACAGTACACAAATTTAGCAGGTTGAAAATGTCAAAAAATTAAAAAAGGCTGTTTGGGTGCCCACAGGAACTTAACACGCATCATTAGAAACAATAACAAAATATTGAAATTAGACAAATAAAGGGGAATTGGCTCCACCATTTTCCCACCATATTACCTCAATTTTGACAGATGCGCAGAACTGAAAAAAAAAATGAAAACGCTAATGATATTATTACCTTTATAATATTAATATGTGTACTGTGGCAACTATGGATGTGTCATGTGTGCTTGGAGGCGTATATATTTCAATCTGATCTCGATTTTTGTGTCGGTGCGTTGATCTACATTTACAAACCATATTAGATTTGAGGTCAAATGATTTAAATTGTCATATATTGTAATTGCAACTGAAATAGAGAAATCACTGCTGTTGCAAGTCTTATATATGTACATAACTAAATATATTTCCACTTGCTTATTTGTTCAAAATTTATTATATTCATTTCGCAAAAGTTCATTGAGAAAACATGTTGAACTATGGAATTTCATTACTTCAGTCTTCAATTGTCTCATTTTTATTAAGATGTGATTTAACTTTATATGGAAACTTGTGTGTTATTTATTTGTGTATTTAGTCTTGGTTGTAGGCTTTGAAAAATGACAGGTTGTGATGAAAGCTTTCAATATACCTACCAATTTAAAAGAAATTTATTTAGCTTATATGACAGAGGAGTATCTTGTTATAATATTTGTGGTAGTAGAAGGGATTCAAATAATATAAAAAGTTTTTATTTTTATTTAGAAATTTAATTAAAGTGACTATTAAATGATTTTCTTACTTTTAAAACTCTAGAAAATTGCTCATATTTCTCTTGTTATTAATATAGCCATCTCTATAGCAATTTTGCCGATAATATTTTACATATAATTTTGTTTTAAAAAAGATTCAAGATTTTTTGCTTTATGTGTATTTATACCTGTATGTTTTCAAAAACGGGGTTTTATATAGAAAACCTTCAACGAATGCCCCTCAAAAATAACATATGTTCAATAGGGTGTAATTTCACTGGCTGACTAAGGTAGGGGCGGAGGGGGCGGACCGCCCCGGGACCCCGGTATCCGGGGGCCCCCAAATTTAAACACAATATGTTTAGATTGGATGTATGTATATTTTAAGAAATATATGAGGCTGTGAGTGCAAAAGTGGTGTAAAGCACTTAGCACTTAGCTTTCTGGGTACAGAGCACTTTTATATGATTCCTTTCATTTTCAAATCATCTTTTTTTTTACCAAAAGACTAATTAAGGGGAGGACTGGGAGTCAAAGAAAAAGACTACGAAAAAGGGTCACAAAATAGTAAAATAAGTAGAAGATTAAAAAAAAATTTGCTCCGAAAACAAATTTTATCGTTGTGTTATTGAAACCGTAAACAGTCTGCTTCGAAATTTCTACTATGTATTTGAGTTAACAAAATATACAACTTTATGTATTGAGATTATTGCAAATTTTATAATTGATCTTTGCTTCTTCAAAAATACTCACAGCAATCGAAATATCGTTGTTGTTCTTTTCTATTCTGTTTCTGCGGCCCTGAAATTTTGTGTGAAAGCTTTCCTTTAAATGAACTTTCAGTACTTCAAAAACCTTATCGTTAAAATAATCTTGTAAGTTGTATAGGGACCCAATAGCTCTATCCTCACTGTCAGAGCCCTTTACAGAGTTGTATGGGCTTTCTGAGATTCCTTTGGGCCACAAAAGCGGTTTATATTTACTATAAAGCCCTTAGAAATCCAATTTAATAAGAAAGTTTTTTTTTTAAAGATCAAAAGTACTGCATTGGCTTTCATGCATTTTTTGGTCTTCCGGGGGACCCATCATTCAAAATCCCGGTTGTCCGGTGGTTCAGTTCGCCACTGGACCAAGTTGTGATCCAGTCCTGTATTTCAATTTGAATGCATACTTTTTCCATAAGAACAAATTTGTATTGGAGTTTTTTACTTTTTATCGTTTATCTTTAATCTTTAACATTATATAAAGACGAAACGATTATTTAGTTTGTCACGCGAAATCTCAGAAACTATTTACCTGATTAACTTGAATTTTTTTTTACAATATTCTTACAGCCTTATTTATTAGATTTCACTAATACTCGTTTCAACCTTGGAATAGTTAAACCGAGTCGAAGCACTTACTCCGTCTTTACGCCACGTCAAACAAATTCTTATTTATAAAATATTTTCTTGGCGGTTTTAATTACACCCTCCTTATGTCAAATATATTTCCAAAAAAATGACCAATATAAAACTCTGGTCATTATATAAACGTGAACAAACCCCAGCTGATTTCTTAACTTTTAAGTAATTATTATTGGTGGTATTTTGTCGAAATAAAGGGATAAACAAAATAAAAGAAAACGGCCTGAAAACTGGGATAATTCTCAAAAGGTATATGAATAAATAATTTGCAGATTACAACAGATAAAAACAAATATATTTGCTTATGTTCATAGATACTTCATCATCGCTTAGGGAAAGCCGAACTATGACTATTAATTTTTTCATATTTTTTTTCGAAAATCGGTACTTCGAGCGGAAATCTTCATCTCAGTACCATGGGATTAAAACGAGTTTTGTACTGCTTAGCGTTTAAAGAATTTAAATCTATTATAAATGCAAAATAAACATCCCTTTTTTCTTACAATTAGTAACAAACAAATAAAAAATTTCTTCTACACTCTTTTTAGTTTCTAAATGTCATGTCAAATTGACATTTATATACTAAAACGGCTTTACTACGGCTTTATTCCTACTATGTACCAGTTTTAGCTTACTCTAATACTACTAATACTCGTTTATTTTTTTTATAAATAGGTTTTTCAGGATTAGAGACGTTGTAAAGTCGGAGTAAATTTACTCCGTCGCTAAAACGAGTTAATAAATAAGGCTGTTAATGTTTAGAAGGTTGTAAATAGCAAGTTTTTGTTTATCTAATTCGTTTGTTTATTACGAAAATTAAATTTTTTAAATTTTTGGTCAACTTTTTTCTTGATATTGACCCACATATTCACTTATAAATACCAAACTAATTGATAATTAAAAAAAAAAAAAATTATTTCTAAAATTCAATTTTTGTATGAAATAAATATAAACAAATGTCTAAGTCTAAGTTGATAATTTTTGTTTTGTGTTTGTTTTTAATTTATTTATTTAATTAATTTATTTATTTATTAATATCTTTCCGTTCCATAAAATACAATAGTGCAATATAAATGTTAAATTCAATAAATTATTAAATTCCTGATAAAATCAAAATTACAAATGTAAATTACAATAGTAAGTTAAACAAAATTCAAAACAATTAACTATATATTATATAAGATTCAAAAAAATTGTAATATGTTGTAGGTCCAATAAAAAAATACCCTTTGAAGAAGTTGGAAAATAACCAACGAAACGTCGGGAATAACTTTTAAAAATGGATTAATTGTTTTATTAATTGCATAAAAAATAAAGGATCAAAAAGCCCAATTAACATATATAATAATTAATTTAAATATACCCAATTGATCAAATCTTCATAATTAATGTCTAAGTCATTAACTTTTTCTATTTTTTTAAATCCAGAAATTCAATTCAATCGCATTCACGAGGTCGCTGCTTTGTTTCATTTCATATCATTTCCACCCTTTTGCATTTTCTCTACCTCCCTTATGTTTTTTTATTTATGTTGTGCAGGTTTCTCTTTGTTTGCTCTTTTTCCACAATGGAACATTTTGAGTATAACGCTGGAGGCAGGGATGGCCGAACTAACGCTTTTTGGAATAAACTACATTTTTTTACATTTGCTACGTAGTTTAGATATGTGGTAAACTTTGAAGATTGAATTTGAGTTGAACTGTTTTTATTGAAAACGTAACATTTTGTAGTATATAAGGCGTGTAGTTTATTAAATTAGCTACGCGTAGTTAATCATGTAGAAAATGAAGTGTAGTTAATTCGGCCAACCCTGGTTGCAGGTAGTCAGGCAAGAAGAAGATGTTTACTTGGGTGCGAAGTATTATATGTATGTATATTTGTATATGCAATAAGAAAATCAACGGGAGATAAAGATTCTGTTTATGTGTCAAACATGAACCTACTTAACATACAAATAGGTAAACCATTTTTTAAGAACTCACATTTCAAAACGTAAGTGTATAATGTATAAACTTTTTGTTAATAAGATGAAATAGAAATTAGGTACGGGTAGCGGTAGCCCTATTTAGTACTATCGGTATATATGTATGTTAATATTAATTCTTAAATTTTTGCGAAGCAAGGCGAGCACGGGTCTACTAGTATATTATAATAGCTACATAGCTTTTCTAAATTTGTTTGTTGATTTTTGTTTTATAATCAACCCTCACTCGACAACCACGGGTTAACGACCTCGAATATATTTTTGACTGATATTTGTTACATTTTTAATGCCAAATTTTTCTGTCACCTCTCTGAGACTATTAAAATTGTTTTCTTTGGCGCAATTAGAAACTTCAAAATATCGCTAGTTCTGCAAATTTAAAAAAATTCAGCTAAAATAATTTCACATGATAAAAAAAAAATTGGCCTTTAAATCTTGGCAACCCTATGCCTTGACCACATTTCACTAGAAAACCCTTGCGAAAATTGTTTAAATACAACCTAAAAACTGCATACCCCTTATCTGATAACTCGATGAGGGTAGGTTTTTCTATTTCGGGATATTCTACTAAAAGAGTACCACTTGGAGAGTTTCGAAAAACTCCCCAAAAATTACAACTACTATTTTATAAATATTTTATATGAATTTCCTCCGACCGAGAAAGAACAGCCTAGTTCCTTTACTTCGAAGCTCTGTGCATTTCTGTGAATTTTTACACCAAAGTATGTCAAAGTTCATATATAAAAAAAGTAAAATGACGTAGAAATTCACATAAATGCACAGAGTTTTAAAGTAAAATTATATATGCTATTGCTAGATAAATATAGCACCGTGTTGCAAATATGCATGGAACCTACAGCTTAGACTGAAAAATTGTTAAAAAAAATGAGCAATTAAACATAAATTCATTAAACAACCTCTGAAATTGTTTTGACACCAATCCAGTACCAGTATGTACATCATCCGATTTCTTAAGAAAATCTCAAATTATCTACCATGTCGTGAACTGAAAAGAGAAGACTTTATACTAAAATCTCCCCTTTTCAGTTCATGACAAATGCGGATTCAGAATTGCGTTTCCGTAATCGACATGAATATTTTTTATCTTACCTATTTGCGCATTTTATGCAAAACACCCTGTAAGTATAATTGTAAAAAAAAATATAAAAATTTTTTCCAAACACAACTTTCAACTTTGAGACCGACAAATGGTATGATGAAAGCATTTTTTTTTTTAACATTACCTATCGTATTTTTAAGTTTTGTTTTAACCTCGACCTTAACTAATACTATAAAGGCAACATATGAGCAAGTATAAGTATTGTTATTACTATAAACAATACAAAATGTGTTTAGAAACATATATATTATTGCATTAAAGGTCAATAGTTGAATGCACATCAGTACATTCCATAATAAAAAATAAATAATAACCCATACGTGCATTTTTTGTTGTTAAGAATATTGTAGGAAATTTTTCTTTAATGATTTTGTTGTTTCAATGATTATTTAGTTTCCAATTAAAAGAAATCAAAAAGTGTAATTTAATACAACAAACGCGTGTGCATTTAATCGTTCAATATATACATATACCTATGTGTGGTCTTGTAAATGTGTACACAAAACGTACCTTGGATTTCTAATTTTAAGCCGTAAAAATATTATCTGAATCATTCAGGCAGAATAATGTTTCACTTTTTATATAAAATGTAATAAACTTTGATTAATTGTGGCAGCTAAAATGAATGTGTATCACATGATCATTGAATACAAAATAAAGGTTAATTTTGTAAGCATTAAGTATCAAGCATTAAAATAATTACTCAAAGGGCTTGAGTTTTACTGCAACTCTAGCGAATAAAATTAAATTTTTAAAAGACCACTTTAAAATTCTTATCTCTTACAAGTTTTATCCCTTCATTACTGTCCGCACAAGCAATAATTCATTTCATAAAATCAAGCATACAATGGCATACAAACGTGCAGTAAAGATCACAATCAGGTACTTTCTACATTACACAATTGTTATCTTTGAAAAAAAAAGAAATTTAATAAAATCAACCCCTTTATTAGAAATAACCTTTTTACATAGGGAGGTGGGGTGTGATTGTAAAAATAATTATAGATAAGTCAAAATATTTTTTTTTTAATAATTCATTATTTTAGCCCGATGTGATTGCAATCTCTCTAAAAATTGCCAGAGCAGACAAACCATCCAAGTTCTCTTTTTTATAATTATACGCGCACTCAAGGGGTGACAACGCGCTATGGGGTTTTCCATTGGTAAATTCAGATTTCAGTAAAAAAATTGATTTTTTTTCTTCGCTAATGGAACACAATTCAAATTGATTTTTTTGCCACTGTATTGGTGTACTTTCTTTTCTGTGTTAAACTATTGTGGAATAGCTGTCAAATTTTCATTCAAACTTGTTGTCTTTTGAAAAGTGTATGCAGTAAAATTCATAATAAACTGCTTCCATTTTTCAATAGGATTTTATTTATTTAAACAATTTCAGAAATGTAAAATGAGGGGTAAATCTGCCGAAAAATTTAGATTTGCATATTTGATTTAAAATCAAAAATAAATCAATTTATTTTGCCCAATGGAAAACCCCATTAGAAAAATTCTATAGGGTTTAAAAGGAGATACCGATGCATATTGGTTTTGAATTTCTGAATATCACAATGAGAGGGAACAATAGAGTAAGGTAAAGCATTCCACATTCGTGTAGTGCGGTTAATGAAAGAATCTCTGTACTTCACACAAACTGAAATTCAGATCATCAGAAGGGAAAAAAAAATAACTTCTTTTGTACTGATCATCTGATCGTATTTATCCAGTTCAAACTACAAAAAGTCGTTAGGCAACAGACATTAATATACCGGCAGTGTATCAAAAGTCCTTAACAACATATGGATGTTCGTAAAATTTTTTTCCGAATGATTGCAGTCCATCCAGCATTTAATTGGTGTTACTTTTTATAAATATTCTAATTTCATCTTGATATTCGTAAACAAACGGGAAAAATTCACAAAAATCATCGACTGCTTCATACTTCTAACTTTTTGTTATTTAAGACTTCTTTTAAAACTTTGGATTTGGTAAATCAACTACTCCCAAATTTTTTCTTGTACCATAACGAACTTCTATAACCTAATCGTAATCGTAAAAGTCATTGGGTGCGTTCAATCGATTACGTTTTACATCTGAATTTTCAGATTTCTGAATTTTTGGAGCTTCTGATTGGCCAGATGTCATAAAAAGTTAGATGACTTTTAGTGACTTTTAGTTACGTTTAGTTACGTTTCATCTGAATTTTCAGACAAGAAATTCTCATCTGAAAATTCAGATGAAAGTTGTTTGTGGTGGGGGAAGTGCCAAAAGCACACATAAAAGCTGAACTTTATAATTTTCGCCTTGTTGGTGGTTGATTTTTTTAGTTTTTGTCATGAAAATTTAATACTTATTTAAATGAACGAACTTTTTGTTTATTGTTTAGTGAACTTTTAAATCAACAATTTTTTTAATTGATGTTTGGAAAGTTTTTTTATGTTTTTGTAAGTCATACATATCAATAAAAGGACTTTTAATGAAGGTAATGAAACCTGTTGCTGATTTAGTTACATATATTTTCATCCTCACAACTACTCACTCTCAATGTTTAATTTACAAATGTAAATAAAGTTCTATTTTATTTCGCTTCAATGTAAATCCTTTAGGTAAATGCAGGAATTTGACACAATGGGCCCTACCAATAATCAAATTTAGTGACGACTTAAATATTTCAGTAAAATGGACCATAATAGAATGGGCTCTAGCTAATAAACCCATATATAGTATGACCTTAATATTCAAGTGGACTCTTAATAATGAATCATATATGGAATGGATTTCAAAAAAATAAACATTCCATGAATGGTACATTATTTGGGATCACCAGAATTAAAGTTAATTTTACTGAAATATTTAAGTCGTCGCTAAATTTGATTATTGGTAAGGCCCAATGACTTTCGACTGAAATTTCAGATTTTTTTTGCGTTCAACGACATAAATTCAGAAATCTGAAAATTCAGATGTTAAGCTATTTTTATTGAACCCGCCCATTGCTCATCAATCATATTATGATATATTCTTTTTAATCCAATGTGTTGAATTCATCCTTTTTTTATCCAATTTGTTGAATTCATCCTTTTGATATGATAATTTTAAATTTATTTCGGCTGACCGGTTGATAGGTGATATAGCCTTCGTTGAGATTTGTTATTTTATCTTAATCATTGAAAAATGCAACAGATACGCCCTATATAGGTATCTACAGTACTAGCAACATGTTTTTCTTGAATACCTTGTGGTATTTGCTTGGCAAGGTGAATGACCGGCTCAGCTTTAAGACCATAATATATTTTATTTGAAGTTAAATAGATGTACATACATAAGTAAACATAATGTACATATATATTATTTAATTGTGAATGGCATACACTTATTGCTTTTAATTTTCTTGGTCTTTCTGAAAGCAACCTAATTATTGCTTCTTTTATTATGAACTTTAAGTACATTTCCTAGTTATTTTTGTCTTTTGACTTTGACAATGACAAACATTATTGTTAGTTTCTATTACAAATAAAAATAATAATAATAATTGTCATTAAAAAAAATTTGATAATTTTTGTTCATTACCTTGTTTTTTTTTTATTTTGTTAATTGCTTTTATTTGTGCAACACTTTAACATCTCGTTTACAACACATGTTTAGAAAAACCACTTCAAATGAAAAATTATTTGATTTAATTGCTATACTATTAACTTGCTGTTGAAAATTTTCTCATCGAAAAAGAATTGTTAGGTAGGTATGAACTTGCTTTTTAATTGACAAGCACTTAAAAATATCGTTTATGAAAAGTTAGAAATCATGCTAAAGTAATTTAGTAATTTTAATTAATTTATTTTTAAACACGTGTCTTATACATATACTTATCATAATACTTAGGTACATATATGTATTTTAATAGAAACAGCAATAAAATGAAATTCATAATAATTATTAGTCTGTGTTTTTTTAACGCAGTTTGATTTTATAAAACTTTTATTTATTTATGCAATGTGTTTTGCATAAGATGAAAATATTAATACCTCTTGTGGACTGTATTCACTTACATCGTATATAAAGTTGTATACAAAAGATAAGGAATTGCCTTTTTTTAAATTCTCATTTAGCGAAAGTTCTTGCAACGTAAAAAAGAACGCGCTACAACAAATGACGAACAACTAAACAGACGCATTATATGAGGCCAGCTGTCATCACGACATTGAAAAAATCTTTTTACTATGGATCATCGCTGGTAAATGTTGCAGTGGGTGTTACATCGAAATATTGATTTTAAATTAAATTAGTTTTAGTAATAAGTAGTATAGATAACTTATTTAATAAAACTTAGAGAGTAAAGATTTCTTCTTTTTCATTTTACATCGCCTATTACACCTGCGAAGTTTGTTAATACACGCCCACTTTTAATGGCGATTAACTATTATAACCGTTATAAATTGACATTTTTCTATAACTATAAGTACTATTTCGTACCTGGTAGGGAGTTACAAAAAAAATAACATATTATGCTTGAATTTACCAAAAATTTCTAAAAAGAAGGAAAATTTACTTCTGGATTTGTTTTTAGAATCGTTTTCAGAAGTTGTGACACGTACCTACAAAATTGTTACCAATCGAAAAGGCGATTTGTTTATTTATTTTAAATAATTCACTTTAAGCTATTGACAAATTTTGGCACATAAAATGACATAAGATACCATTAAAAAACGTTGACCATATTTATTTACGAATTTTACGACACAAATTCGTGTCGGAAAGTTTATACGAATGTTTGAAAAATATTTCCCAAACAAATGTTGACAGTTCTTTAACGACTTATCGTAGTCTCGTAAACTAGAACTATGTAATTATCCTTATTAAATATGACCCACTCACATCGAAGGCATGTTTATTAATATTGTATGGTAATAAAATTAATTGATCACAAGAAAACAAAATAAAAATAAAAATAAAAATAGCTTAACATCTGAATTTTCAGATTTCTGAATTTATGTCGTTGAACGCAAAAAAAAAAATGAAATTTCAGTCGAAAGTCATTGTGTCAAATTCCTGCATTTACCTAAAGGATTTACATTGAAGCGAAATAAAATAGAACTTTAATTATACATTTGTAAATTAAACATTGAGAGTGAGTAGTTGTGAGGATGAAAATATATGTAACTAAATCAGCAACAGGTTTCATTACCTTCATTAAAAGTCCTTTTATTGATATGTATGACTTACAAAAACATAGAAAAACTTTCCAAACATCAATTAAAAAAATTGTTGATTTAAAAATTCACTAAACAATAAACAAAAATATCGTTCATTTAAATAAGTATTAAATTTTCATGACAAAAACTAAAAAAATCAACCATCAACAAGGCGAAAATTATAAAGTTCAGCTTTTATGTGTGCTTTTGGCACTTCCCCCACCACAAACAACTTTCATCTGAATTTTCAGATGGGAATTTCTTGTCTGAAAATTCAGATGAAATGTAACTAAACGTAACAAAAAGTCACTAAAAGTCATCTAACTTTTTATGACAGCTGGCCAATCAGAAGCTCCAAAAATTCAGAAATCTGAAAATTCAGATGTAAAACGTAATCGATTGAACGCACCCAATTCCATGCTATTGCCAAATTTTGTGGGAGAGAAATGCCTTTTCATTTTTTTACCACACACAACAGTTTAATTTAACCTCAATAAAAATGTGATGAAATGTGTGATAGAATAGAACCATATTTTCTTAAAATTCTCATGTATTAAACACATGTCAAATCGTGTAGGCTGGAATATCATGGTGTGTAGGATAGGCTGTCATATTTTGTTTCCACACTATTGTTCATGATTTGTTTCCCACATTTGTTGGCATGTGTTAATACTCAGTGGGACAGTGTGGAAGGGCTTTTAAAAAATTGAAATAAGTGGGAATTTTGTGTGGTAGTATTTTGAAAAGAGAACTATGGAAAATAAAATATGAGAGGAGGGCAACAACATAGTGCCACAACAGAAGCATACAAAAGAATTCTAATTCCTAAAAACAAAACTAAGAGTGGGCGTTATGATGATTTTTAATTCCGTTAAACGCGTGCCCAATACGTCTAAGTAGGTTTGTTTGGTAACTTGAATTGCACAAACTAATTTTCACAAATTCTTGTTTTTATACTCAGAAAGTTGCAACAAGAAAGCTCAAGGAGAAAGCAAATAATTTCTCTTCATTGGATTTCTTTGGAATTTCTGCTATCCAAAATTATGAAAATTTGAAAGAACGAATAAGACGTAAAGTGTTACTAGGACCTATTTGTCAGTATCTGTCACTTGACGATAACAGTAACTTTGTTCGTTTATTATTATTGCTACCATTTTTAGCCCAAGACTGTCAAATTTCATAAAAAAAAATTAAACTGGTGGAATCTGGCAGTTTCGGGCAAGTATAAGCAAACAGACCTATTAGATATTGATGTGTGAAATAAAAATAAATTAAAAAATCTGGTATAAAGTGTTATAAAATACTATTTATGTATAAATTGAGGTTATTTTATAGGTGATTTTCAAATTCGGTTAATAATGTGGGTGTGGAAAGAACCCCACACTAAATTTATGGAAAATTTTTTGGTTGAAATTAAAGTATGTGATACTTCATAACATTTGGAACAAAAAATGTCTATAGGCTAAAAGTTAAAAAATCTATAGATTCAGATTTTACAAAGTATAAAAGTATTGTTTATACAGGTACTTTGTTTTTGCCGCCCCACAGGGTCATGGTCTGCCATCAATGGACATACTTTAAACTTTTTAAGTTGCTAAAGCGAGTCTGTCCACACCTCCTAACTGTTATAATAACTGTTATAAAAAAGAATTTCTATAGTTCTTTTTTTTTGCCTTATTTCAACCTTACAATTAGATATACAGTTTTTTTTAATATTTTTTTATTTTATTAACAATAATAACAACACAGTAATTATCAATGAAAACAACACGTTGTTATTATTCTTTTCGTCGCCGCCGCGACAGATTGGCGTTGGTATGGGTGGTCCTTAAAACATGTTTATTAAAAATAAAAATTGCAAAGAATCAGAAAATTTTTTTTTTATTAAATTTTATAGTTGTCGTTTACTGATAAACTATGTCTTGAAAAAAAGTGTGAGTGCCGGGATTCACGGTTAAGATGTGTACACATACGTAACATAACGTGAATCACAATCACAGAATCACAATCACGATCACAAGATAAGTTACGTTTTTTTTCACCCTACCGCCAGTATAGATGTTTACTCATCAAAAAGTGATAGTGCCGGACTCATAGTCAAAATGTGTAAACATACGTAACGTAAAGTGAATCACAATCACAGAATCACAATCACGATCACCAATACGTTACGTTTTTTTTTTACTCTACAGCCAGTATAAATGTTTACACATCAAAAACCGGTTCATTGATGCAATTTCATTAACAATACTCATCATCGGCAAATAACCGACCACAAAAACAAAGATGAATGTTTGATAATTTCCTTACGAAAACCTCTTATTATAAGAAATGAGTAACATACATGCATACATGTTATGTATGTGTGTCCGTTTATGTATTATTCTTCTAAACTTGCCGATCCACCAATCTCAAAGAGAATTCTGGGCGTATAATATATGAGTGTGATTTTTATAAATATGCTTAATGGAATTAAATATAGATACACGCAAAGAAAAACCTTTGTAGAATTAAGTAAGTTTCTTGTTTGTTTTGGCATCAGACACGTTTATTGTTAATTTCAACAACGCGGCGTGATCAATTTTTATATAATTTTTTTTTGTCAAAAAGTGTTACATTAACAATGAACGTGTTTCTTTTTTAAATTCTGGTGCTTGCATGAACATGAGAGGCTAATTGATTGATCACGAACATTGTTTGGCAATAACGTTCATGATTTAAGGAACGTGTTGCTTTAAAAATGAACGAGTTCCTGTTTGAATCCTGGTGCTTGCTTGAATATGAGACCCTGCTACAAAATAATACAAATACGAATTTTAACACATATTTACATGGTCAGATAAAAATTCTTCATGTTCTCTTGATAATTATCCAAAGATATTTAACCCACTGACAAAACGCTACGTTAGTAATTATTTTTCTGCGTGTATGAATGAATATTTTGGAGTATTATTAGGTGTGTTTAGTTCATTGCTGCATAGCCAGCGTAGCACAAGTCTTAATAAAACGATTACTCGCTCTATACGTTAATTTCAATAATTCAAAGTTCTATCGCCAGCACAGCCATCTTTTTTTTTACTGATTTTTTTTCGCCAGCAATCAAATTGTTTTTGTTTGCCAAGGGAAATTTTGCTGCGCTGGCTATGCAGCAATGAATAAAACACACCTATTATTATGTAACAGTATCGCACTGTGCCGAAATTCGACATTTTTCTTTTTCAATTTAATTTTTTTTCCAATATGCACAGTGCAAAAACAAAAATGAACCACAGTGTGTAAATGCGTGTCTCAAGTATATTCTGCACATGTCCGCAATTGTGGCTTTCCAACCATATAAAATTTATCGAAATCGGTCAAATACTTTTTGAGAAAATGGTACCACAAAATTTATTTAAGGCTATTTATATATAGATTACTATACCGATGACGGACGGTACCTTTATGATGAAAACCACTTTTGGAGACTTTTCCATCATCATAATATTAGATTTTATATAAACCACGAAGTTTTATTCGACCCCATGAAACCTTTGGTGGGTACCTATGCAATATTCATAATATGGATGTACCTTGAACCTACACACGTATAATGTGTGTATCTACAAATGTTAAAGGTACATACCTATATATAGTACTTCCTTCCAAGTTAAAAAAAAAAACAAAGAGTATTCATGCAAAGTCGTAAGTTTACAAATTGTGTAAATTGGTAAGTTTTTACAAAAGTTTGTAGAACCCTTCTAATTCCTTGCGTTCGGTAAACTATCAGGTTATAGGCTATCCACGCATCCAAAAACTTTCAGATACGTTGGGTTGTTGTTGCATCAGCTGTTTTGTCACCAAGGATTACAACAACACAAACCTATTCGGATAGCTTTGGATTGAATCACGAACGTGGCCATTCATTTAGTTAAATGCTGTGTAATTAAATTAAATCAGCTGTTCGTTAAACGTCAAATATTAAACTTCAAAATATGTCTACAAATAAGCATGTTCAGACTTCGATGTTATTTTTAAATGGAGAACCTCTCCCAAGCCAACCTGAAATCGGAGGCGAATGATGGTGGGTATTTTTTTAGTTCCATTTCGTTCCGTAACTGTTATGGAGCAAGCAATATATGTACGGCAGTACTTTATTTTGAAATAGCCCGTACACTACCCAAAGCTGGAAAAACATTTCCGGACAAACTTTAAACGTCCCATCGAGCAACCATGTTTCGCACCGTGCTAGTCTTCTTCGATCAGATAATGATTAATGAACCGAATATTAGTATTCGGTCAACATCACCTCTGGAAACTGCCTGTATCGGGCAGCAAAAAAAAATGTTGATATCCGATCGAGTGTGTGGGTTCGCTACGGCAGCGATCAACCAGTTTTGTGATTATAAATTTATAGTAATTATAGATTTATAGTAAAGTAATTTTAATTAAACCATTATTCAATATTCATCATTTTAAATAACATTTATGTATTTTTTTTTTCAATTTTAGATAAAAAGTGAAGAAGTTGTGCAGGCCTATATTGAACGATGCCAGCAGGTTAACCCGCTTATCAATGCCATCGTTCAAGATCGCTTCGAAGATGCGCTTGAAGATGCACGTGAGGTTGATCGCGTCATCGCAATGGGTATCAATTCAGTCGATACTATGGAAGAACTCACTCCACTGCTAGGAGTTCCAGTGACAGTTAAGGAAAGTATAGCTGTGAAAGGTCTCACCAATCAAGCTGGACGGGTTTTTAAGACACCACAGATTGCCAAATCAGATGCTCCTGTTGTTGAACAGATCAAGAAATTCGGTGGAATTATCATGTTGGTGAGCAATACACCAGAACTTTGTCTTTTATGGGAGACATACAACAATGTCACAGGGCAGACAAAAAATCCCTATGATTTAAAGCGAACACCTGGAGGATCTTCCGGCGGTGAAGCAGCATTATTAGCTAGTGGTGCATCTTTGCTTGGCCTTACTTCAGACATTGGTGGATCTTCACGTCTGCCAGCAATGTTTAGTGGAATTTGGGGTCACAAACCTACACCGTATGCGGTCTCATTTAAAGGTCACCATCCGACTAGTGACTTCCCTAAATGGGGAGATTTCTTTACAATTGCTCCAATGACACGTTACGCCAAAGATCTTCCACTTCTTCTGAAATGCATGGCCGATCCAACTGGTCCTAAGTTGACTTTAGATAAAGAAGTAAATGTCAGTGGTATACGCTTTTTCTTCATGGACAACGATGGCCCATCCGGCATGATGCGTCCACTTAGCAAAGATCTCCACGCAGCTATCAATAGAGTTGCTGGAGATTTCAATGCAAAACGAGTTAATATTCGCAAAATGAAATGGTCCTTGGACATTTCCCTATCAGCTATGCTTACTATGAAAAATATTGAGACAATTTATCATAAAACCGAAGAAGGCGAACGACCCAAGACCGTTTGCACCGAAACTGTAAAATATTTCTTTGGTTGTTCGGACAGTATTCTGCCATCTGTCATTTTTGGTCACTTGCAGAACTTTATGAAAATCATACCCAATTCCAGACACAAGCATCTGGCCACCATTATCGAGGCTCTTAAGACTGAATTCATAGAACTCTTGGGAACAGACGGTGTGTTCCTCTACCCAACGTTCCCCAATACTGCTCATCAGCATTATCAAATTTATCACAAGCTTTTGGAGCCCATGTATATGGCTATTTTTAATACTCTCGGTCTGCCCGTAACCAATTGTATGATTGGGTTGGATCGTCGAAATTTGCCCATGGGTATACAAGTGGTAGCCAATCCGGGTCAAGATCATCTTTGTCTTGCCGTGGCTAGAGAAATGGAAAGGCGATATGGTGGATGGGTGCGACCGCCTACAGAAGAATCCTCGAATAAATTGGCGTAATCATCTGGATTAACATCACCCATGAGGATTTTTTTTTGTGTAAATATACTATATATGAATGAAACTTAATAGGTTAAAGTTCAAAGAAATTATCACATTAGGCTATGTAAAATTTTACAAAAAATCATTACATTTTTTTTAAACAATTTTTATTTGTAAACATTTTGTTTTTACATTAAGTTTTTTTTTAATTTTTTTTTTTAATTCGGGGTATTAAGCCATTTTGTTATTATATTGCATAATACATATATTATTATTATCTACTATTTTTCTTAACAGAATACGAACAACATATTTTTTCATCAACAACAAAAAAAAGTAAAATTTAATAAAAAAAATAATTATTATATTAAAACATTTGTTTTTATTTATTAAATACAAATACAGTCAAAAGAAAAGAAGCTATTGAACATTATACGAAGCATATTCGATCTATAAGTGGTGTCCGGTAAGGAAGAAAACTGAAAAGAAAACGGTTGATTTAAAATGGTTAAAACCCTGACACAAAAATTGGAAATTGCGATTTTATCCCTACATAACCAAAGGCTAAGAAAAACGGTAGCAGACTTTTGAATTTGGTATGACGACGCTTATGCAATTCCAATTAAAAAATACTCTTTCGTTAAAAATAAATAAATAACTATTTGCTGAACGTTTTGTGAGAAGGTCGCACCAAAATGCGTTTGCCTATCTAAACAATAAAAAATCACATCAAAGCAGCTCTTATTCCATTCCAACAGCTCCTGAAGTCTATCGCCATAATATCCCCATATTCAAGTCTAAAACTCACTTCTAAAGTCTAGGCATATTCAATTCAATAAGTTCCAAAGACATCAGGCCAACTTGTCCAAATATTTTGCAAGAATTGCTGGTCGATGACTTTGATCTTTGGAGACATCAACCGTACGATTGCATCAAGATTGACGTTGCAAATACTAAAGAGACCTACCTATAGCTACTTTGGAGATTGGATGTGTGCAGAACCTGGTATATCTGTGTCAAGTCAACAACGGAACCAAAGGAAAAATCACATATTAACTTACATACTTATAGGTGGTAGCTATACTTGCATATAGATATTTACTTAACGCTTGCTTTATGCCGCATGTGGTTTTTCTTGTTTATTCCCCAAAATGTTGCACAAAGGCTTTAAGTTTAGTAGAATTAACTGGTTTTGGCAACTATGTAAGTTATAGTATTAAGAACACCGCCATTCACGTTCACCGACTGAACAACACGCTAGATGTTCGATTTAGTGAAAAGATTTTATTTTTATAAGTGCGTCCGAAATTATTGGTGGTATAGGAATGTGACTGGTACACCTGCCAGTTTGAGCACAAGGTCGATTGACTTTTTTTCTTCTAAAAAAAAAAATTCATAATATTTGCTAAAAAAGTTGTTGAAATTAAGGAATTTCCTCTTCGCCGCTAATTATATCAAGAAACGATATATAAAAAGAAAACAAAGGTTAAATAGATTGGATGTTTCGGACAGGCGAGGAAGTTAATAAATTTTAAAAATTAGGAAGAGACAGGAGAGCCAGAGACAAAACGGTACACTGGCCCCTGAGGCGTGGGGCACACTAGCATTCATTTTGTAATTTTTAAACATAAATTTGTCTTCAAATGAGCGGCTATCCGAAGTATTTTTTTTGTTTAACAAAGAGATTCATCGATATCAACTGCAAAGAATTTCGATAAGAAAACTTGATGTCGAAACTCGAAACTCATCATAGGTATGCCTCCGGAATATCATTTTTTTTGCTTTTAACGGCGACAAAGATTGGTTCCATTTTTCAGTGAGATATTTCATCAAATTATTTTATCATCAAATTTATCATCGAGTGTAAACAAAAATTCTAACTAGATGAGGGTGTGTAGTTTTCATATGCAACTGCAAAAGTATAAAGGCTTAACTACATAAGCCAAAAAGTACTGAAGTACAAAAGTAAAAATATTTTTTTTACCGCTAGCGCCGTTGTTTTGTGAAAAAGAATACACAAATTTGTTTTTAAACCAAAATTTAAGCTTTCTGCATCATTTTTATAAGTTTTCTAGTCAGAAAAACTATCACAAAATCAATTTAAAAATTTTCACTTTTGCACTTTTTCACTTTTTTGGCTTATGTAGTTGAGGCTTAAGTCATAAGAACAATATCAAAACTACAGAAGCCGATAATAATGTTCAAAATGGAGTTCAAATTTTCAAGGTTTAGGAATTATAATTCATATATGTATGTATATAACTATTATATAATAATATTATGTGTAATGGGGGTCCCCATGAACTTATAACCCTTTAATGGGGTATATATGACGTATATATAAAGAAAAATTAATTCGATTTTTCCATGAATTTATGTTAAAATTTATTATTATAAGAAGAAGTGGCACCTTTTCATATAGGCGCATAAGAAAAGAAACGGATAGGTAGGTATAAAGGGTCTTCCAATAGGGACCAGAAATTTGACAGCGGCCATATTTTTAAAGCTAAATCTGTCAAATTGTCTGTTATTTATTCAGTCTGTTTTGCCCTTAGAAGAAGAAAGAGGGAACGGGCATAACGAGATAAAAGTGAAGGATTTTTCAAAACACAAATGCATTCACACAGGGAAGGCATGCAGTTAGACAGCTAAATCATGGATGCGCTGTTAGCTGTTTTTTTGATTTTAAACCGTCAATTAAAAAAAAGGTTAGTAAACAAACAAAAAAAATTTCAAATCTTAATTAACACAGTTCATTTTTACAGATATTTTTATTGATATTTTTTCTGAAGAGATTCCTTAACTAAGTTCGTTTTTTTTTTTTAAATATTCTTTGAACTACAACTGAGTTCATGCTTGAATTTAGTTATCAATCAAATAGATTTTGCAGTTTCGATCTTCATTTTGGTTTTTCATTTGCCCAAATATTATTTAGAATAGAAAAAACTCTTTCTGTATGAGCATTTGACAAAATAAATTTGTACTATATGTTTTGTTCGTTCTTTTAAACGTTTAGGGAACGTTAGCATCATTATTTTTGTTGTCATTGCATTTTGCTTTAATATTTATATTAGCCGTTTTTAAAATGGAAATATCGCCAAATTTCCTATTTGGCTTTATTTCGCTTTTGAAAACGAAATAAGGCCAGTTTGGCTTTATTTCGCTGTTTTATTTTTTTTTCTTTCCAAAAATGTGCAGAACTATGATTCATCACCCAGCATTAGGCGTATTAACAGTGAGGTGTATGGGGGGGCATGCTGCCCAAAACCTCCCTGCTTGGGCATACTATAGGATTTGGGGTAGGTGCAGTTAAAGTGTTGGACAAAAACATTTGGCCTTATTTTAGATTTGGTTTTATTTTGTTGGGCCGATTTTGAATTAGGGATCAACTATAATCCACAAGAGATTAAAGAGTGTCGAATGCATGCAGAAAAAGTCACTGTTTGGTGTGGATTTTGGGCCGGCGGCATCATTGGTACATATTTCTTTGAGAACGAAGCACGTTGACCAGGCCACCACCGTCAACGGGGAGCGCTATATGTGATGATTACCAACTTCTTTTGCCCGGAATTGAAAAAAAAGCGAATCTATCATGGCGACGACGAAAACAGTAATAACAACAAGTGGTTGTCAACAGTGATGCCACATGAAAATAAAAAAAAAAATACCTACACCATCGACAAAAAATCCCTACGTTTTCCCTACGCTTACAAAATCCATAAAATATATAAAAATAAAAAAAATATGATATTATTCTTTTAAATTTTTGGTCTGGTTCTATGAACAAATTATACATAATTAAAAAATATTAGGGGTATTCACGATCCGATGCAAACTGGTCTTGTATCATTGCAAAAGTGCAGTTTTTTTTTTGGAATTGGGGTTAGCAATTTTACACTTTTGCATATTTGCAATGATACAAGACCAGTTGCATCGGATCGTGAATATCCCTATTATTTATACGACATAAATGGTTGAATGTACCTACCCAAAATTGTCACCAAACACACATCTCACAAATAATTATTTCGAAATAAAGCCTAGTACGCTGCTGATGCGAAACGAAATTTTTCTGTGATCTCCAAACAGACAACGAAACGCTTGCGAAAACACAACGGAAAATATCCTTGGAGAGTTTCACTGATTCTTAAAACAAAAACAAACATAAACGCAAAAAATCAGAGAAACCCATGATGTAATGAAATGATAAACAAAAAAAAACACAAATATAACTCAAATGCCATTTTTCCGCACACAATAAATAGTCTGTGTAATTAATTCAGTGCGAAAAAGGAGTGGAGACTTCTCCAAATAATCTGCTACAATTATAAATTTCGCTCTTCGAACAGCGTACTGCAAAACGAAAAGGAGAACGAAATTTTCCGTTTCTGATTTCGTTGTGTCATTTTTGTATGGGATTTTTCGTTTCGGGAGGATATTTTTCGTTGTGTTTTCGCAAGCGTTTCGTTGTCTGTTTGGAGATCACAGGAAATTTTAGTTTCGCATCAGCAGCGTACTAGGCTTAAAGGAACACACCTCGATGGCCCCGTGCATCGATATGCATACTATTGACAGCCCTTTATTCTTATAATATTCTAATACTTTTCCTGCCAATATAGCAAGAAAGCCTTGAAAACATAGGTCAAATAGGGCTTAGTGTAATGCCTTAAGGTTCCCCCACACGTGAGTGTCAATGAAAACAATACGTTGTTAGTTTTCGTCGTCGACACCGAAAATTAGCGTTGGTGTGAGGGAACCTTTATTTCGACATTTAAGGTTCCCCCACACCAACGCGAATTTTCGGTGGCGACGACGAAAGCAACAATAACAACACATGGTTGTCAATGAAAACAACACGTTGTTGTTATTGTTTTCGTCGTCGCCACCGAAAATTCGCGTTGGTGTGGGGGATCCTTTATTCCAAGCAAAATCAAACTTTAAACGTCTCTCCTGAAAAATAAATATAAATAAACTTACGCCCATATTATTCACTTGATACATCCAGATTGAAACTTAAATCCGGATGTATTTATATTGAATTTGTATACTTTACATCTGGACCCATGTTCTGTAACTCGGCGATAACTTTTCGCGGCAAGAAACGGCGAAAAATGGAACAAAAATGGAACAAAACTCATAGGAATCCTATGGGTTTTGTTCCATTTTTCGCCGTTTATCGTCTCGAAAAGTTATCGCCGAGTTACAGAACATGGGTCCTGGACCCATGGAACAAAACCCATAGGATTTCTATGAGTTTTGTTCCATTTTTGTTCCATTTTTCGCCGTTTCTCGCCACGAAAAGTTATCGCTGAGTTACAGAACATGGGTCCTGGATTTAAGTTTTAATCTGTACCCATGTTCTGTAACTCCGCGATAGCTTTTCGTTGCGAGAAACGGCGAAAAATGGAACAAAACTCATAGGAATCGTATGGGTTTTGTTCCATTTTTCGCCGTTTCTCGCCTCGAAAAGTTATCGCCGAGTTACAGAACATGGGTCCTGGATTTAAGTTTTAATCTGGATGTATCGAGTGAATAATATGGGCATGGAGCCATCGACCTATTGTTTTCGTCGTCGCGTTGGTGTGGGGGAACCTTAAAATGGACAGCAACAACATGCATTTGGTTTCAACTTCACAGCAGCAATTGTGAAGTTAAATGTCCAGAAAATATTCAATTTGAAAATTATTATTATTATTATTATTAATTAAAAAACAACGCACAAAATTACCGAAAATTCGTTGCAACCAAAAACACATTTGTTTTCATACAAAAATTTGTTTTCTTAAAACACCGCGGCATTCAATTTGACATTTAAGAAATTTCAAATCTTGCAAGTGTGTGTGCAAATCGGTGTAAAATCTTTCATGAATCTTGCAAAATTAGCAAGATTTGTTTTGACAGAATTCGAATTATTCAGAAAAAAATCGATTCTTTTAGAAAAAAATTCGATTCTTTGGTTAGAAGGAATTCGAAATTGGATCAAAGGCTCTCCCAAACCTTGAAAATTAAGAATTTCGCCAATAGGAACAAAAATGAAGATCATCCAATTAAAATAAGAAGTAGGTAGTGATAACAGAGTTATAGGCTGGCTATACACACCGAATCAAAATCTAGATTTCGAGCAAAAAGCACAAAATCTCATAAAAATCAACAAGATATCCCATACATTTTCAGATTTCGTAATCTAGTAGATTACTGCAAAATCTCCTCAAAATCTTCTTGGAACGGTATGAATGTAAAACAAACATTGTTAATTACTCAATTTTCTCTTCAGTATAACAGTTCAGGCATAAAAAAAGAGATGATGAAAAGAGAGTTTATTATATTTATTGAGTGTAGTGCACTGATTCTATATACACTGGAGTGTATCCATAAAACATTTTTGAGGCAAAAATATAGTCGTGGCCGGTACCCTCATATAACCGTATAACAGCGGCGCCAGCGGAATGGACGCTACTGGACTTGCATTTTCTTTTATTTTTTTCAATATTTACAGCCGCAACGCTTGTTGACATCAACTGATATCAAATAAATGCTCAATTTCGGCAAATATCTTCAATCTCTTTTTTCATTTGTATAGAGCGAGATATGAGGTCGTGGCCGGTACCCTTTAAAAATCTTGCCTCACAAAAACTGTTATACACTATAGGCTATTCACTATCCAGTGTATTATAGAGATCAATAGTGTAGTGTACTGAGATACTGGGATTTCATTCCATTTTGCGCATTTTTTCAACAGAAAGCGAGAGAAAAAAAGGAAATGTGTGTATTTGTTTTGCTATTTTTTTTTTTGTAGTTTTAAGGATCCCCCACACCAACGCGAATTTTCGATGGCGACGACGAAAACAACAATAACAACACGTGGTTGTCAATGAAAACAACACGTTGTTATTATTGTTTCCGTCGTCGCCACCGAAAATTCGCGTTGGTGTGGGGAACCTTTATCAACACTGAAATTTGTTTGAAAGGTCAAACAAAATCTAGTTTATGTGTGGTGTGAACGATTCAACGAAATCCGAGATTTTGGTTCGGTGTGAAAACCGTATAACATAAATAAAATTCATCGAGAAAAAATTAAAATTAAAACAACTCATATGACCTTGTTCCATATTTAAAGAGCAGAAACTTGTGTTATTGCTCTAATACATGTATTTTGATAATCTATATCGATCAAACTTGATTATAAAAACGACTGTTGAAAACCAACAGCCGAATTTATAAACTCATTATAGCGAGTGCATAAACTTATACACTTCTTATAATGCCTCTAAACACGAAAATCGTATTTATAAAACTTTGCAACGATGAATAGTGGCATTATAAGCTAAACGCGTTTGAGGGTTGAACAGTGTCTGTATAAGGATATTTTAGCATAGAAATGTCACTTTGACTCACACACAACAATATAATACATAGATATTAGGGTAGCGCTTATTTTGGCAATGTTTGAATTTCTTTTTTGTCCTCCCCTAAAAATGATTATTATGTACCTGTACAATGTACATACAAATACGTTGTACATTTTTTTTTTAAAGCGACTAACACCGAAAAATAATTAGGTATAATTATTGAATCTCAGCCTTTTTGCACCTTAAAAGTAAAAAATAGAAATGTTTTTTATTGGATACTACCTCTTCGAGGAATTAAATTTTTGCACTCTTAATAGAACTCCAAATGTGTGCCAAATTTACTTAAAATGTGCCAAATTTGGAGATTTTTGATCACTTTCAGGAAAGGACTAAGAATAATTTTAGATATTGCGAACAAAAGAGCCACCCCAATGGATATATTTTCTTTTCAATAAAAACACCACCGTGTAGAGTGAAGAAAACACAAATCTTCTAATGAATCAATAAAAATGATTTTTTTATTCCAAAATATATTACTTTATTGACAAACAACACAAAAACCACACAAATAACAATAATCTGAACAATAATATTAGGAGAAAATAAAAGAATCCATTCGGCTGCGCAACAGAATTGTTTTTTTTTTAATGAACAGCTGAGATTGGTTTGTCAGTTTTGGAAGTAAAACGTAATAGATTTCCTCTTTTTGGTACTTTATTTGACACAAGCGTATTATAACTATGGACCCATGGCGAAAAATGGAACAAAACCCATAGGATTCCTATGAGTTTTGTTCCATTTTTGTTCCATTTTTCGCCGTTTCTCGCCACGAAAAGTTATAGCCGAGTTACAGAACATGGGTCCAGTGCCTACGTTCTGTAACTCTCGCATTGATAAAATCAGTCGAGAAACGATGAAATTTGAAACAAATCATATGAGTTTTGTTCCATTTTCCACCGTTTCTCGACTAATTTTATCGATGCGAGAGTTACAGAACGTAGGCACAGGGTAGGAAAATCTTTTATAAATAATAATTTATGTTGCGTTGAATAATGGCTACATAAATGCTTATGCATTACATAACTATTCAGCCGTTTAGAGGTGTTTAGCGAATTCTAATAAATAAGGCTGCAAGAATTTGTATGTGAGTTATTTTGGAATAAACGATTTTTTTCTATTCAACAGGAATCAAAAAGAAATGGAACATTCCAAAAAGGCGACATGTTAATTCTAGCGTACATAACTGAATACGTTCATTATTCAGCTGCAAACACAAATTACTTACGTCAATTTTTGACATTTTGTGTCATACTTCACGTGCAGAGAAGTTTAGTTAGCGGTAGGATTTTAAAAAATTGTTAAATTTGTTTACATTTTCCAAATTAATTATTTACTATTTTTAAAACTTACCATTTAAAAATGTCAATTAATTATGGTAATTTAAGTTCTGTAATAATCAAACAATGTTTCGGTATAACCGTGCAAAAGGTGTCTGATTGTTTATTCGATGCAATCTCACGCAGCCTTTCGAATATCGTGAAGTCAACTAAATTAACCCGAAGAGAGGTTTTTAATTTTAAGAATTTACGTTTATATGAATATATGAATTTAATTGAAATATTTGCATAGGTTACAAACGCCCTAGCAGTTCTTATAAAATTCCAACTAGTCACATTCAGACCCTTGGATATAAATCCAACAATTGCTGAGTATTCCATAAGACGCGACGAAATTATTAATATTTTGCGATATTCCAGGTTAATATAAAAACAATACCAATTTAGTTTGTTGATAATAATAATTAATTTGTTAACACAATTTTATAGATATGTGCACTTGGCTCAAACTAAATACGGAACCATAGGAGCTTCCATAGTTGAAGAACTACTCCAATCTGGCAGCCAAACTGGATCGCTTGTCATCCTGCGATGCTTCTCAAACACCGACAACAAAGATAAACTGGAGACATATCGTGATGCACTCATCACCATGATTGGCGACAACTATTTGATCAAATTACCGCTCCTACAGCAGCAGCCGGAAGGGGAAACGGAGTCGATTCCCAAATTACACATTGAGCCGTACGATGTGTTCATTCCTCCAGATATTGATTTGACAGCAATCCAACAAATTCACTCCGGACAAACTGTTCCACTCAAAGATGCTGGTAACTTCTTCTTTGATAGATACCGTCATTTTTTAATTTCTGTCCTCCCCAGGAATTTTTTGGCAAGTAAACTTTGCTCGCTTTCATCAAGATTTCAGAGATACCATTATGATTTCAGCAATAGAACGTAAGCACGGCAGCAGTGCTGGTGAATGCTTCAAATATATCTTGAAACAGATGTACGAAAGGACTGATCCATGGCAAAAGGTTTTGAATTTCTATTGAAAAATTATATCCTTAGCTAAATCTGGGCTTTTCTTTTAGCAATCTTCAAATCCCTTTACGTTTGTGGAAATAAAACAGGCAATCGAAAAGAAATCTAACAACTTGGAGCTGATGAAGTATCTTGATCAATACGTTATGTTAATAGGTAGACTTTCATAGTAAATTACCAAGATTTCAAGTCTTCATTTCATCATTTTTGTTGTGCAGCCGATGATAGCTTGGGTTTCATAAGAAGGATCGGTGAAATGGGTGGTGGCCAATATATTGTCGAAATGGAGCACGCTTTTCAAGAACTCGCCTTAGCCTGCATTGAAAATGTCATTACTGAGCGATTCGGTTCGAAGGCATCAAGAATTTTTCGTGTTATAAAAATGAAGAAATTCATTGAACAAGAAGAAATTCAAAAAGAAGCTATGATTCCTGCGAAAGAAGCCAAACTTCTTGCATATAATTTGTTCCAAGAGCAATTCACACAAATTAAAACTATTCGCAAGGCAGGCGGTGGTGGAACTGGTCCAGCTAAGGCTTTTTACTTGTTTCATGTGAAACATAAACAGGTTTGTGAATTGATATTCGGTAGTTATATACACTAATATTTATTTATGTATTACATTCAGGTTGTTAAAATGCTTCTTGATATTTGCTTTAAAGCTTTATTCAATGCGATAACTCGATCGAATTATGAAAAAACTGAAAACAAAAGGCTTATAGAGAAATCACAAAAGCTTGATAGCATTGTTGAAACTATGAAAGAACGAGGTGAATCTGAGGAGTATATTGCAGAGGTAAGTAGATGGAAGAAGAAAATGTTCATAAATACTTTCTTTTTTGCCTCTGACAATTTCATGATCTTAACTAGTTGAGAGTAGGTATGAGTCAAAATGTTCAGAACTTTTACTGATAATTTTTTGTTGAGTGTTTTCGTCAAGAAACATGGATTTTGACTTTACTTAACATTGATATGTAAACTCGGATTAAACAAAAAAAAATATTTCAGTTAAGAAATCTATTTTTATATAAAAATGAACATGATTTTTATCATTTGTGTTGAAATAGTTCACACGTATTTCTGAATATTTAGTCCACTATCAACTAAGACAACGATTTAAGCGCGGAGGACGAACGAAGATAATTCTTGCTAATCGCTGCTTCTTTGAGCTATAAAGGCAATTCTGGGATTCAATTGACAAATAACTGTAAAATGTAAAGAATTATCAGAAATGTCAGATGTTAGTGTTTTACGCCGAAATTTCGTTGCCCTTTCTTAGATTTGACAGGTTTAACTTATCTGACCGAAGACATCTTAAATATCTATAATTTTTGGAAGTAGGTAAGGTTAGGAGGGGTGATAGCACGGATTTCAATGGATCCATTGTGCTCCCCAGAGAGTAGGTAGCAAGGGTTTAAGGAAGAGTAAGGAATAGGGCATATGTATGGGGTGCCTCCCTAAACCATCTTGAATTTTCGATGAATTTAGAGACGTTTCTCAGTGGCAAAAGCGGAGAGAAGCGTGAACGTCCACTGTAGATTTGCTTGATGTTTGGTACGCGTGTGTATGTTTATGAATATAAATAAATTATTCTACGACTTAATTTTCGGCCTATCTGGTGTTATGCAAAACCCACTTAATATTATCATAATTTAAAATGAATGAACAATTTATCCAAAACTTAAAAAAACCAGCCTATGAAATTTTGAAAGAATTTTCAATTTACCAAACAGACCAATTATTATAAACGTTTTTTTCACATATTTTTAACATGTGTTTATACTAGATAGGTGGATACATTTTAAATTATTACTCATTGTTTTTCTCATGACCATTATCCATTTTGTAAAAAACTCTTAATTCATTACAACCAGGTTGAATATCGAATAAACAATACCCTTTAGATAAAGTACTAAAAAAAAAAAATTGGATAGCGCAACAGTTCGTATAGAACCAGGACCTAGTGACTTACAACTCTCAACCATTCCTGTGTGTGAGTTATTGGCAGGAATGGAGTATTTTCTTCAATTAATTAAAAACAACAATTAATTAAGATCCCTATTTCTGCTCATTAAATATGTAATAAATAGGTAAGCTTATCTTTTGTGTCTTATTTTACAGATTTTAGAGACCCTAACGCCTCCAGAAAGAGAAATTCTTGAGAAAGTTAAAGCACGTATAAAAACGCTCTCCAACGCGGAACTCGCCCTTGACGACACTATCTTCTTATTGCAAATGTATCTATTTCACTCATCTGTGCCAAAATACACAACGACAAAGTCAAAATAAAATTATAATTTTCTTTTAATACATTTTATTTTAATTTATAATACATAAGTTTACATAATAATATTATAGAGACTGATTTATGATATTTTTGTAGCATATGGTTGTATGGATTTAAATAGCAGTTATTTATGTATGTTTTTTTTTTTTTTTGTAAAATGAGCACATTCTCAATTACAATAACAAGAAGGATGTAGGTAAGTATAAATGCAAAACAATATTAGATCTCCGATCAAATCTTATAAAACCTTAACTTAATTTTAAATTATAAAGAAATAAAAAATAAAAAAATAAAACACACAGTGCTAAAACAAACTTACATATATCATAAAATATTCAAAACAACAAAACAAAATAATGAATTATTTTTGGTGGTTTGATAAACTCTGTAACGATATAATTTTTAAACAAAATTAACTATTATATAAATTTAAATATTTAAAAAATGGCTTTTGCTGTTTGTTTTTTGTGTTAATTAATATTATTAACAGCAGAGGTGATGTAGGATGAGATTTCAATGCAATAGCAATGATGCATATTAAATTATTAAGTTGCTATTTGTATTCTATGTATAAATAAGATCTACATGACATGTCCGTTATAGTGTGTGTACATTTTGTCCCAGAACAATAGACGTTCTGATTCGGGATTAGATCGCATATGAAGTGATGATGTGATGTCCATGTATTTGAGATCTTGTAAAGCATTTTCTCTATCGATAGGTTCCCATGTTGTAAGTAAAGTATCATTGGAATTGCTGGGAGTTGGATTGCTAGAAAGAAAATGAGATATTTAAGATATTAGTATATCTACTCTGAAAAAAACACATGCGTTGAAATATCTAACAAAATTTACTTACCCATATTTTGCGAAATTCGTCCACATTTTGACCATCCGATTTTTGACTATAACCTCCATCGACGATGGATTGAGACTTAAATTGAAAAATCCAAATTTGAACAAATAACCAATTTCATCTCCATGACAAACTCCTGGTCGAGATATGCCCAACATCCTTTTGTATAAACCGAGTGCACCATCAAAAGCAAACCTATAAAAATACACAGGTGCTGTACCATGTATCACATGACTTCTCGCCGATTTTGTTATTCCTTGCAAAAACATCAAATCTGTAAGGAGCTAGAAAAAAATGTTATTTCCAGAAGCTCAAAAAATAAAACTTTTATTAATTAATTCTTACATATATCATTTGATCAATAGACTCTGAACCAACAGACAATGATCCCAAATAGAATTCTCTAATCTCAGAAGAAACTTGATGTGCTTCGTCGGAAAAACTGGATACATTTAGAGTTTTTGGCACAAGTCTCACAAAATCACGATCTATGATTTCCAAAAGATGAGGATTTTTCCGTAGTCCTAAAATTTTAAAGTTATATAGTTCAATTTGAATTCGAATAAGCAATCGCCGCCACTTACTTCTAATAAAAAGCATTGCTTCGTGTGTATTATATCCAAGCATATAAGGTACATTATTAAATCGTCCTTTGTGATATAGTTCGTCAGGATTTTCTGTAAAGAATGGTTCTTCTAAAAACGTTACGTTGCCATCATTGGTAGGGTTATTCCAAAAGCCTTCAACACTCGGGACAAATGGTAGACCAATATTATTACGGAAGTCATTGTCATTGAGTGTAAGCGGTGCAGCCTCGACAAGTTTCATAGCTGGGACTTTTCTTAGATAAGCAATAACATCAGTTACATTATCACTTCCAACATAACCTGTAGCTTCAGCCAATCGCAACGCCCTTTCGGAGGTATTGTATGCCATTGACCAAGGATTTAGTGCTGATCCACTTTCTGAGATTGCGCGATGGAAAAGTCCATCAGCAATTGGTGATAGCAAAAGAAATTGCACTGAAGCTGCGCCAGCTGATTCGCCAAATATCGTTACCAAATTTGGATCTCCGCCGAAAGCTTCGATATTATCACGAACCCATTTCAAAGCAAGTACTTGATCCTAAGGTGGATACAAAAACAAAAAAACGTTTACACGCTAATTGATAATTATTATTTCAGAATTCTAACCTTCAAACCAGAGTTTCCAGGAGCATCAGGCCCAGCAGCTAAGAAACCTAAAGGTCCTAATCGATAGTTAAGAGTAACCAATAATACATCTTCAGCAACTAGAAAATCAGGTCCATAAAGGAATGTATTTCCTGAACCAAAGGAGAATCCTCCGCCATGAAGCCAGAACATTACCGGAAGCTTCGGATTGCTATAAAGTAGAGAAAAGTTTTTAAACAACCGAGTATAATAATAAAATGTCAAAATCTCACATATCTCCTTTAGGGAGCTTTGTTGTGAACACATTTAGGAACAAGCAATCCTCGTTACCCTTATATGTCTCTAAAATCATATTTCTATGAGGGCAGCTGTTCCCCTCCCGCAGTGCATCTCGGACACCATTCCATGGTTTTTCTGGTAATGCTGCTCGAAAACTGAAAATAACAATATTAAGTAGATTTGTTTGCAATTTAATTTCATAGTCATCTCTATACCGTCCGTTCCCAATTGGAGGTTGTCCATATCGAATGCCCTTGAAGCTGTAATAGCCACCACGCTCTCCAGACCGGAAGCGTTGAAACCTCCCACGAAGTTTGCCCTGTGTCGTTGTAACGATTATTTGTGATTCTTTCTGTAAAGAATTAATTTTTTTATAAATAATAATTTCTATTATAGCTAAATAAAATCGTTGATCGATAACAGACAACTATCGATTATCCGATCACTTGTTGTCCACGCGACCCATGCAAAAAATCTTGCTATGGATTTTAACCTTTTGGGTCTTCCCTTTCGAACTTGGATTAATGGGCAAAAGTGTGGGTTCGAATCAAAAGCAAATTTCAAAAATCTGAAAAAGTAATAGAAATAGAAACAACGGGAGTGTTGCCGTGCCGACAGCTTCATGGAGACGGAAATAAAGTTTTAAAAAATCTTATTTTTCTAAAAATCGTGTAAGTTGAACTTAAATATTTAAGTATTGTGTCAGCAAACGATTCTATTACTATTATTAAAAAATTATTTATTTCTTATTTTATACGTCATTTTTTACTTTAGAAATATGGTCACCATAGCTTAAGTTTACTTGCTAACTTAACAAAATATAGCTATGACAAAAGCACACAAAGTGATTAACCTTACCATTACCAATTTCAGGTTGCTAACTTATTAGCAACTTATAAGGTATAGCTGACCAAAAACTAGTCATGGTCCATGGACCACTTCGACTTGTCTTTTTTATGAATATACATATGTACCTACAGCTCCAAGAACTACTTTTCCTTGGCGTTGCGTTGTATAGAATAGCTTCAGTGACTTTGGTTGCAAATAATATACAGGTGCATTGTACACTTGTGCAAGTATTGACTCTGGTTGATTAATAGACAAAGTCATCATAGCTTAGAGATCATGAGCAATTCACCCTCCCACTTCAAATTGACTAATATAATAAGTGGTTAAAGTATCGAATTGTTTGTAGTAGATATTGGAAGTTTGATTCGCTTCAATCGGCTTTGACTTTAGTTTTCTTTAAATTGAGTTCTTACCATCAGAGGTATTGCAGCAAGAATAAGTATTTACTTGAAACGGTGTCATGGTTTGGAAGAATATTTTGAAATGCACATGCACGACGTCAAATGATTAGTACTTAGATGCTAAAAATTCTCGACATAAAAAGACATCTGCATTATAAAGCTTCTCGTAGGCGCAAATTATTATGAGATATTTGCATTTAAAATTTAGTTGAAGTCAATGTATTGTTTTCGGGGTAAGGTCAGTAATTTTTTTGTGAATTTGCACAAATTAAATAATGCAAATTTTGTTTTCCAAAATGTTTTGAATTGTGCGTAATAAAAAGAAAACTTGCCAAGTAAAACCCCCAAATTTTAGTCAGTAATCATTAAATAATAAATTTCTCTACCTAAAATATTTGATATTAAACTTTCATAAAGTTAGAACTTGACATACTTTTAGATTTCACTACTTTTCACGGCATGCAGGTACAGAAGAACTTGGGTCTCTTTTTAACATTTATGTTTTTGTTGTGATCTCACTCTCTTTTGCAAAGAGGGCAGGTTCAATAAAAATTACTAAACATCTGAATTTTCAGATATCTGAATTTATGTCGTTGAACGCAAAAAAAAATCTGAATTTTCAGTTGAAAGTCACTGTGTCAAATTCCTGCTTTTACCTATAGGATTTACATTTAAGCAAAATAAAATAGAACTTTAATTATATTCGTATATTACATTGACCGTGAGTACTTGTGAGGTGAAATTATATGCAACTAAATCAGCAATAGGTTTTATTATTTTCATTAAAAGTTTTTTTTATTGATATGTATGCCTACAAATTTCTAGAAAAACTTTATAAATATCAATATAAAAAATTGTTGAAATTCAGTAAACAATAAACAAAAAGTTCGTTCATTTAAATTAGTATTGGATTTTCATGACGAAAACTAAAAAAATCAACCACCAACAAGACGAAAATTATAAAGTTCAGCTTTTATGTGTGCTTTTGGCACTTCCCCCACCACAAACAACTTTCATCTGAATTTTCAGATGAGAATGGCCGCGTTCATATTTGTATCCAAAGCGATCTGGATAGCTTTTGGCGCAGCTGTTGGCGAAAAAAAAATCTCAAGCTATCCTAAAAATTCTGGGATACTCATCTATCCTATGGGAAATGCCAACAACAGCTGATTTGCGTTCAGAAACATACTGGATACTCGAGTATCTTAGATAGGCTATCCTAGTGCAACCTGAACGCGGCCAATTTCTTGTCTGAAAATTCAGATGAAACGTAACTAAACGTAACTAAAAGTCACTAAAAGTCACTAAAAGTCATCTAACTTTTTATGACAGCTGGCCAATCAGAAGCTCCAAAAATTCAGAAATCTGAAAATTCAGATGTAAAACGTAATCGATTGAACGCACTCCTTTATTTGTTGCCAGGTCAAAACCTCGTAAGATACCTACTAATATCATTCTACAACCATAGGAAATGCTTTTGATAAAAATTCTGTGAAAGTTTGCGGATACCATGCCCCCTGAATGGAAAACCTCAAATATTCTATTTTTTTCTTTGTATCATGTAGGTATGCACTTCAAGCTCTACTGCTCTACCAAATTTCATCATTCTACAGAAATCGGAAGTACTCCATATAATTTATCGCAATTCTGTGAAAGTACCACGCCCCTTGAATGTAAAACCTCCAAGACAATAAGACCTACCGCTGTGCGAAGTAACAAGATTCTGCGGTGTCGGGAAGTGCTCCATAATTTTGATGATCTGTCAGTGAATGAGTCAGTCAGTTACGGTTTTCGCGATTTTTGACGTCCTATATCTCGAGAACCACTTACGTTAAGGAGTTAAAATTTGGTGTGGCACTTGTGCTAGCCTACGAAATATTCCAAATTTGAAGTTCCTGACTTTATTGGTACTGAAGTTAGAGGGGGGTCGAAAATCACCTGAGTTTGTTCCTGTTTAAAAGGGTGTAGTGCCAGAACTTGGCTGGGGACATTGATTTTTTTTTAAATTAACATTTTCTAGTAGGTATACTTACTCTTAAAGATCGAACAACTTCATGAACCACGTCCATTGCACGTGCCGGCAATGATTGGACAATTGAGTTTGGATGTGATGTCAATGTTTTCCATGCTGTTGATTCCTGAAAAGTTAAAAAAATAAAATACTTTACTTTTCCACATTTTTTTATAAACAAAAAAGTAAATATAAGAGATAAATGAAATAGTAAATATTGATACACAAAAACACATAATATAGGTACTTATTTAAATTTGTTTTCCTAAAATATTCTTTTCTGAAATGCTTGCTTTTGGTGCAAGGAATTTTGATTTTATTGTATTTATAACAATGTTTTAAATTATTAGAAATGAAATATATACATACTAATGTATATGTTGTACTAATTTTCAAACAAATATTTTTTGAACTTAAAAATAAAAATTGAAAAAATCAATTTGCAGTGAAAAATCAGTTGCAGTGAATTTTTTTGTAGTTAGGTTTTAAGGTTTATATTAGCCGCTTTTTATTATGACCCATGATCCATATGACCCATGATCCATATGGATTATCCTGCGAAAATAAAACATCCTCACAGCCTGTTTTCGGATCCTTAAACGAGAACCCGATAAAGAGCATATATAACAAATTTTTTTCAAATTTTGAGTTTAAAAATCATTTATTCAAAAAAACTAAGTACTTAAATAACTTCATTTAAAACATACATAAAGAATGAATTTCTGGCTTTAAGATAAGCTGTAAAATAATATTGTAAGTGTTGCCGTTGTGTTTTTATATTCATTTTCTATTTAAAAAAAAAAAAATGTATTTGCCCCTCCCACCTAAAGGGGTGGAGTAATAGAGTGGACCGCGATATCTTAAAATCATGTCCATATAATATACCAACAATAAAAACAAATTGATGCTTTTATCACAAAATGCACAATTTTGGAATTAAGTCGCTCAACTACATAGAAAAGTAAAACTCTTAACTCTTCTGATTGGTTTATTTCAAAAACCGTTATTTGTATGAAAAAAAGTATATTAATCTTTTATGTAGGAAATATTTCAAGCTGCAAATTAGTCTTAGTCTTTTTTTACAACTTATCATTTAGGAGTTATTGCTGAAAAACCATTTAGGGGGGCCTTCAACCCCCCGTAAAATTGTTAGCGGCGCTCATATCGATAGGGACTTTTGACAGTTTCTTAAGAACACCATGAGGAAGCTATATACCAAAATCCGGCTTTCAGCTTGGGTTAGTGGGTTCAGTAAACTGATACTTTTCACTTTACGTATGTAAGTTTGAAAGGAAACAAAGTTACTATTGCTAGTTCTTTCTTTGTAGGACATTATAGCATTTAATTAACTAAAGGTTAGCTCATAGAGCCAACTCGTAGAAAACATTGTATGCATGTTTCACATGCATAATCAATTTTACAATTCACCTCTTCGTTCACTGAACCATCGCAGCACGTTTACATTTTTTTTAAAAACTGATGTATGGCGTATACGTACTATTTTTCATTAATAAAAAGTAGGTAAATTATTAGAAATCTTTATTTTTTTAAAGACGGTTTTTGAATTAAAACTCAAACATATACATTTTATGGGTCGCTAAGGTAGTATTTGATGATGATAATCGAAAGACAGAAAGAAGAAATTCTCTACACTCAAAATTTATTAGTAAAATCGTTAAGAATGATATTCGTGGCAAAAATATTCGTGCATTGGACGAATACTCGTGTGATATACGAAGTATTTGTATCGTGATATCTATACGAATTCATTCGTGAAGTGTTACTAATACCGCCGACGTCAAGTGAAGAGACACTGACAGCTTGGTATTTGACAGTTTTTACACTCCTTTCACACAGAAATTTGTGTAGCAGAAATTTGCAAGTTATTTAAGGGGGGGGGGGGGGGGGTGAATTATTTGCTTTCTCGTTGTACTTTTTCGTTGCAACTTTTTGGAGTTAAGAAACAGGAATTTTAGACAATTTGTGAAAATTTGTGCAAACAAAATTTCACGTTACAAAACAGAGCTATTAATCTATGCATGTTAGAAAATAAGAGAATACAAGAAATAAAAGTAAAATGTTAAATCGAATTTACAGTAGGTATTTTGTAGCCGAAACAAAATCCATTGCTTTTGTTTGTACATATGCTCACCCTAACTAACGCGAAACATTCGGAACAATGACGAAACTTGCGGCTGTAAAAAAATATATTTACAAGGCGATATATGAGAGTAAAATAACAGTAGCTGCCGTAAAAATTTTTTTAGCAAAAACTGAAAATATTATTTTTCTCAAAAACGTGCCCACAAAGGCTACCAATTCATAGTAACAAATTTCCGAAAAATGTTTATAAATGGTACCTCCCACAGAACCATTAATTTTGATTTTCTCAGAAACGGTTGGATCATTTTTGTTTATGGAAAATGTGTAAACAAAAATTAAAAGAATTTTTTTGAAACGAATTGATCGATTTTTAACAAAGTTGGCACTCAGAAGTTTTTTAAGATTATCTAGCAGATTTCAAATGAAAATTATTCTTATAATCAAAAATTACGGTACCTGCCATGCAAGTGTTTAAAAAACAGTAAAGGAAATCTCATTTTTATCAAAAACGACTATTACGATTTTGATAAAAAAATTTATGGGAGCCAATATCAGTACGCATGTACCATATTATTGGAAAAAATTTTGTATCCAACGTTAGTAACGGTATCTCTCATAGAACCATTTTTTTGGTTTTCGAGTGTCTAATAACCTGTTATTTATGTTATTTATTACTTATTGTTTACTAATTTTTTAAACTGTAAGTTTCATGCATGCATTATGTGCACCGTGGTGCTATATTGTCAATTTTGTATTTTCACATAGTACCAGTGTTGGCGCTATGCGACTTTAGTCGCATTTTGACCCCTTTTTTCCCCTTATGCGACAATGACACGACCTTTTAAAAAAGTTGCTATTTTGACTCTTTTTTAAAAATGTATGGAAAAGGTAAGTTCTCTTTTTTGTTGAAAAAATCTTTCCAACCATCCATTGAAATAACTTTTTTCATTTAACTAACAGCAATAAATGGTATCTATTCCACATCGCACAGCGCCAGTCACATAGAATTTCAATATTTAAAACAAAATCGAGTTAAAATGTGTTTCAGTTTCTATTGACTTGATCGCGTTCGCGTTCATTTAGTTAAGTTGAAATTTTGCTATTCTCCCTTGAAAATCCCCAGCTGGACGTTTCGATTCTGCATATAGACATTAGCTGCGTTTTATTGATACTTATTTATATTAAGCACAGCAATACAACTAACAATAAAACGGTTTTGCCACCTTTACATATGTACATCTCTTTGTTTCTGGGGTTTTATTCGCAAAGTATTTTTGTTTCCACTATGAATTATTTTATGTCCTGATTATGGATAGGTCGGAAAATATTTGACGACTATGACATCTCTGAAATTCTCCGAGAGAGATTATTGCTTGACGGGTATGCAAAGTACTATATTTTTCCGTGTTTTAATTTTAGTATCAACTGAGAACTGATTTAAAAGGTGTACAAAACTGAATTTTTGCTTTGGTTTGTTAATAAACAATTTAAATTATTCCAAAAAATGTTTTATTTATACGGATTTCCTTTGATTTTGCAATCAATTAAACATTTTTCACGTGCCCAATTCTTTTGCGAACTTTTCAAATTTCTCAGCGGCAACACAGCATAGTACTACTTTAAACTAAAATACGTTTTAGCAGGTGGCATAAAATATAGGCTTCCATAATAATGTTCTTCTTTTAAAATCAGACTTATCGAGCTTAATTATTTAGACTTTAAAACCACAGTGTGATCGCACATAAGACCAAAAATAACATTACAAAATAACCTGATTTGTTTCTAATTTGCAAGCGTATAATTGAACTAAAATAAGCTCACAATAAGATATTTTTTGTATATTTGATATGTTATGATTGATGTTAATTTTTTGTATGGTATTTTCCTCTATTAAGCCTCAACTACATAAGCCAAAAAAGTGAAAAAGTGCAAAAGTGAAAATTTTTAAATTGATTTTGTGATAGTTTTTCTGACTAGAAAACTTATAAAAATGATGCAGAAAGCTTAAATTTTGGTTTAAAAACAAATTTGTGTATTCTTTTTCACAAAACAACGGCGCTAGCGGTAAAATAAATATTTTTACTTTTGTACTTCAGTACTTTTTGGCTTATGTAGTTAAGCCTTTAGAGTTTTAAAATTTAAAATTTTCTTTCCTACTTCTCAGTTTAAAAAATAAAAATATAACTAGTTATAGGAAAATGATTAATTTTGGAGAAGTTAAGGCTATCCAGTAAATGGATTGAGCCTATACTTCCTATTCAATCTTAAATCAAATCAAAGTAAACACAAAAAATAGATCTAGTAAGGCATACTTTTCTTACTTGAACTTATTATTTGTTTTTTTGTAATTGTAGTTTAGTTAATTGAATTACGTCTATTATTAATTAAGTTTTTATATGTTTACAAATATTGGCTAGTTCAGTGACATTCCATACAACGTTTAACAGCAAAAAAATAAAAACTAATCTAAAGACATCAAAAAACTGACCATGACAATGTTTTCAGCCGTCAATGCAACCGTGTGAAGAACGAACAATAATTATATAAATTTAATTATAGACCGGCTTACCTACATTCCTATACTAACAAAATTAAAGTTTAACGATGTGACTATCTAGCCAAATAAAGTCATCATCATATCTTAAAAAATATGGAATAACAATAGGAAAAGGGTAAAAACCAACTTGTAAATATTACCTATATTCTTTTTCCCATGCACGATGGTTATTTAGTGGTAAAATAAAACAAATAAAAGAAAACTTAATATTAGGTGAATCACTCTTGACCCTGCAAGAAGCTATTTATTTATTTTTTTTGATATATAAAGAAAATAGTTAAAGTGACGTTTATTCGAAGGTGTGCAAGTGTTCTCCGTACACCCTACCAACATTTTAATTTGTTTGATTTTCCTTTCAATATTTTATAAATATTTTTTATGACTTTCTTTTGATTTGTAGGGGAATACATACAAACAAAAAGGTACAAATTGTGTTTGATAAATTATTTGGTGTGTTCAGAAAAATGAGATCTCAGAGAATTTTCTCACTCAAAAATTGAGAAAGCGAATCCAAAATTTTTTTCCTCAGAGTTTTGACACCAAAGCTGAGAAATTTTGCTGAGAAATCCTGTTCAGGTAACTGAGATTGCTGAGTTCTCCGAGATCTCATTTTCCTGAACACGCCTATTATTTTAGGAATATATAAGTTTTGTGAACCATCATATATTTATCGAATATAAAGCTACATATATCATATGTGTCAAAAAGAAGCAGATATTTTTATATTGCGACTCAACTCAACTCAAATTGATCCTTACTGGCACGCTCAAATATAAAGACATTGGCAAAAAATTTTAAACGCTTTTGGTGTTAAGGTTTTAGTATGATACCATATACAATAATTCTTTTTTTTTTTAAACATACCCTTTTATATTTTAACTAGAAGGTTCTGTGCTCTAATAATTAAAAATTATAGTTTTTTCGATTGGTCGCCCAGAAGCCTTCTGAACCCCACAAAATGACAGGGAATACAAAATTCTAAAACTTTTTTCCCATATATACGAAAACAATAATAACAACGTGTCTAAGCCGTGAATAATGGAAAATATATTTATTTTATTATGAATATTTAAGAAAAACTTTTCAACTTTCGTTTAAATATTTGATGAATAAGGCAAAGTATTGATTTTTCCAACAAACATCTAAATTAAGTTCAATTAACAAAAAAACAAAATGCAGGCAGCAGGATAATTGAAGTGTAATATGTCAGCAGTAGTTTTTTTAATTTATCACAATCATCTTATTTCTTAAATAAATCCTAAATAAAAAAAAATTAAAATCGTTGAAGCGAGCAGTTGTTTTAAAAACCAATTTTTTAAATACATATGTACAAAATTTTTAAAACATTTTTGAAAAAAATATTGGTACGCCATTTTTTAGTATTTAATGCGGAGTTAAAAAATTTATTTATAAATAAAATTTATAATATCTAAGTTTCATAAAATAATTTTGAATATTTTACTAAAAATCTAAAATTTGTTTTTTAAAAATTTTGATATGCAATAGTATTTAAACTTAAAAATGAGATTTTCCTTAAACACTTGTTTAATTTGTTACGTTATATTTTTGATTCTAAAAAAAGAAGAAAAAAACGTGCCGCTAGTAAAAATTGATTAAATATGATTTAATAATAGTTTAATAAAATGTGTTTGAAATTAAATGAAAAAGTAAACTCATATATTTTATTCCTTTTTTACTAATTGTCCGTTAACTTTTAGTTTTATTTAACGGTGTTGAAAAAAATATAGAAAATGTAACAAATATATTTAATTAAAATGTTAAGAACAAAACATTAGCTTTACTTATTCTTAAATAACTATAAAATCAACCAACATTAATAATTTATTAGAAAGAGTCAAGAAAAGTGAATTACTGTTTTCGTTTTAAATTAATATTTTAATAAAATAAATAAATCTGTGGTAGGTACATATACATAGGTACTAAGACAAAGTTTGATATGTCGAAAAAATCAAGAAAAAATTAAAAATTTTATAAAAATATTTTTTTGGAAGGATTCCAAACGTTCTTAAAGAGTTTTCTCTTAAAAATAAATATTGTAGATGAGAAATTGGATATGATTTTGAGTGAAATCATAAACATGGAAAATTTTATCTGTTGAATTTGACAACATTTTTCGTTTGTATAAGTGTTAGGTAAGTATTAATACAAACAAAAAACAGCTGAAAATTTGATTTTAAAATCTACTACCGAAAATCTCAATCTACCACTATTTTTTTGCTCAATCTACTGCGGTTTTAAATTTGAAAGTAACAACACTGGTTCACGGATTTGAATTCAGAACCCAAACCAGAAGTTTCTAATATTAAGGTTTGTAAGCTATATGTTAAAAACAAAAAATAGTAATTAAATAATATTAATTAAATAATTAAATAGTAATTAAATAACGTTTTTTTCTGAACTGAGTTTGAAAACTAATATTTAAAAAAACTTTTAACTAAAACAACATTTATTTAATAATTTTGATTTACGATTTTCATTAGTTTTTAGAAACAAACAAGTTATTTATGTGTGCTTATATACTATAGAAGTATTATAGTAGAAGACTTAATAGTGTTATTACAAGGCTACTTCAGGTTTAGTGAAAATTTTAAACTTTTTGTCCTGCCTGCCTTTCCAGGTCAAGTAAGAAATTCAATACACAAAATATTTAATTTTAAAGAAGGTTAATACTTAAATAAAGCTACAACACTCGTACTAAACAACTCGTACTTACAACAAAAAGAAATCAGCCCAAGGCTCATTTTATAAATTTTTTTCTTTTATTGCTACGATCTCCGATAATAAAACAATTTATTACTACAATAACTTTTAATACAAGAATTCAAATTTACTTATTATAGGTAGTAAATGTATTGTATGGGTAATTGAAAGATCATAAAAAAGCATACCTCCTCCAAATCAGGAAATTCCATGATTGATTCTATTATTAATTCTTCTGATGCATTTAACTTTCTCTCCTCGTCTCTTTTATTTGAATAATAATGATGAAAATGATTTTTTAGCAAAATTGTCAATACAATAACTACAACAAGTATAACGCACAAAAAAGTGCAAATAAATACAGTTCGTTTCATTACTATTACGAGTTTGTTATTGTTTACAGCAAAAAAAAATAGATATTTTTTATAAAATTATTATAACTGATGTATTCACGACGATCATAGACGGACAAAAACGTTTTCCCTAGTGAACCTTTAAACTGATATACATATAGTTGAAGTCAGTAAACTAAATTTTGGTTTTTTTTTTATTACCATCATGGATGTTCACATATGGACTTATGGTAAAGCCATTTACTTTTTTATTGGAATTGCGCAAGCACAACTACATATGTATAACTTTTTCTGTTTGCCTTATCCGGAAATGTAAAAGTTCCATTTTCTCATTGATACAATGGTTATCCGTTGCTGCATTGCTCTAGGCCAATTTACGAAGTTAGTCTGAATAACATCTGTCGTGTTAGATAGCAAATAATGCAAAAACTGCACAGATTTACGGAAATATTTTGTGAATTGATGGTTGAAATTGTTTTTTTTTCTAAATGATTTGATAATTGATATGCAAGTATGTACATAGTTTAACTTTTGAATAATTGAAGGGTTTTTAGTAAAAATCACACTGACAGACCGACACACGGGATCTGAAATGATCAACAACCGGAACAAGTACAACATGTCAAAGACTCACTTGTCGATTGAAAAGGTCTTGGGGATAGATTATATGATATTTGTGTCCGCATTTTAAAATATATATTGGTAAAACTAACAACTTCAGATGAAGTAAGATTAGAAAGGTGATTAAAACCTGAGATACACATTTATTTGCATGTGTATATTGGAAAATATTAAAATTTATTTGAAATAAAAAAAAAAAAAAAAAAAATAAATTAATGTTAAATCAGAGATTTAATTTAGTATCTACATAACGAACCTGATTTTATGTATATAGCTATAAGAGAGCTACGTACATAGGTACCTGCATATATTGTTATTCAATCTTTATTTCCAATTATTATACCTATGCGCCTATGAGTGATGAGTGAAATAACTTTTGTTGACTTAGTGAGGAAGACTCTCAAATAACTAGTTCGGTGATTTTGACACTATCAATTTTTACTACCAACTACTTTTGAATTTGAGTCATTGTTAGCATTTTTTTGTTTCAATTTTTTTTTCTTGTTTCGAGTTATAAGGCCTGCACAGATAAAACAAAACTCATCTCAAAATTCAGATGAAAGCTGTTTGTGGTGGAGAAAATGTCATATCAACTTAAGTACTACACATAAAAGTTAATCTTTATATTTTTCGCTCTGTACCTACGTTCTGTAACTGTCACATCCATTTTTCAACGTTTCTCGACTTATTTGATCGATGTGAGAGTTACAGAACATAGGCACGGTTGGTTGTTGGTTGTTAAGTTTTCGTCATGAAAATTCAATACTTATTTAAATGAACGAACTTTTTATTTATTGTTTAATCAAGAAATTGACTATTCGTACCAACAAAAATCTTACCAGAATTCTCCATACGATTATTGTGGAATAATTTTTATATTGAAATTTGGATAGTTTTGCTATATTTTGGTTCTCACTAAAAATATTTCAAAAACAAAAATAAATTATAAGCAGCAAGCACATTTAGGGCCTGTTTCACAATGTCTCAGTAAAGCAATGGGGGAGGCTTATGCCGTACAATTACTAAAGGATACAATTTTTATAAATGTTAAATATATTTTTATTTCTATTTTTATTGAATGTAAATTAAAACGGAAATAAAGCTTATAATAATAATAATAATAATAATAATAATAATAATAATAATAATAATAATAATAATAATAATAATAATAATAATAATAATAATAATAATAATAATAATAATAATAATAATAATAATAATAATAATAATAATAATAATAATAATAATAATAATAATAATAATAATAATAATAATAATAATAATAATAATAATAATAATAATAATAATAATAATAATAATAATAATAATAATAATAATAATAATAATAATAATAATAATAATAATAATAATAATAATAATAATAATAATAATAATAATAATAATAATAATAATAATAATAATAATAATAATAATAATAATAATAATAATAATAATAATAATAATAATAATAATAATAATAATAATAATAATAATAATAATAATAATAATAATAATAATAATAATAATAATAATAATAATAATAATAATAATAATAATAATAATAATAATAATAATAATAATAATAATAATAATAATAATAATAATAATAATAATAATAATAATAATAATAATAATAATAATAATAATAATAATAATAATAATAATAATAATAATAATAATAATAATAATAATAATAATAATAATAATAATAATAATAATAATAATAATAATAATAATAATAATAATAATAATAATAATAATAATAATAATAATAATAATAATAATAATAATAATAATAATAATAATAATAATAATAATAATAATAATAATAATAATAATAATAATAATAATAATAATAATAATAATAATAATAATAATAATAATAATAATAATAATAATAATAATAATAATAATAATAATAATAATAATAATAATAATAATAATAATAATAATAATAATAATAATAATAATAATAATAATAATAATAATAATAATAATAATAATAATAATAATAATAATAATAATAATAATAATAATAATAATAATAATAATAATAATAATAATAATAATAATAATAATAATAATAATAATAATAATAATAATAATAATAATAATAATAATAATAATAATAATAATAATAATAATAATAATAATAATAATAATAATAATAATAATAATAATAATAATAATAATAATAATAATAATAATAATAATAATAATAATAATAATAATAATAATAATAATAATAATAATAATAATAATAATAATAATAATAATAATCCCTTATAAAATCACAGTTGATGTCAAAGCAGGTGTTGCCAAAAAATAAATCTCAAGCTTAGAATAAGAAGATATAAGGAAGAGGTGTATATCACATATACAGTGTATGTGAGTGAAGCACCAAATTAAAAAAAAAAAAACAGAGAAGTGCCTATCTGTCATTTCGCCGATCTATAGGAAAGTGTTTCGAGATTTTCAAACGTTAAAATAGTGAAAAAAGATAATTAATTATACCAAATATAAAAATGAAATAAAAGTGAGAATAGAGAAAACTTGCAGTATTTTATTAAAAAAAAAAATATAAAACAATATGGAATTTACAATTTTTTCACTTTCACGGGCTGATTGTGCCTCAAATTCCACATAAATCAATGTGAAGTGATGTTTTTTTCAAATTTTTCATTTCACGGGATGATTTTGCCTCAAATTCCACATAAATTAATGTGAAAGTGATATTTTTTCTGTAAATAAATTATCGTAGAATACTTAAAAATTGATATTTCATACATTTTACTATAAAAAAGCAAATTTGTTGAAAATACAAATATACTTTGAAAGGTAATATTTTAGGTGCCTATCTGTCAAAATTAGAAATTCTTTTTCGGGGTCAGATTACTTTTTGTTGGAGATAGCAAGGCGCTTAAATCCATCGAGCACCCTTAGTGCAGAGTAATTTTACTGATTTTATGTGGTATATGAGACAGAGCTTACCCGTGAAATGAACAAAAATTACACTACTTTGTATAGGTGTTTTTACATGATTTAACGCAGCACGGTATGTAGTTTTATTTTTTTTTCAATGAAGTATTGCATATGTTCGCTTTATTTACTTTTATTTAACTTGTTTATTTAATTTACCAAGCTTCTTTACTATTTTAACGATTTAAAATTTTGTTTGAATATGTATATGATTCCCATTTGCCTATTTTAAAACGATCGCAAACACGTTTTCTCATAACTTTTTATTTTCATCAAGTTTGGTGGTATTTTATTAACCAAACGAAATATATAAAAATTAATAACCGCATTATCTGTTTAAACGATTTAAATTAAATTTTCTATACAACGGAATCTATAGCAAGCTTAAATAATATTGGGAATCGAAATTTTGAAACAAATATAATTTGATTTTTTAAGAAAAATTTTAAAATTGTTTAACTCCGCATTGATATATATGTGCATACATACTTAAAAATTGCGGATGCGGAAACTCCAATTTAATGCACAAATATACCAAAATCCTACTTTTTGAGCTAGCAAAAGTGAACTATTTTAAAAGTGAATTTCAAAGCTCAGAAGGTGAGCACTGGTGGATCCAGTGCCCCTTTACTAATAGTCTAATTTGAATTTATTGTTGTTGTTTCTAATGATCCGTGTTGAGATCCTGTGGGCACTCGAATAGCAATTTTTAATTTTTGACAATTTCAACTATGACAACCTGCGCAATATACCTACTACATTAGATTTATGTGCTATGAGCTGAGAAGAAATTAAAGCTTGATGATATGTACAATGTACATACTTATTAGTTACAAGTCAATACATTAATTGAATATATTATTTCGAATAAACAAACAAAATTGTAAAGCTTAAGATGACACCAATTCTAATGTCATTTGTTATACTTCATAATGTACATTATTTACCCAACACTTTTGTAGCGGAACAAATTTTGCTATTTGTCCTTCTTCTTTTCATTTTCTTTACATTTTTTTTATTTTCCACTAAAAAGCGGCTTCTAGGTAATATAGTCCAAATTTTTTTTGTTGTATAAACTGGTTCAATGTCAACAGAATTTAATTAGTTTACAATTTGAATACAAAAATTATATACAGAAATACTATTTGTATACTTACTTTTAAAGTGTTTGAGATCTTTCCGGCTCTAGCAACAGCCCCACCCAATGTTGACGGTGCTATAGCAAAACAATTACTATTCGCAATTAACACTCCGGCAATTATTAACAATACTTTAAACACCAACATAGTCAGTTTGCACATTTTTTTCTTTTTGAATTTTATTTTTCACCACAATGGGTGAATTTTGAGATGGGTTGTAAAGGTAAACAAACTAAAATATTATAGACAACACAATACAGGTACTATTGTGTCAACACAGTTCACAGTTGTTGTTATGCGTCAATATCAACATACGCTGCTGAAATGAATATGAAATATGTTTGGGATTAGATAAGACTTCTTTTTTTTTAAATCTTTTTCAGCTTCTCTGTGGAAAACAAAATACCTATAATACCTGGCGGATACGTAACATTGAATAATAAATAGACAAACTATTATACACATTTGATTAATTAGTATCATTTCTCTTGATTGATTAAGTAACGAAGCATTTAAAACACCCAAGCTCAAAATCTATGAATGGATTCTTTATAAAGTGACAACGATTGTTCATTTAAAGTAGCTGATAAGTGCCCTTGCGACGATAAAAATGCCGGTAAATTGTTGTATGCTTGCAAACAATTTTCCTTAAGTAGGAATGTAATGATAGTTTTATGTTTTTACTGGGTAAATAGTCTGAGAAGTAGGGTTTCAATTTGGATGGTAGGTACAACTGTTTCGTTGATAATACAAATAAAATAAAACCTGAACTAAAATCAATTACAAAATCAAGTTTTTATATTCATTGATAAAAGTCTGTTTAAGTCATAAAATTTCAACATTTTAACTATAATATATCAAAGTGGTGGTTTTTAAGATATTTTTTTGTATTTTTAAACACATAAGATACAAATATTTAAAAACTAAGCCCTATCATACTAGATTTTCGACCTTATCATAGGCCCCATCTTAATAGATTCGTACTGAGAATCCCAAAAAAAAAGTATAATAGCTGCCGTCCTAACATAAATATTTCCAAACAAATTCCGAGTTCGTGAAAAGTGATCGATAGCCCTCAAATTCGAATCTATTACGCGACGGGGCCTGTGATAAGGCCGTTTAGCTTGCGATTTTTCTCTAAGTGTACGACTACTCAAATCTTTCTTGAGATGGTCAAATGGTGACCCTTCTTAATTTTTGTTTGCGACTTTTATCCATATGTTCAGCAAAATAATTTTTTTATTTTTTGCCCCCGTCATATGACATTGCATCTTCTATAGATTTCATTTAGGCTTAGTATATTTATATAGTTCCTTTCTTTCTTATTTGGATAATTATATAAAATGAGTATTCATTTGGAAAATTCAAAATACAAAATTTGAATAAAAATAATAAAAACATTTCAATCGCTCGACTATTCAGTCGCTAAAAATAGAACATTATCAGCCGTATTTATTAGATTTTTGACTACTTCTACAGTGTCTAAAGCGTTCGAAATAGTTGGTAATATGCTTTATTTAATTTAAAAAAATGTAACACTAGTCAAGGCTTAAACAACCGATTACTCGTTGCCTTAGTTAGATTACTCTTATAGACAACAATCACCCATTTTTATTTATAACTTAAACGATTGTCTAAAGTAAGCCAACGTTTATAAATACGAAAATTCATTTTTAGGTGGAAGGGATTCGATCTCCCAGACTTTCGGTGGCGTGACAGTCCTAAGCTTTAACTATTACGCCACGGACTACAACAACATAGCCTTTCGGGAGTTAAAAAATAATGAGAACCAAATTGATTTATTTTTGTTTTCTTAAGCTATAAACAAATTTCAAACGAAAACTTATCCTTAATTCCACATTGTTGTTGGATTTGCATATATCTTTCGACCTCAAAAAGAGTTGCCAAACAGGCAATATGATTTATGTTAAATTCAATAATTCTCCAAGGGCTATTAACCTTTTTTTAAGCAAATGCAAAAAATAATAGAAATTTTAATCTTTCTGACAGAGGTAGGTGGTAATAAAAAAAAACTACAACATTAGCTTTAAATGAAAATAGAAATAAAAGTGTACTTCGCTTTTTGCAAAACCAGTAAACATTGATTAGTTTTTTTACCTGCGAGTATATTGAATTTCTTTAACGACTTTTTTTTAAATTTGAATAATTATCCAATCAACTTCATAAATAAATTTGCTTGACCCAGTAATAAATAAATGCCACCGTATTATTATTATTTTTTTTTAATTCAGACCAAAGTAGACATTATCATGCATTCCTTTCGAATCTCCTCCAAAATAAACCTGTTGTTAGCATCACTTCCCCAATGTCCATATAACAACACTCAACGGTAGCCCCACTAAAAAAAAAAAACATCGAGATGAAAAAGAAAGTAGTAGATCATTATGTAAACGATCTGTCCGTTATAATATAGAGTCATTGTAAATATTTATCATTAATCAATAGATCAATGAAGACGAATAACTGATAATGTAACGATAAATTACCAACTTTACAATACAACAAATATACAACCGGCATACGTGCACCCGCAATTAAGGTTGAGCTCACACTTTATTATAGCAGCAAAAACTTATTATCAACATTAAAAATGGTTGATTCACTGTGTCACTGGTGCTGTTAACATTTTTTATGTTAATAAAATTGAAAACTATTGAAAAAAAAAACAATGTAAACAAAAAATAATAGCACTTTGTAACAGACAATTTACTAACAACAAATAGTGAATCATTTTAATTTGAACATACTACCCGGAAACATAAGTAGCTATGTACGTACATAAATAATGACCCTAAAGTCTATGTTTAGCGTAAGTTTTATTACGAGTATGTCAACAAAAAAATAAAAAATATCAAAATATTTGTAATTCCACAGAAAGCATTAAGAAGGCATCATTTAACAACAGAAAATTGAACCGAAGGAAGCCCAATAATTTAATTTTTCTAGTTCAACGTTTGATTTTAAACTCGCGATTGTCAGACTTACAAAGGTATATTGTTATGCGAACACAGTATAAAGCAGTCTTTTTGGTTTGGTAGTTATCGATTGACTGAAGAGGTAATTTGAGGCAGTCCGACTATGCTCTGATCATGGTTTTGATCTTACTGCTTACAGGTCATTCCCACCACCAAGCGTTATGTCATTGATGTTTCGAGCGCGCGCAAGATAAGTGTGGGCTTTCTGCATTCGAAGCTTGCAAACTCGTGAGTTAACTTAACAACTTCATGGATTGGCAAGTTTACTACATGCATTATGCAGTTCTGGCTATACTGTTTACTTGTGGAAAAGTTTTAGATCAAGGATTTTCGGTATGGATTCTGGTCTCGAAGCTAAGCGCATGCTGATGGTCGCTTCACAGACAGAGTATGCACAAATGTCTATAACTATTATAATAAACGTTTGGAAGCTTATTTTTTCGTATAGATATTCACGATGGCTCTGCTGCACTGTTTCAGACGCCACGTTATGCAGTTCTTGGCGGTGTATTTCAAGTCAAAGTCATTACCACGCAAGTGAGTTCACAATAGGTGTACGAACCTGGATGTCTATGAAAATTAATCTATGATAACTTTGACTGTGCAAAAAGCCGGTTATTATTTTATTTTTATTTGTATATTTTTTCAGGTGATAGGTCTATTTAGTAAACGATAAACTCTCACAGAATTGTGTAGTATTTGTTTTAGTAAGCATAAGCATTATAATGTTACGTCAAATCTTATATCTTTATGCAATATAGTGCGATTGAACTTTTGTAGCGTTTTGAGTAATGTAATTAATTTTTAATAAAATTATTTAATATAGATATGGTAAAGTTGCAGGAAGTCACGACATTAATATTTAACAATAGATAACATTAATATTCGATGATGAGTGTCAAGGTGTTGTCAAAATAAGGGCATATATTCCTACTTGTTTGCTATCTCAATCACTTCCGTATACCATTTGTTTGTTTTAAAATTTGCAAAGACAATATATAAAGGACAACCTTGGTGAATAATATGTTAATAACTTTGAAATAAATTATTTATTTTGAATATATTTTATTTATATACGTATATGTATATGTACATATGCATACGTCTACATCTATATCAGATTGTTGACATTTATAAAAGTTTAATAAAGTTTGAATCTACACGACTGCGTGTAAATTCAATGTCGATAATTACAATAAATTTTAGATATCTTAAAAAATTAATGCATCAAATTTCGTTAATTTTTTAAAAAGTGTCGTTTAGGATGGACAGAGAGCATTTACTCAAAATAATTAATTTTCATTTTTTAATACTGGGGTGGCATTCTGTTTGGAAAAAGCGAACAATCGTTTTCGTTTTTGCTTATGTTTGTTTATGAAAAACGAACGATCGCTTTCGTATATTACAGAATCTGGCCCCTGGTTCACTGTGGTGTATGTGCAACAAAAAGTTTAAATTTAGATTTTCAGTACTGAGCAGGTATATTTGATCGTATTAAGATTTGTATCATTAGTTGCACTATAGTACGAATCTCGGGTAGAGACATGAATAGGTCGACTGAGAAGCATAGAGTAAGGGAAATTGGAGAAAAGTTTAAGTTAGGTAAAAAAATTTAACAATAACCATTGATCATTGATTCAAAGGAAGGCTGGGGAAATACATTCATACGTATTTGTTTAATATACCTATTTAAAAAAATAATAACAATATCTTATATATTTTTTAGTTTATTTTTCTTATTTTAAATTTGGTAATTTCTTAATAAATTAATGCTAAGTCAAAATGTAAAAATTTAAGGAATTAAAATTGACTAGTTAAAATGGAAAATTTTATGGCCATTCGTCGTGCAACAGAAACTCATCTTTTACAGTATGAAATGCTAGGCCATTGCCCTCAGGCTTATGTATAGATGGCAGAAGGACATTTTTCCAGAAAGACCTAAAAATAAAATAAACACTAAAAACAAATTCCTTATAAAAAAATAAAAATGTTTTTCAAACCTTCCTCTGACTAGACCAAGAAAAAGTTTCCAATTTTTTTTCCTACCAAAATCATAGGGATTTACATAGATTTTATTTTCTTTCAAAAATCTCTTTCTTTCTGATTGATTTATATGAGACTCGATACTTGTTTCTCCATTCGTCACCAATTTTGCATGCCAAATGGTAAGAGATCCCAATGCAATTACCACTGCTACATTGATAAATGCCATGAAAATTACCGCACGTCTCTTAGTCAAAAAATTGGCGGTATTTGGTGGTGGTGTGGGTAGAATATGTTGGGCTGGACGCAATCCATCAATACCATCATCATATTCACTAATGTGCGTCTGATTGGATTTATATAAAATATTATGGGAAATTGATTTAATCGATAATTATATACATGTGTGTATACTTACGACTGGAATAATATGACCGCTTAAGTTGAATTTCACTGGCTGACCAAGTAGGGGCTCGACTTCTGACCAACTTTCCTCTTGTTCCAGCCACAAGTATTTGTATCCAATCTCCAGACCGAGTATGATTATGAACAAACAACCAATTGTTGTATAGACCATGTACAAGAAGAAATATCTATGGTTTGCATATCCAACGCAATTGTTTAGCCAGGCTGAAATTGTTTTTCGGGAAATAATTATGTTATCGGAATTAAGGATTTCAAGACATATTATTATTATTACTCTTTTTTGTTGTATTTTAATAAATATTTTGAAAGACTTATAATCTTAGTAAGTGTATTCATATACTTTGGGCACATGAATCGTTTTTTTTTTAAGTAGTTTTGCAATAAGTTGCAAATCGAGATGCATTGCAAATCGAATATTTCTGTTAAAGGCACACACAGATAAACAAGATGAAAAAGTCAATAAAATTCTTTAATTACACAGGATTGCATATAATAAAATATACAAAAATTTTAAATGGACGTGCTCCCTCTAAAGGTTTCCTATTATACATACATGCTGATCAAAGTACATAACAGGTTAATAGTAAAGTTTGTTGACACAGTGGCTGACAATTATGTAAGGGAACACAAAATTAACTAAGACTTAAGTGGAGTTGTTTTAACAGTAGATGTTTGATTATTTTTTCGGTCATTGTCACTTAATGCAGCCTTCAGTAGTTGAATGTCAAATGGCGTCATATTCTTTTGACCAAGCCTTGTAAAATAATTAAAACTTTATTTTAAAGATTAAGGTCATTCATAAATCGTATCAACGACATTTTTTAATTGTAAAAATTATTGACCCTTGTGAACGCATTGTGTACTTTGATCTGACGTAATAAATCAATTTTTTTGCTGCATATTTTACATAGGTTTTGTGGTGACATATGATGTAAATTTTACCTACTTTACAGATAAAATGTCATGAAAAGTTTTAGTTAAATCTATAGTAGGTACAAGTATTGGTTGTGGTCATTCGTGTTAACAAAAATTTGGGAGTTTTAATCAAAACTTACAATGCGAATATGGATAATTCCAATCTGTTTGTCTATGCATCTAGGAGTACATAGATCCCAACTAATGTACGGATTTGTATACAATTTCGTTAAGAGCATTTTTATGTACTTATTGAAATAGGGTTTTTAGGTTTATATTAATAGGTAAAACAAAAATTCAAAAAAAAATCATCAACCATATTGATTTAAAATACAAATGTTGAATTATTTTTTAAAAATCCAAAAAACATATTTTTGAAAATTTGTATGTATTTGCAATATTATTTCGAATTATAAGCAAAATCTACGAATATTTTGATCAAAATAAGTTAAGCTTAAAAGTTCTTGGTACTTTTCACCGAAATGCAGACCACAGGTACTGCTATTTTTGGAGCAAACGAAATTTTGCCTCTTTGGAATCACCTAAAAATCTTAAGTTTTACGTTTGGAGGAAATCGATTCAGTGGTTATATAATATCATGTCATTCAAAATTTTAGTTTCTTTCTATGAGACACTTCAAAAGTAATATCAGTAATTATTTTGATGCCAATAAATTATTATTTCTAACCAAAAAAATATTTAATTTTGGCACAACATTCTACATAAAATGACTTTTATTTTTTCAATGATTGAACTATCTTACCAATGAGCATTGAAAATATTAAAATAATTTTTTGCTGATGTTTGGGACTAAAATGAATTCCTTTTGGCAAATTGACAAATTAATAATTGGCTTTCTATTGGCATCAAAGTAATCACTGATTCCGCTTTTAAATTGCCTCAAAACTTATCAACATCAAAATTTCCAATTATGGTTTTTAATGATAGCTATAACCGGAACCTCAGGCTGTAGAACTACGTACAGGTAGACATATTTACATACATTACATATAGACAGAAAATTTTTTGGGACCAACTTTGTTCGTCTTTTCTTTTATCGTTATGTCAATTGTCAAGTTTGATTGAAATCTCGATTTCGATTTTTTTTACGAATGCACAACTTGCCCTTTAGTACCATCAAAGTAGGACAGTCCTACTTATTATCCAAAACGATACCGACAACTATTCGATTGTGATAGAATCTATAGACCCCAAAAATATTAAACATAGTCCAATATTGAATTAAAAACAAAAATATAAAAGTAAAAGAATACTTACGACAGTGATGATCCATTTTTAGAACACATTTCCTACAAACTGAACAATGATGAGCTCTAGGAGGTTTTGGTGCTATACACTTTTTACACATGCTCACTGATTCAACTAAAAAGGAGTCCTAGAACAAAAACTCCCACTTTTATTTAAAAAAACATGTTTCTTTTAGTAGTCTTACCTCTGGAGTGTTTCCAGCTGGCGTAATAACAGCCATAACATAATGAAAAATAACATTAACCAGAAGCCAATTTCCAACGATTACAATTAGAATGGAAAAGTTCTGGCTCCTCTCCCACCAAAATGGAAGACCAATCCAATAGGAAATGTATACGACAGCAGAAGTGAGTAGTGCAACACCAACGACAAAGAACTAGATTAAAACAAAATGCAAGTAAAACAAAAAAGGATGTGATATTGAATTCAGTCTTACTGGTCCTAATAAATAAGTGTAGTTGTCCACGAACCAAAACACTGGTTCCATCAGTACATCACTGGCATAACTAGCATTCATATGGTGATTATATGTCAAGGAATTAAGACATGTCTTCACATAGTTCCATCGATTTTTAAAGCTAGATCTGAAAGAATTTAAAGAATACAAAATAAAGGAATCGACTTCTTTTGTGACGAATATTCACATTAAGAATTTAGGAATTCCTCGAAAACGCCACTGTATTCTTCCCATCTTTGTTTTGAATTATGTTATATTATTATTCTGTACATAAATACATGTATCTTAAACAAACTAATCTTTAATTCAAGAAGTCATTTTAGAAACAAAATAATTTTCTTTTGAAAACAAACAAGCAATCAAATTTTTGTTTAGATTTTTTTAACATGTATTTTTGACAGTGAGATGACAGTTTACGTATATGTTGAGTTTTATGTTTCACCACAGTTTTGTAGGGTGCTGCTTCAATTACTGCGTTTATATGCAGGATCGAGAGCTCAAGTTGGATTAGTGTCGAAATTTAGACGCATGTCGTAACTTGAGTTTAGTTGAAATGCTATTGCGATTACGGAAAAACGAATGGTTTCAATTTCAATACTAAGAGCCAGTTGTACAAATATTTAAACCGTGGTTCAGCAATTTTTATCCACCGATTTCGGCGGATTAATTGGCGCATATTCATAGTCGTTTTTAGACCCCAGTTTATTTTAGCCCGGAGTTTATCCAATGTAAATTAGATAGGATAAACCCAGTATTTTTTTAGAAACAACTTAAACAGTGACTATGAATATGCCCCATTGAGTTTAAACAGTGTTTTACTGTTCAAGTGTGTGACAATAACCAATTACATACTGCAATTACATACTACTTGAACCAGCGTTGAACGTTAGGGCCAGTTGTACAAATATTTAAACCGTGGTTCAGCAATTTTTATCCACTGATTCCGGCAGATTAATTGAGTTCCAACAGTGGTTTACTGTTCAAGTGTGTGATAATAACCAATTACATACTTGAACCTGCGTTGAACGTTGTTAATCCGCTGAAATCGGTGAGTTAAAATCTTGAACCGAGGCTGAACCACTATTGTACAACTGGCCCTTAGGGCCCTTAGGGCCAGTTGTACAATAGTGGTTCAGCCTCAGTTCAAGATTTTAATTCACCGATTTCGGCGGATTAACTAAGGTTCAACGCTGGTTCAAGTATGTAATTGGTTATTATCACACACTTGAACAGTAAACCACTGTTGAAACTCAATTAATCCGCCGGAATCGATGGATAAAAATTGCTGAACCACGGTTTAAATATTTGTACAACTGGGATTGCATCATTGCAAAAGCGCAAAGTTTTTTTTTACAATGGGGTTAGGGTATAGCAATTTTACACTTTTGCATTTTTGCAATGATACAAGACCAGTTGCATCGGATCGGGAATACCCCTACTGTTGAAACTATATTAATCCGTCGAAATCGGTGGATAAAAATTGCTGAGCCACGGTTTAAATATTTGTACAACTGGCCCTAAACAAATATAATTTAAAAAATACGGGTACCTGCTACGCGTATCTATGAAAACAAATCCATGTTGTTACACAAACATGGAAATAAACATTAGGGGTATTCCCGATCCGATGCAACTGGTCTTGTATCATTGCAAAAATGCAAAAGTGTAAAATTGCTACACCCTATCCCCATTGTAAAAAAAAACTTTGCACTTTTACAATAGCTGTGTTTTATTTTCCCCCAGATCCAATCCAGATCTGAACATGAAAATAAAACAACCCAGGATCTCAGTGACAACTTGATATATACCCAACTCTTTTTTCCTTTGTTTTTTTTATTTGTATACACCCGTTGTCTTTTTTCTTTACACTACTGACGACATTTACAAATTAAGGGTGTCTGTTCAAAACGGATTTGGAAATCCAAATCCAAAACAAAGTTGGATCTTGTGTTGTTTTTGTAATACATGTATTTTCGTAAGCAAATCCAATCTGGTTCGGATCTCGGAGAAAATAAAACACAGCTAATGATGCAAGACCAGTTTGCATCGGATCGGGAATACCCCTATTAAATTATACATTAGTGTGTTTTTTTCTAATCCCAGAGGTAAGTGGTTGAAAAAAACGATATCGGGGATTAGCGACGCCATTACAGAAAAAAATGGAGTTTCCATACAAGCTATCGATAGCAAGTATGTAATTCCCGCCGGTAACACAGTTTTTCTCCGTGCTAAAGTTTAGCCCCGTATATTATCTGGGTTTAGCTAAACCCAAACAAGTCAATTATTTAGCCCCGAATCGTTTTTTTCATCCAATTTCCTTCGAGCTTGGAAAAAAACACGCCTATTATTGGTCAGACCAACATCTCGAGTTTTTCGTAAAAAATTTCGACTCGACTCTGTTCACCGGTTGCAGTCGAGTCAAGCTCTACAACACCAAAAAATCAAAATCTTTCTGCAAATAAGAAGCCTGACTTCGCACCGATTTAACAGGCGAGCCAAAGTTTAGTAGGATTTGTTCCATTGTGTTTGTTTTATGCGTATTTGTGCCTTCAGAAAAATTAAATCTCAGAGATTCTTCCCATTCAAAAAGTTAGCAATCGAGTCCAAGATTCCTCAAAAGTTTGGCAGCAAAGCTGGTAAATTTTCCTGAAGAATCCTGTAATGATGTAATTGAAATTGCTGAGATCTCCGAGTTCTCATTTTCCTGAACATGCCTAGTAACTCAGGCGTTTTGTCAACTCGTTTGCGAGTCTGCCTCAATTTGGCTTCGTAGTAGTAGTAAATTTTATTGAGATTTTGTTTTTTTTTTTACAGATTTCAACCACTTAATTATAATTTGAACATTTATTTTCTTTGAGTCTATTGTTGAGAGCACTTCTGGCATTAGGGCATTTGAGTCTATGGTGGAGACGGACTCCTAGGTACTTTAGGGTTTGCTTCAGAGAGATCAAATTTCCCTTGACGCAGAGTTGTAATTTCCAACTCTCCCGTACTGCCTCAATTTGGCTTCGTCTCTCCACAACTAGACTGTTTTCTTTTTTGTTGCTGTGTCACATTCATATATGGTGGAACTTCAGAATCCTTCCAATCTAAAGCCTAGTACGCTGCTGATGCGAAACGAAAAATCCCATACAAAAATGACACAACGAAATCAGAAACGGAAAATTTCGTTTTGCTTTTCGTTTTGCAGTACGCTGTTCGAAGAGCGAAATTTATAAATGTAGCAGATTATTTTGAGAAGTCTCCGCTCCTTTTTCGCACTGAATTAATTGTACAGACTATTTATTGTGTGCGGAAATATGACATTTGTGTTTTATTTGTTTTTTTTTTTTTGTTTATCATTTTCTTACATCATGGGTTTCTCTGATTTTTCGCGTTTATGTTTGATTTTGTTTTTGGAATTAGTGAAACTCTCCAAGGATATTTTTCGTTGTGTTTTCGCAAGAGTTTCGTTGTCTGTTTGGAGATCACAGAAAAATTTCGTTTCGCATCAGCAGCGTACTAGGCTTAAAGTGGGCCTATGGTCACACTTATTTTATTTTACGGTTGTGGTGAAATGATAAACGAGGATAAATACATGCTCAATAAAAAAAGACAGATATATTTTGAGAAAGTGTTTTTCGACACTTGATCTTCGCTGGCCATAAAAACAAAAATAAACTAAAAGCATTTTTATTTTCATTATAAAAACTCGCAGTTTTCACAAAAACTACAAGAAATAAAACTTTTTTATCAACAAATAAATTAAATGGATTCCGACATAGAAGGTAAATAATTTTAAATAATTTCAGCGGATAAATTATAAACCAAGACGTATTAAAACTTCATTGAAGTGGACATCAATTTAGGGGATGCAAATATTGAAGAAGTCGTAGTATCTCCTGTTGTTGCAACTGGATCGCAAGATGTTACGGATACTGAAGAGCCCACTGTCTCAACACAGGGCTCCACTGAATCCGAAAATATGACTAGACATATAATTTCATGGGGTAATCGTAGCACTGAACCCAATCAAAATGACGCCAACTCGGATGACGACGAAGAACCAAGTAAGAAATCACACTAGAATCCTTATTACTTTAAATGTCTACTATAAGTGCTTAAATCACAGCACCTTGGGAACCCGATGAAGCTGTCCATATTTCTGATTCAGAATTTGAAACAGGTTTGTCTTGCTACAACTAATGTTGTGATTACATACTTTCTTTTAAGATAATTGGTTTGTATTCTTTAACCAGAACCTGACGATCTAGATCTGATAGAGCTTGTGACATCGGAACGTTTTTCTAACTTGGAAGAAGATACCTCCAATGCTGACGCCGATGAGCGAGCCCGCTCAAATGAAATTCGGTTCGATACAAATCTACCCGCCGAACATTCGTATCTTGGAAACAACATGAATCGTGTGTCAGGAGTAGAGTATTTGGAAACAGGACGAATACATCGAATAATGCTATTCATGCATCAACACATTGTATTTCCTGGCGAGGTGCTGCCATTTATGATTCCCAGATTTATAATTGACTCGGACATAGATTCCGACAATGGTTTGTTGTTTGGGGTGGCATTTGGTCATGTGCGGTGTCCCAAAACTCAAGCCATGTTCGGTGTTACATGTCAAATTTATGAGAAAGGAACAGATGATAGTGGCAAAACCTTAATTAAATCCAGAGCTCTACAGAGATTTGTCACAGCCAATGATACTAGAAGAGAGTAAGTTGAAGAAAAATATTAAATAGATTCATAATTTTAGCTGAGGTAACTTTATGCCTCATTCTCTAGTTCTTTCCAATTTAAAAACCGAACCTCTATAAAATTTCAATGAGGCACGTCTAAATTAGGTGCCTATACCTATTTCATAGAGACAAACAAAGTTGATTATATTGACCAATCTTAAATCTTAGTACAGCTTTAAATAATTTAATAAATTCTTATTAAATTTAATTTAATTTAAGATTTCCTTTCATAATGCAGGCATTTAGAATACATAACATCAGGACCTCAGCTTAAAACCTTTGGTCACGTCAAAATTCTACCTGAAATCAGTTTGCCAGATCCGCTTGCATCGATCAACATAGGAAGCATGAATAGATTTCGTGATATACCTGGACTTGCTGGCTATTTAACTGATTTCCGAGCTTCATCGACTATCTGGCCAAAGCATGTCTTCAATCAGTTTACTATAAGTACAATTATAGAAAAGGTACTCAAATCTCTTGAAACAAACAAAGTGGAAACCATGCCAACTGATCCCACAAGACTTTCGTTCTGGTTGAGCCGTAATGCTCACATATCTGAAGATCAATTAAGTAAGATTTTCATGACTGATTGTGTTAATATTCGAATGAGAATGATTGCTGATTCGTTTAGTGACGTAAGAAAACTTTGATAAGACAAAAATTATCACAGATTAAGGACACGAAAATATTTAATTTTCTAGGGTTCAGTATTTGTTTGTCGAGTTTGTCGTAATCCCATTGCACATTGTCGGGAATTGTTTGCAATGTCAAAGCATGGCGTACAATCACAATATTGCAATTCATGTAAGTTTCTGATTATTTAACTCTTTCAATTCGATAAAAACTGTTGTTTTGTTCATCTCTTGCAGCTGGATATATACATGAAACAAATACTGTTTATAAAGTTTTTCCGAATGCTGTTAATTTTAGTGGTACGCCTTCAAGTGATTTCAGCTGGTTTCCTGGGTAAGTCATTTAAAAAACATCATCATTTTTGTTAATGCAAAAATATTTTAAAATAAATTTTCAGATACGAATGGCACATTATTGTTTGTAAAATGTGCAATCGTCACATTGGATGGCAATTCCGTGCAAATGGAGGCAACTTAAGTCCTGTTCTTTTTTATGGAATAACCGGTGCAAGTGTTAAAGTGTCAAAGAAAAATGAATCAAGAACATTGCGGAATAACCTTTTCAGTAATTTATTTCAATTAATTGATATGTAGATGTTAAAAATCTACATACGTTAAATTATACATTTTTTACTTTAGTGATTGAATGCCAATCAAAATTATTACGATTAAATTAAAAACAAACAAAAAATTCATCAATATTTCATTGTAAATGTTTACAAAAAATGTTAAATGTCTGATGCCAACTCTAATCCAACTAAATGCAATTATTGAATCTTTTTTCTTGTTAGGCACTTTTTAATACAAACAAAATTGATTCCTATAATAAAATTTATTTTGAGCTGGTATGAAATATTCGACTCATTGCGCCAATTTTTTTGTTTTAACTGTAAAAAGTTCGATTTTAAGTTTAAAGCATCTAATTTAATCAATAAAATTATATCATGTTTATTTGTAAAACACCTGAATATTAACTAAAATTATAAAAAAGCATATAACAACAAATATAATTACATATATCGAGATAAATGTGTTTTATATTAAAACGAATATAAATTATTAGAATTTTTCAGAGATCGTGCGAAAAATTCTATCTATTTATTTCAAAAATAAATATCCTGAGCTTAAAATGTGTATGAATAATTTGAATAAGTAGTTTTAAGGATTGGATATGCAGTTAAATGTTTAGAGTAAAACTATCACGAAAGTGTGCCTATTATGGGTTGATTTGTAGCTTCTTTTCTGTGACGAAAACATGCAACTTACTTTTTTTGTGCGGTTGTCTGTTGCAACTAACGTGAGTTAAATAAACGTGAAAATACAAGCTGTATGCAGTTTTACCTACGCACACGTATGAATTTTCGATTTTTGGAGGCATTTCATATTCGTTAACGTAGTCAGAATACACTTTAAGTGAAAGGTTTTTACGTACGATATTCCATGGACCAAAAAGTTGGAAAGATTATAAATTGAGTTCTACTGAACGTATCTTTAAAAGGAAAGGTCTTGATCTAGGTGTAAGTGTACGTTTAAAAAAAATGCACGACTTTCCGCACGTATGAGTCTTATGTGTAATTCAGGTGCTTAAAATACGATTTTAATTAATTAAGGCACTCGTAACAGTAAAATTGGTAAATCGAAAACTTAAAGTATAGCTTCGATCACCCATTATATAATTTTTAGTCAGAATCTTCGCATATTCTTGCGTCTTATAATTCAAATTAAATTGACTTTTTTGAATAAAAAATGAGCTAAAGTATCAAAATTGCATTTTTGAATTTTGATTTAGTTAGATTAAGCTTTTACTTGTCTTTTGATATAAATATGTTTAAAACTACTACTTTCGATATAAACGAACAAGTTGATAGATAAAAAGTCATGGATTTGCTGATATTACTCAAAATTTAATCTCATACTCTGGAACACTTTAACTCCTTACAGAACCTCTTCCTTCTTTGTTTCGAGTGAAAGTTCAATAATAGATGGTTAAGGTATACTACAACATCAAGAAAGGTTTAAACCATTATTTCAACATGTCAGCAAATGAGGTCGAAAGTTTCTGAAACAAAAGAAAAAAATTGTATATTTTTGGTTTGAAGCTTTTTTAATTTAAAATTTGTTTTGGGCATTTTACTTGGAGCGATATTTCCATTTTGATTTCCAGTCCAATAATAGGTAGGTAGTATTTTTGTCAATAATATATCTCACTTTTCAAGTAATATACTTCAAGTTTCAACTTATAGTACCCCATAAATTTCATTATTAATATTACTTATGGTAAGTAAGTGCCCACGCTCATACATACATATTAGAACAAATTAGTCTCGACTTACCGTTTTACAAAATGGACATGCTCCAAATGAAACGTTTAAAAATACTTTCCCATCAGCCAAAGTAGTGAACCATTCTTTCAAACAAATTGCATGATACACCAAGCTGCAACTCCGATTATCACACGAAACAAATGGAACATGTCCTTCCAGCTGATAACAATAGCAAATATTACAGCATTCCTCTGTGGCTTCGTTGGCCATGGGAAAGTAAGTCAATTCGAAGGTCCTTAGCAAATTTGCATGTACATCCATTTCGGTGTCCCAATTTTTCAGACCTTCGCTGAGATTCGAACGAAGAGATTCCACTTCATAAGTTGGCCCATAGAGATTTAAATGAACTGGGCTGGATGTAAACGGATCAAGGACCATTTTTACGAAAACTCTATCTTTGAGTTTGAATATTCTCCAGTTGTCCTTTGTATTGGGATTTGGAGGCTGAACGACATAACATAGTTCATCAATATCGCCTAAGTTTGTATAGAAATCCTTAAGTTCTTCGAGATATTTGAGGAATTGGTCTAAAAAACTTTTGATTGATGGGCTGTGGGTGAGTAATAGCTCTTCCCATTGGATACCTCTGGGAAGACTATGATCAAATATCATATAGTTTTTCTTGTCGTCTAATCCCAATTGTAAGTAATGTCCTTTGAATCGATCAAAGTCTGTGAATCTGATAGAACCACATTGGATATTGGTGTAGATTTTATAGGACTCAGATTTTAGTTGTAGGATTTCGTGCTGTGCGTCGAAAATAGAAAAGGGATTTCGGTAATTGAGAACTTTGGAGTTCTCTAAAATATTTGGTATTTCTTCAATGACATGGTTAACTGTCCACGATGGATCAAAGTTTCGATTTTCGAGGACATTAACTGAGACTCCACTGTAGACAATAAGTTTGAGTTCGTTTGTTGTAGGGTAGTTGGGGCAAAATAATCTTATGCGGTACATATTGTTCTAGAAAGCGCAAAAATTCATTTAACGAATTTTTTGAACAATGAATTTCTTACCTGCACCCTGACGTTCCCAGTAAATTCGGATTTGTTTACGGTGGACTGCAAAAGACCGGGGTATTTAAGTAGAAGTTCCTTTAAAGTTTCAGTTTGCTATAAATGTACGTTTATTTAAATAGATGTCTTTTTTTAAAGGTAGTTGTAGTTGTATACCATAATTGGTGATTTTATAAAAATGTTTTTATGTGAGTTAATAGTTTATTAAATTCACTCAGCAGTTTTCCATATTTTATAATCAGTCGAAACTCAAAATTATATTTGATTTTGAATTTAATTTTGAAAACATTTTGTTGACAGTTAAATGACAAATGTCAATTCAAGTTCAGGTGAGTAGAAGGGAATTATTAAGCTGGATTTACATTTTTGGTCCCCATTCGGTGTATGTTATTCGTTCTTAGTGGAACAACGAATAAAGTCTTGCCCATGGACATGAGACACGAGCAGCGAATTGCGAACGGACGGAAATTTCAAGATTTCATTCACTTGAGTGGTCGCTGACAACTGCGAAACGTCATATTCATATAATACATACAAGTAAAATAAGTATTTGAGGTTAAATTCGAACGAATTTTCTATTTGGAAAATTAAGTTGATAATTGCTTCAAAATATTTTTTTCGCATTCGCATGTTGCATTTTACGTGCCTTGTACATGAAACACGACCAGCCAATCCCAAAATGGTTGTTTTCTATGATATTTGTAATTTAGTTGAGGCACAAAAACAAAAATAATTTTCGAATACAGTCACAGACATAAATAGTGGACATAAAAGTAGCTAAGCGTTTTATTGGTATGTATTTGATTCGTGCACTAGCTATAAATTACGAATAAAACGCATCTTAAATTTATTTTTAATTGCGATATATGTATTTATATAGTACCTATACATACATATATCCCAAGTAAAAATCAATATGACAGTTTATGGATTCGTAAAAAATCGAACTCGGGATTTTGATCAAACTTGAAATTACGATGATAGCGTCTGTCTGTTTGTCCTGTCATGTTATTGAACTGTCCTGTCCTTTCGGCTGCAGCTTAAACGGGTGGGTCGATTTTAATTAAACTTGGTACCTAGCTTTTTTAGTGCTAATTTTGATCAATTTTTTATGGAGAATTTTTCAAAAAGTTTTTAATGAATTGAGTATGTTCAAAATATTTTTAATTGGATTTTTTTTTTTTGAGAAATTAATAATTCGAAAACAACTTGATCGATTTTTATTAAACTTGGCATCCAGCATTTTTTTTAAGAATAACTAGCAGATTTAAAATGAAAATTATTCATAAAACCAAAAAAATTGGTACCTCCCATACAAGTGTTTACAAACCGGAAAATCTCTTTTTTCTCAAAACCGGCTCCTTCGATTTTGATTTAAATTTGTATGAGCTAATATCAGTACGATCTTCCATATTATTGAAAATAAAATGTATCTATCGATTAAAACCATTCGTCGAAACATTTTTTTGATTTTCGACTATCTCATAAAAGGTTTAGCGCGCAAGACTGTAACGCCGAAGATCGTGGAATCGAACCCAAGTCCCAACCTCAGTACCTAAAAGCTGGTAACTAAGTATCACTTGCCAATATTACATATTTACTCGATTAATCCGGATGTAAATTAATATAAAATCAATGTAAATACATCCGGATTAAATTCTTAAACTGGATTGGTTGAGTGAATAAAATGGCGGTTACTTTTCCATTTTGTACTCACTTTTCTGTCCATTCCTTAATATGTTCACTGTAAAATTTTATGAGTTACAATTTTTCATAGCCGCACAGGAACCATTTCAAACTAAATGAAATGGGGGAGAATTGGGGCCTTCAGAAAAATAAGATCTTAGAGATTTTTCTCACTCAAAAAGTGAGCAAGCAAATCCAAGATTTTTTTTCTCAGAGTTTTGACAGCAAATCTGAGAAATGTTGCTCAGGAATCCTGTTCAGGTAACTGAGATTGCTGAGATCTCCGAGAACTCATTTTCCTGAACATGCCTAATGGAAAATAGAAGTTTTTTTTGATAGTTGGTTTACAACTTCTTAAACTTACGATGTTGGTGATGAATTAACTACTCGGATTATTTTGACAATAAGGGGTAATGTATGGAAGATAATTTGACATTTTTAAAATTTTAAAATGCTTATTACATTGTAAGTATATAAAATGTATATACACGAATTGTGTGTAATTTTTTCTATTTTTTTTTTTCATTTTGGTCACTCGGGACTATAAACTATTTTCCCTGAATTTTTGTGAAGATATAACGACCAATTTCGGCACTACAATCTTTTATTACTCTGCTTATCATATAATAATGAGCACTAATATATGATTGTGCAAAAAAAATTTCACTTCGAAAGCCTATAGGTACTTATTAACTTTGTATTGTAAAATAAAATTTAGTGATCATACGAGAACAAAATAAACAAAATTATTATCGAAGTTTGATAAGAAAATGAAATCGAAACACCTGCGTTAGTCCCTAATTGTTGGGCACCTGGTTGCTCAAGTGTTATTGGATTATAGAGCGAATGGTGCAAGAAGTTGGTCAACAAAATAATTTGTTTGATAACATAGAGTATAGGAAGGTATATATAAGTTCTTATGAAGAACTTGACTTTATAAACTTTGTTTCAATTTTGAAGACTTTCACTTAACGTTTTTCATCCAACTGTGAAGTGTGTTATTTTTAACGTCTATAATAATGTTTCGTTCTGTGATTTTGTTCTTGGTTGTTTTTACTGTATCGGTTTCTGCAACTACAGTCAAAAAATGTAAGTTATAATTGATTGATACTGAATTTTAAGGAATAGGCATTTATATTCATACCACTGACTGTAATGTTACTGAACCTATATGTAGTTTTGCATGTCCGTCGCAGCTCGCAGTTTTGATGTTCTTTGAGATTTTCAAAACACTTGGAAAGATGGGCTAACAATTATTTAGGTTTATTTTCAGTATTCGGTACTGAAACACTCTTGCTTTTTGTTTTTCCAGTTTGTGTATAAGAGAAAAAAAACAAGCACTAAACTAAGTTTTGCCACATAAATGCGTATAGCCTTTCAATTTTTTGCTTCATATTATTTTGAATTTATGGGGCCGATATTTTTTTTATTTTTACTTAAATAAATGTTGAAAATTTGACATTCGTCTAAATCCAGCATTATATTTCCTTCCGAGTATTAAAGTTTTCAAAGCCGCAGGATTACTTACCGCCGTATTAATCACACAATACATCCAAATTAAAACTTAAATCGGAATGTATTTACATTAGTAATATATTATGGTGGTTAGTGTCAGTGCGAGTGACAGCATAAATGTCATTAGTGACGCATTTATGCTTTAGAAACATGACTGACAAGTTGTCTTATTGGCCGCGTTCAGGTTTGTATCCAAAGCGATCTGGATAACTTTGTGTTGTTGTAATCCCTTGTAAAATCACAGCTGATGTCAAAGCAGCTGTTGCCAAAAAATTAATCTCAAGCTATCCTAAAAATTCTGGGATACTTATGTATATATAGCAATTTGCTATCATTAGAAAAAATATTCAGTTTTGAAAAACTTGGTGAAAATTTAAGTTATCAAACAAGCATTTTGTCTAAGATGAGAAACTGAAGTTTTTGCAATTAACTGTTATTGTGAAAATATTCTGCTGATTAGCATTTATTATAACAAAAACACGTCGCGTGGAATCCACTTATGGAGCCCACAGAGCCGTGGTAAAACTCGAAATTAAAATGAATATGTGCTGGTAATAAATGTCTTGTTATCATTTTTAGAGTTGAGGTATTCCTATACATCTATTAGTCATATCAGGTAGATAATGTAAAGTTATTTACAATGGACAAATAGCCTTTCCGAAGTAGTCAATTGCAATATCGTGAAGTATGTTTAGTATTGTCTTTTAAAACTATTTTTATTGCGTACATTTGTAATGAAATCCATTTTTATCGTATACTAGCTGAACCCCGCCACGCTCCGCAGTAACTCTTTTAATAAATAAAACTATCTTTGTTCCTATTAAGTTTCATAATATTTCTGTATTGTTTTCCCAACGCTGGTCAAGTTGTAGATTTTTGTTTCCCATAAAATTTTTTTAAAGAATTTTGTGATCAAAATCTTGATTCTAGTCTTTATTTCCTATACCAATTCTTAAAATTCGACAAGTTGTGAGTTACTAACCGAAAAGTACCGGAAAAATAGTACTTCGTACTTCCACTTTGTCCGCTTATGAGAGATCCAAACTCTATTTCGATTATTAAAATTGGTTTCGGCGTCCGGTTATTAGAGACTCCGCTTATGGGAGATTTATTACTATGAATTTAAAGGTTTGCGTAAACCAACGCGAAACATTCGGAACAACGACAAAATTTTATATTATATTATATTAAATAATTATACATAATGTTTATACCACTATTTATATGTAACCTTTTCATATTTTATTTTTAACTTTTGTTTAATTAATTTTTTTCAATTGATATAATATTTATTTCCTATAAAGTAATTTCGTTCATATAAAGTATTAAAACATCAATTTTAATGACAACGTGCGTTACAGTGGGCAGATTTTACTGAAACCACCCCGCTGCTATTAGAAACAAACATTTAAAATTTCAACTAAATTGGTTCTGTAGCTTTCGAGTCTATTTGCCTCCTACTCCTCCAAGTCTATATTTTTCATTATATAGATATATATAGATGAAGCAAATAAGACGATTAAATTACCTTAATTTTTTTCTAAATCGAGTGAAATATTTAATGTAGAAGAATGGCCCTTTCTCTGCACAAAACTGAATTCAAAAGCAGAACTCGATAGCGCGAACTTTTGTATGTTATAGTTTTTCTTCTTCGAGAATATGACGTGTAACCTGCGTTTTTGCTTTATTCCAAAGCGCAGCTGGAAAAAAAAATTGACCAAGGAAGATAAATTTAGGGGGGCAACATAAGGCAGTATATGTTAGTGAATTGCATGAAAATTTCGACTTTAATCTAATTGCCAGTTGGCCTAAAATTCGCGTGAATTTTATAAGGAATGTAAATTTATTAAATTTATTCTAGTTTGAGTTAAAAGTTAAGAAAGCTAAACAGCGTTTAGAATAGGATGAAATACTCTTAAAATTTAAGATAAATTAGGATTATTTATCGAATTCTAGGCCTTGTGTGAATTGAATTAATTTTTTTTTTAAATTTGGTTGTTTACATATGAAGAGCATCTTTATCTTGTACGTAATTGAACGGGATTTAGTAAAGCATTCGTTTAAAAAATAAGTGCAGAAAGGTTACGTATACGCCATAATGTTGTCAAAATTTCCCGGAAAACTATTTTTAAGGGACAGTTTGTTCGCTGTGGTTTTAATCATTAATTTCAAGTAAGCGAATAATTAAAGACTATTATAGTTAACGGCAAGTTATTAAGCAATACACCATTCATTATAACAGGTTTTTTGAAGGAGTGCATCGCTTACGTATACGCCATAATGTTGTCAAAATTTCCCGGAAAACTATTTTTAAGGGACAGTTTGTTCGCTGTGGTTTTAATCATTAATTTCAAGTAAGCGAATAATTAAAGACTATTATAGTTAACGGCAAGTTATTAAGCAATACACCATTCATTATAAAAGGTTTTTTGAAGGAGTGCTTCGCTTACTAAAAATTTATCATTTCAGACATAAAAACACAGAATGACAAATTCGAAATTATCACAACTAATTAACAGCAAGTTATCTACCTAACCACTTTTCGATCGGTGAATGTTGCTTCGTTTACTTGACAGATTTTCACAGGTTATTATTAAACGGCGCGGCGTTAAACAAAAAAACCGTGAAGATTAGAGTCCCAAATTATCGATTTTTTAAATTAAAATTTTATTAAAATGCAAATTTGATGACTTACAAGTTGCAGTAATCAAGTCAACCTGTCAACGAAGATAATATAGGTGTGTTCCTTTACTTTAAAACTGCATTTGTGTGAATTTCTACGTCATTAAATTTTTTATATGAACTTTGACAGACTCTGGTGTAGAAATTCACAAAAATGCAGAGTTTCAAAGTAAAGGAACTAGGCTAATTTGAATTTAAAAATCGTTTTTCATTTGAAGATTCAACAAAAAATAATGTAGCATACTTTGAGGCATTTATGTATATATTCAACATTAAAAGAGTAAATAGTGTATTCATTGCATATTTAAAGGATAAACTTATTAAGCTTTATTTTAAAATTTATTTCACAGGTTCAAAAGATAGACCCTTTCCAATATCTGTTAACATTGAAGGATGTGAGACTATGCCATGTGATGTTATTAAGGGAACAACAGCCATCATGGATGCTCAATTTGTTGGAAGTATGAAATTATTTAGTTTTTTAAACTCACAGGAAACATAATATGATTTATGATAAATATAATTTTAGCACGTGATGGCATCAAATCAATGACAGCTCAAGTAAGAGCTACAGTTCTTGGGTTGACAGTTCCATATGCATTGCCTTCTGAAGTAGCTGATGTTTGTTCCAATTTAATGGATGGAGCTTCATGTCCCATTGATAAAGACGAAGATGTTATCTATAGTTTTAAGTTCCCCATTGATAATTCCTATCCAGAGATTTCGGTTAAGGTGGAAGTTTCATTAGTTGACGATGAAACTTCTGAATCTGTTGCTTGTTTTGCTGTCGATATTAAAGTTAAGAAAGGCAGTTCCGGTGGCTCTCTTTTAATCTAATCTTTAACTTATTCTAATCCAATATTGTCCAGAAAAAAATGTAAATAAAATTGAAATATCGATTTATTTATTTTATATAGAAGCGAACAATTTCTTTTGATAAGGATAGTATATTTATATATGAAATATTGATTAACTATGATTACTCTCGTTTTCTTTCGGTCACACCTAACACTTTTTTTTTCATTCCCAACACTTCAAATATAATTCAAATATCTCAATTGGCTATTTGGACTTCGGTCTCCGAACTTCGGAGTAATGTTTTAGAAGTGTTTTTTGCTGGTGGATTTCATTTTGGAGTGCAATCTGAACACATATTTTTTGTATTACTTATCAAAATAATAAATGAAGCTCGCCAAAAACCATTTTGTTAAAATATCGACGTTCGTTAGTTGTTAGATATTGGAATCAAAAAGAAATGAAACATTCAAAAAAACTTATGGAAAATGACATTAATAAAACAGTAAGTTATAAAAGTGAAATTTATTAGTGGTAAACTTAGATAACTAAAATGAACGACAGTATATCAAGGACAAACGGGTGCAGTGCTAAAATCATTAAAAAGTTTTCATGATTAAAGATAATAAAATGTTGATATTTAATTCATATTACAAATAATATTTTTACTTATTTATCTACATATGTAAATATATTTTTCACCAGGTGCAAAGTTATTGACAATAATTATTAGATTATCGTCGATAGATTTATTAAGCCGTTTTCAATAATGCACTTAGATTTTATTGAATGAAATAAAATTTGATTAACTACAATACCTACCTAATAGACCTGCAGTCATAATAGTGATGACGATGATTTTTGATTTAAATCTTTTTTTTTGTATTGGGAAAGTGAATTCTTATGCGTTATGGTATGAGGAATTTCGGTTCCTATACATTATCTAGGTATAGGCGTTTAGATAAAAAGGAAGGCTCAAATTAATAGATAAAATATCGATTCTCAAAATGCAGAATCTCGTAAGTCGTTTTTGCCTGTTTTGAAAAGCACTCTCCATCTCTTTTTTATAAATTGATCAACTGCGACAAAACAAAAATTGAGCAATCGAATCCAAAAAGTGTCAATCTCAGCTTTTTGGCAGGGAAGTGAGGAATTGCGTTCAGATTTCTGAAATTGCTGAGATCTCAGAGATCCTGAGAAATCTGAATTGGCTAATTATATCAATTTAATCTTCCATTGATTCTTTAGGCTTAGAAAGGATGATGATTTGTCAGCTGAATTTACTCACAAATTTTGTGTATGTTAGTATGACTGCCATCAGTTAAAACTGTCAACCAACCATCAGACATAAACGATAATGAGAACCATGCATTACAGTTTTAAGACTACATCGAAAAAATTATTTATAATAGCAAAGATTTGTATTAATATCAAAATTAAGTTATTACTGAGAATACCCACAAGGCACAAATAAGGTATGAAGGATGTAAAACATGTTTCAAAGGAGATTTGCGTAAGAATAATTGGTTAACAAAAACTGTTCTGCAATATTTTTGAGTAAAAAAATATGGTTCACTTCTTCTTGGACTGGCGCTCTAATATTTTAAATTGTTTTAAGTTTTATTTAACTAATGTTTCTGACAAAATAAAAGATTATTATTGAAAATAAAAAATATTGAAATTGATTTATATCTTGAACTGAATGAATATGCGTGTTTGGTAACTTTTTTTCACCAAATTTCCCAAAACTGATTTTTCTGCTTTATGAGTATTGACAGCAAATTGTGACAATTTGTGCAAATTCACAATAAACAAACAAACAGACCTAATTATGTTTCAGTTCATCAAACTGCCATTTATCATTCAAAAGAATAAAATCCACTATTTTATTGTCTATTACAAAAGCTATATTTCTATGCTCTACGGCACCATACAAAAGTGAAAAGGTACTCTATAGAGGAAAATTTTCCAGTCAAAAGTTAACAAAGTGCACTGGAAATCGATAAGATATTAAAAAGAGTATAAATTGGCCGATTCACAGTCGTTCATATACCATTTCTAGACAAAAACAGCAGAACTAATATTTATTAAATCAAAGCATGCTCATCCAAATATTTTTCCTTTCGGTATTTACTTCTACTGCACTAGGAGCTGGAACAGCTGTAAAACAATGTAAGATTAAAAATAAAATTTCAAATCCAATTTTAAGTGTTATCAATTACATAATATTTCATTACTGTCAATCTACATAGGTACGAAGAATAAACCATTTCCATTAGAAGTTCGTGTTTTAAACTGTGACGTTCCACCTTGTAACGTAGTAAAGGGTCAGGATATGGAATTCGAAATTGATTTTGTAGTTTGTAAGTATTCGTACTTATAAAATATCTTTGACGAAGCTGGTTATGGATAATAACGATGACTTTTTTAAAAAATTTCAGTCAATTACACTAAATCAATGAAGACATTAGTAAGGGCTACAACCATTGGAATAACTGTGCCATATGAATTGCCAGATGATGTCAGCAACGTATGCAACAATTTAAAATATGGCGCCTACTGTCCCCTATATCCAGAGGAAGATGTAACTTATAAGTTCCTACTTCCAATTAGCAATGTTTATCCGGAAATTAGTGTTAAAGTAGAAATTTCAATTGTTGATCAGGAAAAAAGAATCGTTACATGTTTTTCGTGTGATATTAAAGTGAGAAAAGGTTCATCAAATAACAAATAAACTTGAAATAAATCATTTAGAGGTATGAATAAAATATACGAGTATAAGAAATCAAGTGACTATTTTCAATATGCAAGTTTGGAAGAACCGTAGAAAGAAAATTAAATAGAAGAAAAATATTTGTCCGCATGGAAAAGTGTTAAGATTCTGCAGAAAATTGTTGATCTCTTTATTTCTGGTGATGAGTGTAGACTGTAGTAAATCAATAAGCCCCTGCAGTTCTCCAAGGGTTGGTCGGGCCACCAATTTTATTTTTCTAGAAGAAGGTCGAGAACGTTGAAAGTCGCAGTAACCAAGTAATGCAATGAAAGTCCGCAGTAACTAAGTAAAATAATGCTGCAAGTCCGCTTAGCAAAAAAGCATAATTATTCCTCAAAAAGATCCTACCAAGTATGAAAGTGCAAACGCCTTGTCCTATATATTGTATATGGATTTGTGGACTAACTGAAACAGAAAACAAAGTAATTTACTCTTCCGAAATGATTAGTTTATTAGAAATTACCCCGGACTTTCACGAAAGTTTCGAAGAAATTTATAGTTTTTTTAATTAAAATTTTTGGTCAATTTACCTATTTTATGTAATGTACCAAAATTAAAAGTAAAAAAAAATATTTGATACACGAATAATATTTGATACACCAATAGCAACAACATTTTTAAAATGGTTCTTATATTTTTTCCTCCCAGTGTTTCGCTCTTCTTTTCTTCACACCTTGAAAGTATTGCTAAAAAAGTTTATTTTCACTGTAATCCTTAAGAAATCCACAATACGACACTGTTCTAGGCAGAGATGTTCCCAGAAATTATTTCAATTCTAGCATTTAGTTGAAGTGCGAAGGTGAAAAAGATTGTTTAACGTTATAAAATATTTTAAATATTTAATTCAAAATAGATATGATATCAACAATACAAGTGTTGTTTAAATAATAAATAAATTTCAAAACAACATTTAGAACAAAGCTTGTTGTTATTTTTAAGCATAAGTTTTTTATTTATGTTGACAGTCAACAGACACAGTTCGTTAGGTAAAGTAAAGAATTTTTGTCGGAGAAATATCGTTGAAATTATAACGGGAACTCATTCAAAATTATAATTAATTATTAAGAAATAATTTGTTGTTATTAGTGAACAAATTGTAGTCCAGTCAATAAAGCATTTGACTAGGAAAAAATCGCCGGAAAGCTGGATTTTGGTATATAGCCTCCTCAGGGCGTTCTTAATAAACTACAAAAAGTCCCCAACGATATGTGCGTTGTACAGAAAAAATGTTAAGAACTAATTTGTAGCTTAGAAAATTTCTTACAAAAAATATTTTTTATCCTTTTTTTTTCATCAAAATAACCGTTTTCGAAATAAACCAATCGGAAGAGTTAAGGGTTTTAATTTTATATTTAGTGGGACGACTTAGTTCATAAGTTTTGCATTTTGTTATAAAAGCATCAATTTATTTTAAATTGTTGGTACAATATTTTAAGATATTGGCCTACTCTATTTGTAGGAGGAGGGGCAAATAAAAAAAAATTGAAAACAGAAAATGGATATAAAAACACAACGGCAACACTTACAAATATGAATAATTGGCTTTAAAAATAGCTATAATATGATAGCCCCAACTATGGCATGCAAACCTTTCATAAAAAAAAATACCAGTGCATTTCTGCCATCACTCACGCCCAAAAATAGCTGTGGGCTCTTAGTCTATATAGCAAAATTTTGCTATTTTGCTATAGTCTGATGATGAGATAGTCAAATCTCGAAAACGTTTACTATTGAATAAATATTTTTTACGCTAGAATAAGAAGATTTTTAATTTATTCATACTTAGAATTTTACTTATGAAACATTGTTTCTGTTGTTGAACTATTATGTCAAAGGAGCCTTATATTGATCCTGTGCTTCATTACATAATTTCGTTCGGAAACGGATATTTTGAAGTCGAACAACATCTAAGTTCCGATCGGATTTTGCTTTCGTATCGGAATTTCTTCTTAACGGCTAACTTGATAGTGCTGAATATTAAAAAATCTTAACTACACAACCTTTTATAAGGGTTGATTATTTGTGTTCCCACTAACTGGACAATTTTATCGTGAGTTTGATTAAAACCTCGATTTTTTTTACAAACCTTACCCTTTAACTGGAGATTTTTATGTATGTATCAGTCTCTCCAGGATTCTGTTTGATAAAAATTTACAAGTCCGACAGATGAAAATTTGTAAAGTGGTATGTTGACAATTCCAAAATTTCTGACACCTGAATAATTTCACAATTTTATAGAATTGTCGAAAAATACTCATGACTACATTTATGGTTAAACCTGGAATAAGACCATTCCACAGATCGTTATTAAACGGCGTTAAACATACAAAATCGTGAAGATTAGCGTCCTAATTATCGATTTTTTTATTAAAATTTTATTAAAGTGTAGATTTGATAACTAAAAAGTTGCAACAATCATTGATTAAAATTGATTAGCTATCTGTGAACAAAACCTGTCAACGAAGATAGTTTGAATTTTAAAATCATTTTTTTATTTGAAGATTCAACTGAAAAATTAATTTCACCACTTTATAAAAAATAATGTAGCACACTTTCAGGCATTTATTTTTTAAATACACAACACTAAAAGAGTAGATTTTGTATTCATTAGGCATGTTCCGGAAATTTAGATTTCGAAGATCTCAGCAATCTCAGTTACCTGAACAGGATTCCTCTGCAAAATTTCTCAGTTTCGCTGTCAAAACTCTATGGAAAAAAATCTTGGATTCGCTTGCTCACTTTTTGAGTGAGAAAATTCTCTGAGATCTCATTTCTGAACACACCAATTACTTATTTAAAGGATGAACTTATTGTGACATTATTTTAAATTTTATTTCAGAGGTTCAAAAGCAAGACCCTTTCCAATATCTGTTAACATTGAAGGATGTGAGACTGTGCCATGTGATGTTATTATGTGAACAACTCAAACCATGGCTGTTCAATTTGTTGGAAGTATGAAATCATATATCGTCGGGGAAACCTGAAAATTGTGTAACTCCAAATTTTATGAAAATGAGATTTTGTTAGTTTAGTTTAGACGCACATCTACAAGTTCTTAAACCGGGAATCACCATTTCGCTAAAAATTATCGTATAAATGGCAGTTTAGAAAATGGAAAATAATACCACTTAATCAGAAAATAAGAAGTTTTAATCGTCTTCTGTAAAATTTGTTAAAATGTAGTAGTTTCAAATTGCCCATTGATAATCTTATCCAGAGATTTCGGTTAAAATGGAAGAATCTTTAGTTGACGATGATACTTCTGAAACCTTTGCTTTGATGTCGATATCATAGAAAAGAATGCGAATATCGAATATCGAGTATCGATTTATTTTATTTTATAAAGACATTTTTATGAAATATTGATTAACTACATGATAAATCTCGTTTACTTTCGGTCACTCCTAACACTTCAAAAGAATTCAAAATATTTCAATTGGCTGTTGGGACTTCGGTCTCCGAACTTCGGAGTAATATTTTAAAAGTGGGTTTGCTTCCCGATTTCATTGTGCACACATTTTTCAAATTACTTGTCAAAGTTATAAATGAAACTACCAGAAAACGGTGCAGGGAACTACCTTCACATTGGAAATAACTTCACCAATAGTGAGATAACTTCACTTTTTACTGATGAAGTTTTTTCCCACTGTAGGTGAGAAAAAACTTCCCACTTCAGGTGAGAAAAAACTTCACTTTTTTGTTTGATATAAGACTTCACTTATTTCCAATGCAAGGTGTGTATTGTTTCACTTTTTTGTCAGAGATAATTATTATGTTGTGTAGCTAATTTGTTCTGTAATTCTTTATTTATTTATTTATTTATTTATTTATTAACTCAGCTAATTGCTAGCTTTAAAGGTTATAATTATATGTACATGTTACAAAATTGAAAAAAAGTTGATTTAAATTTAATTGAAGTATTAACAGTTTGGTTGAACAAATTAGGATATTTACTGTTGAAAAAATTAAATAATTTAAACATTTTATTGAGAGGAGAAAATCGTTCGTAATTAGTCCGATAATTTGAAATAAATATGCATCCGGACAAATTCCTCAAACTCCTTTGGGGAATATTAAAGTTTATGCGAGACAGAAGGTGCAAAGAGTCTATGTTTCCGTTTATAAGTTTCACAATGAAGACAAAACATAAATACAAGCGTCTGCTCTCAAGACTAGGCATGTCTATCAGTTTCAGTCTGTTGTTATAAGGCGGGAGTTCGCAAGGATTTTCCCAACCCAATCCTCTGAGTGCAAACCTCAGAAATCTTTTTTGCACTTGTTCTAATCTGGCTATGTGACAGTCATAGTGGGGTGACCAAACCTGACAAGCATATTCAATAATGGGTCGCACAAATTTTACAAAAAGCTGTTTGATAACAAAAGGATCAGAAAACTGCCTTGACTCTCTCTTTACCCACCCAAGAATTGAATTAGCTTTATTAGTTATGGAGTTGATGTGTTGTATAAAGTCAAGTTTTTGATCAAATAGGACACCAAGGACAGTTAAATCGCTAACTCGTGACAATAATACACCATTAAGAAAATAATTTGCAGGAGATACAGATAGCTTTCTCGTAAAAGTAATAGTTTTACATTTATCAATATTGAGAGTCAAACAATTACGAACACACCAATCGAAAAAAGAATTAAGATCACACTGAAACTCTTCACAATCTCGAGTATTTTCAATAGTTTTGAAGATTGTAACATCGTCCGCATAAATGAGACAATTGGAATATTTCAGAAGAGACGGTAAGTCATTAATAAATAAAATAAAAAGTACGGGTCCTAAATGGCTACCCTGTGGTATTCCAGAGTTAACCTTAAACTTAATTGATTCACAACCATTGAAAAGAACCGAATAAAATCTATCAAATAAATAAGACTGGAGCCACGATACAAACTGTTCGCTAAACCCCCTCTTCCTCAATTTTAATAACAAAACTCGATGTGAGAGTTTGTCAAATGCCTTACTGAAGTCGGTGAAGACACAATCTACTTGTTTTCTTTTTTTAAACGAATCAATACAACTTTCTGCCAATTCCATTAAAAAAGTCACAGTAGAGCGACCTTTTGTAAAACCATGTTGATTTGCAGCGATAATTGATTTAACATAAAAACATAGTGATTCGCAAATAATAGCCTCGAAGAGTTTAGGAATAACGGATAACTTAGCAATTGGTCTATAATTTTTAATATCATCTTTTTTACCTTTCTTATGTAAAGGGATTATAAAAGAATCTTTCCAAGTAGACGGAAAAACACAAGAAGACATAGAGAAGTTAAAAAGAATAGACAAAGGGAACGACAAGTGATTTACACAGTTCTTCAAATTAATGGAAGGTATACCATCAGGACCTGGTACACAACTTTCATCCAGATTAGATATAAACTTTTTAATGTTTTCAGAATAAATATTAAAGTTTATATCAGTCAAGTAAGGAAAAGATTTTAAAAGGTCAAAGTTATTGTCATTTTCGTCAAGTTTATCACAGTTCGAAGTATCACAGTTGTTAGTATCACAGTTGAAGGCACTTTGAAAAAAGTCAGAAAAAAGTTGCGTTATAACTCGAGGGTCATGACTTGAAATGCCATTCGACTTGAGAACAGACGGGTAAGGACAAGACTTTCTTTTACTGTTTATGAATTTCCAAAAACATTTCGGATTCATTTTAAGATCTCTTTGCACCTTCTGAAGATAATTAAAATACTTTAAACTTGAAATTCTATTAAAAATATCTCTTGATTCACAATATTTTTTAAAATTTGCTTCACTTTGAAATAGCTTATAAGCGGACCAAAATTTATTTCTTCGATTTTTAAGACTTTTTAATTCATTATCGTACCAATCAGGAACCGAAGATCTCGATTCTATTTACTTCATAAAGTCCACTTAAACGAAATATATTTTTTTGGTGAATATAGTTTTTATTAAAATTTGCATGAATTTGTCCCTTATATTTTTCAATAAAGTAATTTTTTTTTATTTTTTGAAAATGCAATTTAAATAATGCACTTAAACATAGTTCAGAGCTCCATTAAAGTTTTTCTCTAAATCTTAATATAAATTTAATATCATTGTTTTAAAACATTGTTGTTTTGAAAATTTAAGTTGATATTATGCATGTATGTATATTATAATATGTACATATCTGTTTGATATTGTTTATAGAATTGAGCTCTTATTTTTTTTAATACATTAATTATTGGACTTTTTATAATCTTTTATTGGTTAAAATTGTTTTTGTTTTCAATATAGGTACGCTGTAAAATATTAGTTCTGTTTTGCAATTAGCGCCACGTACATATCTCTCACAGGTGGAATATATCTTCACACAATTTTTGGATGAAATTTTTTCCCACATATAGTTGGGAAGCTATTTCCCACTAGAGGTGAATTTATTGCCCATGTGAAGGTAGTTCCCCCGAAGTTAGTTCACTGCTCCCCAAAAAAACATTTTGTTAAAAAGGCGACGTTCGTTAGTGTGTGTGTGTAAAATTAGATATTGGGATCAAAAAGAAGAGAAAAAAAACAATGGAAAATGACATAAATAGAATCGTAAGTTATAAAAGTGAAATTTATTAGTGGCTAACTAAAAGATAACTATAGAATGAACGACACTACCAAAGACGAACGACTGCATATTTTTAAAATTTTGGAATTTTCCGCGTTCTTATAGGAACTCCCTGAGAACGATGAAAATGTAAATTTGTCTCTTTTATATCCTATATTTGCAAAGCCGTATATGCAAAAAAAATTCTGGATATAGCTACGAGATTTTTATGAGTTGAAAAGCGAGTTACATTGTTCTTGCAATGTTAATTAAGTTAATATAGGTTTTGGCTAAGTACTACAGAAATATTTGATATTTTTTATTTATAATTGTATAACATTTTTGATTTTTAAAGGAAATTTTGTTATTATCACAATTGTATACTGACAGTTTTCTTATGAGACAAAAAATAAATGTACAATGTACATATTTGACAGTATTAAGATGAGTACAGATATTGAAACCATCTCTAGTAGATATAATAAGAGCCTTAACAAATTTCTTACCTTACGTATGAAATTTTCTTGATATATGTAATAAGTACAAATTCCTTTCAATCCCTTTAAAAAAAGTTACAAAACAATAATATAATAACTAAATCACCCTCAAAGAAACTGGAAGATTCTTTCTATTATCTCATACCAATTCCCTTACCCACAATATTGTGTCAGCCATAGCCATATAAGTGTTACAAAATCCTATAGCATCACAACCACGACTGACAGACAACAAGGACGAAGAAGGAGACGACGACGCGACGCCAAAATAAAGCAAAGGCGAAGGCGTTCTTTGTAATAAAGTTCAAAAAATCATCGGTGTGGGTAATTTGTCACATTTTTCTTTTCATTCCTCACCTGACTGACGCCGCTGCTTATATGCCACATGTCACACGAATTGGGATTAGGTAAATTCCATTTAGCCCTTATATAGGTAAATATGTAGTCTGAAATATACGTGTTCCTTTACTGCACGGATTCAGTACTCCTTATAGTGATGAAATCTTGTAATTTCCAAACCACATATGTAGGTATAGTGCGTCAGGATTTCGATTAAGTGCAAATTTCAGATGTTCAACAAAAATAGTTCGCCCTTTTGTGGTGATTAGGCATTAAGCAACTAATTCTTCATAAGGATATGCCGGCATCTATTGTCAATGCCGCAATATTTGTGTGGAAGGGGAGAGTAAGAAATATTGATAAAAATTTGGAACATGATATTGTCATGAGCTATATATAAGAACATCCCCTTTGTCATAAAAAAAAAAACGGATTATTGAGATGTTCACTTTCAAAATCGGATTTTCTTTGAAATCGATAATCCCTCAAAGGTTAAAATCGAATATTAAAAGATTTTTTTTTATTATAATGGCATGTGGGTTATACTGAAGGTAATTTGTGAATGATGAGTCTTGCATGTCTACCATATACGAATTTAGGTTTGGGATTCGAAAAAATAAGTCTCAAGGGTGATAATGGAAAGTAAAGAATTTAGCAACAAGTTTATAGGATATTTCAGTTTAAATTTTTTTTCAGATATAAATTCTGCGACAGTTTACAGCAAGAAGAGGTTTCTTTAAATAAATTGTCATATTTTAACAGAAATTGTCATAAACTTTAACATGACTTTAGAGTGACAGTTAGAACTAAAAATAATTTTGAAATAATCAAATTTTTTAGTTTAAATGGTTACCTGCATGCTAAGAAAAACAAATCTATAATGTATTTAAATTTTGTCTGCCTGCTTTTCTGTTTGTCCGGTATAATCTTCGAAACGACCGAACTGATTCTGACGGGACTTAACATGCACGTAGAAGTCTTTTCAAGGACTGATTTAAACTTGAAAGTTTAGAAAGTTATAAAGATCCCTTTGCGATCCGTACAAAATAATAAAAAAATTAAAAATCAATTTCGCACGACGCACGACAGCTCGTGATGAACCAGAGCCTAGTGACTTAAGCGGAAAACACAAAGTTACTTTTCTGTTAGCGCTGACTCCGTTAAGCTACTATACTTTCGAATGTACTTTAACTGACGTCTGTCAGCTGTTAGAAAATTTGTTTTTTCATTTAAAATTATTTGAAATCAATAATTTTCTCAATAGACAAAAAAAATTTAATTAAATAGGAAAATTCACATTTTCACCCATTTTTACATTTTTACCCGCACAAATATTTATTTATCATTAAAAGAATTTTTTTCACAAAATAATGGCTTACGCCCATATTATTCACTCGATACATCCAGATTGAAACTTAAATCCGGATGTATTTACATTGAATTTGTATACTTTACATCTGGATTTAAGTTTAAATCTGGATGTATCGAGTGAATAATATGGGCGTTAATTTCTGAAAATTCTCGCAAACAAAAAACCAACTAAATCATTCGTAGCAAAAAAAGTAGAAATCATGTCGCTTAAACATATCCATATCAACAAAAAGTAGAAAATATGTCAACTTTTACAAGGTGGCAAAACCACGTTACGTATAATGTTCCGTTCTCTTTGCGTATGTCAAATTGAAAGTTGAGCGAAAAATCTATATTGTGATAGGTTGTTAGCGTTTCTATCGTTCAACTTTAGACGTCACTCAACGCTAACACAAAAGTAGCTTTGTGTTTTCCGCTTTACAACTCTCAACCATTTTTTATTCAGTGCGATAAAAAGTTCACAAGCCCAAAATTTGTGTGTACCATACTCTTCAGTCGTACCTTGATACTTTTCATATTTTATATTTTTAGAGTTGATTATGAATATTTTTACAGTTTTCTACATCCCACCTACTGCGTCAACCTGGTCCTTCAAATACATATGTATGTATGAATTAGTTTTAGATTTTTTCAGCCACAAATATACACACCTTAAGCAAGTACGTGTGACGCAGTCCTTAGTTCATTGCAAACTTTTTATTTAAAAATACTTAAACACAAGATATCGAATTTAATTTCTTTAAATTTATAAATAACATAAATTCAAATTGAAATATATTTTTTGAAAGTTTTTATTGCGAAATGAACATTTTTCATGTACAAATTTAAATGGAGTTACTCCACAGAGAGACAATTTATTAAAAGTTGTCATATCACACTGACGTTGAACATAACATATATACATAAATATATAACTCTCAAACGAATACCATCTCAACATAAACCTGAGAGATTCGACAGTAAATACCTTAGTAATGCTTTTAAAAGGACATTAAATATTTAAATGTTTTGGGATTATGAAATGCACAGAATTCTTATATGTTTGCCAGGAGGACAAAATATTATGAGCATTGAACATCCACAAGTAGATTATAACTCACACAAATATACAATGACTTTTAAAGTTAAGCTAAATGGACTGCAAAAAGGCAGTTTAAGGGAACAAATCCTTTAAAAACTTTTTTTGTATAATGTTTTTTATCATACCTAATGCTTTCATTTTTTTTCTTTTGTTTTATATACCTACTAGTATGTATAGTTTTTAAAAATAATTATATGGATATGAAATGTTTTTTTATTTAAGCTTATAAATAGAACTAAAATGGTTTTTTTGCTTTCCAATGCTTAATCCATTAATTTTAACACTTTTTCCTTTTACCTATTTTATTGAAATGTGATTGAAAAGAGTGAATTGATGTGAAATTCATAACTGTCACATTAAACATTTATTTTCAAGTTATGGCCAGTAAAACCTTAAAAATAAGTACCTATACCCCAAGCTTTGTACTAATAAACTTAATCTTACAAAAATATCTTTGAAAGAATCTTTTTCGTCGTTCGTGATGTAACCATTGTGAGTTCATCAAAGTCGACTATAATATTATTATGAAGTATAAATTCAATGAAATCCGAACAATAACATCTTTGCAGTTGAATTAAATTGATTTACTTTCTTAAGTCTCCCATTTTATTTACCAAGGACAACACAAAGCATAAATGTAATTTTCTATTCCTTCACCTTTGCGATATTATATGAACTTTCATATAAGAAGATTTAATTTCTTTTATCCTTCTGCTGCTTGCAAAGGACTTCTTTCAAAAAAAATATATAAAAAAAAAATTATATTTTTATTTAATTTAATTTAATTTTATCTTTAAAATAAAATCGTTATAAAACTTAAAGTTGCTATATGTGTTATAGTTAGCAGTATTAATTGCTCTCTGAAAAAAACCCTTAGTTCCAAAAATATTCACCCTAAAATCAAGCTAATCAATCCCTTAATTTTCGCTCCTTTTCACTAATTGATTGTAAAATATTTTGCTTCCGATATCTAACATCTATATAATATGTTTGTGCAGTAGTTGGTGGTGTGTTATACCGTTTACTAACGATGAGGGGTTGTTGCGATGTTGATATTTAAAAATATGCTACTGTTTCAAAAATATATTTATATTACAAATAAGAGGGTTGAATAAAAATTAATATCAAAGTGTCTTAACAGATAGAGTGTGAGAAGAGGGATCGCACTGCTGCGTGCAGCGCGAACAATAATTCTTGTTGCAAAAATATGCTAACTAGACTAACTTGGTTTTCTATCATGATGATGGATTCCATTAGGCTCAATTTATATTCATAGCCAATCTGTTGAAGTTTTATAGAATTTATTACGCCACTTGACTCTCATGATGGAGGACTCAGCAGGACAGGGATGGAAATGGAAGATTTCAAAATATGTAACTTGTCATATCGCGGCCGTGTTTAGTGTTCATGGAGAAAAACATAAACAGGGATGATCTAGTCGTTATATTTATAATATTTTTGAGGTAAATTGGTTTTGAAAGTGCTAAGTGATTTTCAATAACATTTATTTTGACAACATTTTAAAGTATTTTATATGCAAATTAGCTATGTACATATATATATAGCGACCTATGGTTTAGGGTAATAACATATTTAAATTCTCAAGAACCTGATGATATTTGAATATATTGTTGTCTCAAGTGGATTGATGGGGGAATTTATTTTGAATTTTGGAAAATAAACCTTAGAGATTTAAAATAAAATGTGTTTTAATTTTGCATATGAAGATAAATGACAAAAAAGCCCGTTTTTAAATAAAAATAAAATGCTTTTTATTTGTTAATAGGCTTTAGAAAATAATGTGAACTTAACAAAGGTACCATGTGCTAGAAATAATTAGTGATGCTTTTATCCATAGTTCTTGAATGAAGCCATAATTATCAGTTATCATATACCTGTTCCTTGATGATTCCAATATCAATACGAATAAAATCCCAAACTTCAAATTTGATATGCATAAGCTGAACCGATCAAGCACAGCACCAAATGGCAAATTATAAGTCCTTATCATTATATCCGATCCTGAAATATGAGACTTTAAAAATATCATGGCTCGAGAAATTACAACAGTGTGACAGCTGTGTCAGAGTGTTCCGGGAACGTTACGGCTTTAAGTATTACACTGGAACATTTTCGGATAGGTATACTCAAATATTGTTTGTAGAGTAGAGTTATATCGAAACAACTCCAAATAATGAGACGCGGACGTCGGACAGGTCTGTGAATAAAGTGCTTTTTTGTGTTTACACCCACACTGAGCTGAAAAATGACCTAACCATTTGTTTTAAATTTTTAGATTTAAATTTTCAGCCTTATGTTTATAGCCGAAAGAATTCCTCAAGCTTTATTTTGTATTTTCTATCAGCGGTCGTTATTTGCAAATTTTTTCTAAGCAAAGCAATTTTTATAATAAATATATCTCCCTTCAGGAACTAACTATCGTCGAGGTAAGACGCATCGAATAAAAACTATTATAACGTTTAAAATGAGTGTCTTCTTTTTGTCATGATTTTGGACTTCCATAAAGTAATAAAGCAGGGGTAAGAATCACATAGGGGCTTAAGGCCTGGGCGGAAAATTTTAAAAGGTGGCAAGTTTTAGACAATTTCAGCAGATTAATAATATTAAAACATAAATCAATCCTATCTGCTAAAATTAATTTAGCGGAAAATGCTGTCGGAAAAAATATATTTGTTGCTTATTCCCGAATCCCGACACAGGCAAGACATAGCCAGGATATAGTCCCTACCTGTTCTGGACACTGGCCAATCGGAGAGCATGCGGCGAAGCTGGGTATCCCCCATAATTCCATATGGCCATATGGCTTTGGTGAACACCAGAAAAAGGAAATAGTCATTAATTTCCTCTGTAAATGTCCCGCTTTGCCAGAATGAGAGATCACTCCTAAGGGATCAAATCATATAAGCGTCTCTGAACTGAACTAGCCAACAAATTTCCTAGCTTGGCATAGTTCTGTAGAACTCAGAGCACTAAGGTTGATCCACAAGGGGGAACATCCAAAAATCTCTCTTTAGTAATCTTTTTTCTCCAACAAGTCAAGTAAGTTATTGTATCAAAACGGTGCACTATAGCAATAATTGGGTCACTGAACTAGGAGTCTGATGTTTACTTTTGACATTTGAGTGACTTTGTTTTGAAGTTATAGCTTAAATGTATTAGTGCTTCCTGAGTAGATTCTGATTTAAAATCGAGAAGCGAAATTTTCTTCTGAGAAGCGTGCGTCGTTGGTTGACCGTTTTTTTTTTGCCAATGGAATGGTTTCAGAAGAGTTCTTTTTGATTCTCGACGCTTCCAGACGTCCAATGGAAAACAGCATTAGTTTCCAGCAACTTTCAGTTTTTAGGTGAGAAAGGTTCGAAGTAAGAGGAGTACACAAAAACTCCCCGGTTAACAATTTGAGGAAATTTTTTTGACATTCCTCAACCAAGCTATGAACTTAAAAAAGAAAATTACAGACATTTTCTATGATTTCGTTATCTATTTGTTTTTTTCGTGTGAACCTATACAATAGATTTTTAAGGAAATTAAAAGAAAAGGTGAGAAAGGTTCGAAGTAAGAGGAGTACACAAAAACTCCCCGGTTAACAATTTGAGGAAATTTTTTTGACATTCCTCAACCAAGCTATGAACTTAAAAAAGAAAATTACAGACATTTTCTATGATTTCGTTATCTATTTGTTTTTTTCGTGTGAACCTATACAATAGATTTTTAAGGAAATTAAAAGAAAACGTCAAAAAAAAAATGCCGGCAACCTGTTTAATCGCGTGTAAAAGAGGACTAACGGTTTGGTTTGGAAGATTTTAAGAAACCCAACGTATATGAACGTAGGACAAGTACCTTTATTCACAATCGGTAAGGTTGTTGTTTAGTTTAGTTTGTTGTGTTTAACCATGTACGAGATCGTACATAGTATAAGAACACGCATAATCAAAATGGAATAATGTTTTGTTTTTAAACCCAGACTAACTTCAGACAATTATATCCGTCAAACAAGTTGCCAAATTACAAATTGTCAGTGTCATTACTATTCAGTTATAGTCTTTATAATTGTATATATCGTTATAACACGAAAACACGGTGTTTGCGAGAACTAAAGGATTGGTTCATCTGTTTAATGTTTCTTTTTAAAAAGACACTATTCATTATTGATTGTAAATAATAAATCTTCCGATTAATGTTATGGAATACTAGCTAGTCCGCCCGAATTCGCAAGGAATTTCTCTTCTATTTCAACATTTTAAATAGTGAAAATGAAATTTATATGGCCTTCAAACAAAACCTTTGCAATGAATTTTTTGGCACGCTTCAATAATTTGTATTCAGTAGCAGTGTGATAACGTAACGCCAACTGTTGGCGATCCCATTTTCTAGAGCGATTGTCAAGACCATAGAGTGTTTGTCATTCTTTAGAATCAATCTCTTTCCCTTAAAAATTTGAATTTACAAATATCGCCACTATCCAACCCTGAAAATAAGCAAATACGGGTTTTCACAATTTTCGGAATTTTCTATTTGAGTCGAGTTATGCCGTGTGCGCGCCCCAACAAAAAAACTAATTAATTTTTGTTTATTGAGGTTTAGATTATTTCGTTCAAATGACTGCCTCAGCTGGCTTGGAAGTACCCCAATTCGTCTATATATTTCCGATGGTTCATTCACGAATAGATAAACCAATATTGTTCCTAAGTACCTGAATTATCTGTTGATTTTTCGCATAGCATTGATATTTAAAAAAACACTCCACAAAAAAAGATTCCAACGGCGCGCGCGGCGGCGGTGTCTTCAAATCGAAGATCTGTGGCGGTCAAGCAACATACCTTAAACGATTTTATTACACGATTATTGAATTTTTAGCGTTTTCATTTGATTATCCGGAAAAAATCTCCGGAACTCTCTGATCCTAAATACCAAACGAACAAGTTGCAAATGTTTTTTTAGCCCTTAATTTCGTCTTTCGTTGTATCTTTGCCTAGAAAATATATGTTTATTATATTTTTGAAACGTCATCGTCAATAAAAAGGAAGAAATGTTTGAGTTATACATTTTTAAATTTTCGTTCGCTTTAATTGAACTTTAAAACAAATTAAATAATAAGAACTGACAAACGAAAACTCTATTAGTAGTTTACGGTCCTTAATTTCTAGCCTAATATCATCTATAATCTATATCTATATCTATAACATTATATAAAGACGAAACGATTATTTAGTTTGTCACGCGAAATCTCAGAAACTATTTACCTGATTAACTTGAAATTTTTTCTACAATATTCTTTATCTTTAGAAGATTGTAATAAGATAGTTTTTGTTTATCTAATTCGTTTGTTTAATACTAAAATTAATTTTTTTAAATTGATAGTCAACTTTTTTCTTGATTTTGACTTACATATTCACTTATAAATACGAAACTAATTGATAATTGAAAAAAACAAAAATTATTTCATAAAGTACATTTTTGTATGCAAATTTTAAGCCCTAAATCTTTTCTTAATTATGCATACAACCTGAGAAATAAATATAAACAAATCTCTAAGTCACTTACTTTTTCTATTTTTTTAAATCCAGGAATTTAAATCAATAGCATTCATGAGGTCGCTGCTTTGTTTCATTTCATATCATTTCCACCCTCTTACAGTTTTTCCTCCCTTACGTTTTTTTATTTATGTTGTGCAGGTTTCTCTTTGTTTACTCTTTTTCCACTCAATTTTTTTTCTCACATTCTTTTGTTTTGTTTCGCTTTGAGTATAACGCTGCAGGCAGGGATGGCCGAACTAACGCTTTTTGGAATAAACTACATTTTTTACATTTGCTACGTAGTTTAGATATATAGTAAACTTTGAAGATTGTATTTGAGTTGAACTGTTTTTATTGAAATTTTATTATTTACCTAGCTTTACTATGTATGTAGCAAACGTAACATTTTGTAGTATATAAGGCGTGTAGTTTATTTAATTAGCTATGCGTAGTTAATCATGTAGAAAATGAAGTGTAGTTAATTCGGCCAACCCTGGTTGCAGGTAGTCAGGCAAGAAGATGTTTACTTGGGTGCGAAGTATTATATGTATATTTGTATATGCAATAAGAAAATCAACGGGAGATAAAGATTCTGTTTGTGTCAAACATGAACCTACTTAACATACAAATAGGTAAACCATTTTTTAAGAACTCACATTTATCAAGACGTAAGTGTATAATGTATAAACTTTTTGTTAATAAGATGAAATAGAAATTAGGTACGGGTAGCGGTAGCCCTATTTAGTACTATCGGTATATACCTATGTAGGTATGTTAATATTAATTCTTAAATTTTTGCGAAGCAAGGCGAGCACGGGTCTACTAGTAGGTTATAATGCCTTGGTATTGCTCTCCATTGACTGTAAAGTTTCTTCCATCTCGCGTCATCTTGGGATAAAATGGGCCTAGAATACCGCTACTCCAAAAGCTACACCAAAAAGTGACACGCCGTTCAAGATGCATTAAATGACAATGTGGGAGTTTTTCGAGCCGGAAATACATCAATTTTGCTTGTTTACGTAGTTTCCGTGGTGGAAATGTGACTCATCCAAAATTGTGAGTTTTAGAGCAAAATGAAATTCACCCTTTTCATCATTATTTCGTTCCCAATGTTGTTTAGCGAAAATCGATGCATTTTTTACCGCGAAATATAAAACCGAGTAAATTTTTTGAGTGCATAAGAGCTGTCAGTGTCAAAATAACATATGCTTCAAAACAAAACCAGCAGATGGCCCACTCGATACATTATAACGAGAATACTGAAAACGCAAACTCATCAACACATCTTATTGCTCAATTCATTACTTCCAAGTTATTTTTAAAACTCATGGATTTCAGATTTCTTCTAGCATAACGAATCCACATATTAAAATCATTATACACATGTCCACAATTTCTTTATTTTCTCACCTCTTTGAACCCAACTGACAATGAAGAAAACAGTGGTCAGCAGACCGCATTGTTAAAACAACAACAGTTGAGTAAACTTTCTTTAGACATCTATATTAATAACTGTCCTGTCCTTTATTTAATCATCCAAAGAATACAACTCGAACGAAAAATATTAATAATGTTCGTATTATGATATAACAACAATTTTGAAACACGCATTATTTTCACTTTGAAACACACGACAAAAGGACAAAACAATTACAAAGAATTTATTTTAACAAGTTCCCACATGGCTGGACAGCCCGAAATCCACGTGTGTCCTTTTTTTTAAATTATACATATTTAATAAAGTCATTTTGAGTAACTTCCATCTCTTGCATTCCATCCGCCTGCCGCCATCCGGATGTCTCAATTTCGACACATGAGTTTTATGTGACTTGATACAATCACAACCATCACTTTATCACCCTTCTACATATAATATATCCTGCCACCATGTCCTTTTTTAAGGTAATTATCTTGTCAGTGTTATGACCGTACTTGTTGACAAATTCCGGCTTTTGTTGTCTGCCCTAGTGCTTCCTATTAGATTCCTATTTGGGTGTTCCTTTATATGTGTGTATTGCGCCGGAAGACCAAAAACCCCAGTTCTCAGAGTTACACAACATGTTCTGGTTCATTCATTAGGGAGAGGGTATATATAGGGTGAATTGTGAATTCCATGCTTCAGAATTCCTTTATTAATTGACCCGCCATGATAATGAAATGAATTCTTGTCTTAATTGTTGAATATTACGTTTAAGGGCATGGCAGTGGCAATGTGCCCTTTTGTTTGAGTTATTTGTCACTTTGTCATTTAATAGGTGTTTGATTGTTTTGCTTGGTATTGAGATATTGAATTTCGAAGAACAGATCCTTTGATTATTAAAAGGTGTGGTAATTAACTTTTAACTGATAAATCGTGTTTTGAATGACATGAAACAAGGTTAATTATGGAGAATCATTTGGAGGGAAAATCAAATCAAATCTGTATTCTAATTGACATTATTTAAAATATTCTGTTTAATAATAAGCCACGTTGTATTAAGGGAACAATAATTATATAGAGAATCCGTAAATTTTTCAGATAGGTACAAGATGAAATAAAAAAAAAAACACAAGTGGGAACTCTTCTCGCTGGAATCGTTTTTTTCTCTGAAAATAAAAAAAAAACTTTCTACATATGTGGAAGTTACCTATTACCTAATCGTTCTAAAACGAGGAATGCTCGATACAAACGCCCTAACGTCTTGTGTTGTACCAACGTTGACCTAGTCATTGTACATAGCTCTGCAGCTTGCAATCATCATGCATCAGATACAACAGCAGCAATTATCTCCAACTGCTAGTTCAACCGTGTATAATGTTTTCTCCGCTTGAGTCTGCACCAAAGCGCTTTGAATTATTTCTAAAAAGAAACAAGAAATACATTTTGGACAGAGTGCGACATGTTGAACTTGATTAATGATGACATTTAATTTTATTTTCCGAATTAGAAATATCAATTGTAGAAAATTTTATTTTGAACAACTTTTCATAAGAAGAATAGTGCATTTTTTTTATTTTAGATTCATTTTGTACTAAACTTTGAAAGGGAAAGATTCCCGTCGGTTACACAGCTCGCCATTTTCTTAAACGAGCGAATATTTCCGAAATCCAATGATACTCGAGATTGAAAATATTATGAAAACCTCAGCAGTCAGCACTCTTAAAAATATAGATACCAAAACTTTAGATTTTCTTGAATTTGACCTATTTATAAATATATTTTTGTTCTTTCAAATACATTTTTTAAAGATAAATATTTAAATGGAGTGACATTTATGTCGAATTCCTTTCAACCAAAGAACCGAATTTTTTCTGTCAAAACAAATCTTGCTAATTTAGCAGATTCAAGAAAAATTTTACACCGATTTGCACACACACTAGCAAGATTTGATATTTTAAAAATGTCAAATGGAATGTTCCGGTGTTTTAAGAAAACAAATTGTGTTTTTGGTTGTAACGAGTTTTTGGTGAATTTTATATTAATTTTTTTTTAAAATTAATAATAGCCTTGTTCCTTTACTTTGAAACTCTGTGCATTTCTGTGAATTTCTTCACCAAAATCTGTCAAAGGGCAAATAAAAAAAAAATAAAATGACGTAGAAATTCACACAAATGCACAGAGTTTTAAAGTAAAGGAACACACCTAATAATTTCCAAATTGAATACTTTTTTGACGTTTTACGTTGAAATTGCTGCTGTCAAGTCCCACACACCCAATCCCAAAAAAAAACGATTCTTTTCGTATTCCTTTCAACGACAGAAAAATTGTGATTCTTTTTTGAAAAAAATTCGATTCGAATTCGAAAGATTCAAAATAAGGGTTGGTATTTGGTAAAGTAGTTTCCCCGGCGTTTAGCATAATTGAGACGACGAGCGAAGTGTATCGATGAAGGGAACTGATCGCTCGATTCCCCTTTTAGTAGAACTTGAATGTTGGTCAATATTTCAAAACATTAGTATTTTGCACCTCGAAATGGACATTTACTAATACCTATACATAAATCTATTTAGTAATTTGTTTGTTATTCTTCAGTCAAAAAACATTATTAAACATTTTAAGCCAATGAGCCATTTGTTTTTATTATTTTTAACTGTTTTTCTATATCACGGGAATGACATATCTGACACGCAAATGACAAAATTCTATCACAGAAATGATGACATGAAAATGACACTGGAAAGCTATTTTTTTTAAATAAAAGATATTATTTTAAATAACTTAAAAACACTTATTTTATTTATTTATTTATTTATTTAAAATAATATCTTTTATTTATTTCATGAAAAAACACGTTAAAAATCTCCAAATCAATTTAATATTTTTTTTAATAAAATCGAACTTTACTGAATATTTTGTTTGAAACTCAAGTTTTTATTTAATACATAGAAAAGGCATGCTTTAGAAAACAAGTGTGATTTTATTTTCATGTTATAACAATAAAAAACACATACCACTGCAATGACAGCTTAGGGAAACTAAAACTTGAAACGCCTATATTACATAAAATACACCTCGCTACTGATATTTTTCGTGCTTCTTTCAAATTGTTCCGAAAACAACGAACCGATCCCTCTGTGATCTCCGAAACTTACTCTGCGACCGTTAATTATTTTTTTTAAGGATTTATTTTTTGCCACTGAAATGATATTTTTGTTGGGGTTAGTCACATAAATTCTTTTCACTCAGCTTTTTATAACTCTAGAAATAAGCTGGCTAAGCAATAGTCACCATTAACTTTTGCATGCAAAGCTATAAATATCAAACCTATTTACAACTTAAAAATAATATGAATCCGATAAGGGTAGGTACAATACAACTTGATATATATGCCACCGCGGTAATGACAATTTTTGTGTTTAAATTAAAATTTCGGAAAAAATATAAATTTTTATTTTAAATTTTTTTAACGAGTTAAATGAGTTTAGGCAGAAGCGTTTCTTGATAAAATATAGAAGCGTTTCTTGATAAAATATTAAAAAAATATATGCTTTTTAAGTTTGTAACATCTTACCGCAGAATATATATACAGCTGCGAGCAATGAAATAGTAGTGCCTGTTAGTTGAATTTATTTTGCTACATATTTCGCGTACTGTTCACCATCGGTCTCCATTATGCATTATTACATTAACGATCATGTATGACAACCCTGACTTTGCATTTTCAGGTGTCAAACTTTAACCGTTATTATTCACCGCTTGTTTTATTTCTTGATTTGATTTTCTAAGCGAGCAATAAAATAGTAGCGACAAGCAAAAAATTTTATAAATATTGAATTTACAACAAAATATTCCATTAATGGTACAAAAAGTAAGTTAATATTAATTTTTAAGTTTTTTTGTTGTATTAAACAAACAAAAATTGGACTGTGCATAATTTAGTGGGACGAGGAAAACATTGTAGCGAAGAAAAAAGAACTTTGATTCAAAATCTTATAAAACAAGGCAAGACCTACAAGGAGGTGGAAAAACTCGTCGGCTGCTCAGCCCCAATGATACGCAATGCGATCACCTACAAAAAAAGAAATGAAAAACGTGGTAAAAAGCGGATTCTTTCAGAGGCTACAGTTCGACAGGTCACTCGTTGTGCTAAAAATCGACCAACAATGTCTGCTATAGAAATCCGCGACGAGCTAAACCTAGTCTGTGGTGTTCACACGGTACGCAGACGTCTACGAGAGCATAAATTGAATGCTCGCAGCCCCCGCAAGGTGCCACTTTTGAAGAAAAGTCATGTGACCCGACGTCTTCAATTTGCAAAAGAACATCTCACTTGGCCCACTGACAAGTGGAGGAATATTTTATGGACTGATGAATCCAAAATTATTTTATATGGAGGTAAAGGCTCCCGTCAGTATGTAAGGCGCCCCCCTAATACAGAATATGATCCCAGATACACCATTAAGACGGTGAAACATGGCGGGTCTAGTATTATGGTTTGGGGCTGCTTTTCCTACAGAGGTGTGGGTCCAATCCATAAAATCGATGGCATAATGGACAAGCACGCTTACGTCGAAATACTGCAGAATATTATGCTGCCCTTTGCTGAAGATGACATGCCGCTGAAATGGATATTTCAGCAAGATAACGATCCAAAGCATTCGAGTAAGTTGGCTAAGGAATGGTTTCGCGACAATGGAATTGAGGTTATGGATTGGCCAGCTCAATCTCCTGACCTCAATCCAATAGAAAACCTGTGGGCAGACATTAAGAAAGCAGTATGGGATGCTAAGCCAAAAAACAACAACGAACTTTGGGCTGTAGTTCATCACGCGTGGCAAACTATACCATTGAAGAGATGTCAAGGCCTTGTAGATTCCATGAAAAGGCGTTGTGAAGCCGTTATCAAAAATCATGGTCATGCTACTAAATATTAAGTTTATTTAAAAAAATAATTTGAAATATACCGTTATTTTTTCAAATAATGTATTTTTTAGTGTCACACTACTATTTCATTGCTCTTAAAAATCTAGTTGTATCACATATTAAACGAAAAAATATAAATTTGCGAATAAATAAATCAGATTTTTTTATTTAAAATCATAGAAGGTATATATACTATCTTTTAGCACTGCAGTTCATGTTACAAAAGCTTTTGTATTTTAACCAACTCAAAGGTATACTTAATTTCAGTACCCACTACTATTTTACTGCTCGCAGCTGTACATATGTAATATGTATATATATTGAAATATTGACCCATCTGTGCATGTATTTATTCAGGGTGGAACGATGCAAAAGCATTGATTTCAAATTGGAATGAGACTGGAATGAATTGAATCAACAACAATCAATCAACAGTTTTTTTTGAATATTTTTTCCGCATTGCACAACATTAGCCGTGTTTTTTCGGGATTTTATATATAGTATAGTAAGAAATTTCTAAAAAAAAATCCGTCCGCAGTGGCCTATTTGTCATATTTCACATTTGGCACAACCGAATAACAGCTGTCAGAATAATTTAAAAAAAAAACTAAAATAAGAGAAAGTTTGTTGCAAATGAAAAGCAAAACGAAAAATAACTTCAACCAAAAATTAAAAAAAAAATGTTAGTTACATAAAACGGACCATGCCAATTGATACTCGAATTAACGTCACAAACCCATCCGCAATAGGATTCTACTTTTATTGGCAGTATTCTACGGTTGATGTTGTATTTGTAACTCGTGTGAAATCCTACTGTACTTTGAATAGCTTTCCCAAAAAAAACAAGGCTATTGTGAATTTGAGTTTTTAGCTGGAAAACCTAAAAGATAAAATTCTTACCGAAATCGCTCAAATTCTGGTCAAAATGTGCAAGAAACCTTTGAAAAAAGACTTCACTTATGGACTCTATAGTCTATATATTTAAATTCATGTAAACTACTGTCGTTTTCGTTTTGCACTCCTATGCTATTCGAAAAGCCTTCCATTGGCTGTTTCGAAGAATTTTTTCTGAGTTTTTTTCTGTTTTCAATTTCAGAAAGGAGTATACAAGGAACACGTTCAATTTTCAAATGATTTTATTTCATATACGTGATTTAAAAAAGTTTTGATTTTAATTGATTACATGAAATGGTATACATCGTCTGTCAGTTGGTAAATCTATATCTATATCTATATCTATAATCTATATCTATAATCTATAATCTATAATCTATCTATATCTATAATCTATAATCTATATCTATCTATATCTATAACATTATATAAAGACGAAACGATTATTTAGTTTGTCACGCGAAATCTCAGAAACTATTTACCTGATTAACTTGAAATTTTTTCTACAATATTCTTTATCTTTAGAAGATTGTAATAAGATAGTTTTTGTTTATCTAATTCGTTTGTTTAATACTAAAATTAATTTTTTTAAATTGATAGTCAACTTTTTTCTTGATTTTGACTTACATATTCACTTATAAATACGAAACTAATTGATAATTGAAAAAAACAAAAATTATTTCATAAAGTACATTTTTGTATGCAAATTTTAAGCCCTAAATCTTTTCTTAATTATGCATACAACCTGAGAAATAAATATAAACAAATCTCTAAGTCACTTACTTTTTCTATTTTTTTAAATCCAGGAATTTAAATCAATAGCATTCATGAGGTCGCTGCTTTGTTTCATTTCATATCATTTCCACCCTCTTACAGTTTTTCCTCCCTTACGTTTTTTTATTTATGTTGTGCAGGTTTCTCTTTGTTTACTCTTTTTCCACTCAATTTTTTTTCTCACATTCTTTTGTTTTGTTTCGCTTTGAGTATAACGCTGCAGGCAGGGATGGCCGAACTAACGCTTTTTGGAATAAACTACATTTTTTACATTTGCTACGTAGTTTAGATATATAGTAAACTTTGAAGATTGTATTTGAGTTGAACTGTTTTTATTGAAATTTTATTATTTACCTAGCTTTACTATGTATGTAGCAAACGTAACATTTTGTAGTATATAAGGCGTGTAGTTTATTTAATTAGCTATGCGTAGTTAATCATGTAGAAAATGAAGTGTAGTTAATTCGGCCAACCCTGGTTGCAGGTAGTCAGGCAAGAAGATGTTTACTTGGGTGCGAAGTATTATATGTATATTTGTATATGCAATAAGAAAATCAACGGGAGATAAAGATTCTGTTTGTGTCAAACATGAACCTACTTAACATACAAATAGGTAAACCATTTTTTAAGAACTCACATTTATCAAGACGTAAGTGTATAATGTATAAACTTTTTGTTAATAAGATGAAATAGAAATTAGGTACGGGTAGCGGTAGCCCTATTTAGTACTATCGGTATATACCTATGTAGGTATGTTAATATTAATTCTTAAATTTTTGCGAAGCAAGGCGAGCACGGGTCTACTAGTAATATATACAATTTAATAAATAAAAGTGAACAGTAGATTTTTTTTTAATAATACAAATCCTATATACTATCTACTGAAATACATCAGCCAAGTAGAAAGAAGACTTAGCACTATTTTATTTGGACTTGTTGAATTATTGATTCAAAATAGCTTTTAACGGCCTTTAGTCCTACAAAAATTTGGTGTTTCGTCCCGGCGCGGCAATCTCACTTGGATCTCACTATCAGTTGATTATAAGTAAAGGCCTTTGTCAATACGCAATTTTTTGTTAAGTTGATCATAAATAGATTTCGAGACGAATATCTAGTGTGAACTATATCTAACAAGATTAGAATTCCTTATCATTAAATTGCAAGTTTTTGTGAAGTTACTATACGTTTACAAGAGCGGATCCACGAATCGGATTCAATCTGAATCGAAATTTCAATCCAGGTATATGACGATGCCAGATCGAAAGATAGAATTGAAATGGAATCGAAGTGACAGTCTTGTTTTTATTGTGTGTGTGCAATCACTACAATCAGTTTGGAAAAAAATACACAATAGCACACACACACCAACAAGCCTCTGTAATCTCGATTCTTTAATTCATCGATCTAGGTATACATTTCTATTTTCGATTCGATCCAGCTCGCCGAGCTGGATCGGATCGAGTAACCCGGATTCGATCCGACCCAGGTTTACAAATCCCTAAATCTTGATTCAATTCGGATTTAATTCTCCATGTAAACGTAGTAAGTGTTTTTTTTTTTAACAATTAAAAAAAGCTAATCAAAGCTACTTTTCTATAGCTTTCTTTATATATTGATACAAATTGTCATAATCAGTCCCACGCACCGCATGCCTTAAGTTTTTTGTTGGAATACTTGTCAAAATAATAACAAAATTAAAAAAAAATACTTAAATAAATATTGCATGCATCAATTACATAGCCATTTAATTATAAGTCTATAAACTACACAAATTTTGTTTTATATTAATTAGAAAAAATAAACGAACCTCGAGAAACAAAGTGGCTAATCTTTTTTCTGGTCACGAATAAGTCCACAGAATGTGTACAATTGATCTGAGTATGAATACAAATATGGCTTCTTCGAAATATCCCATGAGATTAAGTTGGGGTATCGTTTCATTTCCGACTGATGGGAATTACATTTAATCACATGAAACCTAAACAAAAATCACCTTTAATCGGTTTTCAATATGCGATTGGTGGTCACTTAAGCATGACACAATCGGCTTATATAGTTTTTTTTTTGAATATCCCCTTGTGATGATGTAACTATAGTATATACCTTATGTTTGAAAATATTTGTATAATAGTCTGGGAAATAAAATCACATTTTGCCTTTTGATTTTACAACATTAGATATAATAAATCTTAGATTAAAATTTGTGTGCATTAATCTAATTAAAGTTTAAAATGAACATTTCAAACGAATATTTTCGACCACCTGGACTTTACTTGGTAACCTCATAAGTGCGAGTGTTGAAGAAAGGACATCACTACACTATAATTATAATATGTGAGAAATGACTGATAGCTAAAAAAGTCGTCAGAAATCTTTAATAAGGGTGGTAAAAGTGATAACTGCGTGGTCAACAGTCTGGAAGATATAGAGACCTCATTAATAGGCATGCTTTTTATTCCAAGCCCAAAGGAAATTGGATGAAAAAAAAGATTCGGGGCTAAATAATTTAAATGTTAAATGCAACACCAACAAGTTCCCAAAGGGCTTAGCTAAACCAAGATAATTTTGGATAAATTGTAGGAAAACTGTATTATCGGGAATACTTGTTATCGATAGTTTGTATGGAAACTACATTTTTTTCTGCAATGGCGTCGCTTATCCCCGATACCTATTTTTCCAACCAGTTTCCTCCGAGATTGAAAAAAAACACATTTAATGAAGGTAAGCTATACTCCAATATTCTTACAGCAGTTCAGTAATGGTAATAAGTGTAATGGTAGTGGGAGGACTGTAACGCAGAAGGTCTTAAGTTCGATTTCACGGGTTATTGCTTCTTGCGAGGAATTGGCAAATCCTCCAAGAGTATCTATTGCCATGAAAAAGTACTTTTCACCTTACCCATTTGAATTCAGCAGAAAATTGTAGGTCCCCTCAACTTCTGCCAATAACACGTATATAGGTACATAGGAATGATTGAGAGTTGTAAGAAACTAGGTTCTGGTTCTATACAAACTGTCGCACCCTCCAGTTTATTTATTTATTTATTTGAGGTCAGTAAAGATTTGTTGAAATTGCCATGGTGATTGGAAAATAAATGGTGGCGGGTGAAACTTTTATGGAAGCTCTCGCTGCTTGGAATCGAAAATATTTATCCACTAACATATAATTTTTCTATTTTCATTAACTGTTTCACAAACATTCCCCACAAAATTCAAAGAAAACATTTTACTCAATTATCTATATAGTAACCCTTAGTCCCAGACTATTACCTACAATTCATTTCATTATTATCGTCATTAAATTAGTTGAAGACATTCGAACAAAAGAATAGATGATTACCTACAAATATAGGATTTTCTTTCTATGTATCCGTACGTTGATTTTATTACTGAAAAAAAAATACTCTTAACAAAACATTTTCAAACCAAGTGAACGAATCTTCAAATTCCATTTCATTTTAAGAGGAATTCCCTTACTTTGGATATTTCAAAAATCAATACACACCACATAAGCCGTATCAAGTGTGACCTTTCTAAATTAAATTGTTCCATTTTTATCAGATAAAATTCCTATTAGTCTCACAAGTACACTTATCTCACATGTATCTACCTACCTATATCTGGTCTGTATAAATTCTTTCGATACATTTTTGTATCTCTCAATTTATAAAGGTTAACAAAAAAAAAAAAAAAACATACAATCTTAAGAGCTCTCTTCAGAGCCCAGAAGGATGTCATACCTACTACTACAGACTACTTCTGTAATATTCTTCACTTGCAGGGTTGGTTGGTTGGTATAAATTCTATATATATTTCACAAAGAAAATGAAGAAAAATTGAATCAATCAAAATCTATTTTGCACTTGCATGTCGGCAAATTGGATTTTCACACAAAGGAAAATTTAATATCAGTTGTGTGAAGTGGAAAAACTTTCATGCAGATTTTTATGCATATACACATGGAGATACAAGAGATATACGAGTATGTGAGTCTATCTATTGATATTTTAGAATAAGGAATTATTATGGAATTGATGAGGACATGGTGTATCGGATGTCGTTGATGTGTTGAAGTAGATTTTTATAACAAGTTTTCATTTCTGATAGATAATACAAGAAACCTGATTTTTTCATAAATTAAAGAAGGTTATTAGAAAAGCTCTAGTTCAGGTTTTCGGTACTTGATGTGTTGTCGCTAAATGACCTTGATTAACCGCCATTTAGCTCTACATCTCCGAAACTATGGGTTTTAGCGGAAAAGTAGTTGAGACCAATGTTGTAGGCAATAAGGGAGACCGGGGATAAAAGTACCATATTTTAATTTTGAAGTTCCTGCTCTTTCATTTGTACGAATAACAAAAAACGAAATATGCCACCTTAAAGATGGGTTATTGATGTGTAAACATCTATACTGGCGGTAGGGTGAAGAGAAAACGTAACGTAACGTTGTAATCGTGATCGTGATTCTGAGCTTCACGAAAATTGAGTGCGTTCAACAATATGTACGTTCAGTAACTAAACGCTGAGTATTTATATACGAAATCGGCAGGTCGAGTTCAGTTCGGGATATATTAACCCCCTATTACACGATGATTCTTTGCGTCTGACTCTATTCGAACATAATGAGTGCGAAAGAAAAAAAAGATAAGACGGAAGACCAGTTGCCCTGTGAGTCGTGGGCCAAGTTTTACGAGACTCTTTTTGACGCTTCTTTAGCATTATCCATATTTTGTATTCTTTGCAGTACTTTTATTCAATTACATGACTGCTTTGTGACCAGAGCGGTTTTTCTATTTTGTTTTCCTTTCAGTTCCAGACATTTTTGATGTGTAAACATCTATACTGGCGGTAGGGTGAAAAAAAACGTAACGTTTTGTAGTCGTGATTCTTATCTTGTAGCCGTGGTCGTGATTTTGATTCTGAGCCAGAGATTAGTCTGCTATTACAAGATGCATCTAGACGCATGCGACTTTTCGAACTACGTAAGTGCAAAAGAGAAAAAAAAAAATCGAAAAGATGAGACGGCAAAAAAGTGACCGGTGTCGCGTGGGTAAAATTTTCGGTGAAACTATTTGACGTTTCTCTTTTTTCTTGTCCGTTTTTTACTATTCTGCTTCATATGGTTTTGTTGTTCAAAGAGTAAATTTCGATGCAACGCACTGTTATTGATAGCCTATAGACTTTCCAGAAATGAGAAATTTATCTTAAAAAACAACATAAATAAAATAAATTATTGCTCTTCTTGACTGATATTCATTTAAAGGCACACAAACCTTTCTTTCTTCAATGTATCAAAAAATGAAAACAAAAATAAAAACAGAAAAAGTTTTTTTATTGCTTGAGCACAGCCCAACACGAAAATGAAAAATAGAGAACTGTAAAATTAGATTCATGACTTTGGTTTCAACGTGTAATAGCGCTTGAAACAGCGGACGAAATAACAAAGAAGAATTCGAAGAAGGCGCATGCAACTAGATTCATCGTGTAATAGCAGACTTATGAAATATCCATAATCTCTGTGCTGAGCTTCACGAGAATTGATTGCGTTCAACGCTATGTACGCTCAGTAACTAAACGCTGAGAGTTTATATACGAATTCAAAAAGTCGAGTTCAGTTTGGGTTGAAATGTGGTTGGATGCCATATAGAATATTGACTGCGCTTTCATCATGGCTGCAGGGTTTCAACATAGAAGGCCGCCTTTTTTGGCAAATTAGACGAAATAAGGTCATTGACTGAAAAATATTTTTAAATATAATTTTAATGATTGGCTAAGAGCGCACTGCTGTTTGTGGGTGTGAGTGATCGCAAAAATTCACTGGTATGTTTAGATAGATCTTAACTTTTTATAAGCGTGGTTGGGGCCTTTGTCGGTAAACTAAAAAACGCATTTTCCATGCATCATTAGCGATTTTCAAATTTGCTTATGAAAAGTTAAGATCTATATAAAAATACCAGTAAATTTTTCCTATCATCCACACCCTAAATTTGATATAGGCACTCGGTCTATGAGGGATTCGGACGAAGGTTGATGTTTACACATCTTAACCGTGAGTCCCGGCGCTCACACTTTTTATCTAGAAACTGTTGAAGTAAAGTTTTAATAAAATGACAAATTCACATAGCTCTTATCATTTTTCCAAGACTCTTCTCTTGTTACTATTGTCCAGGACGAAAGTAACACGAAGTTAACACTAATTTTTCATACCGTATTTAATCGATGATTCAATCATATTGTCTGATAAGGTATGGATTTCGTGTATCATATTTTTTTGACCAGAAAATTGTTGATTCACATTAGTTAACAATGAAAAAATGAGCCTTTGAAAAATTAAAGTGTTTATAAACAGATGTTTCAACCGTTTCTTGAATAGTTCTTTTACATGAGTACATTTTAAAAATTTTGTGGATGAAATTAACTTGTTACTTTCATCCCCGATACTTTTGTCCACATGACTTATAAGAGAATGGTTGTGTAAAATCTTGCCTTAAAATAAGATTTAATTCATTTTTTAGATAAAAACCCGACAGCCAAACAAATTTCAAATTACGGACTTTTTCTTTCTCTTTAATGTGGCACGTCACGACGAGAGTTAATTGTTTACAAAACTGCATACAAGAAAATGCTTGAACACATTTATTAGGGCTGTGAATAAGCTTGTTACTTTCATGACGTGTTACTTTTTTCCCCGGTCTTTTATCTCTATATAGGTATTATACCAGAAGTTATTTCGAAATTATGTTGTTTTAATTTAATTTCTTTTAATTTTTCAAATTTTTCTCGTTCCATAAGAAGCTTGCGTACATTTTTCAGTGCAAAAAAAGTGCACAAATATCCAACTTTTCGAAATATTATCTATTTTTAAAGATGATGTGATTTGGAAGTCCAAAGAAACAGCTCTAGATAGTGGGCCCCGTAATTTCGTTTAAACTTTGAATTAATCTGCCGCTACATTATTAATGTATTTTCCAGAGTACCTCAAGGAAGTCATATTGGACCATAATTATTTATACTTTTTATTAACGAAATCGATGTGGCCATACTATATTCCAAAATTTTTATTTTTGTCGACGACTTAAAGGTATTTATGGCTTCACGAATCCAAGTGGATATTTGTATTTGCAACACGATATCGACAGATTTTCCGAAAGGTGTGTCTCAAATGGAATGCAACTCAATAAAAATAAGTGTAAAGTGATATTTTATTTAAAAAGCAGAGAACCAATATTATCTTCTTATTTTATCGATGAAAGTAGTTAATAGTAGATAAAGAGTAGTTGCTATAGAATATACGCATTTAATGGCTTGGGTATTTTACTCGAAATCAAAATATCATTCAATTATCATATCGATACTATCACAAGTAAGAAGTCGACTGGGATTAATTCAGAGGTTTTCTAAAGAGTTCAATGATCCTCACATTTCAAAAATTCCTTATTGTACACTTGTTCGTCTCATCTTGGAATATGGTAGCTTTGTGTGGAGTCCTATGAAGCATCAATTAATATTTGTCCTCCGTCATCTTTCATGAGATCAAACTCAACATTTTCCACCTAATGAAAGCTGTTTAACCTATCAAAGCTGAAGAGAAGTAGAGAAATCAATAATGTTCTTTTACTTTTAACTTTTCTTTTCGGCAGGTCCGTTAACATCAGTTGTCGAGAAAAGGCTTGAACGATGATTGGAATGCATTGTTTTTTTCATTCTGCTCTGAACTCGTTCTGATGTATTTAATGTGCCTCTTTGTTCATCTTATAGTTTACTTGCAAAATCAGTTTAGTTTCGATATAATGGTGGCCTGCGAATTTTTATGACATTAAGACAAATAATTAAGTAGTAAACCTAGTAAGTAGGTATTACTTTTTCGTGTAAAATAAATATGTCAATACAACGCACGTAACGGATTCATTGCGTCACACCTATCCGTTCCATCCATCAACGTCAACGGATCCGTTGCCCCAACGCAAGTGGTCGGTCCCTTTAATGAAATGAAAAAGCTCAAAGAGTAAACATAACGAGATCTTGGCGTAATTTTCAAAAAAACTTGCTTTGGATAAAAAACTGAGCGCGACCAATTGGTCTTACTTAATTTCGTGAAAGTAAACGATACTTGGCAAAACGAATATTAAGGCCCAACTTTATTAGGCATTAACAAGCATTAAGCTTATGTTAAAAAGCTAACGAAGATTAGCATAAGTTTGCAAAAGTACCCTCGAACACACATAATTGACTTATGCGCGCATATGCCAATGAAACACAGTTATAACAGTTTATCGCAATTAAAAGTAGGTGAGAATTAACGCGTTTTTGGACGATATGGTGCCTAAAGTATGTCTACTGGTGGAACACAGTGAGCCGAATAGATAATACCTTTATAAACAAAACAAACGCCTAATGAAGTCTAACTCCGATAATAAAAACCTCAAAAGTTGACGTCTTCAACTTACTACATCATCTTCACGGCGGTAATAGACTTGTGTTTTTGTCCAAAATTCACATAGAATTAGACCAAACAAACGACATCAGAACAAATCGATTTACACGTAAATACAACAATAACTTAAGTCCATGTGGAATTATCTAGGTCCAGATAATTGTCGGGACTTAACTTTAGTCCCGATAAAAACTGTATTATCGGCACTAATTATAATTTTTCTATCGATAGTTTTTGTGGAAACGTCAAATTAACTGTGTCCTCGAATGAAACAATTTTTTTTATGAAAACAAAACGCCGATCATTGTCATGGAATTTATGTACATAGTTTGTTTAGTTATCAATGATTTGAAATTACATAAGTTATTATTTAATTTTATTTCATTAAGCGGAATAATCTTTATGTTATAGTTTTCTTTTAATTTAAATGTGTCATGGCTGATAAATTTTTGTTTTGCATGCTTGCCACAAAGCAATGATGGCATTTTATAACAGTGATGGACTTGTTTGGTGTGATGTCTTTGCTAAGTCCCGATTTCTTCTTGGCTAAGCGCCAAGAACTTCGTAGCTTATTTCGCAGAAAAACTGTATTACCGGTGCAATTACATCTTTGATTGATATCCACAATTTGTATGGAAACTTTTTTCTTTGTTGGCGTCGTCGTATAGATGTCATTTTTTTGTTCAATTCCCTCTGAGCTCTCAAGAAACACAGAAACGGTGTATTTACCCACCGCTGACCGCTATTTCTTTCTTAATTTGAGGAAAACTTCTGAATATGATTTAAAAAAAATGTGTTCAACTTTAAAATCTCCCGATTAGCTTTCTTCAAACGCAGGAATTGCAAAACTATGTACCCATTTTAGTCACGCATAACCTCCAACGTTTAATTTTATTTAAAATTTAGGTCAGTATGTAATTGTATAATGTTTTCTGCAGAAATATTCTTCACTCTTCATAGTTCATACTCATTAAGTTGCTCCCATTTGTATAATTTATACAATTGCTGTATCATTATGTCCGCGAATCGCAATGTTTCCATTAAACGCAACTTGTACAAAGTTCGATTCAAATATGCAAATATTATTAATTGCGACATGAACCTATGTCCTAGCGCCAAGGAACAACGTACCTTCACACACTGCCACTGTACCAATAATTAAAAAACGACCTGTTATGTTATTATAAACAATTTTATTTGCATATTTAGAACAAAAAAAAATAATTTTATTGTTAAATACATTTTGCGTATTTTTAATTAATACGTGTGTAACAGAAAAGAAAACACTCGATTACAGTGGGGTCAAAAATATAACAACACAATAGTCTTTTTTTTTTAATTTTCATCAGGGAACATAAACTGCATCGATTTTTAAACTAAACAATTTCACTGCATCACCCATCATTTGCGAGACTTCCAAGAAGAAGTTGTATTGAGTTCGTGGAACGATGGGGGGAATTTTCGAAGCATCCAGATATGCATCCTTGACTGAAAAAAAACCTTTTTTAAAAGGACAATACAAAGCTGATTTATTCTTGAGAGCATTTTCAAACATATAATGTAAAATTGGATCGCGTTTTTCTCCGCTAAGAAAACGACACAAATCAATGTTCTTCCATCGTTGAATAGTTATGAATTTATTTTTGATTTTTGCCTTCAAATGAAGGTTAAGAAATAAATTGTGCGCGATAAGATCCTGGTGCATTGTGAAGTTTACATCGAACCAGGACCGATTATGGATGCCTACATCGGTGGTGACGATTTTCTTATCGCTGCTTGTTCGAATGTTGAGAATTTCAATAATAGCTTTCTAAAATGGATAGAAAATACCTATTATTAATTTTTAATTTTAAAGTACGACAAAATTAGTTACAGAAGAGCAAATATGAATGAAGACAATAATAGTAAAACCCACAACTGAGGCGGCAAACACACTGTGTCCACTGAAAGACATTTGAAAAGTTTGTCATAAAACAAATACACCTTCTCCAACTGACGGCTATACGAGTATGAATTATAGATTACTTTCAATTCATGGCAAAATTAAAGAGCGGAAAAATTCAAATTAATTTTTACATTAAAATAACGACTAGTACTATTTATTTAATATTCATTGAGGTGCACCAATTGGACCATCGTTAAGAGATAAACATTTGTATTAGTTTTATGTGGGTGTATTCTCTCAATACGAAATTTTAAATGGAAATATTTTGTTTTCTATATTCATTTTAATTTTATTACATTCTTTTATATGTACATAATACAAATAAAAGAAAACAAAAAAAAACTTTTATTATAGGTACACTAAGGCCCAATTTCACACTCAATTAAGTGTCACTTAAATGCCAAATCAAATATGGAATTGAAAAGCTAAATTTCACATCAGGTGTGTTTTTTTCAATCCCAGAGGAAATTGGTAAAAAAAAAACGATATCGGGGATTAGCGATACCATTACAAAAAAAGATGGAGTTTCCATACAAACTATCGATAAGAAGTATGTAATTCCCGCGGGTAATACAGTTTTTCTCCGCTCTTAAATTAAGCCCCGAAAAAAATCCCCCATTGGGGATTTTTAAACGCGGTGGATGGCGTTTAAGTTAAGATGTAAGTAACGTTGCTTAAGTAAAAATTGATTATAGATACCGAATTTGCACTGTCGAGCTATTTAGAGGTATTTTAAAGTTACGATGGCTTTAAAATGTCTTTATAGATTCAGCTGTGAGTATTTTCAAATACCGGCTCGTGAAAGTGATGTCAAATGCCAATAAATTTTGTTAACTTTAAATTTGCCAACTTAAAATTACTGTGAAACGACTGAGTTCTGATTTATCAATCTCTGATAATATCTTAAAAGCTATCGATGTAAAATACTAACCCTTAAATTCTAACAAGCCCAAATTACAGAAGCTTTGTCGTACTAAATAATTCATTCCAATGTATTTACTTGAGTTCCCAATATAAAATGATTGAAAAAATATCTTCCTTACTTCCCTTACTACGAAACATTTTATTTGATACTTTCTGTTATGAAGAAATGAAAAATCCTCTTCCATCAGCTTAACTGATAGCCGACTTATATATAGTCCAAATTGAATCATATTTGTAATCAGATTATCGCGAAGTTCTTGACTTTTGCTCAATAATTTAGAAAACAAAACTTAAATAAACACATTTTGAAATAAGGAAATCCAATTCCAATCCCATCTATACCCAAACCCAAATCCTAACAAACCACATATCCCCACAGGAAACATGAATGAACACACCGTAGGTATTACGAGAGTATGTAAGCTACCCCTAAAAACCCAGATGCTTTGTGTATGAAATGTGTATGTTGGTATGGTTTGACATGTGAAACCCTTATATTCAGTTACCTCCACTAGACCACGCAACCGCTTGGAACATTTAAACGCTGAAGCTTAATTAAATGACGCAGAAAATTACTTTATGCATTCTCGAACGCCCTTAGGCACTTCACTGCTTACACTGGTTGCTTTTTCTAACTCTCTCTCACTCACTCTTTCTATGAAATTTGGCTTTGCCTAAATATAAGCTCGTGTTACAAAACAAATTAAAGCAAACCAGTGTAACCATTTGTGCTTAATTATTCGCATTGTGTGTGCTTAAATGAACTTTCGCCTTTTCAGCTGAAGGATTGACCCCGAAAATGTATGCCCATCGGAAAGGGAGCTTCATTGGACCTATTCAGTATGCAAATTTAGTGACGTTAATTGCTGCCAATGTATGTGTTAATTTGAGTTTTAATAAGCGATATTGTTGCATTTCTGGCGACTTACAAATGAAGGATGTTGCCCATACCACCCCCTTTGCACATTGCACGCAATCGACCGTTCGGCACGTCCGTCGTTTCGTCGGTCGTCCGGCATTGATTGATGATGATGGAAATGACGGAGCAGGCAGACGGAAGCAGACAAATTTAATTAGTCGAATATGAAAATTAAAAAACAATATACATGCAAAGCTAGCAAGTAGGGTATACAAAGTGTGAACGAGAAAGGTCTTATATGTATGATGGAGTTGGAACATGGTTTGCAGAAATTTGCATTGGCTTATACTTTCCCAGTGTTCGTTGCATCAGGAAAAAGTTTATGGCAATTTAAAAGATGACAGTGTTTTGGAAATGGTTGTCAAAAATGTCGTTCATTTGCATTTAAAAAAGGTTAATGGATGTTTTTGTTTGCTTTGACAGAATGTTTTATGAGTTATTATTAAAATGTAAACATTTAAAACAAATTATAAGGCGTAGGTATATACGTAGAGAAACATTATTTAGTAGGTATATACAGCGGCATATTGCAGTGCCGCTCCTAGAGGGGTTGGGAATTCCATTGAATGCATGTCAAAATGTCGTTTATCGAAATATCGCAAAATTAAAATCTTGCAAACTATAAAACTCGAATAAATAAATAGTTTACTATACCTAATAGAAATTAATATCTAAATGAGGAAATTCTAGAACTTCTGTTGTGGTTAACAAATTTAATGTATCTAGATACATTTTTTACAAAAAAATGTTTTAAAAAGAGTCAAAAGTACCTACTTATAAACTGGATTTTTGTTTAAATTATGTTCATTTTTTACTGCAATATTATTTAAACTTTTTATAGCAGCTTTGGATTTCAAATTTATAAACACAATTTTCGGCGTACAATAAATGATCCATGCAATTAATTTTGTGCAAAAATATATAGCAAGAACTTCTCCAATTAATATGCTAAAATAATTTTCAATTTCACTCGTCGAACGGGCGGCGCACAGTGGTGCGAGAGCGGAAAAAAGTCTTTTGAAAAAGTCATATCTATCCTTTTAAACCTTATGTTTAAGTACTCTTAGATAACCCGAGCGTATGATTTAAAAGTATTTTTTAACATATATATTGTATGTTCTGATTTACAAGCCCTCAAAGTTGAAAAATAATTTTACTCAAATCGCGAACCGTATATTCAACAAATTTTGAGATGTTTTTTTCCGAAGGTCTTTTAATTAAATTCTCTAGCTTCTTAAAAAATTTAATTGGTCTATTTTCGATTACCTAAAAATAAAAAAAAATATTGATTATTTATAAAAGATACCTTCTATAAGTAGCCTGAAGCTTTAGTACTAAGAAAAAATGCTTTTTTTTAAAACTTTTTGATTTAAAAAAAAGCGCCAAAAGATACCAAGAAAGTAAGTATGCCAGCATATGCTCCATACATTCATGTTAAAGCACAGCAAAAATCAGCTGCAGATACGTACAGATGTGGAAGTTATGCTCAAAAATGTTTCACTGAATCGGATTTCAAAAAACTCTGTCTTGACGGTAGTGTTTACCAAAAAGTTTGATTTCTTCGGTATTAATTGTCAGAATGAACTTGTTAAGCACATTTTTTTAAGAAAAAATGTCAAACTTTATTTTAAAAATAAAACAAAATTAATACATTGACCCAGGTCTGAGAATTTCGATTTTTGCGAAACCATTTATTTCTGCCTGGAAAATTTTTCAACTTTCAACTCAATTTTCTTAAAAACAACACAAGAAAAATAATATAGTTTTACGATATTTTGAATTATATGATAGAGCTAAATACAAAATAAAGAAAAGGATTAGGGATAATCCTTTATTTTTTTTTATTTTTCGCTAAAAGTAGGGCAGGTAAAAAAAAGTTTTTTTTTTAAAGTTTTATTGCTTTGTTTTTGTTGTGTATTGCGTAATTTTTTATTACCTGTAAGGATTAGTAATGGCTTATTAGAATAAAATCTCTTACTTAAATCTATATATATAAGGATTAATGAAAAAAGTCAGTATTGAGTTATTGAGCATTTGTGCAAGGTGTGTAAGAAAATTTTTTACTCTTTGATCAGAATAAATATTAAAGTTTATATCAGTCAAGTAAGGAAAAGATTTTAAAAGGTCAAAGTTATTGTCATTTTCGTCAAGTTTATCACAGTTCGAAGTATCACAGTTTAAAGTATCACAGTTGTTAGTATCACAGTTGAAGGCACTTTGAAAAAAGTCAGAAAAAAGTTGCGTTATAACTCGAGGGTCATGACTTGAAATGCCATTCGACTTGAGAACAGACGGGTAAGGACAAGACTTTCTTTTACTGTTTATGAATTTCCAAAAACATTTCGGATTCATTTTAAGATCTCTTTGCACCTTCTGAAGATAATTAAAATACTTTAAACTTGAAATTCTATTAAAAATATCTCTTGATTCACAATATTTTTTAAAATTTGCTTCACTTTGAAATAGCTTATAAGCGGACCAAAATTTATTTCTTCGATTTTTAAGACTTTTTAATTCATTATCGTACCAATCAGGAACCGAAGATCTCGATTTTTGAATAGCAAGAGGTACTGATTTAAGAAAACAATCAAACAAAATATTATAAAATTCAAAGACCATTGAGTTAACATTTAAACAGTTATTTAGACAAGACCAGTCTACTTGTGATAGCAAAGTATTTAGTTTTAAAAAATTAGTTTTTTTTAAAATTAAAAGCGTATGAATTTTCTAAAATTTCATTATTAAAATTATCTGAGTTAAAATAAAGTGAAAAAGTCAGCGCTGGATGATGGATGTCTTCAGACACTAGAGGCTCGCTTGATTTTTCCAATGTAATATCGTCTTCAATAGTGGTAAATACTAAGTCCAACAGCTTTCCATTTGTATTTAAAATATCGTTACGTTGTCGAAGTCCAATAGAAGTTAAATCATCAATTAGTTTTGAATCGTCCGATTTCAAATTTCCAGTTGGCAACATAACATTTGTATCTGGACAGCGTATCCAAGCAACGTGGGTAAGATTAAAATCGCCCAAACAAATAATTTCATCCTGATACTCCAATAAATCGTTGATGAAGCTCAGGTACTCGAAGGCTTTTATATAGACATCACGAGGACTTCCAGGTACGATATATAGCGTTACAACATATAAGTTTTTATTTTTTAGACTGACTTTAATGCAGATAAATTCTTTGTCAAGTGCTACAGGAACATGAATTTGCGTGGTTATGAAACAAGACTTTATGGCTATTAAAACTCCACCTCCCACAGTATCAATATTGGGATCAGCGTATCTGTCACGCCTAAAAACATTAAAAGTGTTGTCAAAAATTTCAGAGTCATTGATACCAGCATATAACCAAGTTTCGGTGAGGGCAATAATGTCAAAGGAACAGATGGATGATGAATAGTAGACCTTATTGGTCTTAGTCCGTAGTCCTCTAACGTTTTGATAAAATATATCAATTATTGGCGACGATTTGTTTGTCTTGTCAGTGTTTTCTGAAAAGGATTGCGGGACATATTCCTTTTATTTACAAACTCGTGAACGATTATGTCATTAGGCCAACATTTGTGATCAGTGAGTTGATTGAAAATTTCCTGATTACAGTACAATTTGAACGATGCATAATCCGTACTTTTGGTAGGCAACTGTTCCAGCCTTAGCTTGGCTTTACTGTAGCGTGAACTTATGTATTTGGATATATCATCACAACTTGTTTCAGGATCAAAATTAGATAAAAATATACATTTAAAACGCTCTGCTGCTTTGAGTTGAACTTCCTTATGAGTGAGAGCATCTGAAGTTATAGCAGGTAGTATTAAAGATGATGAGGAAGAAGTAGACGTGGTGATTGGAAATAAATTCGATGGTAGTGAATAGATAGAAGAAACTGAAGAAGTCGAAGATAGCATAGATGTTGATGGTGTTGAAAGAGTAAATTCGGTAGAAAGCGATGATGTAGGTGAAGAAGAGAAACTAGATGTCGAAGAAGATGTAGATGAGGATGATACAGATGGAAACTTAGATGTCGTAGATGAAAGAGGCATTTGTGACACAAACGATGTAGAGGGCACAGTTAATGCTGATATTGTAGACAGAGATGAAGTTGGGGCCTTGGATGTCGTAAGTGATGAAAATGATGAAGATGTAGATAACGTAGATGATGATGACGAAGACTGAGAAGAAGGGATAGAAGATGTAGATGACGACGAAGTTGTTAACATTGATGATTTAGTAGAAGGTGAAGATTGAGGTTTCAATATGGAAGTTATTTTCTCTGTCTTTTGGGTTAGTGGTGTAAGACTTAAGTTTGTTCTTTTTAGGGTATTGCGGGTAACACGGCTGGAGCCAGCAGGTTCCTTTAACTTTGGTGAAGGTTTATGAAATGTTACTTCTCTATTTTTTAAATTTTCAATAATCGATTGTTTCGGAGATTTAGGTGAAGATATAAATAATTTTGAAAGCTGCTCATTGATAAGAGCAACAGCGTCAAAAAGTCGATCAACTTTTCCCTCTAAGGAATTAATATCACCTCTGAGGCTATTTATTATAAAAACATCCATTTTATAAATATCTTATGTCAATTCGTGTAAAAGTTAAAAGTTTCTGAAAAATTAATGTATAAGTAATGAATTTCGTTTGATATTCAATGTTTACTCTTTATTGAGACTTGTTAAAGACTGAATTACTTAAAACTAACTTAACAGCTAGAACCTCAATGCATTGGATATCTTGCAGCTTGTGCAAGATATCGCATTTCATCCTTCACATCGGTCGGAAGCGGTGGGTTGTTGACACTAGTCTAATTCGTTTATAGAATTAGCTGTGTCAGCATGATTCGACGTTGACGACGACGATGTGTGGCTTGGCGGCGGATGCTAGGCGATCGTGTTAACTCCTCCCTCACTTAGATGAAGACCGTCCTCGGGCTTCTTGAGAGCCTTGATGACTTTTTGAAGGTCGGCATTTTGGCGCTGCTTCTTTTGACATTGCTTTAGTTTAACGATGGTATAACAAACTGTAATGAATGCGAGTGTCACGCAGCAAGCTATAAATGGATGAGTAGTAAGTTTTGTCTCTATCTCACCAATATAACGTAAATTGTCCATGTTCATTCTATGAAGGAATGGTAGGCTCAATATCTCTTTATGACCGGTGATATTGAGGAGCGTAGATGTTGCACTACCGGGTCGCTTTTTCTGGATGTTATTTCGATTGATAAATTTGGATCCATTGATCCACACAGCATCATCGAAAGTCAGCAAATACGTCCCGTTGATTTTCGTCGCAAAGTCATTCGCCTCCCTTATTCTGGCGTTTCTGTTGTTTATTATAATTATGCCATCATCGATAACCAACACAGATTCCCGATGGTCCGGTTGTGTGTTGCAATGAGCCATGCCTCCAGAGTGTAATTGTTGAGCGCATGTCTTGCTCGGTAATTCCTTGCAAAATGTTAAAGTTGTTGCTACGTTGCATTTCTCAACAGCCAGTACTTGTCTTCCACATTCCGCTACCACATCATCTCCGTTGAAGGATAAAATATTGCCGTTATGAGCAACAGGGTAGATTATTACTTTCCTACAAACTAACTTAGGTCTAGGATAATTAATTATGAAATGTAAAATATAATCATTTTGCAGAACCTTTACATTTGACACTTCCATAAGTTCTGTAACACTTACATTAAAAAATTGTTCGTTTATTATGACTTTTAAGTCATCATCATCTAAAATTACTGGGTTTATGACCCTGAGCTTTGCAAGTGTTATAGAGAACATTAGATTTTGAATTTCTGAAATGAGCATTCTATTTCTTGCTAACAAGATTTCATAAACATGGCCAGTGTCGATTTGCGTTTTTTTCGAATAAGCCAAAATATTATTTACGGTGTCCGTTAACCTATTAATTTGCTCCTGAGATTTTGTGTTTATTACAGCTTGTCTATTGTTGGAATCGGTCAATTGGGCTTGATTGAATTTAATTTTCTCAAAGTCATCGAAGTCAGGTGTGCCAGCTACAATTTTCAAACCTGTGCCTAAGAAATTTAAACTCCTTGTGTTTCTATGGTGGATACTTATACTCTTGAAGAGTGTTTCTAAATGCTTAAGGTCTATATCCAAAATTTTTCGCATATGAGACTGTGGGGGAAACAGCTCAGTCATGTTTTTTGATTCGTTTATTATTTGCTTAAAGGCAGTCAAATTTGTTGTGTGGCGTAAGTATCCGTTAACCTCCCAAACAATGACATCCCCGTCTAGTATTGGAATATAGTTAGAACTGGTGTAGTCCGTTAATTTAGCCACGACTGTTGTCATCATCAATAATAGACGAATCCTGAAAGATTAATTGTAAAAGTATAAAATAATTAAGGTTCTATTTTAAATTGTCCTTATGGACCACCCTCCCTTTAATTAGAACCGTTGTCCCTAAATCGGCTTCCACTTTCTCTTCAGCGTATAATGGAGTTAACTTATTACCTAATCGTCTGTTTGTCTTTACTAATACCTTTTCTCCTACACTGAAAATTCTGTTCTGCCTTGTTTCATTTTCTCTTTGCAACTGTAATTCTTGGGCCTTTTGAACTTTATTTTTTATTTTTTCTCTAAAATCTGTCGGAGACGAGTGTATTACATCAATTGGTCTTTGGTTCGTGACAGAATGGACGGTCCTATTGTATTCTACTGTTGCTAATAGTATTAATTCGACTGTATCTTCGACTTTTCTGTCAAGTTTTAGACATCTTGCAATTTCTAATAGAGTGCTGTGAAACCTTTCTACCTGACCGTTAGATGTACTGTGTAAGGGTGGAGCATTAACTATGTCAACATTAAAATGATTGAGCAAAATTGACCTAATTGTCTCGGATTTTAAAGAAGCCTCATTGTCACAAAAGATTTGTTTTGTATTTGGGAAGATGTTAATTATCTCCAGGATTGGAACTTTTACGTCTATTATTGTACGTGATGGTATTGGCATCACAACCGCAAATTTAGAAAACTTGTCAATGCAAGTTAAAAAATATTTTTTATCCGTGGAGAATATGTCAACATGAAGCATTTCTCCAGCATACGATGGGACTGGTGTCTCGCCAATCAATTGTTTTTTTGGATGCCGATCGTACTTCGACTTTGAACATATTTTACAGTTTGACACAATCTCATTTGCCTGTTTTGTCATTTTTGGAAAGAAATAGTCACATAGAATTTGCTTAACGTTTTCTTGAGCTGCTCTATGTGCTCGGTTGTGTTCAGTAATTATAATTTCTTTTTGTTCATTCGGGTCGAATATATCTAGCACAAATTTATGAGTATGCCAAAACTTAGTTGATGGAAATAACTCTACTAAATTGTGTTGAATAAAAGCTAGAACTGGCAGGTCACAATGAATTACGTTGACGACATCTATTTTAATCACGTTTTTTAAAGTGTTTATCAGTGTATTCTTTTCTGAAAAATTAATGAAATGTCTAGTTTTTTTACCAAATATTATAAATGTACGGGTTGAAGCGATTGGGTCTTCCTCTATAACTATTTGATTTCTGAAGCAGTTTAAAGGTTTATCTGTTGTTTCGATTACATAAGTCAAGGATAATTCGCTGTGAATTGTAGCGGCATCAGAAGACGCCTCGTTCTCCAATGCATGAATATTTTGTCGCGAAAGTGCATCAGCGACATAATTCCCCTTTCCTGGCTTGTAAAATATTTGAGCATTATGCTCGTCTACAAAAGCTTTCCAGCGCTTAATTTTTGCATTTGTGTTTTTATCTGAAACTGAAAATGAAAGAGGTTGATGATCTGTAAAAATATTAAGAGTTTTCACTCCATAGAGATAGTTACGTAGATTTTTTAATGACCACACAATGGCCAAAAGTTCTCTTTCATTTGTTGCAAATTCCAACTCTTTACCTCTGAGTGTTCTTGAAATCATTGTTATAGGCTTTCCGTTTTGTGATAAAACCGCTCCAAGACCATGTGATGAAGCGTCCGTCGTAAGATCGAAAGGCTTCGTGTAGTCTGGATATAACAATGTGACGTCTTCTGACGCCAAAATTTCTTTTAATTTATTAAATGCTTGGAGTTCTTTCTCTTTTAATTCTATTTTAATTTTTTTTGATTGATTAGCGCTTATTTTGCCATTCTCACCCTTTAATAAATTAGTAAGTGGTCTAGCTATTGATGCGAAATCTTTTATAAAGCATCTATAATAACTGGCTAGACCTAGAAATGATCTTAGTCCAAAGAGTGTAGAAGGTTGTGAATAATTTTTAATCGCCTCCACTTTAGCAGGGCAAGTTTTTATACCATCCCTAGATACTATAAAGCCTAGGTACTCTACATCCGTCTTAAAAAAATTTGATTTTTCTCGTGAAACCCTCATGTTCGCTTCATACAATTTTTTTAAAACCGAGTCAATATCTTTGACATGTTCATTCTCGGTTTCTGAGAAAACAATTACGTCATCGACGTAAACATAGCAATTTTTTCCAATTTGTTCACGAAGGACGTCATCTATAGCCCGTTGGAAAATACTGGGCGCATTTTTCAACCCAAACGGAAGGCGACAAAATTCGTATTTTCCGCCGTTAACGGAAAAAGCAGTTTTTTCCCGATCCCGTTCCGCTAATTCAATTTGGTGAAACCCTGATTTTAAGTCTAGGGTTGTAAAAAATCGTGCCTTTCCTAAATTTGACAAAATCGTTGTAATATTTGGGATAGGATATTTGTCGTCTATGGTTTTTTCGTTGAGCTTTCGAAAGTCCATTACTAAACGTTTCTTTTTATTACCCAACTCATCTATTCCCTTTTTGTCAACTACCCAAATGGGATTATTGTAAGGTGACCTTGACGGTCTAACAATGCCATTTTTCAAAAGATCCTTAATTTCATTATTTACGAAATCTGTCACACCCATAGGATATGTATAAAATTTTGAGTAAATGGGGTCTTCACTTACTGTACGAATTGTGGCAACGATGTTGGTGTTATACGGCAAAGATTCATTTGGGTCTGCAAATGTTTTTATTCTATTACGTATCATATTTTTAAAATCTATGCTTACGGATGATGGAACCTTAATGTCCTCTACTTTCGTAAAGTTCACATTGTCGCATTTATGGAACAGAATAGTTTCTAACCCTGAATCAAAGCGAATTAAATTTTCTTTTAAGCAAATTGTGGTATTAACCTGTGTTAACAGGTCAAGACCAATAATTCCGTCAAAAGTTGACAGGTTGGGTAAAATAAAAAAAGTGCTTTTTTTTCCAAAAATATTTATAAAACATTTGAGTTCAATACTATTAAAACCATGAATTGATTTTACTAAAAAGGGTGTGTCTACTGGCACTAAACCTTTAATCTCTCGTAATGGCCTGATGTAATTTTTCGAGGTTCCTGTGTCAATTAAAAACTTTACTAACCTCCCTCCTACTGTTTTTTGAATAAACGGTAGTTGGGAGTTACCCCTAAAAAATTAACGTAGTCAAAATCATGTACCTCAGCTTCCACTTCATCTGCCTGCAACGCAGCTGTGTCTTCATAGTCACCTTCATTATTCCGTGGAGGATTTTCCTGCAAAACGTAATTTACTCTTTGGCGACGCTGTCCCGACTGTCTTTGAGAGCTACTTGGCCTTTTATTCCTTTGTTCTTGCCCTTGATCATAGGTATCGTTACTATTTTTTTGTTGATAGCCATTAAATTGCCGTAAACGTGATGATGTCGGATCAACATCCATTTTTTCACAACTGCTGGGGACTTTACAACTGTTACGTTCCAATTGATTGTCATTATCATAACTGTGCTTTTTGTTAAAATATGGATTTTTGCACTGCTTATTCATTTGGCTGTTATAATTATTAAGGTTATTACTATTATTATTGTTTTGATAATGGTTTGGCGATCTTTTAAACTCGGACCTTAGAGATTTTCCTTCAGAATTTTTCGCGTAACTCGCCGCAAACAAATACCTTTCATTGTTTGCTTCAACTTCTTGAGCCAAAGCCAAAGCAGTAGGCATATCAGAAGGACGGGCCGAAAACAAAACATCACTTAATGGTTTTTTTAACCCAGATATGAAAACCCTAAGGGCGTCCCTTCTGTACTTTTCGTTAAATGCAATGGCTAATGCACTGTCATATGACATATTGGTTTTGTTTGTAAGGAGGGTAAGCTTTTTTTCAATCTCGTCATAATATTCTAGAACGGTAAGGTTTCCTTGCCGCAATGTACTGAGCTCTTGCTCAATTAAATAAATCGGACGTACATCGGCGTACGTAAAATCTAACCTAGCTATGATAGCTTTGAAATTTAAAACTGTATTAAATGAAGCCAGAACAGCATCGGCTGGGCCTCTTATTTTATTTCTTATTATACCAACTGCCTGGTAATGTCTAGAACTACCATCGTATTTTTCGAAAACTTTGTAAGCGGAGTGAACCGCTTGACGCCAAGAGACGTAAGTGCCCTGTTTGCCCTCAAATTCCGGGAGAGATTTGACTATGTCGAGACACTCCTCACATCTATTACCTTCCACAATTTCAATTTCTTTAAAAATTTCAACTTCAGGTTTGTTTGTCACCGTTAAATTTTTCACTGCATCACTTAACTTTCGTTCAAAATCCACTTTTTGTGCTTCAAGGGCACCACTGACTGCGGATTCCACTAATACTTTTAAATCTGTAGCATTCATTTTTTTTTCTATTGCTTTCCCTATGCGTAAGTAATTAAACTTTTCTAATAGTGTTTCAATATTTTCAGATGATTCACTCATTAACCGTAAAGAATATTTATATGTAGTTTAATAAATCTCAATGTTATTAAAAAAAGTCAATCAATAGAAGCACTTAAATAAATAAAAAAAAAATAACACTTGCAAGCTTTACAAATAATAAAAATATTCAAAGTATAGACAAATTCTTACATTTTCTAAAAAAAAAAATATTTCTTAATGCTCGTAATTGATGAATGATGATGATTTTTTTTTCAGTTGGTTTATTCCGGTTGATATTGTTTAGATTTCCAAAAAGTTCTTCCAAGTTGGGCGCCAGTAATGAATTTCGTTTGATATTCAATGTTTACTCTTTATTGAGACTTGTTAAAGACTGAATTACTTAAAACTAACTTAACAGCTAGAACCTCAATGCATTGGATATCTTGCAGCTTGTGCAAGATATCGCATTTCATCCTTCACATCGGTCGGAAGCGGTGGGTTGTTGACACTAGTCTAATTCGTTTATAGAATTAGCTGTGTCAGCATGATTCGACGTTGACGACGACGATGTGTGGCTTGGCGGCGGATGCTAGGCGATCGTGTTAACTTATATTCGGGGGCGATGCTAGCTACGGCCTTGAATTTATTTTGTTTTATCAAGTAAATAAACCATATAGAGTCCAAATGTATGCAACACAAATTTTGTAATAAATATAGTTTATACTGCTTAAAAGTATGCAATAAAATATGTCAAGTGGTAAAAAAACACTCAATTATAGTTCAATAAAACAGATTAAATTGCACAGAAAGAAACAGCCGTATACCATGTAATTTTTTTTTTTTTTTGTTTTCTTTTTTTCACTCAAGTAAAGAGATTACACTGAATCACTCAGGAACGGAGAATAATTTGTCAATGCACAAAATAAAAACACTATTTATCAAAGTCAAAATTCTCAAGAAATCAACAATCCACACAGGGTTCAGTCTATAATATTTCAATTACAAAAATAAAAATCATCAAAAACTTGGAAAATTAAAGGATTGAATGATAGTTAAAAAAAAATTTTATTCAGGAGTGAAAAAAAACACGTCAAACACAAATGGACACAGTGTTGCCAGTCAAAATAATAACAAACATATATAGTGAATTCAATACATTAAAATGGATTCAATTTATCTATTTATTTATTTAATTTTATAATATACGTAGTCAATAATAATATTTTATTCAAAATAAAAAGTTAAGATTTTACTAAAAAAAACTTTTATTTAAGTATAACATCAAAACCCTCAAATTTTATAAAAATGTCAATAACTTTTTTTCTAATAATTTTTTCTTGACCAAATTTTGACCAAGCATGTATAAGACTAATCTTCGCATGTGTGTCAAATTTCATTAAAATTCGTTCAACAGTTCAGATTTTACAGACTATTTTCCGCTCTCCCATACAAACATCAAAACACTCAAATTTTAGAAAAAAAAGTCAATAACTTTTTTATTAATGATTTTTACTTAGCCAAATTTTGACAAAATGTGTATAAGACTAATTTTAAAATGCGAATCAAATTTCATCTTAATCCGTTAAACAGTTCAGACGTTACAGATTTTTTTTCCGCTCTCCCATACAAACATCAAAACCCTCAAATTTTAGAAAAATGTCAATAACTTTGTTTCTAATTATTTTTTTTTAACCAAATTTTGACCAAATATGTATAAGACTAATTTAAACATGTCTGCCAAATTTCATTTAAATCCGTTGAACCGTTCAGATAAAACAGACTTTTTTCCGCTCTCCCATACAAACCGAACCACTGTGCGGCGTAGATAAAAACGAAAAACATAACAAAATGTTTTGTTAATGATTTCCTTGTGTCATTTTTGTATCGGTTTTTTCGTTTCGCATCAGTAGCGTACTAGGCTTTAAAGTGAAAAAACTGAAAGCTTGCTGTCAAAAATAGCAGAAATCTAAAGTTTTTCAACTGTATAAAAACACAATTTTTTTTTCAACAAACTTTTTTTTATCTATCTGCATTAAGAATTTTGAAATATTTTTACTATTTTTCTGTTCTAACCCTATTTTGCCTTGTGAATAGTTAAATTAAAACAAAATCTAGCCCTAAATTGATCTTTTAGGTACATACATATATATTAACTCCCAAATAAAAATATAACCTTTAAAAATGAAAAAGAATTTTTTTAAATCTGATGCAATTCTTTTTGTTTAACCCAATTTACTCTATTATATGAATATTACCTTCTAAATACAAAAAGAAATTTTAAAATAAAACATTACATTTTTTGGTTTTACTCCATTGAACCCTATAAACAGCTTAACTTAAACAAAATACATAGTACCCCATTTTACTCCAAAAATTGTTAAATATCGCCCTTAAGTAATCCTCCAAACCCATCCTCGAAATAAAACATTCAAAAAAGGATTTTATAATCAAATGCTTATTTTGTTATACTTACCCAATTTCACCCTATAAAAAGATCAATTTAAAAAATATTTCGATCTTGAGTGATCATCGAAGTCTATCCTCTAAGGGTTTGTTTCACAATGTCTGAGTAAAGTTCTAATTAGTTATCCGACATTTAATTTATCCTAAAGTTAAATCCTCCCATTAAAAAACTTTGCGTTTCACAATGATCAATTAGCTATTCCTTCGTTATTCCAGTTTTCCAGACAAATTAAATTCGAATGATGTCAAATATTAAAGAAAAATTATTTATTAAATCAAAAAGTTAATTTTGCAGTGTCGGTCGTCTTATTGTACGTCTTAAAAGTGTCGAGAGGATTGATTCCAAGAGCTCTAGATAATAAATAAGTGCGTTGAAGCGAAGTGTGTTGAATCGAAGTGTGTGTGATCAGTGACAGATTTGAATGTTTTAATTGGCAGTTTAATTTGCTAATCAGCACTTCATCTGGCCAGTAAAATACTTACAACTTTAATTGCCAATTAGTCGTATTCAGACATTGTGAAAGGTAAATGAGGTTGTTAATTATTGAATAAGTTCCATGTAGCTTAATTGGAACTTTAATCAGACTTTGTGAAACAAACCCTAAATATAATTTTTCAAAATAAAAAAAACTGATGCCCATTTTATCCCCATTCATCCTATAAATGTTGAAAATATTTAGCCCTACAGCCATCCCTTAAGCAAAACCTTTCGAATTTAACTGCACTTTGAGAGAATACCTACATTAAACAAGAAAAGCCTATGTTACATTAACACGACAAAAAATAACTATTGAACATTTGATACGTCCATTTAAACTTCTTCACTTGTGCCAAAAAAATTTCAGAAAAACAACGCTTCATATTTTCAAATATTTGAAATAATAAATAATAAGTATGCGGCCATAGTACACAAAAATGAAAATGCGTGAAGTGGAATGCGCCAACTCACCCTCAAAAAGCTGCACCATCTCCCTCTCTCTGTCATATTACATTATTATAAAGCACAAAATAACACCCGTTGCCACTTTTACAAAATTCTAATAGAGAGTTCATAGACAATACTTTTTTGTATGTATTGATATATCATAGACATCCAAGCAACAATCGACTTACAAAAAAAAAAACAAAGCAAATAAGAGTGCAAACAAATTTTTCTAAAAAAATACCTACCTGATTTTTTTCTTTTTTTGCAATACAGACAAATCGGCAAATATTGGCTACTTCGATTTAAAATTATAAAATGCATAGAAAAAAGGTTTAAAAGTTTTGATTGAATATTAAATGTACGAGATATTAAAGGTGCGCCATCTCCCCCGCTGTTCCATCTCACCCGCTTTTACCCTATCAATAAAAAGCTCTTATTCTATACAGTTAATTGACCAAAGCAAGCGATTTGCACTGTTAATCAAAATCAAAAATAAAAACAATCTTTACTTCTAGTACTAATAAATGTAGCCTAACTTAAGGAGATCATTTAACTAAAGTTTTGTCTCGAAAAGCTTGTCTAAGCTTTAATAAATTAAAAAGAGATATTTTCCATCATAGTATATCGGATGGGTAGCTAAAAATTCAATTTGTACTTGCTCTATAAAGCAAGTATTTGTTTTCTTCTTGTGAATACAAGTTATCACTACGATGATGAAGAAATTCAAAAAAGTGGATTTCGTCATACCGTCATTCCGTCGGTCTACTGCGTCTACTGTAATTTTAGATAAAGTCTAATGGCCAGTTGTACAATAGTGGCTCAGCCTCGGTTCAAGATTTTAACTCACCGATTTCGGCGGATTAACTAAGGATCAACGCTGGTTCAAGTATGTAATTGGTTATTATCACACACTTGAACAGTAAACCACTGTTGAAACTCAATTAATCCGCCGGAATCGATGGATAAAAATTGCTGAACCACGGTTTAAATATTTGTACAACTGGCCCTAAACAGGTGAACTGATTTGCTTCAAATTGGACACAAGGATTGTGATTCTGTAGAGGGAAAGTTAGAATGTCTTTTTTAGCTCATTTAAATCGGGTAGCCGGTTTTTACAAATTTCTCGAAAACTGTTCAGACGATTTTGTTAAAACTTCGTACCTATATAATGATCAAAGTTATTGTAATAAAACTGCCTTTCAAGTTTTTACTGGAACATTAAAATTGTGGAAATATGATTTTGATGTATTTTTCAAAAATTGGCTTTTTTTAGTTATTCACGGATAACTTTTTGATGCTTAACCAATTTGGTTAGAATTTTTCAATCTATCGTTTCTAAATAGTTAAAAAAATATTGCATTAAACAATTTACAATATAATTTCAAAATATCTCTGGCCAAAATGGTAGACACGTTTTTACGAAAAAAGGTAACTTTGTGAAATAAAAGTAGGCATTAGGTACACTCGGGCGTATGCGTGTTTTTTATTTTTAACCATTTTTTTCGTAGTTTTTTGTTTGTTCGTGTCAATTATAGTTTTCTTATTTTTGAATAACCTGATGGTTGTGTTATTGATATATAACCATACATTTCCATTTAAACCATCTGTTTCAAACTAAGCTTCCTTTTTCCCCAGATAAAAATTGAGTAGGACCTTTTTGGTACATTGTGTCTGGAATTAAGGCCGATAAATTAAAACAACTTACAGAAAGTAAGATATTATTTTTAGATATACATAATTTTACGAATAGGTATATAAGAAACACTCATACAAAACGATGAGTCAACAAGAGCCATCTATTAATTCCTACAAAATAACACATTTACTTCCATTGAACAAAATGACATCTTCTGGTTTATCTACAAAATAAATAAACCTTTTCTAAAGCTAATCAAGAAACAATGCATAATTTTGTATTTTTTTTTCACTCTGACGCCATCTAAAAGCGCCGCTGACAATATAGCTTCTCAGCAAATAGTTATACATCCTTCTGTCGTCTCTCCGCAAATGTCAAAATTTTGTTGAGTCTGTCAAATTGTTGACTTTTGATTATAGATTTTTGTAAACCAAATATAGCAGCATTGTGTGAGATATATTTCTATAGGCGCAAGTGAAGAAATGTTAATTGGCGGGATCAGAAAAATGAGATCTTAGAGAGATCTAAGATTTGTTTGCTTCAAAATTTTAACAGCAAAGCTGATAAATTTTGCTGAAGACTCTTGTTCATGTAACTAAGATTGCTGAGATCTCCGAGATCTTATTTTCCTGAACATGCCTAACAATTAATAAGAAATAGCAACAAAATCGTCACACCTCACAGTTTCAGCAAAAACATTGGTTCATTTTGGATATTTTTTACATTAGGTGTGTTTTATTCATTGCTGCATAGCCAGCAATGCACAAGTCTGAATAAAACGATTACTCACTCTATATACGTTCATTTCAATAATTCAAAGTTTTATCGCCGCCAGCACAGCCATCTTTTTTTTACTGACTTTTTTTTCACCAGCAATCAAATTGTTTTTGTTTTCTAATGGAAATTTTGCTGCGCTGGCTATGTAGCATTGAATAAAACACACCTATTGATGGATTCGGAAAATTCCCTATTGGCGTTAAAATTCTTGAAAGGCTAATGAAGATAACACTGAATATTGAATTTTACTTTAACGGCAATAGGAATATTTCCAATTCTGACAAAGTCAAAAGTGACAGCTATCATTTTGTTGAAACTGATAGATGCGAAAATAAAAAGGGGGTTTATATCTTTATAAGGGCAATTTTAATAATAATCTTGCCTTTAATATTAAAAGAAAATGCCAGTATTTGGTTACAAAAGTGAATAAACAAAGGTCAATTGCCACAAAGTGATAATATTTATGTTTCAAAATAAACGAGAGATTTATTATTGCTATTTTCTTATTAATTCACGCGAATTTGAAACATTTATTTTTTTAAAGAAAAATTTAGTGCTTGAATATGTTCGTTTTTTTCTTACGAATAAAGCGAGTCAGTTTTCATTTATATGGAAAGAATACTTCACGCGAATTTCTAATTATTTTATTATTTTTTATAACAATAACTGGTTTTTTCTCTTTGAAAAATATAAAAGTTTATTGACAAGATTTATTTTCTATTTTTTCATTTAAGTAATTTATAATGCTTTAAATTAATTCCAAATTATAAACTTTAAATCTTAAACCATACATACAAAAATAAATATAAAAGTTAATTTTACTTCAAATCCAATAAAAGGCTGCGTACTTGTGCACTAGCTATGTAAGTGATGATTTCATTGATGGAATCCAAGGCTTCCCCAATGCACAATTATTTTAATCAGACATGATTGGATTTGTAATCAGTTTATTTTAAAGCATGAGCAGTAAACTATAATAATATAACTCGTGTATTTAAAATAATTTTGATAAGCAGCTCTATAGGTCTATATAAACTCAAGTATGTGGAACACCTGCACAACTTTTTAAGGAAACATTCGTAAACAATTTAAAGTAAAAATATAGATAGGAAAATATAAATAAATCGAAGTGCATGTGAACTTCAATACTTGACGTATTGTAGTATGGTTACAAATGTCTGATACAAAGGGTGTTTCAATTCTATTTTTATTTTATTTTTAAATCAGATATTTTTCGAATTGAATTGAATTGAACTGAATTTTATTGATGAAGTTTTTTCCCAAGGTATGTGTTATTACAGCTGTTAATCAAAATATCGTGTTTCTTTTAACACTTAGATATGGGCATTTGCTGAAACGAATCAAAATATGGTCAAATTTATAAACGTTGTCTAACTTTAGACAGTTATAATATTTTTTTAATTTTTGTATAAGAAGTATCAAACTGTAAGACAACTGAATTACGTGTCTAAAAATTGTATAATTTATTGAAATGAGGCATAATTCCTCATATTTCGAACATTGTTTAACTATATAGTCAAAAATACAATAAATACCGCTGCTAACTTTTTACTACAATTTTCTGAAATGTATTCTTAAGAGTTCAAAGATCATTCGTATCTATAAAGTTCACTTGCACTAAAAGTTGAAGTCGTTTGTAATTGCAATTTTTGATTAGATTACGAGATACTTTAGATTTTAAAAATGATATAAAAGCCATCGCAAATTATTTTGCACAATCGTTTCTCAAGACTTGTTTAGCTTTTCAATATTAAAGAAATAAATTAAGATTAAAATGGTTGCCATCGAAACTGTCCTCAACACTGCTTGTTTGATAATTTTATATACTTTATATTGTGAAGCTGGAACTCCAGTCAGAAGATGTGAGTTGCAATGAAGTTCCAACAAAGAATAAATAGCTTTTACTATATTTTTTTAAGAGACAACTTTTTCTAATATAATTTTCTCCTTTAAGGTTCTGGTAATCGTCCATTTCCATTATACGTTCAAATAGAAGATTGTCAAAGTCTACCGTGTGAGGTAACTAGAGGAATATTAGCTCAAATGGATATGCAATTTGTAGCAGGTATTTAAAATTAATTTAATATTTTGTAGTTTAAATTAATAACTCTACAATTTATAATTTGAACAGTTAAAGATAATTCTTATGATCTTAAAGCCGTTATACATGCTACAGTACTTGGAATAACAGTTCCGTTTGCTTTAAGTTCGGAATCAGCTGATGTTTGTAAAAATCTTTTATACGGTGCCTATTGTCCTTTATATGCCGAAGAAGATGTTACTTATCACATTGATTTACCATTGGACAGTAATGTTCCAGAAGTCAATGTGAAATGTGAAGTTAAGATTTTGGATTCGGAAAAAGATGTGGTGTCGTGTTTTATCGCTGATTTAAAAGTGAGGAGGCCAAAATAAGCCTTATACCAACATATATTACAGTAGAAAATTAGAAATTATTTTTGTTTGTTTGTAGAATTTTATTACTTTTGTATGTGTATATTGAGCACTTAATTTTTTTACCAATAAAATGTATAGAATGAAAATTGAGCTGATTTTTGTTTATATTTATTGCTGTGTTTTTGTGACAGTGTATAAATGCACTGAATATAATGCATCTTGGAAGAAACTCATGTTAGTTTTAAAAGACAGCAATAGGGGTAAAATGCCACGTATTCATTTAGAATCTAGTTTCAGGTATATATTGTTAATTTATCAGGGTTTTGCCTATAGACGTATAAGAATCGTTATGCAATCTGAAAATACTTCTTCCCCCCTTCAAATTCATTCATTAAATATGAAGTCGAAATTCATCAGAAGAAATTTATTTAGAAGTAAATTAATTATGCCCGAGATTTAATTTTGACGATTCCTTTCCAAGTATAGATTCATCTCTTTAGTGTCAAAAATTAAAATTTGTATAAAATTTAACACGATTTTAATATATTTTACACATAAACCCTTAAATACCGTTTAAAGGGGTGAAAAAAATGATTTTATTATACCTACCTATATGAAGAGGTAACAAGAGGTAACAAATTAGTGTATTTTAAAATATTTGTTTCTTATCGTGCCACTTTCTGGATCACAAATAATATGCTTTTTTTATGTTGCTGAGACTTTTAATTCATCAAAGATCGAGTTGTCAAATTTCGAGCTTGCCACAAAGTCCCACATTCTTTTGAAAGTTTTTTTTTTGAAGCTTGTGAAACGTTAATGGAAAGGTTGCAATTTCAAGACTTTGTTTGTTTTTAGTAAGAGAGAGATTTTGATGTTAATTGTGTAGTTTCAGGACAGTTATACAGTTTTTTTTATGAATTGTATATAATTTTTTTTATATTTTAGTATTCAGCGCTATCCACGCAAAACCTGAAAACTTTTCCTTTACGTGTATTTCTAGTTTCATACCAAATATAGTTTGCAAGTTTCATTTGAATCAGATCATTGGTTTATGAGTTTTAACTGTATCTGATATTTTGGAAAAATATGTAATTACAATTTTCATATTTAAAAGCTCAGCGCCATCTGTCAACAAACTTTAAAAATTTTCACTCAAGAGAACTTCTTATAATATTAACAAAAAAATTGTATATCTTCCGTTTGATTTTTTGAGCTTATTTGTATCTACATAATATATTAGGTGTGTTCCTTTGGGCCTTGCAAAGTACTTTTTAGTACTTCGCAGTAGATGATGAATGGAACGATTTAATTTTTGCCAAAAGAAAAATCTAACCTCAATGTAGAAGAAAGCTTTGTTGTTTGTATTTGTATTTTATTTTAAACTATAGGAAACATCAACATCAATAATTTTGTAAGTATTTTTTCTACTGAAGGTGTCGCTTTCTTGCGTGTATTCATTTCGTTGCATACATTATTGAGGTGCTTTGAACTACTTTGACCATAGATAAGCAGTAGTTGAAAGCTGCCAGAAGTGGCAGTAGATGCTGCAGCTCAAAGGAACACGCCTATTATAATGTAGATAAATAATTTGACAGATTTGTTTGAACTCAATTTTCAGGCTGCTTCCCTTCTTTTTTATTTATCTATTGGCATCAAGCTAGTTAATATCTAGCGTACAAAATGTTTATAAGAAATTATAAATTATAGAATGTTCTTTTAAAGTCAGTATTTGGTGGTACATTATAAAAATTAATTAATAAATTATGATTAACGCGTAATACAATTTCAACATATTATGGAAAGGTGAATTCCGTTCGTAGTTGGTATACGGTATAGTGCGTTATATAAAAAGGGGTGAGGAATACCTCTTATACTACGTTTTGGAATACTCAAATTAACACGATGCAAATCACAATATATTCAAATCATCAATATAACCGTCGATAAGATTAACAATAAAAACAAAACATAAATATAAATAAAAACTTCTAAAGGAGGTACATCTTTTTGATTTCAGTCGAATATACAAAATGTTCTTCCTAAATTTACACACACTACGAAATTTCACCATCTAGTAAATTGGTATAATACCTCCATTTGTTTACATCCAAAAACTGCCAATGTTTACCAATATTAGTCTAAAGTTTTGTCAAAGTTCATTTCGTATAAAAGAATGAATCGACCGGAAAAGTCGGAAAATAAAGTAAATCTGAAATTGAATACTTTCAGGAGTGGAACTTTTTTGTTAATTATGGACGCAACAAATGATTTCTGACTGTGGGAAACTGGGACGGTCCAGCTAGTAAAAAATAAAATTGGACTAAAATTTTTAGAAATTGACAGTTTTGGTATAAATAAACGAACAGACCTAATGTGTTTTGCTATATGAAATCGGAATCGGAAAAGACTGCGAAAATAATAACAGGCTTTTGGAGTAGTAAGAGTGGAAAAGGCGTGCAAAAGGAGTATTTCGTACGTCTAAAAGAAACATTAAAAAAATTCTTAAAACCTCGTAAAATTTCAAACAATAAGATCAAAATAAAACACAAAGGGCCAGCTGTACAAACGTGGTTCAGTGATGGGTTCAAGATTTGAACTCAATGATTTGGATGGATTAACTTCAATGCTGGTTCAAGTTTATAATTGACTATTAACATATCACATACTTTAACCTTGAGCAATCGTTGAATCGATGAGTTACAATTTATGAACAACACTTTAAATATTTGGCCCTTAGCGTATCTGTGTCTAGAAAAAAATATTTTATTTGAATAATTTTTTAGTACCCATCACAGTTGAAAATTAAAATAATATGCACTGAGTGCTTTAGCACCTATTGTTATTGTTTTTCTATAATAAATTGATCAAAACAGAGACTTCCCCAATGATAATTATTGTTATCAACAAACTTAAGGGTGTGTAATTAACCACTCAAGAATTTAACGGAGATTATCTAATTTGACAAAGGTTAAGTATAGGCGTGTATTTAATGAAAAATTATACTAATTAGGTTTACTATCATGACTTAACAAGAATTTCCTGTCTATAACATTTGAAACACCTGCTTTATTTATGTGAATGAATTTTATTTTATTTGATAACATGATTAGTGCAGGTGAACTTTGAAAAGCTAAAGGGTGTTTGTAGAATCATTTATGTTTTATTTAGTTAATTGAAATTAGTAATTTGAGTTATTTAGAATTTCTGATATTATCATATGCATGAAAAAATTTATCCATTCAAAGTTACGGTAGTGGTTGGCAATGAAATGTTTTTCGCTGCTGTTATTTATATCGGTGGACGGTGAGTCTCTGCCAACTTTGATTTTTTAAATCAAAATTTTTCTAAAATTAAAACATAATAAAAATTTTTTTTTTTTTAATTTTTTTTGACTTTATGTAGATATGGTATTAAATCTGCAAGACCATTTTACTACAACTTTTAAGGAACAAAAAATATAGTGAAAAGTATTAGATCTCAAAGACACGGTACGGTACTGACACTGTTTTTTTGTTTTTAATTTTAAAGCGTTCTCACACTTTTTGAATATATTTTTGGCGAGCTTCTGAGTCCCCTCGTATGTTTTGATATTTTAAACTTTGAAAGAAAATATGATGTATTTTAATAAAAAAAAGTAGATTTAATTGGAAAAACAAGGATTGTACCTACATGCCTATACGGTACTGACATATTGAGTATATTTTTTCAAATCAAGGGAATAAGGCAGCAGATATTTAAACTATCTGTAATGTATGTAAATTGTAGAAAAAAATTATTTCCATAATTCAAACCAGAAACTTATGAAAAAATGTTATATTAAGTTACAAATATAGCTCTGGTAACAAAGAATCAAAGTTGGTAGAGAATTTATACCCATATCAAATTCTATTTATATAATTCACTTCGCTTTTAAATTATTTTTTATTCATTCTCGATTCATCTAATTAGATGTAAATAGTCTTCCAGAAGCAAATTTAAGTTATTTATTCGCAACCAAAATGAAACAGAAACCAAAATGATTGAAAAAATGAACGATTGAAAAGAACGGATCATTGAATTGAAAGATATATGAACGATTGAATCTTTTGAAATGAACGATTGCCACAGCTCTATTAATAACTTAAATTCAGATTGTATCCAAAAAGCAAGAAATTGGGAAATTATAAAAGAAGTTGACAGGAGATAAAGAAACAACCTTCTTCTTGTCGAAATTTCCAGATATTTAAGAAATCTTGCATCAACGATTACGAGGGCGTTAATATTCGGAATAATTATTGGCTAAAAAAGCTAGTTGTGAGTATCGCCTAACTTATTTAATTTTTTAGTCCAAAAAAATGGTCGCAGTCGTGTCAGGAACCAACAAAAGTCATTTCAATCACTTGTTACGTAAAGAAGACAGTCGTGGTTCCAATTTGATGCTCAATTTATATAATTAAGTCACTTATAGGATAGGTATACTTAGGGCCGGTTTGTTCACAGCTGATCATCTTTAATCAAGAATTATTGCAACTGGTGAATCATCGAATGTTAAGGTAATCGAATTTTTTTTCAAGGAATCGATAATTTAAGTTGTAAATCATGGAAATTGCTAATCAGCCAATTTTGTTTGATTAGTGCCAATTAGTTAGAAACTGTGAAAGTCATCGTTCAAATCTAACCCATTGTGAACATACTGGACCTTAGCCCAAAATGAAACCAAAATAGTGTATTTTCTATACGAACGACCTGAAAAATCTTTTCCAACCGCATCGATTTTGTAATGTTTAGACTAACGCTATCGGTTGGCACCCATTGAACTGAACAAAATTTGTATTACAAAAAAAAAGAAAGAATTTAAATATCCTACCACAAATTAAAGTATCAAAACAACTTTTCTCTTCTATGTTTCCTCAAACAGACATTATAAAATAATTATCTATCTTATTGCGCCAAATTTAACCCTTGAATTATTCTTAAGTAGTTGAATTTTAACAGGAAACATGAAATGAAGGTAATAAGTATATGCGGATGTGAGAAACTTTGCAAAAATTTTGCGGTAAATACTTTGGATTACACTCTATGAAATTTAATACGATAATGGATTTCAACATAATATAGAATACTTTTATTAAGGGTTGGTTGATGTTTAATACTACACCACATACATATATGTACATATATCCATGTGTATTTGCTTTTATTTCATAGTATAGTTATGGAATGGGAGCATTGCAATTTCTTAAAATTTTCAAACTAGAGGTAGTTTTGTAAGTAACAAAACACTTTGTTCAGTTTTATAATGTTAAGTATTAAGTATTGTAAATGATCCGAGCTATAACCAGGACAGGAAAAAAAATTATTTCTGCCTTCAGTGCACAAATCGCAGAAGATAATCTCACCTTCTCAATATCGACGGTTAAATTGCAGAACCTCTGGGATCTATAGTAAGAGGTTTTTAATTCTGTTTCTTTTTGTAAAATGTTCAGAACAACTTTGTTACGCTGAAATTGCCAAAAGGTAGCTCTGATTTTTTTTGATTTGTTTGCATTAATTTTAGTTTTTTGGAATTTTCCGAATTACGAGGTACTACACTTTAACCGTCGATACGAATTTTGCCATACCAAAGTTTTTGGCTTAAAAAAATCTTGTAAAATTGAGTATTAAGTCTTTTTTTTAATAATAAACGAACCATATTTATTCTTTGGAGATTTTTTACAAAGCAGAGCCCATACGGTTTGCGTAAAAAGCTTATAACTTGAGTACTATTGATCGTATTGAGGTCTTTAAGCTTAGGGAAAGTGACAGAACACCATTTCTTGTTTTGAATATATGAATTTAAGTGGATATACTCCTCACACAATAATTGGAAAAATGACAATTTTCAACCCCGCACTTCTACCACAGGCTGAGAAAAACAAACTGCCAGACTTTAGAATTTGATTTCATGACACTTGTACCTTTTAACCCACTTATTCACATTTTAGCTATTGGTATTCGTATTTGGTTATTCTTTCAATCCCCAAATTTTCTGTAACTTCTCTGAGACTATTAGTAATGTTTTCTTTAACGCACTGAAATATTTCAAAATATCGATAATTAAAAGTTCGGAAACTCCCACTGTGGTCAATTTTTTTGGAAACAACATGGTACCATCGTACTCGTAATAGAATTCTCTTTATGTTGATGTTATTTTAAATAAAAATACCAATAAGAGTTAAAAGATAAAAGTCAAAAACCAACAAAAATTGATGAAACATATATTATATAGATATTGTTCAAAAATTCACATAGCCAAAAATATGAAATAGCGATTTTAAGAAAATCACGTATTTTAAAATTTTTGAATAAAGTTTTCTTTCACATGATATTTTTGTTTTACCACGAAAAGCTACAATATATGAGCTGGGTCGGATAATTTAAAAACACAAAAACGACCTTTAATGCTTGGCAACAAGGCCGTAGCCAGTAAATTTTTTGGGGGGGTGGAGTTATAATTTTTCGAAAAAAAATCATCAATTAGTAATCAAAACTAGAATAGCCCATTAGCCGAAATTCAACCATATCATACACATTTTAACGCGAATCACTTTGAATTTAAAAGTGATATCGTTTAAATTTAAAGTTTCTCAATTTTAAGTTGCAAAGAAAAGTTTTCCTTTTACATTCAAAGAAAACACTTTAAATTGAACGACTCACGCTTTAAAAAACATCAAAGTGTACGATCAAAGACTAAAATGGAACACTTTTAATTCGAAACTGACATTTTGAAAAATCATTTCAAAGAATTAAATGATGTAAAATTTAAAATGTATTTAAAGTGAAATATTTTAAAATTTTTGATTTATCCGAACTTTTATGATGTATGTATATACTTACTTTTAATCTTAACCATTGCTACATATACGGCAATATTTCACTTAATGTCCACAAAAATTGGCGTTTCAATACGCAATTTTTGTTTAGTTCAGTTCATCTTGCATAGATTTCTTAACGAATATGTAGTGTGAACTATATCCAAACAATACTCAGAGATTTAAAATGTTTCTCTTATAAATCAAAGCGTTAAGGTTCCCCCAAACCAACGCGAATTTTCGGTGGCGACGACGAAAACAACAATAACAAACAACACGTGGTTGTCAATGAAAACAACACGTTGTTATTATTGTTTTCGTTGTCGCCACCAAAAATTCGAGTTGGTGTGGGGGACCCTTTATAGTTTTTAAATCACGGCGTTAATTTTTGTTTTCAAAGTTTTTGTATCAAAAGACATTTAAATTGAAACGTAAATAAAATTAAAAGCAAACACTTTAGAATTGATTGTTGGAATTTTCAATTCAATGGCTTTTATATTTGAACAACAAATTTAAATGAACGCTTTCCAATTAAATGTAATTTTCTTTTAATTTTAAATCTTCAAACTATAAAATTAAGAGCCAGTTTCATAGTGCACACTTAATAAGAGGCACTTAATTTTCCCATTTTGGCGCTTTAGCCGCAACATTACTGTCTGAGTAAGTGGAACTTAAGTGGCCAACATGGGAGACTTAAGTGTCACTTATTCCGATAAGTTTACACTGTGAAATTGTGCATTAGTTTTCAATATTTGGCACTTAAGTGACACTTATAATCGAGTGTGAAACTGGGCCTAAATGTTTTCGTAATTCGTATTATATTCGAAAAATTGTTTTTTTCTTCTCATGAAACACTAGATTTGCACAAGTTAAATTTAAAAATGCGAACTATTGATTTTAAAGTTCACTTTTCCTCTCAGTGTTTTTGCCTCTTTTAACAACTTATTATAATTTGAGTCATCAAATACTTATCGATTAATTTATTCCTATAGTTTAGATTTTATCTCATTGCCTCAAAATAAATTTATACTTACTATGTCACACTTTTATTGATTAACGATTATGATGATTACTCATCCATTATAGTCTCAGTGCCCAAATTGTATTCCCCCAGTAACTCGAGGTAGGCAATATGTACCTACAACATACATATGTACATTAGTTTAGCCACTTCAATTTTTATTTGAACATATCATCATTTGTTGATCTATTTTTTTTTTAATTTGAGATAAAGATCTTAAAAAACTTTAATCATATTATTATTCGGACAGTAAAGGAAGTGAATAAAGCGTAACTTTAAGTAGGTATGACTGGTTCGCACGAACTTGCTCTTAATATGACGCATTCTCATATTTTGGTTTTAAAGTTTAAAAATTGGAGACCGAGAGGTCGCAGAAAATTTTGTTGTGAATAACGATAGCAAAAATTCATTGGTATTTTTATATAGACCTTAACTTTTCATTTTCAAATCAAAGGGCACGGTAGTTGCCAGCCAAGTTCTGGCTCTACACCCTTTTTACCAGGAACAAACTCAGACGATTTTCGACCCCCCCTAACTTCAGTACCAATTAAGTCAGGAACATCAAATTCGGAATATTTGGTAGGCTAGCCAAGCACGGGCTAGGCGCCACACCAAATTTCAACTTCTTAGTGTAAGTGGTTCCCGAGATATAGGACGTAAAAAATCGCGAAACCCGTAACTGACTGACTGACTCACTACTGACAGATCATCAAAATTATGGAACACTTCCCGACACTGCAGAATTTTGTTATTTCGAACAGCGATAGGTTTTGTTGTGTATGAATATAATATAATGGTCAAGTTTTCAAAACGATTTGAATTGTGAATATAATAAAAAGAAAACTTGCCAAGTAAACCGCCAAATTTTAGTCATTAAATAATAAATTTCTCTCGTAATTTGGAGTTGTTTCAATATTAATCTACTTTAAATATTTAAATATTAAACCTTCAAAAAGTAAGAACTTTTCATGGCTGACTTGCTGCATGCAGGCTTTTGTGTAAAAGAACTTGGATCTCTTTTTAACATTTTCGAAAGATACTAGTGAAGCTAGAAGTTTGGGAATTGGGACTCATTCTACAGCAATAAGAAGTGCTCCATTTAATTTATCGCATTTCTTAGAATGTAGCCGAATATCACGCCCCTTGAATCGAAATCCTCAGATATTCTATTTTTTTCTTTGTATGTTCCACAAGGTCTACCGCTGTGCGAAATTACAAGATTCGGTGGTGTCTGGAAGTGCTCCATAATTTTGATGATCTGTCAGTGAGTGAGTTAGTCAACCACGGAACCACGTACGTGAAGGGGTTGAAATTTAGTGAGGCGTCTGTGTTTGGCTATCCTACCTTCTTGACTTCATTGGTACTGAAGTTGAAGGGGGGTCGAACATCGCCTGAGTTTGTTCCTGTAATAAGGGTGTAGGTAGTGGTTGGGAACTACCGTGTCCTTTGATTGTGTAGCTTCTTTTTTATGATCTGAATTTCTCGAAGACATAAGAAAGGGTTGAAAAGATTAAACTTTAATTTCAAAGGGGAGAATTATAAAACTTACAGCAGATGTCGTAACAATAGTTTTTCGATACAAATAATTATTTCGCTTTAAGACATAAGACATAAAGATAAAGATAGAGAACAAAAACATTTTTGATAAAGTTCAAATAAGAATATCTCAACGCTGATCTAGTATTTGTCACAGAAATTGTGTTGGCATGTGTGCTACAACTACAACTACGACTGGACGGACGCGCACGGTGCAATCAAATTATTTTTTGATGTGATAACAAATCTTGTCAAAAATTGTTTATGTTTGGCAGGGATAATAATTATTTCTTAAATGCACCCATTTTATGCACTTTGAACCAAATCGTAAACAAATTTCAGTGCGGACGCACTAAAAAATAATTATTAACATGTTATGATAATAGTACCTACATATACTTAACCTACCTAAATGATAAGATTAAAAAGTTTCAAGTGGACATTAAGCACATATAAAAGCATTTGCGAAATTTGAAATTAATCATTCAATTCCATTCATTTGAATAGTCAATTTGAAAAATAATTGGATTAGTTAATACATACATATTTCAATTTGTGAAAAATGATTCAAATTTTTTCAATTTTATCTTTGATCCTTTTGGTGTTGTTGGGCACGGGTTGTGAATCAAAAACCCCTGTACGAATATGTAAGTTAAATTAAAAAAAAACCATTAAACTTACTCATTTGAAATAAATTATTAAATTATAAATTTACTTTTACTCATTTTTAAAATTAAATATTATTGTTTTTTTTATCAGGCTCAGGAGATCTTCCGTTTCCGCTAAACGTTCAAATCGATGATTGTGCAGAAATGCCTTGTTCTGTAACCAAAGGAACAACCACACAAATGGAAGTGCAATTTGTTGCCTGTAATTACTTTTTTTTTCAATTTGTATACAATTTGTTTAATTAAAATATTTTTCTTTATAAAATTTACAGTAAAAGATGAAACTTACGAAATTGAAACTGAAATTCTTGTCACTGTTCTTGGCATTAAAGTTCCATATGAATTACCATCAGCGAATGGTAATGTTTGTAAAAATTTAATGTATGAAGCCTATTGTCCATTATATGCAGAGGAAGATGTTACCTTTCATCTTCAATTTCCAATTGATAGCAGTTTCTTAGAAACCAATATAAAAACCGTAGTTAAACTTAAAGATATTGAAAATGATATTGTAGCTTGTTTTGTTGTTGACATGAAAGTTAACAGATAATTTCAATAATACTAATTTTAAGTTTCTTAAGTTAACTATAGAGTAACTACTTGATATGCCTGCCATTTATATACATATTTTAAAATATTTAAATTAGTCTATAACATAATTTTAATTATTTAATTCTTAAGATAAATGTATTTGTACTCAAACAATAAATTAATTTTATTTAAGAAAATGCCTTGTATTTTCAAATAAATATATAAGTAAAGTCCAAAATGGTTTTGAACTTTTTCGAAATCTGAAAAGTGCTTTAAGTCTTAATTATTTTTGGACTTAATTGCATTTTATGACACCTTCTAAGGTGTATTATTTCTGGTTTGTGTGACATTTTCTAACATTTCTGGGCGTTATTTTGCAGCAATTTTATTGGAGAACTTTTCTTATAAGGATTTTTTGAAGGGATAATCCAAACAGAACTGGGCGTTTTTTTTTTTAATTTTATTTCAAAAGTCAAAATTGTTTCCACATGAAATCAATCACGAAAAGAGCTATTGCCAACTTGATAATCACCTAAAATGTTGAAAAAGTAACGATTTAAATATTAATTTAGTCCATCCACTCCTAATCTTAATAGCATTGTTCAATATGGGAATTCAAAACAGCGTCGTTTGTGAACATTAAAATTAAAATTTTCGATATATCATTCTCAAATTATTTTTTTTCTGGATTTAGAAAAAAAATTATGACCTTCCCGATTAGTTTCGGAATGACATTTTTTCTTTGAAAATCGTGGCAGATTTATTTCGTTGATCTAGTGAAATTAACCTTGTTAAATCTTCATGGTTCCAATTTTATAAGAGTAGAATTTTCGAGAATCGATTTTTACTTACGATATACATACCACATAATGTACATATGTATATTATGGCAAGTTTAGGATTCGTTTAAAAAAATTCGAACTACAAACAAAAAAATGGGTGTCTGTATAAACTGATGGTCGATTTTCTTGACACTTGATTCCTAGCGTTCTTTGCACATTCTCCTTACACGTTTTTTTTAATTTCTATGTAAGATCAAAAATAATGGTACTAATCATATATTTATTTTTAACATTTTTGAATAAACTTTTAAAAAATTACTCCACTGATTTTTTTTCTAAAAAAATTTTGTATGGATATAGTTTTGTTTCAAAAAAAATGGTTATTCAGGCACACCTCCCATAAACGGTTCAACTAATAATAATAAATATTGTTATGGAGATAGTTTTCAAAGGTTTAAATTGTATTGTATACCAAAATATTCTGTAAGTTTTAAAGAAAAGTTTCAAATACTTTGTTTTTTGAAAACTCAATATTTCGAAAACAACTTGATTGATTTTTATTAAACTTAGCACCAAGGGTTTTTTTAACATAATCTATTGTATTTTTAACAAAACTTATTCTTATATAGTCAAAATTAACAGCACCTTTCATAAACAACTGTTAAAAACCATTTAAGAAAATGTTATTTTATTAGAAAACGGCTCTTACGATTTTAATGAAAATTTTACCATTTTTGTTTATTTCAACTAAATAACTCAATATCTGTTTAACCAACCTAAATTAATTTTGGATTTAAAAAAAATTCTATATTTCAAAAATGGGTTGATGTTTTTTTTTTTTGAGAAATTAATAGTTCGAAAACGACTTAGTCGATTTTTATTAAAGTTGACACCAAGCAGTTTTTTTTACCATTATATCTAGCAGATTTATTATTTATTAAAGAAATTTGATGTGGCCTCATAACACAAAAATAGGTTTTTAAGGCCCTGCAACATTAACAATTTTTGTTGTTTTTCTTATAAATAATGCTTAAATTTATCTAGCAGATTTTAAATACTATATTTTTATTCTTATAACCAAAACTAACGGTTCTTCCCATACAAGTGTTTAAAAACCAGTAAGGAAAATCTAATCTTTCTCAAAAACGACTCCTACGATTTTAATTAAAATTTTTACGTGAGCTAATATCACTACGATCCACCATATTATTGGACAAAAATGCTTATCTATTGATTATTAACGGTATCTCTCATAGAAACATTTTTTTGATTTCCGACTCATTATCTGTTCAATTGATTTTAATGAAATTTAGTACACATAGCTTTTAATAAGTTGTTTGTTTTTTTTTGAAAATTTTGGTATGTGATCAAAATTTAAAAAAAAAAAAACAAATTTTGGATTTAAAAAAAAAGTTTTTGAAATTTCGATATTTCGAAAATGCGTTGATGATTTTTTTTAAATTACATTTCTAACTCCGCAATAATAAACTCTAAAAACCAATTTGTTTAAAATTAATAAAATTATAGATTATGAAAAACAATAAAATGCAAAGTCCAGTCTGTTACAAATAATTATTATGATGGATCCCTAATTCTTTGCCTAAAATGACTGTATTATAATATCTATAGAAATAGCACTTTAGTCTAGCTTTGGTCCATATTTTTTAAATTTTCAATCATTATTATATGTATTTATCCGAAACTTTAAGGTTTTAAAAATCTTCTATAGCGACCTACCTCAATTAAATCAATTCATTCTTTAGCTTATAATGTCCTTCAGAATAATTAAATCATAAAATGAACGCAGTAAACTGTCTAAACTATACTGCAATTTTTTACCGAGATTTTTTTTACTGTCCTATCCTTGCACAATTTTCCAAGCAATTCACTGGTTCTCTTGTGCAAAATTAAATTTTTAACATCATCATTTTGGTATTTGTTGTTATGAGTCCCTGTAGAAAAAAAATAATTCTCAATTTCATTTAGAACGAAAGAATTTTCATTACCATTACAGCACAGAGCGGATGTATACAATATAAAAGTTTGCCCTGCGTTGTTATGCTTTTCCAAAGAGAAGAATTGATAAAATAATATAATAGTACACATGGGTCGCACAATCTAGCTCTCTAAAAGCTTCAATTTATTATCTGTAGTTACAACAATTTTTGTCTGTTAGCCATTTGTTCTTAGATTTTTTTTTAATTAATTTATTAAAAACGTTTCACCACAAGAAAAACTAAGATACAGAAACTAAACAATTCAGATTAAGGAAAAAATTTAATTGAGTGTTTGAATTGCAATGCCAAATTTATTTACAATCCTTTAGAAATAACATGAACTATGAGGAAATGATTGAAGTTAGACAAATTTAATTCAAAAATATTTCATCGACAAAATTGGCATCACGATGAAAGAAGAATTCAAGCTCATCTTTGTTTATCTTTGCTAAGCTGTCTAATATCTATGTTTGCTATAAAACCTCAATTGAATTTTTTTAAGATTCCATAATATACCCTTATATTTATTACAAATATAAAAATATGTTAAAGAACCTCCCTTTTTCGTCATAATGATGATCCAAGGATAACTTGGCGATAAAATTTCATAAAAGAAATCCTTACTTACTCTCTGTATTATTAAGGCAAATTGTCAGAGGTTAAAAAGTGTTGCTAATTGGCACAAGAAGCAACTGCTGAAGCCTTATTAAGTCCATGATGATTATGATTATACTTCCAGGTGAAATGGGGGAGGAAATGTTGGTGCGCAAGAGATGTAGGTATAGGTATAGATGCTATGGCCATGCTGTGATAAATATTCTATAGTATGACTATAATAGATGAGGGTAAAATATTTTGTCTTCTATGAGAAATAATTTCTTGGATTCTAATTAAGAGTGCAAGTTTAATTTTCAAACTTGACAATAAGAAAAAAAAAGAAAGTTGGCGGTTGTGAACAGGAGTAATATATAGATAATATGAATATTTTTAAACTTATAATGATGTGTCTGTTTTTGACAATTTTCATTGTAAACAGTTGACAATGTTTTGAGTTAAAGAGACATTTTATCTTCACAAAGAAATGTCATTCTATGAGGATAGATTCTAAAATATACAGCAACATATAATTTCATTTATATGAATGTATGAAGGAATGTTATCAGAATAAAAGTCGATCGGTGTTGATTATATGATTCACAGGAATGTTTATAGGTAATCCTAGTTCAAATAAGGAAACACAAAAACTCTTGAAACCTTAAATAAATTAGGTGCTTGTTAACTTTAACTCCAAAAGTCTTGAATAATGAAAAGTTTGACCTTTACATAAAATACAGGTGATTTCAATTTTTGTTTCCAACTTTAAAAAATTTTCTTAAACACGACACGTGTTCTAAGTTTGATTAATAGCAACATAGCAACATTCTACAAAAGCATCATCGAGGAAAATTGTCCGAATATCGGCACTTAAAATCTGAAAGCTGCCGCATAGCCCCACCCAAGTGGTACCCAAGCCTCAAATAAAAATGTTGGGGGTTATGTCCCACTAATCAGATGTTTTAAACTAAAAAAGTAAAAATTCTTTCCACAACTAATTAGTGCAATTTATGAGCTTATAACGATAAAAAAAAATTGTTCAGATCAATTCAAATGTTTTTTGACATTTGATAAATTGTTTATTGTGCTAATAAACGCATTTATCAAAGTAAAACAATTTTTTTTTTTTAATTTGTTAACTGTGCCAACAAATCATTTATTAAATCGAAATTTTTTAAACAAAAAATACGAACATTTCTTATATATACATTATTAATATATATCAACAAAAAAAATACTAAGACAATGAAAAACAGTTAATAAACGTTGTTTATAAATATTACAAACGATTTTTTTTCAGTAAAGTTTTATCCCCAAATCTAAATGGTTGAAAAATTCCTCAAAACTTATAAAATTGACCTTTTTTGTCAATGAGTAATTTGAGGAAAATATGATGGAATTCTATTCTTTTCTTACTCCAGTGTTATAAGTAGGTTCCCCTGATTCGACTTGTTTCGGTTGAAATGATAATCCGTTTTCGGTCAGATCGTCTAAAATTTGTATTCGGATATATTTACCAGTAGCCTTGGCACCAATTCAGGGTATCTAACTGAGTTTGTTTCTTTTTTTATTCAAAAGAACTTATCGCTTAATGCAAGCATTTGTAACATTAAATTTCTTTGAGTTTTTTTGCCTTCAGATACTGGGAAATATTAACTTGTCACAGTCATCATTTAGCGTTCTACTAAAGACAACAAGTGAGACACACAAAATTGTATACATAAATTAAAAACACAGCTACAAAAATAACATCAAGTCAAAATATTGCATATTTAAAACAGTGGGAATACTGTTGCAATTCAAAGTTAAAGGTGACCAAAATTTAGAAATACTAAGAAACATATAGAATTTGTTCTTAAGTGTAAGCGTATAAGGAATATGTAACGGGACGCCACGAAAATACAGAATTAAACTGGGTTCTAATGATTTTGAATAGTTTAATATCATCAGCATAGATAAGAACCTTATAAGGTTTTACTATTGAAACAACATCATTGATAGTAGAAACTATAAAGAGTTATGGACCTAAGTGACGGTACACCAGAGTCTGCTTTAATTAAACCGGAAATGACTTCTCTAAAAAAAAAACTATACAATCCATCCAACGATCCATTGAACGAAAGCTGGAGAGAAACCAAGGGCAAGAGTACGATAACTGTGGCGCCAAGAAATGGTAACGGTTTTTTGTAGAACACTTTAATACAAACATTTTTTATTATAGGAGGGGGTCTATCTCGCCCCGTTTGGGCGTGAGGGCCAATTTCATGAAAAAAGTACTAAAAATGGAAAAAAATTATTAAAAAATAACGATAATACCTACAATTAAGTATTATACAATACTCTGTTCTATTAGCCAGTTCTTAAATCATGTGAAATCTATGCATAGTTTTTGAAAAAACGAGTTTCAAACTCAAAATTTGGGAAAAAACAATAAAAAAATGTTTAAAGTAAAAATTTTCAATACAACGAGATTTTATATTATTTTTTTTTTCTTAAAATTCGTTGGTCTTATTAATTCTCAATCAAAAACTGAAAACTATATGATTTTATGTCTTCTAGATTTCGAGAAAATTTAAAATTACCAAAACTACTATTTTAATTTAATAATTTTTTGTTTGCAAAAGAAACTTTGCATACACCCTACCTTGCACCATAGTTTTTTTGTTATAAAAGATTCCGCTAAAATAAGACGTCATTCCCATATGTAACGGTCAAAATTAAAAAAAAATTTTAAAGCTACAATTTCGGAAAAAATTTTTTTTTCGAAAATCTCATTTTTTTAGATTTTGTCCGCCTAATTCCGTTTTATTTCAAACTACCGGAAATGCACTTTTTAAACTTAAAATGCAAATACAAAATGATATATAAAAGCTGATGATATAAAAAGCTACAATTTTTGACACCAAGAGAATTATGGTTTTCGAATTTTTGTCCGCTAACTTCAGACTTATTTTAGCGGATACTTAAATATATAAAATAAACCACTTGAGCATTTAAAAAGCTACAAATTTAGGTGTCATGATCAAACTTAAAATTTTTTTATTATTTTAGAATTTGTCCGCTAACTTCAGACTTATTTTAGCAGAAACTTGAAAATTTGTGCAACAAATTAGCATTTAATTAGCTACAAATTCAGATATCAACATTTTTGTATTCCACCAAAAAGTGTCCGCCAAAGTAAGGGATGTCTTCTAATCTGAAATATCATTACGATTGCCTTCTTATAGATTGGCATTGCAAATAAATAAATCCAAATTTTCGGAAATATTGCTTGTTTTAAAGAATTCTGAAATAAAAATGTTAATGGTCTTGCATGAGTGTTGCTATAGTTTTTCAAAACAAAAGCAGGAATTCCGTCGGGTCCACTGGATGTGTCGTTGTCCAATGTCATTCATTGAGCTTTGAAAAAAGCTATTCAAATCATTTAAATTGTTTTCATAAGGTAAAAAATCACTATCACAAAACGAAAGTTTAAAGAATGATGAAAACATATTGCAAATAATAAGAGGGCTGCTGCTTGTCCCACCCAAGTACTCCACTCAACATAGATGGATATCCGTCAAATTGTCTCTTGCTATTAACAAATTTCCAAAAATGTTTCGAATCAATGAGGAGTGACCAAATAATTGTGGAGGTTTCTACATAATGATTGGAACTCATTAATACAACCAGAGCATAGTCTGTTTATATTCACTCTCAATTCGTCGCTACATACAGAACTATAGTCTAAGTCACATTTACAAAAATTTTCAAGAAAAACCTTAGTCCGTAAAATGCTGACTTTCGACATTGTGATTATATTCTATTATTAAAATTCTGAAGGAACTCGAATATGTAGAAAATGCGCGGAACACAACAAGTTTCCTTATGACGTAAAAAACAGTCATCTTGAAATTGTAGACATGGATAGTTCTGCATTTTAAATTTTGTTAGTTTCTGTTAATCATATCTCAATGACAAATGGGAGTTAATAAACCGAAACGCTTTATCAAAGCTCCATTTCCAAAAATCCTTCTAAAAGGTGAATTTTGTATAGTTTTAGCTTTAAAATAAGACAATTAATTGGTAAATGGGGACAACGTCAAATTAAATTACTTAATGTGAGTGAGTAGGTAAATGATTTTTTTAAATTGATAAATTTAAAATTTTAATGACGAATTTAAATTAAATTGATAGTGAATAAATTGAAGTTAAGAGCGAAGTTAAAAAAACAGCATAGAATTAAATTGTTGCCCTAATATAATTCTATTCTAAAAACTATGAATTTAGGTTTATTAAATATTAAATAAATAATAAATATGTGTATTAAAATAACTAACTTATAAGTTATATTAAAGAATTACACCCTGTGTAGTAAATATGTATTTGTATTTAATTTGTTCAGGAATTCATAAGTCCCTTTCTCCTCTACGGATAAACTCCATACACTCATAGGTACATAATATGTAGGTTTTATTTAAAATTGCACGAAGCTTAGATTTTCAAACATTAATTAAGATATGTAATAAAATGAAGAATTAAATCTTTAGTTTACTTTCAAAACTGACAAAATATCAGAATAGGTATAAGTATTAAATACTGCCCCAAAAATTATATATAAATTTTGATTGGTATTTTTATAAAAGATAAAATATAAACTCAAAAACTGCAGTCTATTTATTGTCCTCTAAAATTTAAAGCCCTTAACAAAAACAGATAGATATACATCGAAAGGGTTTAATTTTTCCATTCGCAAACACAAGATTTCGTTATGTCTATATACCATCGCGCTATATAGGTTCCTACCTATACCTAACCTATTTCATTCTATCTTTGCCGCTCCATCTATCCTTTCCAAATAAAAGCACATCTATTGAAGCTTAAAAATACCTACTATACAGAAGGCAGGACAATATAATTTTTTTTTTTTATAGAACTTGCAATCAGCAGACATTTTATTGCTTCGAAAAACCACAAAAGGTTATAAAAAGTTCCACTACCGAGCTGGCTTTTGTTCGCTTTTATCAAATAACGGTATGTTCACCTGATGTGGATGGCAGCACCGAAGTGTAGTGTAGTTCATCGATATGGGGGCGTTCCTTAGGGGGCATTCCAATGGGACTTGTTGCTTTACACAGTTATCCATAATCCTTGAACGAAAAAAACCAAAGAAGCCCAGTAAAAATGTTGACAAAATAACTGTAGGCGTTGACGAACATGCGCAGTTATCAGCTTCAACATCCCAATACGGTGGCAGATGGTTGCTGGAGATGCTTTCACAAAAGAAAAACAAAAAAAAAAACTCTTAAGCACTCCGATACAGTTACCCGGTTGGGGGATGAAGCTATGCCATGTGTATATGGATCTGAAGCATGGCGACGGACGCGGCAATTTGTCAAAAATTCACATGTAAAGGATTGCTCTCTATTGTTGTCATCGTCTCTCTTCTAGGTGATAGTTGGGCGATAGAGAAAGGGACACAAATAGCTTTAGACGAACAAAATTCCCTGCATACGTTGCGGGTGAATGAAGACGAGTCCTGCATTGGTGTGAACTTTGGCTAAGGATGGTTGGTATACGGCAATGGTTTTTATATACAATCGAATCAAAGAGAATTCATTTGTTGTGCGACAGGTGCGCCATGCACAAGGATAGATGATTCAGTTCCTTGCCAACAATTGTCAGGATAACTTCACGGTCGTGCGTTGTTCTTTTAAGACGATTTAAATAAAAAATGTTATAGTATTTTGTCATTTCAAATAATATATTTGTTTTATTTTAAAATGATGGAAAAGGCAAACTGTTACAAATAAATAACATCGCCTAAAAGTATGCTAAAAGTGGAAATATCTTATTTTAAACAATTTCATGGTGAAAAACAGAAAATAAGTTCATGAGAGTGCCGGGTGATATGAAATATGAATTTGTAAATATATGGTGTTTCGTTTTTAAAATCAAAAGCGACGCATTAAAATGTTCCCTCTACAAATTTAAATAATTAATAAATGTTAATAAAAATTTTACATCAAAATAAAAAAGTATAGATCCGAAATAATTGAAAACCAATCTTTAGGTTTGTAGTCTTTTTAATTCGAAGCCTTATTTATGACTTTTAATGTTTTGTTTTTAAATTTTGTACAACTTCGTCTTAAATTCTGAAAACGATTTGTAAAATATTTAAAAAAAAATTGGAACGGAATTCGATTTTTTGTTCTAATTTCTTAAAACAAAAATTTAAAAAAAATAGTGAATTTTCAGTAACTCTATTCTATTATTCTTTGTAATAATTATTGGCGTGATAATTGGTTAGTGCGTTGGACTATTACACTATAGATGTATGAGCACGAATATTCAAATTTCCGGCGGTTTTTCTAAAATAAATTCTGTAGCAACCTGTGGCGTATTGGGTAGCGGATTACTGCCCCTTGCGAGGAATTGACAAATCCTCCAAGAGTATCTCTTGTCAAGAAAACGTGCTTCTCACGTTAGCCGTTTGGATTCGGCAGAAAATTGTAGGTGCTCTCCTGGTTCTAGCTGTCGCGACCTAATTTATCTATTTATTTGAATTCTGGCGTAAATTCCGAAAGCAGACGTTCGTTTTTTATGATATTCAAATTTTAGTGCCTGCATTGTAAAAGTCGGGAATGAAGTAAGAAACATGGATACTGTTAATACATGTCATTATTGCTTGAAAGTCAAATATTTTCATCGGAAAACCCTAGGTTTTTGATCTGTTAAATTGTTTACAGCAGAGCCTGATGTTAAAGTCTGCAGTTTTAAAATTGAAATTGATTTTTTTGTTTCAAATGATCGTACGTTCCAAGAAAAAATTTAACGAAGTGACTGTATTTCTTGCTGACAGTGTATTCTAGATTTCAAATAATAATGAAGGTAACAAGTAGATGGTGAAGGACACCTCAGTTGACACTTTACAATGACGATGATATCATGATGGCATCAAATTGGATCCAATTGAACTGGAACAAAGATAAGTTATATGTACAAGCAACAATCTCTGGTTGGTTGAACTGAACTTCAATTTACTGTGCTCTGTGGCGTTAAGTAATAAACGTTCAATTAGTGTTTTTCTTTTTTACCTCAGAGCAGATCACTGAGCTGTCAAAAATAAATTCTTTGTTTCTTTTTTACCTCAGACAAATCAGAGCACATAAGTCGTTTTTCGTTTTTCCATCGGAGCTAGCTCGGAGCATGCACTGTATGCTCATAATAAAATTATCAAAACGGTAGGCGAAGCCAACTTCATACAATTTTTATGTAATTTGACAGATTACTAAGCATATGACCGTTCAGTGCTCAAGTGTGTGCTCTGATCATAATCTCATCAAAGCTTTGCTCTGACCAAAAAAGAAAAACGCCAAATATTGAATTAGTATATGCTAAGTATACAGACGATTGTCAGATCTTACAATATTGCCAGTGAAAAAACTGTTCCAAGTGACTTACAATTGTCTGAACACACAATTTTGTCTGACAATATTGTCAAAAAATTGTCAGGTATCTTACAATCATCTGAACACACAATTTTTATCATTGTCAGTCGATTAGGACATTGTCCGATTCATTGGTCATTGTCAGATGTTTTAATTGACAACATCTTACAATTGCTGACAATTTCTTCACTGTTCGAAATGTCAATGAGTTGGTTAAAGAGAGATAAAAAAATAGCTAACAATCAAATTGGAAAGACATCTACCAACCGTGTGAACGGACAATTTTTCATTGTAATAAATATGTCAATTGTCCGCTAATTGTTAGCATTGTTAGACCAGTGACAGTTCTGACAATATTGTAAGATCTGACAATCGTCTGTACTTAGCTTATGTACTGTACACTTTTCCTTAACAATTCATTAGAGGGGGTTATTAGGAGCATACGGGTAGATTTGCGGGAAAATCGGACTGGAGCTTAAGCCACCATCTTGGAATTTTCTTAAGAAAATGACTGTGTATCTACATACATAGCGACTGGGCTACAAAGAATGTTAAATTGTTGATACTCCACGTTTAGCTATTTGTGAACCCGTCCTTAACTGAATACTAGAAAGAAAGAAAGAAAGAAAGAAAGAAAGAAAGAAAGAAAGAAAGACAACAATATGATAATTTGTAGACTAAGTGACAAGCAGAAATTTTAACAACAACCACAATTTCTCGATAAAATTTTGAGTTTTAAAACAAATTTTTCAAAAACTGTTCAGTAATTTTTTTTTTTATTTAAATCAGAAATAGATTTCTTGCTTTAAGAAAAGCTGTAGAATTTTATTAAGTAGGTGCGCCGTTTTTTTTTTTTTTTTGATAGTTATTTTTCTAGTTTAAGTCATTTATTTAGAAAATTGCTCCTCCCACTTCAACGGGGAGACATAGACACCCCCTCTGGTACAATTTTTTTCTTCCTTCTTCTAAAAATTCTTCTTCAAAAATTAAAAAAAATTGCAATAATTTCGCGGTTTTTCAGATTTTTGACAGTAGGCGGTTTGTTTTTACAAGCCCGGGAAAATCGGGTGAAAAAAATGTCTTAAGCGCTTAACAATTTACATGTTAAATGCAACAATTATTCGTCTGCGGGCATTAACTAAACCCAGAGAAATTTGGGGCTTAACGGAATTGTATACTTGTTATCGATAAATTGTATGAAAGCTCCATTTTGTATCTGTGATGGATGGCGCCGCTAATTCTCGTTCTCGTAAAAAACAAATAATTTCTTTGTTTTATTTACAAACAATAACAAAGTATCTACAATCATATTTTGTTTAAAATTGTCTACGTGTACAAAGTTTTGCTGAGCTGGATATACACTCTAGCTAAAACACAGCTATTCAAAAGTAAACCTTATAGCACTTTTTTAAGGCCAATTTCTTGATAATTTTCTAACCCCTTAAACTCGATTTATTTAAATATTAGAACTTCATTGAATTTTTACTCATTTCTTCACCGACTTCTAACACTTAAAACCTGGATATCTCATTTGGAGATGGAACTTATGAAGATAAATTTGTATAGAGGGTATAAAGGGAATAAAAACAAGATTTTGATAGAAAATATCGTTTGACACTTAATTTAGGAACTAAAGTTTTTTTTAGTAAATTTAAAGCTTATATCGTCATGACTTATGATTGTATATTAAAATTCTAGTCAATAAAATGACGAGCTTTACGTTTGGTTTAATTTATTTAGTTATTTTTTAATAAGAACTTAAGAATAGGAATAGACGAGAACGGGTTATTCTGTATTCCAAAATTCTGTAAATCAATTGAAAAATCTGTTTTAACATAATTCTGTATTTCAAAGTTCTATAAATGCAAAATTCTAGAAAATTTTAAATATTGTACCTGGATACACATATTGTAATGTTGTATATATAGTAAATAATTTTTGTTTTAAAATTTATCTTGCTTTTTTAAATATAAAACCGTCGATGCCCAAATTTTCTTTTCGTTTTTTTTAATATCAACAATTTTAACGATACTTGGCAACTTGATAACTTGAAAAAAATATGCAATCAATATCAAAGCGAATTCGGAAGTTTACAACTAAAAATTTGTAACAATCCTGCATTAAATAAAAGTAATTGCATTTTTATTTTTTTTATTCTGATGCTCAAAAACACTTCAGACAAATATAAAAGAATACAAAATTGTAGAAAACTTTACAGATCAACTTTCACCTGTAAAATTTTCTTACAAAAATCAACAAATTTGTAAAATAAATTATTTATAATGTATGTTATTACTTATATTTGAATGCAAGATGAGCACTATTTTGTATTTGTAAATTGTAAAATGGTGAAATAGGCCACTGGGGACTTACCAAAACCAAAGTCATCATATCATTTCCACTTTGTGGTGAGCATACAAAATAAAACTTATCAGCCACGCCCCCACATTGAAATAAAAAGAAAACTCATATAGAAAATTATTCCCCTTTATATAATAAAATTAATAATAACATAGATCATTTCAAGTCATTAATGGGAAAACAAACTAAATTCTATCACCATGATCGCCATTTTTTTGTTTCATAAAAAAATTGTTTCATTCGATGATTCAGATAATTTGACGTTTCCATACAAAACTATCGATAAAAAAATGATAATTAGCACCGGTAATACAGTTTTTATCGAGACTTAAGTTAAGTACCGAAATTATCTGGGGCCAGTTACAGCTTTCATTGAAATTCGTCATTGAAAAATTTAATTTCTTATTTTGAGGCTAAGTTCATATGGACTTAAATTATGTTGTATTTACGTGTAAATCGCATAGTTCCAATGTTGTTTTTTTCCTGAAATTCTTATGTACCAGCAAAAATAAAAACACGCATTATATATGGTATTAGGTAAAGATAAAGCATTTTTCTGAACTTCAAAATCCTGAATTTCCAAATTCTTGAAGTACAGAATTTTAGAATACTGAATTTCGAAATATTAAATTATGGACTTTTCAGAATTTTGGAACATCTACAGAATTTAAGTTTTATAGAATTTTGAAATGCAGAATTTTGAAAACCGAATTTTGATACATACAAAATCATGACCCCAACCCATATTAGATATTTAATCAATCAATTAAATCAATAACCATTATGGCCCTAGGAACTAACTGCCGAAAGAGTCAAATCCCTGCAGTGAACTAACTCCCACCGAAAATTGTATTTGTTCCAGCTCCACCAATTATAAACGCTACTCTCGCTCACTTTATTCAAGATGTTATACTCTTAATTAAAAGATATTATAAATATTAATATGTAGTTACATAATAGTTTTTAACCACAAGAGAAAGTTCGTGTTTAATGTAACTTATAAAATAAAATAAAAAATTATACAGCTCGATTTTAATGTCTATTTAATGTTCCGGTTCTTGCAACTAACAATTTATCTTAGTTTCTGCAACAAAAGAAAATCGAATCCAGATTCAGCTTTTTAAGTTTAAAATGGCTGGATTTATTAAAAAAATACTTTATACCTAACTATTTCATATAAGACATTCAAATACAATTTATCATTACATTCCTCAAATAACAGAAGAAATTTTCTTATGAATTCCACAGAAACCACCCCCATATATATAAACAAGAAATGGAAAATCTCATGGAATACCGCATGTTACCTGCAATCAGTACATTTCCGCAATTCAATCGACCTATGTCAATCTTGTCTCCCTTGGACTTATCCTTACGTTCGTCTTCTATTCCAATTACACCGCCATCGACACCATCACCACCAAGAAAACGAACGAAAATGTTTGAGGAGCAAAACATTTGGCGACCACATACCCTAAGCTACTTTGACGGAACACCTTTCATGGGTCAGCACCGTGCGGAAAATCCAATCAATGTGAATAGGACAACAAGTTCAAGTAGTTCGCCAAAAGCCGACGGTAGGAATGAGTGTGTCTTCAAGGATAAATCACAAACTGCCAGTATCACTGAGGGTGGGGCAGGCGATAGTGAAGTCGATGGCCAATCGATAAATATTTCCGAAGATGAAACAATTATTTTGACTGAAGATGAAAACGACGCGGCATCGGACGCGGACAATGACGAAGAATATGTTGACGTCTTGGGCAATGATGATGAAGAGTATAGTCCTGCACCCACGAAACAACTATTTCTCCCCAATTCAAACGAAGAAAATATAAATCCCCCCAAGGCTCTTACACGAGACAAATTAGTCTATGAGGACGAGGAATTACACAAGAAAGCCATGGATGGTTTCGCTAAGCTCTTTGTGAGGGATTTTAAGAATGACTCGTCCCCATCAGCCCAAACCGAACCTAAACTAAGTGAAGAACTGCCCAGCACCAATGTTTCAGAGTTTACCAAAAGTTCGAAGATGGAAAAGAAAAGATTCAAAATGCGGAAGCAACTTTCGCTGGATGAGGACAATACCAGTCCAGTTTCAGGAACAATCATAAGAAAGCTGCGTGACGACGAAGAACTTGTGGTGCGAAAAGGTGACATAGATCCGGCTTTCAATGTGGTAGAAATAACTGAGGAGGCAAAGGCGATTTTGGCCAGCATAGACAACAAAATTGGAGCATACTTATGTCAGCTTTGTCGAACACTATATGATGATGCCTTCCAGCTGGCCCAGCATCGGTGTCCTCGCATCGTTCACATTGAATACAAGTGTTCCGAATGTGAAAAGGTTTGGAAATTTTATTGCGCTGCAGGGGAGTTGGTATTTTTATTTATTTCTTTATTTTGCTGTTTGATGCAGGTATTCAATTGTCCGGCTAATTTGGCATCACACCGACGGTGGCACAAACCAAAAACCGAAGCAACGGGGAGTGCACATCAGTATAGAAAGCGTGGTTCAGTGGATGGGGAAACTGTCAAGAGAACCGATGGCGACGAGTCAACATCTGAAGGGATATTCAATTGCAATCAGTGTGGGAAATCATTTAGAAGGTAATTTTGAAGTTTTGTTGGTCCGTCATTGGGTTTTTTGTTTTTTTTTGGTAAATATATAGGTACAAAAGAGTATAATATATAATCGCATATCTATATTCTATAAATATCTATGAGTTTTGACACATTGAAGTTCTTTAAAGTATGTAGATAGATAAGAATTGTAATGCTGGAACACAATAAAAGCGATGCAGGGACGCCCATCTTTTGTGAGTCGTGAGACGGGAATCAAGCCAGATCGCACATTAACGAGTTGAATTTCTTCCGATTTAATGCTTTTATTCTTCTATTCATGCATTCTGTTCATAGCGACGCACTGTGGAGCAGCTCCATACAGAGCGATGATAAAAAGGCCACTTGCAAAACTAAAGCAATGGGAAAATAAAGTATTTTCTCTTAAACTAAACGTTAAATTAGATATGATGGGTGTGATTTTTTGTTATTTAAGGATAAGGTTTGTCGGGATAGCAAATTTGGTATTAAAGGTGCTCGAATATAATATTTCAAAAGTGTAAAAAAAAGGTTCTGTATTATTTTGATCGTATCTTTGGTATTAAGATCAATAGAAAGAAGATTTAAGATGTCATATGTAGGTGAAGGTATGTAGAATATGTTTTAGTTATAAAAATTGAAAGAAAGTATTTTTTTGTGTTCGAAAATTCTGAATGAAAAAAAAGATATATTTTTAAGGCTTCGCGCTACGATTCATTCCATATCTTCTATTGGGGCAAAAGTTAAACGGGTCTGAAAATACGGAAAGTTTAAGGAATATTTCCTTAAAAAAAAAATGTGATTGACTTTTGCCCCAAATATTTTTTAAATTTGTTGATGGATGAAACAATTAGAGAGTAGTGTTTTAGATTGCCAGTTAACAATATTTTTGAATAAAAAAAAATACAGCTTTTCAAAATGTATACCAACTTTGTCTGTCGTCGAACATTATAACATATAAGCAATATTATTAAAAGTACATTTTTAAGAACCTGTTAATTAAAATAACTTTATTTAAAATGAAGATTCAGGAATGGGTTTCTGGATTTAAGAAAAGCTATAGGATTAATAACTGAAAAAGAAGCGAAAATTTCGTGTTTTTTTGAATTTTCTACCAATGTTGCATTCGTCGCTCGAGGTCGAAAACTTGGCCAATATCATAAACAACTCAGCCAAAAATCAGAACTACCGGATCTGACGCAAGGTCTCCCTCCTGTGAGACGACAAAGCTACTGGACTATTACAGGTTAACTGGCTGAACACAATGCGACGGAGCCGCAGCCGGAGTAGGAGCTGGAATACCTGTCAAAATATTAAATACACACAAAATCAATGCTACGAGCAGAATGGAACGCAACTGCAGACGGAGCCGCATTGGTTCGCGAACTTTTAACTTTTCACGTGCAGCTCTTTTGACGTTTCAATTTATATGAAGAAAAAAAGAGCCGGAAAAAAATATTGAAGTTTTTAGTGCTTATTTGTGTCGCGAAAAAAACCATTACTTAAAAGAAAAATATTGGAAATAAAAAAAGTGAATAATAAACTCGTGGCTGTTTTTTTTTTTAATATACAAAAAACTGGTACAGCTCATTGTGGGCAGATAAAAAAAGACGTACGACATTTTTTGAAAGCAGTTGCAGCTGCGGCTCCGATTCCAGTTGCAGCAGGGCATTGTGTTCAGCCAGTAAGCCGTAAATGAAGAGATGAGAATTTAGTAATGGAATTGCAGTTCATGTTTTTGAAATATTTAAGGTTAAAAATAGAACAAACGTTTTTTCCGTATTTTTCACAAAATTTCGAAGTTGTTATGAAAAATAATACTACCTATGCGAAAAACATCTCCCATAATGCACAAATCAATATTTCTTACACTAAATTGCCAAACTATTTATAATCCAGCTGATATTTTGACACAAATATTGGAAAACGAAAATCTTATTAATTATTCTTCGAATCAAACAATCACGACCACAGAGACTCCTATCGGGTCCAGATTTAATCTTTTTTCTTTGTTAGCCCGAAACCCACATGTATGGTCGTAATTATGAGCAGGATTAAAGCCCTTCCACACTTTCCACTGAGTATTAATACAAAGTGGAAAAAAATTCCATGCTACTACCAAATTTGTAAGAGAGAAATTTTTTTTAATTTTTTGACCACACACAACAGTTTAATTTAACCTCAATAAAAATGTGATGAAATGTGTGACAGAATTAGAACCATTTCTAAAAATTCTCATGTATTAACACATGTCAAATCGTGTAGGCTGGGAATATCATATTTTGTTTCCACACTTTTATACATGACTAGTATATTTACCCGAACAGTTGGCTTCGCTAACTGTCACACGATGTATGTGCAAGACAATGTATTTGCAAGACAATGTATTTGCAACACAATGTATTTGCAACACAATGTATTTGCAACACAATGTTTGTTATAACGCGATGTATTTGCAACACAATGTTTCAATACAATGTATGTTGCAACAGAAAGTATTTTGCAACACAATGTATTTTGCAACACAATGTATTTTGGAACACAATATATTTTGCAACACAATGTACCTATTTGCAACTCAATGTATTTTGCAACACAATGTACTTGCAACATGTATCTCTGTATCTCTTGGTTCAGTATTGACCTACTTTTCTACCTCAAGCCTGATAATTCACCTTAATTTTAGGAAATTAACCTTGAAAATCTGACCATTGTTACTCCATCTAGGCTACCTTTTATTCCAATAACTCACTTAGTTTCACCTTAGTTGATAAAAATCGATTGCGGGTCCCCTGCAGCGCTCACGCAACTCCGTTGCTCCGCTTTGGGTATGTTCAGTCGCCAGGCAGGCGCCCAAGTCAACAGTTTTCTCGGAGAAAGGTACCTTTGGGTGAACCGTATGAATTGTTTTGCTAACTTAATATAGGTTCACTGTTTAGCCGGATAGGTACATACTTAATTAAAATTTAAAAAACTTGACCTTGAAAATCTGACCATTATAACTGAAGTTATACTTGCCACGTCAATCACTTGACTTCACTTTGCATGATTCTAAATTATTGCTTAGTCGATTTGATGGTTAGGTAGGTAGATAGTAGATACCTAACAAATATAATTATACCTAGGTACCTACTTTAACACACTGTCGTTTAAGAATACCTATAAGATTAGAAGATAATTATGAATTTATATTATTGCAAATAAACAATACAAATATATCACAAACTTTTGTATGTAACTATGTATATGCGTTAACTGACATTATACCTACCTAGATACCTCTCTTAATTTTAAGACCTTAATCTTAAAAATCCTATCATTAGAAAAGAAACCAAATCAACCCTTTTCTATTAATTCACATACCTACATTATGTGCTTACATAGACACATACATATAGATGTAGGTATGTACATAATATGTATTTTAATATCCATGTCAGCGAAATCGATTTTTTTAAATCAACGTCGAAATCATTCACCTTTTTTAAATACCTACATTTTCATATGATTTCAATTATTATTTTATTATTATAATAACTCAAAATAAGTAAGCCTACCATTTAACCTTTATTTTAAGATTAATTTAAGACCTTAATCTTACAGATCCGATAAGTAGAACAAAAGATATAAGCCAACTAAAAAATATACTCTACCCACATCATAAATTTCCTTAAAAGGTTCCAGTACACGTGCATGAACATTTTAAGGCATCAACCTTAACGATCCGATCATAAGAACAAAAGTTATCAGCCAACCAAACCAACCATGAGGGGACTTTTAGTATTGTTGTGCATGAAAAAAAATACCTACAACCAACGTGCTGCCTGCATAATATAATAATAATAATATATACCTACATGTATAGGAAATTATGATTTTTTGTTGCACACACTCGACCATCTTTAGAATAGCCATCTCCTTCCCACCAGTATATTGATATAGGAAAGTTTTTTTTTTTTTTTTATTGTATTCCTCTTTGTTTTTACGTTTGCCTCGATGAAATTTTTTCCCGAAAATATTATTTCATGTTTTTAGTATGAAATTTTGAAAGGTTTTGAAAATTTTTTTGTTGCTCTAACTCGACTGTCATTGTGGCTTTAATTTAAAGTTTGAATTTTAAAAATCGGACAATTGGTTGCGAAGATATAAGCATTTGAATGAATGGAAAAGGGGTGTTTTTGAAATTTAACAAAAATTGGACAATTCTCCACTGAGACACGATGGTTGGCAATGAATAATAACCCCATTTTTTTGGTGTTTTGCGAGATTTTTCAAACTATTTCTTTTTAAACTATTGTGAAGGTCGTGTGGGGTGTACAATTATGAATGATGTATCAAATTAATTGTGTATTTTCGTAGATGCGATTAAAAGAAAAACTAATCGTATGGGTGCAATAACTAATGAGTTATGAGGTGATTAATAAAACAACAGAAAACATGTCAAAATGTGTGTTAAAAAAATTTTGAAAAATCTAAAATTTTTATAATAAATGTAAATCAATTATATGTATGAGGTGTATGATTTTGAGATTTTTTAAAGAAACGGTTATTTTTTAAAAATTAAAAAAGTAGTAAAAATTGTATTGAAAAAATGTAAATTTTTGAATGATAAAAAATGATGTTGAAAAAAAAAAAATCAAAATTTTGTAAAACATGGATAATTTTTTTTTGAAAAACCTTTCCAATGGTATTTTATTTATTTAAATCGGACTACCCCCTGATTTATTGGAATTATGTAATTTTTGAAGTTTGAAGTATAAAAAATTTTGTATCTCGCTTTGTAGATTTTATAGAATTTATTTTTAAATGAATAAAGTTCTGGAAATTTAATAATCCATTTAATAAAAAATAAATGAATATTGTAGGACTTACCATTTGGAAGTTAGTTTTTGAACCTTTGACCAATTTTACCTTATTTTACCCTATTTATAATGGGAATTTTAAAAAATCCCTTCTTAGTGCTCACTTACATAAAATTTGTAATATAAAAAAAATAATAAAATATTTTAAAAACGTATAGTATAAGCTGTGCGTTGATAGCCTAAAAATGAATGAATAAGTGATGCAGTGAGCGATTCTTTCTTTTATATAGTTAATTTGTTTCACACTTTTTTGACATGTATTAATACTCAGTGGGATAGTGTGGAAGGGCTTTTAGCCACTTTAAAGTGGCTGCTGACAGATCGTTTGACATTTGAAAACACGTTTGCTACTATTTGTTTCATTAACTAGATTTAACTATGTATAACGTAGCAAATGTAACAAATGAAGTTTATTCTAAATAGTGACAGTTCGGCCAACCCTGATTAGAGTCAATTTAATAAAGCACCAAATATAAATATGTATTGTTGGAATATGACTTCAATCGGTGAAGTCGTTCAGAAGTTATACGGTAAAATTGATTAGACATTTATTTTTAGTTTTAAAATAAACAAAGATTAAAACTAAAATTAATGACCAAATCAATCGATCCACAGTGTAAGATTGTTTTTATTTTGTATTTATCAGTGTTGTCAAATATTTATAACGATTTTAAGAAATGCGAATGATTATTAAATTTTAACCTCTCAATAACTAAAAAAAATATCTTTTTTCTTTACAGACAAGCTTATCTCAAAAAACATCTAGCTTCACATCAAATGTTAGAAGAGTTAAAGGCAATGGATTCGTTTAAGCAAAACAACAATGCATTCCCTCACAATGTTTCCAACTTCACATTCCACCCAGTAAACCACCAAGTTCATCATCAAACATCAGCATCACAAAGTCATTTCTTGCATTCACCTAAAACCTATTCGAATCATCCACCACCAGTTCGATTTCCAAATTTATTCACAAACTTTGATCATCGAAGATTCCATGTTCTTAGCGATCTTTATTTATCTCATCAACTTGATCGTTCTTCAGCATTTCAATATGTTCAAAATCAGAATCTTCGAGGATTGCCTATGACTCCAATGATTCCACCCTTAATGCAAATGCCTGTAAAATGACAGGTTTTGAGACCAGTGCCTAGGATAGCACTGATCAATAGTACGACCACCAGCACCACCGCAACAAAATTAACGTGCCACGAACAAAATTTATCACCACCAGTGGGAGGAGTTGCTGCTACAGCAGTGCCTGTGCCATGGACAAATACTTCGGTTGAATTCACCAATTTATGAAGTACTAAAGTTGGATAATGAAGACGTCAGATATTAATTAATTATTGAGAGTCAAAACAAAAAGGTCAAGAAACTTATAATAAATGTTTTAGCATCATTATATTTATTTAATATCAACATCTTGCAAAAATGTACCTTTAGAATTAGATATTTAGGAATAAAATTGTTAACAAATAATATTTTGAAGTTTATGTTATTTTATTGCTGGTAATCTATAAATAGTTGTTGAACAATGGTACATCTTAATAATTCTGTAGTAAATTTTAATTCAAACTAGCCTTGAATTTTGGAACTGTATAGTTAGGTTCAGAAAATATTTGCATAAGTAAAAAAGATAGCATGCAAGCATTTAGAATTTATGATGGGATGGATGGGCTATCTACCCCTGTTAAGTTGGGAAGGTCAATTTTCAAAAACAAAAGAATTTAAAATGAGACAAAAATTTCTGTATCAAAGGGGCAAAGTGACATTTGCTGATGGTTATGCTTAAATTTTCTGTACATATTCGCAATAAAATCTATATTATGGTTTCATTAATTTTTTTGTATTTTTATATTTGACTGTTTTTTGTTGGCTGGATTGAAAAAGACAAATCCATGGTCAACTAGTCAAATCTGATTTAACTAGATTTTGAATTTCAAAGTGGCTACACTGCCAGCAGTCAGTTGTTTTGTTTTAATCAAAATAATGACAATTTAATCGGAGATTTGCCTCTAATGATGTGGTACAGAACATTTTTATGTGATTCCAGAGATTTTTTGTTTGCTCAAATAGCATGGGTTTTTTTTTTTTTTTTTTTTTTTTTTTTTAATTTTTCCAAAACGACCAACGATTTTGACTGAACTTCAAACATGTTATATCTGAGGTAATTGGCAGAATACTGCATTTCACATAATGGAAATAGGATTTTGACGTTTTTTGAGACCTTTTTTTTAAGGTGTGTGTCCATTTGAGAGTAAAAATCAATTTCTCAAGTGGACACAGGCTTGAGAGTTGCTTGCGGAGAATTGACTTCTTTCACTCGACATTTAAACTTTTTCATAGTTACTCGCAAGTAGGATGACCAGACGTCCTCTTTTTGACCTAATAAACCTTTGTCCGGTATCAATTATTGAAAATGCTCTTTTCTAGATTTTTCAATTTTCAAATTTTTTGGTGAAATAAAACAACAGTACTAAATTAATTTTGGTGTGAACACGGTCTTAAAAGTATTTTCAAAACTAAAAGTTGAACTTTGAATTTACTCAAAAAAATTAAAAATATTTCTTGTATTGAATTTTACAACTACATACATATATGTGTAAAGGGCCCTACACACCATCAATGTTACTCGTCAGGTAATATTGAAGTTTTTTCCGTCAGTTAAAATTGATGACAAAAAAGCCTCCACATGATCAATGAACATTGACAATTTTGTTAGGGAATTTGTTAGTGTAGTTCAGTAAATCAAACATTTTGTCAATGAACATTGAAAACATCATAGATACGGTTTGCTTTATGTTTCATACGCGTTAGGCCTTAGGGGTTCGTTTAAACCATAATTCGTACGATGAAAGTCAAGATGGAATATATCAGAGTTCCGAGAATTGTGACTTCTAATTTTAAAACGAATTTGGTCCAAGAGAACAAATGGAGCCATCTAGGAGCTGTTGTAAAAATATTCCATCGGTCACTTTCCGACGTTTTTCAAGAGAAGTCATATTTAAAAGAAGAAGGCGATTGCTATACGTAGGGCCAGTTGATTTGGGTCATTCCAGTTCAAGTGACTTAATACGAAGCGCATATATTTCCTTTGAACATATTCGATGCGATCAATGTGTACAGAGTAATGCGGAAATGTCACAGGCTAAATTCGGTATAATTTTGCTTCTACAATCAAGCATCGGCCAATCAAGTAATCCAAATGTTTCTCAACAAACTTGTCAACTCTTATTGCTTCATTTATCAAAAGAGTTTTTATTTTGTTAAATTCACCCTCGACAGATGCGATCGTTGCGGGTACTCTCCCGAAACTTAATTTGTCCACAAAGGCAGAACTCCACAAAGGTATCGTACCTAATTTAGGAAGATAAATTTAGATTCGAAATTTTTGGTACCAAGTTCAGAGCCTTGTTGTTATTTTGTATGTATATTACATGTACATGTAGTATATTACACTGTTCCCGGTATCAAACCCTTTTAGGAACTGTATTTTTACTCGTCGTATGATTCCAGCAGAAACTCTTCAAATTCGGATTGACACACAATTAATAATGCTACTTTGGCGCGGTATATTATTAGTTGGCCAATTAATCACAGATAAAACGTCCTTCCTAGCTTTGTACACTTTTTACTTTTGATGAATAATATTTTAATAAAGTGTGCCTTAGCGAATCGAACGGAGCAGGTCGGAGTTTCTTTCCGCTATGCACTGCAACTGCTCTATCGTAAATTTCACGGTAAATTCACGTATGACTGCAGTCAAAAAGAACCTTGATCCATCGGTGATAAATTCTTTTGGGTAAGGAGCGCCGAGCATTGACCACTTCATCAACCAGGGGTGGAATCGTGTAAGGTGATTTGCGATAAGTGAGAGTCATAATCAAGCAATTTAGTCTGTGTAAGATGATATCACATTTGATAGCTAAATTTGACGTTTCTGCCTGAGTACGACTAGAGTTACCAGCAGCCTACCAAAATTGTATGAATTTTTCAGAGTTATTTTTTTTTACCGTTCATACAGACAAAAATGAACATTCTTGTGACCAAAAAAGTTTACTACATTCCGGAATATGAAGAAAACATAAGAATTATATCGCAAAGACGTCATTTTCGTTCTATATTTTCGATAGCTCATTACAAACATTTGAAACATTCACTATGGCAACCATATTTTTGACAAATGCCATTGGAAAGTATTCAATTGTATTGAATTGAGTTGAAACACCTTACCCAGACAGAAAATAAATGACAATCACATTCGACCACGGTTGATATGACAATCATTTATCACCTTAGCTGATTCCACACCAGGATCTATTGCTAATCGAAAAATGCGTTTCCGATAGATACTTGGAAATAGCCCAGCAGCGCAACAGACCTCTGGTACAAAATAATATTTTTGCTCAGACTAATGCCTGATCGTCTGAGTTTCGATGATGAAAATGAAAATGATTCTGTTCGAAAAATCAGAAAAATCAAAGGCAAAACTTTATTATTATTTCAAACTGCTTCTTAATAATGACAAGGCGATGTTCTTTCGTGTACGCTCCATTTTTAAAAACCCTAAACTGTCAGCTATTTTTTTTTTGTTGGCAACACCTTGCGTGAATTTTGGCTTATCTTTATTTTTTGTTTATTTTTATTGTTTTCTTTTGTTAAATAACATACAACGTTATAAAGTCTTTTTTGATATTCGTTGCGAGTAGATATATGTAGCTTGAACCAAACCATTTGGCCATTTCACTGCGCAGCTCTCTTTTAATTTCTCTGCAGATACACAAAAACAATACGAAAATCACTGAAGTCTGAAAATCACTGAGTTTTGCTTATAGCTTCGCTCACTTTACTCATTAAATATCTTGCGCACCATTTTTGTTCTCTTAAATCCTCTCTCTGCGAACTTTGATTTTTAGAGGAAACAAGGCAAAGCAATAGAGAAATAGTCGTGCTTTAGGAATAAATTTGACGTTGAACCCGGTTAAGGAGAATGTATTTGAATGATACCGTTTTTTTTTTTTTTATTTTCGAATACCAATTCTATTTTTTTTATTTTTAAAACAAGTTGGTTTAAAATATGAAAATATTAAAATTTTGTGGAAATGAGCTGGGGTGGAATCGTCTAAGATGATATATGTATGATAGTCATATCTACCATAGTCACATGTGATTGTTATTGAGTTTTCAGTCTGGGTAAGGTGATTCAATTCAACTCAATTCAATTGGGCTTTTGCCAAAACTATCTCTTTCTAATTTGACATTTCTATTTGGGGGGAAAACAATGCAAAACAAACAAATAAACTTTCATATACACTATAGTCGACCCTTTGAAAAAGTGTTTGTTTTCCCCCCAACAAGGTTTTTTTTGTTGCTTGTGTCATATTGACGTATGGGAAAACTTCAGAATTGAATTGAATACTTTTCCAATGATATTTATCAAAATCATGGTTATCATAGTGAATTTTTTAAATATTTGTAATGAGCTTTTGAAATTAGAGAACGAAATGACGTCTTTGCGATACAATTCTTGTTTTTTCTTCATCTTTCAGAACTTTTTTGGTCACAATAATGTTTATTTTTGATTGTATGAATGGTTAAAAAATAGAACTCAGAAGAAGTTGTACAAATTATTGTATAGACTGGTGGTAACTCTAGACTTACTGCGGCCGATACGTCATATTTGCTGGAAAATGACAATCACATTTTAGATGTAATAGCTCTTTAGCTATCAAACATGATATCATCTTACACAGACTGAATTGGTTGATTGTGACTCCCACTTATCTAAAATCACCTTACACAATTCCACCCCTGATCAATCATTTAGCGATTGGAAACACAAAATGTAATGTTAAAAAATTTGATATTAAAGCCGTCCTTGAGCTTAGAAAGTTAAATTAAACGAACATTTTTTTATTTGAGAAAACAGGTAAGATACTCCAAGGGCAGACCACGCACAAATTCATGCGATCCATTCTTGCATATTTTTTATAAAACCTACCTCCTCCGGTTGTTATTGTTTCGATCGATAGAATCTCCTTCTCCTATCTCCTTCTTATGTCATTTGTGTACGTTATAATCTAATCCAAAGTCGAATTTCTTCTTCTGGGCGATTCGCAATTTTATTTTGGTCTATAGTCGAGGTCTACAACAAGGACATGGTTCTAGTAGTAGTTTGCAAGTCGAAATTAATACACGTCTAATATGTCGGTTACTGTTGCTATATTTGTCTCTAAAACTTCCAAAAACACCACAACAAAAATTGTGAGTTTTTGAAATTTTTTTAATTGAAACATTAATTAAGTAAACATATTTCTTAATAAAAAAAATTAACATAATAACAAGAAGTGCATTGCATTATCGAGTACAGCAGAAATTTTATACCTACAATGTACAAATTGCATAAACTTAAAAAAAAACACTGCCTTCTTCACAGTTATTTAAAAATAACTTTGACATTGATTGTTCTACTTGTCGTTTATGTTTACAGTCCTACCTGTCAGTAAAGAAAAAAACATGTGTCCGGCGTGGACTATTGGTTTTTGCTGTCAAGAAAAAACCAAATCTACTCCCTCTATTTCTCTACTTCTCTTGATATCAACTTCAAAGGATTCGATTGCTTTGACAGAAATGTCATTGACAATATTGATATAATGACAAATTGCAATAGAAAACAACAAACAGAAATGAATAAAAACAATCGAATGGTCGGCATGGCTTTGGTGTATTATTTTTTTACCCCCAATATCCCTTGAAAACTTTCAATTCCGATTTATGTATGTATATATTTGTTTTTGACATTTTTGAAGACATGAAATATTTAATACGCTGCGTTACTTCATTTTCATGATTGACCACTATTGATCTATTTTTAGTTTTCTTTATTGACATGAAATATTAAATGTATCCACCTACATATGTACATATGTATATGGACAACCATTTGCAGATTTACAACAACTGCAGTTAATTACAAGGGGACGGACATCTTTAATAGAACTGTTTTCCTTTAACGTGTAGTTATGGTTGTGATTCTGACAATATAGTATTGAATTGAATCCTTTATGCTGTGATTTTGGGAGTGGGAGTGCCATAAGCCAACTAAATGTGCAAGTTCCAAACAAGATTTTGTGCGTAAATGTAATTTACCTTACATGCATTTTGTGTTTTAATAATTTATTACATATTTGCCAATTGACAATGTGGTGAAAGGACAATTGTACAGTTAATTATTTCGTTTAGTTGGTAATTAGCCTTTGCAAGGGTTACTTACATACACACATACATATTTTGCTTTTAATATTCAATTAAAATAGTCATATAGCCCCTAAAATGACTGTGGGAACTAACCACTGAGTTTGGGGTGGGTTTTTAATTATTTAATGATTTTCAATTTTGCGCAAAGAGAGATGTTACTTGTATATGAGAAATATTTTTTAATAGGTTCATAGGATATTAACAATTCATGTTTTAAAATATGATAATTGACTGTTTTACTTTAATTTTTGTGTTTATTGTTACTTGAAAGAAAAAATTGAATTACTATTAAAACAATTGAACCATAATTAGAATTTGTTCTGCGAATCTGAAAATGCTTTATGTAAGACCTGATTAGAAAATCCATTAGAAATGTAATTATTATTTGTTCGACCATTAAACTATCTGACTTATATAATTGAGAGGCGTTTTAACCTTCGGATGACACCAGGGGTGCTCCACCACCCCAGGCTATTTTATTTTAACTTTAATTTTGGTTGATCAATCGCCTTTAAACAATTGTATTTCCTTACATAATTTATTTTTTTTTATGAATTTTCTGTTTTCTGTTTTTATTAAAGTCTATGAAGTGTTACGTTTCACTAAATCTTTTTTGTTATCCTTGAAAGTATTTTTTTTTTATTAAATCCTTGCTGGGGTGTTATATCACCCCTGTTGTGGTCTATGTAATTTTAAATATGTTGTGATCGGAAGGTTAAAAATAACTTTATTTTTTTTATCAAATTAAAACTAAAATTGGCTAAATATGTACCCTACGTCATCCACACCAGCAGCTTTGTACGACTTATTTTTAGATATCGTTTCATTTGAATGAATGCTTATAACAGCTCCATATTCCCACTTTCATCTCGGATAGCAGCTATTCTGGCCTTTTTTTTCGAGTTTTTGATCCCACAGGACACCAAGAACATTCATATCGTTTACTCGCGACAATAGTACACCATTAAACAAAAAACTGGTAGAACATTTTTCTCGTTAAACTAATAGTTATATATTTATCAATGTTAAGAATCATAAACTGCAACTCTTATCATGGTTGTGGGTATTTTCATTAATTTTGAAGATTGTCAATCTTGATTGTAACATCGTCGACATAAATGAAGCATTTTAAATACTTCAGTACAGATGGTAAGATATTGATAAATAAAATAAAAAGGACGGGTCCTAAATGGCTACCCTGTGGTATTCCAGAGTTAACCTGAAACTTACTTAATTTCCAACCGTTTAAGAGTACCGAATAATATCTGTCAAATAAAAACGATATGAGTTACGTTACAAAATGTTCGTTAAATTCCATTTTTCTTAATTTAAACAGCAAAACTCGATGTGAGAGTTTGTCAACACACTACTGAAGTTTGTGAAGAGGACACAATCTACTTGTTTTCTATTTTTAAATGAGTAAATAAAATTTTCAACCAATTCCACTAAAAATTTCACAGTAGAGTGGCCTTTGGGAAACCGCAAGTTGAGGTGGAGAAATAAATGATTTAACATAAAACACAGTAATAGCCTCAAAAAGTTTAGAGACGATCGTTATTTTTGCAATATGTCTGTAATTTTTATTTCATCTTTTTTACCTTTTCTATGTAAAGGGATTATGAAAGATAGATGGAAATTAACAACAAAAACATTGAAAAGTTGAAAAGAATGGACAAAGGGAACGAGAGGTGACTAACACAGTTTTTCAATATAATATATAATCAGGGCCTGTTATGCAACTTTCGTTAAGATTAGATATAAACTGTTAAATGTTGTCAGAATTTATATTGAAGTTTATATCAGTCAAGTAAGTAAAAGATTTTAAAATGTCAAAGTTTTGTATTTTTCGTCGAGTTAATCACAGTTCAAGTTCTATTAAAAAAAACACAATAATTTTTAATATTTGCTTCATTTTGAAATAACTCGTATGCGGACCAACATTTAGCTCTGAGTCGACTTTCTTTAAACTTGGTACACTTGACCATTTTTTTAATTTTTTTTAGGTTCAAAAATAACAGTAGCTGCCGTACAATTTTTTTCAGCAAAAAATAAAAATCTTCTTTTTCTCAAAAACATTCCCAGAACTTTAAAAATAAATTCAGTCATTTTTTTTACAAAATGGCTACCATTTTATAAAAAAAAATCCGGAAAATGGTTATATATGCTACCTTTTATAGAACCATTTTTTTAATTTTCGATTTTCTCTAAAACGGTTCAACTGATTTTTAATTTTTAATTTTATTTAAATTTTAAAAGGTATTTCCACCGCGGTGCTATAAAAAAAGTTTAGCTGTACCTATTTACGCACCGCTAAGATCTTTTCGGTCAAGAGATTTGCTTTTTGAGCGGTTTCACAGGACAAGCTATGGTAGCAATGAGCCAGTTTCTAGAGCTATAACTCATTTTAATAAAGTTTGCCAGTATATTGATATAAGCTGTTCAAGAGAATCTTTTAAAGCTAATATCTTAATCTTATTTATTTTTTGATTGTACATATACATATTATATTTTTATAATTATCGCATTTATATTAATTTTAAGTCTTAATCTGTTAGCTGTAAGATGCTTGTAGATGTAAATAAATAAATAAAAATAAAAAAATAATTATTCAGACTTAAAAACACAGCGTGATCGCACATAAGAGCAAGTTCGTGCAACCCAGTCGTGCATTTTATTTCTTTACACTACAGTTTGCACTACCTTACCAATTACAACTATTGGCCTAGTTCAGGTTACACTAGGATAGCCTATCTAAAGTACTGGAGTATCCATGTATGTTTCTGAGGACAAATCAACTGTTGTTGACATTTCTCACACAATAGATGAGTATCCAAGAATTTTTGAGATTTATTTTTTGGCAACAGCTGCTTTGACATCAGCTATGATTTTACAAGGGATTACGACAATACAAAGCTATCCAGATCGCTTTGGATACAAACCTGAACGTGGCCATTTTCAAAACTGAAAGCCATCTACACGCCAGAGTAAGAACTTATTTTCTTTAAAATATATCTAGATTACGTGATAAAAAATGATCCTGATGCAGATCCGTAGATAATTAAACGTGGCCTATATGTCAATGATTGAACTACCATCGAAATTTTGGAAATTTTTTTATGTGAAAGGTTAGGCCAAAATTAAATATTTTTTGACTAGAAATAATCAATTATAATTGAGGCAAGAACTAATAATAAATGTCTCAAAATAAGAAATTAAATTTTTCATTGATAAGTTTCAATATCCGCGTTTTATTATCTACGGGTCTGGGTCGGGGTTATCTTTTAACACGTAATACAAAAATAAATTTGGATCTAGGTTTCTATCGGGGTTTGCTTTATAGAACCAGAATTAAGTTCATACTCTCGCGGGTAGACGGCTCCTCAGTCGGTAGAGAGTACAAACTGCAGTGCGAGGAAAAAAGACAGTATCTTCATGAAAAATAAACAAACATAAGACAAAAAGAGATGAGCATACAACAGTGTTTTCATTAGGATCCGTATCGTTTTATTATATCGGGGTGAACCATATGGGTTATTGACGATAGTAAAACGCGGCTAATGAAAGCTAGAACTGGCACCTAAATGCCAGACAGTCAGTTGAAAGATTGTATTTTTCTTTTTATGAAAGTTATCAGTGTTAATTTGTTACATATGTATAAGAAAATAAAAATAAATAAATTTTGACAGATTCTTTTATTCTTGAATTTGTGTGACCATTGCTTTTTGAACATAAAAATCGAAAAGGAAGAATATTTAGGAACACACTTTTTATCTCAGTCAAAGAAAATAATCCGTTTTATTTGAAATAATAAAAACTTTACCATAAAAAAGCTTTTTTTAAATCCTATTTTGAATTTTTATAGTGAATTTAGTTTGTAGTTTGGACACAAACCCATGAATAAACCATAAAACTAAATACACAAGATGTCACTACTTTGCTTCAAATAAAAATAAATAAAAATTAAAAATAAAAATTTTAAACTACAATAATTCTAGGACATTCTACCTATACCAACCGGTAACCGGTTATATGAAACTCTTAAAAATAAAAATTTCGGCTAATGTTTTTTTTTTCTCATAAATTCTCTACCACAAGCTCTCTGTCATTTTCAGTAGAAAAAAAAATGCAAGCTGCATACATGTGTACCTATACACTTCAACTTAATTATTTTTGCTTCTTTTTGCATTTTTTTTCTAAACTCAATGCCATCCTCCCTTTTTATCCAGTGCATTGCATAAAGAAAAATATATATCTACCTATAAACACTCACATATACAGGGTGTCCCGTAACTCAAAGTCAAGCGGGTAACGGGTGATAGGGTATGTTGTACGTGTTCTGGAAAAAATAAGAAAAAAAATCCATCTCGCTTGGTTAAGTAATAATAGCAATATTTAGAAAAATAGTGAAAATCGATACCCTAGACCACATTTTTAGGTACTGTGGTCACAAATTTTCGAAATTTGACGTGTTTATTTTTTTTACGTAACCCTAAATAACCATGCTATTGATTTCAATCACAAATTTAAAAATAAATGTTGTAAGTTTCGTAAGAAAAATAAAGTTTGACTGAGTCACGTTTCAAAAAAATTTTTTGAGCTAACTTTGACACTTCATATTTTTAAAAAAATGTACTACACTACCTTGGCAAGTTTTTTAAAAAATTGGCGCACTTCATCAAGATTTCAAAATGGTACAACACTTGCTACTTATTCATTCGTAAAAAGTATTTTTCATTTTTTATTTGCAAAAAACACCTTAGTTCACTTCAATCACTTTTACCAGAATAATGCTTTTTTGTACTAAAAATCCATTTTACCAAGGTGTATGTAACATTAACAGAGGCACTATAATCAGACACTGTTTGCCGTAAATAAGAGTGAGACAGATCTACATTACACAATATGGTACGCTACAATCTACGTTCGGTACGCCACGTTCCTTGTTTTACTCGCAACATCTCACAATCGTGTGCTTTTGTTACCCTGGACTCGAATAGTGTTGGGGAAATTATTTTAGTTATTAATTATTATCTAGTAATATAGGTACTAAAAACTTCACAAATTTTCGCCAAAATTTGTCAGCAAATAACAACACTGGGGGCGAATAGTTACGAGGGAGCAAACTTCGTATACACGTTGCAATATGGTACGGGTCACGGGTGGTAGTTGTTTTGATTTAAAATTCGATGAGCGATTCTTTTCGGTATTCCAGGGGATCTTTCAATCGCACTGATCAAGGGCTGGGATCACGTTCAATTCAATTTAATTTAAAACTACTTCGTCGTTATGTCTCCCTTCTGCAGCGCTGCCATCCTTGCGAGTATGATAGGTGTGCATAGATGAACAGCCGGTGGTCATGAGTGACGCCCCACATTTGGGTACCTTTCGATCCACTGGAATACCGAAAAGCATTGCTCTTCGAATTTTAAAACAAAACTACTTCCACCCGTACCATGTGCAACGTGTACAAAGTTTGCTACCTCGTGACTCTACGCTCCCAGAGTCGATATCTGCAGAACAATGTTGGCGAAAAATATGGAAGTTTTTAGTTCCTATTACTAGGTAATAAGTGACACAATTTTTACAACAATAATCGAGTCAAGTGTATCACAAAAGCGCACGATTGTGAGAAGTTGCGAGTAAAACAAGGAACGTAGCGTACCGAACGTAGATTGTAGCGTACCATATTGTGTAATGTAGATCTGTCTCACTCTTATTTACGGCAAACAGTGTCTGATTATAGTGCCTCTGTTAATGTTACATACACCTTGGTAAAATGGATTTTTAGTACAAAAAAGCATTATTCTGGTAAAAGTGATTGAAGTGAACTAAGGTGTTTTTTGCAAATAAAAAATGAAAAATACTTTTTACGAATGAATAAGTAGCAAGTGTTGTACCATTTTAAAATCTTGATGAAGTGCGCCAATTTTTTAAAAAACTTGCGAAGGTAGTGTAGTACATTTTTTTAAAAATATGAAGTGTCAAAGTTAGCTCAAAAAATTTTTTTGAAACGTGACTCAGTCAAACTTTATTTTTCTTACGAAACTTACAACATTTATTTTTAAATTTGTGATTGAAATCAATAGCATGGTTATTTAGGGTTACGTAAAAAAAATAAACACGTCAAATTTCGGAAATTTGTGACCACAGTACCTAAAAATGTGGTCTAGGGTATCGATTTTCACTATTTTTCTAAATATTGCTATTATTACTTAACCAAGCGAGATGGATTTTTTTTCTTATTTTTTCCAGAACACGTACAACATACCCTATCACCCGTTACCCGCTTGACTTTGAGTTACGGGACACCCTGTATAGCCATTTGGAGGCCAAGGTCACAACTACACTTGCATTCTCCCGTTTTTATGTGATGTACTTTGACATGTGGACAGTGCGCTTGGGGAGTTGCATTTGGTATTTGTAATACTGTGCATGTATGTTATTCTTTCAGATATAAAAGCGCATGGTCCGCGCCAAAGGCAAGTTCTGGCAATTACTTTCATATTCCTTGCAACAACCACCTACGCATTCATGTGTGACGTACGAGGGTATGAGAATGAGATCCCTCAAATGGAACCGCTCCCAGTCATTTTTCTCCTGCCAAATATTACTGTGAAATTTAGGTAGGTACCTATACTACCTATGCATGTATGTTTATATAGTTGTTAGAGATGGATAGTACATAGGCTAAATAGGTATGTGGGTAGTAAGTATGTGAACTAAGACTATAACTTGTATTATTAACAGAATTGCAGTAATGTTTTACTAAACTATAAATGTAAATAGGTATGACACAAATGTCTTTGTGGATCTTTTTTCTTATAATTATTCCAACTGAAGTAAAAAGTTATAAATCGTATCTCTTAAAGCTATAGAAGTTAGAAATCACAAGAAATCTCTTTAAACGATAAGCTAGAACGAGCGTTCAGCTTGGATGCAATACTTTGCAAAATATGTATGTATGTACAACATAAAATTCCGTGGATTTTTGTTTTTATTATCTTTCTCTGTAGAATACAATATTTTGTCATTGATTTAATATTACATACTTAGTTAAAGTGTAAGACATCTGAAACGCCCATATACGACCTCCACTAAGTAAGCTATATCTAAGTTTGGTGCAATAAAGTAACACGAAGTCCTAATTAAGTCATCGCCTGCCCCTCGTCGCAGTAACCTGATTCACGGTTCAATATCATATCCACGTTACGGCAGTTCTTGGGAAACCCAGGAAATTTTAATCGACATCAATAATCTCGGTAAGGGACCGAGATAGGGTTCTGAAACTGGCTCTTCCACCGCTGGAGTGGGCTCTATCCCAAGCACGTCTTGTAAGGTTTCGAGGAGGTTCAGACCTCCAAAGAACCGATATAAGGATAAGCGGGACCGCTCTTCGCATTACTTCAGGGGGTTGTAATCATTCACTCTTTCGAGATCACTTGGTTTTGCGGCATTGGTCTTCTTCACTTTTCTTTCTTCTGAGAATATGTTGGACATAGTTGCACATTTCTTTCCAATTGTTCTCACTGCTCAGACTGCTCAGCATATTCTCGGCTATGTTGCCTGGGGTGATGATGCCGAATGTCAATATTCCTCTCCAGTTTGCCTTTCGACTTCCCATCTGCAGCAGTCCCAAGTATGTACTTTACCGCGTCCTTGCTTCTTATGACTTCGGGCCTTATTTGAAAACTAATTTGTGTTTGAATCCTTTTTTTTCGTCAGAAGGACTATCTCAGTTTTTTTCTTTTGCCAAACTTAGACCGTGTTCATCCATCCTAAATAAATAAATAAATTCCACAGATTGGGTCCCAGTATCATCTGCAAAAGTGGCCATCATGACAGTTTTATTGTCCAATGGAATATCCCTATAGCACATCATAACAAATACAATTTTGGTCTTAAAACACTCCCCTGTAGTTCACCGGCTTTAATTTTCTAAAGTTCCAAAACATTCTGTTTGGGGTTTCCATTTTCCGTCTAGAACTGTTTTAGGAGTATTTTGTATTTCTGGTCTTTTCAGGAGTTTATCTGCTTTTCATAAAAAATTTTAGGTCGAATTTTTCAACAATCCACAAAGACCCAGTTTCAAAGCCAAAGTAAATCACTTTTAAGAAATTGTACAAGGCAAAGAGCCAGTTTGACAACCCACCACTTACCAAAATATGCGGCATTTAAGATTCTCATACGAAGCAGCCTTTTGTTTAGTCAGAGTAATGTGAGACTAAGACGTGTCCCTTATTCAGTTAAGTATTTACTAAGAAATTGGGTATTAGTTTTCCAGATGGTCCACTTCAACTGTTCAACTTTGCCTAATATAACAATGCAGACTAACCTGAATAAGAGACACTTAAGTTTTCAACATTGGGCACCTAAATACTGGGTTACACAGACTGTAACACTAGGCTTAAAGTGCCAATATACAAATCTAGAAAAATCTAAATCTGGTGCACTGGAAAACTGGCCTAATGTGAATCATTTTTGAATTCACAAATTCTGTTTTGTTAGTTAATTTTTTGGGCGGTAGAAAACTGATTTATCACCAAGTTGGCGTACATCTCTCTCAACTTGGTCACGCCAGCGAAGATGAGGTCTGCCTCTTTGTCTCGTTCCCTCTGGCTTAGCGTTGAATACCTTACGGGCTGGAGCTTAGATGTTCATTCGCTCTTTGTATATGCCCTAGCCATATTAGCCGTTGAACACGATGTTTTTTAATCAGTGTTACGCTGTACAGATCGTATAGTTCGTGATTGTATCGTCTTCAATACAACAGTGCCCTGTAGACAAATTACTGACCACCTCGAAGTTAAACCTATAAATAGTCACGTTCTAAAAAAGTCTGCGATGGGAATCGACTCTATTGATTGAATTTTGTACGAAGAGTCGTCCTCGAAATTTTTCAAAATGGCGGTTGATGATAAACACGTGTCATCTTTTTTATTTTAGCTTTACAAAGAAGAATTTCTGCCAACTAGTCTATTAAGGAACCTGTGTGTAAATCAATATTGGATTTCTTTATTTAATTATCCACAATGTTGCAAAATCTGTCAATAGAATTAGGTAAATCATGAGAAAAAAAACAGATCCATTTAGGTTATTTATGTAGGTATACAAAAAAAAAATTTAAGAATTACATAGGTATACAAATATTCCCATATAATGCCTTTCATACTTCTGTATACGTATTCAATTCATATGCCTACATTCTACATACTTACATACGCTTCGACAAATAGTCAGATTGCAATTTAAAAAAAAAAATGCATACAAAAATAAGTAAATTTGAAAGAAAAATGAAAAAACTCTTATTGGATTTATTAATAACGATTCTTGCCCGGCAGCTATAGCAAGCACAAGCTAGCAACTATAAAGCACTCACACATCCGTCAAAAACACAATACATTCATCCGCATGTACCTACTTATCTGTCTTTTATACATACCAACCTCTATATAAACATACATATATTTATGAAATAAAAATTCGTTTCTAACGCTGGCATGTGCATTCGACAGCAACGAATAGCAGTAGCAGCAGCAGCTAGTTAGCTTGTATATATGTAGCTTTAACTCTAACTATAGCACCAGCTGTTTGTATCTTCTGGCCTTGAACATGAACTGCATTCGAAAATGAAATGCAAAATTCTGGATACCTACCCACATGGATACGGACGACACACCACCACCGCACACGTCAAGCCAAACAAATCCCGAGGAGGGGAAGTCGCTTGCACTATATAATATATAGAGAGAGTGAGAGAGGTATGTATGTACCTATCACTTTTATATTCTTTATTATAACATGTCACTACCAATGCACTTTTTGGAGCTTTCTGGTATAAGCTTCATTGAGTATCTCGCTATACAAACTTATTGGGGGAGCCTCAGTTTGATAGTGTGCTCTGTAGTTGAGTGCAATTGTGTGCAGCCCAAGAGTGCTGATGCACGTAAAAAGCTTTTCAGCAGGTCTTCCTTATACTGAACCTCCTTCAACCTTCAACCCTCTCTCTATCAATACACTTCTATTCTATACACAGTACCTAGTACCAGATTTTGCTGACGATGATGGTGATGCATTTTAAATGGAGTGAGGAGAGATTCAATAAAACATCAGAAGTTTGTTTTTTTTTTTGTTTTTGTTTTTGTTTTTGTTTTTGCGGGGGTTTGTTCGGGATGATGAAAATGAGGCCACATTGAACAAGCAATTCCATTGGAAGCTGAGCACAATTATATTAAAAAAAAAAAAAAAAACAGGTATCGTTTGAAGTTATGGTAACGAACTATATTTAGGTACTAACATTGAAGCCACAGAAAGATTCTCCATATTATAGTTAAATGAAAGTTCTCGGAATTTAATACCTATTCAATGTTGTTTTTGCCCTATGATGCACAATATAACGTTTAACGAATGAATTTCAAAGTTTACCTTAATGAATTAATAAAAAAAAACATGAAAATTGGTTGTCGCTGATATCTGTTAGGTACAGTATGGAAAAAGAATGTAGATATGCCTAGGACTAAGTAGGTTATCTCTTGTGCGAACTATTAGTCAATTTTTCTTTTTTTATTGAATTATTGAAATGACGTTTCGTCTCGATTACACGATTCTTCAAGGCCATGTTTAAGAACAAAATTATAGGTATATAACTAATAATTGATTATAGGTACATATTTAAGAACTTAAATGAAATACATTTCTTAAGTAAAATTTTATATAAACGAAGGCCTGAAGAAATAATTTTAAGTTAAAAATAATTGACCTATAGCTATAGGTAACCCACCATTAATGAATTTTTAATATTTAAAAATTTTAAAATACGTATTTCAAAAATTATTTGGTAGGCCAATTTTTAGTACTTTTTCTTTTTAGAGTTAAAAATTTAAATTCTAAAAAATTTTCTAACTCTTGAAAAAGATAAATTACTCACTAGAAAAATTTATCGGAAATAGGTTTTTCGAGTATAACTTTACCATTTTGACCATTTTTGAAATCACAATAACTCTTAACTGATGCAAAAAAGAAATAAAATTTTTCTTGTATAGTAAATATAATTATCCGAAGCGAGTTAAAAATATTTGTTTGAAAACTCCGCCAGTAAAAGAAAAGGGGATGAAAAAACGTTATTTTTGACCAATTTTTTTAAATATCTATAATGAAATCTTTCAAATTATAGCTACTACAAAACACATATTAATTTTTTTTATAAAGGGTCAAATAATTTACAAATTACTTAATAAAAATCTATAAAATTTAATCATTAAGCGTTGAATATGAGAAGCCTATATTTTGACACTTGTTTTTTTTTGAGGAAGCAATATCTTTTAACTGATCGCTCGCAGGCCCGGCAGGTACTATGGGTAGTGTGGGTAGTAAAACCCACTCGAGATTTTTCGACAAGTGCAGTGGTCGTAGATGTAGATATTCTCCTAAGAATTTCACTTTTCATTTTGTTTTTATCTATTCAAATAAAATGTTTAGTTCCTTTTTAGGGTTCCGTAGCCAAAGGGTAAAATGGAACCCTATTACTAAGACTCCACTGTCCGTCCATCCAGGCTGTATCTCATGAACCGTTATAGTTAGCCAGTTAGTAATTAGTTAGTTAGTTAGTTAATTACGTTAGTAAAATAAATTGACTTTTGTTAACAAAAAATAAATAAAATAAATAGTAAATCTTTCAAACGGTACCACACAAATGCCATCAAACTAAAAAAAATGGCGGTTCAGCGGGAAATCTTTCGAATTCAAAAATAAAATGAAATCCGGGGACACCATTCAATTATTATTATTTAGTTCGAGACCAAATATTTTGACTTGATATTATCAAAAATTAATCAAGCAACTAATGTACTCAAACTTCTCTGAAAACAACATTTTTATTCAACGATGTATTTTAATAGAAAATAGAAGATTTAATTGGAAAAACAAGGATGGGACATGCCGCGGTATTGACATTTTGCGTATACCTTTTCAAGTCAAAGGGAAAGGGTAGCAAATTTTTAAACACTATGTAATGTTAATTGTAGTGCAAACTTATTTCCACAATTCGTCGCTACAATGCAGAACTAGTCTAAGTCCAAAATTTAAAAATTAGTTTTTTTTTATATCATAAGGAAACTTGTTGTGTTCCGCGCATTTTCTACATATTCTGAATATTCTACGTCCAGGAATTCCTTCAGAATTTAAATAATAGAATATAATCATAATGTCGAAAGTCAGCATTTTACGCAATAAGGTTCTTCTTGAAAAATTTGGAAAATGTGACTTAGATTAGTTCTGCATTGTAGCGATGAATTCAAATCAGAAATTCATAAGAAAATTTTATATTAAGTTACAAATAAAGCCCTGTGCACAAAGAATCACAGTTGGCAGAGAATCACCCATTTCTTAAAATTCTGAGAAAATTCCGATCGGATACTATGATAGGGCTATTGACCTTTGACTATTTGTATTCTGGTATTAAATTTAAAGTTTATTTGCTCATTGAATTTTGGAAAATACATATATTCTTTTTCAACTACCAGGGTGTTTTACGTTCAAATTTAAAAATTTTAAAAAAAATTGAAAAAGGCGAACAATTAATGTTGTCCTTTTCCATCTTCATCTTCATCAACTTCTATTGAGCTAGCCATTTCTGTTTCTCTTTTACAGATGGGTTGTACGTATTAAATCCCTCAAGACAGTGAGAGCAAACTATAATGCTCAGCTGATGCAATTTTTCCATTATTGTTCGGTAGATCAGGAAACTGACAGTGCGGTATCAGCCAAAGCGTCAGGTTTTTATGAATACATGGGGTCTTTTAAATGCATTTTTTATCTGACATTAATGATTGAGATTTTCGACCGAATTGAAATCTTCAACAAAAAAAGGAAAAAAATTGGGAGAAGTAATTGATTTGTTGCAAAAATACGCCTGGAGTCGAGGGATTATTCCCAAGTTTGTACGGTTCGTCCGGTCGCTAATCACAATCCCAGGATCATCTTGCTCAAATTAACGAAGTTTCTCCGTTCTTCGTCGTTAAAAAACTTACCTTAGGTCAACAAAGCTGCAGAATCGGCTCAATAATATTGCTATATTGCATGTTTATCCCAACCACACGGAAAATGTAAATTTGGATGAATTATTAAATAAATTAATTTCAAAAAACACTCCAAACGTAGTGCGGTTTTCGCATTAAAAAACTGGTGTTTAATCAAAAGAATAAATAAAAAACTTAAAATGAAAAAATGTTATGATTTTTGTTTTATTAGTGAATTTAAGCTTTTACATCTTACACAAACTATACTCACTCGGGCTGAAGTTGTTCTGCCGGGCCTGATCGCTCGTACAGCAAAAAATGTAAAGAATTTTTGTATAGAGAATATAATGATGTATCCGTATGTACTTTAAAATATTCAAGTTGCTATTTTGCAACTTTGAAAAAATTAAGTAATTCCTACAGAAAAAAATTACTTACTACTTTTTATGCATGCATAAAGTTTTAACTAAAAAAATTCATCCGAAAAAAGTAAGTGCTGTGGCCCAAAGTAAATACTTAAATTTATGTGCATATCAAAAACAGTAACTACTTTGAAATTCTTTAGCAAAAGCATTTACTATGTTTTATGCATATATCACCCTATGTTTTATGCATACCACCCAATGACAATCACATGTGATTGATTGATGTGACAATCACTTATCACCTTAGCCGAGTTCATAACAGTATTTCGTATGCCAATATAAAGATGATTGCATTTAAAAAGCTTCACTTGGATTTTTTAGGAAGAATGGCTTTTTTTAGTGAACATTTTTCCTGGGCTCTTTATGAAAAGAAGGAAGATACAATCTACAATTTTAGACTGATCCATATTTTGATACTCCCTGCCGAAATTTGTAAACTAAATATAAAAACTCTTTTCTATATACATGTACATATTCTAAACACACAAATAAAAGTTAAAATTACTACAAAATGGGTTTCGCCTATGGTTCGACAGTGTATCCATTGGTTAGATGCTTTTATACCATTCTAAAACTCAAGTGTTGCTTGATGTTTACCGCTTCGTATAGATATTATAATACCTACATGTTTATTCTTTAGATATTAAATAATCTAAGCATTCGATGTAGTCATGCATTATTTTCTATATGAAAACTTAAAACTAACGTTGAATATCGCTGCACTTTAATTTAATTGTATGTATTTTATTTTTACAATTATAACACACTCTTATTATACTTACACTAACTGCAAGAAAAAAAAAAACTTTTCTGCTAACTGCTTATCTTGATGTACGACGACGTTTATTTGAAATTACAAAAAAAAAAATCACATCAGAAAATATTGCTCTCTGGTGCATCCAACAGTTTTGATATAAATATATTAGAGCAATTATGGTAATGACATCATTTGCGCTATTTGATGTGTAGTTCAGTATCTATACTCCAAGACCGCACCTATGTATATAGGTACATATATCTAAAAGCCATATAATTAGGTTTCAATTTACTAAATTTTCCCAGACTGCTTTACCTCTTGGTCTTGCTGCTCGACGTAAATTGAGGAAAATTGATTTTTCCAAAGCTAAACTACATAGTACACCTGGAGGTATATATACGGTATTTTACGGGACTAATAGGAAATTGCTCAGGGGGTTCTTTTCTTTTCTATTGTGACCTTGAACGAAACAGTTTTTTGCAATAACATCAGGGTTGCATTGCAATATGGAAAGCCATGCACATGAATAAAATGGAAAAATACAAAATTTACACCAGGAGTCTGCGTCCGTCACGTCGCGTCGCGACATCGTCGATTGGTGATGGTTAAACGGATAACACAAACAGAAATACAGGATATCTACGAATACCTATATACCTATACCTTTCTACATCAGGTTCTATAATAGTTCGAAAGAACTCCTAACAAGTTATTTAGAATTATACTTAAAGTTGAAGACGACGATGTCTTCTGTGAATGCCGGAGGTGGGAGGGAGGTGAATCTTGAATAGATTTCTATAAACATACTCTTAATCTTGGATGGAGGATTAGCAACACATCAGTACCTACATATACTAGACCTTATAATATGAAGCCAATCTATGCGGGTAAAAAGCTTTCAATTATAAGAAAGCAACTTTCTTGATTATTCAATAATTTAAAATTTCTTTTTAAATTAAATAAATGAACAAAAATAGCAAAACCATTTATTATAATCATCCCATTTTCAGAGCTTTATCCCTTCGGATATGAACCTCATATATAGTCCAATAGTTTACATCATTTATATATTAGCTGGCGGGAATTTTAAGAGGAATTAAAAACAACACCAGAAGGGGTTGAAAAACGAAGGAATCTCTTATCTTCTAAAAGGTCAGAGGTATTCCACCCCATTTTGCTAAGTGTTACCCCATGTCGATTGCGAAACTGCATGTTCGATCATTTGTAACATCAGGAAGGGGTTGGATTAGATAAAGGTCAAAGGTTATTGTGATAGGTACATACCTTTATGCTATTGATGTTGTCCCCAATATAAAGGTTTATACTACTGGCGCGTTTTTGTTTTGTTTTGTTAAGCTCGTAGAGAATTCAACGAGAAAAACAACATTGGGGATTGGTGACGCCATTACAGGAAAAAATACCATCCCTAGCACGAAATGCCATCACTATACAATTTCAGAAATGTTGCAAACATGCAAAATAAAAATTAATTAAGATATGTACACATACATAGGTGAGCCACATTAAAATAAAAAGAAATCACATATAAAGAAGAATATTCCCCACGGCAACTGCAACAAAAAAATCTGAAATATAAACATAAAAATTCAATTCCATAACACTATAATCGGCCATTTTGTAATCAAACAACAGCTGTTTAATTTGACAGCTCAAAAAAAGATTTGACGTTTCCATACAAACTATCGATAATAAACTAAAATGTATCACTGGTGATACAATTTTCATCCAGAATAAGAGTTAAATTATTTATGTTCGCTTATTTTCTGCAACATTGCGAATTTTTATATGTTTACCATTTTTACTTGCGGTATACTTACATAGGTAGGTAGCTGGTAGGTACTATACGGCAAGTTATGCATTCGTTAAAAAAAAAATCAAACTCGAGATTTTGATCAAAAATGACATTACGATGATAGCGGTCGGAAAGATTAGATATCGCAATTCCATTAGTCTGTCTGTCTGTATGTCCTGTCCTTTCAACTGTATAGTCTAAACGGGTGGGTAGATTTTCTTTACTTGATTCATATAGCGTTTTTTGAGCATTCCCCCGACACAGTTTTTTTAAAAAAAATTTTAAAGGACCAAAAATAACAGTAGGTAGCTGGCGTACAATTTTTTTTAGCAAAAAATGAAAATCTTATTTTTCTCAAAAACGTACCCACAACTATTGTTTAAAAATTCAGATTTTTTTCAAAGGCTACCATTGTTATAAAAAAACTAAATTTACGAAATATGGTTGTAAATGGTATCTCGCGTAGAACCATTTTTTGACTTTCGATTTTCTCAAAAACTGTTCTACCGATTTTGATCATTTTTTTTATAAAGAATCTTTTGAAAAGTATTAAAAGTTTTTTATACCAAAATTTCCAAAAAAAATTTATTTGAATTCTTTAAAAAATTGCAAATTTTTTTTTGAGAACTTAAAATTCGAAAATGACAATGGACTTCTTCAGAAAATATCGGCTTATATACAACGTCAAACTGTCTAAGCTGAAGTAATTTATTAGTTTGGCATCAAGTAAAACTTGTTCAAAATTCCAGGTGTTAACATTAGTCAGTGTTCACGCTTATACACAAGAAGCAGTGCATGTAATTCCCCAGAGAACTGACGGAAATTAATTCTATTTTTAGCTTTAAATAAATTGATATCCTGTTATAATAAACTTTGATGAAATCTTTATTTTCATCGCAATGGATTTGTTTCTTTTTATATAAATTCTGTGTAAGTACCTACTTACAATATTATTTAAGGTTTTTTCAAGAAATTACTTTTCCAATTTCTAGTCCTTTTCCAAGTATTGTCTGAACTGAACGCTTATAGTACGGGACGACAACAAATATTTAAAAAAAGATAAAATCTATTTATATTATATTTATAAAACAAAATAGCCCATATTAGATTTTATTTTGTTTAAATTTATTTTGAACTAACTCGTCACGACAGCGCACAGAAATCGTCAATTTGGCGGTTATAAATCATTTTTGTTTTATTTTCAAATCACATAAATTTAATTTTAAGTTAATAAAGAAATATTTGAACGTAAAATATATGACTTTTTTTTATCTAAATACATATGATCAGGGGCCGAATTACGAATATCGAATATCATCGATATTTTGTATGAAATTTCCCTCACAAGTCGTTCAGTCACTGATGCCGTAATTCGGCCCCAGGTTAAGAGAAAAATAAATTCAAACGTAGAAAAAATTATAAATCGATGATGAAGCATTTATTTAAATTACCGATTTTTTTAAAATCATTTTGTAAAGTAATCGTATTCATTCTACATATTTAATTTAATTTTCAAAAGTTTTAATTTTCTGAAAAACAATTTATCTAGTTTTTTGTCTTACGAAATTTTGAGTTTAAAAATGATTTTTGGGAAAGATTAAAAGTTGAAATAACTTGATTTTAATATAAAATATAAAAAATTGGTTCCTGGCTTTAAAAAAAAAACAAAGTTTTGTATTGGAAAAGTTTCCGTTATTTTTTTATAATTCTGTATCAATTTTTAGTAAATTTTTTAAACAATTATCCCTTCCAGATAAAGGGGAGAGAAAAATATCCCTCATTTTTTTTTTTCTTTGAACATAACCTGGAATAATTTCCCAAAGTATTGGTCATTAATTTAGTACCATTATTTTTTTTTAATTTATTTTAAAATTAAAACAACACATATCCGGTTGATGAATGGCGTTTCTGAGTCGGATAAACTTGGTGAGTTTACGTTCGTTGGCCAGCAAGGATTTTCAGTCGTCGATTATTGTTTAGTGAGAGGTAGTTGGAACACAACAATTGCTGATTTTGAAGTGCTGAGTGTCCCATATTCTGACCATATGCTAATAACCGTAGAATTTGGAATAGATTACACAGGCGATGGGCAAACGTTCGATCTAACTTTTCCTCCAAAACTTAAATGAATTGAGAAGAAAGCTGAAGATTACAGAAATAACCTCGAACGAAATCTGTCAATAGAGAACCAAGTTACTTTGGAGGACATTGAAGATGCTATCAAGACAGCTAATCATAGTCCAAGTATTCGGGTAAAATTTCTAAAACAAAAAGAGAAACGGTTTGATATAGAATGCGAAAAAGCTCGTAAAAAATCTTTTGGATGGCTTAAAGCTTTAAGAAAGAATAGCGGAAATTACTTTAAAAGGATGTTCATTGAAGCAAACTGCATGTTTAAAAAAATATGTAAGGAGAAAAAAACTATATACTTTGAAAAAGAAGCCCTCAATCTAACCCATTGCAGAGATACTAAGGAATTTTGGTAGGCAGTAAACTAACTACATGGAAAGAAGCCTAAAATAAGCGTACAAATAACAATGGAAGCATTGCACGATCATTTTAAATCGATTCTGAATCCCGAATCCTTAGCACCTCCCATTCACTACGCTAAACCTGCACATTCAAATGAAATATTAGATTCTGCTATAGGTCTGGAAGAGTTGCGACCTGTTTTGAAAAAGCTTAAAGACGGGAAAGCAGCAGGAACGGATAGAATTCCAACAGAATTTATAGAATATGGAACTGGAACGCTGGTTGATAAATTATCCTCTGTATTTAATAACATTTTGGACACTGTTCACCAGTTACCTGAACAGTTCAAGAAATCTATTATATTTCCTATATATAAGAAAGGTGATATATCAGATCTAGCCAATTATCGCGGAATTTCTTTTCTAAGCGCCTTTTACAAGATCTTCACAACACTTTTGAACGATCGTTGAACAAACTGTATACGCAGTACGAAGTTGTTCGGGGAATTTCAAGCAGGATTCAGAAGTGGTTATTCGACTATCGATAACGTTTTTGTTTTGCAAAGCATAGCGACTAACTTCATTGACCAAAAGAAGAAGCTCTACGTTTTTTTTTGTTGACTTCCAAGCTGCCTTTGATACAGTGGACAGCAGAGCTTTGTTCTTCAAACTCTACAACTTTGGAATGACAGCAAAGTTTGGGAGAGTTCTGGAAAGTTTGTATGATGGCAATCTATTAGCTGTTTGGGATGGTTCAAAAATTTCGGATTTCTTTGAGTCGAACATGGGAGTCAAACAAGGATGTAGTCTGAGTCCATGCCTATTCACGTTATTTATAAACGACCATATAGATTATTTGCCCGGTGGAATTGCAATTTCGAGAATTATGATCAAAGCCATTTTATTTGCCGATGATGTGGTACTATTTGCAAATTCTCCCCAAACTTTACAACTTATGATTAATCGACTCGAAGAGTACTGCCGATTATGGAATTTAAGGGTTAATCTGAGTAAATCGAAAGGGATGATTTTTCGAAAAGGATCTGGTAGAATGGCGAGGAATGAGAAATGGTACTTCAACAGAGAGGCTCTATTAAAGTTGTGAAGTCGTATAAGTATTTGGGAGTAACTATTACAAGCAACCTAAATATGGAAACCCACCTCAAAAATAAGCTAGTTATAGCAAAAAATGCAATGAACACAACATGGAAAAATTGCTTTTCAAGTAAGTTAATAAATCATAATGTAAAATACAAAGTGTTTACTGCAGTGGCTGAATCCGTCATGTTGTATGCAGCTCAAGTATGGGGATGTCAAAAATATGAAACGGTTGAAAAACTATTGAGATACTACATTAAAATAAGTTTCCGCTTACCTCATACCACCCCCAACTACATGATCACACTCGAGACTGGCATTTCGCCTCTCTTCATTAAAACCTTGAAGTATCATGTGGATTACATTTCCAAAGTGCTTGAAATGCCAGATGAAAGGATTCCCAAAATTTTGGCATTAGAAACCATCCGTAAAAAAAATGGTTGGTTTAAAAAGTTGGAAGAACTTGGGAGTCACTGCCGAATCAACTTCAGTTTGCTGGATGAATCTGGAAAATGCAATAAATGTGCCCTTCTTGATCTCGTTGCGAATGTAGACGAGCAATATCGAATTGACTGTATGAATGAGGCTTCGTCTTCGGTACATAGATCGATCTACAGCCACCTTAATCACAATTTGTGTGAAAAAAAACTACTTTCGTACTGATAACAAACAAGGACTTATTTCAGCTATTTTCAGAATGAGAGGGGAGTTGATAAGGCTTCACTATATTCCGCATCGGGATGATCTTCCAATATATTGTAGCTTATGCAACATCAAAGAACGGGAGGACGTCATTCCTTTTTTTTTAATTGGCAAATGTCCTGTTCTACGTGAAATAAGAACAGAGTATTTGAAAAGTAATTACAAATCCAAAGAAGAAGTACTGGCCTTACTCAATTGCGAATTCAACATAAACAATCTCTATACAACTATTATCAAACCGCGATGTCTTATCGAAATCAAATTATAAACGAAGCCTTTTAATTATTAAACAATAATATTATTGTAAATCTTCTTAAAGAATTTAGTATTTATGCTTTTAAACAAACAAGTTATGAATGTATTAATTCCGAAATAATGTCAATCGGGCAGACGGCAAAGCCTAAGCTTAAACGATTTTTGTAAAAAAATATTTTGTACAATTAAAACCTATATCAAATAATAAATCGAATTTATCTTATCTATATTTATCTCTTATAGCTAAATATCTCTTGAGTGAAAATAATATACATAATTAAACTTCTGCTGTTGTTAATTTCAAACCTTTGTCAATTTTAAACAATGTATTTAGCTTTACACTTCTTACCACTTTAATTGTGTGCACTTGAATTGTGTACTTAAACTTTTGAAAACCCATCGTCGCTGAACAATGACCCAAGAGCGATTAACCGGTCTTGCAACTTTTTCATTAAATACATGCTTAATCGAATTTAAAAAAAAATGAAATCACTTCAAGAAAAAATGAAAAATCGCAGATCAGCATTTTAGCTTCAAAATTTTGTAAAAATGTTATTACATATAAAAGCTATGGAAATGTACATAAACGTTGTCGTTATCTTCCTTTTTTATTTGAGGCGGAAAAATTACAATTTCCCCAGGGCGGCAAAATGTACAGGTTCGGCACCGCATATACATATACAGGGTGTCCCGAAATCACCGCCTCAGAAAAAAACAATGAGTTCCTGAGGTCATTTAAAGTCGAAAAACTTGAGAGGTAATTTTCTCGTTTTCGCTTCGTTTTCGACTTATAACGGTTTTTATGATTTTTATTCTTCATTCCTTTGAATGGCTCTAACTTTGCCAAACTACAACCGATTTTTGAAATTTGTTTTATTTAAACAAAGACAGTTAGAAATTTTTATCTGCTATACAACTTTTTTCTGTGTGGATAACGGTTTTCCCGCAATTTATTATCAAACACTTTTTTGTAAGCATTTTAAGGTTGTTTTTTTGATTTCGATATGATTTGTTTCTAAAAAACAAGTTATTAAGTATAATTTTTTGCTTTTTATTATGAAAGTCCAATATGTGTTCTTAAAAATTATTAACATTTTGTACCTAAAAACACATTTAAAATTATAAAAAAAAAAAATAAAGGAAAATCAAGAAAGTATGAATATTTGATGAAAACGAATAAAAAACTACGATGAGCGTTGAGTGTTGAATGTTAGAAAGGATAAAGTATAAGAGTAAGATCGTTTAAAATTTTTCATTCATTTTAATTCATATTCATATTTTCTTGATTTTCCTTTATTTTTTTCTTTTTTTATTTGTTTAATAATTTAAATTGTATTTTCATACCTAAAAAGATTTGATAAAGAAATCAGGGGCCGAATTACGGCATCAGTGACTGAACGACACGTGAGGGAAATTTCATACGAAATATCGAATACATATTATCGATATTTTGTATGAAATTTCCCTCACATGTCGTTCAGTCACTGATGCCGTAATTCGGCCCCTGATTGTTTACATGACATTGATGTCAAAACAATTTAAGAAGTTGTTTAATCAATTTACATACCTACCTACATATTTCTTCTTACAATTGATTTTTAATCAACCTAGGGAGCAGGTTGGTCTCAATATCAACTTTATTTTAAATACTTACGTAAAGTTACAGTCCACCTGCCTCAGCAACACTAAGTTATCAACAGAAATTGTGAGAAAAAAAGCTTTTCCTCTCACTAAACTTAAAAGTATATTTTATAAACTGAACCATCCAAACCGTCTTCAGTTAGTAAACCATAGGTACTACCTATATCTATAAATTGTAGGTATCGGTTTATTTATGATTTACAAACAAAAAATCAACTCTCTCAAAGCACTCTCATTTCACCCACCTACCTAGTGCAAGCTTATAACAGCCTTTTAACATTATTAATAATATTCCTCTCAACAGTAACTGCACTATCATTTTATTTTAAATTAAAATAGATATCATGGATTAAAAACTGCTTCTTCAATAGTTCTTCAATACAACTACAAAATCATTATATTATGTAGTTCCTTCCCTCTGTTATAGAAAATGAAAAAAAAAAAAAAAAAAAAAAAAGCAACAGAAAGCTCTAGAAACTATCTCATCCCCTTTTTCTCTCTCAACATGTATGCGTGAATTTGAAAAATTATTTTAACATAGGTATATAGAAACACACAGTCACGTGTACAGACACAATGTCTCCCCATCCCAATCGACCAGTGTGTACCTAAAGTACATGACTCGTAGAGTGAAAAATCCTTGTAGAAAATTTTCAAGTTCACTGTCAAGGTCGCTTTTAGTCAGCATGCGCTCGCCCCGCAATGCAGAAGCACAAGCAAATAAATATACAAATAGATAGATAGATACACATAAAGAAAGAAAAGAGAAAACAAGAGAAACTGAGTGTATTTTATGTTTTTTTTTTGTTTTTTGTGCATTGTTTTTATTTTTCATTATAGGTATGTATTTATCGCGTCGTGTACTTTTTTAAATCCAGCAAGCAGCACAGCGATAGCAGCGCACTTGTTTTCATTTTCATTGTTTAATCGTTTATGGGGCGGTGTTTTTATATGTAGGTATGCGTTTTTATAGGTATTTGGAGAGTAAAATTTAGGTACCTATTCGTAGGTATCGTTATTAGGAATATTTCGAAATCAATAGTGTATCTCTTTATTATGAATGTATCTACCTATACCTACCTAATTATCAATTTTTTGTTTGTTTTTCGTTTAAGTTAAAATCGTCGAATAAAAATTGTATTTCATCTACTTGATATAAAAACAAACAATGCTTAGTCATGTTTTGTATTAGGTGTTCCCCTTTCATCTTTAAAAAAAAAAAAATTAATAAATAAAGCACGGCAATAATGTATCTCAAACCGTCATTTTTATAAATAGTACAGTATATTACAGATATATGAAATGTTTTTGGGAGAAAATGCACCGACAAAATTTATTAACAATAATTGAATTTCTAAACATGAATTAAAATAAAATAAAAAATAAAATAAAATATAGGTACCTATTTCAGATACAAAACCCACCAAAAAATTCCAATGAAGCCACAAAAGACGGGCTTAATGATCCCGTACATATAGGTAGGTAGTGTCAGTAATACAAATAAATGCTAGGAGTTCTGAAAATATTGTTGTCGTAAAAGTACATATTATGTATGTTGACAGTATTTAAAATCAATCGATTTCCACGCCACACGTTAAAGTGGTTAAAGAGGCCCAATCTAAGACATCCTGTCAAAATTTCATGTAAACAGATCCACAAAGTAGACTTTTATTACTTATTCGACAAAATTTCATGTAAATTGATCCAGGAAATAGACTTTTATTACTTAAGCGAAATGACTGCCGATTTAGAATCAACAGCGGATTTGAAACAACAATACTTTAAACATTCCCAAGCCAGTGATGCCACATAAAAACAAAAGAAGTACATAGACAAAGAATCTGTAAATTTTTCTTACAGCCACAAAATGCATAAAATAAATAAATATGTTGGTATATAGTATATAGTATATGCATACAAAATATTGTTTTTTTTTAGTTCTATTTAGTTTTACATGTGCAAATAAATAATAATAAAGTTAACAAAAAATTAATATATGTAGATACAAAATTTACATATTCATATAAACTTTGTGAGAACATTTTTGACATAATTGTCTTTGGTTGCAAATGAGATACACATAAAAATATGTGCACGACTGGGTCGCACTAACTTGCTCTTATGTGCGATCACACTGTGTTTTTAAAGTTTTAATATTTCAAAAACAATATTTTGTCTTATAAAAGAAATAAATTAGTTATGGGAGCCTATATTGTATATTATAGATATTGAATAAGCTTAAGGTAGTACTATGCGAGTAGGTACCGCGTTGCAAATACGCATGGAACTTACAGTTTAGACTGAAAAATTGTAAAAAAAAATAAGTAATTAAACATAAATTGATTAAACAACCTCTGAAATTGTTTTGACACCAATGCGATGTACATCCGATTACTTAAGAAAATCTCAATTTATCAGAAAAAAAATTGAAAACCGTTGGAGCGGTTTTTTTTTTTTATAGTTTTTTATATATGTATAAAATTTTGAAAAATTAAAAAAAAAAATGGTACTCAATTTTTTAGCCTTTATTATTGTCGTTCCGTTTTCGAATTATGGAATTTTCAAAAAATAGTTTTGAAATTTTTTCTAAAAATCAATAATTAAATTTTTTTGAAAATTTTGGTATGCAATATTATTAGAACTTATTTGAAGCTTTTGTGAAAAAAAAATACGGACTGGAAATTCATAGGATAAATTGAATGAAACACGGACACTTGTTTAGAGTGGGGAAAATATGTAAAATCCCAAATATTAAATGTTCTTTAAAGATAATAATGTTTTTTATAACTTGAACGGATCTAACTTTATACGGACTATATACAAACGGTATACAACAATATAACTATACTGATCCGTATCGATCTATTAAATGGCTCTGACAAAATTGACTATAATTCTTATAAGCGGGAGCTCGTTTCAGCATTTGGGTTCCTGCTCTCACCTATACATTCATAAGTCTTAGTTATAATTATTACTAATACAAACATTATGTTATAGCGTTCGATACAAATACACTTTCAGCTTTTTAAGAACGTAAAATAAAGAGAAACTTAAAATATGAGAAAAAATTGGGCATAACAGTGGATGAATTTTACTAAAAACCATATTCTAAACTTTTTCGGTAACTAATAAATAAATTAAATTGAGTAATTCGCTCAATGATGGACGTATACAATACACTCCGAAAGATGTCGCTTAAAATTCATTTTTTATTTTTATAAATTAAAAATCTTTTGGTTAACATAAAAATTAAGAAATAAATAAATGTATACATATGTATTAATAAATTGCTGTTCTTAATTAATTTATATAAAATTAACACAATTTGGAGACAGAAACAATATGAATAAATTGTTAGATGAATTTTTTGTGGGTTGCAAAAACCCAAAAACTTAATAAAATAATAAAAAAAAAATAAAGAAATAAATACATAAACAAGAAATGCAAACAGGTACAACCTATTGCATTATTTTATAATGTTGCGTAAATTGATATTTACTTTTAAAAATGCAAAAGTTGACGAAAAAATCAGAATTTTAAAAAACAATGTTCCACAAAGTTGCTGCCCTCCTCTCCTCTATTATAAAAACATAAGACGTCGTATGTATAACAATGAACACAACATGAACAATAATATGGGGAAACTATTATGGATTTTTGACGAAAAAAAGTAACTCTAATTAAATATGATTTAAGGACATTTACAAAATAGTCGATAAGGTGCCTCTTAAAATCTGTGAGCTTGAGTTCTAACGATATTTTTTTCAAGGTTAAAGACTTTAAATTTAGACCATATATGTAGGTACCTACATAGGTATTATAATAAGCAAATTTTTTAATGAAACTAGCTACTTAAGGTAGGTATAAGGAAAAAATAATTTTGATTTTATTCAGAAATACATATCTGTTATAGTGCTATAATTATTATTTTATTTACCGTTGCGATGGCGTTTTTTGTGTACTTTTGTGTTTTAATCGTACCTACCTACCTACCTGCAAGTTTGTACATAAAAATAAACTTAATATGTAGATAGGTATATTGGTGGTGTACTGTATAAGAACTCATCATCGCATCTGGTTCTGGTTGTCATATACGTAGGTAGGTATAAACATATGGAATAATTTACACTCTTGTTCTATTCCTAACCACCTTAGAAGGTACAACACGAACACACCTTTCGGGCAGCAGAAGCAGCAGCAGCAGGGAAGGCATATAGGTACAGATGGGCTCGCGAATTGCTATCGTCTTCGTCTTCGTTTTCGCTTTTTTTCCATTTAGAATAAGGCAAAGCGCTACAGTATTTAAAAAAAAAAAAAAAAAAAAAACAGAAAACAACAACAAATATGTTTTCTATACAAAAGCCACTTTATAGTACAGTCCATATCTACCTACAGCTATACCTACATATATACAAACATGTCTCTATATACTACGTACATATGTAGGTATATACAAAGCTAGGGCGTCCAAGCAAAAATATAATAAGGGTAGCAAACTCATTCCTGCAGCTTCAAGTTTCCATCGACAACGTCGCATCCTTCCCTCCTCGCAGAGCTCATTCAGTACATAATAATTATGCATGGGCACAAAAAAAAAAAAAAAAAAATTGCAAATAAAGTTTATTTAATTGTTTTGTGTGCCTGTGCCCTCTCCGCTTTGGCCGGGAGCAAGCAAAAACAGACGACAACCACAACGAAGAAGGCCTCAGCTCGGAGTCAGAATACCTATCTCTAACACGCCATTTGTGCGGCGGCGAAGAGACTCCAGATACCTACATAGGGCAACCATTGCAGTTCGAATTCAACGGTCCACAGAAATAAACGTGCTAAGAACAAAGTACAACACAGTGTTTGTCTAGTCGAGAAAAAGATATTAAACAATAAAAAACTTAATCATCATCCTTATTATTTCATTATTATAATTCAGAGACAATTTTTATATTTTGGATTAAATTGAGTGAATAAAAAATAATTTTTTTTTGTGGAAATTTAATTTAATTACAACGAGCGAGAGTGTACCTTTTCTAAAGTTGAATTACAAACACATACAAAAAATTATACTTTTACTTAATAATGTTGTTGTTGTTTCCAATACAATTGTAATAAATTGTTGCCCATGTAAATGTGACTTGCAATTATAGAATGCAAACAAACAAATAACAAAAATGAGCGTAACAAAAAAAAAAAAAAATAATAATGACAAACAACAACAAAAACTGACTGGTTGGTTGGTTGCCTGGTTACATAATATCCTTGAACTTGAAGTGGTACAGTTGATGCAGTCGCAGCAGTATTGTTGTTGGTTGATGGTTGGTTTGAATAGTTGGCCTTCTACAACTAGCAATATGATTTTTTTTCTCACCGTAATTGCTGAATTAAATTTAGTGCTTCCAAAATGTTCTAATATTTTTTGCAAAATTATATATAATATGTGCAAAAAATTTAAAAATTAAACTAAACTGCTGTGGAAAAAAAAGTGACCTCACCATTCTGGTGTAAATAATTTCAGAACAATTTTTCTCTTGTCATTTCTTATATCGGTGCGCAATTAACAATAAAATAGTGTTTTTTTTTATATTTTTGTACTTGCTGTTCTTAATTAAATAAAACCAGTTTATATACTTTCTCAATGATGGACGGATAATAATAATTCGAAAATTGAGGTAATTTTTTTTATTCGTATAATTATTGTAAATATGTACATAAAATTTTTCATTGTGTACAAAATTGTATAAATGTTGGGAGGTAGGTAGGTACATATATCTGATTCTGAAGTTTGTTTTGTATATTTTAAAAATCTTCTTTGTGTAGATAAAAAGTATATAAATACGATATTACGTAATCACAAAAATAAATAAGCTGCAATTCAAAGAACCAGATGTTTTTGCTTTTATATACCTAAATACACTTATATATACATTTTTTGTTTAACTAAATATTATTATTTTCCTGGAAATAATTTATAAAAAAATTAAATTATTATTACACAATGCTTTCAAAATGTTTACAGTTTTAAAATCAGATCAATGTAAAAAGTATGGGCGTTTTTTTTTTTTAAGAACATGTTTTATTGGTAGAAAATTGTAGAAAACAATAGATTTGGTAAGTTTGCTTTATATGGAATATAAAATTTTCGATTTGATATAGGTAGGTAAAATAAGTTTATTGCTCATAATTTAAAACTTATTTATAAATTGGGTTTTTTCTTATAATTAAAAAAAATAAATAAGCACCCAGAAATTTGTGTGATACCTACCTTAAAATTTGTTCCAGAACAGTTCTAGTAGCCATTTTGGATGACAGCCCCTTAATAGGACGCAGAATTAAATGTGATAATTTTACTCATTACTTACGTAAGTCTTATAGAAGTCATTAACACACTTCAGTTGCATCTAAGCAAGGATTACACAAGTTTTAACTAATCACGTTAGTTGCTTACGTAAGCAACTATTAATACTAAAATTAGTGGTGCGATAACTCATGGAGAATTAAGGCCTAGTGACTTAGACTCTTAGTCATTACTAATGGAATGGCCAACCATTCCATAGTTTTTTTTTTTTTTTTTTGTTAAATTCGAACAGCTAAGATGAGAGGCGTGTTTTCATGACAATTTACTCTTGGAGGATTTTTAATTTCCTTGCAAGAGGGAGTTTAGGTACCTCTGAATAAAATATTTTTCTTTTAACATCACGCCAAGTGATACCTAGTTCTACGAAAGCAACAAATATTCTACTATAACTAACAGCTTTGGTATAAAGTCGATAAATGTTAATGCAAGCTAATAAGAATATGAATTAAATAGAGGAAGGATTAATATATAGGCTCGTTTTTCATACAGTTTTATGTTTAATAACTATGAAAACAAGGAAAGAATGATGAGAAATAAAATGCACGCTTGGGTCTGACAAACTTGCTTTTAAAGTCCAAGGGTTTGAAGTGGCATTGAATATGTAATGTCATGGTTTATAAATAAAATGACAAAATAAAATATAAAGTGTTAAGTAGGTTAAACAAAAAAAATTTTAAAAAATTTATATTTTCTTTTTATTTTTCAGTTTCATTTTTTGCTTCTTTTGAAAAGTATAAAATTATAATAAAAATCGTAAAAGCTCTCTTTATAAATAAACAAAAATCGAATGAATCAAGAAGCGTTGCCACTCAATTAAAATGTCTAAATATTTAATTCACCCAGGCGTATATTTATAAAGAAATGTTTTATTATGGATTTGCACAGTAATATTTAGGTATATTTACATTCCTCTTATTGCACAAGTTTTTTTTAATGGCAAAAAGAATTCCAAAGGATGATGCCTGACCTTCAAAAACTATTGAATTGTAAAGATAATAATAAAAGGAATAATAACGGTGATATTTAGATTAAATTCTTCTCATTTTCTCTCAAATTTAATTTGTAGGGCTTTAATAGGGCTTGTTTCAAAATGTCTGAGTAAAGTTATGATTAGTTACTCGACACATTAATACTGGCACAAAAAATAATATTTTTGCATTTATATAACCTATTCAAGTCGTAAAAAAATAATTGTAAGTTTTCCTCCTGTGGATTTATGAACCCGTGCCAGTATTTTTGTTTCAAGTAACTAATCAGAACTTTACTCAGGCATTGTGAAACAGACCCTTATTCTATTTACAAAAACTGCATCAGTTCATCCAACTGTGAGCAATAACAGTTAATCCGGCTCGAACATTTTGTAACTATACAGTTGAACGGGAGTTTACATACGATCTAATTAGACCCTATCTGGGAAAACTAAAATTACAAAACTTTTTGTTATTAAGAAAACATTTAGGGCTTTTTCAAGGGTAAGCAGTAAAAAAAAAATGTTTTTTCTTAGTTTGTATTTCAAGAAAATAATTATTTTACACATTTTCCTTTAACACTGAACTGTCGCCATCTTAAGTAAGTTTTTTATGTAATATTAAACCTTGAAAATGGCTTATATCAGGAGAAAAGATAAGTTTAAACTGTTTTTTTCTTCATACTTATACCTTATCACTCATAACTCTATTTATAAACTCTTGCAAAAGTAAAGAATCCTCGAAAGCTGTTATTGGCTATCGTCATTTGTTAATTCTTTGTAACAAAATTTACTTCGCTATTGATGACAGCAAGCATTTAGAGAATCTTTGATTTCATTTTGTTGCTGATTTTGTTTTGGGTCAATTTCATTTTGTTGCTGATGATCTGGTATCTGGGTCAGGAGATTCCATCTCCTCCAGTATTCCTTTATTCGTTATCACTTCAACTTGTGTTGTGAAGAATATTTTTGAAAATCGTGGGGGAAGACCTCTCTTAAGATTTTGTTTTCTTATTTCTTTGTCATAAAAGCAGTTCAATACGAAGTGTTCTGAGCAAAGAAAATCAAAGGGCACGGTAGTGCCCAGCCAAATTCTGGCACTACACCCTTTTTACAGGAACAAACTCAGGCGATTTTCGACCCCCCTCTAACTTCAGTACCAATAAAGTCAGGAACTTCAAATTCGGAACATTTGGTAGGCTAGCCAAGCACAAGCACCACATCAAATTTCAACTTCTTAGCATTAGTGGTTCAGACGGTTAAGACGTCAAAAATCGCGAAAACCGTAACTGACTCACTGACTCACTCACTGACAGATCATCAAAATTATGGAGCACTTCCCGACACCGCAGAAACTTGTTATTTCATTAAGTCATTAGATAATAAATTTCTCTCATAATTTGGAGTTACTTCAATAGTAATCTACTTTAAATATTTGACATTAAAACTTTATAAAGTAAGAACTTGGCATACTTTTAGATCTCACTACTTTTCACGGCTGACTTGTTACATAAAGGTTTTTTTTATAGAAGAACTTGACTCTTTTTTTAACATTTAAGTTTTTGTTCTGATAATTTATAACACGACTGAGGGGATTTTCCTTGAGTTCACTGCGTCGGTCGTCCGACTAATTCAGCCCATTGATCTGCACTGCAAAGAAAGAATGATAAGAAATTTCGTCTATTGTATGCTTTTAGTGAAGTTTACAACTTACAACTTTTATTTTCAGAACATTAGCAATACTGTTAGTACACCGAAAAAAATATTGTAAAAACCACCATAAAATTAACATTTTTCGGTTATAAAAGCTAATATGAAAAATATCAATATTGATATTCTGATCATATCATTGTGATACGATCATTTATATCATTATGATATGAAAATTGTCATTATGATATGATCAATAAAATGAAAAAAAAAGGTTTCAATTTAATTTTTTATAGTTTTACATTTTATTTTATTATTTTGTTTTTCCCATAATGGTCGTAAACGCAGCTGATTATTTTTTATTCTGAAAATGTAACAATTTTATTTTATTGGAAAAAAACTTATAATTTACTTACTTGGTTTTTCTGGGATTGAACCTGAAACCTTGCGCTTACGAGCCCAAAACACTTCCACTGGGCCAATTCTCAACAGGGAACGAATGTGTTGAAAATTGATAACTTTATGAATAATGGTTCAATGCCAACCAAATTTTTACATGATAAATTGATATTACAATGTCAAAAATAATTTTTAATTTGAGATTTTTAAAATCAATCTGATCTTAAAAATATTGGTGTGATATTTTATTGTCATGAATACAACATTTTGAATCATTGCAGTAGATTAATATCAAAAATATATTAAAAAAAGAGTGTGCGTACTTATGTACACGCGCTAGAAGTAAAACTTCTTTCACGACAACAGGGCAAGTATTTTTCAAGTAATACCACTCAGAGCACCCGATTTGAAACTCAGAACCGTTGCAAAATCGTGACGCTGAATTTTGTAATTCGTGACGGGAATTTGTATGTCGGTTTGACATGTCACTGACAGCTCCATAGAAAAATTTTGTACCCCCATGCCGCAAAAGAAGTTTTACTTCAACAACACCCAATGAGCGAGAGACACAATAGATTGCAGAATATTTCCATGCAAAACCAATAAACCTACAACTATACATAATTTATGCTTCCTCGCATTAAATCGACCAATGGCCGAAAATCCAACACAACAGAAAAAAATCCTCAGAAATAAAATTCTTCCCACAAAAAACCCTTACTCGAATTCACTAACCATCTTAACGAATATATTAAATGCACGAACCATTGCATTTAACGAAAATATAATATCGTGACGCTGAATTTTGTAATTCGTGACGGGAATTTGTATGTCGGTTTGACATGTCACTGACAGCTCCATAGAAAAATTTTTTACCCCCATGCCGCAAAAGAAGTTTTACTTCAAAAATATTCCGTTTTTTCAATAAACATTTCTGCACATATCAATTTTATATTAAACTGAAGAAAACATAATGTTTCTTATCAATTCAACATTGAAGACATCAAAATTTAGCCTAAAAATTTTAAATTAATATTGATATGTTAGTAGTAAATATTATCGGAACTTAGTTTTGATAATGGAAATCGATATTACAATGTCAAAAACAATCTTATTTATGTAAGTAACATTTTCAATTTCAAATATTATTTTGATATTTTCATTGTATACTGTGTGCTGTTGAAACAATTCTGAGCGCAACATCTCTTGGACCTGATGCCTGATTATTTATTATTTCTAATTTGTATGTCTGCTTCACAGTCCAAAAATTAAAATTAGCTTGTTTTTTTTTATGTTTTTTAAAAGTTAAAAGAGAAAAGTTTGAAAATATAGTTTGGCAGAAGTATTTTGATTATTTAAACAAAGTGTTTATTATTTCAAGTTAATTTTATAGTCCAGTAAATTTGTCGTCTCACAGGAGAGAGACCTTGCATCACATCCAGTAATTCTGATTTGTTTAAGATATTGGCCTAGTCGTTTCATATATATTTTTTATAAGTTTGAGCTAAAAAATTATGCACGACTGGATCGCATAAACTTGTTCTTGTGGTTAACAACTAAAATTTAACTGAAAATTTAATCTTTAACGAACAAATGTTTAAAAAAAATTCAAAAGTACTAAAAAATTAGATTATTTTTTATATTTTTTGTTTAAATAAGACTCTTTTATGTCTTGTTATGAAACATAAATAGGTCCCATAGCATTTTAAGAGCTGGATACTTTTCTCTCGTTTTCTCTCTTCAAAATACTTAAATCTTATAGCTAAATCAATTTTCTTCTTGGAATAGGATTATATAAACTTACAGTCTTATAAGAATCCTTTTGTGAAAATTCAGCTCTAAACAGTTGTTCGTAGTCTTTATAATCCCATAACAAGTCTTATATAAGAGTTTTAGTCTTTTTGTACTTCTATGTAAACCCTTACAGGATCTGAGTTTAATACCTCATGTATCAAGAGTATCTGGGGTTTAAATACCAAAAATATTGCAATAGGAGGCTTATGAGATCATTAATAAATAATAAAATAATTAAAATATGCATTATTTTGAAGACGCGTTGTTGTTTTTCGAGGTAAAAGTTCAAATTAATAGATTCATTTTCAACCGCATATGTTTTTACTTTTTTGGTTCACATATGTGAAAACAATAAATATAAATTATCGCCATTTTAATAATTGACTGACTTACAAAATAAATATTCTCACACAAACCTTTCAGTTTCTTGACATAAGACACACACACACAAATAAAAAAATAGTTTGTTTCTCTCTGAGAAAATGCTAAATAAGAAAGATATATATAATTTTTTAAAGTTTACAAAATATGTACTCTGTTCTCTTTTGAGCGAATCTTATTGGAAGAGACGCATTCTCGTAGCATGACTTAGTTGAGGTGAGAGCGAATCTCATTGGAAGAGACGCATTCTCATAGCAAGACTTGATTGACGTGAGAGCCTCCTATAACTAGGCCATTTAACGCTTTTAACAGTATTATAACAATCTAGTAGTATTCTAAAAGATTACTTTTAGCTCCCTGACTATAGTCTCGTTAAGCTCTTGGAGCATCTTATGAAAAGCAAAATGTTACTTGGGTAAGATCAAAAATTTGAATTTCTCCTTCAGAGAATCAAATACCAAATTCCAAATTTGAAGCGAATCGGTCTACACGTTTAGGCACAAACCAACAGACGGAATGAAGCAACCCACTTTTTTTAACTTCTCCATCATCGTATTGTAAATTTCGAATACAGCCTCAAACATATTTTTTTTTCTACGAAACCAATAATTTCCCTTTAGATCAAGCAAAAATGTTCTTGATCCAGATCCGTATAGTAAAATAAAACGTGGATAATATTGAAAAACCTACTCATTAGGACAGTAAATACACGATACAATTGAAGTATCGATTAATGTTGTAAAAAAGTTGGCCCAATCATTGTTAGTAGCACATACCACAATACACCCAGACCTTTAGATGCACTTGAAGAATTCGAACTAAAACGACGCAATCGTTGCATACAGTGGAAATTCTGTCAAAACATTTGTATGCAAAAAAAAATAACTGTTCATTGCCAAAAAAAAAATGCATATACATATACCAAAAATGTATTTAATTATATTTATAAATTATAATTATAATTAAATAAATTTTTAAAAGTTAAACCAATTTTGGCCAGAAGAAATTGATTATCATCGATCGACAGTGCTCTCCATGAATGGTGAGGCAATGCCATTTCGTTTTCGGAGAAATACCGACCAATGAAGCAATCAGCCCACAATCCACATTAAACAATAACTTTCTGCGGGTGCATTGGCACTGCGGGTGTATTTTCATTGTCTCAAATCCAACAATTTTTCTTGTTGACGTACTCGTTCATTCAAAAATGAGACGATGAAGATGATTTTTTTTGCTGGAATCGGAGTCTATTTCCAATTGCTTTGATATAAAAGTTTCATTATTGGAATGTGTTGTTTGACACTGTAACCTGAAAAGCTGATGTGTTCAGGCGCAAGTTAAAGCTTTAATTGAAAATTACAAATTTAGGTTTTGAGGCAATTGAAATCAAAATCGATAACTATTTTGATGCCAATATATGTATATAAATTTGATGACTCAATTAATATGTTGAACAAAAAATACCATATTGGCCCAACCTTCACATAAAAATGATCTATCATTAAAAAAATAAAAGTTATTTAAAGTGAAACGGGACAAAATTAATTTTTATTTTTGCTAGAAACAGTCGTAAAGCCCGTATGATACTAAATTTTTTTCTCATTTTTAATTCATTGAAAATGAAACTAAAGCAGTATGAAGAATTCATTACTGAAAATTCCCATATGAGTGAGTGTGTACAAATCAAAACCCAAATTATGTGAAAATGTCACAAAAAATGTTAAAATGTCAGAAAAAATATGAAAATGTCAGAAAAAATTTATTAAAAATGTGATTTGATTTACATTTTTCAGCTTCTAGCAGCTTTTTTTGAAAATATATTTAAAAAATTTAATCGGATATAATTTTGTGTTGCCGTTAATATAAATTTATCAAATATTGCATCATTAGAAGAGAAAACAACAAAAGGATTTTTAAATAATGTTGACAATTAATATTATTTTTTTTTTGCCATATAAGTGCCTTTCCTTTCTTAAAAACAACATCTTTCCCTTTTTCTCTTGGCTGACACTTTAATATGATTTAATGAGCTAAACATGAAGAAAAAATGTAGTGTCATACGGGCTTAAGACTTATATTGACATCAAAATAATCCCCATATGATTGCTCTTGTAATGTCTAAAACATAAAATTAAAATTATTAATGAAAGCTAAAAACGCCTTAGCGTCTAAAAAATTTAAATAAAAACAGATAAAATAAAATGAATGCCATGATCTGTCCCGGAAATACCTTTTACAATAAGTTATATGTGGAATACAATTACCAAGCTAAATGGATTCAATAAACGACTTGCATAATAATATGCCAAAATAGAAGAAAATAGATAAACGTCGGAATTGGAATGAGACGCTTGCTGCGTTTTGCAAGGATCAAAGAAAATTCGAAAAAGTTGAAAGTCAGCTAATTTTGGAAAGAAATAGATGAAAATGATAACATAGTGCAAGGAAAATTTTTAGATTGTTTTTGAATTGATCAGGCTTAATACTCATTGGGGCATATGAGGGAATTCCGTTGAAAAATTCCAAATTCAATCCCAAATAATCTCATTTCGAAACGAGGTAATTTCAACCAAATCTGTACGAAATTTGTTTGGAAATTACGTAATAATTTTATGAACACAACCTAGTGGAATGCATTCAAAGTAGAAGCTACTAATTTGGTCTAAAGGTAGAACTATAATAGTCGGATGCCGTCGCACGTAAGTGGTCGTACGAAACGAAACGAATACAAAGAATTCATATGACGAGCCCATAATTGAGGTTTGCTTCGTTTCGACTAATTTTCGTTAACTTTTGCTTTCGGAAGTGAAGAGCGCTCACCGATCGCTCCATGCGTAAGTGAATTGAGAGAATTTTCTTCCAACATCTTCCGACTATTATAGTTCTACCTTAAGCTTGATGTATAAGAAACCGAAAGAGAAAACAACAAAAACAAGCATTTGTGTAGATTTTGGAACTAAGCTGTTATACTCAAAAATTTCCAAATTTTTTTTTACAAAAGAATGTTTTGTGAATAGAAATTCACAATTTCATTAAGAGAATTAATGCCAAAAATCATATTGTGCGCTTCACAGTTTGTAATCGGGGTTAATATGAAAACGTTAGTAATTTTCGTTCCTATACTTCTTCGTCGTGTCGAAGTTTTTTAGAGAATTTCATTCTTGTTCTTCAAAGTTTGACCTACAGTGTGCCTTGAATAGAATATATTTTTTATCTTGATTTTTTAAAACTCGAATATTCGTTCTGAATAAAAATACCAAATTTAATTGAATAATATATAATATAATGACTGAACGAAATTAAATAAACTTACGCATCTCTGTCTCATGCAAGGACCCATATATAGTAAATTATATTTAATACTCTGCATCATTCCTGTCTTTGTGTTAACAGTTTTATGATGGATATTCTTCATGTTTTTCATGCACTTAAATTAAAAACTTGTTTTTTTTTCGTCATAGTCGTCGATCATCTTTGATTTATTTCTTTTATCATAATATTTTGTTTTAAACGGCGACGGCAACTCCTTGTTGAAAAGTGGTTGTTATTAAAATATAATATAAGTAAAATAATGCATTTTTTATTTTAAAATAAAAAGCTGATTTTGAAGGTTTTAATGAACAACAACACTTGAGTGAGCACCACCAAGTTTTTATAGGCTGGAGTTATAGCTATTTCACGACTGCCACGCCGATCATCAGACTCCTTTAAGTGGTGCTTGGTCTTTGTTCAATTTTAATTGAAAAAACTTTCTATGCCCAGGTAGGACTCGAACTCTGACCAAGCTCCCTCCGAGCCATATGCATACGCATTGCGCCACCGAGGTCACTTGATCAAGTCGGTCCAATTTTAAGTTTTCTTGTTTTTGACAATTGCATTTGAAACCAGCATTTTTACCAGCTACACACAGCCTATAAAAACTTGGTGGTAGCTCACTCAAGTGTTGTTGTTCATTCAAACCTTCAATATTAATATGATGGTGCGAAAGCTTGGCAGCCTAACTGCAAGTGTGTTATCACACAAAAACCCCTTAAAGCTGATTTTTCAATCATCATTTAAAGTATCAGAATAAAAAATAAGAAGGTTTTTCAATTTTATATACCTATGTATATTCTATCAATAATTTTTTATAAAATTATACAAATATTGAAAACATATTCATAGTTCATCGATAAGTTTTGATTTTGTATTTGCTAAACTAAACTCCGGTTAAAGTTATTCATAGATAATTTAAACCCATTTTTAAACGATAACTTGGAGTCTAAAAATCAACATAAGATATGTTTAAGCTGTTTTTAACTCAATCAAACGTCAAAAATTAATAAACAAAAAGATAAAAATCTGCACAATAATAATAAAAAAAAAGACAACAATTGCTTTCAATTTCTCAGTCAGTGGTTTTTGTTGACAGATTTAAGGGAAATTAACATTAAATTGTAGTAGAATACCCTTAAACCTGTTTCTAACTAAACAGAGCTACCAAATTCTTTATGCATAGCAGCTGTGTCTAACCTGGGTAGTAGAATTTAGTCTCCTGTTCAGTTAGACTTGGGTTTAAAATATGACTATGAATATTCCCCATGATGTTTTTTATAATTCTACTTAGGTACTTAAAATGGTGCTTCAGGCTTGAACGGACAAGTTTTATCAAGCCCGCCCTTAGCTAGCTGTATCCAGTTTTTATGATAAGGCCGTGTATGAATTGGATTAAAATCCAATTAAATTGTATCCAGTTTAATATTTGACACTATAACCTATACATTAAAAAAAGGTTTTATTTGACAATATCAATTTTGAAACAATCTTGGATTTGTTTTTCAAGCGGGTCAATCATAATTGACTTTGGAATCTTTATATAAATCTTAATTAAAACAAAAAAAAAACATAGATACACATTTTGATCAAGGAAAATGTAAAATCAGTCGTCTGACGATAAAACTACCATAACGCAAAACTCTCAAAATATTACATAAAAAAAAAATTTTAAAACATAAATTTCCCATTTTATATAATAGGTGAAACTACATAAAATCCGATCTTCAAATGTGTTCCTCGTTGCTTTTACTATTTTGTTTTATCAAACTTATATATCGAAATCATGCTAGTTATTATTTCGAACGAAACTTAAATGTTCACTGTGGCGTATGAGTAACTTTTGTTTAAATAATAATTTTAACTAATTAATTTTTTACTCGTAAACCTAAGGTCTTTTAAATTCAATTTGAATTGCACGGCAATAGTTAGAAGGAATACAAGAATAGGAACAAATGTTGAATAGAATGTTGCCTCTAAGTAAGAAGTCGCAAGCATTTTAATTACTGCGCTATTGACACATTTTGTATCAAAATGTACATATTTGGGCTTCAAAGTTATTTTAAAGTTTAGGCATTTTGAGGATGATGTTATAGTTGGTTTTACCAGATCCACAATAAATTTGATCCTCACATTTTTATTAGAGGAAGAACCTTTTTGCTAAAAATATAACATTTAGAGTTCTGTTACAAAATCCTATGTAAAATGTCTAAAATACGCTTAATGCAAGGTTAGAAGTTAATCAAATGGACACAATTTCTTCTGTGCAAAAATAAAATGTTCGTTTTTTTAGCATTTACAGTCAAAGTCGTTGAACTTACTTACAGCATCTTGACTTTGTACAAAGTATCTTATATTATAAGCTTTTGTGACTGAAGCGCTTCGAAAATACTGTAAAATGTATACTTTGAAGAAACCTGAATCATAGGTGGGAATAGAAAGATTAGAGTAAAAACAATAAAACACACTTAAGTATTGCATTCTATTACAACAACAACATATCCGATCACTCCTGAAAAACCTATCAGTGCTGGATATCCTATTTATACAGTTCTACAAAAATAAGAATTTACAAATTTTTTCCTATACTGTAAACTTTACAATATCTGTTTTAATATATTTTTTTCAACATCAATGTTTAAGTTCTTAAACAGGACTGTTTAAGTAAATTTTTCTTTAAATTTATTGCTAAGAAAAAATGTATTTTTATAATTTTACTTTTTAAGAAATGCTTATAACACATAAAAATAAATTTGTTAACCTAAATTGAGATTTGTCGTAATTTTTTTCGGAAATATAATTTTCCTAAGTTATTTCTTTTTGTTTTTTTTTTCTGCAGGTGTAAATCTTCAAAAGACTGCACTTGGTAATATTAGTAACAAGTATAGTGTTGGACTTGTACCACACTAAAACCGTACAAGTACCACACTAAAACTGGGAAATCAGCACGAATCTATGAGAGATCGACACAAAATTTTTGATTTCTTAAAACAAAATCGCATTGAGGGAGTTTAAAGTTTTAATACTTTCCCATCGCTTTGAGACCATCAGCTCATTAGGCAGGGTTCCTCTTAGTTTCCGAACATTGTCTCTTACAAAGTCTACAGCGTGTATTCTAACCACTTCTGTAACTATTTCCATTTGTAGGTCATGGTGTAAAGCGCTATTTTTAAGAAGAACTTTGTTTTGGAATTTTTGGATGATTTCAGCATTTGTTATCTTTTTACAGCCCTACAGTCATAAGTCTATACGGGTTTCAGTACTTGGTTGTGTATAGCATTATTTTGTTATGGATAGATAGGTCAGAGTTTTTATATCCAGTAACCAATATATTTTTCTATATTTCTGGTTTAGTTTTTCTCTTTTCTTTTTGATGTGCTCTCACCACTTTAACATTGAATTTAAATTCATTCCAAGGTACATTATATTAATCTTTTTTTTGTAAAGTTGATATGAGTTGATTGTTTTTTTTCATTTAGCTCAATTAGCCATTGTTGCGTTGTTGCATTTTGCAATCTGTACCCTTCACAAATCATTTATCAGGCACTAATATGGCAGTATCATCTGATCATCTGCAAATGTGGTCATGAAAGCATAGTTCTTCACCGGAATATCCCAAGTATATAAAAAATACCTACAGTGTTGGCCCTAGGACACTTCCTTGTGGTACCCCGACTTCAATTTTATTAATATTCTGAACATTTTTCTGGTAACATAGGATTTCAATATTTCGTAGAACCTTGTCAAAGGTTTGAACAACATCTAGAAATCGGAACATACACACCGCTTCAACTGAATAAGCACAAAAAATTTCTAAGGTACGTTGTCCATTTGTTCTAAACCTGATGCGTTAATGTATCATTTGATGTTGCTTCCTGCTTGCTTATGATATTGACAAAATAAATCAGCAAGAATAATTCAAAAAGTACCGCTATTTTTTCTCGGGCTCTCTTGCAAAGCATTCCATATTCAAAAATGCAGATATTTTTTGCTTCAACTGAATAGACACAAGGTCATTATCTTCATTGTTTATGATCGTTCTCAAGTAATTGGCACATTAAATCAACAGTTGAAGTGTTTTAAGTGAAATTTATGCGTTTAATTGAAATTCTAACGAAGATGGGTAGACCAAAATCCTTAAATAGTGTTGAAAGAGCGTACTATAGCTAACAAAATTGAACGATATTTCAGTGTGATCTATTCCTACTTAAGAAATAAAGATTCGTACCGAAAAAACCTAAAAGAAGGTAAAAAAACGGCAACAACAGCAGTTGATCGAAGAGCAATTCTAAGATGTGCTTCAAATTCAGGTGACTCTGCGGCAAAAATAAGACAAAAAGCTGGTGTTAGTGCAAGCGTTTCTCTAGACTCAATGTGAGTTGAAAAAATGAATGGCATCATATGGTTTTTTCGGATGAGAAGAAGTTTAGTTTTGCGGTACTTTTTGAATTATTCTTGCTGATTTATTTTGTCAACATCAAAAGCAAGCAGTAAGCCAACATCAAATGATACATTAATGCACCAGGTTTGGAAAAAATGGACAACGTACCTTAGAAATTTTTTGTGCTCATTCAGTTGAAGCGGAGTGTACTCGTTTTGTTTTTTTTTTTTTGCCATAATTGATATAATCGATATTGGCCTGTAAGAACTTACTTCTGTTGGTGGCTTACCTTGCTTTTTGGAATAACGATATCTTCTGCAATCTTCCAATGAAGTGGCACATATCGGAGCTAAAAGGCAAGTTTCCATTTCTTTCAAAACCTGAGCAGTAATTAGATCATACCCGGGTGCTTTTTTGTTTGATAAAATTTTGCGTGACGAAGGGAATTTCCAATTCGTCGTTTCTATCAACAAAATGTAAGTTATGTGCCACTACACTTGCTGTGAAGAGCTTAAAAACATTTGAGATATGTATGTTCTGCGAAAAGTTAAGCCTTCTTTATTCTGCGGCCTGTTGCACAACAGCAATAAATTGTTCTACTTCATGATCAATTTATTTTATTTGTTTCCGTAGAGGATCTTAGGTTTATATAACTTTCAATTTTGTTTTCTCTAAAATCGTCCCAGTTTGTTCTTTTATGCACGAGTTTAACACAACTTTTTTTCTCTTATTTCTACTTCACTCAGTGATCTGACGATGTCGTAATTCTTCGACACTTTCGCTACAAAGTTAATAAAATCTGATATTTTATTCGGATCAGATGGCGAGCCAGGGCTATTCCTAGAGCACGTTTTAATCATTGCCTTTATTATAACTTAAATAGTTGGTTGAGCAAGCTCTAAATTGAAGTTATTATCACACTTCACTTCTGTTAAATTAATTCTTCCTTGAAACGAAGAGCAAAGAAAATTAGAAAAATATGTATGTAGAATTACTCGAATCTGGAAAGCTATAAAAACTTGTTTTAAGAAATTTTCAATTTTATTCAAAACATCCATAAATGTTTTCTTACAAGCCTGGAATAGCTTATAGATTTGAATCTGTAAAAAAAAATTCTCTGAGAATACCAGTTAGTCATAATCCAAAATTATCTCTTTTTTATATTTGAAGATTCAGTGAATTGAAGGAGTGGTTTCTGATATTTTAACTTGCATTATCCTAGAGGCAAGTATTTGTTTCTTAAAAAAAAAATCTCAAGGTTTAAATTGAATTTAACATTACTATGAAGTATGAAGGAGAAGTCCAAAAAAATATATTTTTTGCCATATCTGTCTGTCAGTCATGGTCGATTTGTCTGTGCACCTATAAGCGCCTAGGTGTACATCGAGTTAGAACACATGGTAATGGAGCGTGTGTAGACAATTTCCTAAAATTAAAGTTCAAATTTTTCTTTGAGCTCATTCAGAATGGGTAGCTACAATGATTTCTTTTGTTTTCAAATTTTCTCAAACATGTTAAGCATTTTTATTTTTTTTTAACCTATCACATGAATTTATCAGTATTTTCAATTCTATATACTCAATTAAATTGTGTAACATTGTCATTACGTTACATGCCACCAACTCGTGCTAGCTATACAACCTAGTGTAGCACAAACAAAAAAAAAATTCAAGAAAAAAATGGGTACCCTATTACGAAAGCCTTATTCATATCCCACCTACTATAATATACTCTTTATTCTAAAATTTCATTGTATCAAGTTAAAAAATTATAAAACTAATTTCACATTCGTAAGAGTAGATATATTAACAAAGTGTAATTATTGAGAAATAATTAGTTTTTGGTGCATTGTTTTTGTTTTTTTTTTTTTTTTTTTTTTCATTTGTAAATAATATCGCGTTTTGTAACTTGGTATGTATATAGATATAGTTACTAGGATGATATAAACAACTTACACAATTCTCACATCCAAATCACTGTTTTTTTATTTTTTTTTATTTTCTTTTTTTGTGTCTTTGTAGTGGAAATATATTTGAGTCATTCTAGTAGCGTCTTTCCGTCCCACCCATCTCGTTAGGCTTTCTCAGACTGATAGTTTCTTTGTGTATAATGTAATAAAAATAAAAAAAAAAAAAAAAATACAATTCGATTTGAAATAAATTTTCCGACGAAACTGTATAATGCACATCAAAATATCAACAAAAAATAAACATAACCTACATTATCAAAAGGATGTACATAGGTATACCTAATTTAATCTTTAGGGTGGACATTTATTTTTTTTTTTAAATTTGCTCTAATTTTATTTTTTCATTTTTTTTTCAAAATCAAAATAAACAAAAACATCAATAAATTACACCACGACTTGTATTTTTTTCTTGCTCATAAAATCAACAAACAGAATTAAAAAAAAAAAGAAAAAGTTAAGAGGTGAGGTGACGCTAAGAACAAGGAGAGAAAGCTCCTTTAAAAAGCTTTGAAATTGGGATAGGGCAGGCAGGTAGGTACTCTATAAGCTATATTAAAACCTTAAAACGCAGGATAGGACATAGTTTAACAGCAGGTAGGAAGGTAGCTAGGTATATTTAACACAAATGCAAATCAAGCAGATAAGGGTTGGTTTTTGTTCTTTGTTTGATTTTCGTAGGTTTGAGGATGACGTGGGAAGAGTTGGTGAATTTTTAATATTGCGTCGCGTCTACGACGTGCGTGTTCCTTATAAATTTAATAGTTTTATCGATTTCCATTATTTTTTTTTTTTGTGCCTCATTTTAGGGAAAAGTTTGCACTATAAAACTTGACATTTGAAGACTGTCTCCTGTTAAAACTTTTTGCTGCAAGCCTCCCTTAATATATAAGGGGGTGACTATATGTATATTAGCGAACCTATTTCAGCCGCAAACATATGGGTCGCAAAGTCCATTTGTTGCTAACATGTTAGTGTGTGAGTGTGTGTGTGTGTGATCTTATAACGTTGATATGTGTGTGCATTATAGATTGGAAGGTAGGTACATATAGTTTGTGCAACTATTTGAACTTATTTTCTTGGCGTTGTGTGCTTAGAAGAACTGGAGAGAATAGGTATCCTCCATCCCTTTCTGTCAATGTTTACATCTGCGGGTACATAAGAGTGTCCATGATGCAACACACCAATATAACCATAACTCATGCCCCTTTTTCACCAATATATATATAAACCAGCAACCAACACATCTATATTATCCCCTCGTGTACATGTACAACAACACACCAAGTAGGTATGTGCTTAAAGAACTTTTTTGTATGTCATTGGTGTCGACTGGCTGGCTTCCATGTCTCTCGGCATTGAGAAAACTTATACTTTTGATCGCTCGAGCCGAGGACCGTCACTCGCTTGAGAATATAGGCCGACTGTGACTTTCCTAGTGATTGGACTTGTTCATATAAATTCAAGTTCAAGAATATGTACAATTTTTATTCTTTGTGAATTAAAAAAAAAAAGCAAGAAAAAGTAAAAAAGAAACAGAAATGTTTAAAAATTATTTGTTTTCTCTAAATTTTAACTGAAAGTGATAACATTATGTACCTATCTATGAGGTACCTTGAAGATATATGTATCCAACAACATTGTTTAAACAATTTATTTTTGTTATTGTTTATTTATTTTGTTTTTAGCAAATTTGATTGCATATGTTTTGTGCTATATAGTGTGACTTTTTGTGCTTTTTTGATGATGTGCCTTGCAGCCTTGCGTGCTAAAAAAAATTTTGGTGGTTGAAAACAGAAGAAAAAAAAAACAAACAAAATAATTGCGTCGTAGATAAAATAATTTTTTTTTAAATTCAATATTTAATCACAAAAACTTTATATAAACAAAACTTATTCGTGTTTGTGAAAAAAAAATTTGTCAGGATTTTTGAAAAAAAAAAATACCTACAACCTATTTCATAATGTTGGAATTATATTGGGTGAGTTTAATTTTCCTTTGCAAATTTTCAATCAATTGATAACTAGGTATTTTAAATTAAATGTTTATTTAAAACTTAACTATAAATTTAATTAACTTAACGAAAAAAATATTTTTGAAAAGTATTCGTATTGGTATCTAAATAACAATATGTATATTTAAGATTTGCGTCGTAAATATTGTAAAAGCTGATTCATACCTATATCTAAAGAATGAAGAATTTTTACCTACTAAATGGGTAGAGAGAGGTACTACATAAGTATGTACATGTATATCTATAGTAATATTTCTATACAGTTGTGGTCTATATATCTATTTATATGTATATAGGTAGTTTGGGTAATTTTTGTTTTGTATTTTAGAAATTTTTCAAAGTGCAAGTTCTTAAAACTTCAACATACCTACATTATGTTTGGGTGCGGTTGTTGGATTGGGTTTGTTTACTTAGTTTTGTAAAAAAAAAATACCTATTTTTTATTTTATTTGCAATTTAAGTTTGATGCAATTTTCTAATGGGAAGGGATGATATCTATCCCTCAATTAATGGGGATTGGGAAATCGATATAGGTAGTACAATCTACACCCTGTTGGCTTTTTTTTGTGAAAATTTGAATCAATTTCTTCATATACAAATTTATTTAGTAGGTACCCACATAATAAAAATAATATACACTTTCAAATTTTAAATAGATGTATCTAAGTTAAAATCTTGTTAATTAAAATTACATGACTTCTAACTTATAGATACAATTTACATTAATTTTTGTTCTATATATGAATAAATGTGTAAGGTAAGATAACTATAGATACTTTAAAGGTTTTAAAGATGTTTTTCTTTGTAAAGGTTTATTTAATAAAAACGTATTTACATAATTAAAGTTTGAAATTAATGAAAAATACAAAATTGACAATATTTTAAATGAATTTAGATTTAATTCGTGAACATTTTATTTTAAAAACTGAAAATACTAATTAAAAATAATATATTAAAATGCTAATTTAAATATCTTGCTATTCTCTTTTTCAACTTTAATTGTAATACAACAAAATGTAAGCATTTTGTTAATAATGCCCATGTTTAAGACTTGTTTATTTTTCAATTATTGAATAATTTTTTTTAATTTAAACTTTAAAAAGATAGCTATAGTCAATTTTAAAGAAGATTTACCTTTGAAATAATTTTTATTTTACGTGTTGTTTCACAAAAAAAAAATACTAATCTAAAATAAAACAACAAACAAAATATTAATTAAAATGCATAATACATATTAAAACCATATAATCAATTATTTTATGTACGAATTCGCAATTGAAAAATGCCCCAATTTTTGAAAATTTTGACAGGAAGTGCCTACATATTGCTACATATTATACCTAGAGATATAATTATTTAGAATATCTCGTGTCTAAAAATTATTTAAAAGCAATTAATATAATTTTTGTAATATTTCTTGTGTGATCTAATAGATATTTAGATATTTAAAAAAAACTTGAATCGATGAAAATAGTATGCATATACAGGGTGTCACCAAATCACCGCCACAGAAGAAAAAATTTAAAGTTATTAAGAAATAAGAAACAAAAAATAAGCAAATTCAGGAAAATATGAATATTTGAATAAAAACGAATTAAAACGAATAAAAAAAGGTTAAGTGTTAAATGTTAGAAAGAGTAAAGTAAGAGTAGGATCGTTAGAAATCTATGGCTATGTTTGTCTCGAAGAATCTGGCTTCTGCAGCATCTTTGTTTTTCTTTTGAAGTCCTTTAATTTTTGTTTTTCATTTTTTTAATAATTTTAAATGTATTTTAGGTAAAAAAAAGTTTTAAGTATTTCTAAAAACACATGGGCTTTCATAATAAAAAAAATAGCTATAGCTATCGAAGTCAAAAAAACAACCTAAAAATTCTTAAAAAATGTGTTTAGTAATAAATTGCGGGAAAACCGTTATCCACACAGAAAAAAGTTGTGTGGTAGATACAAATTTCTAACTGTTCGTATTTAAATTCAAAAAAACAAATTTCAAAAATCGGTTGTAGTTTGGCAAAGTTAGAACCAGTCAAAGGAAAAAAAGAATAAAAATGATAAAACCCGTTATATGTAAGTCGAAAACGAAGCGAAAACGAGAAAATTACCTCTTAAGTTTTTCGACTTAATTTGACCTCATATGCCAACATATGGTTTTCTTCTGTGGCGGTGATTTCGTGACACCCTGTATATATATAGACGTATATCGACTATAAAAAGACCACGCCCATATAAAGAAAAAAAAATCAAATTCTAAAAGAAAACGAATGTTTTTCAGTAATTTTTTTATCGATTATATATTTTTGGGCACAGTTTATTATCTTAATGAAGCAGAGAGTCATTAAATAAGACTTATTTGCATTATGGACTGTTTTGAAAAAAAAAAAATCTGACTGTCTTCGCCGCAAATAATGAAAACAAATATTTACATTTTTACGAGGTCTGCTTGACTGGTAAAAATTGTAAAACTACGCATCAGCAACCAAAACCACAAGTGTCTTTTAATAAGTGAATTTCCTATACCTACCAATAAATATAGGTATTATTTCTATTTTCATGATCTTTTGTTTAAAAGATTTGTAATGCTTTTGTGTAGGATTTTTCAAATAATCAAATAAAAAATAAAAATATTTTTTAAGATTAATTGAAATTTTGTTAGCATCAATATTTGTTTAAAAAAAGTGTAAAGGTTCCCCCACACCAACGCGAATCTGCCGTGGCGACGACGAAAACAAAAATAACAAGTAACAACGTGTTTTTTTCATTGACAACCACGTGTTGTTATTGTTGTTTTCATCGTCGCCACGAAAGATTTGCGTTGGTGTGGGGGAACCCTAAACACGCTTTCAACGTCGCATATTAGAGGAAATAAATAATTAAGACTTATGGGCAATAAAGAATTCTTATTTTGCTACTGATTTTTTGAATATACAATTTTTGAAAAAATAAATCGATATATGAGTTGAAGACATTTTTCTTTTACTCAAATTTTTACAAATAAAGAGGAATGTTCTGAATTTCAAAGAGAAATCGAATTGAAATTGATTTTTAAATTCAATCAAAATCAAATTCTATGTACCTACTACAATTTGTTTGTTTTCGAAAATTTCGAAATAACTTCGAAGTGTCAAATTACTTCGAATTGTCAAAAATGAAGGTACATCCAATTTTAATTGTTTTTAAAAGTGAAATTACTAAAATATTATAAGTATTTTTTTAAGCGAAGGAATCAAAGCCCTTAAGAAAAATTAGACAAACCATATTGCCAGACAAATCATATCACCCCTGTTCTGAATACCGATCAGTTGTAATAAAATCCTTTCGTTTTCAAACTCTAGAAGGCTCACTTATAAACCCATTATAAAGTAGGTCTTACTTTGGACAGCTGCCCAACTCCAAAATCTTATTTATAAACACGTTCCATCGATTGTCGAACTAAGACATTGCAATTGGTTGTCGAAACCTGTTCTAGAGTGGGAATGTTCAATGCAAAAGGAACTGAAAAGTTATCTTGAAATGTATGAAATGTTCATTGACAGATTACATGGCTGTCAGTGAGTCGCTAAAATGCAGAACTAGTCTAAGTCCAAGATAAGTTTCTTTTTACGTCATAAGGAAACTTGTTGTGTTCTGCGCATTTTCTACATATTCCGCATGTTCCTGCAATCTGCATGCAGTAGTTCCTTCAATTTTAAAAATCACGAAAGTCAGTATTTTACGTAATTAGGTTCTTTTTGAAAAATGTTGTTAGGCTAGTTCTGCATTGTAGAGAAGGTATGAGAACATATTTTAATAACTGTGGGAATGCATTTATAATAAAGGAGATATCCAACTATTTATAAAGTGACTATTTGGACAACTGGCCTAATAAATACTACTGGAGGTGTTTCGATATACAATTCGCTTTCATACTTCCGAAATGAGTGTGCTTTAATTGATTTTGGATCAGATTGGAAATACTTGGGATTTTGAAATTCATTTGAGTTTTTATATCGGGATCGTAATTGACACGTTTCAAATTTGATTCTTACTAATTTCGAAAAACAAAAGGTTTGAATACTGACTAACCTGGAAGTGAAATTCACAACACTTTCTTTGAATCTCTTCAAATTTGTGAATATATTAGATTTGCCTGACAAAGTTTGAATAACTAAATATGAATTGTTCTGATAATTGTTTATTCTTATATGCTTAAATTTTGCATTAAAGAAATACAAAACTAACTGCAACTGCACCAATTTCACAAATAATCATTTACAAAAAATTAACAAAATTAAAGGAATATGAATTATGATTAAAATATGTAATGTAACGAAATGCATAACATAAATTTTTCTATTCGAAATTCCAATTCATAATTAGCATCCATAGGTCGCTGGTTCAAATCCGGCTCGAAGGACCAAAATATTGTCGTAGTTTACCTTGATAATTTTTAATGTTTTATTTCACACTTATTTTACAATAGGTATCAAAAATTTTTAAGAGGAACAATATTTAAAGAAACATGACTTGCTAAAATTACACTTATAATTGACGTTGATGACTTGATATTAGAAAAATGACATTGACATTATAATTGTTGACTGCTTCAATAATTTAATTTTGCAACAAAAAAATCTTTTACAGTCAAAATATTTTCCGAACAATTTTAAGTAAAGATTAGAACATTAGTTCATTATAAAATTCCATCCTTGAAAAATAAAAAATTCGACTGAATCGCATTAACTTGCTCTTATAGTATGGTTACTTCATGATAAGTAGCCATACTTGTCAAACAAGTCAAAAGCACTAAAAAATTATTTTTTTAATTAGAAAACAAAAATTTGAAAAATTATAACAGTACGGAAATAAAACAAAAATAAGAAAATTTTATCAAAAAAAATATCAAAACCCTATTTTCGTTATGTGATTTTTCTGCCAAAGACCTAAAAGTCAGTTTTCTTAAAAATCATTCTCTACCTATAGGTACAAAACTTGAAAAAAAATTTTATGGGAGCTAGCTTACTTGTCTTTGATAAGCTTTAACAAACATTCAAAGAACATAAAATTGCTCTGTACCAAATTTCAAGCAAATGAAGTCTACTTGTTTAGGTTCTAGCTCAAATTACAATGGAACAACCGATCACGATAACATTTATCGCACGATAAAAATGTAATCAAAAATCTGCTCGCGCGATATATTTATATGTATATGCCTTAAAATTAGATTAAAGCGTTTTTTCAACACCACAAATTGACCTTCTGTTGGCCGAAATTTTTGTCCGTTACGCTTTGAGTGAATTAAAATTCAAACGCAACGCTTCAAGTGAGATGTTATACACGGCTAAAAAAGTATATGGATTTGATTGGTGTTTCGCTTAAATAATATTTATTCATTTCCACTTAACGAACGTGCTATGATGTCATATAAAAAAAAAATTCCCTAATTAAGCCAAAAAAAAATATGGTATTATAACACTTCATAAAAATGACATGAGGCCATTTGTCATAACACCTTATTTTGTAATGAAGCCTTATGACGCATGGCCTTATGTCACGGCACCTTTAAATTATAAAATAATTTGAAAGTAAAATTTCAGTTGAATCCCAATTGATTTTAGTCGTTCAAATCCCCTTCCCCAACGACGCACATGATATTATTTTAATTAACGACGTTCATCCATTTGAGAAAACAACACAAACAATACACGTTTGTTTACATTTTTTATCTGCAAAATAAAGGAAATTAGTAATAAGATTCAATTATTGTGTATAATTAATATGTAAAATTAAAATTGTTCAGAGTATTTTTTTTTGTTGATTTTCTCCTATGATTCAATGTCAAATCAAAAAAAAGAAAGAAGAAAACTACGAGAGCTAAATGCTAGGTGCGGTGACTTTGTGTGCCGATAAGAAAAAAATATAAGAATATTGTTTTAAATTCCGTACAAATTTGCAGCTTTAAGCACATTTTTTTTGTCAAATATGATTTATACAATCTTAAAGAAGAAGACGGTATGACGAAATCCACTTTTTGTTGGTCTTTTCCACTATTGTAGTATTATTTTTGTTTATCAAAATGAAGTAAACAAATAATTTTGTTGAAAACTCCACGATATTTTTTTGAAATTTGAATCTTAAATATGAAATATTATACTTGCAGTTCTATAATGTTTTTTCATGAAGAACTGCACATTATATAGTTTGTTTTTGTTTGTTTTGTAAATATTTTTAAAGTAAAGTCTTAACATAATAAGAGCTATATTCATAACATTAAAAAATGCTATATTTGAAATAAAAATGTGAAGTTCATAATGAATTTTGAAAATATAAATGGGATCTCCTGAATGGAAATTTGTATCGAAATCGATAAAGGCGTAAATGAGAAAATCAAAAATAAAAAAAAAGGTCCTATGGGAACTAACGTTGTTTTTGTAAATAAAATAGTATTTAAATTTCGCATCTAAGAAATCACCTTAAAACCTTAAGTTCAAAGTTTAAAAAATATCGTTTGAGTAGTTTCCAGGCTGTAATTTGATTGAGGTACATAATTATAGACATACAGGTAGACAGACATATTTGTTGGACCCACTTTTTTGTGTTCTCTGTCATTTTAAGATCATGTTTGGGTGAAATCTCGAGTTCAATTTATTTTATGGAATGCATAACTCTTTTATTTCTATATGGTAAGTTAAAAATTTAACCTAAAAAATCTGATACACTATGTTAACTATGTACTTTTAATTAAAATTTTCCTAAAATCCTTAAAAATTTTTTTAAGTTGAAAAAAATTTAAACTATGGTCATATATCCATATTCGCTCAAAAGTTATATGATTTTTGAAACGAACAAAGTAATTTTAAACCACAGTCGTACCTCAGCGTCGTTCAGTGATAGCAAGAAGGCTGCAAAAATTAGATTTTCGGAGTAGCTGATTTCGATTATTTAATTCATGATTCTAACAGTGACAGAATCTGGCTGCACTAAAGATTTGGGTCGAAACATAAGTACAAAAAAATTATTAAAAAAATATAAATATCCACCAAAAAATGGAATGTGGAAAAAAATTTGTATATCCGATTTTCTTAGAAAAAAATAAAAAACATTATTTACATAAAAGATCAATTTAGGCAAAGACAAGGATTTAAATTTCTATGCATGTATTCTTTATTTTTGTTTTATGTTTACTGTGGCGTATAAGTACTATTTTTTTAAAAGAAATATATCAACTGAAAAGATAACCTTGTACCATAAGCATTAGAGACCGCGATGAGTTAAAGAGACTAAGCACCAATTAAGGTGTCTGATGATCTTTGGTTGGCTATACCGCGAAGCTTCAAATTCAGCCTAAACTTTATTGTAGTTAATTTAATTTTTTTTGTTGATTAATTCAAAAGTGTTCAGTGTCAATATTAATGTTAACCTCAAAGACTGCACTGAATATATTTACGTTACTCATTCAAAAACCCCTTTAGTATACTGAAGGCTCCGAAAAATATTGAATTTTAAAGGATTTTCATTTTCAATTTTTTAATTTCATGTCATGACCAAGGCTTCTTCCAAATCCAAATAAAATGAATACTTAAATACTAAATAAAACATTCAGCCGTATTTATTATATTTTATTTTCTAATAACGTCTCTTAAAGGTCAATTAGTTAAGTATGCTTAAATATTTAAATTGTCTTTAAATAACATAACTTTAATTATTATCTGTAATCGTTTTTCCATCTGCACTTAACTAATCGACGATTATGTCACGTAAAGTAAGAAACTGAAAATGCACACTGTGCATACATATATGTATTTCTCTAATAAGAAATCAAATACAAATTTTCTCAAATGTCAAAGTATTTAAAAGGGCTTTAAACAACCTTTAAATGCGCTGGGTGGCATTCAGGGGTGGACTGGAAACCGAAGAGCTCCCGGGACTTTAAGAGAAAAGGCCACAAAATCAGTAGCAGGAGTACACAAAAATAAGTCTGAAAACGATGATAAAAAATAGTCGTGTAATTGAAGCCATAAACAGTCTGTTCTAAAATTTCTAATATGTATTTGCATTAACAAAAATATAACTTGATTTTTGAAAACATGAACACATAACTGCAATAATGCAAATTTTATAAATGATGTTACCTTCTTCAAAAATACTCACAGCAATCGAAATATCGTTGTTGTTCTTTTCTATTCTCTTTCTGCGGCTCTGAAGTTTTGTGTGAAAGCTTTCCTTTAAGTGAACTTTCAGTTTTTCAAAAAACTTAAATTTATAAAGTTTACTATGAGTTATAGGTTACCAATGAGGTCACAATAGCTCAATATTTTGTGGGAGCCCCAACTATAGTTTCGTTTAAAGTGTTTGAGAGTACTGTGACGGACCCCTTGGGCCTACAACAGCTCAATAATAATTATTGCACAAAAACTATGGTTTTCTTTAAAATAAACTTGTATGGAACCCAACAGCTTTATCCTCATTGTGGGGGCCCCTAACAATGCTGTGTGGCCTCCTTGAGATTCGTGTGGGGCCACAAAAGGTGAATATTAACTGTAAGGCTTTTACTTTCTTCAAATTTATGAGAAAGTTTTCTTTTAAAAGAACAGAAATTACAGGAGTGGATTAAATGTGCAAATTGATTATAGATACCGATTTCGCGCATAATACCTGTTTAGAGTTGTTTTTTAAGATAATTCTTTAAAATTTCTTTATAGTTACCTATATGGCTGAAGATATTTAACTATGAATTTTCCTTAAATAATGTTTGAATATTATGTTCATTTAAATCTGAAAGTATAATTTGACAATGTTTATTTTTTCCAAGAAACCAAAAATGAATAATTATGAAGAAAAACATATTTCCAAAGAAGACCTAGGTATTTCAATATCTTGTTTATTTTTAAAAAAGGCAATCTTCAGTACTTGTACATTTTATCAATTAAACGAAAAACATTCATAGAGTTCCATTAAATTTTCTCCGAATTCGACTTGAAATCTTCTAAAATACAATTAACTATTTCATGCATCCCACATGACTTCTGGGCAGCATCCCACAGTGAGGAATATAATCACAATTTCTTAGTAATATGAGATTAGAATTTTCTTCTATAAAATATTTTCATATATTGCAACAAAAAAAAAATACAAATTCCAGATCGACCGACGAGGAAATCTTTGTGCTATCACCATATTCACCAACGCTCGTTTTCTATTCTTGGTGTTTCTCTGACAATAATTGCGTCATTCCAGAAAATGACAGATAGCGCTCAAGGACTTGTTCTGTAAATGAAAGCATAAATAAAATCTATTTTTTTTATTTTTTTAACACATAAGTAAATATCTATATAAATGTTTGTGAGTCATTGTATCTATTATGCACAAGGACAGAGGACAACGCGTCAGTTAATAGGGTGGCAGTGGCAGCGCACTGTGAAAACCTTGGAGTAGGGCAATTACTTACCTAATCGCTAATGACGTTGACGTTTTTCAAGCACCACAATCTAGCAACAGTCGAGCCAGTGTATCCATCAGTGAATAAAATGTCACAATTATGAAACAAGGTACCTACCTCTATACCTTACCTAACATACGTGCTAATATACATAAGATACTTTTGTTGTATATCATGAGTATCTATATGATGGTCTGTCGAACTTAGTCTATTTATGGCATTCGTTTTCTTCTCTACGTACATTTGTATATATACCTACCGATATTGCTTTTGCTTTGACAGAAAGCACATTCACAACTCAACATAGATATATCGGCCCACACGTAATGGAATTATAAATTAGAATTCACTGTGTGTGTGGTCGGTCGGTCGGGTCGGCTTTTGTATTTTCCGCGAATTGTTTGCACTTACGTAAATATCTCACCATAATTTATATGTACACACAAATATATAGATATAGAATATGCATTTATAACACGTTCTGAAGTTCAAAAATAGAGGATGGTTGTAATGAATTTAGAAAACCAACCGATCGATTTTTATATACCTATGCATAATGCACTTCTCGGTGCATTGACAGCCTGCGGCCATCATTGAATTAGAGAGAAGCTGTTCATATATTATATTGCTATGAAGCTTTTTGACAGAACTTGATAGCAAGAAAAAATATATTAATGAAGGTATACTTTCCATAGAGAGAGAGAGCGAGAGAGAGAGTTGCAGATTGAAAAGCTTCTTTCTAGACCCATCTGCTAGTGTTTCCTCCCACTAACAATAATTTGTATGTTTTGTTGTTCTTGTCATATTTTTATTGGCATGTCTTTCTTTTCTATCCTTTACCTATATATTCCATTGCACATGGTTAGAGAATTCTATAGAATTTAGTCAGATTTGAAACACTTTCTTGTGTGGCACAGTAGAGCAACAAAGAAAACAAAAAAATTTCATACGGCTTCATATAAAGACTGATTTTCATTTTAAGATTCTGCAACATCTTAGTTACATTTGACAAATGGCTAGACCAATTTGTGCAGAATATGTCTCTAAAGAAAATTGCATCAAAATCTCAATTTCAGCAGCTTTACGCATTTGACCAACGGACGATATAATATTTTTAGGGCTAGTTTGTTCACATTGGGATAAATTTGAACGATAACTTTCACAGCTTCTTACTAAATGGCGCTAATCAACCAAAATCGGCTGATTAGCGATTTCCATGATCAACAACTTAAATTATCGATTCCTTGAAAAAAAATTTATTACCTTGCACATGCGATAATTTACCAGTTGTAATAATCCTTGATTAAAAATGATCGGCTGTGAACAAACTGGCCCTTAATCTTGTTCAATAATAATTTACACTACGCGTCACTTACTCCCAAGTAATAAGCATAGGTATATACGTACGAAGATCCATATGGATCAATCCATGAAAATCAAATATCAGAATCACAGCAGTGTTGTATGCTCATTTCTTTTTCCCTTATTTTTGTTTATTTGTCATGTATTTGTTTTCTTTTTTCATGTAAGTTTACATTACCTTACCATTTTCAAAACTGAAAAGCCATCTACCTTCTAGAGTTGTCCCCCGGGGACAATTGGTTGAAAAACACGACAACGTAGATTAGCGACGCTGCCGCTGTCACAGAAACAAAATGGAGATTTCATACAAACTATCGATAACAAATGTGTCAATCACGTCGATAAAACAGTTTTTCTGTGCGCTTAAGTTGCCTCGAAATTTTTTTATTTTTTATAAAAATTATTTAAAAAAATTGTCATTAATTATATGTAATTTATTTTATTTATTTATAATTAGTAGTGATTCATACCTCGGTTTGTTGGTTGGGTGGGATGTGGGGTAAGGATGACTTCTATTCACGGTGGCAGGTTGACGCTGCGTCCTCATAGAATTGGATTGCCTCGTGCGTCGTTGGTATGATAGGAATAATTCGTTCCTTCAGTAGTGCTGTCACATCTAGGTATCGTGGATAGGGTTGTCTTTCTTCGTTTGGGATGGTTCTCACCAGCACGGCGGGTTTGGATAAATGTTGATGTCGTCATTCTTGATCATATGTAAATTGTCCAGTGGTATTATTCCGGATGCCTCGTAGAGTCGCTTGTTGTTGAAATGTTTTCGTTGCCCTGGGTAAAAGTGGAGCCCCATGCATATTGCATATAACCCCAATGATGCTGACTTGACCCAAATGAATTACGATTTTATAGATACAGATGATCATTAGGTACATACAATAGGTACCTATACCTACTATATGGCAAGTTATGGATTCGTACAAAAAATCGAACTCGAGATTTTGATCAAACTTGACATTAAGGAAAGACGAAAATAGTGAGTCTCGAAATTCTATCCGTGGAAAAAGAGATCCGTATATAATAATGTTGTCATTGTGATTCTGGATTGTTTAATTTTCATGATGTAATCTAGATTAGATCTGGGGGGAAAATAAAACGCAGTTAGTACTAATAAAAAAAAAAACAAACAATTCTCAACCAATTAAACTTTGTACGTCTAACGAAGTCATGTTTTTTAATTCACGAATTTTTATTTTTTATTTAAAAATTATTATAGTCAAAAGGAAGCTTTTCAATATATTTTATTATAAAAGCAAACATTTGCGTCTGTGTCGAAAACTTTAATATACCCTCACTACTTGCGTAAGTAAAACAATTACTTTATTATACTTTATTATAAATATAGAGGTGCAACGATCCATGAACTAGACAAGTATAAAATGTGAAGTGATGTTTCTGACGTTTAGCTATACATAACTTAAAATAAATAACCTAGCAACTACAACTAAAACATACATTCAGACTTTGCTTGTAAAAAATTGTATTTTTCCAGTTAAGTTGAATGCGTCACAATCTTAATTGCAGTTAAATATATAAAAGGTGTTTTTAGAGGAATACAACTTTATAATGGAAAAAACAAAACACATGCAAATAATGGTTATGGCCATGGTATTGGCTTTATTGAAATGATGATTATTAGTGTTGATAAAATTATTTCGAGCGTCGCGTCGTCGCGCTTGGCTCAAATATAGAGCAACCTAGAAGTCTAATGCTCTAGCACTTTATCGAGCAGCTGGGGCCGTATAATATAAGCGTTGTTCTTATGTAAGTTTACTTATACTGAAATGGGAAAATATACTTAGCTTGTTTAATTAGCTGTCTTTGGAAACAATGTGAAATATTAAAACCAATAACCATTTGTACAAAAACAAAAAAAAACCTAACAAATTCCCCACATATAATGCAACAAAAAAATCGAAAATATTCGTGATGAATAGAAATGATTGAAAAAAAATACATTGTCCCGATTAACAGAACCGAATCAAATTTATTTGATATTTACTTCTTCTTCAGAACAAAATTAAATACTTGGGTTGTTAATTTAATACCTACTAAAAACAGTTCTAGGTACATTATATATATATGCTTTTAGGGATGCCTATTGGTGTCATGGTTGAAGTTGAGTTGGATTATAACGCTGGAGGTCTGGGATAGAATCCCATATAATTCCACCCAAAAAGTTTTTTTTTGTTCGTGGGCGAGAAAGTGACAAATCCTTCAAGAGTAACTATCTCTTTTCATGATAAATTGACTCTCATATTAGCCATTCGGATTCGGCAGAAAATTCTGGGTTCTCTATAGTCTTGATCTAATCGCAGCTTTTAATCTTCGCCCAACGGTCTGCTTTCGTGGTGGTTAAAGTTTACTTTAAAAAAGTGAAATCAGCAGCGGCGCGCGCCACGCCCGACACTCATTTAGCATTTTCACGCCAGACTTCGCACATTTATCGAGCATTGTTTTATAAAATTTACCTTATCGTTTAAAGGCATCGCGTTTAAGACAAACTTCAGCTCAATCTGCGGCACTTAAATACTCTAATGCGTCATTGCTTAACTTGAACGTAAAACCCATATTCATATACCTATGTATGTACATACTCATAAAGTATTCAAAACAGATTCTGACCTGAAACTCGGGACCCAGAAAACAGTGCTGATTAATACAAAACAAAAATTACAACTAATCTACCTACTACATTTTGCATGCATGCGAAATAAATACATATTCATGTAAGTAGGTAGGTATAGTAAGCCATAAAGTAAATTTAATTATTTTTTCAGCATTTATTTATAGGTACAGTAGATGACGGATATGATAAAGTCTCAAATGAGAAAAACATGCATTTAAAAACACATTGCACATCCTCATAAAAACAGTATGTTAAATTTAACATCATATTATAAGAAAAACACTTGATATAAAAAACTTATTCTGATATAAAATCTCATTCACTACATAAAATTAAACGTTTAGGTATAAGAAATTTGTTTGGTGTCAGCATCCATGATAATGCGACGTCTAACTTTCACAAATTCTCTGAACCCACCCTGAATTGAATTGTCAAAGAAATGACAGATTGAAGATGAGCAAGAAAGAAAAAACGCTCACACATTGACACATATTTATTATGACATTTATTAAAAATGTCATCTAAGAAAAGAAATACAGTTTGTAGGTATTCAAAAAGAAAATTTTCGTTTATACATGCCTTTAACTGATAACAGCCATTTTTTTATATAAGAAATGTTCTTATAGGTAGGTATGACTAAATTTATTATAGAAGGAAACACGGATAAAAGAAACGAATTTTTCGGATTTTTTGACTTTCTTATATGCGTCATCTACTGTAATAAAAACTTTATTCTTAGAAATTCTCTTATTAAAAAATTCTAAAAGTTATCTCCTTAAACAATTGCTGGCAGCAAACCTACATACATATACCTAAGTTGTTATTTCATTCAAAATGTTGAATATTAATTGATAATTACTTCGCAGCCTTTACTTTATATGTATGTATGAATGTTTTTTTCATAAAAAAGTCCCCTTTAAATATTATATCAATTACTCTACGTGTGTTATATTTTTGTAAATCGCAAAAATAAATATGTACCTACTTAACTAGCACATAACTTAGTGTTCTGCATATTTTTCACTTCAAGGTCTTACACCAAACCTCTTCTTTTATACCTACCTAGTTACTTCAGGTTCAACACAAAGAAATAATTTCCCCTTTCCATATAATCTTGTCCAGCAACAATGAGTAATGCACTTAACATCAACATTATGTAACTTTTTATATCTCTCTATACGATCACGCTGCACTTTGCTCGCAATGTGCAACAACAACAAAAAAATGTTTGTAGTCAAACAAGCTTCAAAGTAAAAAAGAATTACCTATACCTACCTTCCAACATATCCAAGCTAAACCAGTGATATCGCAAAAGCATAATCAACATTAAAAAAAAAAAAGAATAAGAAAATGAAAAATAAAAATAAAAAAAGTGAAAACGAAAGAAGTGGACAAATAAAACAAGAAAAATATAAAAAAAAAACTCAAGAGGTTAGGTAGCTAAGTTAGTTCAAGTTCAAGGTAAAGAAGCATTTTTATTTCGCCTGACCGAAACAGCTCTCGTGAGCCCCCAGTCGTCCGTCACCATCACACCCCAATCAGACTAGAACGAGTTTTAGTGCTTTGTAGTTTTTTATTCTTTTTTCACATAATCCAGGGATGTAAATTTGCTTTAAAAGTGTAGGTACTATGTAGAAGGTATTATATTTAAATGCTATTTTTTATTATTTTTACTTCTTGCTGAATTTGTGTTTCCGATCTACAATTTTTTTTAAGTATTAGCTAATATATAGTTGGAAATAATAAATTGGTATAATATTAAATTTTGTTCCAAAAAGTGTGCTTTTGTATTTACTTTTAAAAACATAGACTTTTCTAAAAGTTTATCAAGCACTTATACCTAATTTAAAGAGGACATTAAATGGATCGAACTGCAGGCATAAAACTAAAATGGAACTTAACATAGCGGTGTATATTTTGATGTCTAAGTTCAATTCCCAGTAAAGGCAAAAAGTTTTTAAAATTAAAATTGAATATAATAAACCAGCGCCACTAATAAGGAGTCTGATCATCGGCCTGGCAGACGTGAAATAGCTATAAACTTGGTTAGTAGCTCACTCAAGTGATTGTTGTTACATTCTAACCACCAACGTGTATATTTTACTTTTAAGGGAATTCAGTTTTAATGTAGGTTTTTGAACCTTTCAGATATACAAGCTCTGAGGAAGAAAGTTAAAAGTTTTAAAATATGGTGTTAGTCAGTTATCAAATAACTTTATTATGGATTCTCTACTCGAGTAAAGTATTAAATATTGTCAGTTTTTATTTATAAACCCAATCCAAAGTATGTCTAAACTTAGACATCTGTTAGACAGCAAAACCTTATTTATAAACCTTTTCCATCGATTTTCTTACTTAAAACACTTCAATTGGTTGACCAAACTTAGTTCTAATTAAGAATTGAAAAGATAAATGAATTAATGTTCATTGAACATACCTATCCGAAAGTTCACCCAAACTCAATAATTCATTCGAAATTAAATGATGATATGTATTAGGACATATTTAGGAAACTGTTGGAATTCGTTCGTTTATAAGTAGGTACATGTTCAACTATTTTGACATGATTAGCTGGACAATAATTGTCAATGAGTGTTCTAAAAATAAATACGACTATGTGTAGGAATGCTATTACGTTTCTTTACCAAAACTGCCAATTTAAGTTAAAATACATATTTTTTTTATAAACCTTATTGAACTATGGACTAAAATTAGTAGAAATTCACATGAAGTCAATGAACAGAGACAAAAAATAGTGTTTATTTTGTAATAAATAAAATCGTGAAAAATAAACTTTTTGTTTTAATACGTTTTTTTTTACAAATCTGCTCCTTTTTTTATTAGCATAGCATCACTGTTTCTCTATCTTTTTTTTTAAAGAATTCTCTTTTATTTATTACCTTTTATGATTTTATAAATGTTTGTTGTTTTTTTTTATTCATATCGCCAGCTGGTGTAAATGTAGATTGTATTAGTTGTTGCTAGCTATATAAAAATACATAGCTATATAGTGATGGTTTGGCTTTATAAAATATCGAGCATATAGACGCTTGTGGTGGCAGTGTAATTTTGTATTACAAAAAAATGAATTTGCGATTTTCTTCTTCTTTTTTTTTTTGGATTTTGCAATTCAGGTTTTTTTATAGTCCACTTTTTGTAGCATCTTCATAAGCCGGTTTACTGGTATACCTATTCCCAGTGAATAAGCAAAAATTTATGTGTGAGTGCGATGCTATTTCATAATCGAACAAAGCTGATTTGATTGGAGGGGAAACGATTGCATTTTTTTTAAGTCGTGCAAAAAGGATTTAATTCTTATTTCTTGAGGCAGGTACACCCCGATCATTATAGATATGCAAAATTTAATAAAACAGGTTAACCTAAGTACATATGTGTTTCGAATAAAAAGTACCTTATAACTATTAGACACAAAGCCGCTAAGAATTTGCATTAGGAACTTGTTGAAAAAGTTATCCGGAGTTCAATGTGTGAACAAAAAAATATTTTTTTTTAATACCTAGGTACCTACCTAACCTACTCATACATTTTCGTATACACCAGCTTTAAAATTATCTTAACATATTTGCAACTAATATTAGGTACACCTAGGTATTTTGTTAATCACATAGGTAGGTAGGTACCTAATAGGTTGATAAGCTGTTGGTTTCTTTTTAAATCGGCACAAAAAAACATTGTTTAATAATTTTCAAGGATAGTTGCTTTATTGCAGAGTAGGTATAAACTTTCCGATTAAGACATTCTGCATACGAAGCGTCACGTCATAGACACGTACTTCGATTAATTATTTGCGGCTTGTGTGCAGATTGTGCATCATACAAGCTGTAAATCGCCAGGCGTATACAGTTTGAAGTACCTACCTATTTACTTAACATTTTTTGTGAATTGTCAAAGTCAATTCATGCCAAAATATGTCGTGACGCTTCGTGTGCAAAAGGCTAGCAGTAGTGGAATCATCGCTGCTTGGAAAATCTTGCAAGTAATATGGGTACTAAGTTTTTTGATAACTTTTAAGACCTATTTTTTTCCGAAGAAGACCATTTGAAGTCCATTAAGTAACGAATAATTAAAAATCTTAGCACTCTGCTGTTCAATTTCAAGGAAAAGAACAAAACAAAACATGAGAATCCTTCTTTGTTTTTTCTTACAGTTCTCAACATTGTTTTCGTTGTGCACGTCTTTTGAATCTTTATTGCGTATGTGCAGCTCGAATTTGCCTTTTGATAATTTTTTTGGTATTGATAATGAAGAAGATTTTATTAGAAAATACAGTGTTTACTTTAAACGTAAGGTCGAAACAACTGTTTCGATATAAGGAATTGGCTGAACATTATATCTTTCATTATACTGTACGTCCAGTGTATTTTGGATTATTGAATCCAAACAATAAACTATACCTATTTACATATGTATATATAAATAAAATTAAAGAAAAATACGAGTAATAGTCTTTTGCACATCCGACGCGGACGCTCCGAAGGAGAAAATCGATAATGGGAATAAACCTTTCTTCTTTTACACTTAAAAGTACCTATATGTTTAAAACTTAAATTTTTCGTCAAAAATGAAGAGTTAATAGGAAAAGTTCAAACGATTTTAAAGATGCATTTGGAAGAAAAGAATCCTTAAACTTCTTCACCTCAAAAAATTGCCGTTAGTTCAAAATACCAAATATAATTTGATAGGTACATCTATCAGTTTTTAATCCGTAATCAACGATATGAAAAACAACAGAAAATTCACCGGCAATAATCAACCAAATCAATAAAACTTTTCACTAACCTTCACCTTGCATCGGTTGAACAATGTTTCTACCTATAAAGTAAAATTTACTTTATTAGAATATGCTACGTTTTTATTAGAGCCGAAATGTGTTAATTTTGCAGATTCATCTAAAATTTTCTAATTTAGTTTGACAGCTCATTTACTTTTGAATTTGATTGAACATTAATTATACATCCATAATGTTGTTGTTGATTTCTCTTTCTGTTTCTGATTTTTACGTCGAATTTTAACATTTTCAATGGATACCACTTTGAATAAATTCAACTTGGTTGTGTTCATAAGATTTGCACTTAATTTCCATTCTTATTTTGAAATTTGAATTTAAAAGTTAAATGATGATGATTTTAAATCGAATTTGGAAATTTTCATAAAAATTACCTCATTTCTCCTCATGAAGATCTAGTACCTTCAGCTATAAGTGTAAGTTTAAGTTTGTATAAACGTGCGGGTTCAGCCTCCGCTCAAGATTTTAACTCAATGATTTCGGTGGATTAAAAGTTGCCTCTTAGTCTTCTGCATTGTTAAATTCTGGATACCTACCTACCTGAGGATTTGTTCAAATTAAATAAATTTAAAATATGTAATTTCAAACGATTTCCTCCTTATAACAAACATATCTTCCCTTACCTCATAATATAGGGAAGTACATTACATGTAGGTACATACCCATCTAGGAGCGTAGCTAGATACAGTTTAATTAAAATATTTTTTAAAAAAAGCGACTCTCCCAAACCCCACCATCTAAATTTTGTGCACAAACTATTTTTATAACAAAACCAAAATAAAATAAATTGTATCACTTTGTGTGCAACAATGTTGCGAACAAACTATACATACATATGTATTTGTTTATAACTAATGTCAATCATGCTATTTTATCTCATTTCAGATCAAAGCGCATACACCTACCTATGTATGTATATAGATAGCATATATTATTAAAAAAATCTTCACAATCGAACATACCTACCTACCTAACCAAACATCTCAAGGCTTATACTAACGTCAAAGGATGAATGTACCTACTCAATGTGCAAGGCAAGCAAACAAAAGATGACGCGTGTCTCAAAAGCGCCCTCTGCTCAAGCGGAAGTTGTGGGTGGGTAGTTGGTTGGTTGATTATGGATGGTTTGCTGGTTTAAATTGATGCAGATATAGGTACCTATACAGAGTTGTTAGATATACATACCAATGTAGGTACAACAAAAATATTGCTCAGAACATTTCTCCATGCTCCAGCAAACTCAATGAAATTCAAATTCAATTTTGATTTTCATTTCGTTTCGATCATCAACGAGGAGAATGAAAAAAAAATGAATTATGTGTCACAAATGGCCAAACGGCGGCGCAGTTGCTAGTCCTTCTGTAGAAAATGGAAAAATATAATAACAAAAAGTGCTTCATCAGCGGAAGTCATGCGCATCAACGTTCAACTTGAACTTGAAAATTTCGTTCTTAATGTATGGTGGTAGGTAAGTGAGGCTACAAAAGTAAAATCAATAAAACGCTTCACTTTCAGATAATATATATGTATGTATTTATATAGTAAAATCAAATACTTTAGTAGGTATAAATGTGTTCGTGAGTTTATAACGCTGCGAAATTCCTATTCAAGTGTTTTTTGAAAGAAGAGAGAACAAAATATGGAGAAGATAGTCCAGCTTTAATATAAGCTTCTTTTTTATCAGTGTGTGTTGAATGGCAGATTGAGCTTTTGAAAAGCAAAAGTTTACAAAACCCTCGCATTTCATGTAAAGTGAGAGTAAAAATTCTTTTCCAATACACCAAAAGATACTTTTTTCTTTCCGGTGTGTAAGTGTCATAACACCCACACTCTTATGTGTACCCAATAAGCTCCAAAAAGCCAAAAATGTATGTCATATCTTGATTTTTGATAAAAAATTTAAAAAAAAGAAGCTTTTATATTCGTTCTAGGAGCAGCTTGTACTTTCGTCATTTTGTACTCAAAACAAGATAAAAGATACTTTTTTTTAAACCAAAAATGAGATGTACTGCGTAGGTGGTTTGCCTCTCTAAAGTTTTAGTATCACAACTGGTACTAGCTTATTTGATGTGCCCTGCGATGGCTGATTGGCCGCTTTGTCCTTAAAATTTTTTGGTCGGTCGTTCGGTTGGTCTGGAAAATAAAATAGAAGTGTTCATCTGTGTTATAGAATTCAATGGCAAGAAAACTTTATTGAAATAAAAATAAAAATAAAAAAAATGTACCTACCTACCTACCTGACTTCGTATAAAAAATACCTATTGCAGGTTTATTCCCCAAGTATCTTTTTTATTATTGTTGCTGTTGTTGTGGATAAAACATATAAAATTGCCTGGAAAAGTTGATTTATGTAGATATCTACATTTGAACAAAGCTACCTCGCATTGCGTTTTTGCCCCTCGCTCTCTCTCTGTTTCTCTCTTCGCCTCTGCCCTCTGCCATTGTCGCAAGTTTGAATTGCACTTTTATGTCTGCACAAGTGTCTATTTTAAATTTTTACTTCCGGATGAAAGTGTCTGAAGAACGAACGAACGCGTGCGAAAAGTGCTGATTTCAATATAAAATATAAAACAAATTAAGAAGTGTTTTTTTTTATTATCTAATTAATATTGCAATTGTATATCTATGTATATAGGTGAAATGAAACTTTGGTAAGTTTTCTCTTTTGATGAGAGAATTTGCAGTTAAATGTTGTGTAATAATATTAAACAAAAAACATATGTTATTTTTTTTTTATTTTTTTGGTTCTATTGATTTAGATAAGGTTTTCTTTTAATAAAAAATTATTGATCTGCGAAATTGTTATTGATATTTAATTAATGATTTTGTACTTTGAACTTTGCTCTCTTTTAAGGGTTTAGTTAGGCTTTAATTAAATAAAAAAAAGCATAATAATTCTGAGAAATAAGCCGCATGAAATATGAAGTGCTTTTAAGTTTCTGATAAATGTGAATAGATAGATACAGGTTAAGCAATTCATCTGTTGATGAACTTTTTGAAGTTCCCTGATAATAGGAAGGTGAAATACCACCTCATCATGTATTTTTGTGTTTATTTTGTTTTAAATTTTAGTTATTATTTTAAGTAGCCTATGTAGGTACCTACTTCGTTTGCTTTTTATTCTTGTGATATAGGAAAGACGAGCACGTTAACCATACAAGAAAATTAAATAAATAATAAGAAGGGTATCTATAATTAAACATATGGGCACCTACCTTATTCCAATAAAAGTAGACACGAAACTATAAAAAATACATGATTTATCTTTTCTTTCTTTATATTTATGTACATATATATTACCCAGCATACTGCACTAAACGCATTTTTTTTTTTTTTTTGTGTAGGTATTTATGAACTTTAGGAAACATTCCCGAATTATGGAACACATTCTGCGTTTGAAAGGTGCTGTCAAAGTAAAATCTACTTTTTACGCGATGGAAACACCATAGAAATTTTGTATTTAATCTTAACTGGGTTTAAATTTCTGTGGAAACATAAAATACATATAAATCAAGTTTCATTTATTAGTGGGAGGTGACATCAAAATCGGTGTATGTAGGTAGTTTGATAGTTATTCTCATTCTTGACTAGAACCTACTAAAGTAGTACTTAGTACTTTTTCAACCGGGATTGTAAATCTGAATGATTTTATGCAATCGGGTTTCGATCATTTTTGGCTCTATAGCAGAATGGAATAACCACCCACACATCTCGGGCAAACAATGGGAAGATTTTGAAAGTGTATCTAAGATATAACTTTCATTAATCCTTAATTTTATTTCATCGAAAAGCACTGAAACCGGTGTTTACATAGCGAAAAATTAAATGTCATAATTGTCGATTTACATGTATCTTCATTTGCCAATATCAAAAAAACTAGAGCGGGACAGAATCATGCCAAAAATACGAATGTGCGCAAGAGTAGGTACCTTTATGAAGATGAAAATGTACGTCTTTACATATACCTAGGTTCTACATTAGATGTGTTTGGGAATGTGAAATTTCTTGCAAAATTGTACAAATTTTCACAATTTTTCACAAATTGTCACTAATTCCTGTTTGTTAACTCAAAAAAGTTGCAGCGAGAGAGCACAATGAGAGAAGAAATTATTTCCCCTCCATTGGATAACTTGCAATTTTCTACTACACAAATTTCTGTGTAAAAGGAGTGTAAAAACTGTCATTGATGTCGGCTACGAATTTACAAAATATTGATTCAGATTGTCTTCATTCACTTGATGAAGATTCAGATAAGTCCATCGAAACCGGTGTTACATTTTCGTTCGATATTTTCCATGTATATAAAAATTATTTTACAATTTAAAAATTACAGGGTTCAAAATGATTTGTCAATGTTTTACGTCTGGTACACAAAAGTGAAATTTTACAAGTTCTTCCTCTCTGAGAGTATTTTCTCCTTTTTTCAAAGTTTGGCAGGTTTTACACTTTTTTCTTAAAGAAAATACCAAACAGACCTATTATCTGCATTTTATAGTTTTCGCTATCTATTCAAGGAATTTAAAATTTATATTTACCTACATCTCTCTTTTTTTAGAGAACCTATAAATCCATCATAAATCAAAGTTTTTTTAAACTTTTAAATTCATCAACATCGTAGCCATCTTGAGATGGAATTTGACATTAATAGTTTGACAGATAGAAGACAAAAAAAATTATGTTTTGACGTACCTACTTTGTGTCAAATATCACCCGAAAGACCAAAAATTGCCCTTTTCTGGAGCAATCAATAAAATATAAATTTCCTGATTCTATTGAGACTTTAGCCAAACTTTTATGAAATTTGACAGTTAAAAAGTTAACAAAAAGCAAACAAACTATACTTTTTGTCGAGATAATTGTTTTTGTGTGAACTCTCACCAAAAAATACTTCAATTTCATATTTTCTGGGTGACAGTTTAAATGTCAATTTTTTTTTTAATCCATCGACTAGTAGCCATCCTTCGGTAGAATTGGACACTCCTTATATAAGTATAAGAGTAAAATTTTTTAGTTTTACTTGGTAACTTTTCTTTTTATTATTCAATTATTCACGACCAATGAATCTACCAAATTTCAGTCAGTAATCATTATATAACAAATTTCTCTCATAATTTGGAATTGTTGAAAATTTGAAACCGAAACAACACTTATCTCGGGTGATGTGTTGTGTTGTGGTGTATATTTGTCTCGTATGATGTCTTGTGGTGTGTTATTTCGGAATCAATCTTGTTTTGATTTTCGATTGCAGCGCATATCACGCTGTATCAGAGACATATTTTTGTCTGGAAAAGAGAAGATTATACTCAAATAAAAAATAAGTAAATAGCGAAAGGCGAAAGGCGAAAGCAATAAATGACAGTTTGCAAAACAAATACTCAAATTATACACAGTTTGATGACAAAAAAAAACACTACCTCACAACACACCACACGAAATATAGTTGTCGTTCCGGATTTAATCTACTAAAAATGTTTGATATTTTAAGTCTAATAATTTCGCAACTTGCCGTACTTTTAGATCTCATTATTTTTCACGGTTGACTTCTTCACACAGATTCTTTATTTGTATACTATAGAAGAACTTGTGTCTTTTTTTAGCATATATGTTTTTGGTGTAGTTTCTCTTGTTTTTGGGAAGATATTTTTTGGGGCGAAAATATGATGCCATGTTTTAATTTGAAATTTTGTAACGCTTTTCCAATTATTGTTCATTCTACAACAATCGAAAGTGCACCATATAAATTATGACAATTATTGTTAAATGTAAAATCTCAAATATTTTCCTTTGTATGCACCACAAGACCTTCAGTTATGCGAAATTACATGTTCTTCGGTATATTGTTTGATAATCTGTCAGCCAGTGAATCAGCCAGTTTTGGTTTTGGCGATTTTTTTAATTTGGTAAGAAGCCTCTGCTTAATATCAAATACTAATTAATAATATTGCTAATTTAAAAATTCTGACTTTATTGTTATTGAAGTTGTCGAAAATCGCATGAGTTTGTTTCTTTCAAAAGGGTCATTGCCGAGAATTTTTCGTGGCACTACTGTGCCCTTTGATAAAGTGGGGGATTAACTTTAAGTTTAGTTGTCAAAAACCTATAGAAACTGATGTGCACTTTGAATTTTTGAGGTGCACAATAAAGCATCTTTCAGAAAGAAATATTTGTTCAATTAATACCAGAATGAACCCACCGAATATGTTAAATAATTCAGGATCTAAAATAACTGAAAACTCAAGAAACCAAAATTTTAAAAATATAAAAAATACGCAGAAATTTCAGGCGGATTAACACTTAAAATACAATTTTATCAAAATCGGTTTTGCTTTTTAAAAATAATATTTAAAAATATTTTATTTAATTTTTTTAACACGAGTGACTACTCGTTATGTACATAAGCTTAACCACAAGTAAATATATGAACTTAAAGGAAAAAAAAAATAATAATACTTCAATTATTTTCCCGAAAAACTAAATTAAATAATATATTGTAATTAAAAACCAAATAAAATTAATACCTTGTCACATTTCAATAGAACCATAAAATATTAACCTATTTAATAACTTTAGTTTATTTACATTTAATTTATAAAACGAGTGAAAACAAAATATTTAACATTACTGTAAAATTTAATTTTTGGTAAAGTTCTACACTAAGAATAAAAAAGCTATTTAAAGCTACAATCAAAGAACACAACCAATTAAGTTTTTACAAAAAAAAAAAAAAAAAAAAACAAGACATGACAAATAAACTCAACAAAATCTGTGCACCTATTGCCGGGATACACCCTGTGGTCACTTTGCTTTTTTTTAGTGAACACAGCTGGTGGTATCTCAGTTGCAGTTGCATATAAATCTTCAAGGTCGTCTGAAAGCTTCAATTTGAAAAAAAATAAAAGGTGAGCAGAGCCAACAAACACAAAAACAAAAAAACAGTAAAAGAAAGCTTTTTGTGCACGGGTAAGTCAGAATAATACTCATAATTTATTATGTACATACACTTGTACATGTTTATATACATTTTTTTCTTTTAAATTATTTTAATAATGCTTAAGCTAAAACATTAAATTGCAGTTGAAGAAAAAACAAAAAAAAAAACTATACACATATACCTAACTAATTATTATTATAAATATGCAAAAAAGAAATCAATCATCTACTTATTAGTTTTTTTTTATTAATTAATTATATTATGTGCAAAAAATAAAATTATTTCTATTAAATTTATATTAAATTATTGCTTTAATCTGTTTTTAGCTTCAGCTGCGAAACAAAAAAAAAATGCAAATAACCATCATTGGACAAAGGATAAAGAATATTATTTATATTATTATCATCAGAAAATTAGTTAAACACAATTAAAAATTTATTCTGCGATTAAAAACTAAAATTATATATATTTATTTTTTTATTTTTGTTGTTGTTAATTTTCAAACATATGAACTTTACATAAAACTTTTAAATTTTTGTCAGCACTCTGATTTATTGATGCAGTGCTATTTTTAGGAAAGACTCATTTATATATTTTTTTTTTCATTATGACATTTCAAAATATTTTCTAAATTAGATTTAAGTTTTATGATACCTACATGTATTTGGAATGGATGTTGTTGAATCGGGGGTTTGTAGTTTCCTATGTATACCTGCTTTTGACATCATTTCACATTGTACAGGATGAAAACATTTCAGTTAAAGCCAGAAGAACTTTAACCTTTCATTATGTCATATACATATGAACTTATATCTAGTTTTTGAGTAGGTATACCTACTATTATCCAAACACTGGATATGGATATTAGAGCTATGTTTCAACTGACCTACTTTCGAAGTACATACCTACATATATATATATGTTATTACATAGGATGATTTACAAACAAAATGGCATTGGTAATTGAGGTTTGGTAAGAAATAACGTTAAGTCCATTTAATCACAAGGTCCATAAAGCTATATAAGACTAAAACAAATCACGCAATATTATAATCAAGATAAAATAATTATAACCCATTATTATGTGATATCAGGTTGAAATAACTTTTTTTCTAAATTGCATCCCCATTAAACATTACGTTATCTTGAAAGACTTGCACTTAAATCAACAAAAGAAGTGTAAATCACATTTTATTGTAGCTTTGCTTATCGGTTTTAATTTATTTTATTATTTAGTTTAACAATTTGGATTAAAAAAGCTTAAAAGCATTGTTTAAATTCAATAATATCATTTCTTATTTCTTTTCGAATAGTCAAAGTTAGACAATCGCTTTGAATCTTAATAATAATTAACAATAATTCAATGATTTATCTTAAAGATAAACTGGCAATAAATAGTTGCTACGGGACTGGAAAGTTAGAGAAAATCTGGAAAAGAAATTGTGATAAGGGAATATCAGGGGAAGTCGGTGAATGATGAAATTGGTCATTTTTTTTTTCAAATATACGTTTGAAGGTTGTAGGCCATGGTGTAATGGTAATAGTGCATATGACTGGTGCGTCAAATGTCTATATGGTTCAAATTCCATTCTATGCAGCAACCTAAAAAAACAATTTTTGATGTGTAAACATCTATGCCGGCGCGGCGCACGTTAGGGTAAACTAAAAACGTGAGTCTTACGTGTAATACGTAACTTGTCACACATTACGTTGTATTTGATACAGGGGCGGACTGGGCAACCAGAATTTTGCCCGATGAGCCCACGGGAGAACAAAAAGTGCATGAAAGCCCCTGCAGTACTTTCTTTTCTTTTTAAAGATAACTTTCTCATAAAATTTTATTTCTAAGGGCCTTACAGTAATTGCAGCTTTCTTGGTCCCAAATGAATCTCAGGAAGCCCACACAGTTTTGTAAGGGGCCCCCCAAAGTGCGGATAAAGCAGTTGGGTCCATTTTAAAGGATTAATTTAACGAAAACTATAGTTAAGCTGATGGGGCCCTCACACTAATTAATTATTATTAATCAGCTTTAGGCACCATTGGCAACATAAGGAGGCCCCAAATTACTCTTACAAAACTTTATATTCAATAGGTTTTTGTAGTACTTTTAGTTCATTTTAGGACACACAATTTCAGGGCCACAGAAACAGAATTTTTATTTCTGTGAGTGTTTTCGAAGTTTCGGTCGAAGAGGGAATTATAAAATTTGCATTATTGCAGTAATGTTTTCAAAAATCAAATTATGTTTTTTGTAAACTCAAATACATAATAGAAAATAGCTTATTCTTTTTAACTCCTTCTACTCATTTTACTATTTTGAAGCCTTTTTTCTTAAAGTCCCGGGAGGCCCTTTAACTCCCAGTCCGCCCCTGATTGGATACGTTCAATAACACAACTATGACACTTGGATGAACATTGATGTTTACACATCTTAACCGTGAGTCCCGGTACTCACAATATTTTTTTTTTTTCATGGGTCTACCTTTTGCGAGGAATTGATAAATATTCCATAGAGTATGTTTTGGCATGAAAAAGTGCCTCTCGGCTTAACCTATCGGGAAAATATTGTAGGTCCCCTCCATTCCTGTCGATAACACGCATACATTAATGGTTGAGAGTTGCAAGTCGCTAGGCCATGATTCTCAATTCTAATTTTTATCTTTTTCAAACTCTAATGACTTCTAAAACACTTGAACACGGTTCGAAGTTCAAGGTTCCAGTACCAATTAGTTGGCACCACAGCAAACCGAAAATTAGACCTTACCAAAATTAAAAGGACTTTGATTTTTATCGATGTTCTAAGGCGGTGCTACCATCAAGTTTGACTGTCTGCGGACTACGGTTTACTACTGGAAAAGCTAAATAAAAAAAATAGAATGTTCGCTTTGATTTTTTAATCAGTTTGTGAAAATTAATGAAAAAATAAAGCCTCTCTCAAACAAGAAGAAACAGTTGGAATATAATTTTATAGTCTTGGACTTTTTCGAAAAAAAAAACAAACTTTTAAGTAATTCTTATGTTCTTTTCTTATAAAAAAAAACTTTTGGACTTTAGAGTTTTTTACAAAGATTAAAATTTTAAATTGGCAATACTGTTTCTAGTGACAGTAAATTTGACAGCTGTAAGATGATTTGCGATGGGTTTTTATACATTTCCATTATTTACTTTCAATGGGTTGATTGTTGTCTGTTCTTAGCTTAGATTTGATACTTTGCGTATATACCAAAAAAATTTTGAAGATTTGTCAAACCACAAGATCTTGGGGCCAATTTACAGATCCAAAACGATAAATTATGCGTTTCTTCAAATATTTCCTTCAAAAAGTTGTTGGTTTCGTATATTGTATGATACCTAGAGCGCCATTCTGCTGGAGCCACATCTCTTCCACATTCATGCATTTGAATCAGAGAACAAAAAATTAGAAGAAATAATTTGTTCTCTTCGTGTGTTGTCAAAAAATACGAATTTCTGCTAGTTTGGAACAAATTTCTTAAAATTTCGTTTATTTGAAGTAAAAATAGAATAAGAAACGCATATTGAATTTTTTCGTGCCAGTACAACGTGCCAAGATGAAATTTTCGTTTCAAAAACGCACGATCGTTCCATTTCGACAACGCTTATCCGAGTATCTCAAATACGATTATTATTCTTATTAACATACCCATTATGCCAAAAATGAGCTTCAACGCTAAACACAGTTTTCGATAAAACAGCTCTTTAAGTTTGGCTCACAAAACCATAATTTCGGATCCAATTTTTTTAAATTTGGTTACGTTATTGAAGCGTGTATGTCATCACCGTGAATTAGCAAAGACTATTGAATGAAAAACGACAGTTACAGTCTTGCAATCTGACAACTGGGCCTTTTTCGAAAACGTCAATTTGATCGTCAAGTGATCATTATTTTTTTGACGCAGGTATTGCTATCCTTAAATATGCTATACAATCGTCCTTCTTGCTTGATTAACGTCAATCACGAAGTTAACGAACACGCTTTCTGGCCTTTCAGTATTTTTGTTATTAATTATCGACTTTAAGAACTGCGCTTTCGAAAATAATGTTTTTGCATACAAATTTTATTTTCAAACAGTTGAAGTGTGTGTGTTTACGAATATTTTGCAATTGGACTTTTGTTGCAAATGACGTTTTAGAAAATATCTTTCGTTGAACAGATATACATATGTAACTGTCTCAAGTTAGTACTGCGTTAAAAAAAACACAATATATATTATTTTTTTTAAAGTATCATCTTTTTTCATATTTGAAAGTTTTATCGAAATCGGTCGTCTGGTTCAGATCTAATTGCTTTAACTTAAATTAAAAAAAAAAAAAAAAACAAACAAATATTGTAACGTCTTCCAACATTTTTCTAAAAAGTGTTAAATCCTTTTTATGTAGAATTGTTCAAACTTACATTAATTTTTTTTTAAATATTGATAGTTTTCAATTTGCAAAACTAGAAGAATTTTTAATAGAGAAAATATTATCGTATTAATAGCGTCTCTTCAAAACTGTTTTTATTTTATTTAAATTAACAAAAATATAAGAACGAAGGTTATAATGGACCATAATTTGCGTCTTAGAAGGGTACGACAGCATCTAACTGATGAGCCTAACTTTCGTACCTGGGCGAAACGCAATCTTTGGAGTTGAGGTCACTTGAACTTATTAATTGAATTAATTCGGTAATTTCACAAAGGCATTTAAATTTGTTCGATCTGTTCTTTTCAACAGTTCATTAAGTATTCGTTTAAAACGTTATTCTATCGCATTTAATTTCAAATCTCTTCTTATTATTTAACTATTTAAAAATCTTCTATATATAAATAGCCTTAAATAAATTTTTTGGTACCATTTTCTCAAAAAGTTTTTTGACCGATTTCGATAAATTTTATATGTTTGGAAAGCCACAATTGCGGAGATGTGCAGAATATACTTGAGACACGCATTTACACACTGTGGGTCATTTTTGTTTTTACACTGTCGTTTACTGAAAGAAAAATGTCGAATTTCGACACAGGGCGATACTAGTTAGAATTAATTATGTCAAAACTTCTTTTATCACCAAAAGTTTCTTAATTTTAAAATTTAAAATTGTTTGATCTTCTTCTTTACTCTCATTATACCGAGTAGTTGCTCTGATTAGCAAGGTAATTAACAATGCTTAATAGATCATATTAAAAATGTTTGCGTGTTAAACAAACAAAATTGCACTGAAGAAGAGAAATTAAATCAAATTAGAAAAAAAAAATAAAATAAAAATGAAAACTCGGTCAAACCGATTCTGGCAGACTCCTAGGCATTGATCACAAGATTCTTCACTTTATTAACATCAGGAATCTTAATCAATTGGCACATCATTGCAGAGATGCACTTTACTTTTCGATATGCATACACAGATGTGTGTTGCATTTTTGAGTTTTTTTTTTTTTTTATTTCTTGGTGATTTTATGTTCGAGAGACTTCACTTCAGTAATTAGAGATGCACTCAATTATACCAACCAATTTCATATAGCAAGCCATTTAAATCTTTGTATATCTTTAAGGTTGGATTTTTCCGAATAATATTTGCTGAGAATTTTACTCTAGTGTGATAGTGATAATGATGATACAAAAACTTGTGCAATATTTGTTCTATATTTATGTTTGTCCTGTTCTCCTAGTATACCTACTTTCTCCCTTTCTTGTTGTACTTTTATAACTTTCTATTTGTACCATAAAGTGGTGCGGTCTATAAATATCGCCGTAAATAATTGGCTAGCAATCAAATTGGCGTCGTACTTTTGGCAATAATTCGACTTAAATCTTGCAGTTTATTTTGGGAGATTCTTATAGTTTTATTCTGAATTTTGTCACCTTTTCCTTGAGCTATCTCTTCTAAAACTGTTTCAGTTTCAGTTTTTTATTTTATTTTATTTTATTGATCTCATACTGCGGATGCAATTTGCTTGTGTTGCATCGTCCGGTCCCCAAATGACCGTCAATTATCATTTGAATCCCATGGGATGTTTTTTTTTTCATTTCTATTTTGTTAAGTTGTGATGATATTATATCAATCGTAATTAGATTTACGATCCTCTTTGTCTTTCACTTGGATTACGAAAAAGTGACAAATGTGCAATTATGAAAATGCAAATGTCTTTTCTGTTTGTTGAGTGTGTTTGTAAAATTTACACACGTCTGTGTGTGTTCATTTTTTTTTTTTTTTTTTTATACAGAAAATTCTAAAGTTGGCACCGGATTTATTTCACTTGCATAATGTATTCTAAAGGTATAAATTAATTTACAATATACGTAACAAGAGGAAAAATAGAAAAGAACAAAAGAAAAAAAAAAGCAAATTGGATTTCTGATTGCAATTTCACCTCGAAAAAAGGTACCTCCCTACCTACGTATTTACACTGTGGGACTACGTGTGTAACCTTGAACTCAGTATTATGTCAGAGTTTTTGGACCTGATATTTATTTTGTGAATTCCTTGTTGATTTGTTAAATATGTTTCTAAATTATTCTGTATAGAAAACTATTTCTATTTTCATGTTTTTTTTAATATTAAGATATTTTATAACTCCCATAAGACCATCAGTAAAAAAACAACTGACTTTCGGTTTTTTTTTATTGTTATATTCTGAGTTTGAAATATTTATCTACTTAAATCTATATAAATGACACACCAAACCAAAACAAATAAATTTAATCATTTAAAAGAAACTACATGTATTATGGCAAAAGGATCTATCAAAATATTTATGAATTAGTGTATTTGCGTTGTTTTGCTTAATTTTCAAAGTGAAAAATTAGAAAGTTTAAATCCCGATTTTATTGCTTTATCTTAACTCTTTCAAGCCCTTCCAATGAGAGTCCTGTCACTATATCAATCAAGATGCCTCCAGTTACGCATACAAAGTTGGTTGTATTCTTTTTCCATTTGCCTTCCTCTGTTGCATCAGTTTTATAACTAGGTCAACATCGTTGAATATTCTCTTTACACTCGATTTTTACAAAAATGGAGTAAATAGAAAACTTCTGCAGTAGATTTAAAAACGAAAGAGGAACTAAAGTTTTCAAAAACTGTATTTTTAACAACAAAAAATTATTTTAACAAAAATTAAAATTTTTTTAACAAAAAAAATAAATAATAGAATATAATTTTATTTTTAGAAATTCAGATTCAGAGTTGGTTTAAAAGTTCAATAAATTCAGTGCTGTCATTTACTCTCATGTGACTTCGCTTAAGATTAGAATTTCATTTTATTTTTCAGTGTGGCAAAAAATTAGTAGATCTCAAAAAATTTTAGTGGTACATTTTCTTTCTTAAAATTTGAGTAAATTTACTCCGTTTGGGGTAAGGTTTAAAGGCTGCTTACAACATGCATAAATAAATGGTTGAGAGATTTAAGCTTAGATTTAAATTGGGATTTAATGTAGGCCTTGTTCTACGTCGAGCTCTTGCACCACAAAATTAATTTTATTTGTTTATTTACTGTTTATGATATGCCAATTAGTTTGATAGCTGACATTTTTATTCTGTCACTTCACCTTAATATGACAGAACAACATTTTGCAAATTTCAATTGTCACATACATATATGAGTACAGCCGACTGCCATACTGGGCTGTATTCAGGCTAGCTGAGGCGCCTAGCTTCCCGATAACAAAGTTATCTTTTCAATAAAGTTTGGTATTGACCCATTTAAGCATTATTTTTAGAATTATTTCGTTTTAAAGTTTTATACCTGCAAAAAATCACGCTTTCCTAGCAACTAAAACATGTTTCTATTTTTTTTAGCATAACTCATGAAATAAATGTACCTTTGTAAAGTATTTAAAATAAAGTCAGGAAAAGTTTGAAAATTGTGAAATTCATTTCAGAAAATCAATGAAATTCAAGTCCTTAATATAAAATTATGCACATTTCCAAAAAAATAATGGCAACTGCTTTCTTTCTTTTCTTTTAAATAAATATCTTACAAATAACACAATATTGATTATTTCTTGCTCATTTGGCCTATACCTATACTGGCAAACTTCAAAGAATGACAAGAAAAATAACATTGGAATTATTTATTAGTTTAAATATTTTATGAAAGTAAATATTTTCCATTTAAAAAATGAACATGTGCTGTACATCAACTTATATACTTTTTCGGCTTGTATAAACCAATAACAATTTATACAACTGTCATATTATTTACTGTTACACGTGCAGTTCAAATATGTACATATACTGTTTGTGATTCGATTTTCTTTTTTTTTGTTATTATTATTTCGCTTTTCCTTTTTATTTTCTTTAGTTGCGCATTCCAATTATATTATTAAAAATGTTATACAAGCAACTATAACCTTTGATAATTTCATTATATATGTATCTACATACATAGATATATTCATAGAAATATGACAAATCGGATATAAATGCTTCAATGTCAAGGGGTGTATAATGTATATACTGTAGTTGTATACATTATACTACAAAATAACGATTCTCGTTTTGGTGTTTTCACTTATTAACTAATTAAATGTTTTCATGCAACAATAAAGTTATTTTTAGTGAATTTCATTCAAATTATTTTATGTACTTTTAAAATGAAAAACAAAACAATTTTATGACATCAAACACTCTTGTTTTAGTAAATAATAATATAAAAAAAGTTCCACATACGCCATAGTGACTCAATATTTTTTTTAAACTATAAATAAATGATTTGGGATGATTTATGAAGTGTGTTCATCACTGTTTAGAGTTAACATTTTCTGAGAGGAATGCATTGAGAAATTTCAAAGGAAAATAAACTATTAGATAAAGTCAAATATTACAAGTTGACACGACAGTCTGCTTAAGTTTTAAGTTAAGTTAAGTTAAGTTAGATTTTTGTACAGAAGTTGCACGTTTAGTTAGCCTGTATAAATTGAAAATGAAATTTAAATCAAGAATGGTATTAACAAAAAACAGGATACAAAACAAATAGAAATTTGTCAATAAATTCTTTTTCTAGAAGGAGTTGTTTTAGAAGACTTTGAATTTATATATTCTCAACTCTTAAAATAACTTGAAAATGTTTTGTTTGTGGACTTTTTTTAAATATTTATTTCCAAAGTAAAAGCCATTCGATCAAATAACAAGAATCAATAATTTAATTGTCAACTTTCAAAATGTAACGAGGCTTTGATTGAGCAAATTTATCTACATATACTACATTTACATTTTGATGTCATTTTTAAACCAACGAGGCTATATGACAGAATGTCGGCTTTCTGTCAAAACCTTATTACAAGAAAGTAGTTAGGTACAGAAGTATAAATAGAGATAAGCTTAGGGAAATAAAGCACCAATATTCAAATATGTAGTTGACAATCGAAAATGAAATTTCTCTCTGAGTATTTCCTTCTTTAAAAAATTGCGAACGTAAATGATGATGGAAAGTTTCCTTCGGATTATTTTTGTTCCAGAAATAAATTTTCCTCGTGAATTCAGCTGTCATTTCATTTAATTTTTTTCTGCGGAAATTCACAATAGCAGACAAATTTTCTGAACTTATTAAATCTACTTTGCCTATGTTTTGTGTTTTATTTGAGATATTTTGATACATTGTTGCAGTAAGTTTTGTATTTTTTTAACTTTATGGCCGTATTTATAAACATTGTCTAACTTTAGACAACCGCGGTCAAAGCTATAGATAAAGATTTTTTTTTTTGACTTGAGCAATATAACTCAGACAACGGACCCAGTTGTCTAAACCTTGGCTAAAGTAACACTGTGTTTAATCAAATAAAGCATATTTGCGTTTCTTTTAACAAATCTAAAATAGTACCTACCAGTGGTGTGACGTCCATATAACACTATTCGTACCGTCTTCATTTCTTAAATTTCTGATTTTCATGAATAATTTTTACTTATAAATGTAACTTATCATTTTTTCGTGAATTTATGGTTCTAATCTTGAAGATCCGACAAATTGAACTCACTTTATAAGCGTGTAAGAGTTTCAGAAAAAAAAATGTTATTTGTTCGCTTTAGAATGATTTTTATTTTTACCTCAACTGTCAAGCTCTTTTTTTTACGTTGGCAACACCTTACTGCACAAATGGCGTGAAATTCAAATCTTGCGTACATTTGTGGACTCCTTTTATATAAATTCTATCATCGTTAACTTTATCAAATTCAATACTCATATTTTAGTTTAAGATTGCGTGACATTTAAGTAAAACCCACAGAAACTCCTAATTATATGAACAAATATGTTCCTTTGAAATAATAAAAGAATGTAACCTCCCAGAAAAAACCAATTAAAAACAACGTAAGTCCCTAAGTGTCAGAGAGCATTTTATCAAACACAAAAAGTTCCACATACGCCCCAGTGAACTGTAAAAAATCAGTTTAAACCTTATGGAATGGCTGCAGTTTATTTGTTTATTACTCCTTCAAGCTAAATAATAAAAACAAGTGGAAATGGCCTATTTAAATTGACTACATACTTTGAATATCAAATATCAGTTGATAACTTTTCAGCCCAACTATTGAAACATGTCACCTTACCACTACTGAAAGCTCGCTGCAACTTTTCCTCTAAAAAAAAATATATTTGAGTACATAAATTATTCTCTCAGACGATAATATATTGTGCATTTCGAGTGGAAATATATCTAAAACGGAAAAAGCTCACACCAATACAAAGTTCGAGCAAATACCTCATAAAGCTTAGCATAAGCTTTTTGGAACAAAGGAAAACAAAATGAAAACTGCATTAACGGTATTGAAATCGAGTAACTTAAAACGAGTGAGTAAAAAAATTCAAAATTATCCCTCACCAGTATGATGAGAGATAAAAATTCAAGAGTTTTACACAGATACTATTTTACACATACAAACATATGTATATTCAAAATGAGTGTTCTTTCTTAGTCACTCTCTAGCCTAGAGCATCGTCGTCGTCCAGATGTTGTGTAGTGTTTCATATTCTTTTGATAAACCATACCAAGTCATTCGTATGTCGTTTTGTTGGACGAAATGTATAACGCGGTATCTACTATTTTGACAAAAAAGAAAAATTAAAAAAAAAAAGAATTATTTATCTGTGCACTGTCTTGTTTTTCATTTCGGTGTCGGATTCGTGTTTTTTTTATTCTCACCTTCCTTTCACGCGACAAATTCGACACAATTTTTTTGTTCTTAATTTTTTTTGTTCGCTTAAAAAAAAAAAAAACTTTGAGAGAAAAAAAAATTGTAAATACTTTTGAAGCAAAGAAGACGACAAACGACGAGTGTGTTTTTTTTTTTAATTTTGTCGTAAGACTTACGAATAAAACGGAACTATATCTTAGCCAACGTTTAGACCATCAGTGCTAATTTATTCATTGAATCAACAACAGCTCTTGATATTCACCATACCTTGAGACAAAAAGGATTACAAAACAGATTCTCCTTGGATTACAAATTTATCGCATGGAAACGAAACTTCTAAATAAATAACTAACGTGTGATAAAAGTGGATTTTTTTTTTGTTGCTGGTATTTTTAAATTCAAATTATGGTAACGGCTGTCTTTCATTAAATTTTTATTTTTTTAATCAGGCAGTTATAACAGTGAAGCATATTGTTACAAGTTTTTTTTTTATTTTTGTTTAATTAGAAAAAGAACATTACATCATGATTCATGACAGAAATAATACAGTGTAATTCTTAACCCACTTCGTTTCGTCTCTCTATAATATATTGAATGCAATTATGCAACTCTTCAGAAATTTTCAGTTGCACACTGTGTGATATTTTTGTGTTATGCACACGCACAGTAACGAACAAAAATAATGTAACGGTATATATCTATTTAAATTACAAACACAACCACAAGCGCGTACATATTATGTATATTTATTGCAAAATTAGTGGAAAAAAAATTCTATTTAAAAACAAAAAAAATCTCTTACCGTGTGTCTTATTGTGTTCGCTTGATTTTTTTTTTCTCTCACAAGTGGGAGAACGCTTAAAGGGTGGTGGGTGCATCATCTATTTGCAAATTGCATAGTGTAAATATACACTAAAAGTTCGAATGAACAAAAAAAAAACTTCATCCAATAATAGCGTGGCATAAAGAGGGCACATTGGATAAAACACATGCACATGACAGAAGCTTTAAGAAAAAATAAATTACAACAAAAAAAAAATATATAAAACCTGCCTGTAGTTAGTTATAGTGACCACTTCAATGAGGATGGTGACTAATATGGTGGAGACAGTTGTATATCTTGACGTTTTGGCGGTGGTGTGCTGATGGGGTGAGGTGAAATGTGTATATCTGACAGCAGTACTAACCTACTATCTGTCTATGTTTGAGGACGACATTGGGGGAATAAAACAACTCAACAACACTAGAGACACAACAGATGTTTTTGTTGTTGTTTTTGGTTTTTTTTTGTACGAGGAGGAAGTGTAATTGAGAATTTTTAATAAAATATCAACTATTTATATGGCCGCAAAGTGTAGTATGTAGATAGGTATAAATGGGGAAAAGGGGCCGTGCTCTTTTTCTCTCCTAAATAGATTTAGTTTTTTAGTCAAGTGGGTAGATAGGTAGGTGGGTAATTTCAGAATTCAGAGTGAAAATACATTCGCTGGAGACCCATAATTTTCAGTAGGTTTGTACCTACTTCTTCTAAACTGCATTGCCATTATTATTATGTCTCTGTGACATGTGCCGCCCTCTTTATGTTAAGTATGAATTGCTATTGCACTTTTTTTTTATTCTAGTATGCGACTATACAGTGTTGTAATATATAAATTCCATCATCAAATTGAAGGCTATTTGGGTGACCTTGATTGTATGAAATATTAACTTGGGGGGATTTTACGGAAATTCACTTAACACACGTGCAATGTGCATTGAGTGTTTTTTTTTCTTTAGTTGTATGAGTACCTTCTAGTGTGTTCGTGTGCCAGTAAAATGCAGTCATAATAATTGAAATTGCGTAACAATACCTATAATAGTGATTCATTTATAGAAGACGATGTTTTGTCTCATATTTTTTGTTTTCAATATTAATTGGGAAATATGTTGGCATATTATTTAGTTTATTTTTTTTTTATCCGACATACCTTTACGAAGAAAGTATGTCATGGAGATTTTTTGAATTGTGTTTTACTGTAGAATATTTATTTTTGTGTTTTTTTTTTTTACTACAAAGACTAGTAGGTAGTTAGATATTAACTTTACGTGAATTGAAAATAAACTTTTGAGAATAAAATACAAATCTGAAATCGTGGAAAAAAAATTATCATTGGGGAAGTACCTACCTAGCTACTTAAAAAAATTCTTTGAAAAAGAAGCTGTGGAATGTTATTTTGGAAATTTCACAGTAAATTAATTTTTTATGAACATTTCATTTCACTTGAAATTTAGAAAAAGCTGCAAGAAAAAATTGCCACATTCATAATATGTAATTTACCCGTTATTGAGTTTATAAATGTTTGGTTTTTTTTATTGTTTTGGCTTTAGGTAATTTGGTAGATATATTAATAATATCAGGATATAAAAACATGGTCATTTGTGTGCTTCAAGTATAAATCCAGTTTTTTAAATACTTTTGAATCTTCTTTTTCAAAAAATTAAAGCCTCATTATAGTTGACAAAAATATCAATTGATTGAAATAAACAGAAGAAAGTATCAGTTTATAGAAATGTTTCGTACTACGAGTCGCAATAGATAATTTCTTTTATATACATATTATATATCTACATAGTTGTGAATACTGAACAAATTGTAACAATTGTGAACGGATAGTTGATTTTTGACATTTCAATTTTCGAAATGGAATTTTTTTTTAGTTTTTACCTCCTTTGCTGTGCTTTTGCTAAAATCTATTTGCATTTATTTTTTATTTACTATATTTTTGCATAATTAACTACGTAGGTATTTTTATGTTTAATGTCGTTTTTGATTGGGCACTTGTTGGAGTACTTCGTTTGCACTCCATTTTCATTCCTATAAAAACTGCAAAATCCATCGATTAGTTGTTATGAGTAATTTTTTCGGAGTGTTTTCTTTTCCCAATTTGATAAAGTACATAATATGTTATGTATAAACAAAAACACTCGTGTGCACATATAAAGAGTTTCATTGGATTACGTGTAAAAACATACATGATACATTTTTTAAACGGCCATTTTTGTATCGGTAGTTTTTGTCTAAATATTGATGTTTGTATATTCGATTAGAATCAAAAAAATAGTAGAACAATTAAAAATCCAAACGAAAATGACAAATATATTTAAACGAAATATGAAATAATTAATTAAATTAATTAATTTTCAGTAGAACTGTTCGCAATAGATCTGTGTTACAATTTTACAGTTTATCAAAAATTTTAATGATTATTAAAGGAGCCATTCTCGTCAAGATGGTGTCAAATTATTTGTAGAGATTTTTAATATGCCAAATTTACAGATTTTGTCGTGAATGGGTCTCGTGCGATCGGATGTGACCCTTTTAATGATAAAAGCGATTAATAAAAAAAGAGATTGTTGTTTTTAATTTCTAAATAATGATTTCCAAAATATAAGCAAGAAATTCATAGCTTAGCTTAGTCAGCTTTTATTTCAAAATTAAAACAAATGAATTGACACAAATTTCTAAATTTTTTCAAGCTACACTTTATTTTTTTTTCTTTCTTCATGGCAAAACTTCAATTATGACGTGGAAATATTGTGGTTTTTTTTTATACTTTTCAGTTCACTTAGTTTAATAATGTACACAAGTTGAGTTTAAATGAATTTATATGAACGGTTTTAAAGGGAAATCATTAATTAAATAATAATGTAACTAAAACGTAACTTTAATAAATATTTCTAATCTTCTCATTGGTACAAATAACGCTGTATAGTTTTCATTGTCGAGTGGGAACAAAAAATGCTCATACACTTCACTGATGAATAGATCATTAATTATTAATTACTCTGATTTAGACCAGATAAAGTTAAACCTGCAAATAAATTGAAACTGAGTTAGTTCAGAAGCAGTTTTAGGATTAACCTAACATTTAGTTGTCAAAAATCAATGGAAACCAATGGATGAAATAATGGAAATTGGTTTTCAATATCAAAACGAAGAGAGCGACACTTAACTGGCACTATGGAAATGACTATTTCTATTGTGTCGCCCTCTTTATTTTGATAGAGTTTTGATAAACTACAATATCTGTCAAAAATATCTGTTAATCAGTTAATCTAGAATTGACTTAATCAAATTCGATGAACTTATTCGGGATTAAAATTGATTGAAAAACATTTTCAGAAGTTAACTTAGGTTTAACTCCAAAACTGGGCCTAAAAGTTTATATTTTAGATTTATGAAAATATTTTGCCTAAACAATAGCTGTGTTTTATTTTCCCTCAGATCCGAACCAGATTTGATTTACGTACGAAATAACATGTACCTATTACAAAAACAACACAAGATCCAACTTTGCTTTGAATTTGGATTTCCAAATAAATTTTGAACACACACACTTAATTTTTTAAGAAGTGTAAAGAAAAAAGACAACGGGTGTATAGAAATAAACAAAAAAACAAATGGAAAAAAGAGTTGTGTGTATAACAAGCTGTCACTGAGATCCTGGATTGTTTTATTTTCATGATCTGATCTGGATTATATCTGGGGGATAATAAAACACTGCTAATAATCAAAATCTATAAAGTAAATGGAAAGCTTAAAATAAATTTTTGATTTTGCACTTTGCAGACTTCATTTTTTTTTTAAATAAATACCGATATAATTATTTAGATTTGATCCTTAAACTCACAAACTGTCAAAAAAATTCAGAACAAAAGTACTCCGTATCTACCATTGTGAATGACACCTACGATGCAATTTTAAGTTTTCATTGACACTTTGCTGAACTGTCAGTTTATGTCCACAGACATTTCTTGGGTAGATTATCACAGAAAGAAGAAATGGTAGAGTTCTTTTTTTTCTCAAAAACTACGAACATTTTTTACTGAAATTCATTATTTACTGAAATTCACACAAAAGTCCAGAAGATAACAGGAATTCAGATGGAAAATGGAGGAAAGATATGAATGTACACAATAATTGTATGTATGTATAGAATAACTATCACACTTTTCCTCGTCTCTCCAGCTTGCTTCTTTGTGGTTACATGTTAATAAAAATACGTAACAAAAGAGATCGTGGAACGTATTTATTTTTAATCTTTTTATATAATTTTAAATTAAATCTGCATACAAATGTATTAAATTAGTATTCGATTTACTTACCACAACTTTTCCTTCTACCAAATTGAATTAATTATTTGACAAATCACAAAAGCCAATATTAGACACTTAAGAACACTTTCGTAAGTCTAGCAAACACTTCTATTGAAAATGGAATATTCATACAGAAAACTGTATTTTGAAAGGAAATTAAAATTGATTGACAAGTGTCAGAAGGTTTTAACAATTCTTCAGTTATGTGTCTCTCATCACATATATCCACAAACACTTTTCATAAAATTAGGTACTCATGTTCTGTGACTTTAAAATGTCATACAACGTTGCATGAATGTTTTCCTATTTAATTTTTTTTTCTTTTATTAAAGTTTTACCGTTGAAAAAAAAAATAGTAAACATTGCATTACGTGTGCGTCAGTGTGGGCACTTTAATATTTAAGCTAGAACCTAAACGGGAGCACCAATTGGCTTAAAATTTGGTACAGAGCCCTTTTTTTTGGTAATTCCATAAAGCAACATTTTTATCTTAGCTCACCTAGAATGAGTGCAGCTGTGTTTATCAAATTTTCTCGAAAACAGCTCCAACGATTTTGATTAAACTTCGTATCTGTAATGACCAAAGTAAAATTTAAGAAAACTGAATTTCGTGTTTTCGGCAAAAAATTCACAAAAAATAGGTAGGGTTTTGACATTTTTTAAGAATATTGCCTTATTTTTGGGTTATTTACTTATACTTTCTCAAATGACTTAACCAATTTTTGTGTAATTTTGCAATATGATGTTTCAAAATAGTAGCAATATTGTTTGCTTTTAATATAAATTCAATTAAATTTTACAAATATTGTTTTTAGAAACAAGAAAAAATCAAACAAATTTCGATTTTTCTAGTACTTTTGACAATATATCATTATAGCGTTACATTGCCAAAAATTTCCAATATCTAGCCTCACTATAGCCTTAAAGCACAGAAGCAAGTTCGTGCGACATACATTTTATTTGTTTTAAACATTAAATTGAAAGGATAATAATATCGAGTAAACATAGTCCTTCTCCAAAATAGACAATGTCAAAATACAAAATAAAAATACAAATAAATAGCCCAAATTATTTATTTTCATTAAATTTGTGTTGTTCTATCAACTTGTGAATGTTTTAAATCATTCGAAATTGGTTATCCACTGATATAATCTGCGAGTATCTATAGGTATGTAGTTTTCCCACCACCACTCACCATATTGTAAGTAGTAGGTCTATCAACTAATTTTCTGGGTTATGAACATTTTTAAATTTATTGGCTAACAGCCAACATCGAATAAGGACAAAAACTTTACAGAAAGAACTAATATTAAAATAATATATGCTATGTGCATCATTTTGTTCTATATTCGGTCATGCTATATTGACGTTATAGCTATAGTGTTGTCACCGTAGTATAAACAATGACTTGCATTGCAATGCAGATAATTTTGCCAAAAAGGGCATTTTATAACATTGAGAATAAGCTGCCAAAAAAAAAAACAAACAAACAAAGAGTCAGTCCTCAGCAAAACAAAGGAATGTTTTTGGTTTGAAATATATTTGTCTTAAATATATATATATATTTATATATTTACTTCTATTTGAGATGTGGAACGTGGAGATTTATAATTGTCATACATAGCCACCTAAAACTGTACATTCTTCTGACACGTGGCATTTTTTTTTTAAATAGTTTAAATTTAAAAACAAAAAATTAAAACAATCACACTATGGAAGTGAATTTTGAATTAAATTATTTCAGTTGATCACAGTCAATAATCTTTTGAAGATGCACATTGACAAGAGGTTTAGTTTTATATTTTGTTTTCGTAAAATTTTATAAGTGATTGAAGGGATATAAAGTAAACATGTCCTTAGTTCTGAGAATATTTTTTTGAAAACTGAATTTCAACTACAAAACAGTGAGTTTTAATAAAAATTTGATTAACTATTAAGTGGTACTTCTTAAATGGAAATTTAAATTTAATTTGTTTTAAATGAATGAAATGTGAACAGTGAAATACATTGTGAAACCACCCACCATCTTCTCCAGTGCTGTAATTTAAATTTTTGTTTGGAATTATAAATCTCAAATTAGTTTAACATTCTTCCTCCTAACTTTATTGAGTTTAAATTAAAGATATACCTACAACACTTGAATGCTAAACTCCTTCCGATTTTTATATTAAATACCTAGTTACAATCTTCAGCTTCTGTATTTAAACAAAATTATTTCACTTGTAAATATTATCTATAAATATTTTCCAAGCCCCTTTATACCAACGGTCCTTGACATTTACGTCCATGTTATACATTCCCTTACTGTGAATTCAAATGAAGAAATTGAATTTGTATGTTCTACAACTCGTTCGAAATCATAATTGTGAATTTGAATTTGAAAATGAACACATGAAAATTGATATTCTGCATTTCGGTTCATTCACCATTTTCTGAACGTATTTCATGCAATTTGTTTTTGATTTGTGAATTATTATTTGTGAAATTGATGCAGTTGTAGAAAATTTTTTAATTTATTGGTGCAAAATCTAAGCATACTTTTTATTTTTGTTCTTTTTAGTATTTATTAACAGGCGTATTTATTAGATTGATATTTCAAAATAGTTTGAAATAGTTGCAAATAAGCTTTAATTGAATAAATAAAATTTTACATTTAAAACTGATTTCGTTGTCTAAGTTAAACATCAAATAAAAATGTTTATCTATTTTACTTTGGCTATCCAAAGTTAGACAACGCTAATAAATACGATAGTAATATTTAAGGTAAAACTTAAATACGAATATAAAAATTTTCATATTTAGGTTCTCACGATGTCAGGCTAAGTTTTTAATAAGATTTTTATCGCAAAAATATTCGTCTAATTTGTTCTCTAGAGTTTCACTCCCTTTTTTTCATCCGCAGTGTAATTTCACTTTTCAAAAAAAAAAAATTATAATGTACCTTCAACTTTGACAGTTTAAAGTAAATCCGAAAATTTTCGAAAACGAATTTACTGTAGAACATTATGATTTTCTATTTTCTATGGTGTCAGTCAAATTGACATAGCAAAAGAACAATATTTCACTGAAAACATTCAAAAGCATTCTCCTTCTCTTTTGTTTGTGACAAAAAATAAATCAGCAATCCGGAATCCGAAAAATTTCAATATCAAATTTTTGACAGAAAATGTCAGAAATTTTACTGATGAGTTGCGTTTGTGTTCAATTTCTAAAATTGCTGAGATCCTCGTGAGATCTGAGCTCGCTAATATTGACACTTTTCATTCTAATTCGGAAAAACCAATAAAATTTATATTAAAATTTAGGTATATTAAAATATAAATATAAATATGTATTAGGTTTGTTCGTTTGTAAAAATTTTCCAATTTTAGTCAAATTTAATTTTTTGACAGAACTTTAAACTGAAATTAATAGAAATTGGAAGTTTTGGGAAGTAAGACTCTGACGACTCGTTTTTTCGGTCGTTTGTCTTTTTGACAGTTTGGGTGAGGGGTGTAGAAATGTAGGGAGAATAAAGTAACGAAAGCATACATTTTTACAAACTTTCAAAAAGACGAAAAACGATACGACGAAAAAAATACACGTGTAATCAGCGTCTTAACGAGAATAAGTATTATTCTTAATTTCTTATTCATAAACTAAACTTAACTAAATTAAATGTTTTTCATTAATCAAAACCTTGATACTAAAATAAATGACCATCATTAACTATTGTTTCACTTTTTTATCGAAAGTAATCTCTGACTGTTTATAACTCCGAAATAATTTGTTTATCACACAGAATTGGTATAACTGCTCAAAACTGGGAATGCAAAAACAAAAAACACATTTATAAATAAAAATAAAATTTACTATCGTCCGAACCACTCATGCAGTATTTTGTGGATTATGTAGTGTAATAGTGTATACTATATAGTAACCTAGTTTCTTAATTCAGAGATTTATGACACACCGCATAAAAATAAATTGAAATATATGAATGTGCTGTGATAAAAATATGAATATGTACAAAGTACATACACACACAGTAAAAGTTCAAATTCGGTCATTAAACTTTTTTAAAAAGTTCAAAAATTTATCGGTAGACAAGGTGAATTGTTGAAACAGTTGACACCTTTTTTTTTATTTAAACATTTAAACAAATAATTATATTGTTACTCAAACAACACGTGCAACTTTAAGTTTTAAATTAATTATTTGAGGTCTTGAATGAAAATAAAATCATTTATGAATAAAAAAAAATGCAAGACTTAAATATAATACAACAATGTTCATATGTACTGTACAGTGTACGCATATAATATAAGCTTCTTACAAAAATGTTGTTGGTATTTTTGTTTGAATGAAAATAACTTTCAGTTCATGGTTAACTACATGAATAGTTATAAACAGGGGCGCATCGCCTCTGTATGCAAAATAATTTACAGGCTCATAGCCAAATTTTAAGAATAATATCGATAAATAACTTAATCTTGTTAAATAGTCGAAAGGTACAATAGTTTTAAAAATCGAACTAACCTACCGGTGAAAACATAGCATAATGATCAAACGAACTGTAGTTTTGTCTGTATTTATAAAAATAATAAAATCGAAGCTCACAGGCGCTGTCGTTTGTCAAAATGACCCTGTTGGGTATTAAGGTATATCGACTTGCGTGTATGCGTATATAGTATACTGTAATTATTTTTTTAACTATTTAAGTCATTTTTGAGGATTTTAATTGTTTTAGCTGCATCTCTGAACGCTCTAATTGAATGAACAAGTGTGTCGGCTTGATGTTTACAAAAATAAAAAAATGAAAACGTTCATTTGCAGCACTTACATAAACATACCTACTTAAATTGTTTCGTTTGTTGATCTGAATTCCATCGCATGTGTTAATTCCATATACAAAAGTGTTGGCATTATAGTAGCCTAGTTTTCTAGTTATGAAAAAGGTCACAAATTATTGTACACATTTTTCTTTTAATAAGAATTTTGGATGTTTTTTTATATTTAATTTAATGTTATGATATTTTTGACAGTTCAAGTGGTTTAGTTCTAAGAGGGCATCAAAGAAAATATTTGACAGACACATTTACATATACATATCAAAAAGGTGTTATAAAATAAGACAGTTTGAAAGGTTTATTACTTGTACTTATTAAAACTGTAAATTTTTAACATTTTTAGTTTTTAAAATGTGAACTTTTGACTAAAACTGGTAGAAATTGGTAGTTTTGGGAAGTGAACGAACAGACCTAATTTTACCAGAGACCTATAATGACAATTGTTGCTTATGACCAATTTTAATTGGTCGTTCTGAAGAGTCCGGAATGCTTCTGAAGCCCCCATGAAAGTTTAGTATTTGCATTCCGAAAAGAAAAAATTATTTTGGAATGAATAAAGTTTTTCTCGTTGAAGGTTTGAATGAAAGGCTGGAGTTATGGCTGGAAAGTTATTTCGAATTAGGGAAACAAAAACCCAGAGATGTATTGACAGGTATCACAGTACACAAATCTAAGTGCCTGTTTACAAAGGCATTTTACTGAAGGGCGCATCCAGTGCGACAGGTAGATTTTATGTGCGTAAAGTCGAGAAGGGTAGGTTCCACCCAAAATTCACCGATGCGCCAAATTCAAGTAATATTATCAGGTGAAACATGAAAGACTTTTTTTTGTGTGAGTGAGATATTTATGAATTTTAAGGTTGTGAGATAGGGAAAGGTAGATTGAACTGAAAGGGTTTTTTTTTTATGTGTAGACACGTTTTCAATAAAACGACTTTCAGTAAAATTCCTATGTAAACAGGCACTAAGGTAATATATCGCGCAGGTTGTCAAAGTTAAAAGTATCAGAAATTTGGTCAGTTTATATTTCAGAGTCCTCACTAATTTTCCTCTGACAAAAATTGAGCAGACGAATCCAAAATTTTTTTGACATAAAAACTGATAAAATTTGCTGTTTATATTTTTTGAGATTGCTGAGATCTCAAAAAAATATAAACTGACCAATTAAAAATGGCTGTTCGAGTGCCTACAAGAACTATTCACCGCATCATTAGAAACAACAACAACAATTTGAAATTTTACGACAGAATGTGCACTGGATCCACCATTTTCCTCGATTTTGACGGATGCAACTGAACTGAACAAAAATAAAAACGCTAATGATATTACCTTTAATATGTGTGCTGTGGACAGGTTTTACCTAGTACCTATGTAAAGTTGCAAATGGCGACGTTACTTTACTGATATAATAGGTCTTTTCAATTACTTACAGAAAATGCCTTTTAAGACCAAGTTTATTATATGAGGTTTGACAGAACAAAATTGGTAGAAATTGTCAGTTTTTGGAAGTAAAGCAATAGAGGTTTTAGCTCATTTCCAAGGGTTTTGGAAAGCAGCATCTCTTAACAGTTTATAGAAAAGAATTAGTTGAAGTAGTCAAAGCAAGTGAAATACTCTTGCTTTCATTGATAACAAGCCAATCAATATTAGGTATATATGTATGTAGGTATAACTGCTAGTATATGTATACATACATAAATGTTAGAAAATGCTTTCTTTGATAACGGTTATCTTTTAATTGAAATATCTAGCTTTAAATATGTATGTAATTAAATTTACTTCAAACATATTCCTATAGCAATAAATAAAATTCTATAAAATGCTACCGAAAAGCTAATATTAGATAGGCTATATACCTAGGTAGTTCAAAAATATTATTGTTATCATATAAACGATTTGCCGATAAAAAATTATTTGTCTGTCTGACATTTTAAAGAGAACTTTAACGTGCTTTAAGTATGTCAAACCTAAAACAGTCACAGATACACAATGTCTATTCACATTATTATAAAGTAAATTGATATCTTTCTGAAAATTATTTTCATTATTTTCTGCTCTTAAAAATTTTGTTTTTTAATAGTTGTACTACTCAACATACTCACATACAAATTATATACTACTTTAATTCCTTAAGGTGTATGGAATTACTTCGATGTCATATATTTAAATTATTCATTAAATTTTCACTTGACTGACAGGTGTACTATTTACTTCATGCCAACATCAATCCCATATTCCATTGATATACAATCTGTCACTTTGACATGGTTTAGCTTTTTGAAAACTTAGATTCTTCCAACAACAGTCAGAATAATAAAAAAAATATTTCTTTTTCTATTATAATAAGTTCAATGTCCGTCATATGTATGTACAAAAATGTTTGCTTATCGCTTCGAGACAATATAGATGACCGCGACGACGGGAAAAAGGTGCGTCGTATATTTTTTTGTGTTAAAAAGTTCACAGGAGAATTCACCCCGAAAATTTTGAATTGTTTTCATTTTTAATAAAAAAAAATATCTAGCATATTTTTAAAAACAACATGAAATTCGAAATAATTTATTATCATTATATACCTTCACATGAATTTTATAACGCTTCTCTTAATCAACAAATAAATTGGAAACACAATCATATTATATTCATTGATATTATATAGAAATAAACATATCATAGATAAAAAAAAATGTTTCCTTTCATTTTGTTTGAATGCACTTTGTCTACTACTTTTCGCGGATTAAGTTTTTAATTTAACTTTATAGCTATATAGCAATAATTTTGTTATGAAATGCTTCACTGTTTTTGCCTGCAACAAATTACACACAGTTCGTTACCAATAAATATTTTTTTTATTAAACAATCAAGAGCTGTTATTGAAAGGTTAGTAAAATAAATAGTAAAAAATAAAAAGTTCGTAGTCTTCAAAGAGGTTAAAAAACATAAAAAAAATCTTTGTGATACACCTATACCTACTTATATAACAACAACAACGTCAATTTTCGAAGTTTTGGAGTGCGTGTCAGGTGTGCATTTACATTGTTTAATTTGTATAGGTTGTAAATGCACTATCTGGTACGACATTCCATGACACACAATCTTCTATATAATCTCAAAAGAAAAGAAACAAAAAAACAACAACAACAATAAATAAAAAAATAAACATTTAAAAGTGAACAAAATATAATAATTTTTAATCGCAGATTTATTTATATACCTGTATCAATTTTCTATTTAATAAATTTTGTATAATAATAGTTTTAAGATTAATGTTAAAATTTAATACATCTAATTAATAAAATATGAAAAATATGGAAAAGCGTGTTTTTATTAAATTCTTATTTATTTAAATGTGTTTTAAGTTTATTTTTACAGATTTAAACGGAAAAATTGTAAATGGAGTAATGCTGCAGGAGCATTTAGTACAAATATATAAAGCCCTAAAAATCAAATCATCACCAATTTCAGTTAGATCAACGCAATTTTAAATTAAAACTGTTTTAGTATTATTACATTATAAATTTAAAAAAAAAGTAATTTGGAAATTTTATATGATTCTATACTATTTTGCATTTAAAGTTAAGTTAAAATTATCTTTTTAGTTTCTACCAACTGAAAGTTGGAAATTTGGTATTTTTGGTTACTTTTTTTGCACGAACTATCATTTTGTAGGCGTGTTCAGCTGACTAGTTAATTAAAAAAAAGATAAAGTAAGTTTTAAATTAAGAAAATTTTAGTTTACTTATTTAAAATTTGAAAAAAAAAGTTAAGTAGTATAGTCTTTCTATCTTTTAAGCCTAGTAACGGAAATTTTTATGGTCTCCAAATCGATACCGAAAACGTAAAAGAAACGACTACGGAAAAAATAAATGTCACCAAATTGAAAATGTCACGTTTCTGATGACAATTAATGGTTCGTGCAAATAATTCAGTGAGAAAAAGGAGTGGAGACTTTTCCAAATATTCTGCTACAATTATCAATTTCGCTCGTTGAACAGCGTACTACAGAACAAAAATGAAAATGAATTTTTTCGTTAATAATTTCATTGTTTCATGGAAATTTTCGTTTCGCTTCAGCTGCATACTATGCTTTAGTAAAGATGATTTATCAAATTTAAAACAAGTTAGCATCGTACCTACTATCTTTTTCTATATATTTTACTAAAGTTAAAATCATTAAATTCCTATTTTATCTTTTTAGTATCATACTAACTCCAAATGTAACTTTGACAATTAAAAAAGTTATTTTTGCTTACTTATTTGCATGAACTGTCAATGTTTTAGGCCTGTTCAGTTTCAGGTTTGGTGTATGATACTAGTTTCAAATTGTTTAAAACTAAGAACATTTTAGTAAAGCGCTTTAAAGTTATAAATTAGTATCAAGCTTATACCAATTAACAAGCTGTTTAACATTTTGCTTAAATCTGTTTACAGTTTTGCGCCATTGATTTAACTTTTATTCATCAGGACAGTGTCATAAAATAATAAGTCTGTGTGTCTCCTCATGAATTCAGCTTACATTCAGTACATATTATGTATGTTTAAATTTTAACATTTATAAAGGTATGCAAATGTAGATCATAGACCCTGGTGCCACAGTAAAAGAAAAGTTCTGCATTCGGTAGTTGAAAGTTAAACTTCCCAACCAAATAATAATTTTAACTACATTTCTTTTTTTTAGGAGAAAAGTTGATAATTATTGTTTTATAAATAAAAAATGAACTAAAACTAGATAACCTTGTTCGTTAACTTCCCAAACCTACCCATTTCTACCATTATTAGCCTGACTTTCAAAACGTCATATAAAAAAATAAAACTGGTAGAATCTGTCAGTTTCGGACAATTAAGCAAACGAACCTAATGTCGTTTTCGTTTCGACATTCGAAGTATACATTTACTTCAAAAGCCTTCGATTGTCTGTTCGGACTAAACTTCTCGGAATTTTGTTCTGTTCCCACTTCCATAAAGGTGTAGTCGTATTACCTATACTAAAGAAGCCATTTCGTTAAATGGGGACATTTTAAAGTATGGATGTTCATTTGGAATGGCGATGTTTTATATTCGATTAGAATCAAAAGGGAGTAGAACAATTCAAAGATCCGATTGAAAACAACATATTTAAGAGGGCTTGGTTTTCCTATGTTGAATTCATTCTTGAAAATAATTTATTTTGAAAATAATTATTTTTAAATAAAAGAAGTTAAGAATGAATTTCTGACTTCAGACAAATAATAGAAAAGTATTATTAGACTCGATGTTATGATATTTTTAAACAAAAATTGCCTTTTACGGAGAAAAATAGACCCTAATCTTTAACGATTTTTTTCCTTATCTGGGCTCAACCTAAATAGATACATTCTATGTTTTTTTTGTCGCATCTTATGCGAATCAACCTGTGTATCCTCCTGGTGACACCTACAAATATTTTGGATTCAGTAGGTCTCTTTCATAATTGCTGCTCTGTTTTAAACACAGAAATAATAAAGTTTTCTCCTCGAGCTAATGCTCAGCTTGAAGGAACGTCGTGTGACGTAGCACAATTAGCTGTCAAATCCCATAAACATTTTTGACAATAATAGTAAGTTGTAGCAAGAAGTTGCAGTAAACAAACAGACATAAATACAGTAAAAACAAACATTTAAAAAAAAAAAAAAACATTTCGAGGTTTAAAATAATCATCTAACTGGACTCATTATGGAAGTGCACAACTAATCCTTAATAAGGAATTGTAAATTGGGTGCATACATTGAGAAAAAAAAATATATCTTTTTTCTTTTTTAGCACTATAACAGGTCAAACAAAACTGAAACAAAAGTTATGCAAAAAGTTTAATCCAGTTTTTCCATGGATTCGGATTATATTGGACATTTTTATCAAATCAACATACTAACTCCTAGCCCACTTTGAGATTTACAATAATGTCAAAAAGGTAAAAGTAAGCAAACAACTTTTTACGAGAAGTGCTAATGTTGTTTAAGGTGTGTTCAATGAATAATCGAACAAATATATGTTATTATAGTTTTGTTTTTGATCATCTCAAATGTCCATTTGCAATATGAAAGATTTCCTTTCAAAATCGAGAATTTCTCTTTTGAATAAAACATCTCTTGGCATAGTAATATTTACATCTTCTTAGCATATCGTCCCATATATCTGTACAACAAACTGTCAATTCACTGAACAAATTTTTTAATTTGACATGAAATCCTGTTTACATTTTGTAGGTGGATGCAGATAAAATATTTTAAATTAGTAAAAAAGCATCTTCCATATAGAGACCTCATCTATAGAATAGATCTTTCTTGAATAATACATTCAAAATGGAAAAAATATCATTTACAAATATTAAAGAGCACGGTAATACCCATGCCAATTTCTGGCACTACACCCTTTTTACAGGAACGAACTCAAGCGATTTTCGACCCCCCTCTAACCACAGTAAATATGTATAGTCAGGAACTTCAAATTCGGAATATTGCCAAGTTTTCAAAACGTTTTGAATTGTGCGTAATAAAAAGAAAACTTTTCCAAGTGAGTCCCCAAATTTTAGTCAGTAATCATTAAATAATAAATTTGTCTTATAACTTGATGTTGTTTTAATATTACTCTTCTTAAAATATTTGATATTAAACCTTCATAGAGTTAGAACTTGGCATACTTTTAGATCTCACTACTTTTCACGGCTGAGTTGTTACATTTACAGATTTTTATGTAGAAGAACTGGCTATTTTTTAACATTTATGTTTTTGTTGTTTATATTCAATTAAAAATGACATAGGAATTACAAAGTTGTAACCTTTTCTGCACGAAGTTTTGCTGATAGCCTAATGCAAAAACTTTAGGTGCGTTCCTTTACTTTTAAACTCTGTGAATTTCTGTCCAAAATTGTACAAATTTAATTTTTTTTCATATGAATTTTTACAGACTTTTGTGTAGATATTCACACAAATGTACAAAGTTTCAAAGTAAAAGAACACACCTTTTGGATAAAAATAAAGACAATTAAAAAAAATCATCTTTCACTATAAAATTCATTTTGAAAGATACATATACACAGTTAGTGTGAAAATGTATTGTGAAACAGTTCTCTTGGGTTTTCATATTAATTTCAAAAATCACATCGATGTTCCTCGAATGTGGAAGTTGAACTGCAATAGCAGAACTTATGATGAGCTCATTAAATTCAGAACAAAACGACATGGTTAAAGGGATAATAAATAAACGTGTATAGTTTGGAATACAATGTTCTAAAAATTCAGAGCTAGTTTTTGTCGTTAAATTATTCCGTACTTACATTGAGGAAAACGAAAAGCTTTCAGATCTTGGTATATGCAATGTGCATTAACAAACACCATTTGTGGAATTTTCCCATAGTATATATTTCTTAAAATGCAGTGAAATGTTTAAGTTTTCTAAGACGATGGAAGAATTTGTTTCCCCTCATAATGTGGCTATAATATTTTATAAGCCATACATACTTTAATAATTGCAAAATCAAGTCTGTTCATTTAAAAAGTCATTGCATCTACTGGATAGATTTCAGAAAAAGGCTTTCAAGATTATAGGTGACAGACAAATTTCGGAAATATTTGTTTCATTGGAACATCGTCCGACATCAAATGCCGACGTCAAAAAATGACGATCATTTGATGATCAAACAGACGTAGATTTCGAAAACGGCCTTGTTTAAACTCTATAGTGCTCTTTTGAAATAGGTAGTTGCTTTTCTCCACTTAAACAAATTCACCGTAATACTCTCCCTGAAAGGAATTTCCATCTTCATCAGTGTACAGCTAAAAAAATTCTTCCTTTGTTCATACAACATGAATGTGGATTTCCTTCCATAACTCTATTTATCGTATACAATGTACAAAAATTAATCTTGATAGAAAACATTGGTTTTCAATTAAAAACTTATTTTTTTTATTGAATCATAGAATATACAATATATGAGTTATGTATATGGAATAGAATATTAGACAAATGGCCTCCTCGGGTTTGTTGGTACATAAAATCTTATGTTGACTTTTGCTGACTGTTGTTGATACAGACCTCAATTTCCTCTTTAGCACCAAACAGTGACACGTTACAAATGCATTTGTTTCTCAACAATAACTCATGTATTTTCTGAATCCTAAATGCGATAATTTTAAAGATTAAGGAAGCCATCAAGATGAAAATGAGCCTCATCGCTGAAAATGATGTTTTGCGTGTTCAGAAAAATGAGATCTCAGAGATTTTTCTCACTGAAGAAGTGAGCAAGCGAACCCAAGATTTTTTTCCTCAGAGTTTTGACAGCAAAGCTGAGAAATTTTGCTGAGGAATCTTGTTCAGGTAACTGAGATTGCTGAGATCTCCGAGATCTCATTTTCCTGAACATGCCTATTGTTCGAAGCTCCATGTTAATAACCTTCAAATGTCGGCTGTCAACAATCTTTTTTTTTCGTTGATAATACATTAAAGGTACCGCACAAATAGCGTGAAATTCAAATCTAGTGTGAATTTTGGGACACCTTTTATAAGCAAATAAAACTAGGCCATGACTCGAAAAAAATTCCGACAAAACTGGAATTTGTGTAGATCTTTGTTTTAACCCATCCTAAAAAGTAGGGACATTTAATCTGAATCGTTGCTTTTGTTTTTGTAAAGTGAAAGGTGTTAAATTGTCTTGACATTTCATCAAAAAATCGATATAGGTTTACACGACAATTTTTTGAGTCATACATTTTTCGAATATAATTAGTTCGAAAAAAAGTTAAATGAGAAGAAAAATAAGCATCACTGTTTTGATACTTTTAAGCTATATTATGTATTTGTTTGGCCAAATACCCATATTTATATGCTACAGTGTAATATCACCCTAATCATGGTTTTGTTTGGACGTTCGTAATAATCTTTTTGTACTCCTTTCCTACTTCTTCGATTGGCTGTTCCGATTAATGTTTTCGCAGTGTTTATCTGTTCCCAAACTAGAAACACTCACATACAAAATAATAGCTGTATTTTATTTTCCCCCGGATCCAATCCAGATCAGATCATGAAATAAATATTTTAATGGTCGCGTTCGGGGATCAATCCAAAGCTATCCGGATAGGTTTGTGTTGTTGTAATCCCTTATGACAAAACAGCTGATGCAACAATAACCCAACGTATCTCAAAATTTTTGGATAGGTGGATAGCCTATCTGATAGTTTACCGAAGGCAAGGAATAATTTCACTGAAATTTAAAAGAAACGGGCAATGAAGCCCTTTGTTTTCAAATTGACACAATGGTCTGGTATTTACATACACATGCGCCTAGGCAGGCAACAATAACAGCTAAGTGCCTAAAACACACGAGAAACGAGCAACGATTTACAAATCAAAGGTTCTCCCAAACCAACGCGAAACATTCGGAACGACGCACGACGAAACTTTCGTCTGTTAATATATCGCGTTGGTGTGTGTACTGTCATTTTTCGCCCTGTTAATATAATTTTACAGCCAAAAGTTTCGTCGTGAATCGTTCCGAATGTTTCGCGTTGACTAGTACATTTACATTTCGTTTACATGAGTAATTTTTTAATCACCGACTGCTGAAAATTGCCATAAATCTTAAGTTAAATTAAATTAGTGCTTGAGGTTAAATTTAAACCAATATTTTATTTTGAATTGCAAGTTAACGTTTGGCAGTTCACAATTGGTCACGTAGAAAATATAAAAATGCAAACTAATTTTCTATTTAAATTTGTTGATTGGAGTATCGATTTGATTATTTATTTTGTGGAGTTTTTATGCCTTAATTGGAAGACATTTGTTTTCAATAAGACGATACCACATGACATAACCTGAGAATAACTCTAACTCATTTATCGGTCGTTTATTTCCCCATTTTGGTAATAAAATCATTCGATTTAACGCCGTACCACGTCGTTGGACTTTTTCCTTGGGGGTTTTTTAAGTCTTAAATTATGCCAACAAACCCAATTCTATCCACCCAACGCCTTAAGGCAGATATATTTAAGCCAAACCATCAACTACGCTATATATATTGGTCGTGGTGGGTGTAAATAACTAAATTATGAGCATAATACTATACCGAGAGTTTATAAACGTATTCATTCAACATCATTAAATTTTTGACGTCGTAAAATTGTAAAGTTTACGATACATGTTTATTGAACACTCTTAAAAACTTCTTACGCAAGTGTGGTAAATTTGTGGTAAACTAATCAGCTGAGTCAGTCGACGGTAGTCATTTTGTTTATTTTGTTCAAGGTTCTGAAAAACAAAACACTTTGTTTGTTCTTTTTTGAATTGTATCTCAAATCATCCAATATATTTGATTCTCTTCGATTTCATTTATTTTTCTTATTTGAAATATTGATCGTGTTTATTGAAAAAATTTTATTAATAAAATATGCAATATGCAGACAAAAGATCCAATTCGAGTGTCAACAACACTGTAATATAAGACAACTGTCAAATAACTGTCAAATATTAATCTGTAAAAATTGATTAAGAAAATGGATCGTTCAACGTGTTAAAAAATTTTGGTTTTGATCTTCAAGTTGGTTGTAAATATTTCAGGAAATAAAAGATATACGGTCGTATTTATAAACGTAATCTTACTTTGGACATTTGTATTTGATGTTTAAGAGCTATCTAACTTAGACAACGGACTCTTTTAATAAACCTTGGCTAATGTAATATTTTATTTAATAAAAAAAGCATATTTTCAACTATTTTGAACTAATTAGGCACTGTCTAACTAATACAAAATCTAATAAATATACCTGATAATCTTTTATAAATTATAAATAACAATTTTATTTAAAACTACACAAAGTAAACAAAAGAAATGTCATATTGTGAATGCAACAAGCTGCTGAATTGGTTCTAGCATGACGAAGCCACCACTTACACAGCTCGGGCAAAGATGGATCCTTCGAGGATGTTAATGCTGATTGTTCAAAGAAACTTCTCTGATATAATGTGGATGCATTTCAACCTCTCTGAATTTGTTAATAAAGATTCACATGAATAAGACAATTGTTACTGTTTCATGCTCATTTTGGTCTTGTGCCATCATTAGGTCTTAATTTTTGTACTTCTTTTAAACGGTAATATTTTTAATTATTTCACATTTTAGAAAATTTTACTGAACGAGACTAAAATTGGTAGAAAACAGAGGCTTTGTTTATATGAGCAGTATGAGGTTTAAGTATATCATACTAACTTCCTATATACCACTGACATTTACAAATGTCAGTCAAAAACGAAAGCATAACTTATTTCTATGCTCGAACTATCACAGTTTTAGGCGTGTTCAGCTGGAGTTTATTAAGAAAGTGGATTTAGTATGATTTTTGTTAAAAATTGTTTAAAACTAAGAACATTTTAGTAAAATTAGAAAATTGTGAAGTAGTATCATGCTAATATTTTAACATCAGGCTTTTTAAAATTTTGCGCCATTATTTAAATAACTTATAAATTATATAAAACCCTCGATTAATAACAAAAATACCAAAATATTTATTTTTTTTTTTGTTTTTAAGTTTAGAAAATGAAGTTGCCTCACCGTGTACAACAGCCAGAAATTTTTATTTTGTAATGTTGAAGTACCTGGACTGATGAAGATTACAAAAAGGTCGTTTTTGTCATATCATCGGCGCTGCAGCGTTAGTTTGTGCATCTGTATACGTCCACTGCACATGGAGCCAGAGCCTAAACGGGTTAACCAATTTGCTTCAGATTCGGAACAGATCTTTTGTTTATGCCCAAAAGATCCAAGAAAAATAAATACATAAATGCAAAAAACATAGGAGTTAAATTTTACAATAACTTCAAAATAGACTGACAAAATGACAAATAGGTGATGTCAAATTTTTATCGATATGTCAGAATTTGTGGTCGTTAGCATGAGTGAGAAATATTGTGGAACGAATTTATTATAAATTGTAAGAAAGGTGAGTATCTACTAGAGTAAAAAACTTTATCAGTCTTATTTAATAAACCATTCCAAAGTATGTTTAACTTTGGACAGCTGACCAACTCCAAATTTTATTTATAATCATGTTCCATAGATTGTCTAATTTAGACAATGGAATTGGCTGTCCAATTATTCTAAAGTGGGTATTATTATTATTATTCTAAAGTGGGTATGTTTAATGAACTAAGAATTAAAAAGTTGTTAATTGAACATACCCAGATGTTCACGCAATTGGCAGAATACAGGGATGTCAGTGAGTATATGAGAACATATTTAGACAATTATTATTATTGTTGGAATGCGTTTATAAATACCTAAGGATATTTCCAGCTATTTATGCCGTGGCTAGCTATACAACAATTCAAGGGTATTTTAAGGAAAGCTAATAAACACGACCGTATATGTATACAATTGTTACTTAGTTCAACTTAATATTGAACTTAGATGTGGAAGCATATCAAGTGTTTTTTTGAATTTATACTTTTACAGGGTTATTAAATTTGGTTATTTTCTTATGTGTATAGATGTTATGAATATAATAATTGTATATGAAGATATTATTTACTTATATTTAGATTTTTAAGTGGAATAACTCCTTGCTTTTGAAATTTCTATTTGTATTATAATTTTAACAATTGGCTATGCGCTTTGGCAGTGTGGTTAGCTGGTTGTGTGGAATATAATTCACAGCCACTATCTACCCTGCCGCGGCGATAAGCTTCTTCATCTTTATACAAACAACAGCGTATTGTTAAATTACATAAATTTAATAAGATTATTTAAATAACTGTTTTAGCTACGGTTTTGCTTTTAAACAAATTTGCAGATATTTGAGGTAAGTTCAATAAGGATTTTTTGATAAAACTAATAATTATTGTAAATGATTGTACTATGTTTGTCTTCATAACTTCATTGATATGTTTAAATATTTCTGTATAGAGGTATAAATAAAATGTAAATAAAATGGTTTCGCGATAACAAGTAAATATTTTCTGAATCGAATATCTTTAACATTTTTATAATTTTTCAGACTTCTGTTGTTATTTCAGGAGGTTGTGGTTGGTTTGTTTGTGTAAAGTTTTTCCTTCAAGTATACCCTCATACAGAGGATCGTGGGTGCAGTCAAACCGCCCTTTTGCCAAAGAAATTTCCCAGGAGTTTTTTCCCATTTTGGGAAATTTGCTATCACGAATTTTCTTGGGAAAATATTTTTCCAGGGAACTTTTTCCTTATGTCAATGCAAAAATTTCCCAAGTAAGTTCTTGGGGAACAATTATTTTTTGGGAAATTCGCGATTGGAAATATTCTTTCCCCGGTATATTTTTTGTTTTTCGATAAGACTGAATATTACTACTTTTTATTAGTAGCCTTGCGAAAATTCTGGTAAAAATAGCAAAGTAGCACGAACTGTGTTTGATTCAATTCGAACACAAGAAAGTTTTTCAACAGAATGTGTTGTAGAATTGCCTCTAGCATCATTAAAGAAATATTGCGCAATGCCTTCAGAATATATGGCCACCATGTATGTTCTTATTTACAAAGCCATTAAATTCAAAATTGTTTGCCAAAAATGGTCAACGTACATAGTGAGCTGCTTTAAAACTCCGCACTCCAATTTCACCAACGTTTATTTAGATTTCCTGCAGGTGCTATGTCAATTGAACTTTATACGGATAATTCAAATGCAAATTAGCTTTAAGAATTTTTAACAAACATAATGGAGATATTCCTAATTCTTGCGAACGGGGGCGTTGAGCTAGAAACACAGCCTTCAAATAACGCAATTATAGCTCTTGGTTACTGCAGTATAAGGATCTTTTTCTCAATATATATAAACTTTCAAAAGTGTTTGGCAACTTTGCCAGTATCAACATATACAGCAGAAAGAACGTTTTCGATGATGAAACGATTAAAAACTTTTTAAAGAAACTGTAACGGTGAAAAACGACTTATTGGCTTATTCTTAATGTCAATTCATCAACAGATTGAAATAAATACTGACAAAGTAGAGTAGTAGAAATATTTGTTTGGTTACGGCCTTGATTGTTTTGTAACAATACCAAAACAACTTTTTGTTTCAGTTTCGTTTTTTTTTTTTTTCATTTCTATCCATCTTTTCTTCTTTCATCTTTTCCATCTATTCTATTCCTTATTCGGAATATATACAGCAACACATTCTTTTATTAAACTCAACTGTTGTGAAATTCATATTCAGCTTACATAAGTAGTATCTCTCAAATACAGAAATATTATTTTCATCGGTAGAATTTTCACATTCTGTATAGTACAAATGCCAAGATTAAATATTTTTTTATCCCCTAATTGGATAATTCTTAAATAATAATAAATTTATATAATTCTTTTAATACCTAAATAAATAAACATTAATTTTGGGTTCCAACATATATTTATACTTTACATATATGCCAACACAAAAAACATAACTAGAATAATATTAAATGAAATTAAAAAAGGATTAAAAGGAATTCAATCCAAAGCAGAATTCAGTAATTGATTTTCATTCTTAACTAAGATCACTTTTTGCTATCAAAGTTGTAAAAAATCGAATAATATTCAAATAAACAAATTAAAAAAAAATCAAAAAAAGTACGCATACGCCCGAGTGTACATTGAAATAAAAGATAGGAAAACAAATGGAAAGGACTAAACAATGGAATTTCTTCTTAAATTTTGTGTGTTTTTAAAAATGTTCATTAAACTGTCTGAAATACATATTTATGTTTGTACGTAGTACCTTTTTACAAAATTAAAACAAAATCGGTTTAAAGAAATATGCAAAAAATTGTAAAAAGCAGGAACACACTTCCAATACAACCACTTATAGGCTCTCCCAAACTAAAGATAGAATGCATTTTGTTAGCTTTGTTGTCTCCAAGTTGTGTTATAATTTATAAAAAATATTATTTAACAATAAAAATTAAAATACAAAAATGTTTTTATTTGTTTGGAAACTGCCGGAATGAAAAGTAACCTTATACAAAACGTTAAATGCATAAGTAACCCATAATAATCAAAGATACTCGATATAAAAATGCCAAACCTTCTTTGCAAGTGGATAATTAGCTTTTTTTCTCATACGAAATGAGAAGTGATGTGTAAAATAAAGCACACATAAACATTTTTCATCGACGCACTCTTTGCTTGTCCTGAATTGTATTCGTTCTGGTTTCGTAGGACCACACTTTCTCCTGTCCAAATTAAAGGCTCTAATCAACGCGAAACATTCAGAATTACGATGAAACTTTCGGCTGTCAATATATTTTACAAGAGATTCGCTGAATCGCATGGTTACGTTGGTGTGAGTCTCCCATTTATCGCCCTGTAAATATAATATTTTGACAGCCGAAAGTTTCGTCAACGTTACGAATGTTTCGCGTTGGTTTGGGAGAGCCTTTAGACATAATAGGTCTGTTCGCGTATTTGCTCGAAACTGCCAGATTCTAACAGTTTTATTTTTTTTATATGAACTTTGACAGTCTTTCGGGCTTAAACTGGTAGAAGTTGGTAGCTTTGGGAAGTAAACAAACAAGGTTTATATATTATGATCGAAGTCTGATAGAAACGACGATATAAAATGCAGTTTTATAAATATAGCTAACACCATTTTAACTAGGTAAGTAAAGTTTATTTCTGACTTATGTACATATATAATGTACCTATAAAATAAAATATTGTAATTTTTATGCAAACTTTTTAAAATTAAAAAAAAAATTATGTTTGTTTAATTTATTTTGTATTGGATTTTTTTTTAATTATTTAAGTTAAGCCGGAACCACACATAACACATGTGGTGTGTTGTGGGGCAGTGTGTCGCTTTCGCTTCAACGTATTTCATATGCGTAGAGTCATATTTAACTCGTGTGATGTATTGTGGTGTGGTGTGTTGTGTTGTGTCGGAATCAATCTTTTTCCGATTGCGTCAAACTACGCGTCGGAGACATATTTTTCTGGGGGGAAGATGAGACTGTCCTTGAGGAAGAGATTTAGTATATAACGAATGCAAAAAAAGACGTTTTGCAATACAAAACTTTTATAATTGTGCACAGTCAGCGACACAACACACCACACCAGACGAGATAGGTTCCGGCTTTAATAATAATGCGCACGTTAAAAGTATTCGGCCATATTTTTTATTTCGTTTTGAAAGTAAAATTTTCCGAAAACGAATATTTTTTGCTCTCTTCTTTTAGATTTACAATTCCGAAAGTGAAAATTTGCTACCAACCTGTAACGTTTCCGAAAGCATTGAAATACGAAAAATTTGATTCTACAGCAGATGGAATAGCGAAAAGATAACGAAAGTGTAAGTCTTTAAGTCTTTTAAAGAAAATCTTATTGATAATTACTATATTTAATCAAACATATTTTAATTTATCTACAGGATCTTCAAGCTAAAATTTGCAAACCAATTTTCCTTGTACCAAAGCTATAGAGTTACAACTATGTACTTTTTAGATTGCAGGAATTGCAGTTGATCTCAAAGGAGCAGAAATTTCAACTTTTATGCAATTAAAAACGTATAAAAATGCATCCATGGAGAGACAAAAATTCTGAACCAAACTAAAATAATGAACAATGATTACAAGAGATTGTCATTTCCATATTCTTAATTGTAACTGAACTGTAATTGAATCAACAAAAATAAAAAAAACTTGTCATAAACAGTGAAACGAATCCTTACCACCAATTTAGTTTTAGGTATTTTTGTATTGTAGGATTTGTCGTTTAATCTGTTCATCAATACTTTCTTCATCCAGCGAGCGCAAGAGAACACACTTCGAATACATTGACAGAACTTCTAATCCTAGACGCTTCTACCAATTTATCAACGTCCGATGGCTTTCCCTCAACTCTTAAATTCTTGGACACGACATCTGCCGATCCTTAAATAATCACAAACTTCTTCTTCAGCCAATCGTAAAGTGATCACCCGCAAGAACCCGACCATTATTTTTTTAGTAACTTTAAAAAAAAGTGCAAGAGAATTCATTTTCCATTTCTTAGATTCAATTCTTTCTTCATAATATTATTATGTAAAATAGACGCAAATTTATTTTCAATTCTATTGTAATTTTGTAAGACCGGTGCTTCTGAATAATTACAAAAAATTTGCGTTTAAAAATTTAACAAATATATTTTTAAATAAATATAAATTAAAAACCAAAAAATGTATTAATGCTTTTGATTTTTTCACACTTTCTCCCTTACCATACACATATTAGGCCTGTTTGGTAATTTCTTGCGAATTTGCACAAAATTTCTCAGTTTGCTGAAACTCGCACATATTTTTTCCGAATGTAGGAACATTTATTGCTAGTCAATCGTTTTGCATGCAAATACAAATATTTAGACATTTAATGAACGAATATAGTTTAGCTACGAAAACTCTTTACCATGGAAAATTGCAAAAACCATCAAACTTCTACCACGATGTTTAACAGTATTTGCAGAGTTTTTCGACTTTACGGGCGATGAAAAAAAATTTTTCCATCTGGACCAATGATGTTGTTTTGTAGTTCCAAAGAATGTACTATTTTTTTTAACAAACATCAAACGATCTTTGATATTTGTTTTAGATATGTACGGTTTTTTCTGCTTGCGCTTCGTTAAAGTTGATAATAATCTTGTAACATGAGACATTTGCCCCAAATTCTTCGTCGATTTCGTCTACAATGCAGTGACATAGATACCTTTTGCAAATTTGACATACATAGTATTAATTTCCATAAATCTTTTTCTAAAGTTATATTTTCATTGAAATCTCGGCTTTTCTTTGGATAACTTATTTAAGACTTACTACGAAGTGATTCAAATTACTCAATGAATTGCCAGAACAGCCAAACTATTCAAGCGGTCCTCAATGACAAAAAAACAAGACAATCTTGAGTTTTATATTCCGGACTGAAATTCAGGTGATCACTTATTTTCTTCTGTTCCTTGTGAATTGTATTTATCCGTTTCAAACTAGAAAAAGTTCGTTAGGCAGCAGTTCTTAATACAGGCACTGTAGTAAAAATCCTAAACAAGATAATATTGATGTTCAAGAAATTTTCTTCTGGATAAAAAATAAAATTCTGGATAAAAAAATAAAATTCTGGAGCATAAAAATTAAATTGAATTTATGCTTGATATCGCCTCTATAGGTCAACAATTTTTACTTGAGATATATAGGTACTATATGGCAAGTTATGGATTCGTAAAAAAAAATCGAATTCGGGATTTTGATCAAATTTGACATTACGCTGATAGCGAAGTCGAAAAAAGTGGTTCTCGCAATTCTGTCCGTCTGTCTGTCCTTTCGGCTGCAGCCTAAACGGGTTGGTCGATTTTCTTCAAGTTGGTACCTAGCGTTTTTTGGTCATTCCCCCCATACATTTTAAAAAAACCAAAAATAACGGTCTCTGCTGTAAAAATTTTTTTTAGCAAAAAATTAAAACTTATTTTTCTCAAAAACGTGTCCACAACTGTGGGTTTCAGGTTACCATTCCTTCCAGCTCTCCCTGGGAGGACCTGACTTTCCTGGAAGATGAATCGATCCACTTCTATACTGACGGTTCTAAAACTGATGACGGGGTTGGTGGAGGTGTATACTCAGATAGGCTGAAACTAAGTCTCTCCTTCCGTCTTCCCAATCACTGTAGCGTGTTCCAGGCGGAACTTTTAGCGATAAAGGAAGTCCTGTCTTGGCTCAAAGAAAACGTGATATCAACTACAGATATCAGTATTTTCTCGGATAGCCAAGCAGCCATTAAATCTCTGGATTCTGTCTCTACAAATTCAAAAACTGCCCTTAATTGCCGATCATCTCTCTTGGAGATGGCACAGCAGTTCAACATTCACCTTTGCTGGGTGCTGGGTCATAGGGACATTCCAGGCAATTGCAAAGCAGACGAACTCGCCAAAAGTGGAACTTTACTACCTATACTGTCAAATCAGACAAATATTGGTATACCCATCGCTACTTGTAAACTTATGCTTAAACTAGATGCAGTAGAGAAAACAAATCTTAGGTGGAGTAATATTGCCACATGTCAGGCCTCAAAACAGACTTGGGCTTTGCTGGATCTGAAGCGCTCTAGGAACTTAATATCTCTAAGCAGACTGCACATTAGCTCCGTCATAGGTGTCATTACTGGACATTGTCTAATAGGCAAGCATGCAACAAGGCTTGGTGTATTTTCTAACGACTTCTGCAGGAGTTGTATGGACGAAGAAGAATCAAATCCTCGCCTTCTCTGTACATGCCCTGCTCTATCTCAAAGACGTAGGCTCCACTTAGGAGAATTCTACTACAATGATCCTAGTGATCTGGCAAGTCATGACATTAATAGTCTCGCTCGCTTCGTAAGAAGCTCTAAATGGTTCAACGAGTAGGAAAAAAGTTTCCTAGATTCCTGTGGTATCACAATGGGCCAACTTATGGTCTAACCTAACCTAACCCACAACTTAAAAAAAAAAAATTCAGTAATTTTTTTTACAAAAAGGCAACCAATTTATAAAAAAAAATCGAAAAATGGGTAAAAATCCTCCCACAGAACCATTTTTTTGATTTTCGATTTTCTCAAAAATAGTTCAACTGATATTGATCATTTTTTTATGGAGAGTGTTTGAAAAAATTTTAAAAGCTTTGTATAGATATTAGATACCAAAATCTTCAAAAAAAACTTATTTGGATTTTTAAAAAAAGATTCAAATTTTTTTGAGCACTTAATAATTCTAAAACGACTAGGTTCATTTTTATTAAACTTGGCACCAAGCAGTTTTTTAACATTATCTATCAGATTTTAAATGAAAATTATTCTTATAACTAAAAATAACGGTATCTTCCATACCAAATGTTTAAAAACCGGTATTGAAAATCTCATTTTTCTTAAAAATGGCTGCTACGATTTTGATTAAAATTTTTGTGTGAACTAATATCTGTACGATCTACCATATTAATGGACAAAATAAAAAAATATCTGGTTTAAAAATACTATCTCTCATAGAACCATTTTTTTTTATTTTAATGAATTTTTTTGCACAATAGCTTCAAAAGCATACCAAAATTTTAAAGAATAAAATATTGATTTTTGAAAATTTCAAATTTCGAAAATGGATAGATTATATTTTTTTATAAATTTTTAAACTCCGCATTAATAAAGGCTAACAAATTGCGTACCATTTTTTTCAACTTCAGAGATTGTTTAATCAATTTATATTTAATTACATATTTTTTTTTTTACAATTTTTCAGTCTAAACTGTAAGTTCCATGCATATTTGCAGCACGGTCCTATATTGTTCATAAATAAATGTACCTACTCGCATAATACTACCTTCAACGTAACTAAGTTTTAAGCGGGTGGTATTTAATATAGGGTCCCATACTAATTTATTTCTTTTATAAGATAAATATAGTTTTTGAATTATTAAAACTTTAAAAACATCGATATTAGCGCCGCTAACAATTTTATAGGTGTTGAAGGCCCCCCGAAATGGTTTTTCAGGAATAACTCCTAAATGGCTAGTGGTACAGAAAAAATGGGAAGAACTAACTTGTAGCTTAGAAAATTAAATTTAAAAAAATGTTTAAAACTGAAAATTGACGGCAACACTTTTCGTAATTTTAAATTTTCTTACAAAGTAAAAGACTTATACAGCCATCTGGTTTTTAGCATTCGATTAAAAATTAATAAGAGAATAACCAAAATAAGTACTTAATAACGTAAAATTTTGAAAAAGAATTATTATAATTTTATTTTTGTTTTGAGTTTTATTTTTAAAATTTTGAGTTTGAAAATACTTTATTCAAAAACTAAGCACTAAAATAACATAATTTTATAACATGATTAAGGAATGAGTTCCTGACTAAAAAATGCTATTACATAATATTGTAAGTGTTGCCGTTGTTTTAATATTAATTTACAGTTTTAGATTTTTTTTTATTTGTCCTTTTCACCTAAAGGGGCGTTCATATAAATGAAAAAAACTAAATGCTTTTATCCCATAAAGCACAATTTTCTAAGCCACTCCACAATAAAGAAAAGTAAAACCCTTAACTCTACCCATTAGTTTATTTCAAAAACGGTATTTTTTTATGAAAAAACGTATGTTAATATTTTTTGTAGAAAATTTTCTAAGCTACATTTTTTCTTTCAGCAAGCTCAATGCCGCTTCTCTGCTCTCTGCGAATTTCTCTACCTCGAATACATTGACAGAACTTCTAATCCTAGACACTTCTACCAATTTATCAACGTCCGATGGCTTTCCCTCAACTCTTAAATTCTTGGACACGACATCTGCCGATCCTTAAATAATCAAAAACCTTTTTGCCTCCTTCTTCAGCCAATCGTAAAGTGATCACCCGCAAGAACCCGACCATTATTTTTTTAGTAACTTTAAAAATACCCCTCACAACTCCTTCGCCACAGCTGATATTAGTGTAGATATTATCATCAAAAAGATAAGTTTACTTACGATGACTTCTCTCCTGGTCCGGATGGTTTGCCTGCCATATTCCTAAAAAAAATGTGGTAACTCTCTCTGCCAGCTACTCGCCGTTTTATTCCATCTTTCACTGTCTCAAACCATTTTTCCAATATTATCGAAGGATTCTTTCATTTTTCCTATTCATAAAAAAGGAACAAGGAACGATATTCCACAACAAACCTCACGGAATTTGTTTCTAAGACTCTAATTGCATAAGCAAGAGGTCATGAAGTGGACGTTATCACCAAAGATTTAAGTAAAGCCTTCGATAAAATATGTCATCAAATTATTTACCTTAAGTTTAAAGCCCTTGGTTTTCCACCTTTTTCATCTCATGGTTTATTTAGGTTTTCAATCTCCGAACCCATTTAAGCTACTTCGGGAGTCCTCAAGGGAGTCACCTTGGACCTTTGATTTCGTCTTAGCAATAAACGACGTTATCAAATTAACGTTATTAAAAAATCAAATATTTATCTCTATACCTATACGCCGATGATATGAAAATAAATAAAATCATTTCTACTCCCACTGACTCTATTTCACTTCAAAACGACCTTAATTTATTTCAAACCTGGTGTAACAAGAATTTTTTAGAACTTAATGTCAAATAAATGTCAGTCCATAACTTTCTCCAGTAAGCAATTACCTCTACCATCCCGAACATACTTTCACGATGTAGCTATTGCATTGGTTTGGGAGACCTGGAAATTATTTGCGACAATCAGTTAAACTTTCGTGCCCATTTTGATCATATAATTAAGAAGGCTTTATAAAACGTTGGTCTAAGGAATTCTCGAACCCTTGTCACTGAGTGTCTTTACACAACATTAGTTAGACCCCTCCTAGAATACGCTAGCCAAGTTTGGTCGTCATATCAGAACTCTCATTCCCAAAGAATTGAAGCCGTGCAACGATTTGTCCTTCGTGGTCTTCCATGGTCTGATAATCTTATTTTACCCCCATTTGAAGATCAATTAAAATTGATCAATTTGGAAACCCTACAAAAGCGTCGTGAAATCGCTGACATTCTCTTTGTGAATCAGCTCCTCGTCGGGACTATCGAATCTTCCTATCCTCCTATCTCAGATCCGCTCCCCTCTTCCGTCCTCCACATCATCGCACAAACTAGGGCCTCTTTTAAGCAATATCAAGAATGTTGCGTTTCCATATCAGTTCTTCCTCTCTCCGCAACTACCTTTACACCTCGTCCTAATACCAACCCCATTTTTTCATTTATTTCTGAGTTTTGTTTATGTAAACTAATGGGTGGGCACATCATTCATGTTTTATTCAGCCCTATCAGTTGTTTCATCGTAAACCGAAACTTTTCCGAATCCCGAAAAAAACTATCCCCGGATCCGTTCATTACGAACGGACAATTTTTATGAGATTTTCTACTACGATAAAATCTGTGATAGTTTTTTTGGGATTCCTGACAAGAATAAGGTTGGTTATGAAATTTCACACGAGTTTTGATTTGATTTCGCATTGATGTATATGTTGTCTTATTGCCTATTTCCCCGCGATCCTTTTTATTCCATTATTGCCCCCAAACTCATTTGTTGAGCCCTTCCAAAATCATAAAAATTAATTCAAACAACTTTATTGCGAAAATTTTTGTTCTGAAATGAAAGGTTGTATTTTGTACATCCAACATTGTTCTATAATAAATAACATTCGACTTTGATCTAAACATCTGATGAAATTTCTTTGTACGACCTTGATTTGATTGTTTTTCGTCTAAATTTGTAGGCACCCATCTTGGGAAGGTTATAAAATGTTTATTATTCGATTTATCGAATCGAGTTGAATAAAAAATTTCGCAAGGAAGAAATTCCGATGTGAAAATCACTTGTATCCCTAGCCCATTTCACCCCAAATAGGAAAGCAACAAACGACAAGCAAAATAAAATAGACTCCAAAGATAAAAAGGAAATAAAAGAAATTATTTAATTTAAAATTAATTCTCAATTAATTCAATATTATTTTTTAGTTTTTTTATTGTTTTTCTCCGTTTTTGTTTTAATTATTTTTGTTTTTTTTTTTTTTAATTTTATAATTTTACATACATCATAGAGTTTTTATTTTCTTTTGATTCTATATCAATACAAAATAATAATAGAAATAATGAGAAAAAGCGCATTAATTGAAAACTAAAATTAATCAATAAATTACATAAAATTAACAAAAAAAAATATAATAATAATCATTAAAATTATAATAGTAATTATAAAATCATTTTTAAAAATGTAACTCAAAGGATATTGTATGCTTTTGATTTTTTTATTTTTGTTTTTCTTTTTTTGTATGTATGTATTTCATTGTTGTCTATTTTATGTAGTGTATATATATGTGTGTGTATATAGTATACATATTAAGAAATTTATTTTTTATTTCCTTACTTGCAATTTAAAAAGTAAAAAAAAAATCGCAAGTAGATTATTTTGATCAATTTAAAAATTAAATATTTATTTTCTTTTTTATATAACGTAATATATATATATATATTTGTTATAAACTAAAAAAAATTAAAAAAAGAGTATGTGCTTTAAACCAATGTTAATGGTAAGACAAGAACAATTTAAAAGATGCGATTTAATGAAGCGACAATGAAATTAGGAAATAATGATATGAAACGATACAAGCGCTATTCACACCAGGACAAGCTAATACCAAGTCCGAGAAAAAAGTTAAAGCTCTTTTAATCTGATGAAACGAAAATTAGCAAACAAAAAAGAAAAAGAAGCGTAGATAACAAACTTAACGAAGGCATAAAAAAAGTTAAATTTCGAATTTTAAAATCGCTAACACAAAAACGTTTTCGTTGAATAGCTAAGTTTTTATTTTTTTTGTTGGCGGCGAAACGCTTCCAATATTTTTGATGTATGTGGGTGAATTTTATTTTTAAATATATATTATATTTTCATTTTTTAAATACTTTTTTTTACTCTTTCTAACATCATATACATTTAAATATATATTTTATTTATATAAAAAATGAAAATCGTTAACGCAAACGTTTTTAATTTTAAAAAATCGTTTGCTGCTGAATTGATTGTATGTAGAAGTAATTTTTTTTATTTTCCTTTTTTGTTATTTTTAATATTATTACTATTTATATAATTATTAATGTCGTTCGATTGGCTCATTGACATGGAGGTGAATTTAATTTTGATGACGAGTGATGATGAAGAATTTTACTGTGGCAATGTAGACCGAAGGCGATGACGATGTTAACGAAGACGACCCCGAAGATTACGACGACGACAATGAACTTATGGATTTGCATTTGAATATGCATAGTTTTGAGATACGCTCCTAAAAATGTGTGTTGTATGTGGGAGTGTGTATTTGAGTTTTTTTTTTTTTTTTTTTTTTTTTCTTTTTTTCATTTCAAAACACCATATCATCAAACATCAACTAAGTTTAAATAGTTGTGTTTTCATTTTTTTATCGGAACTATGTTATAGTTGTTTTTGTTTTTTAACAGTGTTTTCCCTTTTTAATATTTTAAAATAATAGCATTTATTCTTTTATATGAATAATAATGGACTCAGTTATTTTAATTGTTCTCTGAATAGTTTATTTTTTTTTTTGTAAATAAATTAGGATGTTCCATTCACTAAAGCTTCCTTCTTCAGTTCAATATTATCGGGATTGTTTCGGTTGTTTTTATTGCGGCGACCTTTTGGAGCTTGATGCTGATGCTGATGTTGTTGTGGTATTGGCGGTTGTTGCAATGGTTGTTGTTGGGGCTGCTGGTGTTGTTGTATTTTATCGTTTTTATTCGGAACACTGTTAACCACAATAGCATCTTTATTGGGAGCGTTTATCTGTTGCTGCTGTTGTTGTGGTGGTGGTGGAGGCACCTGTTGTTTTGATCTTTCCAGTGATGTAGCAGTTTTATCAAGATTTATATTTTTTTGCGGTTTATTATTTGCTACGCCACCATTTGCTGGGAAATTGTTTAATACAAATAATTTTATATATTTTTACATAATTTTATCAAATTTGTTATTATTCATCATACTCACTATTATTAGTGCTTGGAGCTGTGCTCCTTTGCCTTCGTCGTCTTCGCGTGCTGCCTTCATTCGATGAATGACTTTCCGCTGGAAGAAAAAATGTTGAGAAAACATAAAGTTTTTTTTGCTGTAATATTTTCTGGAAAATTATGAAGAATTAACCTCCTAAAAATTTCACATTGAGTGGCATCACGAACTGACATAAAAATTGGTCTAAAAAATGCATTTATACAAGTAACATCTAAACAGAATGATTAAAATATGCATTAAATTTAGTTTAGTTTAGTAGTTTCTTTACAAGTTGTAGAAGACACTAATTAAGGTATTCATTGATATTCAGAGAAAATTTTCGAATTGCGGGACCGCAGTAAACATTCCAATATTTTGACTTATTGTAATAAAAAATTAGAAAGCGAAAATATACAAGAAGTCAATGCGGGAATTTAGGGAGACTTTAGATTTTTCGTAAATCGAAAAATTCAAACAAAATATTATTAATGGAAAGAAATTATTAGAATCAGAGCGTAACAATGTTCTTCTGAACATTTCACAGAAAAAGACAGAATTCAAAACATCTTACAATAAATCTCCATACAAAATTTGGTAGCTTTTTTTGATTTCTGAAAAAACATGCAAAAACGACGACTTACGAGATTCTGCATTTTGGGGGCTAGACAGCTGATATTTAAATAAATACAATAGTGACACACCCTACTAAACAAGGCACTGAAATTTTAATAATTTTAGATATTAGCTTATTAGAACAATTGATTAGGCATGTTTAGGAAAATGAGATCTTGGAGATCTCAGCTATCTCAGCTATATGAACAAGATTCCTCAGCAAAATTTCATCGTGCAATCGATCGCGTCAATGACATGTGGGAAACCACGTATTCTCCTAAACATTTCCTTTATTTGTTCCGATACAAAAGTTGGCATTTTAACAAATAGTGGTCTCTTTGAGGCAAATGATTTTGCGACTCTTTGGCATATCGCACAGAGAGTGGATTGGCTAAACCCATGTATATCTGCCCCATCATCTTGCATCTACAGAAATGGATATGATGTTACACTTATATACCTCATTTCGGCCCCCAATATCTTATGAAATTAAATTAAAGTCCATTCTGATTTTATATTTTAAGATAACGACAGAAAGAAAATAATTTCACAATTTCAAACTTCAAAATTAAAAAGATGACAATTGATATGTGAAAATAAATTTTAAAATGGCTTAGTAACCTTTAAACGCCGTGGATGGCGTTTAAGTTAAGAGAGCTTTAAGTAACGTTGCTAAAATGTGAAAATTGATTATAGATACCGATTTCGCACTTAAGAGCTACTTAGAGAAATTTTTAAAGTTACGATGGCTTTAAAATTTCTTATAGATACGGCTGTATGTCATTCCGTTATTTTTAAAATTAAAAAGTGATATTTTTGTAAATTAATACAAACAAAGCGATGGAAAAAATAATAAAAATAGCCTTCGTCTTTATTCTTTCCTTTAACTGATGTGGTGGGTTTAGTGGACCCATATTCAATCTTTGAACGTGTTTAAAACGCCGCGATCGCCTAAGATCTCCCCACTTCTAGGTACCTTCCTCAATTAAGCCGAAGACCGCGCAGTGAGATGGAGTCATTTTACACTCTGCTCCTAAGGTTAGTTTCAGCAGAAGCATGGGTCCCCTGGACCCACGTGATTAATTTGTTTCTAGTACAAATTTACGTTTATTTCATTAATTCAAATATTTTTAATGACAAATAAAAACAATTTTTGTGTGATTTCCCTTTAAATTATCTTTTTTATTAAACAATGACGAAGTTTAATAAAAAAAATAATTTATAAATTCACTTTTATTACCATTTTAAAATTGCTGGGTCTAATGGACCCACGTCAAAAGATACTTTACTAAATTTCACCGCAGCAGTTAAGGTTAACACATAAAATGTATTTGTGAAGAGATGGAAAATAAAAAATACACAGATAGACTTTTAATAATGTACTTTGTTTAAAAATATAAAAATGAAGAATGGTGATAAAAAGCAGAATTGTGATTATTTGTTATTTCGTCCTAGAAAAAATAGGAGAAACAAAATTAGAATGGTACTCTTTTTGTAGGTAGAGAGTAACATAGTATTTTATAACTGTTAACTGTTTCCACTCTTCGCCCAATTGAATTCACTAATTTGGCACATGTCTCCAGGGGTATTGAGTACCTTCCCTTTGAATTTTTAACCACAACGTTTTTTTTTTTGTTAAGCTCGGAGATTGTGATTGTAGCCACTCCATATCATTGACTTTTGAGGTATTGCAGTATTGGAGGTATTTTTTAGAAAATTTGGAGGACTACATCGTTATCGTTTTGCATGAACTTCCATTTGATAAGCATCTCCTCTTCAGAAAATGGAAACATGACCACAGCACATATCTTATCTTTAGTCCAAAAAATTATACCAACCCCCAAATCACCATGTTGCCTCTACTGTGGTTAAGTCTTCTTGGTGAACTTTGGGTCAAACCCCGTGTTCTTTGGCCTTCTCACGTATTTTTCTAAACCAAACAAATGAATCTTCGTTTTATCAGACCAGAATACGTTATTCCAATTAGAACTCTGCAGGTGTTCATTTGCAAAGGCAAACTTTTGAATAATATTTTTTTGCACAAGGACAGTACTTACAATCTTGGACTGCTCCCAGGAATACTTGCCTCTTTTAGTCCGTTTCTTATTGTTCGATGTCACTGGCCCGTATAAATTCATTTATGAGTTCTCTTGAGAAAAAAATGTGTATCAAGAATTTATCGAAACGCGTAGAACCTTTTCTTTTCCTGTCTCTTGTTTCTTTTTTCGAGATTGATCTGTAAACGCTTTCTTTTTTTAAGAGTTTAAACTTTTTGTAATTTCATCCAACTTTTCTAAAGATCCACGACTCCACGCTTATATGTATATATTAAAATTGTAGAGTACCAAAAATGAAACATCTGACAAACTAATAAACAAACTCAAAACGGAATTTTACGCTAGAATCACAGTTAAAGTAGCTTGTTTCTATTATTTTTTCTAGGCGAAATCATCATTTTTTTACAAAACAATTGAACCAATTGAGAGAATTATTAAGTACAATTAAAATATAGAAAACCTAATTGTATCGACTGAAGGAAAATAAATGTTTTTTTTAGGTCATAACTAACTTCTTTTTTTGCTTTAGTGTTAGACCTAGTACCCCCAGTCTAACAAATAGGTTATGTAGCTATAACAGGGAAATAAATATATCTATTTATTTACCTCTTTCAACACTGCTAAGCTCACGATTCTCCCGAATATCCTCATGATTATTGTATGGTTCCCTGCCATTAGGTTCATTTCGATTAGGTCGTCGATTGCCACGTCTATCGTTGCCTCGATAGCCACCGCCACCACTTCGATCAGAGTATCTCTCTCTTGGGTGATCATTGCGGACGTAATCATCTTCGTCTCGTCGACCTAAATGTTTATAAAACGAATTTACACAAATAAGTTGCATTTTATTAATAAATAATCTTTTACCTTGATGGTAACGCTGATTTCCACCAACTCCACCGCCTCCACCTCGGCCTCGACCGCGTCCACGGCCTCTTGACCCTCCACCTCTCCCCGACCTCACCGACTCAATATCACTGCTATAACCTCGTTCAGATCTTCGATTCACTGGGAAATTTTGCATAGAACCCATGCTCGTTTCTTGTATGGCTCGCAGTTGTTGATCGATTTCTAATTTTTCCTGACGTAACTGTTCTACTTCCTATAGTTAAGAAACATAATTAAGAATTACCATTGAGTCAATGGCAAAACAAATTAACTCACTTTTAAATGAGCCAAGTGATATTCTAGCAGTACTTTTGCATTCGAAATACTTTCAACGGTTCCAATAAATACAAACGGTACGTGTCCATGTTCTCGTGGTATGTTTTGATCCTGTTCGTTATCGCCTGCGATCTGAAAATCAAATATCTCCGACTGTAAAACTTACGAACCAATCGCAACAATTGAAAAACTAACAAAAGATTGTACCTTGATTCGAAACACGCCACTTTTATCGACAATTTCCTGAATAATACGTCCATTTTTACCAATAACCTTGCCAACCAGCTCACGCGGAACTTGAAAGAATTCTTCTGCATATTCCAGCATTGATCTGGCGCGACGCACAGAATCCTCTGTTTCGCCGGTAATTTTAAATGTGCAACTTTTCTCTTCAAGTTCAATATTTGTAACGCCATCGAGGAGACGTGCAGCTTGAATATTACTACCGTGCGATCCGATAGCTAGACCCATAAGGTCATCGCGTACGTGAAACTCATCTGTGAATCTAGAAGTAGATAAGAGCGGCGTGGCCCTTTTAGTTTTAACAATTAATCGCCGATCAATAAAGGTTTCTTTTTGGGTTTTAGTTTACATTTCTTAACTAGGGTGTTTTTTTTTTATTAAGAACTAAACTGGCAGCGTACTAATTTATTTATTTATTTACTCAAAAAGCAGCCGGAAGTGGAAGAAAAAAATTGTGGAATCTTATTTTTTTTGTGTTATGAAGAAAATAAAATGAGTTGTTAATCAAAAACGAAAATTGTACGTATTCATATGATGATGATAGATAAATATCGTTTTCAGACAACTTAAATTAAATGAAACTAGAAAACAAAAACTTTACAGACATTTTATTCAACTTTAAAAAAAATGGTATGAGAAGGAAAAAAACTACAAATTCTTGAAATCAATATTTTCAGAAGAAACTTTCCGTAAAAAAAAATCTTAAAAGACATACTTGATTACTATTTTGTAGCCAACTATAGCCGTGTTTTTGTGAGAATATAGCTCAGTGAAGTAAAAAAAATCAAGAAAACGATCCACAGTTCCCACTGATTTTGAGTAGGAGAAAGTAATTTTATCCAGTAAGATTTGACTGGAGAAAAATGTTGATGTAAATACCAGTAGATTTTTGTTGTTGTTCCTCTTGTTAAATTTTGACTAACTGGGTTTCAGTTTCTCACCAAAACACGAATTCACTAATCAAGTTTTTAGGAAAAATTTGAAAGTAAAAGCGGTCACTCATTAACGCCTTCGGGTGAAATAAATGATATAATTGCCCCTATCAACCAATTTAAATATTCACTCAATTAACTTTTTCGAGACCTTTGAATATCGCAGTGTATTACTACGGTTTTAATGAATCCACTGCAATCCTAGAAAGGAGTGTGAAATAAAGTAGAGCAGGAAGGTAAGTATAGATATGGATAAAGAGTTTTGGTTATATGAGAAGCCGTTCTAAACTTCTTAGTTCAATGAAGAATTTCCCACGAACTAATTATCTGATCTATGTAAGTGGGTTAATATTGACCAAATAAAGCAAGAGAAAATTTACCCATTCTACATATTCGGATTCCTGGTTCCAATATGAATAATTTGTGAGAAATAGGTAGGCACTTCAGCGACACCGTGTGCACTTTGGCACGAAACTTAATACTTCACGTCGCGACACAGTTGGTCAGATTATCACCTTTGTCGCATAGTGTCGCGCCATTAAATGCAGTTGTCGCTTAGTGCGATGTAGATCATACAATTTCCTACAAATAAGTCGTGAAGTTCATTTCAGCTGAAGTGCAGTTCCGCCGAGTGCGGTCTTAGCTTAACAGTTGACAAGCGAGAATTCAATTTGCATATTTTTAGGGTTGCTACCATTGTATATAAAATCTATAGTAATATCATGAAGAGGAGTGACGGTAGCGCATCTTAAGGACATATGTTCGACTTCTTTGTGGAGTGTTGGTTGGAATCCCGAATATTCACAAAACGAGAAACGTAATAATAAAATAAGAACGGGAACGCTGTATACTAAATTTATGAGAGTGTGAGGAAGTGGAAAACGCAATAAAAAAAACCATAACCTTGACAAATTGGCTTCGCATCGGAAAAAAATTTCCTATATTCATAATAATTGTAAAGGTCCCCTCGTAGTTGGTTTGGTGGGTGATAAATGTTGTTCTAATAATCGGATCGTTAAGGTTAAGGCCTTAAAATTAAGGTAGAATGTCGGGTTTTTTTACGAAATCATTTCGGAGGAACATAAAAGTATGTGTGAAAAAATGTAATTAATTTAAAATTTAATTGAAACACAAATTTAATTAAACAAAATATTTTCATGCACGTGTACTTGACCCTTTTAAGAAATCTTATTAGCTAAGCTCAATAGTCTAATTTGTGGCGATCTCAGCGACGCGTACAGGACATAATCACCCTTATTGCGTTTGGCGCTTTAGTAAAACGCCAGTAAAACGACAAGGCTCTAGAAGCGGCAGTTTGAGTTTTAGTAAAACGACTATTGTTTTCATGGTTATAGGGGTGAAGGAAGAAGAGAACTGTAAAGGTTAAGTTTTACTTAAACGCCGATTAACGCTTTTGGAGCCGTTTTACTGACGTTTTACTAAAAAGCCTAACGCAATAAAGGTGAATATGTTCGACTAAAAAATATGTGCTTATGATAGTACTATAGATTTTATATACAATGTTGTTCATAATAGCCGCGTTTTATTATCTACGGATCTAGATCGGGATCATCTTTTAACACAACACGGCTAATGATTTAAATTTGATTGTTTTTAAAATCGAAGTTGCTATAAATTAAATAAATTACCATAAAAATAAAAAAAGACGCAACCCTAAATTTTTCGGAACGATGTTTTTTTGTTCAGAAAGAATAGAATAGTAAAACATAAACAGCCTTATTTATTAGATTTCACTAATACTCGTTTCAACCTCGGAATAGTTAAACCGAGTCGAAGCACTTGCTCCGTCTTTACGCCACGTCAGACAAATTCTTATTTGTTAAGTCGTTTTAGCGACGGGGTAAATTTACTCCGACTTTACTTCGCCTCTAATCCTGAAAAACTTATTTATAAAAAAATAAACGACGATTAGAGGCGGAATAAGCTAAAACTGGTACATAGTAGGATTAAAGCCGTAGTAAAGCCGTTTTAGTATCTAAATGACATGACATTTAGTAACTAAAAAGGAGTGTAGAAGAAGTTTTTTTATCCGTTTGTTACTAATTGTAAGGCGAAATGCATAGTTATTTTGCATTTATAAATGATTTAAATTCCTTAAACGCTTTAATTGCAGTACAAAACTCGTTTAATCCCATATTATAATAACCAGAGAGATTGGTTTTTTTTGATAATATATGATGACATAAGGAGGGTGTAGCTAAAACCGTTTGACGTTGTGTTAAGACGGAGTAAGTGCTTCGACTCGATTTAACTATTCCGAGGTTGAAACGAGTTTTAGTGAAATCTAATAAATAAGGCTGAAAGAATATAAGTAGGAGTTATTAATCAAAAAGTAAAACAGAGATACAAACATATATAAAATTATAAATTTCAATCGGTCTAATCGAATTCCCTTCAACGCAAACTTGAAAAGTATGCTGTAAAATATAATTGTATAATAAATAAAATTTACGATAAACCGAAATCTAATAAAATTAAAGTATACAGTTAGGAGAATAAATCCAAAGAACAAATAAGTGGTAATCGAGAATTTGAACTAAAGAAAAATTAAACATACGCCATTGTGAATTTAGAAATTGAGTTTGACGATACGATATACGATCATAGGATTTAAAGATTTTATATTGTTCGAGATCGTGATCGTACTTAAGCATATATATATTTTTGTATATACATATACAGTGTACTCTCTGCAAACGGACACCTCCCATAAGCGGACACCTCTCATAACCGGACAAATTTCAAAGAACAGAATTAAATTCAAGATTTTTCAAAGTAATAACTCTCCCATAAGCGGACTCTCTAATAACCAGACGCGGACACCGAATTTAATAACCGCAATAGAGTTTGGATCTCTCATAAGCGGACAAAGTGCATGTGGATTACTATTTTTCAATTTTTATAAGGTCCATTTCGGTATTTTTGGATAGTAAATTAATAACTTGTAGGAATATGAAGATTATAGTGGTGTAATCCTCACAAGAAAAAAAATCACAAAAATTTTTCTTGGACAGAAATTTCGTTGTATCTCGCAAACTATATTCTGTTTTCAAAGTGCATTCCAATTTTTACAATACAACTAGAAGGCACTCGGATTAGAATAGGAAAATTCTAGAATATGAATATGCTTGTCATTTTTAAAAAGTTTTCAATTTAATTTTTTTCGTTTTCTCATAAGCGGACACCTCTAATAACCGGACAAATTTCTGGGTACTATCAGTGTCCGGTTATGAGAGAGTTTACTGAATTATGTTTGCCATATTCTGGCAAACCTCATTGATACATCACAAGTCACAAGAACCTCACAAGGAGAGGTGAACTCGATTTTGTGAGGTTTTCGTATTCTGGCAGCACCCTCACAACTGTGAGCCTCACAAAAACTATTGAAATTGTGATCTTCTTCAGAGCAGGTCAAAACTAACAAATTTGGCATTTGAAATACAATTTTTAGACACTTTTGTTTTTTCTCATCTGAAAAAAACATTTATAACCATATCAACATGTTAACTGGTGAAAAAAATGTATCCTCTGTCGTAAATCGAAAAAAAAATTATTAAAATTATTATTATTATTGTTCAGAAAACAATTCTCGTCGAGTACGATCGACATAGAACAGCAAGTGGTGTACATATATATGTATGTATGTGGCATCACAATCATCTTCGTTGTCGATGAGTTCAACAAAAATTCAGACCTTAGCAATCACAATAAAAAATTCACCTTGCTGTGGTAAGTTTTTTTGTGAGGTTTCTTGTGAGGGTTATCGAATACGGAAAATGTATCACAGCAACCTCACAAGGGCTTGTGACTTGTGAGCCCTCACAACGCCAGAATAAATTTACTTTTAATAGATTTATTTTTATAACGTGGTTTGAAAAATGAAGGATTTCTAATTTAGTTGTCGTTCTAAAATGGGAAGTTACTTAGAGATTCTTTTTAAATCGAAGTAAAGTCAATTAAATGGCTTATTGGGACTCCTTTTTAAAGGGTGAATATGGCGAGTTTTAAGCTGATGACGCAGATAGTAGTAAAAAGGATGGTAAGGTTTATAACTTAATTTACCAGAGGACTTCGATTAGGAGGCTATCGCAATGAAATTAAATGTGGATGCGGCAGCTATGTACGTTTCACGTTAGTGATTCATGGGAGGGTTTAGCCACTTTTGGACTAATAACAACTAGTCCATTGCTCTCCAGGGTTGAAAATGTTCAATTTCTCTTTCTCAAGCTAAATTTTCCAAAATTTAAATGGTTATTAATTATTTTTCTTTTAGATTGGATGGTCTCAAAAATGAATATTTTTTTTTTGAACCTTGCTTCTAGTTCTTCAGTAAATGACACTGATACTTCGGCATGATTAAATACGCGTAACAATCGCCCGGGTTTTTAGCGACAAGAACTCCGCTACAGCCGACGAGCAGAGCCATGGCTTATCTTTAAGCTCAGCAGTATAAAAATTCGAACACCCTTTACCTCCTGCTACCATATTTGGCCAATGGTTTTCTTCTAATGGCAGCATAAAGGGGTGAAGGCTATAGTAAGGCCTCAAGGATAATCTCAGTGACTAATTAATGTGCTTCTGTTGGTGTATGTGTTTTAGTGTCATGGCATCTCCCCTTTGGGAGATACGAGGTCAGACTTCCTTTGAGTGTCCTTGCTGTTAGATCCTTACACCCAGGCTCCGTTACAAATTATTGCCTCTTAAGCATCAGTACATAAGTCGTAAACTTTTTTTGGAAATCTCTAGTCACATAAATTCCACCAAAAGATTAGCTTTTGGGTTGCGGGATTTAGGAAAAAATTGTTCAAAATATTTTGAAGTAAGATTTTGAGGTTTTAAAAATACGTAATTGCCGTAGACCTACAATCTACATAATATGTATTTAAAAAAATTTCATTAAAATTTTGAATCTTAAGATATTTTTTGTTTAAATAAAATGCTATCAATACGCAGAAATTATTATTATGCAGAATAAAAGAATATACAGCATTTTAAAGTTAATAGATAAGCAATATTAAAAAATATTATGGGGACATAAGTACGTATTTAATTGAAGACTTACCCACGACTATTTAATTTTGTTGACTCAAGCTGACGAACAGCTTCCTCCGTTCGTTTCAAAAGAATGACCTGCAAAACAAAAAAATATACATTAATAAAATGTAATTATTGTTGTTTTTGTATTTATTAATGTAAATTACCTTTTGAGATAAATTTCGAAAATGCATGTCCTGCAACATGTTCGCCCTTTTTTGTGAAAAATCACATTTTGAAATTACTGTTAATATCCCACGTTCAGGATTATAACGGCAAATTCCTGCTCCTATTGATCTTTGAAACTCCCTATGAATGCCTTCTTCCTTGGCCCTAATAAAAAAAATAATAAATATACAAACATTAAAATTTACCCTTTGTTTCAATTAAACAAAGCATATAATTATGTACTTACTCTTCTTGCAGCTCTGCAGGCACATTAATTTCAAACTTATGAAAAGTCTTAGGTCCAATAGGAGGATTGGGATTTTTCACTCTAAGTCGCTTCAGTTCAACAATTTCCGTATATTGATTTTCGAAGCCTACATAACAGACAGCACAAAATTCAGCCTTGAGAAGTTTTATAACAGCAGTCCACCATCCACAAGTTTGACGTTCAAGAGATCGTGTGAAGACTTCAACTTCCATTCCTTCCTCATAAACAGCAGGTTGTTCATTATCTTCGGGCGGGAAGCGAACTTGAGAGAAAGGAAATCTCTGTTCTTCTTGGCATCTTAAATAGCATTGAAAAAAGTTGATTTCTATTATTTTTCTCATAAACGGCATTAACAAATTTGATTTAAAAAAAAATTTATATTAACTATTATGGTAGAAAACCAATTTTATCACAATTCGTTATTATAATTATCTTAATTTCCCTTTAAAACATCCAGGCAGTCGGTATTTCTTTTTTAATCGTCCACGCCACGCCGACGCAATATGATGAATCTTGCGCAGCATCTTGTGCAAAACCAGTGACTTACAACACTCAATCGACAGGAGGGGACCCACAATTGTATGCCGACTATAAAGGACTATTTCATGATAAGAGATACTCTTGGAGAATTTGTAAAATGCTCGTAAAAAACTTGTGATTCGGTTTTACAGACCAGAAGTGTAAAAATAGCGAATTTTTCAGTTTTTTGTATATACGAAATTGGCATTTTATTTTAGCCAAGTGGAAAACTTTAAAAAGAACCTGTGCCTACGTTTGGGTTTTTTTTGAGCAGAATTTATTACATGTAAGAAATCAACCATTTAACCGATTTTGATGAAGCTTTCAGACATGATAAAGGATAGTATAAGGAATAACAACAGACATCCTACAGACATAGAATAAAAGTTCATCAAACCGGCAAGGTTGATTGATAAATCTTATGTTCGAAAAAAATTAGCAAACAAAATGCAACTATTGTTCTTGGATTCTCACAATTTAGCTGTAAGTGAGTATGTATTAGAAAATTGTGAAAATTTTGCAAGCTAATTCACTAAATCAGCGTTATCAGTCTTTCTTGGATCTTTGCAAAACGGAGGATCTCACGCCCACTTTTTGTGTTTGCAGTAACACTGTTGTTTTCCACACTATTCAATTAATTTTTCTAAGTGGCGCACCGAAGACATTTTTTTAAGTTCGTTTCTTATGAAAACTTAAGAAATGTTCGTTTAATAATACAAATTATGTTTGTCGCTCTTTTCATTCTTGCTAGGCAAAAAATTATGTTTATTGGTTTGTTGTTGTTTTTACTTTTATTTGTGTTAAGCCGGCCGAGATCATTAAAAATGTACGTGTGTGCTCTGCGCCTTAAATTTCGTATTCCCAGCAATTATTTTTTTATTTTGCGTAGCGTGCTTTACGTCAGTGATCGTAAATTATTTTTATTTAATTTGCTGCTGAGAAGTAGCGATGGAATTGGACGGCAAAGAAATTAACCCCTTTATTCAGTAATATGACATTTAAGAATTTTTTTATAAGCTTGATTAAACGATTTTGCTTATTGTATGCGTCAAAATATTTTATGGCGTCCACAACAAAACATATTTGTGTGCGTCTGGAGGTCAACACTGCTGTTCAAATTCTATGGTCAAGGTTTTTATGTAGCCTGATGAAAATTAAAAATCTACAAAAACACGCTTGAAAAGGATTTTTTTCTCATACCTATTTATTACAGATATTTTCTTTGTCATTTAAATTTAGTTTACTAACAAAATAAGAAAAGATTACTATATGCGATGAATAAACTCCAGGAGAAGTCAGTAGTTCAAATATAACAATACATGTTTTTTTTTTAATTTATTAGCTTCAATAATATATCTTTTTAAATTATTAGGTTCTCATCTTTTCATGGACGAGTGTTTGAAAGACGACATTTTCAGTTTTATCAAAATCATGTCCGGTTTCGGTTGAAATACATACATACAAACACTACGGTTCACTTTAATAAAGGCAACAATTTTATTGAACTAAAACGAGAATTATGTACCAATAAGTCGTTTCATGACTTTATTAATGGGGTCAGAATCACTTGTAGAAGAATTTCTACATTTATGGAGAATATTCCTGACAAAAAATATTTTTTGTACCGGTTCAAGATGGAATCCAGTCAAAATTTTCAATTAAGGAGTCAAGGTCAAATGAATTGATATCAAAGATCGATTACAAAACCTTAAAAAACAATACCTAAATAATAATAGTTTGGTCTATATACAAAATATAAACAATAATTTTCTTACTAACATAATAATAAAAATTTAATAAATTAATTATAAATTACAAACAAAATGAAAAAACAAAAAAAAAATCAATTACATAATTGAAGTATTTTTTTCTTCAAAAAATCCTTCTTCATACAAAAATTGAATTCATTGCAAACTCCGTTAAAAAGTTTTAAAGAACGTATTATTGGTTCATTTAACCCGTAATTTGTCCTATGAGGAGAAATTTTTCGAAGTATTCGTACAGGAGCATAAAAGGAAATTAAGGAAAGCAATTCCATAGAAGATATTCGATTATCTAAAATATCTTTTTACAAATAAAATGCATTGTACCTACTTGCCTGCGACATTTAAGCTTTTTTGAATCTATAAAAGAGCACCTTGACCTATAGTCCGGTAAGGATACAACCCAATTAAATTTCCTCAAGGCATACCTAAGTGGTGAATCTCTTTTGAATTATTTCAATTCTCAAAATATTATTTTCATAAAATGGTGACCACAAAACACAACATTATTCTACAACTGGTAAAATTAAAGACATAAATAATTTTGTCGCACAGAAAGTTTTAGCCAAACTTCTTAAATTTAATACCGTTGTTGAAGTTGTATGCCATTACGATAAATTTGTAGACTACTGAATAAAACTGATGTTAACAGTAATTTGCAACGTGACGATTGGTTTGAAAGACATACAGTTATGTATGTATCTGCCTAAAGTAGCCTGTACAATGTACAACTAGTCCGTAAAAAGACTTTGCCACGCCTACTCTTTTAGCTTTTCAATAATTTCTTTTTTGTTCCTATCGTTTTGAAAAATGATGAATGACAACCAAACATTTTATCCAAACCGCCAATGTTGATAATAACTGGGGCAGATTATTTTCTCGAAAAACCATAAAATAAAACAGTGGCCCAATTCTTTTACTTTTTTTCATTTACATAAAAACAAGAAAATTACAATAATTTACGAATTGCTTTCAATGCAAAGCCAAAAGAAATTATATTTCATTCATCATTTCGATTACAAAAAAAAAATGTTTACGGGCTTATTTTTAGAGTAAATGGTATTTTCTTAGTATCACCTTAGCAATCTAACGTTATTGGCAAGAATTATCATTTTTTATAATTTATAGTAGCTTGGGATTTGCTCAGCTAAAATTTCCCGACTCTTTGGTTTTCCTTTACAGTTTTTTTAATCTTTCTATAATGACAATTTTTGTCAGTTATATAAACTTGCACTTTGAAATTTTACATGATATTGTTAGATGGGTTATGATATTCTAATAAGTATGTATGAACATAAAACGAACTAATAAACGATTGAATTTTTAATACACATTTAAAATGATTTGTAAGTACACACAGCAGCAGAGAATTTTAGTGAAGCAGGGGAATTCCCTGATAGCATTTTTTTTTTTTTTTTTTTTCAGAAAGCTATAGTAACAATGTCCTGTTTCAATTTTGTTTGGAGGGAGAAATATCAGAAACAATAATTTAACCAGCTTCCAAGAATTTATTTGTATTTAGGGTGAAGGAAATAGAACGCAGAATTTCTCGGCGTTGCAAAAAAAAAGTTATAAGGTGGTTCGTCTGAACATCAGACCTTGCCTCAGATCCGGGAGTTCCGATTTTTGGCTTAGTTATTAGTATTGTACTAAAAAATAAATTAAATTTTCGACTTCGAGCGCCGCCAAACGCAACATTGTAAAAAATCTAAAAAAAAAAAAACATGAAAGTTCTCGCTTTTTTCAGATTAAACCTTAAGTACTAGTTTTCGATTATAGCCGTGTTTTGGTGAGAATATAGCTCAGTGAAGTAAAAAAAATCAAGAAAACGATCCACAGTTCCCACTGAGTTTGAGTAAGAGAAACTACTTTTATCCAGTAAAATTTGACTGGAGAAAAAGTTAGTGTAAATGCCAGATTTTTTTTGTTGTATCTCTAAATAAATTTTGACTGGCTGGGTTGCAGTTTCTCACCAAAACACGCCTTATATCTCCGGCATATAGGTAGGTAGGTATTTTGTTGGTTTTTAATAAACAATAGGTACTCTTATTTATTTTTTTTTAGTGAAATACTAAAATTATTGTCTTTTAGTTTTTCAGAAATTTAAAAATATTTTAAGCATCAATGTATTTATTCTGCAACATGTAAAAACACTGTTTTTTTTATAAAAATGTTCACAATCGTGGTAACAACGAACAAAAATCTGTCCAACCACTAGTTTTGCTAAGAGTACTGTCTTAGCTTTTATTTGATAATCTAATTAAGTTAACTCGGTCAAAAATGCAAACCGGAAGTGGCGAGAAAATTTGTTAAATTTGCACCTTTAACAATCGGTAAGTGTTCACTTTTGCCGCGATGAGATAGGTCATAATATTGTAGTCGACCCACTTCGTATAAATCGATCATACAAATTTTGAAGCATAAGAGAATAAAATAACTTCATAATAGGGACAATGTTCAACTTAGCTTTGATTTACGGTTATGATCCGTATGAGCAAATGTGCCTCATGCACGGTATAACCCAATGTTGTCCCAACTCGAGTTGGCGGTTATGGTTATGGTAGTGGCTACAGGTATGTATGTATGTTATATTATAAATGTGTGTACCTTGTTATTTACGCTTTCCAAAATAAATTTATAATTAAAAATCTTTAAAAAAATGCATTTCATATCGCCCACGATATAATATGTATAATAATATGTAATAAAAATAAACATAAAAAACAACTAAAAAGTGACATTATTGAAACGCCAAAGATCGGATACATTTTTATATCTTCTCGCCCTGTGCATGGAGAACAGTGAAAAGCTATTTTATATTCTTATTTCTATCCTATTATCAAGAGAAGCACAAGCAAACGCTAGTGTCAGTTCTTTAAAAAAGATATAAATAGATACCCAAAATAGATGAAGAGATGTCAAGTCGAGTAGTTCCCTCGACATGCTTCAACTCAAATTAATGTTTTTTTTCCATCAGCTGTTTGTTTAAACATAATTTACTTATAAAAACTTATGAATATATAATTTATTAAGTAGCAGCTAGATACTTACTCATCCAAACTGACCATTACTCCATCCTCAAATACATCTGTAACGATTCCCTGAAATAAAAGAAAATGGAAATTGTTAGGTTTTTTAGGACAACGACGAGCAAACATCATAAAGTGCATGCAATCTTAAACTTAAACTAAAGCAATAAATAATCTTTTTATAAATTCATATTCATCATCATCACCATCTTCGTCGTCAACACGGTCTCTCCATGTTCTATACAAAGACAAAATATCATTTTTGGTTAAGATTTTCGTTCAGGTGTGGCCAGGCTGTCAGACATTCTACACATCTGCCTGAAGATGTCATCCGCCCTGTCAAGCACATACCTTTAGGCATTTCCCTGAATCGTACGGTCTATGCCCCCGCAATTTGAGTTCTAAAAGATAAGGTGGCCTTCGTATATAGAAGGAACTTAAAGGCACAGAAAGGTCGTCGAACGCAAGGAAATCACCCTTGTCTCTAGAAATGACTTCTCAACTATATTTTGTTCGTTCTTTTAGTCAACTTCTCTGGCAATTAATGGATTTTCCGGTTTTCTAGCACTTCAGAGCCAGACGAAAAAGAATTTGCAAATTTCTTGAAACATAAGTTGGAAAAGACCGAGGTGGAGGGAAGCTTTCCTCGAATTTTCAATAAAGAATAACCAAGTTACGAGTTTAAAATAAAAATTAAGATATTTGGAAAAATAGAAACATTAACACCGTGTATACAAACCTTGTAGTAGGCATCATTCTCACCGCAGACCTCCACCGTCAGATCGTCGTCCATTTTGTTGGATTAGAATACTCCTGTTGGTATTTTTGTTCCGTCGATTATTTTTGCAGTGAGTTGATTTTAGTCTCTATTTTTTTAATTATTTCGACGTAAAAATCAAATTTTGCAAAAAAAAAAAATAATAACTAAATTCCACGCAAAAGGTGTGGAATTTTTAGTTTTCTTTCGATTTTTTATGTTTTTGCTTATCTGGTGCTGAGCCCCAGTACCAGTGGTATTGCAGTTGAGGTCGGCCGATTTTGCTGCCTTTTTTCTTCTTGGTTCCTTTTTTTCTTCCTCGGTTCTTTTCTTTTTTTTGCTTTTTGTGGATCGTAGGAAGGAATAATTTTTTTGTAACTACAATTAAGTAAAGTTGATTCAGAAAATTAGTGATGTTGTTGAGTATTATGGAGAAATTTGTTTGCTTTATTTATGTGTGGTTGCAGATAAAATTGAAATTGATAAATTTTTTTTCTATTGAACTGAAAAATCGCGTGCAGACTTTTTTGGTTGAAAATTCAATGAACAAAAAAACGGAAAAAGATGAAAGAAGATAGAATGATATGGTTTATTTTGTGCGAAAAATATAAGATTTTCTCTGTTGCTCTTGTTGTAGCGATGTAGCAGGGCGAATTCTCTATTTTTATTTATATTCGGCCTTTTCCCTCGCATGCATTTTTCGAAATTCGAAAATGCATATGGGTGCCGGTTTGTTAAAGCGTAACCAACTTCAGGAATTTTTAACAGGGCTGTTAAATGTTATGAGAGGAAATTTCCAGCAAACATTTATCTGAAGGTTCAGATTCTATTCACCAAAAATGAAGATTAATATAATAAATGAGTTATAAAAATGATTCATATCGGCGTCTAAGAGCGAAGGTAAAAGGATTCAAATTGAGTCATAAGTGAATTTTTTTCCGGTCGATTTCTTCACTTTTGTGAATTATTTATGGTTCATTTCTGAATGAAATTGTTTGTTGGGTTATAACCACCCATGGGAATCGAACTTAACACCCATATTAGCTACAATTACAGAATCCGATGAATGAGGTGCTGAGGGAATCAGACAATTTTGACATTTCGCTAAAATATTCAAAATTGTGTATGATTCGCTCCGCAGCTCATTCATCGGATTCCGTAATTGGGGTGATTGTTTTATTGATGTGTAAACATCTATACTGGCGGTAGGGTGAATAAACGTAACGTATCTTGTGGTCGTGATTGTGATTCACGTTACGTTACGTATGTTTACACATCTTAACCGCGAGTCCCGGCACTCACACTTTTTTTTTCATATGAACTACATCTTGAACATTTACATGTCGTTCAAAGAGTCCGCAATTCTCGATCCGCACTGATTTGCAGCGCAGTTTTTTTTTCTTCTTACCCATTTGTCGTGGAAAGAAAACACTGTACTGAGGATCACTGCTGATCCAGTACTGCGGATTCCATAACTGACATGAAGATTCTAGCATGTATCTTACATTGGCATAATTGTCACGCATTAATACAATTCTCATTGCTTTATTTATACCTGTCATCTGCTTTTTTTGGAGATATTGTTGAAATACAATAAGGTGGGACAATACTCAAAATGGGGTTTAATTATACATGGTGTGTTTTATCCATTGCTCCATAGCCAGCGCAGCAAAATTTCCCTTGGCAAACAAAAATAATTTGATTGCTGGCGAAAAAGAAGTCAGAAAAAAAATGGCTGTGCTGGCGATAGAGCTTTCAATTATTGAAATGAACGTATAGAGCTGGCTATGCAGCAATGAATAAAACACACCTACAGTCTATCGTCAGCCTGGAATTTTATCGGGACTATTTTTATAAGCTGTACAGTCTTGTTGCTATGATATGTTATTATAATTTTGATTCATTGAACTGTTTTATAAACTTTATAGAAAAGAGAAAAAAACACGCCTTTTTTAGAAAAAAATTCGATTCTTTTGTTGAAAGGAATTCGACTTTAATTTTTTACAAATTATTCTTCAAACCCTTCAATCTTTCGAGTTCAAAGCTCGATCCGTAATTATTTTTAAAATTCTTGAGACAATCTAATTGTTAAAATTTTATTTTTATCGCAATTTATATCATTTTTGGAACATTCGTTTTCCTCGGACGGATAGCAGAATACGAAAATTCAAGCTAACGTATAGGAAAATAGGGCTGGATATTGTCCATTCCAATTTATGATTTATTAATTCTGGAAAATGGTTGAAACAAATATTTTTGAATGGTAGTAGTTTAAAAAAAAAAAATTGTTTGAAGCATTACCGGAATTTAAATTTTCAATCGAAAAGAATAGCAGAATGAATTGATGGCTGTAAAACACCAAATATTTTGGAACCTGGGCTGGCACTCGGATTTAGAACAAAATGGCCTGAAATCCCTAAGGTTACTCCTAGTTGAAACTAGGGTTACATAAAGTTAAGCGCTCCGAGTGGGACTAAACCCACAAACCGGTTAGTTGTCTGGCATTCCATCTGTGGTCTGTTTGGTAATGTAAATATTTTTGCGCACTTGCAAATTTAAAAAAAAATGTGAAATCCCAAAAAAGTTTTCAGAAATTAGTTGAGAACCAAAGTTACAAAACAGGCATTGTATGGCGTCAGTTTAGCAGCAAGTGTACCTGTATATATCGCCCCGCAGCCTGTGGACCATTTAGACCTTTACAACTTCTTTTTTACACACAGATACAATTTTTATTTAGAAAACAGATACAAACAATTTTTGCACGAGTTGATAAAATAATTATTAAAATGGAATAGTAAGGTTTCATATTTAAAAAAAATACCCAGCTTTGGGACTTCATAGATGAAGTCAAGTCAATAGAGAGCTGGGTTTGATCAATGCGATACGAAGTTGACCCAGCTTAGCCACCAAAACCATACAGAGTACGTCCCTGGCGCTTCAAGGCGTAGACCACGTCCATAGCAGTAACCGTCTTGCGCTTAGCGTGCTCAGTATAGGTAACGGCATCACGAATAACGTTCTCAAGGAAAACCTAAGAACAAACTCATTTCAAATAAGATCAAATTGACACCAAACAAATATGTATTCCAAAAACTACCTTTAGTACACCACGAGTTTCCTCATAAATGAGACCAGAAATACGTTTGACACCTCCACGACGAGCCAGACGACGAATTGCAGGTTTTGTTATACCTTGGATGTTATCACGCAAAACTTTCCTGTGGCGCTTAGCGCCTCCTTTGCCCAAGCCCTTTCCACCTTTACCACGTCCAGTCATTGTTGTTTAAGATTTTATATAGTTACGAAAAAAGTTGAAGAATTTACGTCTATACCTGAGGATACAAAAATTGCAATACAAAAAAAAATGTTGAACAAATTTTACACTTATCCACTCACTTGACTTCTTGCAAGTTTGAAGTTGCACCTGAAATGAAATCTAATGGCTGGCTGAATATGAATTGTATGTTGTTCTCAGAAAATGGCGACGCAGTTTGTTCTTGTTGAAATAAAAAAAGAAACGGTTGAAAAAAAATTGTTTTCTCCTTTGTCTGAGGAAAAGAGACATAAATATTTACAAAATATTTTTGAACAACAGCACTGCCTGGTTTGTAATAGAAGTAACACTGAATGGTATAGTTCAGCTAGTTATGAGTGCTTTTAAAAAATTTCCGGTTTTTTACGACTGCATTTTTAAATGGAACTTCTCTCAACACTCTACGCTGCAACTTTTCTATCTTAGGCACGATTCACACAGAACTGGCTTATGGTGCTGGTGTGGTTAAGGTCTGCAACGGGCGTGGAGTGGGTGTGATGAACTCAATTCACACAGAAGTGACAGTGAATGGACATGACAGTTTTCTTTTTGACAGATCTCTTTTTGATAAATTAATTTAAATTGTTGTAAGCAAAAGTGCATACTTATAAAAACTTGTTGTTTTGTTTTCCTCCTGATTTTTTTTGAAAAATTATTGCCAATAAAAAAAAAACATAACATTTTTGACCTCATGATACAGATACAAAAACAAAGAAGGTACTGGGTACACCCTTTGTGGTTGGAAAAAGGGAAAAGCAGTGGTGCATTCAACGTAGTGCGAGAGCTGAATATGTATCCTGAGCGTTTCCAAAGTAATCAATGAACCAATAATTAATGCTCAGCGGTTTGTGGTTGGGGGCAAGTTCACAAAGAATAAAAATAAATGAAATTAAAAAAATACCTACCATTTGCATTGCATTTTTGGGCTATTTTCTGTCATGTTTGGTCTTGCACGCTTCTATTGCAGTAATCTGCCCTACTGTAATTATATAAATTTTCATAAATCAGGATCTCATCGCAGAATTTAATGTTGAATTCATAGTCATCCCTCACGCTCATTTTCTTTTGGTTTGATTTGGTTTGACATATGAATGGGTTTCATTGTGGCGTGACGTTTATCTAGGCCACTAGAGTTTTCAATATGGCGTGGCAATGACAGGGCACACCATACCCTCCTCTTCACATGTGTGTGTATTGTCCCATAAGAGAACATGCAAATTACACAAAGTGACATATGTTGCAACCACGCCAGAACCACACCAAAACCTTAAGCCAGATCTATGTGAATTGGGCCTTAAGGTTCCCTCACACCAACGCGAATCTGTCGTGGCGAATACGAAAACAGTAGGTGTGTTTTGTTGACCTTCTTAATGTTCACATTAGGAAATGCTCAAATAAACTCTTAAGCTTTCCAGTTTCATTAAGACATTTTGCATCGGAATGTTGGTAATATTTACTCGGGTCATTTGTCATTTGCCGCGGTATAAAAAAGTGTTTCGAGATTTTAAAACGATAAAATAGTGAACAAAGCTTATTAAACTAATAAAAAACTGAAATAAAAGTAAAAATAGTGAATACTTGTAATACTCTATTTTGAAAAATATTAAACAACATGGGGTGCTGCGTTAAATGGTCTATAAATAATACACGATTTAACTACATACATATAATAAGCAGTTAACAATTTTTTTTCATTTTTAAAAGCTTATTAGGGGTATTCCCGATCCGATGCAAACTGGTCTTGCATCATTGCAAAAGTGCAAAGTTTTTTTTTTACAATGGGGTTAGGGTATAGTAATTTTACACTTTTGCATTTTTGCAATGATACAAGACCAGTTGCATCGGATCGGGAATACCCCTATTGTGTCTCATATTCTACATAAAGTAATGTGAAGTGATTTTTTTTAGTTAAATACATTCCCGTAGAATACTTTGGAATTGATATTTCATAGCATTTCGCTGTAAAAAAGCAAATTATCTAAATATAAAAACATACTTCAATCACGTGAATTATAGTTGGGTTATATTTGTAAAAATTGGAAATTCTGGTCCATAGTCGCATTACGTTTTGTTGGTGATGGCAAGGCGCTAGCACATTTGTTGAGCGCCCGTGCCCAGGAGTACAGAGTTATTTTTCAACGTTTTAAATTTTCTTCTCATTACTTTATGTGTATTAAATATGATACACAATCAGCCAGTGAAATGAAAAAATTGTAAACTTCTTACTATATCTACGTGTTTACAAGATTTAACACAGCACCGCATGTTAATAAAGTATTGCATTTATGCACTATATTTATTTTTATTTCACTTTTTGGTATATAATTTAATAAGTTTTTTTTTTAATATTTTAATGATTTAATGTTCCCCCACACCAACGCGAATTTACGGTGGCGACGACGGAAACAACAATAACAACGTGTTGTTTTCATTGACAACCACGTGTTGTTATTGTTGTTTTCGTCATCGCCACCGAAAATTCGCGTTGGTGTGGGGGATCCTTTAAGATCTCAAAACACATTCCTCAAAAAAACACGAAAGATTCGCGTTGGTGTGGGGGAACTTTTAATCCTAGTACGCAGATTGATAAAATAAATAAATAAATAGACAAATTTTATCTCTACATTTTTTTTCTCAGGTAAAAATTTGAAGGTGTAGAGATAAAAATAAAATTCGCATGAGGACAGTTGGCGTGTTTTGTTGACTTTCTAATGTGAACATTAAAAAAAGTTACATTGGGCCAAATGAGGTAATTTCGTTGAAAATTTCCAAATTCGATTCCAAATTATCTCATTTCCCATACAAAATCACATTTCGAAATGAGAATAAAGTTGATTTTTTGACCAATTTGTGGAATTAATGCTGTAGGTGGAAATATAGTTTTCCTTCGGCTTTTTTGGTCGCTGTAATTTTTGCAATGAAACAATTAAGTTACATTGGGCCTTACTAATAACCAAACACTAATGTCGACTATTAGTAAAGTGCAAGGTTAAAATAAAGTGCGGAGCTTAAACGGAATCCTACTAATAACATATTTAACCTTCTCGTTAACAAATCCTCACACTTTCCTGGAATCTACTACAATTTAAATCAAGATGTTGTCAAATAAATGTCAAACTTTCTTGGTTTTTTAATTTCATTAATTTCGCGTTAACAAAAACAAATATTTAGAAAAATGAGTTGTAACGAAAGATATAAATTTATTCAAGGAAATTCAAAAAATTAAAGAAGCAAAATTAAGAAGCGATTCCATCAACAAATGCACCTGGGACTGGGTATATAGAACGCAATTTATAGGAGCACTTCTCATAAATTACATATTTTTCATTTATTTGTATGTCATAAATATGTATTAAGTAACAACAAAGGGTATGCTAAAAAAACTACTTAAAATAATCAGACATTTCATTTTAAAGTTATTACTTCCTAAAAAAAATAAGAAAAAAAAAAACAAAAAACTAAAAACTAAAAACAAAGAATGTTGAACTTGGTGTTCGATGGGTTCTTCTTTTCACAACACGCGTATCCAATCTGCGGGATGCATTTAGGAATTCCTTGAATTCATGAGTTTAGTGTACAGCTTAAAGATGGATTTCCATGTATTAAATTTTAACGTCTTGCTAGTGAATAACCTGGAGACTAAATTCGTTATTAGTATGCGAATGTTCTGTAATCTGGAGATTTTCATTTAACTATTTACTAAATTTGGTTATTAGTAAGGCCCAAAGTGACATATGTTGCAACCACGCCAGAACCACACCAAAACCTTAAGCCAGATCTATGTGAATTGGGCCTTAAGGTTCCCTCACACCAACGCGAATCTGTCGTGGCGAATACGAAAACAATAGGTGTGTTTTGTTGACCTTCTTAATGTTCACATTAGGAAATGCTCAAATAAACTCTTTAGCTTTCCAGTTTCATTAAGACATTTTGCATCGGAATGTTGGTAATATTTGCTCGGGTCATTTGTCATTTGCCGCGGTATAAAATAGTGTTTCGAGATTTTAAAACGATAAAATAGTGACAAAGCTTATTAAACTAATAAAAAACTGAAATAAAAGTAAAAATAGTGAATACTTGTAATACTCTATTTTGAAAAATATTAAACAACATGGGGTGCTGCGTTAAATGGTCTATAAATAATACACGATTTAACTACATACATATAATAAGGAGTTAACAATTTTTTTTCATTTTTAAAAGCTTATTGTGTCTCATATTCTACATAAAGTAATGTGAAGTGATGTTTTTTTAGTTAAATACATTCCCGTAGAATACTTTGAAATTGATATTTCATAGCATTTCGCTGTAAAAAAGCAAATTATCTAAATATAAAAACATACTTCAATCACGTGAATTATAGTTGGGTTATATTTGTAAAAATTGGAAATTCTGGTCCATAGTCGCATTACGTTTTGTTGGTGATGGCAAGGCGCTATCACATTTGTTGAGCGCCCTTGCCCAGGAGTACAGAGTTATTTTTCAACGTTTTAAATTTTCTTCTCATTACTTTATGTGTATTAAATATGATACACAATCAGCCAGTGAAATGAAAAAATTGTAAACTTCTTACTATATCTACGTGTTTACAAGATTTAACACAGCACCGCATGTTAATAAAGTATTGCATTTATGCACTATATTTATTTTTATTTCACTTTTTGGTATATAATTTAATAAGTTTTTTTTTTAATATTTTAATGATTTAATGTTCCCCCACACCAACGCGAATTTACGGTGGCGACGACGGAAACAACAATAACAACGTGTTGTTTTCATTGACAACCACGTGTTGTTATTGTTGTTTTCGTCATCGCCACCGAAAATTCGCGTTGGTGTGGGGGATCCTTTAAGATCTCAAAACACATTCCTCAAAAAAACACGAAAGATTCGCGTTGGTGTGGGGGAACTTTTAATCCTAGTACGCAGATTGATAAAATAAATAAATAAATAGACAAATTTTATCTCTACATTTTTTTTCTCAGGTAAAAATTTGAAGGTGTAGAGATAAAAATAAAATTCGCATGAGGACAGTTGGCGTGTTTTGTTGACTTTCTAATGTGAACATTAAAAAAAGTTACATTGGGCCAAATGAGGTAATTTCGTTGAAAATTTCCAAATTCGATTCCAAATTATCTCATTTCCCATACAAAATCACATTTCGAAATGAGAATAAAGTTGATTTTTTGACCAATTTGTGGAATTAATGCTGTAGGTGGAAATATAGTTTTCCTTCGGCTTTTTTGGTCGCTGTAATTTTTGCAATGAAACAATTAAGTTACATTGGGCCTTACTAATAACCAAACACTAATGTCGACTATTAGTAAAGTGCAAGGTTAAAATAAAGTGCGGAGCTTAAACGGAATCCTACTAATAACATATTTAACCTTCTCGTTAACAAATCCTCACACTTTCCTGGAATCTACTACAATTTAAATCAAGATGTTGTCAAATAAATGTCAAACTTTCTTGGTTTTTTAATTTCATTAATTTCGCGTTAACAAAAACAAATATTTAGAAAAATGAGTTGTAACGAAAGATATAAATTTATTCAAGGAAATTCAAAAAATTAAAGAAGCAAAATTAAGAAGCGATTCCATCAACAAATGCACCTGGGACTGGGTATATAGAACGCAATTTATAGGAGCACTTCTCATAAATTACATATTTTTCATTTATTTGTATGTCATAAATATGTATTAAGTAACAACAAAGGGTATGCTAAAAAAACTACTTAAAATAATCAGACATTTCATTTTAAAGTTATTACTTCCTAAAAAAAATAAGAAAAAAAAAAACAAAAAACTAAAAACTAAAAACAAAGAATGTTGAACTTGGTGTTCGATGGGTTCTTCTTTTCACAACACGCGTATCCAATCTGCGGGATGCATTTAGGAATTCCTTGAATTCATGAGTTTAGTGTACAGCTTAAAGATGGATTTCCATGTATTAAATTTTAACGTCTTGCTAGTGAATAACCTGGAGACTAAATTCGTTATTAGTATGCGAATGTTCTGTAATCTGGACCCATGTTCTGTAACTCAGCGATAACTTTTCGTGGCGAGAAACGGCGAAAAGTTATCGCCGAGTTACAGAACATGGGTCCGGGAGATTTTCGTTTAACTATTTACTAAATTTGGTTATTAGTAAGGCCCATTAACTTCCCCAACGTTTCGGCAGGGGTTGCTGCCTTCTTCAGGGGTACTTTATTAACACAAAAAATAGAAATAACATTAGTTCGTGGATCAGTAGAATAATGAAACAATTAGAAAACTAACTTAGACAAAATAAGAAAAATTGATTGTCCAAATATTTATTTAAATTAAAAATAAAAGTTAAATTAGCACTTCAAAGAATGAAGTTAATAGCCCTATTCTGGCAAACCTCACTGATACCTCACAAGTCACAACAACCTCACAAGGAAAGTTGAAATCGATTTTGTGAGGTTTTCGTACCCTCACAACTGTGAGCCTCACAAAAACTATCGAAATTGTGATCTCCTTTTGAGAACCTCACAAGAAATCAACCTCACAAAGGCTTGTGACTTGTGAGTTGTGAAACCTCAACTACATAAGCAAAAAAAGTGAAAAAGTGCAAAAGTGAAAATTTTTAAATTGATTTTGTGATAGTTTTTCTGACTAGAAAACTTATAAAAATGATGGAGAAAGCTTAAATTTTGGTTTAAAAACAAATTTGTGTATTCTTTTTCACAAAACAACGGCGCTAGCGGTAAAAAAAATATTTTTACTTTTGTACTTCAGTACTTTTTGGCTTATGTAGTTAAGCCTTGAGCCCTCACAACGCCAGAATAGCCCTGTAAGTCTGTATAACTTGAGCGAAGCACAACTTACATTTAAGAAGAAAGTAGAGAGCAATAGACAGCAGAAATGTTTTGTGTGTCTTGTTTTCGATTCATGTTGTTTTTGTTATTAAGAATATGTAATAGCTGTGTTTTATTTTCCCCGAGATCCGAACCAGATTGGATTTGCTTACGAAAATACATGTATAACAAAAACAACACAAGATCCAACTTTGTTTTGGATTTGGATTTCCAAATCCGTTTTGAACACACACCCTTAATTTGTAAATGTCGTCAGTAGTGTAAAGAAAAAAGACAACGGGTGTATACAAATAAAAAAAACAAAAGGAAAAAAGAGTTGGGTATATAAGAAGTTGTCACTGAGATCCTGGGTTGTTTTATTTACATGATCTGATCTGGATTGGATCTGGGGGAAAATAAAACGCAGCTAATGTTTCCAACGTGTATCGTTTTGGAACATGTTTCTCAGTCTGTAAAATTTCAACGCCTTCAAAGTTTGGAGAATGACCGCTCTCAATACTGTTACTGGCCAGCTTGTATTACGAAATCAACACAAGATCCAACTTTGTTTTGGATTTCCAAATTCGTTTTGAAGACACACCCTTAATTTGTAAATGTCGTCAGTAGTGTAAAGAAAAAAGACAACGGGTATATACAAATAAAAAAAAACAAAAGGAAAAAGAGTTGGGTATATAACAAGTTGTCACTGATATCCTGGGTTGTTTTATTTTCATGATCTGGGGGAAAATAAAACACAGCTACTATTTCCTAAAAATAATTCGTGAAGTTCAGTTCCTCATCCTATTCGGGATTGCAAGAAAACACATAAAATGTATTTGATACGAAGTCACCCTTAAAATGTCAATTATAAACAGTCAATAAACGCACACCATCGCTATTTGCACGCGTTGTAAAACGGTTCATCGCAGCATCGCTTCACACTTGCTATCGCAAGACAACGCTTGTGTAAAAATAAAAAAATAGAAGAATCCAAAATGTCCCCTAACTAATTCGAAAGAAGAAAGTGTCCTAAAGGAATCGCGGATTAAATTTTTCATAACTCCAAAAAAACATATTAAATTCCATTAAAGTAATTCGAAAAGCATATATGAATATGCAATAAATATAAAAATGAATTCAATAGAGACGATAGTTTCGTGTAAGCCTTGGAAAATAGAATTCTAATTGTGGTCTCTCCTCCCCAGTGTGCTCTAGGGAATGTTTTTGTTTTTATTTTTTTTTCGTATGTGTGGCGAGAACAAAAGAAAACTCTTCTAGCAAAGCAAAATATTTAAATAAATTTCATTGCATTTAAACAAAAAAAAAAACATTTGTTAAAAGCACAATAATTCAACATGTTACCAACGACGACGAAGAATCCTACAAATAGTCTAAACCAAAAGAATCCAGCAGCAGATTCAGCAAAAAATTATAAATAGATTCGTTTTTACTACTCCGTGTTGCTGCCATCTGTTTGGAGGAAGAGTGATCTTCCATTGCACAATCTGGACAGCTAAACATCCAACACCCACTCAGGATTCCATCGAAAGTTAGCAAAAGTCAGCTCAAAAAATTCAAAGAAGTACCCGCGCGCTTTTGACCTGCTGCCCTTTTTATTTATATTGCCATTTCCTTACGTACTTGGTATCGTATTTTGGTCGTTTAGATAAATTCTGTACTCTGCGCGAGTTGTAACTCCAAGCTTTGATTTTGTAAGGGACAAAATGGGAAAAATCGATTGCATGGTTGTAACGCTGTTGTTGGTGTTTGTGGGTAAGTAGTGTAGGATTACATGAATTGCGCCATTGGGCTTCTTTCTGCTGAGCAGCAGCAGGCACGACAGTAAGTAAAATTTATATGTGTACCTTCATGCTTTCCCCTTGCAGCCCAAACAGTATGCGGATCAATAATAAACAACCCCAAAGTTGAATGCGAGCAGTACGATGCGAAGAAATGCCCAGAACCGCCATTACAATGCCTACCAGTTGTGGAAACATGCAAAATTGACTCGGATAAGCCGCCCAGTTGCTATGTCCTTTGGTCGACGGATCCTGCGACAGGTATGTCATGGATGTTGTTTGTGAGGATTTAAATTAAATTATGTGGGGTAGGTGTGAACCAAGTGTTGGCACTTGCTGCGTTGACCCTCCCCTCTAACATTTACCCCAGAGTACATTACCTACAAATGCTTCTCAAAAAACCTCCCAGGTTAGTGTAACTTTGATGAGTTGCATTGTTCTTCTTCGAGTTTACTTAAGGGACTTAACATAACTGTGTGTTGTATTTATTATCGACCCACTTGCCTGTTTTTTTTTTTATAAATTTCATGTTGCACAAGAGAATATGTATGTATTCATGGAACAAAAGAAATGTAATCTAATAATACCGTTGTTTACAAATGCACTAGTTTAGCTTTACAGTTACTAATACAACCATGTCTTTATTTCGGAATAAAAGGCATATTTTGGCATATAGGTATCATAATTATTAATTAATATTGCTTAGCACAGTGTTAATTTCATTTCATTTCTATCCCAGTTAAGAAAATAGATCTAGATAATCTCAAAAATGAGCGGGATTCCTTAGCAAAATCTCAGTATTGCTAATAGGTACTATGTTTGGGAAATTCGGAATACACTTGCTCAATTTTTGGTGGAGCAAAATTTATGAGATCTCATTTTTCTAAACTTCAAAGTTTTGTAAACCAATTCCCTGACATGTTAAAGTATGCTACTAAAAGAAAATTACATTTTAAAATTTTTCTTCACTTCATATAATATCAATATTTAGAAGTTTTTTTTTTAGTCGCAGTAGGCTTTTGTCCAATTGTCTTTTTGCGAAAACCATTTGAAAACATTGTTCGTTTTACTTCGATCAAAAAGTTTATGTTCACAAAAAATTCCGCAAACCAAATATTGTACTTATTTTTGAATTATTTATTTAAAACTAACATAATGGTTTGCAAAAATCAGGTCTTCACATATTTTTGGTATATAAATACGAAGGTAACCAAAGTCAAACTTAGTTGGACTTTAAAAAGTACAATTAGTTCTTGCCCACATTATATTTTTAGTATTCAAAATGGATTAAAAAAATTAGAGCAACCGGGACAGCTCGGTATAATATAATCGATTGCAAAAAAATGTCCTCTTCCTCCCAATAAAGAATTTCAAAAAACAGACCATAAGAACTTTTATTCAATAATTCCATAAGAGGCAAGAAATGTTGATGGAACCTCTTCACGATGTCCAACGCCTGGAAGCTCCATAAGCTAGTAAATAACTACAAGGGCGATCTACCTGAGTTCGAAAGAACAGTAACACTCCATTACCTACGATTTTACACTTTGAAGCAGGGATATCCTAGACTTTCTGTCAAACGAAGCATTGCGGAAAGTCCAGGGTACCAGTTTCCAAAAAAAAAAAAACCAAATCAACTTAAAAGTCGCAAGTGCTATTTGATCAAAATGTGTATTGTAACATTATGTATCCAGAAAGAATGTTTTAAAAATTTTTATATCAATGAAAATTAATACGATATGCATCTTATTGTTCTAAGTACACCTTCATAACTTCTTACATTATGTAATTATTATATAATTATGTAATTAAAAAAAATTTTTTTTTGTATATAGGTATTATGTACATATGTCTTAAATTTACCATTAATGAACATAAAATATTTTTAATTTTTGATACCCTCGGGTGTTAATGGGTTAAAACGATAATTCCCGGCATGCGTTACCACAATTTAAAAAACCCGTCTCCAAAGAATTAAATAAAATTAGAAATAGATGGAAAACATCTTATACTCGTTCTGTTAATTAGTTAATGTTTTCGAGAATTTCATATCTCATCATCAAACGTCTTATAAAGAAGGCATTTTTATGAGAATAAAGAAGTTTGTCATTTGTATCGCTTTTTTGTCATCACTTGAGTTTCTACGTATCATTACTTAATTTAAATTAAATTAAAAGTAAAAATGACAAGTTTTCTCAGAATAAATTTTAATTCGTAGAGACAAAGACAATTTTTTAACTTATTTATTCATTATAAAACATTCGCAGGTCAAAAATGCTCTCACGCAGGTGATCTCAATGAAAAAATGTTAATCCAGTACTTTGTCATTTTATTGTATGCTTATAAGGCTGATAATAAAAAAAATAGTAAAAAGAAAATTAATCCTTTTTTTCGTAAATTCACCTAAGAATCCAATAACGTTTATAGTTTTTGATTTTCTCAAAAACTACAAAACATTTGACATCCGGTTTTTTGTGTTTGATCAAAAATTAATAAGAGCATTGAATATTAGAAAAAAAATGATACTTAATTACGTAAAATTAAAAAAAAATAGTTTTTAACAAAATTAAAATTTAATTTTTCAAAAACTATTGATTTAAAAATAAAATTAAAGAATGGATTTCCGGCTTTTCAAAATGCCATATCATGACTGTAGGTGTTACCGTTATTTTTTAATATTTTTTTTTCTGTTTTAAGTGATTTTTTTGACAATTGCCCCTCCCGGCTAAACGGGGGAAATAGACCCCCCTCCCCTCCCATACGACTTTTTTCTTGTCTAAGTCCAACCTACACGCCCTAGCTTTTTGTCACACCTTATGTAAATCACCATGCATTTTAAATTAAATCTATGTATTAAAATAATATATGTATTCCAATAAATCTTCCTCTTCTTTTGCAACTGGGTTCTCAATCTTTCTTTTCCATCACTATCAGGAAATTCTTTTAGTAATTTTATTTCGATATTGTTGTGCTCACTTTGGATGTAACTGAAAATTCCAATGTATAATCTCAAAACAATCATGTTAAATTTAATGCTCTTCTCTGTACATGAATCGAGGAAATAAAAAAAATTGTTCGATTATCAGACCCGACGCAAGGAGGTAGACCCATCGTACTGGAAACAAAGCTGGCCGAAGAAAAAAATTTTCAATTTCTGGGTACAAAAATCTGTTATCATGCCTCGGTAGAGCTCTCCATTAACGGTTCTTTCATCGTCGTTTTGGAAGAAAAGTTGGCTAATAATGCCGTCGCTCTTAAAACAGTCATACTTTCGAGATGCATTGGCAGGACAAACAAGGGAATAATATATTCGGTAAAATTTAAAAAAATTAATAATTAATTAATTATTTTTTTCAAAATTTTAAGTTTAAAAATTTAATTTTCAAAAAAAAATTGATTTAAAAAGAAAATTAAAGAATGGATTTTGTTGGTTTTTTAGAAAACGTATAAAGTAAGTGTTTTTAAATATTTTTTTTCTTTTTTAAATCAGTTTAAAAATTAAAAAAAATTCCCACTTCTGTCTAAAAGAGGGGAAATAGTTCCCAATTTTCTGGTGCTTCTTATTTTAAGCATCTTATACAAGATACCTTGCATATATTTCGTATTTTCTTTGCGAAAGATTGAGTTATGTTAAAGTTGCCAGTAAAGGTCTACTGATGGAAGTAGTTTTCCATTTTCTACCTGTTAAAAAATCCGCTCTGGTAAAAATTAAATTAAATTTTGATATTTGTTTAGAACATATAAACATTTTTTTAATACTTTTTAATTTCTTTTCAGCCGAAGTAAAAATAACTATGAAGGGTTGTTTCACTGACAGCCATGAGTGCAATCAAACCGAATGCATCTCTACTGCTGAGCCCCGTAATAATATGAACTATTGCTGTTGCAAAGGTTCACTCTGCAATAGAGACCACAAATGGATCCCTACATCAACAGAGGCTACAACTCAAGGTATGTATGATTCGAGTTCATCAATAATTTTCAAATATCTATAATTTTTACAAGTGCTTGCATTAAGCAGTACTAATACATTTTAGCTATATGTTAATGGTTTTACTTATGTATTTACATTTAGTTCCAAAAGAGAAAACATCAGACGAAAATTTCTTATACGTTTTACTAGCCATTCTGATTCTCACGGTTCTCGTTGGTATCTTCCTTGCCGTACTATTTGTCTACAAAAAACGAAAACAGGGAATGTTCAATGAAATACCTAGTGTAAGTAAAATATTATTTAAAAGGTAGGAATTACGTACAATATATTATGACACCTTTTTGTTAGATCGAAGCTGAAGTAACCAGTTCATCGCCTTGTCTAGCATTGCGACCAATAGAATTGCTTGAACTTAAAGCCAGGGGACGTTTCGGTGATGTTTGGCAAGGAAAACTTCGTAATGAAGATGTGGCTGTTAAAATATTCTCCATGCAAGAAAAAGATTCATGGAACACCGAAATTGAAATTTACAAGGTAATAAAACACATTTGTTTAATGTACGTTTAAACAAAGGTTTAAATAATTTAATTTATCATAGCTTCCACGAATGAAGCATCCGAACATTTTGGAGTTTCTTGGTGGTGAAAAACACTTGGAGAAAATGAAGCCCGAATTGTGGCTTATTACAGTTTATCATACAAATGGTTCACTTTGTGACTATTTGAAAGCTCACACGCTCACCTGGGCTGATCTGTGTAAAATAGCCGAGTCTATGGCAAGAGGATTGATGCATTTGCATGAGGAAATCCTGCCGACAAAAACAGAAGGTCTTAAGCCAGCCATTGCCCACCGAGACTTCAAGTCAAAAAATGTTTTGTTAAAGAGTGATTTGACTGCATGCGTCGCAGATTTCGGTTTAGCTATGATTTTCCAACCAGGTTAGTACACAATTATGTTAGTGGTTCGATTGATGAGGAAAATCTATGTAATAAATTTTGCTTTTAGGAAAATCTTGTGGAGATACACACGGCCAAGTTGGCACTAGAAGATATATGGCACCTGAAGTACTCGAAGGAGCTATAAATTTCAATCGAGATGCGTTTTTACGTATTGATGTTTATGCATGCGGGTTGGTCCTGTGGGAAATGGTATCTAGGTGTGATGTAAATGGACCTGCCGCAGAATATGCTCTGCCGTTCGAAGCTGAGGTATGTACATAAAAGACTAAAAAAATAAATATTTTTTTGAGTTTTTGCTTCTTTTTTTTTTGTCAGCTTGGCCAGCGGCCGTCTCTCGAAGAAGTTCAGGACAAAGTTGTTGGGAAGAAACTTCGACCCCGCATTTTGGATTCTTGGAGATTACACCCAGTGAGTAATTGAGTTTTATTTTGTTTACTAATATTTGAGATTCAAAAATATCTTGCTTGCTTCCATCGGTATATATGTATATAGTGCAAGTAATTTACAATTTTTTAAAGTAAATCAAAGCATCCGCAAGGTTATTTTATTTATTTAAACAGACAAGATTTTAAACAAGACTATAAAGTATTATACTACTATACAATTTTCTAAATTCAAAACAGTTTAATAACTTTTTCATAATTTTAAACACTTTTACACCTAACGGTTATTGTGCTGTAAGAGTGAAGTGTTTTTATTCTAAAAAAGTCTGTCCCAAAATTACCTGTCAATTGTGTTCCGAATTGGTGATTTTGGGTGATTTTTAGAATATTGTATTTCTTTTAAAGTCATATATTTCAGTTAAAATTATCTATGTTTTTCGATGAAGTGTTGAGATATGAGGCTATATTAAAGTAAAGTAAAATGTCAGTACCGTGATATCGCACCCTTAGAATGAAAGTGACCTAACTCAAAATTTTTGTAACTTCTGATTTTTCAATAAACTGCCCTTAAAATGCAAAATGAACTCTAAAACCAGGTCGTAAAAAGATGCCGAAATTTTTTAGTTAGGTCACTCATTCTAAGGGTGCGATATATAAATTTATAATGAGAAGTCTGCAGAATTTGAATAATTTTTTCACATCCATATTGTTAAGCAAGAGTTGAACTTGGCTTTGTGTCAACGTGTCGCTTCCAAAAGCATCCCTTCATATTTCTTTAAGAATCTGGCATCTTCCAATATCTGATATCTTCCCTTTCACCTAAGTTGCACAAAGAGCATATAATGGGTAAATATCTCTATGTGGTATGAAATTCAGCTGCATAATTTCTCCCCGCAGCTTTACCATCATTGATATTTCGGCAATGCTGTTATCATCTCTGAACTAATTCCTCTCTTCCAAGTTGTGGTGTTTTGGTCCTTAAGACTTGCAGAGCTACTATCTTTGGTAGTCGGTTATCATCCATCTTTAAAACTTTCATCATGTAATCCACTTGCATTTTTAAGGTTCGTATGAACAGAGGCGATAATCCTGTTTCTAACATGATGACGTAGTTGGGTTTAGTAAATGATAGTTGAAAAATTCGTTTGCAAAAGTATCGCAGAACTTTCTCAACTCTGTCATACTGCTTCGTTCCGCAAAGTCTGAGCTGCGTAAAAAGAACTGATTCTGAGACCGCTTCCAATATCCTGAACTTACTGCTGTGGGCGATACTTTTATTATAGAAACATCTATTCCAAGTTGCGCTAATTGCGCTTTTCGCCTTCATCAATTTCACCTTTAGATGCCTTTCCATACTCAAATTTCTTGTAAAGTTAACTCCTAGGTATTTCAATTCCGTGACAACTTCGATGGCCTCACCATTATAGTGCCATTTTTCGTTTGCACAGTTGCGGCCTCCTCCGCGTTTGAAAATCAAAATTTTGGATTTATCCAGGTTAACTATCAAAACTCCAAAGCTGGCAGTACTGAAAAACTGCAATGATTCGGGTGAGGCTCCCAAAAGATGGGGTTATAAATTATAGATTTAAACATTTTAAAGAGTTGTTTAGGCATTTTAAAAAACAAGAAAAAACCAAAGGTGTTTTCCATTGGTCTTCGATTCTGAAACCAAATCCAAAAGTATTCCCGTCTTTTCAGAAGAAGAACTTTAATTTATTTGGGTTCAGAAGGCTTCGAGAAATCCAATGTAAAAGGCCTAATAGCCTGCTTTTCTTTACTTACATTTTTTAACAACATGAACTTCATAACAAAATTTTTGAATAATGTTCATAAATTATTTTCAGGGACTAAGTGTAATCTGCGATACAATGGAAGAATGCTGGGATCATGATGCAGAAGCGCGGCTCTCTTCATCATGTGTAATGGAACGTTTCACCCAGTTTAACAAATATCCCCAAATGCCACTTTTAATAGAGACTAACAGTGACACAACGATAAAAGATACGACGAATTGTTTATAAAATTCTATGATACATCAATTTAGATTTTAGATGTGTGTGTTTAATTGGAAGAAAACGAAACAAAACAAAACAAAACAAAAAAAAACAAAACAAAGATCTAAATCAAAAATAAATAAAACGCATAGTTTCATGTAAGTAGATCCATACCCTTAGATTTATCGCACATCCGTTTTTGGTGTACAGAACTAAAGATTTAATCTTTAACAAAATATAATATAATGTGTAATAAACGCGCGTACATTTTAGGTAGGTATAAATAATATTCATAAAAGTTATATATAAAAAAAAATTAAATTGTTGACAATTTCAAAAGTTAACATTCGATAAGTTGTAATTCATAATATACGACTGATTGAGCATTGATTATATTAATATAATATGTTCGAAAAAAAAAACAAAATTACAAAAAAAAAAAATACATAATGAAATAATCGAGTTTATTTTAATGAGGAAAAAACAAAAATATTATTATTTTTTTCGTATTAACAATAAGTCTTAAAGCCAATATATTAGTTTTCAGAAATATTATATAGAAATGTTTATTTTTTCTTGTTTTTTATTTGATTTATTAAATGCAAATCCAGGTTAACGGCAGCTGATGTTTTAGTTTTGAATTAATCTCACCTAGTATTGTTTTATTTTTTTGTGCTTCATTGTATTTTATATATTTATTTACGTAAAGCTTTTATAATTTACTTACAGTTCCAAAATGTCTAGTCATAAATACTAAACAAAAAAAATTGTACTCATTGGAAGCAATAATTTAAACATTTTATTTTTTGAGTGCACTTAAGTTGTGAACAGAAATACAATCATACAAAAATTGTAATCATCCAAACAGACGAATAAAGCATTTTAAATTATAACATGCTCTAAGCAGTAGAATTTAATTGAATGGGAATGTGATCGCAAATTGTTTGTCCACAATTTCCTACTTTTATCTTTATCTGGTTAAAAAGATAAACCGGATCCAATTTATGAATAAAAAAGCGAACAAAAAATGGACAACAGGACGGTTATGAGTAAAAGTGCAGTAAAGTTACAAATTGATAAATATAAAAGCCAGAATCTTAAGTCATGTCTAGATAATATAATAAAGTCTAACTATTTATGTACATATTATATCGTGTTCCGTTCAGTAATCCACATCTGATTTTAATATTACAACCTACTTCGAATGATTTTTAGATTTCTTTTTCGATAACAATCTTCATTAAAAACCAAAGCGATTGCCGCCGTTTCACGCTTCAATATTAATAAATGCAACTGAGAGCTCGCCTTTTTTTCCCAATAATATCAATATCGTCAGCATAAGAAAGTAGTGAAAAGCTAGTTGTTTGCAAACAATTAATTCAAGTACATGTTAAATAAATTGCATGATAACGCGTCGAATTCGTTTAAACTTTTGTTGATACCAAGGAAGTAATAAATGCCGGGCACTAGCAACCTAGTTTGGTGAAATGAGCGTTGCAGGGGTGACACCAAAGGGTTCAATGGTGTTCTTGGCGATTTTCACATTGATATCATATTGTCGTGGTTCCATCTAACATCGTAGCTTGAATCGTATCTTATCCCTTTCAAATGAGGTATATATATATATATATATTGAAAAAAATTGATAATATTTAATTGAAATGATTATAATACCTGCTGTTTTGAAAAAATAAACAAAATTATTTTCAAGCGTTACTTTTTCAATATAAACCCCTCTTTGTTATGGCAACAAAATTGTTCTTCCAGTATATTACTCTCCAGGCTGGCTTATTTAAGCTAGAGAAACACTGCCATTTTAAAACAAACTAATTAAAATAAAATAGAGAACAATATTATGATTGTATGTATTAGATTTCTGGTTAATGTTGAATATTCAGTTTGCTATACAATATATACCACTCGAATATTTTTTGTTTAAACATTTACAATCTTAACCAATTATAATATTATAAATACAAATAAATAAATATATAATAACAAATACAAACAACATAAAACTGTGTACAATGTACATTGAAAACAAAAAACAAATTGTATTTATGACTAGACTATAATACATAAATTTAGATTAAATTTACATTTTTAAAAATATATTTTTCGGTTTGTTTATATAGAAAATTTAATTTTTTGATTAATTTTATTTTTAACTAATGTTAATAAATGAAACAAAATATATATATTTACATACGTATATTTAATTAAAAAAACATCTTTAGTTGTTTTATTTAATTTTTTTGTGTTCATACAAATTATTTTGCTGCGATTTCTAAGGATTATTTGAAAAGGAAGTTTATATAATAAAAATAATGGAATGATTTGTTTTTGACAAATGTGTTCTACCTTGTTGACTAAAAAGAAGTGTGAATAGTCCTGTCCTAAACTGTTTGAGGGGTCGTTAGATTCACGTATATGATTGGTTTGATTTGCATTCATTAAGGAATCCGCAACATTCTACTCTCGGGGAATTGGGGACTTTTCAAAAGTTTTTCAAAACACTTGCATAATAAATTGATGAATCTTTAAAGTCAGTTACTAAAAAACGTCGTTTTAAGATCTCACAGACACACATTTACAAGTTAAGGTAGAAATATAACCGTCAGAACTTCACTAAAGCTGATTTCATTAACTAACAAAAATTAGTTTTTCGAATCGTCAAAAGGAGAAATCATTTATGTGGAAAGACCGCTTTATTATTACTATTTCACGTTCCTAACTTACAAAAGCATAAATGAACAAAACTGAACGATGTGTCATAAGGAAAAGTCAACCATAATGGAGTGAAGTGGAAAAAATCATCAAACACTTTCTTATTACTATTATTAAAGCAAAACTGAACGATAAGTAAAAATCCGAAGTTGCAGATAAGCAGATAAATCCACTTTTTGGCCAAACACGTTTTTTTAATGCCGAAATAACAAACAGGAAACCTTGCATGGTTCGGTGTTACGAGTATAGGAAGACAGCTACTTTGACTATAATTTTAAATAAATGTAATTTTTAACTGAAGTTACCGTGATTTTCCACCGCGTTTGAAAAAACCTTAATTGTGTAAACATTGATAACGGCACCGAAGCTTTAGAGATTTGAATAGCAAACGGTACTTTTGCTACAAGTTTTTTTTTATTATATTTAAATGCCTATGGGTTTGCGAGGGTATAATGATAAAAACGAAGCCTCCATCGATCTTCAATAAAAAAAAACAGCACAAAAACCAAGCAACTCCAAACACAAAAAATTTTTTTTTCAGTGAAAAGTTCACTTTTTTGAATAAAGTAAATTATTCTCTTATTCTCTTTTTCAGATTTGTATTATTATTGGCTATTTGGTATTTGTCATATTTTTGACATTAGAAAATATGGTGTAAATTGGTTGATGTAACGGATGCTTCAAGTGTAGCTACTGAAAAATTTATTTGAACTAAAAAAGTTTTTATTCAAAGAACAGTATCATCGCACCTTGTTAAAACCAAAGACAAAATTTAAATTCATTACCACACTATTTAAGTTATCACGATGACATTTTTCTGATGGTAAAGAAAGTAACTTGATCACAAAGCAAACGGCAAACGAAAGCATTAAATCCTTATTCTTATTTTTTGTATTTATCCTCTATTAAAAATATTTATTTGTATCTATATTTAAAGCCTCACATAGAAACAAAGCATTTTATTTGTTTATAAGTTGTACACATTTTTGTAATTTAAAATAAACATTTTAAAAGTTTAATGCATACAAAAAAAATCATATTTATAAATTCGAAAGAAGTAAAACAAAATTAAAAGACTAGATAGTAGGATATATATAAAACGTTATAAACATTGTAAGTAAATAAGTATTAATTAAAACAACCCTTTAGAGTTTAAAAAAAAATAAAATAAAAGTACGTAAAGAATATATCTATTTAATGGCGTGCTGTGCCAAATATCATCAAAATTAAGATTTAACAAACAAATATTTGATTTTATTATTAAAAATGTAAAAACAAATTAAAAAAAAACATATAAGACGGTAGGATTAAGCAAAATAAGATGTATGTGTTTTATTAAATAGATAAAAATATAAATATCTTTGCAAAATTATTCAATAGTTTGTAAGAATAAAAAAAAACCGTTTCAAAAATTATATAATAGAACAATGTTTTCACATAGATAAAATTGATAAAATGGTTTTAACACGGAGAATTGTATATGAATTAATAGGGTAAATTACAACTTCTAATTAATAAGATATTTTCTTAATTTTTGAATTATTTTCATAGTTTTTATTTTCTACAAACAAAATCTATATTCGAACACATAATTTATTTACATTATCTATATAAAAAGAAATAACATGATAAATATAGGAAAATATCTTATTAATTGATATATATTTTTTCTGAAAAGTACAATATACCTGAAAGTTTTCAAAATAGTTTTGTTTGATAATTTATTAAAGACAAAAAATACAATTAAAAAAAAAAAACAAAAAACAGGAAAATCAGAGTAATAAGTTCTATTTGTTATTGTAAGCAATTGAAATAGTTTTCTTCCAGAATTATATTATTCTGTGAGGATACAAAATAAATAATAGTTTATTTATATTGATAATAATAATATTGTTATTGTATACCTGACTTTTTTAATCTATAATTTAAATCTTTTGAAGATATTCGTTCATTTGATTTATGTGGTATTGAAATTAGTGTTATGTCCCTGTAAGGAAAATAATTGTCAAGTTAAAGGGTTTTTTATTTAAATGAACTTCAGCTGAACAAAAAATGACTAATGTTGGATTTATCTTCATCTGTAACGCCCATATTATTCACTCTATACATCCAGATTGAAACTTAAATCCAGATGTATTTACATTGAATTTGTATACTTTACATCTGGATTAAAGTTTTAATCTGGATGTATTGAGTGAATAATATAGGCGTAAATATCAAGAAAACTAGAGCGGGACAGACTCATGCCAAAAATACGAATATGTGAAAGAGTACCTATATGAAGATGACACGTTCATCATTGGCATCTTCCTATAATATGCATTCATGATTCCCTCTCTATTCAACAACTGTAAATTTTATATCTTACATCCCTTTTTGTTTGCAGAACTCGCATGAAGATGAATTTAACCCCCCTATTACGGTTGGCGAATCGAACGTTCGAAGTGATATGTTTGCATTAGCGAATTAACGCATTCGACGACGGCGGTAATAGGGGGATAAATCCAACATAACAGTCAAATATAATTTATTTCTCGAAATTGGTCGAAATTATTTTATTATGTTTTTTATTCTTTTTAAAATAATAGAGTATACAATATAGAAGCATACTTAAAAATTTATTTTACGAATATTCCATTTATCCTTTTAACATTTAAGTCACGGCTAACTGCGCTTCACAGTTCGGTCAAACTTGTCGTTTTATGATATTTTTTGTATGTATAAGGTATAAAAGGTGCTATTTGCTTGTTGTTTTCCTGATGAAAGTGAGTTTAGGTAGCCTTGAGCTTGTGGTAGATTATGATGCAAACTCTTCGGGAATGTATTTTTATCAATTTTGAGATCACGCGAACGCAGAATCGATTTTTGTATTCGATTTTCAGGTAGCGTTTAAATTTTTGAAAAACAATGTTGAAATATGCTAATTAATTTTTCCAGAATTCTTTCAATCTGTTTATATGTACGTATTTTAAAGTAGCTATACCGCCTAAACAGCAAGATTGGTGCTTTTTTGGAAATTATAGTGGAAATTATAGAGATGGGCTTTTGATTTTATTTAAATAAAAAAAAAACAAAATAAACAAACCTTACTGTTATTTGCGAAATGCTTTATGATTTAAAAAAAAAAAACTTCTGTGTTCCAGTGCAGATACGTTCTTTTTCTTGGTTAAATCATTTTTCATTCAAAGAACCGTATTTTTATTTTTCTCTTTCTCAGAAAGTTACGACTTAAACAATTTTATACATATACAAAAGTTTCTAGTATGTAACAAATTTGGGAATGAATAACTTACAGTCATATTGCCTATTACGCTATACGATTCAATCGAAATTTCAGATTCATTAAATTTTTTTCAAATAATTGTTTTGATTCCTGTCTTTCTATCTTACGAGTGTAAACCGTAACCGTTATATTTTTTTGAAATTATCAAGAAGATCTATTTGTATCAATTTTGTTTGTATCGCAATTTATACGATCCCCAACTCGTTTAAAATTTGTAAAATTTTCAAAAAATGTTTTTACATTCTACTTAATCGATTAAAATTGGCGCGTGCAGAAAAATGAGATCTCAGAGATTTTGCTCACTAAAACAATGAGAAAGCGAGTCCAAGATTTTTTTTCCTCAGAATTTTGACAGCAAAGTTGAGAGATTTGGCTGAGGAATTCTGTTCATGTAACTAAGATTATTAACATGAAATACAAAATACAAACAAAATACAAAAAACGATTTTTCCAAAAAATAAAAATAAATTTGGATTCTCTAAAAACTTAAAAAATAAGCATTTATAGAGCTTTGAACTCGAAAGATTGAAGAGTTTAAAGAATAATTTGTGACAAATTAAGTGACTAATTCACGGGAATCAAAAAATTCGATCAGATCGGATAGCAGAATAAATATAATAATGCTAGATTAATTTTGTACGATCATTTTTTCAACCCAATCCCTGGAAAGTGGAAAGTAAACTAATATTTTTCTTCCAAATTCAGTTTAAATCTTTCCAATATCTACCGATAAAAATACATACTTCGTTTATAAAAAGTTTAATTGGGCTTTATAGGCTCTCAATTTTTGAATAGGCTATTAAACTTTAAAAAAATCTATAAATAACGGGTGATTTTTTAGCTGGTTTGGTTTTGACAGCTGACGTGTGTTTAGTACCTTGTGTCACTGTCAAACAGCTTCAGTTTGGTTTGCAATTTAACCATGGATCGTCTTACAAATGAACAACGCTTGCAAATTATTGAATTTTACTATCAAAATTCGTGCTCGGTTCGAAATGTTCATCGCGCGCTGCTTCCATTTTATGGTCGGCATTCTCGACCTTCTGAGCAGTCTATTCGGAAGATTGTGACCAAATTTCGCACCAAAATTACTTTGTTGGACATTAAACCACCAACACGTTTACGTACTGTGCGTAGTGAAGAAAATATTGCGGCCGTATCAGCTAGTGTGACAGAAGATGCGAATCGCAGCGTTACAGTCAATGGTGAACGCTACCGAGCGATGATAACAAACTTTTTTTTACCCGAAATGGAAGTTCTTGACTTGCATGATATGTGGTTTCAACAAGACGGTGCCACATGCCACACAGCACGCGAAACAATGGCGCAATTGCGAGGCGAGTTTGGTGAACAGTTAATTTCACGTTTCGGGCCGGTCAATTGGCCGCCTAGATCGTGCGATTTGACACCATTAGACTATTTTTTGTGGGGGTATGTCAAGGCTAATGTCTATAGGGACAAGCCCGCTTCGATTGACGCACTGGAAGCCAACATCCATGCATTCATTCGTGAGATACCGGCCGATATGTGTGAAAGAGTATGCCAAAATTGGACTCAGCGGATGGGCTACCTGAGACGCAGTCGCGGTCAACATTTGCATGAAATTATCTTTAAACATTAAATTGCAAGGTTCAAACTATCGATTCAAATAAATATTTCATTCATTTTTTCGAATCACCCGTTATAATCAAGAAAACACATCTCTTGTATTAGGGTTGGGTGCGGGAGCCCGTTTTTGAGAAATCCCGCCTCTAAAATACTTTTTTATTTAATATCGGTTTTTATAATCCCGCTTCTTTTAAATCCCGTTTTTTTTAAATTCCGTTTTTTAAATTCCCGTTGATTCGGCTCGGGATGGTGGGGTGACATAAAGTCTAAAGGACATAATGTTCATGGGCTTCAAGTCGAAAGAAAAGAGAAAAAAGCAAACAGACATTTGATCAAAAATTTTTTATTGATTAACGAAAACAATAAAGAAACAAATAAAGAACATAAAACATAACAAAAATGTGGTTTCAAAAAAGAATATATTTTTTTTTCCAAATAAGAAGAAATTATAATAAAGTTTGATATTGTGAGCTATACGGCGTAGGAAATCCGTTTTACTTATTGCTTTTCTATTTTTCATAATTTTTGATATTGCTCTTGATCTGTTGAGAGATCTATCCCAGAGAAGCTCATGAATAAATTGATAAAAACAATGTTTAGACATACCACAAAGAATTCTATTGTTCAGCCCAACTTTTCACATTGGGGAACTGCTAGGTAATCAATAATCATAAAGGAGTACAAAACCTATTGAGTTATATGTATTTATCTAATAACTAAACGGGCTAAACGGGATTAAACGGGATTTTAAAAAGCGGGCTTTGAAGAGACGGAATTTTATTTAAGCGAGATTATTAAAAGTGGGATTTTAAAAAAACATTATTTTCGAAACGGGATTTTAAACATTTTTTTTTCGGGATTTCATAAAACGGGATTTTGAAATACTGGCTTCCGTTACGCTCCCCTTGTATTAAGTATGTAAAACAGAGCTTCACACAACTTACCACAATATTTTCAATCATTTTAACAATATACATAGTAAAATATAACTCAATCAACAATGTTTTCGAAGAGAAAACTTTACTATACTTCACCGACTGTTTTGAATTCTAATCAGGTCAGATTTTCTAGATATTCCCGTTTAAATATTAAAAGAAAAGTGTTTGTAGAACGTTACTTGTAGAACGTAATGTGTTAAGTTGTGTATAACACGTTCGCGGTACGATACGGTTGTATATGCATATTTTTATTTGCTACTCGGACGAACTCATCTTAACAGTCCCGATACTCACACATTTTATGTATCTCTGAAGATTGAAGAATCCTTTGTTGAAATTTATACATTATTATGTTAGCTGGTGAAGACCAACATCTAAAACTGAATTGTGGTATGGATATCTTGTCTCTGTGTCAAATGTTGTTGTTTAGTGAATTAGTACATCTTTGAAAAAAACTCGCCCTGCTTTCTTCATATTTAAAAAAAAATAAAAATAAGGTAAAAATAATGGTGCTAAAAGATGAAACAAAAATTAAATTGTGTAAAAAGTAAATTGTACGTCTATATGTTTGTGTAAAAACTTACATTATAATTTGTATTTTTTTCAATAATTTTAAATTGTCATACAAGTTTAAAAAAAAAAATTGAAAATTTTATTTGAAGAATCATAATAAAGTTATTTGTTGTTAAAATATATGGTAGCACTTTTTAACATATCATTCGGAAATATTTTAAATAAAATAAAAACAAAAACAATATAAATAAATACAGAACTAAAGAATTTATATTATGGATCTATATTATAATAAAGAAACGTCTATATAATAATGTTAAATGAGTTTTTAATGTTCATTAAGAACTATGATATATCTGTCAGATAATTTACAAATTGCTATTACATAATATATATTATTTTTCTAATCCCATCATTGAAAGATTTTCTAAAACCTTAACAAGAAAAAAAAAAAAACAACTCCATGTGAAGATTTATAATCTTTACGAAAAGTACATTATATACAAATAAATTCAAAAAAATAAATAATTAAAAAATTAATTAATGTAAAAGAAATAAAGATGAAAAATAAATATTAATGAAGAAGTTTTTATTTGGAAAATATCCTCAAAGAAAAGATTATCAGAGATATACATACATAAATACATACGTTCAGGGGCGGACTGGGACTCAAAGGGTCTCTCGTGACTTTAAGAAAATAGCCTCAAAATAGTAAAATGAGTAAAAGGAGTTAAGAAGAATAAGCTCTGAAAACAACGATACAAGAAAGTTTATCGTTGTGTAATTGAAGCCATAAACAGTCTGCTCTGAAATTTCTATTGTGTATTTAAGTAAACAAAAAATGTAATTTGGTTTTTGAAAACATTACTGTAATAATACAAATTTTAAAATTCCTACTTCTACCGAAACTTCGAAAATACTTACAGCAATCGAAATATCGTTTTGTTCTTTTTTATATTCTGTTTCTGCGGCCCTGAAATTTTGTGTTGGTTCCTTTCAATGAACTGAAAGTAATCCATTTAATTAAAGAGTAATTTGGGGGCCTCCTTAGGTTACCAATGGGGCCACAATAGCTTTATATACATAGTGTGGGAGCTCCACTTACAGAATCCGATGAATGAACTGCGGAGGGAATAAGACGCAATTTTGACATTTCGGTAACGGTAAAATTCACACAGACACTTTCAACTTTGACAACCTGTGCAATTCATTCAGCCTTTTTGTGAGTTTCGCCCGAACAATATTCCACCCGGAAAATTTGATATTTCTTTTTTCGCCTATTGTGAGTTTCACACGAAATTTTGTGTTAAAAAATTCCCCTTATTGTGAATATTCATTTCGGGCGGAATGTAATGTTATTGACAGTGTAAATGTTCACTTATTTTTAGTAGGCCAACGAAATTTCGTTCGAGCGAAACAAAAAATTTTAAGGTGAAATATGTTTTGGGTGAAACTCACAATAAGGCTGATTACCTTAGATTTGTGAACTGTGCTTTTTATTGTACTTTACCGTAAGACAGAAGCAGATATGGCTGACATTATCTCCATATTTAACGTAATCCGTTCCATAAATCACTTTTATAAACATTAAAGCATTTTATTTTCAGTAAAGTTATACCAAAATAAATTAGTTTTTCTAGGAGGTTATTATAAAAAAGAAAAACACAACTTTTTCCCCGCTCATCTTCTTCATATAGCTTAGCGTTCATTTTATTAAAAAATAAAATAAGTTTCAAACACATTTCGTTTTTATACAAATCAGTTGATAATAAGTCTTTCGTTATATTCTTAGTACGTTATTTAAATATTATATAATTATATTAAATTTAAAAATAGATATAATAATTTTATTGTTATTTTTTTGTATGTTATTATTGCACAAAATGTTAATTTTTTTCATGACTGCGGTTTATTCGGTATCTATTATTTAAATTAAAGGGTATATATATATATATAGTTGACAAAATATAATTTATACAATTTTTAAATTCAAAAACAAAAAACGAATTAAAAAAAACAAAATAATAGTATAAATAGCAAAAAAGACATTTTGGACCGTCTGTATGTATAGACACATATAAATATGTAGAGGTTAATAAGACTTACACATAAATCCTAAAGTCTACATTTCTTATAATGTTTTTTTGTTTTTTTTCTCTAAGTTTCGTATATGTTTCAAAAAATTACATTTAACTTACATTTATGTATATGAATGTTTTGTGTTTACAATTTTCTTTGTTTTAGTATAAATATATATATGTAATGTATATATATGGGGTTCTATTTTTAATGTTTAACAGGGTATATGTGCAATGTATGAGACACATCCAAGCTAACATATTCCAGCTCCTTTTTTAAAATTCAATTTAAAATCGTCTGTTTTTTTGACAAACCCTCTTTCGTTTCATATACCTTTGTACGATATGTTTAACATAGTTTTTATCCATCAAAGTCTTATTTTTTTTTTAATTTTTAATAAAAAATACAATATAGTGTGGTTAAATGTTATCTAGAAACTTACAACATTAACTTTTTATTGCAATTCTCTTCAATGTCAATTTGCATGAATTTTGATTTGACGTTTTTAAAAGGTGTAAACTTAGAGTCTACAAAAGGATAATTTCACATTTTTTGTTGTGTTTATTACTAGGCCTTTACTTTGTTCGTTTCCAGATTTTGCTGATTTTTTAAGATATAAAATCAAAATCATATAAATGGTTATGGAAGATTTTTTCTAGTTTCCATCGTTAACACCACACTTGGAACGTAAAATGGCGGCCAAACGTTGAGTGAGTGGCTCTGTTGGAGACTCGGAGTCACTGCATGATGTTGAATTAACCTTATTACCTGCAAAACCAAAATTTTATTTTTATTCTCACAAATAAGGATAGAATGTCTATAAGGCCACCATTGCTAATATCCAGATCATGAGCTGAAAGTTCCTTTGATAGATGCAATGTGTTAGGTACAATGTCGTCTTCTTCTTCCAGTAGGAGACTGGAATATGAATGTGTTGTGTTATCGCTTCGACTGCGACTGCCTCCAGTACTTGAGGAATTTCGCGAATTTAGAACGCATAAATTATTGTCCTCCAAATCGTCACTGCTTATGACATCTTCCGAATCACTAATACTTTCTCCAGCAAGGCCACTGCTTCTTGAGCTTGATCGACGGCTTCCATCGGCATTTTCACCTGATGAATTGTCACAATCGACATCAGCATCTTCACTTTGGTTTGCTTCACTAGCTTCTTCACTCCCATTCGAGACATCCTCTTCGGATTGATCTAAAGCCATTTCAGGGGATGATGATTTGTTGTAGTTCTCATCGCTATCACTTAAGGTTTCGCCTAATAATGTTATGCATTTATTATATTAATAAAAATTAAAGTTATTTGAAAGGTTATGTTGAATATTTCAAAATAAAATATAGTTAAAGATGAATCTGAAGAGAATATTTTCTTATTTTGTGTCTTTTTAACCGCTAAAAATCTTGTTTGTACTAATATGCTTTTTTCTATGGTGAGGTGATCTACCGCAAGTATCGAAAACATATATAAGGGAGCGGAGCTTTGTGGTACTTAAAAAAAAAACTATGGACCCTAAGCATGCTCAACGGCGAATGGCCCTGGCTCTTCAGGGCTGCATAAACCGGTGTACTCTAATGAATAAAACCGTTATAAATTAGCATTTCTTAAGTCACTTCCATTTTCATGCTTTTGAAATTTAAAAAGTAAAATGTATTTGAAATCAATTGACTACAGAGAAAAGAGTTACATCCCTATTCTGCTAAACGTTAGCGTTAAGTTTCGTATTCTGCTGTCCGTACGAATGTTCCAAAAAGCATATAAATTGCGATAAAAATAAAATTTTAACAATGAGATTCTCTCATGAACTTCAAAAAGAAGAGTTTAAAGGATAGTTTATGACAAATTAAGTAAATGATTCACGTGAATAGAAAAATTCGATCGGATCGGTTAGCGGTATGGGGCTGTTAGGGAGGCCTCACGTTTAACTTTATTTTTCTACTCAATCAAATTCGCAGAGGCGAAGCTTCACCATTTTTTTCTAATATACAATGAAATCTTAAGTCACCAATTAATCGCTATCGGCCACTACGGACTTCGCACTATACGTATACATTTATGCAATTTATCTTTTTATTCAAAATTATGGGTAGAGTGGAGGGCTCTTAAGTCAGCTACCAAATCATAGGCATAAGGCTGTTTTCCTAAATGCCTTCATCGTGCATCTGTAAACATTTCTTAATACAAACCGAGGCAGCGTTACATTGCACCACGTTCCGAAATGCATTGTAAACAGATCTTACTGCGCCAACAATAGCAAACAAGGCATCGTAAATAAACGCGATGCGGACGACAATTTTAGTTCGTTTCTTCATTCTTGAGTTTTCGTGTGAAAGGTGGTTGATCCCCCGACGAAGTTAGTAATTTTATTAAATTAAATATAAATTCAATGTAAATACATCAGAATTTAAGTTTAATTCTGGGGTGGAATCGCTAAGGTGATATCACATATCACATAAACCATAGTCACATGTGATTGTCATTGAGTTTTCCGTCTGAGTAAGGTGATTCAACCTAATTCCATTCAATTGAATACTTTCCAATGACATTTGTCGAAAACATGGTTGCCATAGTGAATGTTTCAAATGTTTGTAAAGATCTTTAAAAAATATAGAACGAAAATGACGTCTTTGCGATACATTTTCTTCATCTGAATGCAGTTAACTTTTTTGCTCACAAGAATGTTTATTTTTGTTTGTATGAATGGTTAAAAAAAAGAACTTAGAAAAAGTTGTACAATTTTTGTAGGCTGTTGGTAACTCTAGTCGTACTGCGGCAGATACGTCAAATTTGTTGAAAAATGACAATCACATTTTTTATGTGATAGCTGGGTGGAATCGGCTAAGGTGATAAATGATTGTCACATCAACCATAGTCATATGTGATTGTCATTTAGTTTTCCATCTGGGTAAGGTGATCCAACTCAATTCAATTCAATTGAAAACTTTGAAATGTAATTTGTCAAAAACATGGTTGCCATAGTGAATGTTTCAAATGTTTGTAATGAGCTATCGAAAATATAGAACGAAAATGACGTCTTTGCGATATGATTCTTATGTTTTCTTCATATTCCGGAATGTACTAAACTTTTTTGGTCACAAGAATGTTCATTTTTGTCTGTATGAACGGTAAAAAAAAAGAACTCTGAAAAATTCATACAATTTTTGTAGGCTGCTGGTAACTCTAGTCGTACTCAGGCAGAAACGTCAAATTTGTTGGAAAATGACAATCATATTTTTGATGTGATAGCTCTTTAGAGCTATCAAATGTGATATCATCTTACACGATCTTTATAGCTATCGAATGTGATATCATCTTACACAGACTGAATTGTAAGAATGTGACTCTCAATTATCGCAAATTACCTTACACGATTCAACACCTCCCCTGGATTAATGGAGTAAATAATAATGGCGGTAAGACTAACTATTGAAGTATATACATAAATACGTAACTTAAATGAACAATTTTTAAAAATTTTGTATGTGCAATCGACATTTTTTTATTCGTAAGTTTCCTCATTCTTTTTTTAGTCATACAAAATATATAAATCGTGTAACGCGCTTCGTAGGATTTCAAAAACCAAATATGTGTATGGGTGTTTCTATGATATTTCATACCTTACCTTTAAGCTTCTCCACAATCAAGGGATGGAACTCCTTAGCTGTTGCATTGTTTGGTTCATACTGCAAAACTGAAAAAAAAATACAATTTTACATAGTTTAGCTATAGGTACATATCCATATATATTATATATGGTACATACATTAAATTGTAGTTAATAATTTTTATATTTATATGAGTATAAAGCAGTATTGTTTTGTAAAACAATTTAAAAGAATATAAACTAAACAACTTATATGTATGTTCATACTTATTGTAATTGTGCAAAACATAGCTTTACATCTCAACATTTTATATTCTCTCACATTTCCTTTGAAATATGCAACTTGGCTTAGAAATAAGCAACACTATATAAAGTATACCTTTTGTATAAATATAATAAAGTGAAAATCTTTTCGTGTGTAGAATCATATTGTCCGAGAACTATAAAAGCATCTTAGATTCATAAAAAATTAACAATACAAATTAAAATAAAGCTAAAGAAAATCAAAATGAACATTGTTTAAAGAGTTTTACATTTACATTTTTTTTTTGTAAAAAAGGCGTTTTCAGGGCTTTTGGATAGAAATTTTAAATAGGCGTCAAAATTTATTCGAGCTATTAATTGTCAAATTCCATTGAAGGGTGTCCATGGAAAAAACCTTTAAAAAATAAAAAAATGTATGAGATCTTAATTTTGCTCCTTAAAAATGTGATTTCAAAGCTTTCGGGTGACTTTTGGAATTAAATATTCTTTTCTACTTTGTCCTTTGTTCAATTTTAATTGAAAAACTTTATATGCCCAGGTAGGACTCGAACTCGGACCAAGCTCCCTATGGCAGCCTAACTGCAAATGTGTTATCACACAAAAACCCCTTATACAAATTTGAATTAATTCTTGACCCGTGTCAAATCTTTCATACAATCTCCCTCCTTATATGTTCAACGAATTGTTGACTGTACAAAAATTATTGGGAGAGGTCTAAAAAAATTTACACTAAATGGGGTTAAAAAATCAAATTTTAAAGTTACGAAGCATACATATATCAATAACTGTCAATATCTTTTTTTTTGTGTTATATAGATTCACTTGTACTTTTCATTTTATAAAATTATAAAATAATCTAAATACAAAAAAACAAAAATTCCTACTAAATGACATGCACTTCAGAAAAATTTAAAAAATGCTTTTTAAAAAGTTTAATATTTTTGAAGGCAGATTCTTTTACATCTGGCAACACTATTTTACACAGTTTTTATAACAACTTTCCTCCACCAAATACATAAGTGGTTGTAGTGTTGTAGTGGTTGTGGAGGAGCTTCAATAGGTAAGGCTAGTATAGGCTACTATAATGGAGTGTTGAGATAAGAAAAGCTATTTTAATTAAAAATATGAAAAATACGAAAAAGTCTGAGTAAAGGTTTCCAGTTAGAAGCTTAAAACTTGATTTCCAAAGATTTAATCTTCAAGGATAAGAAAAGATGTTTTAAATTCAATCAAAATACATAAATTTGTTTTACAAATAATTGGTGGTTGTTATGTACCTTTTCAAAATTACTTAATGGAATTTCATCAAACAATAATTAATTATCAATTCGATTTTATCCATAAATCTTCTTTTTTTAATTTTCTTAAACGTCGAAGTGCGCACAAAAAAATTAACACCTATAACGATGCATTGAAAAAAATTTCTGGTTTTAAAACAATTTCGGATGACTAAATTGATTTAATGAATCAATTCTTTTAATTTTGGTTAAAAATTGTTTTGAAAAAAAAATAGGACTTGCGTAATACGATAATGAAAAATTAATTAGAATTATATTTTCTTGTAGAAAAATACTCAAGCTCTTGTAGTTGTAGAATTAATGTTTTACTAAAAGAAACCGCTTTCGAGATATACATACGCAAAACAACACATTTTCGATCGGCCTTGACTTCTTGTAAGTTGTAACTGACCTCATATAGTCATCGGATCGATTAAGAACTTTCTTAATTTATAGATAATCCTATTTCTAATACCTTAGTGCATGCTTTAATTAAGTTTATATGTACATCTGCTAATTTTGTTTCTTTTGTCAAGTATGTTTATGTCTATATTCTTACTTTTTAATGGTAACTGTGGCGTATACTTACTTAATTTACAGTATTTTAAGGCTTTTTTATAGTCTTTCAACATTACAGCGGAAAGGAACTGAAATATAATGAATATGAAATAATTCAATGAAAGTAACTTATTTAATGAAACAAAAAATTTTGGGTCGGCTAGACACTCTATAAAGCTAAGTTTATAATAAGACTAACCTCTGCCAAAAATTCAGTTGGAGCCGACATACTTTCATCTGCATCCGTATACTCCGAAAGACTCTGACTCAAATCCTCATTCGAAGTCGATGTTGGTAGAGTGCTATTAATACTCAAGTTTGTTCCTTGTGTTTTCGTGGCAAAAAGGCCATTTCCATTTGATTCATCCAAAAACAAGGACTAAAATTTGAAAATTAAAAAAAAAAAAACATTATAAAGCTATTATAAGAATGCAAATGAATATCAGAAACAATAACTTACGTTTGACATTTTGAATTTGAATATTTCGAACTCTCACATTAGGCTTGTTAATGTTTTTGAATACAACTGTATCGCGTGGGAAAAGCAGATTGTCTGAAAGAAAGTGCAAGAAAACAAGCTGCCTTTATATCCAGTTTGTATAATTGTTAGATCTATCTACTTATTTTCCATTTTGTTTTGTTTTTTTTTACAATTCAAGGTTGAAGACATTTAAACCCAATACACAAATCCCTGCACACAAAGCCTTTTATTTTTGGTAAAGCATAATATACCTATACCAACATAGTTTCCATAGTGAAGCACATAAATTAAACCATTCTACTTCAACAAAATGCCATACTATATGCTCTTCCGTCTAGCCAGCCATCAACAATTCACTTGGAGTAAAAAGAGGGGTGTGTGCACCCTACCATCTACAAAACGAATGAATTAAGCAAAAAATATATGTACATTGTACATTCTAGGTAGGAGCTACCCCATACTCTTTATTTATATGCTGATGATGCCGTCCTTAGATAGCGTGTGGCCTTTAACAACCTGCACTTTTCATTAATGTTAACAGGGCCGTATTGATCAATATGTGCATAATAGGCTAAATTGCACTCTAAGGCTATATGCACTATGTCTTTGAAAGATGCACTTCCACTTATATGAAGACTATATTTTCTATTCTCTTTTGCCTTTTGTAGTATGTAGTGTATAAGGTATACATGTTAAGGAAATATACTTTGTCTCATTTAATATTTTAAAAGAAGTTTTTTGTTTCATATCTCTCGCTCGATGTGTCCCTTTATTATTACATATTGTTAATAATATTGAATGCTGTAATTAGGCCTAATTGGTTTCATTTTTCAACAAATAACTAAACAGGTAGATTTCATTGTTATATGCGGGACATTTGTACGGAACAATGAAACTATTCAAAAAAGTTATCTGGTTTTAAAACTAAATATATTTATAAAAACTTATAGATAAATACATTAATAAACACAGTCCTATAATTGTAGGATGTTTGCAAACATCGGCAAGATCGGCATTCTCAATTTGGCTGCGCGTTTTATAAAGATCCCGTCACCTACCCTCATCGAGTTACCAGATAAGGTGTATGCAGTTTTTAGGTAGTATTTAAACAAACAATTTGGGCATGGGTTGCCTAGTGAAATGTGGTCAAGCCACCTTTAGAGCTTGGCAACCCTATGCCTTGACGGTCAAGGCGTAGGGTCTATTTTTGGGTTTGAGATCTTTAAACTAAGACAAAATAGCATATAATTACACGTGTATTCGTGTCACGCCTAAACGTGTAGTAAACAAAAATTAAATGCGTATGTAATATTAAATAAACGTGTACATACAAATACACGTGTTCATACACGAATAATTTAAATACACATGTAACACGTGTACAAGTCCATTAGAGGGCTCTAATATCAATCAATATTTCAGAAAATTAATTCAATTACAAACTAAGCTTAATAATAACTTATTAATCGGCAGATGATTTGAAAATACATTTTTTTTAAATCAAAATAACAATTTTTTAATTTTAAATGTGGAAATTTCTTTCGAATAAGGCTGATTTTTCTTGTAATTTTTCACAATCAACAATAAATAGGAAATGTATTTTTCCATCAAATCAACGTCACGCTCATGCAATGTCATTGACAACTCTCATGGAACGAACGATGTCCCTGCAAGATCTAAAGGAATCATCTAATTCACATTTTTCGTCTTTCGACGTCAATAATTAGAAAAATTTATTTTATAGTATTGCTTGACACACTTAATTCTTTGAAGAATTATAACTTCTGTATCAACATTAATTTTTTGAGTGAAAACATTATTCCTTCATTTCTTATAGGCCAGTCGGAATAAACATTTGACCTGGAAAAATTCCATCTTGGAATTTTCTTAAAAAAATTGACTTGAAATAGAAAATTCGAAAAAGAAAATTTAGAGACACGGGAATACTTACAGTTTCTTGTTATATCTTATTTTCAAGCCAGATATCCATTTTTTAATTCTGTTTTTAAATTAGTTTTTTTGAGTGAATACTTTTTGAAAAATTAATTTTCAAACTGAAAATTTTGAAAAAAAAATTGGAAACAATTTTTTTCAAATATTTGCATTGTTAAGTATAATAGTTTTGTTTTTCCTAGTTCTTATTTTATTTAGTTTAGTTTTGTTTATTTCACTTATTACACTTTTAGATAAATAATTTTATAAGATACAGATTGGTTATTTTATTTTATTTAAATTTATAATTAAATTAAAAAAATAACAAAAATATAACATGACATTGTAAGTATTGTCGCTGTTTTGTCATTTTTTTCTATTTGAAGTAAATTTTATAGAAAATTCAAGATATCCGATTTTCTCGAAAGACTACAGACATGCTCCTAATAACTAAAGAAAAGTTTACACTAAAATTTTTTCTAGGCCAGCCTTTTTTTGTACATAGCGACTGGGCTATTAGTTATTTATTAGCATTTAACATTTTGCGTTTAGTTTCGGTGCTAACATTGTCATCAAAAAAAGTGACAAGTTTCTCCGAAAGTTATCATAAGAAACTTTTTCATCTCTGTTTTGAACATTGAAAGATTCAAAATTTCATACCTTTTTAAATCATTAAGAACTTTTTTTGGGCAAGTTTTTGGACTTCAAGCAGCATGGTCAATATTCTTGCCAGAGACCAAAATTGAAACGATTAATAGTGCCAACAATCTCTTCCATTAATATTTCATCCCAATGAATTGTAAGGGTAACATCTGATGTAAAATCATTCTTGATATTTTCAGATATTTCTGTCGGATTGAAGATGAATTAACGTTGTATTTCGAAGCATCACAGCCAAAAGCCGAGGATCTTAACTCACTTTCCGGTAAAATTTTTTCTTCATCTTCGGTAAAATATACGTTAGACGCAATTAAACCTTGTTTAGCCACATTGAACCATTGAGAATGTTCATTTTAACAGTCTAGTGTATAGAGAAAGTTATTTTTCGCTGTTTGCAACATATTGAAGCAAGAAATAACTTCTATATCTATAGTAATTTAAGGACAGTTTTTCAGTGCTAAATTAACTCTGAGTTAAAGTAAAGTAAATGAATTCAAATGATCTATCACTTTCGAAACAGAGAGGGTGACATTATGCGCACTACGGAAAGAGCGATTTCCACCCTCTCTGTTTCGATAGCACACATCTGTCCATTCCGTTAAGTCAGAGCTAACTCACGAAATTCGTTGAGTTTAATAGGAGTAAATTCGGGATCTATGTAAGAGTCGGTTTTTCAGTGCTGATTTAAATTAAAGGATTAACTTTAAATTTTATTCGTAAAAAATTTATCAAAATAAATGTACAGCACCATGGAAATAGCCTTTCACTATCTAAACGTAGGGGGCTATATACTATGCGGCACAGAAGAACACATCTGTCAGACATGTCGTTTCAGTTAATCCAGTTAATCTAGTCAAATTGGTATGATCTCGCACTGAAAAAACTGGACCTAAATAATTTATAAATAGAACATATTATTAAGTGTCGCAATCATTTTAAAAACACAATTTTTTATAAGTAGCCTATCAATACCTTAAGGAACTAAGTTCAACATTGTTGTATTTTTTCGTGGGTAAGTCTTTAGTTCACGAAAGTGGTCAGGACCCCCACCAGTAAAACCCGTTGGTAAAACCGACATTTGACATTTTACATTATAAAGTATTCTTAAAATAATTTTAATTGGTATTTTAAGATGGTTAAATTCGTCCCTGTTTTGCATACAAAATGTATATCATGTGGGAAAAAGAACTACTGTCGTTGTTCCTTGTGCATAAAATATACATACATTTATACCACGTAATCGATACGAATTTCATGTCTTAAGATAATACTACATATGTATATATATAGGTACCGTTGATTTGATTTTAAACAAAGGCAAGTTGCTGTAAAATACGGTATTTTTGTCCAGTATACATAATCATTTATTATTTAAAAACAGGAAGAGATTGTTGCATGCAAACTTAAGTACAAGTTTGCAGACGGTAAATCAACTTGGATGGCAGGATAATAATGTACTATTACGGATAAAGGGTTTTTTTTCAAGCTTCAAGGTTATTGAACCTAATCTATTGTATCTATATAGCAAAATGCACAGCACAGCAGTTGAAACAAATACATATGTCATAAGTTCCCATGATTGACGTTTACATTTTAGTTGAATGGTCGGAGAAGCATATTTGGCACCACATAATATACATATCTGAAAAAGAACATCCAAATGACACGACACCATTTAAAGAGAATTTATTATGTCAGATTCAAAGTGATATAAAATGCATGTATGTAGTTATCGTGCCAGCAGAAATGTGGTATGCGGTTATATGAAAATGCATCATATAGAACTGTGGTGTAAGAAACACAAAATGTCAATTTTAATGATATGATTGCGAGAATTGAGATAATAATTTCGTTCTTCATCTTGTTTTTGTGGTTAGCCTTAGAATATAGAACGTCTCTTGACAATCATCATTTTAATTTGATATTTCTTTTATAAAGATGGCACTTGGCTATATGAAGATATTTGCCATTTGTGGGTGCAGATGCAAAAGCACAACGACTTTAAATATATTTATCATTTCATATTTTTAAATCCAAAAAAAGAGAAATAAAATTTATGAACCATCCTTTAGATTTTGTTATAGTGCCATTTTTTTTAAGTGTCAATTAATCCTCTTAGGCAATTTATTTATTTTTGGATGGATATGAAATTCGTATCAAATTTTTGATGACAAACGTTCCATTCAAAAATTTCTTTTTATATTTATGTACATTCATACATATGTACATACTTTCTGTCTGTCTTTTTCATTCTGTCTTTGTTGTGTGGCGCATTTTCCCTTTAGTCATTTGAACGTAAATTGCCTTGTAAAAGCAATTTAGTATTTATTCAAAAACGACCAACTTAAGCATCGTATAATAATAAATTTATCCATGGTATAAAATAAGTCAAACATTGTTAAAAATATAAATTTTTAGTCTTTTATATATGTATACAACACAGCTTCCCTTTCCCAGAAAAGATATCTGTCTCTGTCTGGAAATTTCAGTAACTTAATATTTTCATTTTATACGATGCCATCTTGTTGGCCTCGTTATTGTTAAGTTTAATTCAAAAATGTACATTTATATAGCGAGTGATTGCTGTCAAAATTCAAGTATACTAAAATATCAATTACTGTACATAATATATTTATGTCATTGGGGTGACATTTCATGTAGCCGTTTGAATTCCGATATACTATAACGAATCCTGGGTTTAAGTGGACGTGGACAATGAGTTTACCTGGAAGGCATTTTACCAATTAGAAAAGTGGATATTGTGTGACCAATAACGAAAAAATTTAAATACATAAATTCAACCTTATAAATTATAGCTAATGTTATTGCGGAGATAGGTAAGAAAATTAAATGCACAAATGTCAAGAGATTAAGTATTTCGAATTTTAATGAATGAAACCACACAATTACTATGGAAATGTTTGTCTATAACACCAGTTCATTTCAAATTAATTAAAAAAAAATCTTACTATACTTAGCATATTTATTTTATTTTTGTTTAGCATATAAAATCCTATAATGAGTACGAAAAACGCCGTCTTATACATTTATATACAATATACGTTAAAAAAATAGAACTTGATCTTTAAATGCCAAAACAAATCATTAAATAAGTCTGAGGATATAGGGGAAAAAATGAGGGACATAATGGACTAAGGAGGGAGTGGGAAGAATGGATAAAGACACTAGAGGTTGCGAGAAGGAGTAAGGAGGAACAGATGGGAGACTTGTAACACTTAGGGGAGGCAATACCGCACAATACATTACAAGTCTTAGGATAAAACGAATTAGATACCATCTGACTTCTTCAATGAATAAAAAATAACGGAAAGCAAGATACACAACTAAAATTGCTCTAGATTTGAAGTGACTTTAAAGCTACTATATCAGCGTTAAAGATGACGTTAGGTAAAGGTTTGTCAAAACAATGATGAAAAGTTCCTTTTTTGATTATTTGTAAAGAAAAAAATAAGGCCATCATTTTCGTTTATGTGAACTTAATATAAAAACTTAATTACTTAAAAGTAACTGTTTGGAAAGTTTGAACGAAAAGAATTCGGTGAAGCCATTAAGAGAGATGTAGAGGGGGTAACCCGAAAATAAACTTCAATATTTTATTATCGCTTCACGATTTTTTTCCCCAAAATCCTAAACAATTACTTATGAAGAAACTTATAGATTCAGTAGAACAAAAAATATTTGCATGAGAGCTATCATATATATATAGATGAGCTACGTAACAGAAATATCTTCCTCTAAAGCCTAGAGAACGCCGAAGAGACCGATTTTTAAGCTTCTTAAGCTTCGCTTTAAACACTGCGATTTTTGTTTTTGAAAGATGTTTATTCAAATGAAAAGGAATAATCTCTCCTCTCCACACACAATAAGAAAAAGTGATATAAAATATAATATTTATACCAACACTTTTTGAAAAGAGAGAGAGAAGACCAAAATGCTGAGATCTTCATATTGCAGTTTATAAAAAGTGGCATAATGCAGATTTGACGAACGTTTTAATCTTACTATAAAGGAACACTTTCGCACTTCCATCTATTTCCCAACTCCACTCCACTTTTCTTGTTATTTGCAGTTGAAGAAGTAAATGAATGTGTAAAACCATCATAAAATTAATTTAAATTCGAAATTTTTGTGTTTTAATATTTTTTACGCGACCGACATCTTATTGGGTACGTTCAATGCATTACGTTTTACATCTGAATTTTCAGAACTCTGAATTTTTAGAGCTTCTGATTGGCCAGCTGTCATAAAAAGTTAGATGACTTTTAGTGACTTTTGGTTACGTTTTATCTGAATTTTCATACAAGAAATTCTCATCTGATGAAAATTCAGATGAAAGTTGTTTGTGGTGGGGGGAAGTGCCAAATCATGCTGAAGCACTGCACATAAAACATGAACATTATAACTTTCGTCTTGTTGGTTGATTTTTTTAGTTTTAGTCCTGAAAATTTAATACGTATTTAAATGAACGAACTTTTTGTTAACCGTTTAGTGAACTTTTAAATCAACAATTGTTTCGTCTTGTTGGTTGATTTTTTTAGTTTTAGTCCTGAAAATTTAATACGTATTTAAATGAACGAACTTTTTGTTAACCGTTTAGTGAACTTTTAAATCAACAATTGTTTATATTGATGTTTGGAAAGTTTTTCTATAATAAGATACATATAAGATATGTATCAATAAAAAGACTTTTAATGAAAATAATAAAACCTGTTGCTGATTTAGTTACATATAATTTCATCCTCACAACTATTCACGCTCAATGTTTAATATACGAATGTAATTAAAGTTCTATTTTATTTCGCTTAAATGTAAATCCTTTAGGTAAATGCAGGAATTTGACACAATGACTTTCGTCTGAAATTTCAGATTTTTTTTGCGGTCAACGACATTAATTCAGAAATCTGAAAATTCAGATACTAAGCGATTTGTATTGAACCTGCCCAAAATCTTCTGCGAGCTGTCAAACGAAAGTTACGTAATCTACTACATTGAACACTCATTTTACTTGTTTATTTTTGACGAAAATTTACGACAAAAACAAATATCCATTGATTTAATTAATTTGGGAGTAATAGCTATAAATGGCTCTCAAAAAGTGTTTACCTATTCAATTGAACTAGAGTGTATTTTAAATAGATCTGTTTCGTAACGTGAAGTTTCTTGTAAATTTGCATTCACAATTTGCGGTGAAAACCCATAAGAAAAAAATGAGTTTTGGGAAATTTCTTGAAAAAAAGTTGCCAAACGCATAATAAAAACAAAAGAAAGAAAAACTTAAAGTAGAAGCTATGCTGAATGCTATACCAATATTAAGTAGATATTTATTAAAATTATTAATGAAGTTACTAATTTCAGTACATATACATGTGGGATTTTCCGTAAAATAATATTAAAAAATAAGAATAATATTTAAAAAATTTATTTAATTAGAAATTAAATTAATTTAAGAATTTAATGTTAGCTTCTTGGCGGTTTTAAAGCGAGTGTCTTCATTCTCGTTCCTCCTTTATGTTCGTCTTCGTTTCGTTTGTGTCATTGGTTTGATGAATTTAAATCGTAATCAGGGTTCGGACTTTACTTCGATCGAAGTAGATCTACTTCGATTTTGAAAAAAAAATTTAATCTACTTCTCTACTCCTCTTTTTTAGGATTTGCTTCTCTTTGAAAAAAATTCTTAACCAACAAATTTAAGGACAGCGCTGGTCAACAAAACATTTTAAAATATTATATTGCTTTGTGTACTCAAAACAAATCAAGATTTGAATTTGAAGACAGTAAACTTTGCTTAATACAATATTTAAACCCAACTAAAATTCAAGGTGCTGATTTAATATCTATAGGTGTGTTTTATTCATTGCTGCATAGCCAGCGCAGCAAAATTTCCCTTGGCAAACAAAAACAATTTGATTGCTGGCGAAAAAGAAGTCAGTAAAAATAAAGATGGCTGTGCTGGCGATAGAGCTTTCAATTATTGAAATGAACGTATAGAGTGAGCTTTCGTTTTATTCAGACTTGTGCTGCGCTGGCTATGCAGCAATGAATAAAACACACCTTATGTTTAATTTGTTTCTATTGAAGTCTGAAGTTTGTGTTATAGTTATATTTTTTTTTATTTTAAGTTTGACTTTCTTGTACCTTATAGTTACTTGTTCGCAATTAATTATTTATTTATTAATGAAAAATAATCAAATAATACTGAATAAACTTTTGTTAAGAATTTAATTCGAAAATTTTTTTTTTAATCTCCTAAAACTACTTCGAAAATTTTGGATCTACTTCAGTTTTTTTCCGTATTTACTTCGAAAATTCAAAACCTAAGTCCGAACCCTGATCGTAATATAGGCTGATCCTACATATGTATTTAAGGTATTTTTTGTTCTTACAAAACAACACAAGATCCAACTTTGTTTTCAATTTGGATTTCCAAATCTATTTTGTAAAAATCCAGTAGTGTAAAGAAAAAAGGCAACTGTTGTATACAAATAAAAAGAAGAAAAGAAAGAAGAAATTAGGGAAAAAGAGTTCGGTATATAACAAGTTGTCACTGAAATCCTGAGTTGTTTCATTTTCATGATCTGATCTGGATTGGATCTGTGGCGAAATAAACCACAACTATTATTTGTAAATCCGAATCTATGTTTCTGAAATATGCAATATTACCAACTATCGGAAAGTTTCTTTGAAAAATATATACCCAAAAATGCATTATATTTTGAAATAAGATAGAGAGTAGGTAAGTTTTTTGTATCAACATTTTGTAACGACTATGATCGTTTCAATCGCAGATGCCTAACCAAAATTTTTGGTCTTAAGAAAAACATTTCAAATCTCATCTGGAGAATGTCTAAATGAATCTAACTGAACATTGTATGTACGGTCGCATTTTTAAACTTTGTTTAACTTTGGACAGCCGTCTAAGTTGTAAATAAACATTTGTATTTTATGTTAAATAGTTATCAAACTTAGACAACGCACTCGGTTGTCTAAAGCTGGGTTAATTTAACATTTTATTTAATCTTATGAAGCATATTTTAAACTATTTTGAACTATCTAGACACTGTCTAACTAGTAAAAAATCTAATAAATACGCCTGATAGTATTACTGGAAGACTTAATACAAAAAAAAAAGATTGCGACTCTTTAATTCTTTTGAAAACTACATTAAACGATTTTAATTTAAAAATTTATCTATTGTTGATAGATTTTATAGAATCTTTGGTTTACAATTGGTGAAATCTTGATGTAATTGTAATGTATATAGACTCACTTCTGACTTTAAGGCTTTAGCAATATCTTTGTAATTCAGGTATTAAAAATTTAAATTCTGGATATGTGTTAAAAAAGTTCTAATAAATATGTATGTAAAATAAAAGAAATACATTCACTCAACAATCAGCATTAGGCCTTTTTTATACATTGAAATATAATTTGTAGATATGTATATTTATTTAATCCAAATCAATTTTTCTAGATTTCACTATTATTTATTTTTTCACTTTTTCTTTCACTTTTTCTTAGTAAAATCCAGCTGAACACATAATAATAAAGATTTTTTTCCGGAAAAATGAAACCCATTTTCATCAATCAGCTTTAGTTTTTGAGATATGGATACTTCTATAGAATAAAACCTGCCATACGGCGAATAAACAAAAATTATTCTTCAAAAGCAACCAAAAATGATCTTTTCCATGAAAGTTGGTTGTTTGACAGAAGAATAAATCCATTTATCGCGGTTATTTGAGTTAAAACCATTTAAATTAACGAGGCAGAAATTAAAAATTATCATCATGGGGCTTTTTTGGTTCTCGCTAGTTCATCAGGGTCTTGAGCTTCAAAGAACGTCTTGTTCCACTTGACCATAGTCGCAAACTAACAACACAGTTTTGACAAACAGTTTAAGGGGCCAACAGCTTATCTAAATTACACATTTGCATTTTAAAGTAATCAATATAAGCTGTTTTCACGAATTCTGTCAGGAATTTTTTTTTTTTAATTATTACCCTCATTCACCGAAAATGTTACAAAAACAGTGTGGAATATTAAAACAACTTCTCCGTGATGTAATAATTTCTTCATAACTGGATAATATAACACTGTACCAAAGTGCAAAATGTGCGACTACTCTATCAAAATACAATGAAGCTTTGTAGGCAAAACTAAAGTTAATGTATTAAAACGGATGGTAAATTTAAATTTACCGTTTTTGAATATAAGAGAAAAATAAAAAAATTCCGGAAAATTTTAAGAAGTTAAATTTTGTAGGTATGTGTAATCAGCTACTTGGCTGATGTATTTCAGTAGTATATAAAATTTGTATTATTAAAAAAAGAAGCAAATTTAATCTACTTTAAAAGTTTTTTTAGGATGCACCTTTTAAAAGATATAAGCTAAAACTGAAAAAAGTACAAATAATTCGCCGTTTTTTTTTACCACCACGCAGTTAGCACAGGTGTTTCGAAGCTGCAAACTTGGTTTTACATAACATACTGGTATTTATCCTAACAACTTCTAAAACAATCAGAACAACGCTATTTTTTGCGACCTAACTCGATTTTTTCGTCTTCGTTGACTGGCCTCATAAGCTGGTGGGTGACTTTTGAATTAAAAATATTTTTATTCATAAGCTAGTTGGTGACTATGATTTGAAAAAATTTATTTCATAAGCTAATGGGTGATTTATGAAAATTTTCAATTCATAAGCTAGCTTAAATGGTAGTTTTATCATCCAAAACAGGAGATGTTTAACGATTTTTTAAAGAAGTTGCCGTTGACATAATATGTAGCTTCTGCTCAAAACTTTTTCGAAAGATCCGCATCTTGAAGCATGCACCTTGCAAGCTCGTTTAATGTCCGAATGGTCTTAAGCTAGCTTAAGCTAGATTATGAATTGAAAATTTTCCAAATCATAAATCACCCATTATCTTATGAATAATTTTTTTTTTTAAATAAAAAAAATCACCAACTAGCTTATGAACTAAATTTTTAAATTCATAAATCAGTCAATAGCTTATGAATCAATTTTGTTTGATTCATAAGTCATCAATTAGCTTATGAGTTAACTAGCTTAAAAATTATTTATGAATTTTTTTTTTTTAACTCATAAGTCACTAACATTATAGGTTGTGAATCAAAGCCATAGCTTAAGCTACGAAGCGAATTAAGCTTTTATAACCCTGTTATTTTTAAAAGTTTTAAAGATCGTTTTGAACAAATGCCTATTGACTTAATATCAACCATGTGTGAATCAAAGCCATAGCTTAAGCTACGAAGCGAATTAAGCTTTTATAACCCTGTTATTTTTAAAAGTTTTAAAGATCGTTTTGAACCAACGCCTATTGACTTAATATCAACCATTCATGTGTGCGTATTATCAGCAGAAATGTAGGGGATCCAAAATTTTCCCCCGCATCCCATTTAGAGAGACTCTTGGAGTTTTTTTCAGTTCCTCACAAGAGGCAGTATACCGCAGTAAAATAAACAAATTTATCAATAACCTTACGGTTCGTTTTCTCCACCATTAATAGCTACTGTCGTTAAAATAAATTATTCCCCTTAAAACATTTGAAATTTACACCGAAACTTAAGCTTCATATATGCAAAATCTAAATGGAAGGATCCTTTTGATTTTAAAATCTCATGTTGTATTTGTTTGTACGAATGCTTTACTTGTCTCTCTAAAACCTTTGAAAGTTAAATAAATATCATAAACCTGAGACTTAAGTTATTTATATCAAAGGTCAGTTCATCGCATATGGTAAAAAAAGTCCTAAAACATTAATAAAGCCTTTTTTGCATGCGTGTTATACTAACCAACTCAAGGCTATTTCATGAATAGTGCTCCATAGGTATTAACTTTTTTATGTCAATGTATAGATAGATATATACACATACACTTTTTCTATATAATATTACTCTTCCAAATCGCCTTCCATTGAAAAAGTAAAAAAAGAAAAATATCCCACTGGCGATACCGGCATTTCAAATATATGTAGGTACCTATATTATTCTAGTTGATGTGGCATACAAAATAAGAAATACCAAATCATTCACCTTAATCCGATGCATATACCAACGACCAAACCTGTCAGATATAATTTTCTAGCTTTAGAAAGTTGAGCATTGCGCCAACACAGTAATTATAACAACAACAACAACACTTTGTATCTGCATACATATGTGCATATGAAGGGAGAGATGTTAAGTGTTATATGGGTAGGTACCTACGCGTCGCATAACACACGTTTTAAAATAAAATGGTTTTAAAGGAACCATTTCCCTGGTATTTACGAGTACACACAAAAAACCTGAATTTGCTAATTTGCCATTGATTTTTCAAGTGCTCATTAGGTTGAAGTTTTTTTCTTTTTTTTTTTTGGTTTAATGTATAGGTATAGGTCCTTGTTGTCTTGACACTTTTCTGAAGAATTTGAAAGAACCCTTCTCTATTAAAAAAAAAATATATACATATCCATCCACTGTCATAATAGAGGTTTTCCTTGACCCACAACTTCAGAATAACAAAATCAGATGGGTTCTTTTGCTAGATTCTATTCAAAAACTACTTTACTTGTTTTGTTTATAGAAGCCCATATGTATATGAGAAAAGAAAAAAAAAACCACTGTCATAAAAAATGTGTCAATTTTTCCACAACGTCTTTCATAAGCCACTTCCACACTTTCTAGCACTATACCACCACCACTTGTCACTATAACAAGCGGTGGACTCGAAACAAAAAGACTGAAAAACAAGAAAAATAAAAAATAAAGCAGATAATCTTGCTATACAGCCTACTGCCACTAGTGACACAATGATGTGAGATGTCCTTAAAGTGGACGCAGGCATAGGAAGCGGCGGCGTTGGTAACACAACCGGCGCGGCGGGCGGTAGTGGTGTATAGCTATGGTGGGAGGCTTAATGTTTGTTTATATATTATTATTTTTTTTTTAACAAACAAACTCATTCATATACTGTATATGCAGTTCTTGCGTATAGAGAGGTAATTAAAATTATTGCAGCATCGCACTTGTTTTCTCAACCATAAAACATTCATAGATCCCAAAGATCAAGGACACAATATTTTTCTCTATTTCATATACAACCAGAAACGGAGTGTTTCCTTTTTCCGATTTTTAGAAGTTCGGTGCCATGGACAAAGTATAATGCCGTCCTATTATCTATGCCAATTATCCTGGCAGCCATTAAGGAATATGTCTATTATAGCACACCACACATAATAATGCTGTATTGTGTGTTGTATTATGTTTGCCATAAGGTGACCACAATTTATGGTGTATACCTATTCATGAAGGAGGCGTGTATATTTGGCAAGAATTCATTTGGATAGGATTGACAATATTCTGGCACATTTTATTGAATAAAAAGTTTTGACCCTTTTTATAAACTTACCTTTAAATATTTATTCGTTAAGCTAAGGAAATATATAAGTTAAAAGGATGTCTTTTTTTGTTGTTTTTTTAATTAAATTTACACTGAATTAAGATTTTAGGAATATTATTTATGGAAGTATCTTAAAGAGTTTTTTAAATGCGATTTTAAGCCGTCTATATATTAAGGAAGAATTGAATCCTTTTTACGGATTTATATTTTTTTTTCGTTAGAATTGATATTATATATTGAGATGAGATACTACGCGACAGATAGTTCTATCCTTGATAAATTTACGTCTTAGACTACGTTCTACACACTTGTTCGAATGGATGAAAAGTTCATATGCACCCAAGTGTATAATATTTTCTTACTAAAAAGCTCTTATTTTTTTTTTTTTTTGAGTATAACGGAATCCTGCGCAGGTGCTATAATAAATGTACGATTTCTCATTCTCTTTTTTAAAATGTCTCAATCAGTAATTTAAAGCTGATACAGAGTTTTTGTAAGCAAAAAAAAAAAAACAAAAAAATTGTAATTAAAAGTAAATATCAGCTGGGAAAATTACTTCGAACTTTCGATTATGCTGCAAAGTGTTAATTCATATTTGACCAATATAATACGTGATACAACCTGGAAATTATTATTTTTCTCTATATAAAACGTAAATATATTTATTTAGGTATATAAAAAGTGTGATAATTTTATATGGGATCTAATAAAAGTACCTATACACCTATAGGATTTTTTACATTTTTAAGACGGGGGTATATCCTTGTTTTTACCTTTTCAACATATAGAAGAAAAATGTGTCTACATTAACTTAATTGAATTTATATTAAATGAAAGCTTAATAAAAAAATTTGTCATCAATCACTATAATTGATAAAATATGTGTTTCGTAAGAATGATAGATAGCTGGTAAGGTTAGAATGATAAAAAAACTGAAGGAGTAACTTTTAAGAGAATATTTTTAAGTCTTTAATTTTTACTTGCGATATATAGGTAGGTATTATATGGCAAGTTATGCAATTCGTAAAAACATCGAATTCGAGATTTTGATAAAACTTGATATTAAAATGATAACGAAGTCGAAAAAAGTGAGTCCCGCAATTCTTTTTGTCTGTACTTTCAGCTGCAACCCAAACGCGGTTGGGTCAATTTCCTTAAACTTTGTACCTAGCGTTTTTTGGGCATTCCCCCGAAACGTTTTCTTCATTAAGGACTAAAAATAACGGTACCTGCCGTTGGTTTCGATTTTCTGAAAAACAGTTCAACTGATTTTGTTCAATTTTTTTATAGAATTTGTCAAAAAGTTTTCAAAGTTGTATACCAAAATTTTAAATTTATTTGTTGGGTTTCAGGGAAAATAATAATTTGAAAACGACTGTGTCATAGTTTTGTACTCACCTAAAACTTAACAACGTTTTGGCAGGAGGCATAAAATATAGGCACCCATTATTAATTTAATTCTTTTAAATTTAGATGAATAGGTCTTCCAAGAAAATTGTAAGTCCCCTTTAATCCTGCTGATAATGAATGCAAGAATTGATAAACGTTTTGTGACCAAAAGGAAATTTAATTTTTGATTCGATCGCGAATCTTATTCTTAGGTTCCTTTAAAATAAAATTAGTTTTCATGATCGAATGAAATCTGTTGGGATCTGTAAAATATGGTTCGTTCCCGAATTTATCATGTGTGAAGATACATTCACGAATTGTTCAAATGAGAACAAAAATAAAAATGTAATTTTACATACTAAATATCGTCATAATTACATATTACATTAAATAAACTGGTTTTTATTGTTGACTATTTTCAAAATTTTTGACTTCTTTCAAAAAATTTTTAATTTTTTCAAAACTTTCGACATTTTCAAAAATTTTCACTTTTTTAAATTTTTTTACTTTTTTCAAAATTTTTTAATTCTCCAAATTTTTCACATCTTTCAAAACTTTGGATTTTCTCAAAATTTTTCATACTTTTTTCAATTTTTTTTAAATTTCTCAAAATTTTTCAAATTCTTAAAAATACTGCAATTTTTTCAAAATTTATTAATTTTTTACTTTTATCAAAATGTTTCACTTTCACCGAACTGAATGGATACGTGATGAAGAATGATTTGTTTTAAGAATCTTTTCAGATCTAATCGCGAGCGAACATGAATCTAATCTACCTGAATTTTATTTTTCCGATCTCTTACGAACGAGACACACAGACAAAAAATGGATTTAGTTTGTACGTGAGAGAACTATAATTTTTTATAGATCGAACATTTTATCGTTAGTGAACTTTATTTTTGATGGTTCGTGAGAAGATGGATAAAGAGTGATAGAGATCCATATGATTCGCGAGCGATATTTTACGAACCCTGATAAATTTGAATACTGTGATTTACGGAAAAATCCGAACTTGAACTTGATAAATCTCAAAAAAATTTGAAAGATTTAGGATATTATGTTCGTAGTCTAAAATTTGCTCTTGTGATTAACAACTAAAATGGGGCTATATTTAAATGAACAATAAATGTTAAAAAAATTGAATTTTTTTTTCGCAAAATTATATCAAAATCTATTTCAAGCCTAATAAAAGCTAGGTAAATAACTCAAAAAAACAAAAACTGGAAATGCAGTTTTCTTACAATCAATTAATTTATTGCAGGTAGGAAGTTTGATCACAATCATTGGGGTCGTTTTAAATGAACTTAAACAAAAATTCGAATTTCCCTTCTATCTAGGGCATTACATACATATAACATATGTACAAATTTAAAGGAAATCGGTGTACCCATTTAGGCTCTAGCTGAAATTACAGTGGACGCTGACTGAAGGTATGATAAACTACACTTTTTCAGACTTAGGTATTTAAACGAAACCAATCATTGCTTTATAAAGCATTAAGCAAGTATAATATGAACACTAATGGTCGTATTTATAAGCGCTGTCTTACTTTGGACAGCCATCCAAGTTTTAGATAATATTTTTATTTGATGTTTAAGAGCTATCTTACTTAGACAACGAACTCGGTTCTCTAAACCTTGGCTAATGTAACAATTTATTTCGAATTTTTTTGAACTATCTAGGCACTTTCTAACTAGTAAAAATCTAATAAATTAGCCTGTAAGAAATCGCATAGCTATAATGTCACCGTATGATAACTAAATATCAAAACTTTTGTTCTTAGAAAAGATTTATATTTCTATAGAAAAAGAGAATATAAAATTATCAAAAAGAATAAATTTCAACCTATTTTCGCTTTTCCGAAATCAAAAACAAATCTTCTGAAGAAATCATTGCAATTTACACTGGCATGACGCTGTGAATAGAATTTGGGTTCACGATTTCTAGCCAAAATCCACTAAAGAATTAGCACAAATACATTCAAAATAAAATATTAAAAAAAAAAAAAAACGGCAGTGTAAATTAATATCTTTTTAACCTTATTATTTTTAATAAACAAATTAAGAGCCACATGTATTAAAAGTTAGCATGACAACTTACTTTCGAAAAAGTAACTTTTGACTAGCCCAGAAATTACCAAATAATTGCCTTAAATATGCCGTGACAACAAAAAATTTACCAAGCTTTTGGTTCTATCACAAACTATTAATAATTATGTATATAGTTTTTATGAAGCTTATTGAAAGTGTTTGGGTGGCGTATGTGGAACATTTTTTAAATGTTATGATAATTTATTGAAGTGTTTAAATTTTAATTATAAATGTAGTATGCAATTAAGTATTTTACACCACACAACAAGAAATTTGATAGCAGAACAAAATACTAGCTACTTAGGTACTAATTGGCTAAGTAAACGAGGGAATAAGTACATAGTTACTTTTTATTCTATTTGAGTTTAGACATTATACGGTTAGTTTTAAATTGTTTTGTTTTTAAATTAAAAAAAACAGCCGAAATGGTTCGCTTACTCCCGTCTGCTCACTCCATATAAATATAATACTAAGTTTCAACTGACCACTTAACTGAGATTAAAATAGATTTACTCTTAATCTTCTTCAAACCACGAAGATTTACCATACAAATTTATTTCGAAATAACTCTTCTTAAATTTTCATATAACCCATATTATTCACTCGATACATCCAGATAAAAATTTAAATCTGGATGTATTTACATTGAACGTGTATGATGTCCTTTTGGATTTAAGTTTTAATTTGGATGTATCGAGTGAATAATATGGCGGTAAATTAGGTATATGGATTTTATTTTGTACCACAAGAGCAATTTCGTGCGATTCAGTCGTGTATTTTATTCTATTTGCAAATTTTTGTCTCCTTCGGAGTTTATATTTCCATGCACGTATAGAAAGTTTCCAAATAGTTTAATCGACAAATCAGTTGACAGTCGAAAACTTGGCATCAAAGACATTTATTGACTTGAGATGCTTGGAATGTAGGAATGTACTTAGTTTATTTAGAAAAAAATAAATTAACTGTCATAAAATTTACATACATACACACAAAAATATACTATAAATATACGTAACTTCAACTTTATTTCGATTTTAATTTTAATATATTTTTTTTTGTTGTGATTGACTCTGAACCATGAACGAGAAAAAAATTAATCGATGTGGAAGCTTTCACATTCGTTATTTGGAATTGTGTCGATCTAAGAACTATCCACCTAATACAGCGATAAAATCTAAGAATAATGCAACATCGGTTTTAGATTTCTTTGGAGACAAGCTTAAGGTTGAAGATTGGCTATTTGTAATTGAGTCATTGCGTTTTGATAAGATTGTGCAACATTTAGCAATTCGTTTAAGAAAAAATATTGGAAATGGTTAAGTTCGATTTTTTTTTGTTTAATTAACTAACTTTGTTGGTTTGTATTTCTTTTAATTTTATATGTAGTTATTGAACATATCGATAGTGAGAAAAAAGCTAAAGTTTTCAAACAAAAACCTGCTGTTTATACCAAGTATATATTTGGAGGAATTGTTGATGCAGTTACTTATTGCATTCAATTTAATAAGAATCTTACAATTCTTTGTTTGGAGGCTCTTCCGATGAATGAAAAATATGCAGTCTCTATAGCTAAGGTATGCTAGCTGTTTTAAAAAAAAAGTATCGTAGTTATATTTTAACTGGCGCCCGGGTATAAAATAGGCCACTTAATACTTATCTGACTTTACTACATATTGACTAAGTCTGAAATACAATTTACAAATATGTTTGCAAAATATAAGATTTTTTTCAAAGAAACTTTTTGTTTTAATGATTTTATTTATTTTTTTTTAAAAATGATTGGGGCCCGGGTAGTACCTAACGGACATTTACATTTACCCAATGTGTGTTTTATTTTTGTTAATATTTTAGGCCCTTTCAAGCAACTCACAATTGAAGCAAATAAGCTTCCAAAAGTCACCAGTCGGTGATAAGGGCTGCGAAGCTATTTGCTCTTCTATTAAATGCCTACCAACCATCGAAACCCTCAACTTGTCTGAGTGCAATTTGACCGTTTTATCTGCCGCCCATATCGGAGACATGATGAAGGTAATATTATCACTATTATCACTTACTTAACGTTTTTAAACTAAAATGAGATTTTAAATTTTGTATTCAATCTATGTAGTTTCAAAAGATCTGCAGATACTCTGAGGGTTGGCAAAAATCATTGCGATACCAGGAGGTAGATCCGAATACGATTTCAGGTCTTCGAGTTATTCTTTTAGCTCGAAATCCAAATATAACTGACGACGGTGTGAGGATCATGGCAGATGTCCTAAAAGAAGATGTTTGGATAAAAAGTTAAAAGATATAGCTAACACGTTTTTGATCAAACTCATTATATTATTTTCTAGTTATCGACATGGAGAATTGTGGTATAACGGACATAGGTGCCAATCTCATTTCAGATTGCCTTGCAATGAATAATACAATCATTGACTTCAATATCAAAAATAATATTGAAGTTAGTAAATTTATACACAGAAACATTCGCCAGCAACTCGGAAAGGATGATGATAATGCAGAAGAAAATGATGAAAAACCTTCAACAAAAATATCTATGTCAAAACTTAAAGAGCGTCTAAAATTTATGGAAGAACAACTTGCATCGGAAAAAGTTTTGCGCAAACAAGTAGAACTTTTAAATGAAAAATTACACAATCAAATTGTTGCATATGAAAGTCAGTTGACGGAAAGTAAGGAATTAGAGATTCCTGTAGGCTATGTCTTGGTAAAGAATGAGTCCTTGGAATCGATTATTAACGAGTGAGTATCTTTTTATATATTTTAGCTTTTCTTAGTTAAGTGTGATTTTAACATCGAAATTTCAATCTTTCTTTTTAAGGAGGAACGACCTGTACAATGAAGCATCTCATGCCAAAGAATTAAAGACGAAAAATTATTTGAAGAAAATAAGCAAAATAAGAAAAGTAAAAAGTGAGATGAAGTATAAAAAAGAAGAAACATCCAATAAAATATCAAAATCCGACTATAAATTTAACAATAATGCAAGTTCATTGAATAAGCCCATTATTATAACAATTCAAAAAAGTAATATTTTTTTCTTTTATATAGGATCGTCAAAAGAACATAATATTCGAGCAGAATATTGGGGACAACTTGAAAACAAACTACCAAGAACCAAATTTAACAGCAAGAGTAGAAAAAAATGGAAAAGATTATGGAAATCATATTATAACAACGTCTTCAGAAAGTGACGAAATTCTCGATGCAGCCGAACCCTTTAAAGTTTTTATTCGCAAAAAGCAGCCATCAGTTCAGAATAAGTGCCCTTCACCAAGGTCGTTGTTCTTAGGCCTTAGTTAAGGCTTTTTTTATTGTCATTTGTTCGAAATTGAAAATTGTGTCATAGTAAAAACTAGAATCATTCCAAAACTGAAATACATATACATAAATATATATTATCAATGTTCGTTTACTCCCAAACCTACTCATTTGTACCATTTTAAGCCCGAAAGACTCAAAATTCATATAAAAAAAAGAAAACTGGTAGAATATGTCAGTTTCGGGCAAGTATGCGAAAAGACTTATTATTTTGTTGTTATGCGTGCAATGCATTGTACCCAAAATAACACTATCTACACAGTGCTTACGATCTGTAACTCTTGCATCGATAGAATTGGTCGAAAAACGTTAAAAATTGACACAAATTATATGTTTATATTTATCGATGCGAGAGTTACAGAACGTATAGACCCGATTTAAAGCTCCTCCAAACCAACACAAAACTGTAGACGTGGTTGTCAATGAAAACAATATGTTGTTATTATTGTTTTCGTCGTTTTCGTGTTATTTTGATTGACAACCACGTGTTGTTATTGTTTTCGTCGTCGCCGCGAAAGATTCGCGTTGGTGTGGTGTGGGGAACCTTTAGACAGTGACTGTTCACTATAGACGCCGCGCTGTTTAGATTGGGAAGATTGAGTATCACGGCAGTTCGTAGGCAAGAGAAGGGTGGGGTGAGGGCTCTCGTGAGGCACGAAGAAGAAGGGTCATAGACCCTGTTTAAAGTGGGAAGATTGAGTCCGGACTTGGTGAGTGTCATCGTGTTTACTGTTTACATTTGAAACTTTCAGGCGCCTCAAAAAACATTGAAACAACAACAATTTCAACATTCCATTACATTGAAGCAACAACAAAGTTAAAGACTCATGAGTCCGGTTTTTATGTTACACAAAAGGCGTTTTTCTTTTTTGGCCCCGAGCGTGGCACTGAGCTGTCAAAAAGAAAACTATGTTACTTTTTAACTCGAAGCGCTCCGAGCTCTCAACTTGCATTTCTTTTTTAGCTCAGAGCTCGACCGGGGCTCGCTCGATGAGCTCGGAAATAAATGACCGAGCACATCGAGCACAAAGCTGAGCGCGGCTAACTTCATACAATTTTCATGTAATTTGACAGACATGCTCAATTAGGCGTTTTTCTTTTTTAGCCCCGGGCGGGGCACAGAGCGGGCTCTGAGCGAATAGAGCTCACTCCGAACAGAGCGTGACCTGAGCGCACCGATCTATTTAAGAAACTCAATTGAGCACTGAACTCTCATATCTTTCAAATTACATGAAAATTGTATGAAGTTAGCCACGCTCAGCTTTGTGCTCGATGTGCTCGGTCATTTTTTTCCGAGCTCATCGAGCGAGCCCCGGTCGAGCTCTGAGCTAAAAAAGAAATGCAAGTTGAGAGCTGGGAGCGCTTCGAGTTAAAAAGTAACATAGTTTTCTTTTTGACAGCTCAGTGCCACGCTCGGGGCCAAAAAAGAAAAACGCCTAAAAAGTGCTACTTGCGAATTTAAGGGCCAGGCACAATGTGCGATATCATTTTTAATACTAGATTTTAATTTCTTAAATTTTGAAACTGTAGTGTTCTACGAATATTTTTGGATTGAACGTAGTGACTTTGTAGTAAAAGCTCTACAATTGTAGTAGGGGGCAACGCTGGTCACAGTCTAAACAGGGTCATAGTTAACATCCTATTTACAATTGCGGTGTTTTTTAAAGCATCTCTGCAACTGAAAATAAAACAAAAGAGAAACGAAGAAATCGATGTCGTCTGAAAGCAGTCTATCTGTATATCATGCTCATTACCGTTACATTAAAATTGGTGTGTTTGGTAACGTGAAATTTCTTGGGAATTTGCACAAATTTTCACAATTTGCTGTCGAACCACAAAAATTTCTTGAAAAAAAAGTAACCAAACGGGCATAAATAAATATTATATTCAAAAGTCCACGAAAATTTTAATTCGTGTTGTCTGGGCTCTATTTTCGAACTCTCCCTTTGCTTCACTGAATGCACTCTTCAATATGTCAGCTGACCAATCAACCATCTGTCAAAATCAAAATGCGGTGAAAAATAAAATAATTCGTCATCACAAAGCAAGAAAAGAAGTAAAGTAACAAAATTTTTGCTCCAGCAAAGAAGAAAAAAAAGAGAAAAAGTGTCTGCGAAGTTTATAATTTTTGTAATTTTTTCTTATATCTTTCAATTTATTGTTACTAATTGCCTTTGTTTGATATAAAATTGAATTTAATTGAAAAAGTTTCATTAAATCAAAAGTTAATATGTCGAAGTTATTGGGCGTCCCCCTAAAGAAGCCATCTGAAGTAGATATTGTGAAACCACTTACTAATCTCATTCAAAGCACTTACAGTGGGCCAGGCTCAGACAAAGTCAATTATTCTGAAGCCGTCGCCGAGTTCTCTAAGCAGAGGAACACAGCTATTTGGAAATTCTTCGACAAATACGAAGCATCATTGGAGACAGTCTATGCGTGAGTTAAAACTTCTTTATACATGTATACAAACAAATCTATTTCACATCTCTGAAATGAATTTAATTAAATGTGTGTTGTGTGATCAACTCTCACCGAGCACTGACTTGGACTGAAAATTGAATTAATAATGACAAACAATGAGTGAGTCATTGGACAGAATTAGTAAATTTGTTGTTGATAACTTTTTTTTTTAATTGCTTTGCTGGGTACTTTATGCAAAATAACAAACCACTAACTATTTTCCAGGTACTATGATCAAATATGCGCATTAGAAGCAAAGATTCCGGTTAATGAACTGCAGGTGCCATTCAAATGGAAGGATGCTTTCGACAAGGGTTCGATTTTTGGAGGAAAAATCAGTCTGAGTAAGTTGAAAGTGATTGCTGCGGATTTTGTTTATATTTCTTGATCATTTCTATGCTGACAAAGGTTATCTCAATTGATTAATTAATATGAGTCAGTTGCAAGAAAATTTTTAAAAATATTTATAGGAGAGTAAATTGGTGCGGATTTGAACATGTAAATAGAAATACATTCCAGATCTGAAACTATTTGTAATTCAATTAATATATGTGTTTATATTTTGAAGATATCATTCAAGGACATTTGCTACATTGTAAATATTTTTGTGTACGCAATGTAGGTATAAGATTACTGATTGATAACAATCTAGGTGTTTTTAATAAAACAAATTAAAAAATATTTAGGAACATAAATGTAGCTGATGAAATTTCCCAAACACATGATAAATTTTTTTTTTTTTTTTTAGTTTATTATGGTACATAAATTAATATTAAATTATTATTATTAATATTAAATTATTTAAAAAATCAATTTTGCATCAATAATGCATTTATTATATTTAATAAAATTAGGTAGGTACTATTAGAATACAAAAAATAATTGGAAGAACCTGGTTTTAGTTATTTAAAAAGCCGCAATGGTTTTTGATTGATTCTTAGTCAGAATACTTCCAGGTAAATTTAAAGCCAACAATGCCCAGAAGTCAAACTTTTCTTCACGAAACAAAAAATACCATTTTTCACTAACTCACAAGTCATTAAAAAAAAAAAAAAAATCTGCCCCATACTTAAAATATTTCGAAATAAAATTGGTACAATTATTCTACATACATACCATTAGCAACATATTCCATAATATTTTTTTTTAATCAGAAAGCATATACATACCTACATAAGTATATATAAGAAAGAAAACCCAAGTAAATCATTTGTTATCGCAATGATACACAATTGGTACTAAACGTGCTCTCTAAACGCTTAATGGCGGGATCAATTAGAAACCAAGCTCATATTAATTGTTAAAAAAAACAACAAATCAATTTTTGATTTTATAGTTTTGGCCATGTTTTTGAGAAATTCATACCCAAAATTTGCTACGGACTCCTAAATCTATAAAAAAAAAATGTCTACATGGGCAGTTAGTAATAGTTTCATTTAATTTTCTCATTTTGACACTTCAGGCGCAGTTTTACTATCTGAGTAAGTGGGACTTAAGTGTCCAATATGGGAGATTTAAGTGTCACTTATTCCGACAAGTTTAAACTGTAACAAAATGTAAATTTTTAAAAACCTCCAAAAAGTTATTTGATTTATCTTGTTTTTCATTTTTTTGTATTCGCTTTGGCAAAACTTATGGAGTTCCTAGATCTTTGTGGGTCATGCAGTAGTTTAGTTTTAAAAACTATAATGGTTCTTACCAAGACCCTGGTCATGCCAGTTCGTACGAGCAAGGTAAAGTGGAAAGTAACTTTTAATAGTACGATTCGGTGTATTTTCGGCCTAATAAAATACAATCAATAATCTTGTCTCACATCTCACATCTGTCTGTGAAGCTCCTCTATGTCGTTTGAAAACTTCATTAAGTTTTGTATGAAAATACTTTACACTGTTGTTAAGACAAAACAGCCTACATATTTATACGAAATACTACGATTTCCTCCATCAATCATATCAACTCATTAAATAATCCCTCGATTCTTTTGTCTAAGTAAAATTTTGTATTCCTGTAATCCGTCTTTGGAATTCACTTCCACAATATTTGCGAGAGTTAAGCAGAGCACAGAAGTTTCAAAAGAAATTGGAGCTCTTCTTTCTTAGTCAATGCATGTAACTTCTTTTTATTTATCTTTATAATCTTTCACCATCTTTTTATACCTTTTGTATTTTATACATCTTCCTATTTCTGATAATCTTTGCACTTGTAATTTTCTTTTGTTTTCTTTATATCTTTAGAGTTATTAAATTTATAAAACGTAAACTTCAACTTTGTAAATTCATAAACTATGACTATCTTATAAGATTTATGTTACTGTGTTAGTTGGAATAAATTAAACCGTCCCAAAAAGTATTTATGTAAATTATATTAGAGGAAAGTAGGGGACTTAAATAACTATCCAAGTTCTACGTAAAACAAAAACGCAAACTTAACGACTCAAGTGAGGTTTTTTAAATAAAAACTTAAGGTTTTAATGCACTTCATTAAATATGAATAATTATTTTAAAATTATCTACATACATACATACATACATATATACCTTATGTTCTTTAAAATTCCTAATTTAAATTTCACAAAGTATATATCAGAAAAAAAAACCTAGCCGCAATGATTCAATTTTGTTCACAAAAAAAGCGCCTGTGCAATTGCAATAAAAAACTTATCTCACAAGATTTATTTGATTGTGATAATGTCGTACCGCTATTAAAGATATCATTTGCAAAAAAAATAAAGTGTGTATGTATGTATGTTATCTTTTACCCTGAGTGCATATTGTTTCGTTTTTTTTTTACTTCGCATTTTGTTGTTTCGTTCTTCTTAAAATTATTTCTGTTTATTTCGTAATACTTTATTTTGTTTTGTTTTTCGATCACTTCGCCCTACAGTAATTTCGCATTTCTGTCTCTCTCTTTTTACTCGTTTTGCATTTTCGTTAAAAGTACAATGATTATTTTAGTTTATTTCGCAATTGGTTTTAATGAGATTATTGTTTTAGCGTGGGTTCATTTTGGGCCCTATACGAACATAACTCCCAAATAAACTAACTCCCACTAAAATTGAACTAAGTCTCATTAGTGTGCGAAAGCACTCCCTCGCAGGGGGCAGCATGGCCACTGTTTATCGTAAACGATGGCGAAATCGAAAAAAAAAAATCAAAAAACGAAATAATCGAAAAACTAAACAATAAAAGGCGAAATGATCTTAAAATTAATTAAGTAAAAGAGTAAATGATTTTTTTTCGAAACAATTATAAACTAAATAATTGAAAAACATATTAATAAAAGCCCTGAAAAAAACGAAATGTGAAACGACTAAAACGAAACAACAAAAAACGAGATAAAAAAGACGAAACGAACCATACCCCTTTTACCATATGGGGGAAACTACTGTGGAACGAAGGTTTAATATTTTTGAACTCGTTACTTGTGTACTTATCTTTTTCATTTCCGTGCTTTCATCTCCCTCTGAAAATGTTGGTTTCGTTCATTTGAAATTTCTTTTTAATTTTTCTCGCTTCTTTTCTAAAATTAATCTTGGGTGCATTTACATTGGTTTTATAAGAATTTAAATCCAGATTTAAGTTTTAAACTGGATTAATCCAGTGAATAATATGGCGGTAAGTAGTCTAACACGAAATTATGACTCCGAGTAAATTAATCATTGACAGCAAACTATACTTTGGGTATCCAGAGCTTTTTTCAAGTCAAGTCTCACTTTTAACCAATTTTTGAGAAACCAATCTTCTCAATGATAAAAATATTCTTTTTTTTTCTTGCAGCCCTTACATCTCTTCTGTATGAGAAGGTATGTGTTCTTTTTAACATAGCTGCTCTGCAGAGCAATATTGCTGCATCACAAGCGCTCGACAGCGACGATGGGCTTAAATTGGCTCTTAAATTACTTCAACAAAGCGCTGGCATTTACCAGTATCTCAAAGGTGCTGTACCAGCTGCAATTCCATCGGAACCAACTCCTGATCTAAGTCAAGATACTTTAGCTGTTTTGAGTAGCTTAATGCTGGCACAAGCTCAAGAAGTATTTGTCAATAAAGCAATCAAGGGTATACTTTAAAATAAATTTTTGAGCCTTAACAAAATTCAAATAAATTTCTTTAATAATTCAGATGAAATGAAAGATCAAATCATCGCTAAATTGTGTTGTCAATGTGAGGAATTCTATGCTGATGTCTTACGTCTTATGCAAAAAGAATCTCTGCGCAATCTTTGGGATAAAGAATGGGTGCCATTGATAGCTGGCAAACAAGCAGTTTTCCATGCCATGACAAATCTCTACCAGAGTTTGGTGTGCCGTGCTGCTAAACGAATTGGCGAAGAAATTGCCCGTTTACGCAATGCTGTAGAACTTTTCAATTCAGCTCAATCGCGTTCTGGAAATCCTCATTTCTTTGATGAATACGCAAATCGTGCCAAGCGCAATCTAGCAGAATCTACAAAGGATAATGAGTTCATCTATAATGAGATGATTCCAGACGTAAAAACTCTTGCATCACCAGGCAAAGCTCAATTGGCAAAGATGCTGCCAATAGCATTACCAATGACACCCAAGTTCAAAGATATATTTGTTGAGTTGGTACCAGTTGAACTACATCGTGCTCTACACGCGTCCGAAGCAAGAAAGAATGAGGTTGTCAACGTCGAAATAATGAAGTTGCGTGAAGCCACAACCGTCTTGAATGGAGTTCTCTCGAGTTTGAATCTGCCAGCAGCTGTAGAAACAGCTGATTCTGGTTCAGGGTTACCTCCATCGCTGCTAGAAAAGTCAAACGATGTCAATAGCAAGGGTGGCATCGAAAGTTTGAATACTTACTTGAGAGAATTACCAGAATTGCTAACGAGAAACCGTGAAATTCTTGATGCTACCGAGAATATGCTCGACGAGGAACGTGATTCGGACAATCAGTTGCGTGCTCAATTCAAGGAACGTTGGTCGAGAATTTCATCGGACAAACTAACCGAAATGTTTAGGACAAATGCTAAGAAGTACCGTGAAGTTATTAATAATGCTGTTGAAGCTGACAAAACTGTTCGTCAAAAGTTTGAAAAGAATGCAAAGGTAAACATTTAATAGATTGATCGCTTATTAATAACTATGCACAAATCTAATACATATGTATTCCGTATGAATTTAGGGAATTCAACTACTTTCGATGCCGGCAGATCAATTAAATCATTCGATACCATCATCTGGTTGTAGTGTTAACCAGAATTGCTCAAGCGTACAGAAATTGAGGATTTTGATGGAAGCTGTAAGTAAACAAATTAAATCGTTCATACTCCTTGTTCTTAAACGAACAAAGAACCACTTCCATAGAATTCCAAATTTATTCTATTTTCTTTTTTATTGCAAAAAATATACTGGTTGCAGAAATATACTTCTTATTGGATAGGAATTTGGAACCATTTCACGATGTTATTTTATTACATTTATTTTGTTTTTGTTTATTTTTTCCAGGTTGAAACAATTAAAGCCGAACGAGACGCCATCGAATCCGATTTGAAGTCAGCAACTGTTAACATGAAAGATCAATTTTTGCAAGCTCTTGCTCAAGACGGTGCCATTGATGAACCTGCATTGTCGGTCGCAAGTATTGGTCAAGTACTTGGTCCGTTGCAATCTCAAGTTGAGGAAAGCATTCAACGTCAAGCTACCCTAATAACTGACATTCAAGAGGCGCACTCTGCTTTCACTGCTGAAAATGGCAGCACTGGCAATTCTCGTGATGCACTCTTCTCCGAGTTGGCTTTGGCTTATGATAGCTTCATCGAACTATTAAGCAATCTCAAAGAAGGCACAAAGTTCTACAATGATTTAACACAACTGTTGGTTGTTTTCCAAAATAAAATCTCAGATTTTTGTTTTGCCCGCAAGACCGAAAAAGAAGAATTATTGAAAGATTTAACAACTGAATCTAGCAGGCAGGCCCCTCCACCAACACCTCAAATGCCTTCGCATTATGCATCTACAAATATAACTGGTACCTACTGTTTTGAGTGTTTTAATTTGTTGCATTTTTTAATTTCGTTATCATTTTAGACTCTGCAGGAGGATCAGCTCCATCGTTGGCTGGATCTACGGGCAATATTCCATACCCGCAACAAACACAAGGCATGCCAATGCCATATGGAGCAACAGCTGGCGCCCCATACCCAGCTTATGTTCCACCTCCAATGCCACAAGGTTTCAATCCATATGCAACTCTTCCGTATCCAGCAAGTAATAATAAATCTCATTTTGTTGAAATTTGAGGAAAAATTAAAAAAAAAAAAAATCTTTTATTCCAGATGCATACCAGTACTCTGGCTTTCCTCAAGCACCGCAGCCGGGTCATTATGGGACTTATCCAGGTAGTTTTGCCAACCAACAAGGAGGATATCCAAATCAAAAACCACCAGGCTGGTGATTGCCATTAACGCTTGGTGTTGGCTGATTTGTATCGTGTTTTTATGTTTCTATATTTAGTATCTAAAACAAATAATAATTATGTATCCCAATTTTAAATTCAGTTTAGTACCCAAATTATTATGAATTGTGAATGGAACAAAATGTTTCGCACTTTTTTTTAAAAAAGATTATTCAAGTAAAAGCATGCATCGCAACTATTTATCACTGTTAACGAGAAAAAAATAAATATTTAATAAAGTGCTGAACAGCAATAAAACTATTCTAAAATTTTTTTGAAATTTTTTATTCATATGTATTCTGTGTTCCATTCTAAGCTAAAGCTGTTTTTTTTTGAGCTATGAAGTTTCAATTCAAAATTTTATTGGCGGATGGAAGCTAATATCGGTTTATCGTGACATAATATCTTTATGTGATCAAATCCAAACACATTAAAATTGAAACCCCTTCTCTCAAAAAAATAGTGGAGAAAAAAATTTTAGCCTCAGCTTTTTGATAGCAAAAGTGAAGAATCTCATTGAGGAATAACGTTCAGATTTCTGAGAATGCTGAGAGCTCAGAGATCTCAAGAAACCTGAACTGGCTAATTTGTTCAACTTGTATGGATAGACGGAAATGATCACAATAAATTTCCAACTAATGACATAAGATCATCGTCAACGTCGATAAAAATAAATAAAAAAAAAGTTCACTTTTTTAAAGTTTTTTATTTAGTTTCACTTGATTCTAAATATATCCACCTCCTACTGTTGAGTTAATCGCTGCAGTATGGTCAAAATAATAAGAGTGACTTGTTATGTTTTCGAAAAATAATGAATCCTATGCTTATAACACTAGATATCTATTGTAATGTTGGATTTACATGACTGACAAATTTTCCCGAATTGGCAAAATAATGGAAAAAATCAATTCTTAATTACATACATTTACACGAAGTGAATATTTATACCATTTCCATATGCACTTTTTAAATAACCGTTATTATAATTTGTTGCGATGCTTATGCGCAACGCAGCTTACGCTGGGACACTGATTTTTTAAGTTTGGCTTTATTTTTGTTTTTAAATTGTGTCCTTTAATTTTCCTGAACCAAAAAACATTAATTTTAATAAAAATCTTAACATTTTCCTCGATTTTTGTGTGCAGATGTGATTGAACAAGAAAGGCAAAAGAATGTGTAATCGTTTTTTGATTGTATGGTATATCAATATAATATTAAATTATTTTAACCCTACCGGCTACCGCCCTCATCAAAAGCTTGTCAAAGAAAACCGTAAAAACAAACTATTCACAGTTAAATTCCTGACCATAAAGTTCGTTGGAAGTCATTGTATTTTTCTTTTTGGGTTCAATAAATGTACCTATACCAATGCCTATATACATACCTGGGTTTTGTCTACATGGTATTCTTAATATATGTACATACATATTCATACAGGTACTTGTTATACGAGTGTAATGGTTCAACATTTATTTATTTTTTGCTCTCAAAAATCACTGAACCAAAAATGTACGATAACTATAATTTTGTATGCAAGAAACTTTAAAATTCAAGTACATTCATAAAGACAATGGAAACTCTACCCGAGGTCGTAGCCAGAAACATTTTTTGGAAGGGGATTATGAAAATTAAATTGGGTTTTGGCTATGTGCTAGTTAGTTCAGAAAAAATGTTTAAAATTATTGTTACAAAACTGTCAAATTAATGAAAAAAAACCGTTCTTAATGACATGTAATGGCACTCTGCAGATATGTACCTACTGCCGTATGTGCCAGAAAAGAAAGAGCATTCAGGTCCCAATCCCAATTTTAGACCACAGTTCAGTTATAAGGTTCATATAAAAAAATAAAATTGGACTACAATTGGTCAAAATTGGCAGTAAAGAAACAGACCTATTCCCAGAAATAGTAAATTTAAACGTCAGTTATAATTGTCAGTTTTTTAATGACGAAAATGCTATCAGATTTAAGACCATTTGCACGATCATACTAAAAATGGATAGAATTTGAAAGAAATAATGGCATTGTTTGTTCTTGGGTAGACTAGAATACATCTACTCATTTTTTTGTAAAATTAGTTTTTAAGCATTAGAATATATAATCTCGGTATATTATGTATGTATGTACATAATACATATGTACTTAAAAATTGCATACAAATTGTTTATTTGTGTTTAATTGTTGGAAATATTTTATATGGGTTACGTTACTTACTTATACGAAGTATAACGACTTTATGCCTTTTTACTTGCTAGTTGCTTTATAGCCTTGAGAGTAATTATGAACCCCTTTGTTTTTTTCTATGATGGCCGTGACTTTGGCTATAGGTTAACTTGTTAACCCTATCTAAAATGTATAAGTAGCTAAGTTTGAAATTATCTTTTTTCTTTTTTTGTGGATGTTTATGTGATCAAAACATAAGTAAGTATTTCTTGGAGAAATACATAAAAAATAGTGAGAAATAAATATTCAACGTTTTTTATGTGTGAATTCAATGCTTTAAAAAATTAAACTCTATAAACAAAGATAAAACGTTTGCGTGAAGTGGACATTATGAGATGTATAAACATAAGGTAACTGATAACTTTAATAGTTGTAAGTAGATACCTTTATGTAGGTACATGTATGGTATGTGACTACTAACAGCGACACCATGGATAGCCGACGACGCACAGCCGTCGCGGTCGTCGTTTTAATTAAATTAGATATTTGCACTTTTATGTACCCAAAGCTTGAAGATTTAATTTTATACCTACTGCTTATGCCCAGTCCCAGTACAATGCCCTCATTGTTTATATTTAATGACCAACTTTTAAGTGACCCTTGAAAATAATTAAGTCATTACATTACTTATTAATGTACCATCAACCGAATAAACAGTCTAAGAACCAATAGCCGGCAGACTGTTAAACTTTATAGATTTGTAAAAAAAATAAAATTTGTATACTAATTTAAATAATCTTATAATTTAACTTATCAGATTATTTATGTATGTATGTTTATTTGAAACAAGCTAATTAATATCTAGCGAACAATGTTTTCTTAAAACTATACATTATAAAAATTCTTTTTAAAAACGGTATTTGATACATCAGAAGTATTAATTAATAATTTATGGTTGACGTTACACAATTTCAACATATTATTTAGTGGTGAACTTTCTTCGTAGTTGGTACGATAGTGCGTTATATAAATAGGGTCAGGTAGACCTCTTATATATTTTTACTTTTGTACTTTAGTACTTTTTGGCTTATGTAGTTAAGCCTTTAGTTTATTTTGTAAACTGAAAAATATTTTTCATTCATTCATAAATTCTCATTTGAGAAACTTGTTATATATTTTCTTTTAAATAAAATTATTCTGGTTGTTCTTCAAATTGAAGATCTTCTTTTCTTTTAATTCTGACAAATTTCAAAAACATTTTTTGAATCTGTTCAATTCCGATTTTATGGCAAGTATAATAGGGAGACCACACCTGGCAAGCATATTCAATGATGGGTCTAACAAATGAAATAAACAGTTGTTTTATAACGTAGGGGTCAGAAAACTGACGTGATATATGATCCATCCTAATATTGAATTGGCCTTATTGCAAGTTATATTAATATGTTGCGTGAATTCAAGTTTTTTGTCAAACATAACACCAAGTATAGACACTTCATTCACATTTAACAAATTAACGCTATTAAATTTGTATTCAAAAGACAGGACAGAAATTTTACGTGTACAAATTATTATATATGTTAGTTACATGTATGTTGTAAGCACATTGGATATAAATAATGTATATAATATGTACATATGTACATTGTATATGTACATAGGGCCATATATTTGTATTCGTATTTTTAGTCTAGTCAATAAAGCCATAAAAACAGCCCAATTAGAAAATAATTGCCGAAAAGGTGGATTTTGGTATACCTATAGTTTCCTCATGGTGTTCTTAAGAAACTGTCAAAAGTCCTCATCGATATGAGCACCGCTAACAATTTTACGGAGGGTTAAAGGCCCCCCAAAATGGTTTTTCAGAAATAATTACCAAATGGTAAGTTGCAAATAAAAAAGTCAAAGACTTGCTTGAAGCTTGGGAAATTTCGAAATAAACCAATCGGAAGACTTAAGGGTCATACTTTTCTATACTGCTATTGGGTCATGGGCGGCTTAGTTAAAAAATTGTGTATTTTGTGATAAAAGAATCAATATTTTTATTGTTGGTACATTATATGAACATGATTTTAAGATGTCAGCCCACCTATTTGTCCACCCCTTTAGATGGGAGGACAAATTAAAAAATAAATCAAGTTATTTTAGTGCTTGGTTTTTGAATAAATGATTTTTAAACCATGGATTTTAAAAACCATTTATTCAAAAACTAAGCACTAAAATAACTTCCTTTAAAAACATAATTAAAGAACGAATTATTGGCTTTAAAAAAAGCTGAGAAGGCTATATCCTATTATATTATTATTTATTATTATTATTATTTTGTTATGGTCCATTTCTTTGCCACGGGGTGATGCTATCATGCTTTACTGGCTCTTGTTCGTCGGTGGGATCCGGGGACTTGACCTTTTTTGGATCAGGTACAAAAACACATCATGCTAGATACTGATGCTGTGAGCTAGAGTTTCAAAATCTGAGATATTCATAAATTCTGAAAAATACTATATTTCATCGAAAAAAAAGTTGAATACTCATACTTCTCACATCTCTTCCCAAGTAACATTTTTAGTTGTTTAATAGCTTTAACAGCACACCCAGAGCTAATCTTAAAGCTCGTTTATTTTAGAAGTAGCTCTAGATACACCTTTAGAGCTAACGTCGCGCTCACTTGCAGCTAATTCATTGAGTTTGAGAGCTCTTTTTTGCTCGTGAGAAGCTTGTTGTTAGCGGCGACTGACTCTGCAGGTATTTGGTATATATCTTTAAAGAACTACTTTGACAGAATTTTGTTTGTATTGGTTTGAGTAATATGTAGGTACATATTATGATAAAAAATATAAACACAGGCACGCTTTAATACTACAATAGAATAAATATGTATAGCTTGAAATTATGTGTGTATAATGAATAATTTTGTAAGATATGCAAACTATAATTTCCTAAGAAAATAAATAATAACAGAAATTAATATTTTTCGGTTAAATGTTAGCGAATTTTATGTGCGAATTAAATTTTTTCACAAACGTATTGCCGGTACTTTGCTTAATTAAAACGCGCCTTCGAAATTCTGGATATTTAGTTGTCAAATAAAAAAAAATAATAACAAGAAAAAAAAAAACTCTAAGAAATACATTTTCGAAAGCCGAATTTTTTTCCTCGCCGCCATATTGTCAAATCGCTATATTTTTTATTGTTCTAGAGCTGCAATATTAAGTACTGTTGATATCGAGCTCACATCACATCACATACCTATACAGTGTGTGAGTGAAGCATTAAATTGTAAAAAAAAAAACAAAAAGAACCCGATCTGTCACTTTGGTCTTTGCCGAACTATAGGAATGTGTTTCGAGATTTTTAAACATTAAATTAGTGAAAATACTAAATAAAAAAGTTAAATAAAAGTTAAAACAGTGAATATTTTCAGTAATTTATTAAAAAAACTATAAAACAACATACAGTGCTGCCTTAAATCGTGTAAAAACACCTATAATATGGAGTTTTCAATTTTTTCTTTTCACGGTCTGATTGTGTCTCATATTCCATATAAAGTAATATGAAGTGATGTTTTTTAGGCAAATACATTGTCTTAGAATACATTTCAATTGATATTTCTTAACATTTTGCTATAAAAAAGCAAATTGTTTGAAATTAAAATACACTTCAATCAGGGGAATTATAGCTGAACCCAATCTATCGAAATTGAAATTCTCGTCCAGGGTCGCATTAGTTTTTGTTTGTGATGGCAAGGCGCTCAAATTCATTGAGCGCCCGTGGTGCAGAGTAATTTTACTTACTTTATGTGGAATATGAGACACAGCTTACCTATGAAATGAACAAAAACTACACTGTTAATTATAAGTGTTTTTAGAAGATTTAATGCAGCAGCTCATGTAGTTTTATATTTTTTTTCAATGAAGTATTGCATTGTATTCACTTTATTTACTTTTATTTCACTTGTTTATTCAATTAACTTAGCCTTTTTTACTATTTTAACGATTTAAAATCTCAAAACACTTTAAAAAAAAAAAACACACATGGGCGCTTTATCAATTAACTGTTTGACTGCACGCCTTCCCTGTGTGAATGTATTTATGTTTGTTTAACTCACACTTTTCTCTTCCTATTTCTTCTTTTAAGTATACAGCTTTATATCCACTCTGTTAAAGAAGTTTTTTTAAACTTTAAAATGCGCATGCGCTTCACGAAGTACGCTACAGTCGCTTTTTGTTTAGCTCCATAAATGCTATTTTTTTTGACATTTTAGAAGATCATGCGTTATTATTTTGGACATGTGTTGTTAGGAGCTCTACAATGTCTTTAAATTTGTTGATATTGAGAGTTTGCTCGTTAGAAGATGTATGAAGATTTAATGGAGCATATTTTTAAATCTTAAAGTGTCATAAAATTAATAGAGCTTAAAGTGTTTTAAAATTTCAATTATAGAACATAATTTTTAAATCAAATGTAGAGAGCTGTGAAATAATCATTTACAAAGCTATAGTTTTGCATTTTATCACCTTAGAGCTTCAGAAGAACAATTTTACTTCTAATAGCTCCCTCGATGTTACTTGGGTTCTTCATTTCCCCGATATAATTTTCAAACTCAAAACTTAAAAAAAAAAAAAAGATTCAAACTCATTTTTTAGCGCTCCTTCATATTTAAATTCATTAAAAACATTTATATAATTTATTCCTACACTGCACAACGTTTAAATTAAGATTCTTTATGTTAACGAAAATCCATTGTCCGCATTTTAACCAAAAACAAATACACTAACTCTGGCATGTCACTTGCATGATAATTAGATCAAGCCGTTTTGTTTAATTAACAAAAAAAAAAAAACGTTTAACCTGAAATACCACTGCTTCGATTAGGTTTCCTCTTTAATAGCTCCAAGCAAGTTGGGTAAAACTTGTCCTACCTTTATTCAAAGGCGCCATCCTTTGCTGCGCCTTACGTACATAGGTACTGTCCTACCCTATAATATAATATGTATGTATGTGCAAAGTGCACACCATAAAGACGTTTAAAAAAAAAAAGAATTAAAATGGTCATGCATAAAATTTACCACCTTCTTCAAGCCTTTCTTCAGTCTGGGTTATTATTAAGAGTTTTTTAACGTCTTTGCCTGCATGATGCGTGAGCTAAATACTGAAGGCAAAAATACAACATAGCAGTCAATTTGCTCAATCGGTTCTTTAACTCCAAAAGGCTCAAAATGTATTGTAGGTATATAAATATATTAAAAAACGAAGTTTAGTTGAAATCAAACCTTACGATACCCTATATAATAATACATATTTACTTAGGTCATGTGTGAAATCTGTTAAAATTTCGATTTAATTCTATCCAAGATTAAATTTTGACATTTCCACTTATAGATTCACCTCATAACTTAGTGTCAAAAATTAAACATTGGATACAATTTAACGCGAATTTAATCCAATTTATTCACGGCTTAAAAATATTAACATAAACTCTTTTTCTTTACGGATTAATTGAGGTTTAACGGTGTTTTAGGGTTTAAGCAAACCAAAACTTTGACAGACGAAACCTTCTTTATAAACTGTTAAACGTCCATTAAGGCGTATATGTATGTCAAAATTGAAATATTTTTTTATGAAAATGTCGATCAAATTTAACCGAGACTCAATTTTGACGTTTCCACCTGATTCTAAACTAACTTTAATTTCCACGCGGTCTTGAAAATCTTGCAACTTTGCAGCGTTTCATCTTTTCTTAATATTAAAATTAAAGTAACGAAGATGAGGTACCCTATAATAATATTGAAATGAAATCTACGAAAAATTAGCACTTTTTCTTCAAATAGTAAATTATGGAAACCAAAGCAACAAAACAACCACAACCACAAAAACGACGACTGACGTCGACGGCACGGCTCAACATGTCGGCGTCCGGCGATATTCTTCCAGTCGTTTCTTGCTCTTTGTATTTTGGTTTCTGGTGGACTCTAGCTGGAGAAGAGTTTGACAGATTCCGCGACCATTTGCCTGCACTTTCATACATACATAAGTGCATACCACTTTTGTTCCCATCGGACATAACGAGCTGAAATGACCACAACGTGTAAATTGTTTGCGGCTATGCCCTTATTGTGCAACAACACAGTTGATGATGAGTGCAACAATTCACACAATTCAACACGCGCATAAATGTGTAATCGTAATGGACATCGTTATTTTATTGTTTGGGGGCATTTTGAGGACTTGAAACAAATTGAACACATAAAATGTCGAAATGAATTGTCCCACTACAATATACATTATGCATGTGCTTTTATATTTTGTGGGTATTTCGACGAGGGAAGTTCCTGTAGTAGGGACTAAAGAGCGCCTGGTTAAATTAATGTGTTGTAAAACAAGCAACATTAAAGCAGCAGGCATTAATCGAATTTATTGCTTTGAAATGAAAATGAATCGGTCAGTGGTAATTTCAATTTCAAACACAAACTGCAATAAAATATCTACTTTATTTATTATAATATATGTATGTAGGTACATAGTTAGGTATTCGTTATTCGGACTCATTTTTCGAATTACATAGGTATTTAATTCATTGAATTAAAACATCTTAATGGCGCGGTAATTAGTGAGAGCTGATAAACAGAACTCCTCAGCTTTTCTGTCAAAATTTTGAGGAAAAAAAAGTCTTGGATTGGCTTGCTCACTTTTTGAGTGAGAAAAATCTCTGATCTCATTTTTATGAACGCACTAAGTATCATCATTGACAAAAGTCACTTTTGACAGATATCACTTTTGACAGATATCACTTTTGACAGATATCACTTTTGACAGATGTCACTTTTGACAGATGTCACTGACAGATGGGGCATTTCACGTGAAGCGGACAACGAAAAATCGGGTGGGTTTTGAAAATCGTTAATTTTTAGGTTATTTATACTTTGTGTAGTTCTTATATAACATGACGTATGTATATATATGAAAAGATTTAGATTTTTGAGGCCTGGTGCTATATTTATGGGCTTATAAAGTTTCGAAAAGCTATGGGGTAGCAATGTGTTGCTTAATTAAAAGAGATAGAAAAATTGTTCCAATTGTGAAATATACATATGTGAGAAATGAAATGTTCTGTCAAGATATGACGACAAAACCGGAAATCGATTTTTTTTGTTGGTAGAAAACCGGAAGTTAACATTTCAAATCAAATTTTAGATAACTTATGGACTCTTTTGATACTTTTTTGTTAGATTTTAAAATGTAACATATTATATAATCTTAATACTACAAGTCAAGTTTAAGAGTGGGATTCCCATTCGTTTATAAGATAAATAATTTTCAGTGAGAAGCCGCTATGTGAACCCCATTTTTTGTATGAAAAACCGACCAAGTAAGATAACTTAAGCGTAGCAAAATAATAACGTATTCTTATAGAGGGGCTAAATACAAGCTGTTTTTACTACCGGAAGAAGGTCTATCTCTCCTTGTTTAAACGGGAGGGACAATTTAAAAAAAAAAACAAAAACACCTAAAATGTAGTTATATACCAATTTTAAAACCTAAAAGTCTGTTCTTCTATATTATTTTTACATTGTGAGGCAAGATAAAAAACACCAAAAGGGTCCGAATAAGTCAAAATTTCATTTGAATGGTTAAATTCCGGTTTTTCAAACAAAAAATCTGGTTTTCAGATGGCGGCTTCTCAATGTAAATTATGTATCTTCGAAAAGAATGGAGATCCCACTCTAAAACACTTTAAGATCTAAAAAAAATATCAAAAGGGTCCAAGTTATCTAAAATTTGATTTGAAGTGCTTACTTCCGGTTATCTACCAAAAAATAATAGATTTCCGGTTTTGATGCCATATCTTGACAGAACATATAATTTGTCACATATTGAAGAATTGGAACAATTTTTCTATCTCTTTATTTACCCAGCGGCTCCATTAGCAATACTTGAGGAAATAAATTGCTTGGCTAAATGCCAATGCTTTGAATATTGCTAATGGAGACGCTTTGACAATGGCAATGACAATATTGCTCTGCTGATGGAAGGCAATTATTGAGTTCCATCGCTGAGGCAATACATTTTGACGTTTCACCTTTTTCAAAATGGTTTCTTCGCGATTTTGAATGAACTGAGCTTCGTTTTGAAATTAAAGTTGAAATTACGAGAAAAATTAAGTGAATTAAAGTTTTTCATTATCAAAAATTAGCAAAGAAAACTTGACTGTGGTCGTAATTTCTACACTCACATTTGACAACTGAAATTAGCTGGCAATAGAAGGCCCACCCAGGCAATAAATTGTCATTGCCATTAAAATTGACATTGCCTCAAATGTTGCTAATGGAGCCACAGGGTTAATCAAGCAACACATTGGGTACGTTCAATGCATTACGTTTTACATCTGAATTTTCAGAATTCTGAATTTTTAGAGCTTCTGTTTGGCCAGCTGTCATAAAAAGGGGTATGATTTGTTTCGTCTTTTTCATTTCGTTTTTTTGTTGTTTCGTATTTCGTTTGTTTAGGATTTTCATAAATACGTTTTTCAATTATTTGGTTTATAAATTATTGTTTCAAAAATAAATCATTTTGTCTTTCACTTAGTTCGTTTTAGCTTTTAAGGTCATTTCGCCTTTTATTGTTTAGTTTTTCGATTATTTCTTTTTTTGTTTAGTTCAATTTCAATTATTTCGCAATCGTTTACGATAAACAGGTATGTTGGTATGTATATGGGGGGGGGGGGGGGGCAATTGTAAGAAATACAAAACAATAAAAATGCGAAGTGAAAAAGACGAAACATAAAAAGTTAGATGACTTTTAGTTTAGTTTAGTTACGTTTTATCTGAATTTTCAGACAAGAAATTCTCATCTGAAAATTCAGATGAAGTTGTTTGTGGCGGGGGAAGTGCCAGATCAGCTGAACCACTGGGCATAAAAGCTGAACTTTATAATTTTCGTCTTGTTGGTGGTTAATTTTTTTAGTTTTTGTCATGAAAATTTAATACTTACAATACAATACGCACTTTTTGTTTATTGTTTAGTGAATTTTTAAATCAACAATTTTTTATATTGATGTTTGGAAAGTTTTCCTAAATTTGTTTAGGCCATACATATCAACAAAAAGACTTTTAATGAAAATAATAAAACCTGTTGCTGATTTAGTTACATATAATTTCATCCTGACAACTACTCACGCTCAATGTTTAACATACGAATGTAAGTTCAATTTTATTTCGCTTAAATGTATGCGAATGACTTTCGGCTGAAATTTCAGATTTTTTTGCGAAATCTGAAAATTCAGATGTTAAGGAATTTTTACTGAATCCACCCATTGCTTTAAAACGCCACCCCATATCTTGTCGAAACTTTATAAGCCCATTAATCTAGCACCAGGTCTCAAAAATTAAAATCCTTTCATATAAGTACATTGTACATGTTAAGAACTACACAAAGTAGGTATAAATAACCTAAAAATCAACGATTTTCAAGACCCACCCGTTTTTTCGTAGTCCGCTTCACGTGAAATGCTCCAGATGTCATTTTGAAATATTTCATAATATGGTGGGATGACATAACGTCCGCGGACATAAAGTCCATGGATGTTAATTCCAGTCAAACGGACATAAAGTCCGTGGACATCATGTCATCCCACCCATAATATGTCATATTGACAGATGGCCATTTGATGGGTGTCATATTGAAACAGCGCCATCTGTTGGGCAATCTCAGAATAATTGTAATTTAAATAGAGGAAAAAAGAACCACGAAAATAAGAAAAAAAAACAAATAGAGATATCTACTAAAAAGAACATATTGGTGCCCAGTCGGAAATAGAAACAAATTTATTGTACACTTTTTTTATTACAATTCGTTGGAAAGGGTCATTTGGAGCATTATGTAAAGTTTTTGCGGGAAAATTGTGCTGGATTTTAAAGCGCCATTTTGGATTTAACGAAGAATTAGTTTTTAATGAAAATAATTTTTAACTTTTGACAAAAAATTTGAGGTAAATTTGATTTTGTTCGACTTATGGAAAGATAGAAATAAGATGGGCACAATTGCCATCCCCTGTTTAGGCAGAATTGGTAATTTCCTGAACAATTAACTTAACATAGAAAATTTAAATTTTTTTAATTCATTCTTTAATTTTATTTCCAGTTGTTTTAGTGAGAGTTTTGTTGTCGAAAATTTGAGGAAATCAAATTCTAAATTTATTTACCCAATTTTTGAAGAAGGGATGAGATGTCATTCGTTTCGTATTTTTATGTGTATTCTTTTTAAAAACATCGCCATCTATTGAGCATAAAAACAACACTCGCTATATCGAGATCTCAGCTACATATGTATATTTCAGGGCAAGGTTCCTCAGCTTTGTTTTAAAAATACTGAGGAAATCAAATTTTTCAACAACCTGCTCAAAGTGTTATTATTTAAAAGCTAAAAATAGGGTAAGAAATGTGTAGGAAAGCGAAAATATTCATTCTGGAATGACAAACGCTACGGAATTGATGATCGGCAAATTTTATCCCTCACGAAAATGGGATCACCAACAGATGGTTTAACGCGCTCAGGATGACACGTTCTTGTATAGAAATGATTGAAGCGTGTCAAAAAATTCATTGTACCTAAAGAGTTGTTTAAAGCCCCTATAAATTTTATTTTCATTTTTTAAAATGCTAAAATTCATGAAGAATTCCTTACGAAGCCGGGCGGACCAGCTAGTTATTTATATGTATTTTTTTTTGGGTTCTTTAATTTTTACCTGGTGGCCCAAATGTTTCTTTCCTATATGTACAAAATTAATAATTCCAGACGTTTTTTTGGGGTCACCAAGATTGAGCTGTTGGATCAACATGGATCTCGTTAGGGTGTAGGTGGGGATCCTTCCTCAAAATCCGATGAATCGTGCTACGTGGTATGCCTAACTATGTTGAACCTCGCCGTGTCGATGTTTCAGGATCGGTTGCAAAACTTCCCTAACGACCTGGATGTTTTCGTTCGGTCGTCCAAAACGAGACCTGTCCGCCTCACATCTCCCACGTTCCCATATTTCCGCTAAGTCGCAGTGTTTGCAAATTTTAAACGAGTTAGTATATCGTGTTATCTTTTTAACATTTTATTAAAATTGAAATCACGAAATGCCTGTTTTAACTATTAAGTATCACACTTACTCCAAATGTAACTTTGACATTTACAAATGTGAAAATGGTTATAAGTAATATGCTGTCAATATTTACCTTAACATCCGGCTGTTCAAAAGTTTGGGTCAATGTCTTTACGTTTGTTCATTGAGCCCTGAAGTCACCCTGGTGTCGCCTTAAAGCGTTTTTTGAAAAATCTGAACTCACCCTGACAAACAAATTCTCTGTTTTTAGAGACCTGGGGTCGCCCTGAACTCGCCCTGAAGTAGAACTAGGTTTTCTGCTGTGGCGAGTTGAGGTAACAAATAAACTTCCAAAGTGACATGAATTGTGAGGCAGATATTTTCTTGTGGATTTGCTTGTCGCAGCTAAAAGCTTATTTTTGAAATGAAAAATTGAAAGATAACAAAAAAAATAGAAAAGGCAAATGCTTGATGTTGTTTCAATTCACTTTTGAAACTAATTTAAAAAACATTTATGTTCTAATTATTGAGCACATATAACTTCTTTTTTCTTGCGTTTAATGTCAACAACACAATTTAAAGCCCTCTGGCGTTTTTTGAAAACCAAAAAACCCTGCAGGTTTTTTTGACAATTCTTGCAATTTCCAGTGCATTTATTTATTTGTAAATGTACATAGTTTACATGAAATACTTAATTGTATTAAAAAAATATTAAAAATTTATTCAACACCGATTAAAGACCACCCAATAAAAAAATTAAAATTAAAATGAACATTTCTCAAAACTCTGTTTTTTTTTTAAATGAATAATAATTCTCTTGTTTGCTGCATATGGACCTTAAAGACAATAGTTTTTTTTGTCTACTTATCAAAAACGTCAAATAAAAGACAACAAAGTCAAGAATTTATGTATGTATACAATTTCGCCAACTTATTTTTTAATGCTTTATAATTTTTTGTTTCAACAGTTGTTGTTTATTATCATTAGATTTTTTAAACACGAGCAACTTTGGATATATATAAAACCAATTGTCTTATTCAGTTTACTTTTGATGTCTGAGAGTATTTGAACAATCTGGAAATATTCTTACTTTTGCCTTAGATAAATAATTAACACGGAATAAACCGTATAAAAGTTCACTATTTTTGATGTTTGAACTTAGATCAGACAAAAATGTTCAAGATAGCAGTTATATTTTTTGGATTTGTTGTCTGCGCTCTAGGAGCAGCATCCATTCCAAAAAATTGGAGTTCGCGTGTTGTTGGAGGTGAAATAACTTCAATTAAAAGATTTCCATACCAAATTTCAATTCAAACATATGGTGGTCACAATTGTGGAGGTACTTTATACACCAATAAGATAATCATAACAGCAGCTCACTGTCTAAGAAATATCCCGATTGAAGAAATTAAAATTCGTGTTGGATCTACGTACCACAACCGAGGTGGTTCTCTTGTCGATGTGTCACATTATAAAGTTCATCCTGAATTCGAGACCAAAACCAAATTCAACGATATTGCTTTGATTTTTTTGCGAACCCCTCTTACACTTCGTGATGATAGTATCCAGACAATTGATTTGGCCACCACAGAACCAAAGGATGGAACACCTGGTGTCGTTAGTGGCTGGGGAACCGAAAGTTTTTACAATAAAGATGCTGCTCCTGAATATTTAAAATATGCTAATTTGAATGTAGTCAGTCGAGAAAATTGTATGTCGGACAAATACGCTTATGGAAAAAGTCGAATTTTCCCCAGTATGATATGTGCTGCTGGCGATGGAGTGGATAGCTGCCAGGGTGACTCGGGAGGTCCGTTTGTCATTGATGGTAAACTTGCCGGTGTCATTTCATGGGGTTTTGGTTGTGCTGAAACAATGTTCCCGGGAGTTTATACTAGTATTCCTGCGTATTTGGAATGGATCCGAAATAATATTTAATTACCTACTTAAGAAAAAAAAAACAAATATATGTACACATTATATACATTATTAACAGTTTTTTCTAATTCTTTTAATTTCACATTCTTTTGTGTGTCATCTTCAAACTAACCGTATATAAAAAGTGTTTTTTATTTGTGCGTAGATGTAAAGTTTTCATAGGTGTCGTGTGTCTATATAGTTTCAAAAGTTATCCAACGCGACAAAAAGATTGTGAAAAGTGACGCGCAGTGTATGAGCACAGTGACATACATATTTGTATAGGCAATTTAACTCCCATGCTATCAAATTCTGCAAAAACACCCATAATATGGAGTTTACAATTCTTTTCATTTCACGGGCTGATTATGTCTCAAATTACACATAAATTAATGCGAAGTGATGTTTTTTATGTAAAAACATTATCGTAGAATACTTTAAAATTGATATTTCATAGCACTTTGCTATAAAAAAGGCAAATTTGTTGAAAATACAAATATACTTTGAAACGTGATGTCAGAAATGTTGAAATTTTCGCCCAGGGTCGAATTAACTTTTGTTGGTGATGGCAAGGCGCTCAAATGCATTGAGCGCCCGTAGTGCAGTGTAATTTTACTTACTTTATGTGGAATATGAGACACAGCTTACCTGTGAAATGAACAAAAATTACACTGCCTGTTATAGGTGTTTTTACAGAATTTAACCCAGCACCGGATGTATTTTTTTATTTTTTTTTTCAATCAAGTGTCGCATATTATAGTCACTTTATTTACTGTTATAGGTATCACTTGTTTCTTTAATTTACTAAGAGCCAGTTGTACAAATATTTAAACCGTGGTTTAGCAATTTTTTATCCACCGATTTCGGCGCATTAATTAAATTTCAACAGTGATTTACTGTTCAAGTGTGTGATAATAACCAATTACATACTTGAACCAGCGTTGAACGTTAGTTAATCCGCCGAAATCGGTGAGTTTAAATCTTGAACCGAGGCTGAACCACTACAACTGGGCTTAAGCTTTTTTTACTATTACCATTTAAAATCTCAAGACAAATTCCTCAAAATAACATAAAGAATTGCTTGCTGTCTAACTGCTGTCAACCTGTGTGAATGCATTTGTGTTTGTGTAACTCCCACTATTTTGAAAAAAGCCTCACTTTTTCCTCGATATGCCCGCTCCTCTATTTCTTCTTGTAAGTGTTCAACAAATTTCCCAAAACTGAGTTTTTTTCATATAGGTTTTTGACAGCAAATTGTGAAAATTTTTGAAATTTAGTGCAAATTCTCAAGAAATTTCACGTAACCAAAAAGATATAATTAGTTGGATGTACTTTCATTAGGCATGTTCAGGAAAATGAGATCTTGGAGATATCAGCAATCTCAGTTACCCGAACAGGATTCCTCAGCAAAATTTCTCTGCTTTGCTGTCAAAACTCAGAGGGAAAAAATCTTAGATTCGCTTGCTCACTTTTTGAGTGAGAAAAATCTCTGAGATCTCATTATGTTATCATCATGTTATTATTATTTTTGTGGGTACACGTGCATTAGGGGGCTTTATATGCCCTATAGTTTCTAAAAAAATTTAATTGTGTATAAATATCTCAGTTCTCGGTATAGGAAAAATGAAAATGTAGGTAAATGTATACCTATGGCTAATAATCTTACGCCAAGGGTTGTTGTCTTTGAAAAATACTGGTTTATCGAATACATGCATCCGGATACATCATTCCTTCGAGAGAAATATTTGAAAATATTTCAGTTGTAACTTGAATTTATTTTATTGGTGCATTTTTGATGTGTTAACATCTTAGTTCTCGGTGTAGGGAAAAAAAACAAAAAATGTCTTACGTGCTGTTTTTTATAATGCAGATGTAAGCTTTTTTATATTAACAAAAAAAAATTAAAATTGCATTTCCGATATTTTTTATTTGAATTTAAATTTAAATAATGAAAAAAGCTTATTAAACTAAATAATAAAGTAAATATAGAGAATATTTTATTAAAAAAAAACTACATACGGCGCTGCGTTTAATTGTGTAAAAAGGAGTTTACAATTTGTCAATTTCACTGCCTGATTGTGTCTCTTATTCTACACAAAGAAATGCAAAAAAGATTTAAAACGTTGGAAAATATCTCTGCAGTATGGCGGCGCTCAACGAATTTGAGCGATCATGGCAAGAACTTATAATTTTGACAGATGAGCCCCTGTGCTGTTTTACGTGATTAAAGTATATTTTTATTTTCAACCAATTTCCTTTTTTATAGCAAAATGCTATGAAATATCAATTGAAAAGTATTCTAGGATGATGTATTTTAAGTTAGAATTTTTATTATTATTATATGTATACCTAAAAATTAACATCACTTCACACTAATTTATGTGGAAAATGACAGATGATACCCGTTTTGTATTTTTTTTAAATTTGTGTGGCTCACTCACAAAAACTAATGTGTGTGTGATACACACCGCTTCCTGTACTTCTTATTCTTTGCTCTGCACCTCCGATTGCAGCTGCCTTGCCTTGTGTTCGAAACATTGAATTTGTGTGTATTCCATATTTTGACAACTATTCCAGCTTCAGTTTCACTTGCTTGTAGCCCGCGTCTCCATTGACATTCAGACAGTTAAATGGAATAAAAGATCCACGTGAGACATCTCACAACAACATACTACAAGAGATTAGTGTAGTTCAGGATTTACAGAACGTAAGCACTGAGGAAATTTACTTTTCAATGTACACAAATATTTGTTGACTTTATTGTACTTACTTAGATCATTTTGAGATATATTGTATCACGCCCAAAATCTGTAAGTTTTAAAAAAATAAAAATGCATAATGTGTATCTTATTGCAAAATTTAATGGTATAAATGTATTTATCAGTCAGTGTGCTTACAAAATTATTTATATGGACGTACAATCATACAATTAACAAATAAAACAAATCTTTAACTTACATAATGTATTATTACTTCGATGTTATTTCGTATTTATTCCATAATTCAAATAGAAATAATGCAAATCTCCTGCATTCCTTTATAAATATAAATTCATAAACTCATCAACCAAACAACCTATTATCTAATTAAAAAAAAATATAAAATAAATTAATCTGCTACTTCACTAAAGCCTAAGTTATTATTTTATATTCATCTCAATAAAAACTCCCTACCACAACCACATTCATTTGTTGATGATGATGATAAATCTCGTATAAAAGTACAAAAAAAAATGATTCCATTTAAGTTTTGTGCGTTGGTTTTTGTAGTTTTGTAGTAGGCAAGCATATTTTAAGTAACGATGTCGTATTTTTTCATTAGTCTGACCTTCAAGGAGTTATGTTCCTGAAGTATGTCGCTTTTTTATGATTCTTCTTGATAACGTAGAATCCCTTAGGTTTGCCATTGCCAGCAAAGTACTTGTTGAAACTGTTTTTGTTGATTGAATTTGCCGGAGCATAGTACGATGGAGATTTCCTTTTCAGTGATTTCTTCTCTGCCATATTGGACTTGCCGAAGGACTTTTCAATTGTCTCATTCTCCCAGGGTTTTGACCAGGTTGGAGTGTTTTTTATGTCGATCAAATCATCCTTGGAACGTATTGTAGGAAATCTTGATTCATTCGAGAGTATCTTCTTGATGACAGGTAAATTCCAGTGGTAGATATGACTAGGTTTGCCATTCGAATTGAAATTAAATGAAACCTTGAAAGAAAGAATTGTCTTTTAAATGTACATACATACATGTGTAGATATATATACTGAGATTATTTAATGTGTACACAAAAAGTGCATTAAACAAACTTCAAAATATTTGTTATGAGAAAAGCAATTATAATTTTTGATGATTTAGGCGCCAGTTATAGCTATCATTGAAAACGATAATTGAAAATTTTAATTGTTAATTTTGAGGGAAATCAGTTATTATTTTGATGACAATAAAAAGCTGGTGACTCAATTATTATTTCTTTTCAAAAAAATATTTCATTTTTGCCAAACCTTTCACAGGAAATGAATTTCTTTATTTCAATTATTGAACTACCTTATATCATTGATCATTGAAATCTTAGAAACCGTTTTATGTGAAAGGTAAGGCCAAAATGAAATAGTTTTTTGAGTCATCAGCTTTTTATTGGCATCAAAACTGGAAATTAAAATTTTCAATGATGAGTTTCAATGAAAGCTATAACTGGCACCTTAAAACTACGAAAGCTTTCGAATATAAAAGGTTTTACCATTTTACACGTTTACAGTTTTAAGGTTTGAAATTGATTACTAGGTCGTATACTTTGTCTTTTTTAAATAAGTTGTTTTTGGTTAGTTCATGGAGTTCACTGTGGCGTATGAGCAACATTTCAAAGTTTTGGATTTCATTTAAAAATTATTTGGCGTGTTCAGAAAAATGAGATCTCAGAGATTTTTCTCACTCAAAAAGTAAGCAAGCGAATCTAAGATTTTTTTTCCTCAGAGTTTTGAGAGCAAAGCTGAGAAATTTTGCTGAGGAATCCTGTTTAGGTAACAGAGATTGCTGAGATCTCCGAGATTTCATTTTCCCAAACATGCCTATTAAATGGATTCATTTTTTTTTTTAAATTTTTTTGCTTTGCAATGTTCTCCAACAGCTTGAAAATAGAAATTTATTTACAAAGTTTTAATAAAATATGTTAAGGAGCCATTCAAACTATTTATTCATATTGTCCATATTTCAATTTCGTTGTTTCCGTGTACTAATGTAGGTATTTATTGTTATTTTTAACTGGGTAAATGTTGTTTATAAAAAGTAAACAAATATTTTTATTTAAACTGCTTAGAAGCACTTAAGACATGTACCAAGTTCGAAGATTTTCTGTCAGGTTTTATAATTTTACCAAAGTTTTAAGTAAAAGACAACTCAACCTGCGTGTTTTTGTTTTTTAAAAAAAGCAGTCGGCACGGGAAAATTTTAAGATAAGGAGTTTTGAGCTTTTGGAAACATACTAGTCAGCTGCATGTTGGCATATCTCATAGGATAGATGAGTAAACCAGAATTTTTAGGATAGCTTGAAATTTATTGTTGGCAACAGCTGCTTTGACATCAGCTGTGTTTTTACAGTGGATTACAACAACACAAAGCTATCCAGATCGTTTTGGATACAAATCTGAACGCGGCCATTTAGCCAAATGATTTAAGGGGAAATCATTCAAACTTATACTACGTTTTTACCAACCCCTAAACCGAGCTTTTAGTAGATTTACTCTAAATCCTCTTCAAATCTCATATATACAAATTCAATCCTTAAATCTAGTTGATTAGAAATTAATCTTGTCAAATCTTCACATAGGACCAAAAGTTTAACAAATCAAACACACTTATTGCGCTGAGTAGCTACAATATTCGGGAATCGAGAAAACTAATTTTTTTTTCCATCGTCATTATAGAAATTAAAATATCTGTCTCACTTCCAATTTAGAAGAAAAAATGAAACACCATTTGTATTTTGCAAGGTAGGTACAATCAAAGTTATTCACAAACGATAAAATCATCACATTGTGGTAACTGACATTTTTGTACATAGCTATTTTCGAAAGCAAATATATACTGGCATTTCATGCAATTTATGTTAATATAAAAATAGTTAGACAGTTATTAAAATAAATCTATAAAAATAAATATTAGTTACAATATGGTTTAAAGTTAAAAACTACCTAGATGCATAAGAATTTTCATCTGTCAGTTGCCATAAAATGATTGCTGTCCCATGGACGTATATATCGCACCCTTAGAATGAAACTGACCTAACTCAAAATTTCTGTAACTTCTGATTTTTCAATAACTGACCTTTAAAAGCGAAATGAACTCTAAAACTAGGTTGCAAAAAAGATGCCAAATTTTTTAGTTAGGTCACTTTCATTCTAAGGGTGCTAGTCTAATGTCAGTTTCACACAATAATTGTCAAAAAAATGTCGCCAAAATAAGAGATCGCGCTAGCTCTTCCCTTCGCGACTTCAGGAAAAAAAATTTAACTTTAAACATTTTGACATAGAAGCCCGCTATATCTGTTTTTAAAAATTCAAAAAGTCGTATTTAGCGATAAACCATAACTGACATTTTTAAATTTCCTGCATAGAAATGTGCGACATCTATGGTATTTTGCTCTTATTTTTGTTCAGTGTTGGTTCGGAGGTTCGATATTCAAAATGAAACAATTCACCAAAAACAATATAATTGATGATGAAGAAATTGCCGAAAATAACATTTCAACAGGAATCCCCAAAAAAATGTAAAATTGCATTTGCATTTTGTTTAAATCATCCACAATAATATTCGTTTGTAGAAAGTTGAAGCAACATAAAACCGAAGAACTAGGACCGCCTGCCCTCAGAGAGAAACCAATTAAAAATAAAGGTGAAGCTGTTATTTCTGATCTGTTTTTTATAGATCAACAATTGGCCACAACGTACTTCGTCCTTATTGTTTTTTTTTTTTTAATGAAATAATGGATTTTAAAATGTTTGTCTTTTCCTTTAAATATTTCACTTTTTAATCACTTGGAAATTTCAACTATGCTTCTCAAGTAAAAAAACAAACAGAATTGCCATTGGTCGCGTAAAATTTAAAAGCAAATCGGGATTGGTTGGTGTTGTTGCAATCCTATAGCAAAAAACAAAACAAACCAGCAAAATAAATCGGAAAGGTATCCTAAAATTTTTCGGATTTTTGTGGAAAAAAAACTGCCGACATCTGAAATACGTGTCAGCTGATTTTCAGCGTCTAGTCTCTCATTTTCTATGGCAATGGATTAAAGAACACTCGGGATTTCTAGTTTGTGGTTTTGCTTTTACATAGATTTTGATTTTTACCGAACAAAATAAAATATAAAATATAATATATAAAATAACGGGTGATTTTTTAAGAGGTTTAGAACTTTTTTTAAAAAAAAAACACAAAAAATTCGAAAAAATGAATGAAATATTTATTTGAATCGATAGTTTGAACCTTGCAATTTAATGTTTAAAGATAATTTCATGCAAATGTTGACCGCGGCTGCGTCTCAGGTAGCCCATCCGCTGAGTCCAATTTTGACATACTCTTTCACACATATCGGCCGGTATCTCACGAATGAATGCATGGATGATGGCTTCCAGTGCGTCAATCGAAGCGGGCTTGTCCCTATAGATATTAGCCTTGACATACCCCCACAAAAAATAGTCTAATGGTGTCAAATCGCACGATCTAGGCGGCCAATTGACCGGCCCGAAACGTGAAATTAACTGTTCACCAAACTCGCCTCGCAATTGCGCCATTGTTTCGCGTGCTGTGTGGCATGTGGCACCGTCTTGTTGAAACCACATATCATGCAAGTCAAGAACTTCCATTTCGGGCAAAAAAAAGTTTGTTATCATCGCTCGGTAGCGTTCACCATTGACAGTAACGCTGCGATTCACATCATCTTTGAAGAAATATGGCCCAATAATGCCGCCGGCCCATAAACCGCACCAAACAGTGGCTTTTTCGGGATGCATTGGTAGCTGTTGCAATGCTTCTGGCTGATCTTCACTCCAAATGCGGCAATTGTGCTTATTTACGTACCCATTCAACCAAAAATGAGCCTCATCGCTGAACACAATTTTTCGATAAAAAAGCGGATCCTCGGCCAGCTTTCCAAGAGCCCATTCACCAAAAATTCGGCGTTGTGGTAGGTCGGCTGGCTTTAGTTCTTGCACCAGCTGTATCTTAAAAGGCTTTACGCCCAAATCCTTCCGCAAAATTTTCCACGTAGTGCTGTAACAAAGGCCTAACTGCTGGGAACGGCGCCGAATCGACATTTCGCGGTCTTCTGTCACACTAGCTGATACGGCCGCAATATTTTCTTCACTACGCACAGTACGTAAACGTGTTGGTGGTTTAATGTCCAACAAAGTAAATTTGGTGCGAAATTTGGTCACAATCTTCCGAATAGACTGCTCAGAAGGTCGAGAATGCCGACCATAAAATGGAAGCAGCGCGCGATGAACATTTCGAACCGAGCACGAATTTTGATAGTAAAATTCAATAATTTGCAAGCGTTGTTCATTTGTAAGACGATCCATGGTTAAATTGCAAACCAAACTGAAGCTGTTTGACAGTGACACAAGGTACTAAACACACGTCAGCTGTCAAAACCAGTGTTGCCAAAACCAAACCAGCTAAAAAATCACCCGTTACATTGCATGAATACCCTTAAATGTTTTGTTTTAAGATTTAAAAAGCATTTTTATAAAAATTTTAACCAGGAATATTATTTGAAATTTGTAAAGGCGATTATTTCGAAGTTTTACAATAATAATTAATCATACAATACCTAATAATAAAAAAAAACATTAACCATCGTTTGATTACCAAGCTGTTAAAGTAAATTAATCTTCATGTATATAATAATTGTCAATTTTCGGCAGCTCTCTATTTGATAAATTTCCGAAATTTTTTCAATTCCTCTAAACTCACCTTCAACAACAAAAATATGCCGGAATTCGTGTTAAACATTTTTGTATAATGTTTAACACGTGTATAGTCAGTGAACGCAAACCATTTTCAGTGATATAGTATTCAAAAAAAATTTATATATAAAACACATCTACCACACTGATGCCAGGAAACGTGCTACATAACATCTTTTGCATTTAAGTTCAGTGTTCACGAATTGCGCTACAACAAGACAAAGCAATTCGGTTTGAAAACTATCTTTTAAGATTTTTATGGTTGCCAGCTTAAAATTAACTTGGATTTAAAATGTTTTATAATATGTTTGAAACAAAATATATGCAGCTTTCAATTTTGAAAATTTTTTATCTTAAGCGCGACTCTCTATTATTATTATTGTTTAAAAAGACGGAGAGCTGCAAAGTTTCCTAAAATCACTCAGATCAAAATGTGAAGAAACAATAATATGATATTTGTAAACTCTATATTTTAGGCATATAGCAAGAGATAAAAATCTTTTTCTTGATGGTTGTATGGCAGGAGTGCAAGTACAGTTATATTTGGGAGCTAAAGAAATCAAATTTTTCTTCTATAAGGAATCGCTTAAAAACCTTAAATAACAAGTTTCAAGGAAATTGCCTTAAATTAAAGTTTCGTGTACATACAGTGAAACAAAAATTTAAAAAAAATCGTTAAAAAGTACTGTCTTTTCGATCTTTACTCGTAAATGTTATCGAAAGTTATCGAAAAGTAATTTATAAATTATAATGTTTTCTAGAAAAAATGTATTGACACATTTTTCCATACGAGCAATCAGTAACAAGATATTACTCCCTTAAAAAAGTGATATTGTGTTGAAAATATAAATTTTTCGCTTGCAGCTCTTGAAATTGATCAAAGAAAAAAATACAGCTTTTTCCTTTTTTCTTTTAAAGCCTAGTCTCAGTTCGAGTGAAAATTAAATTTTCATACAAAAGTGACGCCTAGTTCACTGGTATGAAATTCACAACAAGAAGTGTGTACCAATTACCAAAATATAAAAGTGAATTATATCAATCAATTTCACGCAAAATTTTCCTTTTCTCAACGTCGTGTGGAAAATTCTGACATTTGTAAATTAAATTGTTTTGCTCATATAAATTCTGAAACAAAACAAATTATTTCGGATTAAACGATTGTCTTTTCTGACGTTTTTATTCTCATCAAGAGGGAAAAAAGAACACGGAATTTAAACACATTTTAAAGAACCTTTTCAAGATTCTGATCATCTGATGACAGTCATTGAAATTAATATTTTTTTTCATTCAAAGTTAGTATAAGAAATTTCAAAATTTGTATCAAAAATTCATGTGAAGAATTAATTACGTTTTTATTTTTGTTTCACGGGAGGTGAGTACTGGGATTAAATGTTGTGGTTGTGAAAAAATTAGTATGCTCACTTTATAGATAATAATATTTACTATAAGACATATTATGTTACTTTTTTTACAGTTACATGAGAAAATCCGCTATTTTCGATATTTCATAACTTATTATACATAAGCCATATTTGGCAATGGACTTTTTAGACAGTCACAGTATTTCTTAAGCCAAAAAAAACATATATGCGTTTAAAAATCTTCACTAGGATTTTTTCCGCCTTGTTTTTGGACAAATTTTTGAAATTGGACTATTTTTAAAGTTAAATCAAAATACAGGTATTTTTGACTTCTGAAAATTTTGTTTTAATAACGACATATCGTCGCTGTAGATCGAATACCTTGTAACCCAGAAAAGTTAATTTTTCAGGAGAAACATAAAACTTGTTATAAAAGTATTGAGGTCCAATAACATTGACCTGCTGACCTGAACTATCGTTCTTAGGCTTACAAGGTATTTTTCATTAGATCCGGAAAGTTGTTTACAATAAAAGTGCATCATTACCTAAAAAGTGAACTTTTCTGGGCTACGAGGAATTCGATCTACAGCGACGATATTTTAAATTATCTCTATGTGTACAAATGAATTCATACTAGTTAGAGGAGATAACATTATCTACAAATGTTGCATCAACAAAAAAAAACAGATATAATATACCGTTGAATGCGAAAAACCTATATTTCAATACCTCAATACTTTTTAAAGTAGTAATAACTTATAACTATTAACCAATCGCTATAATGGTACAAAATGTATTAATCTATAAAATCACTTAAGTTATTATACAATCACTTCGCCATTTAAGAGAAAAAATCGAAAAACCAGTATTTTGTTTTTATTTTGAACCAGTTTTTGTTATTTATGTTATTTCGTTTTTGAAATTAAATTTTTTCCACAGTTAAAGTACATTTTGCCTGGACTAGATTAATATCTCGAGTTCTACTTTTTTTTTACGATTCCAAAACTTACCCTTCATTAAAAAGAAAAAAAGCATAAAACTTAAACCTATTTGAAAGATTTCAGACTTTCATAGATATACCAAAAAAACTTTCAAATTTTACGAAAAGTATGTAATTCGTATACATACATATGTATAAGCATAATGTATAAAAATTGGTGATATGCTTAAAATAACTGGAAGTCACTAAGAACATGCCAATTTATACAAATTCTTTTAATATAGGTATTGTTTTACCTTCCCCCCGTGAGGCTATGAGCATCCACAGTACACATATTAAAGGTAATATATTGCGCAGGTTGTCAAAGTTGGAAATGTCAAAAAATTAAAAATGGCTGTTCGAGTGCCCCCGGGAACTCAACGCGCATCATTAGAAACAACAACAAAATATTGAAATTAGACAAGGAAAGGGTCACTGAATCCACCATTTTACCACCATAATACCTCGATTTTGACAGATGCGCAGAACTAAACAAAAATGAAAACGCTAATGATATTACCTTTAATATGTGTACTTTGATGAGCATCATAGTGTAATAGTATTTCTATTCTTGTCTAGTCAGAAGTCGCAACATCAATCGTCATAATCAAACTTTCCGAATAAATCGCCTCTTCTGGTAACCATATTTAAAAAAAAAATTTACATATGAGGCTTACCTTTGAAAAGTATCGCAGGTTCTAAACATGTTTTTATGAATAAAGTTAAGTCTTACCTTTTTCCCGTTACCCTGATCCAGAGCGTTGTTCTTTGCGGCAGAGTTGGTGGCGGAGCTGGTACCTCCTGCTTTTGGGCCTGTGTAATAGTATAGGTTTGGTGGCAGCTTAATGATGAACATGTGTGAATCATCGGGCGAAGCGTGACGGCGTGACTCGACGGCCAGACGTTTCCGGTTGTGGCTGTTTGGGGCGCGTACCTTTGCCAGGCCTAATTTGCTATGCGCGGGAGAAAGGACGCAACATGTGTTAGATTAAAGCAAACCCTCAACATCAACAGCCAGGCGCGCAATTGAGTTACAAAAAAAAAAAAAAAAAAAAACAAAAAATAATGCAACAAAAATGCGCGCGCAGACTTTTATGTGCGAAAAAATGCTGACTAACTTACTTAAGTAATTTCTTATTCAGTATGTGTGGACTTTTATTCGATTTTGTGATGGTCTTCCTTGGCATGATAGCTGGCCTAAGGTAGGTAGCTTTGGGTTGGTCGTTTTCAGAAGAAGATGCAGGTAATAAACTTGTTTTACTGCCGTTATCGTTAGTTAATCCATAAGCGAATGCGTTGGCCGATACAAGGTAGTATAAGCTGAAGGAAAACAAACAAAATATTTATACATTATATTTTTTTTTTTAATTTCTCATGTTGATTGAAATTTGTTCAATTTGTCGGCAATTAGAAATAAACAAGCTATTTTTATGATGATGAGGTCTTGATTGGTTCTATCAATCGACTTATATATGATGGTGGGTCCTTACATTCAGAGTATCTTTTAGAAACTTAATGACATTATATCCAGCGATGAAGATGCGGGGCAAGACTATTGGTGATCAAAAAAACTTGTATCTAATAAGCCCGTATTAGCTTTGAAGGCGTAAGGAAGATCAGTCAGATAGAATTAGAATAGTTGGACGGTCTAGAGTATTTCTGTCAATGGACAGGTTTTCTTTTTTCTATGTGAGTTGAAAGGGAAATAAGTAATAGGTCTGAGTTAAACCAGTTAGTTAATTTTGCCGAAAAATTGCACCCGATTTAACTCAGAAGCAGTTTTTCCGTGTAGGACTAAAGCTAAGTACAGACGATTGTCAGATCTTACAATATTGTCAAATCTGTCAATGAAAAATCTGTTCCAAATGTCTTACAATCGTCTGAACACACAATTTTGTCTGACAATATTGTCAGAAATGTTATTGTCAGACGACAATCTGACAAAAAATTGTCAGATATCTTACAATCGTTTGAATACACAATTTTTATCATTGTCAGTCGATTAGGACATTGTCAGACTCATTGGTCACTGTCAGATGTTTTTATTGAAAACATCTTCCAATTGCTGACAATTTCTTCATTGCTCGAATTGTCAATGAATTCGTTAAAGAGAGATAAAAAATAGCTGACAATCAAATTGGGCAGAAATATACCAACCGTGTGAACGGACAATTTTTCATTGTAAGAAATATGTCAATTGTCAGCTAATTGTTAGCTATTGTCAGACCATTGACAGTTCTGACAATATTATAAGGTCTTACAATCGTTTGTACTTAGCTTAACTGTACATTTCAGCTGTTGTTAAAAAGCTATCGAAATCAAAGTGAAACAATAGGGAAATGCGCTTTCATGCGCAGTATGGAAAGAGGCTATTTTTCACGTGTCGCCATCTTTATTTTTATAGTTTTTTTTTATAAACATCTGTCAGAAATATATATTTAGTCAATTCAGAATTAACTCATCTACATTCGATGAGATAAGTCGGGATCTTACCTGACTGAAAACCATTTTTTAGAATGTTAACTCGTGCTTAACCCCGAAACTGGAATAATCACGCAGTGAATAATTGGGCGTAAGGCAATAAAACATTAAAACAATTTTTGCGAATTAGTGCTTATGAGTTTTAACGAATTTTTTTCTAGCTATAAGTAAGTGATAGGTTTACAATTAAAAATAGAAATGAAACCTTACTGAATAATTTGAAATAAAAATGTAGATATTACTATATAAGCATAAATATAACATCTGCCTAAATTCCAATGAATTCTTTAAACACTCCAATAAATTAAGTTATCAAGATAAATTATTTTTATCTTTTATGGTAATATGATCATTCCCCCCCCCCTAGAATCCGAAGATTTAAGCTTAAAATTGGTATAGATATGGTTTTTATAGATTAAATTGTACCGTCTTCCTATAAAGCCTATAATACAGGTACCTATGGCAGCCAGCAGATTAAATTAGAAAATGTAATATTTTCATGCTTATTATTTTGGGTAGGTTTCGAGAAAAATGTATTTTGATAAAAGATAAAATTAAAAAATTATAACAGCTAGGCTCAGCTCATTTCTTATGAGTAATTAAATTATCCGACGAGGTGGCCGAGTGGTTAAGGCGTTGGACTGCTAATCCAATGTGCTCTGCACGCGTGGGTTCGAATCCCATCCTCGTCGAATTTATTTTTTATAAATGAACAAAAAATTGGTTTTAAGCAATTCTTAAATAATATTATTATTTAACAGACAATTTTGTAAACACAATATATTAATCAAAAACATTAAAAAAATACGATGTTTTCTAATCATGATATTAATTGTGTAGATACATAAATTTATAGGCCGATTGCATGATTTATTTTTTAAACCATTGTATGTTCCAAACGTGACTGTTTTTATATGTATTAAGCTGTGTCACAACTGATTAAATTTTCATTCTAAATTCTTAAATTTTGTATCATGGAAGTATCTATATGTACATAATGTATAATAATCAATTGTCTCTTAAATAACTAACGCACATGGGTGATAACGACTCAATTCAATTCAAAGATTAATTTCTTTAATTACGTACATTTTTAAGATAATAGTACTTTGGTTTTCACTAAAGCAAGTGAGGTAATTTCGTTGAAAATTTCCAAATCCAATTCTAAACCATGTTATTTTCCGAAAAACAATAAAACGAAGATTTGTACGAAATTCGATAAGAAATTATGTTCAAACCATAGGAACACAACCACATAAAATCAATTGTAAATGCCAAAATTCAATGAATAAAAAAAAGAGGAAACAACAAAAACAAGCCGTTAACGGTCAATTGAAATTCAAAATAAATTGAGAAAATTAGCAAATTTGAGATGAAAACCCTTTTTATGTTTGTCATTTGCGAAATTACCACGAATTGCTTTAATCACTTTTATCCAATGTAACTTAGTTGTAAAATTCGAAAGAGCAAATCAATTTTTATATAGAGCCTTCTGCCATTCCTTCTTGCTCTCCTGTAAAATTTGCAAAAGTGGACTTATCAGTTTTACGTATTTAGCTGACGATTTGATTTCTGTTTTTAATATATCAATTTTAGACAAGCGTTGTTCCAGACCTAGTTTCAAGTAGTTTCAGAAACCCAGATTTAGTCATTTAGTCCCCAACTCAAAAGTTGTGCTAATTCTTGAAAAAATAGAGAGCGCGTGCGAAAGCGTAAAATATTTCTTCTTGCTATTTCTGGGCTGAATGTCAAATACCAGGTTGACTTCTGTTAGAATTTGTCAGTTAATTTCAAATATCAATCGAAGGGTTGCCCAATTGTTAATTTTATTTTTATTTTAGTTTTAATAGATAAGCGTATTTTTTATTATTCTATTAATCTTTTACATACATAATATGAGTCAATATTTCAATATAGGTATTAATATTCTGCGGTCACGTGTTTAAAGCTTATGAAATATATGATTGTTAATATATTTTATCGAGAAACGTTTTTCTTCCTTAACTCCTTTAACTTGTAAAAGAATAAAAATTAACAGAAATTCAATGAAATTGACGGAATAAAGAATGGTCAAGTCTAATAAACTGACATTCAAGTATGAATAATACAATAAATAATAATAAAAATTAACATTTATTCCGAATTTTTAACTTAAATACCAAAAATGTTATTACCATGGCATGTCCCAAGCTGTACTTTCCCTTATACCAAATGCATAATATTTAAAGTTGTAAATAATTTTGAAAAATGAATTAATGAAGCTTTAAAGAAAAAAAGGTCAATGGTGACTAATTTTGCCCACGCAGGTTATTTTTAGAGGAATATAAAGTTGAATTGAATGAATTTAAGTGGCCGTCCTAAGCAAAATTGTCATTTTTGTGATAAAAAAGAAATCCTTAAAAAAATTAAATAAACGATCGCAGAATAAGTTGTGGAGGCCACATCGATAATTAATAGGTTGTTTTCGGAGCAATTTCCAAAAAGCACAAAAAAATAACAGTAGCAAGTTGTATTTCATTTAATATAGAAATTTCAAGTTTTCGTTTTCGATTTAGTGCGAGAAATGTTGGGAACAGAGCTATTTTCGGTGGATTCTACTTGGGTGTGTTCGTAAGGTTTTCACGTAATTTCCTAACGAATAGCGTGCACATTTTGTTTAAATTATCTAAGTCAGAAATATATTTCTAATGAAGTAACCACATTTGCCTAGTGAAAATGTGGTATTAGTCTGTTGAAATCTAATTAAATGCTACAAAAAATATTTTCAAACCAAGTAAAAAGTTAAATTTGTAAGCCATTCAACCCGAAATACGGACTTTTTTTAGTGCTCTCCTTGATCTTTTTCAGATTTGATTAATTTTTTAATTTATCAGAGCTCTCATACTCAAATCTACAATGGTTGAATGGAAAACCAGATGAGTACCAATTCATGGCTTAGATTAAAAAATGTCACCTTCTCAAAAAGATGTAGAATTCAAATATTTTTTTTAAACATATTTATGAGTATATAAACTTTGTTAGTCTTAATGCAGATAAACAAACTTTTTTTACTTTATTTTCATAAATAGAAAATATTTCAAAGTTCCATCTGTCAAAAGAAGAAAATTAATTGGAGTGTTCAGAAAAATGAGATCTCAGAGAATTTTCTCAGTCAAAAAGTGAGCAAGCGAATTCAAGATTTTTTTTTCTTTAGAGTTTTGACAGGGAATTTGAGAAATTTTGCTGAGGAATCCTGTTCGGGTAACTGAGATTGCTAAGATCTCGGAGATCTCATTTTTCTGAACATGCCTAATGCAATTGGGCTTTTCCAAAAACTATCTTTGTCTTATCTCCTTCTAATTTTGACAGTTCAAAACAACAAAAACAATACATGTGAAATCGAACTTTGAGAAATGTAAACAAATGCTCTTTTCAGTGCAATGTGGATTTTTAATATTTTCTGTGATTTTTTATATAAATAAGCTTGATAAGTTATTGAAATTGATTTGAATTGGCGTTATAACCATCGTTTTATACATTTTTATTGGAAAACAAACAAGCATTATATTGTAAAAATATTTGGCGTTTGTTTACCTTTCTCAAAGTTCAGACCAGCTGTTTCCTATTTTGTTTTTTTTGCTGGTTTGAAACTGACGGCTGGTGGAAAAGCTTGTTTCAAGTTTGTTTTTTTTATGTGCTTTTGTGCAAAAGGTAACCAAATATAAATACAAATTACCTAAATAAGAAAAACTAAAATTACCAGTTTTAAATTTAAATACATTTTACTAATAGGCCGTAGGGATTTGTTTCTCCATTTGGTAGGCACATCGATTTATAAAAAGAATTTTTTTTAAGATTTCCTGAAAACGACTCTTTCGATTTTGTTTAAACTTGCGCATAAACGTTTAAAAAAATGTAATTATTTCGACAAATATTTGCACCATTTCGTTCATTATTTTGTTTATTGTTCTAGAAACTCCATAAAGAACTTTAAAACATGAAATTACATTTATTAAACTGTAATTTATTCTTACTAATTACAGTATCTCGGCTAATTTTTCAAACAAATATTCTTTGAAACACCCTACATTTATTTTATAAACGCACCTTAAACTATATTACAAGTTCCCGGAAGAGAGAGATTAACCTACTTCTGATATTGTCATTTGTAAGATAAAATTACAGTTATTAAGAAGTAATATAATGTATGTCTATGTAGGTACATATTTATGTAGGTACAATCCTTCCTATACGGAGTACCTGGAATAACAACTTTTTAAACTATCTGTCACAATGTCGGAACACGTATATATTAATTTTTCTTTCAAACTAGAACAAGCGTGCAGAAAATTAATTACATAGATATGGATTTGAATTGCAAAACGAGAATTAGAATGATTTAATATTAAGCTTCTTATGAATTATAAATCTAGAAATTTAATAAGGAAGCATCCTGTCTGACTGATGGAAAAATAATTTTTAGATTTGACATGCATGTCATATATGAATGAATGCTTATGAATCTTTCAGAGACTTGAATTAAGGGTTTGCTAGTAAAAGAGAAGTTTTTCTATTTAAAAAATGTGTTTGATACCAATTACTGATAAATTTAATTTTAATGCTAAACGCAGATAGGCATGATACAAATCTACCTACATATATATTTGGTTCCCGTAAGTTATTATTATTATTAATTTCTTAGCGAATAAGCTTCAGGCACACTCCCGAAGGGCATGATAGAGAAGTCCGGGTCGTCATATATGCACATACATATATTGAAATCTACTTCCACACTTAAATGACAACAATTCTTATTTTAGCATGTAGAAAACACATGTAAACCCTTATCTCTAAGTTGCCTCTAGTGATAAAAAGATTTAAATTTGCATAACAAAATAAAGAAGTTCATTAGATAAAAATAATACTAATATATCACAATCTATTCTCTTTTGTTTGATTTAAAGACTAAAGGTAGAACTAGAATAGGCGGTAGCTGTCGGAAGCTAGTGTCAAAAGCGAACGAAAAGTTGCTTTCCAAAACGTCAAATTCATAAGTCACCCATAATGCACTTGAGTGGTTGGAAGTGATTTTTTTGATTTTTGAAGCTAGCTGTCAGTCCACGTACGAAAGAGCGGTCGGTGAGCGCTCTCACGTCCGACGGCGAAAGTTAACGAAAACTAAACGAAAAGTTCCAAATCGCAATTATGTGCGCGTCATATGAATTTCTTGTTTTCGCTCGGTTTCGTACGACCACGTACGTTGGCTTCCGCCTATTCTAGTTCTACCTTAAGACAGCTTAAGTTTTGGAATTATTCTCTACCGTCAAAATCGGTTAATTTAAACAGAAAACAATTCTTTCTTCGTATAACTGAAACATACTTAACACTAAAAAAATCATTTATTACATAATATTGAAACAGAATTCCATATATGTAGCTGAAATAAAATAACTGAAACAGTAAACTCTTTATTTATGTTAACTAAACAGTAAACACGTTCATTTAACTTACTTTAACTAATCTGACAGTAATTACAGAAAAAGAAAAGAAAATTTTCTATTAAATAAAAGCAAACAATGCATGTGTTCCTTTACTCTGTGCATTTGTGTGAATTTCTACACATTTATTTTTTTTATATGAACTTTGACAGACTTTTGTGTACAAATTTACAAAGTAAAGGAGCACACCTATCTTTAGTATTAGTATTTTTGTTTATTTGTGGAATAACAGGAAATTATTTATTTTTTTGGAATAGCCAAAACGAAATTTGCATGCAAAAGAATTATTTTAGATAAAGCAGTTTGTTAAATTAATATTATGTTCGATCACGCCATTTGTAGCGCAACTCTGCATGTGTTCGTAAACGTCAAATTCGTTTACCATAAAATTGACTGACGTTGATCTGCAGTGCAAGCACTTACGAAAGAGAGGTCGGTAAGCGCTCTCACATCCGACGGTGAAATTTAACGAAAACTAAACGAAAAGTTCACATCGCAATAATGTGCGCCTCATATGAATTTCTTGTTTTCGCTCGGTTTCGTACGATCACTTACGTTGGCTTCCGCCTATTCTAGTTCTACCTTAAAAATTTACATAGGTATTTTAATACTGAGTTTTGATCGTAGGGTTTTCAAAAAATTTACTTTAAAATTTCCATCTTGGCATAAAAAACGTGTTTTAATATTTTAAATCAATATTAATATTTTCACTCCAATATTTGTTTTATTTATTCTTTTGAAATTTACTTATACTTCCTTTAAAAAAAATACTGAAATCAAAAAATTACTGGAAGTACCCATTTTACTTGCAATATTATATCATTTCGTTTATTTTGACAAGCTTTTTCTTTTTATAAAAATACTAAATTCTTCTACTGAATAGTCGTGGTTGGTAGCTTTTTTAACGAGCATTTGAACTTATTTATCAGTATCTTTCGTTGCATTTTTCGAGTTGTTAATTTGACTCATCTGTCAAATCATTCGTATTCGCGAGCAAGGTGAATTTAATTAAATTTGATTCTTAAAGTATTTGTTCGCGAGTTTTTAGTTTAATATAATTAATGAATTGACAACAGCAAAAATAATAATATGCCGACCAAAAATGTACAACAATATAATAACGACTTCTTAAAATAGCATACATTTTTTAACAACGGTGAAGGGTGGTTCACCGGAAACGGAAACAATTTGTTTTCCTATAGGAATCTACAAATAAATTGCCTTCCAGTTAATCTGAAATCAATTTGCATAATACCTAAATATCTCCTTTGCTATAACTTTGTAAATACTTACAATTCATATAATATATATATATGTACATATATTGTAGGTATATATACTTTTTCCCACACATATTTATACCAAATAGAATTGAAAGGAAAGAAATTAAGAAAAAACAACAAGAATCAGTAAAACTTTTTTCTTTCAAATAAAATAATAGGTTTGTTCGACATTAGCACTGCCACTGGGGCGCACTGATGGGCTGCTGAAACTTGTAGCACTGCGGTGTTCGAACAGCACTGATTTCAGTTTGTGAAATTAAACCAAACATGACCTTACCCCAGACACGCACATGTTTTAGTTTCGCAACAGTTTGGTTTCTAAACTGATTTTGCCCATAGTAAATACTCATTTTAGAAACCAAATTGTTTTTCACGGCGCGGCCCTACGAACTAACTCCCAAAGGAGTTAACTCCCAATAGCCAAAATGAACTAACTCCCACCAAAATTTCGTTGGGACTTAGTTCATAAATTTGGGAGTAAGTTCATTCGGGACTTAGTTCATTATGACATAAGTCCCAACGATTTTAATAAACAGTGAGGTATGTATGGGGGGGTGTGCTCCCCCCTGCAACCCCCCTGCTTGGGCACACCATAGGATTTGGGGTAGGTGCGAGGTTGGGTGTATGCAAAGTTCATTTTTATAATTTGGTAGTTTTTATTTAGATGGGACATAACCCTTAATTTGCATTTTGGGACTTAGTTCATTTTATGGTCCAAAAATAATAGGAATTAGTTCATAATGAACATAATGGCAAGTTAAAATATGGCCTCATTTCAATATAGCAAAGTGAAATAATGCCAAATTTAAAAATGTTGGTCTTATTTCGCTTGGAGTTATTTCGCGGCACCGATCGGAAGGCCATAACTTTCGTCACAGATATCTTTAAAAACAATAAAAATAAATAATAAATTTCAGGAGAAAATATAAGAAAATTATGACTCACAGTTGAACCTTAAGTATTCACTGGCTCTACAATGCATTAGGTAGAGCCTACGATTCAGTCCGTGTATTTGAAAAACACGGGTACACGCAAATAAAAATCCGTTCTCTTAAAACACGTGTATTTATTTGCTTAATATCCGTGTATCCGGATATTAAGCATACACGGATCTTTATTACACGGATTCTTAATACTCGGAATGGTTTTTGATTTTTATCTTTTCAAGGGGTGGGCTTACAAGCTCAAAATTTTGAGGGATAATGGATATTATAGATTTTTTTTTTGGTGATTTCTCAAAAAAAAATCGATTTTTAAAGAAACAAGTAAATAATTCTAAATTTAAATCCAATGACAGATTCGACTACGAAGTCGTTGTCGTATTTTTATCAAAAAAATCCCATAAATTTGGCCCTCTCCAGTGATGATTGGATTATTTAAAATACACGGATCTTCGGATACACGGATGCACGGATACACGAAATACACGGATTCAAATCCGGATATTATAAGAACACGTGTATCCGTGTTTTTAAATATTCGTGTAATAGCGAGCTCTAATAGGAACAAGCACTCCATACAATAGGTTTGTTAAGTAAGGAAAAAGTTAGAACAGGACAACAGATTCGTGAAAACGTCAGAACAAGTTAGAACGCCTGGGACAGAGAATATTGAACAAATATAAGACGGTGTTCACATTGAACTTTCTCCTCCGACTTTGTTGATGTCTCTGTATACCTTTCTCACTCCTACTTCACGCGGCGAGAAAGAAGAGAGGTATAAAAAAAATGTCGGCGGAGTCAGTCCAATGTGAACATTGTCTAATAATCTGTTGGTTTTTTTTTTAAATCATAAGTTATTTTGACACTGGCACCTCTATAGGCCATTCATAAATTAGAAGCCGAAATTGCAGCATATGCAATGAAATATCAGGATAATAAGTCATTTCAATAAAATAATAGGTATTCCATAAATAATCGGAAGCTTAATTTTCAAAATTGTTTTTTTTGTATAGCCTTATTAAAAGAATACTTGACATATTGTATTTGACTACATCATGCAAAAATAAAGTATCTTCATACCTACATAGGTATATGTAAATTGTATTTAAATGACAATAATTACAAAATTATATCCAATCCCACTTATCCATGGCTTTTCGTTTCACTTTCATGACAAAAAGCGAATAAATTATTAAATAACTAAAAAATGCACTTTCTCTTCGTGCATTTAATTGACACCAGTTTTAAACCCTTTCCTCAATTGTCTAGTCTGTCCAGTTCATTTCCAATTTTCTATACATACTTTATACCTACCTACTCATGCAATGTTCGGTTCGTGTACACCAATCAAAAATTTTACCTAAACATTATAGGAAGTATGGGGTATATTTGATCTAAGCGTATGGTAGAAATCAAAACAATGTAAGGAATTAATTTAAATTCTTTTCAACAAAAACAACCACTTGTTTAAATACGATTTTATTTAAGGAATAAGGGTAACCTTTAACACAAAGGACTAAAAGAGTCACGTTATAAGAGGGCGGCCGCCAACACAATACTTAACTTACCCACCCGTACGGTACACAATAAGGTACATATACATATTTGTATTTTAAAACAAGAAACTCTACAAAGGACATTCCCCACAAAACAAATATCTTGCAGGACAAAGCTGATGAAATACTTGAAATTCCACTCTGACATGACAGAAAAAGAAAACCCAAAAAGAGTGAAAAAAAAAAATATTTGGCAAACGGACAAAATCAATATCCAACACTGACTAGGTAGGTACTGACTCCACGTGCTCAATGTTCATGTGACGTACATAAATATATGCAGTTGTCTGCCTTTCCTTTATATCTAAATTAAATCTCTGGTCACATTGCCTTGCACGCATTACCATCCAACATCCGGTTACGGGGCATAAAGAATAAAAAAAAAATAAAACTGAGCGATTGTCCGTTTGTCCGTCTGATTTTGTTTGCAGAAAAAAAAAAAAAAAAAAACATTAGATGGGTACAATCATATTGCCAAAACAACCCCCGGGCCATGGCTGGGAATATAAAGAATATCTTTTAGCAGAGTGTGCAAAATGCACTGCTATACAAAAGATCCCTGCTTGAATTTTCTCGCCCTGAAATATTCCACAGACAGGGTGGGCGCTTAAGTTTAAGGTTGAAAACTTATTCAAAAAGGCGCATCTGTTATGTTGAAACGATCCAAACAAGCTGACTTTTGTTGTGGATCTTTTTTATTGAACAGCAATAAAACTCCTAGATTAAAATCGAATAATTATTTTAAGAGAAGTTTTTGATTTTCTTGGTTTGTTTGGAAACTTGGAATTTTTAAACTTTTTTACAAACTGATTTTATTTTTATTATCGGTTTTGAGTTATCACAGTTTTTCAGTGCGAAACTTTCCCAGTTCTGGAGTTAAACCGTGTTTTCATTCAATTTAGATCCAAATTTATCTCTGGATTAACTGAATAGATATTTCTGACAGATGTCTGTCAAAATACTATCGAAATAGAGAGGGTGACACTATGAAAATCGGCCTTTCCAATTTGTGCCACATAGTGTCGCCCTCTCTTTTTCGCATTTCCATAATAGTTTCGTTCGTTGAACTTTACCCAGAGTTGACCCAGGTTTTTTTTGGCAACCCCAAGAATTGTCAAAAAAAACCCTGTGTTTTTCGGTTTTCAAAAAACACACGAGGGCTTTAAATTGTGTTTTTGACATTCAACACAAGAAACAAAAAGTTCTATAAGCTCAATGATGAAAACATGAAAGTTGTCTTAAATTAGTTTAATTTATTTTAATTAAAGTTAAATTAAATTAAAAAAATTAAAACAACCTCAAGTGTTTCCCTTTTCTATTTCTATTTATTATCATTCATTTTTGCTTTTAATTTCTATTTAAAAAATAACCAATTACTCGCAGCAAGCGAATCTACAACAAAATAACTCACGTTTCTTTGGCAGTTTATTCGTTACCTCAATTCGCCACAACACAAAATCAAGGGCTACTTCAGAGCGAAATCAGGACGACCCTAGGCTTCAATAAACACAGAATTTGATTAATTTGATTGTCAGGGTGAGTTTAGGTTTTTAAAAAAAACGCTTTAGGGCGAACCCAGGGTGACCTCAGAGCTCAATGAACAAACCTAATGTCACAACTAAAAGTTAAAGTTAATCCTATATTGGAAAACTGCTTCTGAGTTGGATTTAAATTATTTGCTGGATTAAATAACTCTAAATTAATTGTGAAAAACAATGATATAAAGCTAAGTTGTTCTTCCATGTCCGAGCAAAAATTTCGGACGTACCTGTACCTATTTCTCATGCCAAAATAAAACTATGTAGGTAATTACGTTAAACAATCTTCACCTGGATTTATTCCGCATTACTAAAAATACATTTTGCTTTGGCTATTAGTAGGTAAAGTTAGTTAAAATTTAATTTCCAAAATAATTTTCCACGACAAAATTATTTACGTTTTGACGTAGGCAACCCGTTTGCGAACTATAAAAGGTACATACTTTTTTCAATGTGTTATTATTAGAATATAATTTTTTACTTGGAAGCTATAAACTAACTGCGCAAAAAACGTTTGGTTTTCGAACACGCTATATCCCATACATGCCGGTGAATTATTGTTGAAACAAAAAAAAATAACAAAAAATTGTTTACACAAATGTGATTCAAATTGATGAGAGGTAGAACTCCAATACACAATAAGTGAATACATAATATGTACCTACCTTATACCTATATTCAGCACATCAAATTTCGTAGAATTAATGAAAATAATGTTTTTGTTTTTTGTAAAACCAATCATGCAAACAAAATATTTGTATTCACCTAAATAATTTTGGCATGCGGTAATTTTTGCATGAAATTCTATTTTTTGCTCGGGAACTGTTAACAAAGACTTTAAACGATATACCTACACTTTCAAAAACTATGAGAATCCATTGAATGCTAATCCAAAGTATTTATATGTGGCCCAGGAAAAATATAGTCAACAAAGGCCTTTATGAATAAGAAATCTAAGTGAAGATTTTTATACGCAATCATCTTTATTTTGACTTCGCCAACAAAGATCCATTGTCAAACCGTGTTGCATAAAAAGTCAAATATCAACAAATTTACGACACTATCGAAAAATACTTCATTCAAAACACATACATACATAGTTTTAAGACTTTTTTTCCTCCGTCTGATATTTTAGAAAATATCGCCATTAAAAAAAAAAAAAAGAAGTGTCACTTTTTCACCTAATACTTCTTAACAGTAAGTGTTATCAAAAAGAGCTTGTATATACACTGTTTCTTTCCAAAACTGCCAATATTCAAAATAGAACTTACATAAATCGGAAGAAATTGTCGATTTTTTTTTTAAGTGAACAGTTTTTTGAAGTAAATGAACGGAAGTTATGTAATCCTCTAAAAGAAAACATTTACTATTTTTTTTAAGAGCTATAATTTGGCGAAATAGTGAAACAAAATATATGATGTGAAATTTTTGTGTACACAAACCATTTTACAAAAAAAAAACATTTATAAATTAAATTGTTCCATGAAGATGATGCTTCAATATTGTTTTGTTTTAAAATTTGTTTACAATTTCAATTCCGAGGAAATGAAATGTATGTATATAGTATATACAATATACATACATAGATTGGTGTTTTTTTTAAAGCTAAGATGAAATAATGTTTTGCAAATTAAAAAATATAAAAAAAATCTATCTGAAAATAGTTTGATTCGGTAGGTATTCTATTTGTACAAACGGAAAAAGAATATGTTGGCAGTTAAGAATCTTAAAATAATTTGTTGATTTTTATTATTTTTATGAGAAATTTTGTTTTTACATTTACATTTGGGATTGAGATATCTTCTAGTTGAGGAGTAAACTACTCACAGAGGAGTACATTTTTTTGCGGAATATACTTCCGTTTTGTTATAAATTAATTTAATGCTTTGTAAACAATCTTTACTCATTTTTTGGAAATGTTGAAACACTTCGTTTCCAAACATATGTACGTATAAGTACCTACAATACATATTGCACAATGTACAATTTAAATTTAGGATAATGTAATGGATTGTGTAAATAATTTTAAATTTTCTCCGAAGAATCTTAAAAAATAATATAAATAATATAATTTCTAAAGGGTCTTCCAATAGGGACTTCCGAACTCAGACAGTTGATAGCGGCCATATTGTTGAAGCTACATCTGTCAAATTGGCTGTTAGTTATTCAGTCTGTTTTAGGAAATCACCATGGACGGATATAGCATTCAACAACATATGCAAATGGTAAAATTATGTTATCAAAATAGGTGTTCTGTTCGGGTAATTTTCCGCCCGCTTCGCCCATTTTACGGTCGCCATAATCGTCCTACCACGAGGACTATTTGCAGAGTGGTAGATTAATTTGAGTCCACAGGCTCAGAAAATGATCAACCAACACCCGTACGGCGACTAAACGCAAGATCTGTCGAAAACATCGCCGCTGTTCGTGAGAGAATCCAAGGCAGTTGATTTCGCGTCGCTCACAAGAACTCGGCCTTTGGCAGACCATAATCTGGCGAATATTACACCGTGAGTCGTGACTTGGGCCTGCACCCGTATAAAATTCAACTGATCCAGGAGCTAAAGTAAACGACCATAGACAATGACTTTTGTTCGCTGGATGAGCTCTGGAGTCAGTTTCTAACTGCTCATTTTCATCGAAAAATCATCGGTCATTTCTTGATGAATGAACGTCAACAAACTAAATTGTCGAATTTTAGACGAAGCTAATCCACAAGGAATCCAAGAGCGTCCAATGTATCCCGAAAAAGTTTGGTGTGGATTTTGGGTTGGCGGCGTCATCGGTCCATATTTCTTTGAGAACGACGTTGGATCAAGCCATCACCGTCAACGGCGAGTGCTATAGGTCTATGATTGTCAACTTCTTTTGGCCTGAATTGGATGATATGAACTACACCAACGACACAGCTCACACCACATTGGAAATTCTGCACGAGCGATTCATCTCACGTGATTCATCTCACGTGGAAGTGATGTGAACTGGCCACCGAGATCGTACGATTTGAACCCATTAGATTAACTCATGCCATCGGGCAAATTCAGTCGGCATTATGCGCCAAGGTCATGGAAAATTGAACATTTCGGATGCGTGTCACCCAGAGAAACCGCGGCGGATATTTGAACGATGTTATATTCCATACATAATGACATCAAAAGGTCTTTCAAACGAATACAAAAATTCGATGATATCTCACACACACTTTATTTTATTTAAATTTAAAGATAGGAAGCGCTTAATGAAAGACCCTGAAAAAAAACTTGGTTTTCAAAGAATTATTAAAGATTACAATATAATAGGTGTATTCATGCAACATCGGAAACTTAGCGATGTCGTAAAATCGTAAAGTTTCCGACACACGTTTCATGAACGGATCTAAAAACATTTTGCGTAAATGTGGTAAACGATATAGTAAAAAAAAAGCTATTCGTTAAACGTCGAACAGCTTAAAACATTTAATAAATTTGCTATCCGCAGTTTAAAAATTCCCAAAACAAGCCAAAAAAGTAAATTTATACAATTGTATCAACAAATTGCTTTCAATGATCTATTAATTCTTGAGTTATTTTGCGAAAATGATGGTAAGTATGTTTATTGTTGTGATCAATACATAAGTGCATGTGTGAATGCATTTGTGTTTGTGTAACTCAGATTATTTTGAAAAAAAACCTCACTTTTTCCTCGATATGCCCGTTCCTCCACAAATTTGTGTCTTATGCCCATATTATTCACTCGATACATCCAGATTGAAACTTAAATCCGGATGAATTTACATTGAATTTGTATACTTTACATCTGGATTTAAGTTTTAATGTGGATGTATCGAGTGAATAATATGGGCGTTAAAGTTTAAGATTTGTTTGAAAAGATTTCCCATACAAATTGTGACAGTTCGTTTACGACGCGACGTCGTAAACTTTAAGATGTTTACCACGTTTACGATGCTTTTCCGATGTTGCATGAATACCCTTAAAATGTACTCTGAATAAAATAAAGGTGCTTTCTTGACCACCACGGAAAACCATGAAAACCGAAAAGTATTTTTTTTTAATTCAAATCGAACTTTACTGAACATTCACTTAAATTCATGTAACTTATATTTTTATACCTCTAAAACAATCTGGTTAGGCATTAGACAGCAATTTTTCTTATAGCTACATTAATAAATCATTCAGAACTGACATGCTACGGTATAATGACATTTTTGGAGTATAACTCAAAATTTTGGATCTAATTTTAATTTTTACACGAGTCCATGTTAGAAAAGTTTTGGCAAAAGCGTTTCTTGATAAAATATTAAAAAAAAACAACAACATAATATGTTATTTAAGCTACAATATTAACTTATTTGAAAACTATAATTAAATAAAGAATTAATTACTGGTTTTAAAAAAAGCTATAACATGGTATTGTTGGTGTTGCCGATGTGTTTTTATATTCATTTTCTATTTTGATTTGCCCCTCCCACTTAAAGGGATGGACAACTAAAGTGGGCCAACATCTTAAAATAATGTTCATATAATGTACCAACAACAACAAAAAATTGATAATTTCAACACAAAATGCACAATTTTTGTTCAAATCGGCCCTTTAACTCTTCCGATTGGTTTATTTCGAAAACGGTTATTTTTATGAAAAAATGTATGTTAATCTTTTATGTAGGAAATTTTCTAAGCTACAAATTGGTCCATTTCTTCTGTACAACTTATACCATTTGTGAGTTATTCCTGAAAAAAAAAAAAAACAATTTTGGGAGGCCTTCAAACCCCTGTGAATATCGATGGGGACTTTTGACAGTTTCTTCAGAAAGCCATGAGGAGGCTATATACCAAAATCCAGGGGTGGAATCGGCTAAGGTGATGGTTGACTGTCGCTTTTTTTATTGTCGTTTTTGATTATCAACTATTCGTTGCTCTGTTTAAATCGATCGCCAAAAATTGTTTGTTTTTTGGCATTACTTACAATTCTGTTAAGAATTAAACGTCATTTTTGAATTTTTGGTGCTAAGAAATGTTCTCAAGGATCTCCATAAACTGATTCGTCGTTTCAAAATGTTTTCTTTTTTTTCTCAGGTTTGTTCTAATCAGTCGGACCTTTTAATAATTATTTTGACTCCTTACTCTCCGTGCGGTTTGAAAAATTGCAAATGATGTAAACATTGCAATTGAACTAATTTGCTATTTTTTATTCTTAAAACACACTTTTTACTTTAGATATTAATTATAATATTAAAAAAATCAACCAGTTTTAAGCCTACCGCAACAAAATTTTTATGAAAATTACATATGTAAAAGTATGAAAACGACACCTAAAAAGGTGTCACTTAATATCAGTACAAAAAAACGACTGTCGATTTGATAATAACCTTGCATAGAGCAAAATTGTCGATTTTGATTATCAACTATCGCGTTAGCCGGTTCCACCCCAGCTTTCCGGCGGTTATTTTCTAATTGGGCTGTTTTTATGGCTTTAATGACTAGATTATACATATGTAGATCAAATGTAGGATTTTACAAATTTCAAACGAGTTAGCATCATACTACTTTTTTTTTTTTACATTTTTGATTAAAAGTTAAAATCAAAATGCCTATTTATTTTTTTTAATACCATACTGACTTCAAATGCAACTTTGACAATTACAAATGTGAAAATGGTATGTTTGCTTACTTCTTTCCATAAACTGTCACTGTTTAAAACTTTAGTAGCTTTTTAAATGCTCAAACAATTCAAAATAATTGCTATTAATACAAAAAAGTTTTGTTTTCAACGATTTTGAAAAAAAAGAAAAAGACTATTTTCTTTAATCAAATTTGAAAAATTAGGGGACCCGACAAAATTTAAACAACCTTCTGAGAAAATAAAGACTATAATATTCCGAAAGTATGACTCAACTGTTTTTTAAAGCTGTTTTTTAAAGCATACATCTTCCAAAACCGTACATTATGGAACAATTTCAATGTTGGATTTGGATTCAGTGCATCAAACAAATTTGGAAAAACATATTTAGTTTTGTCCACTAGAAGGCTGTTTGAATTTTGTCGGAACGTGTTATCCATATCGCAATTTCAGATTATAAAAAGCTAACCAAAGAAAAAACTAATTGTCAATGCTAATATTGAGACTAAGTAGATAATAAATAAAAACACCTCATTCTTAACCTAAAAATTACTTTTAAAATGTGGATTTTGTCATTTAAGCTAAAAGTGTAAAAATTAAATGTTCAATTTAATGATGACAACCTTCATTAAAATCTCTAAAAAAGTTTGAATGGGTGAAATTTTTTTTAAGTCTTAAATTTCTCATTTTTAATGCCGAATTTAAATTTAATGAAGAATGAACAAATAAGCTTTTAGCGAATTATCATGAGCATACGTTTCACTTTTATCGTTATACTCGTTTTATTTGATTTTAAAACAATATTTCGCAAACTATAACAAACTTTCAAGCAACAAAATAGCAGAATATAAGAATCTTGAAGGTAGTAGGTATGTGCAAAAAATGCACACTTAATGTGTACCTACGTTAAAGATGCTAAATTCGTGTTAAATATAGGCCTTGTTTTCATTTAACCCCGATACGCATTTACCCATATTTATCCTAATTTTAAAATAATTCGCCCGAAACCATAAAACCTGCCGAAGTCCGTCTCCGCAAAAATCATCTTTGCAACGAAAATTCTGCAGAAAGAAATTATTATCATGACTTCTCTGTCCTACAATCTTCCCTCAGGGGCATTGCATAAATGTTTTTTTGTTTTTTTACTTATTCTTGGATGTCAACTTCACAACATGACATTAATTCATTCATAATTCAGCTAAAGTACATAAATGCCTGCACTCTATACTCCCAGTCAGCAACACCGTGTTAAAACAAAGATGAAAAGATCACAAAGAAATAAATAATATAATATAAAAAAAAAGTAACTCAATTCAAACGAACCTCATAAGATACATCCTCAGGAAATGCATTGTGTATTGCGTTGTTCTCACTCTTGGATGACAAAGTAATGTAATACAACAAATATTATTATTATTTATTAACACCCAAAGACGTTATTTCACTGTTAAAGATAGTAAGTATATACTTTGCAATTTAAATAAGAAAATCTTTTAACACCCACACTTTTCGAGCGAGGGGGGGATGAATATAATAACTTTTCACTTAAAAGTAATAATTTTCCCGGCGAGAACTGTGTGTATGGAGTAATTAATATCCACGACTTGTATCAACTTTATGCACTTCCTTGTAATATATATTCGGATGCGGACAATGTCACCAGAAAAAAAAGTCACGTTAACCCAGAATCTTCTTTTACTACAACACCGCTATTTAAGCCCCCGCAATTATGATGACAACGGCGATGCAGATAACGAGATACTCCTCAAGAATGTACTTTAAAACGGTTTTTTCTTCGGTTCGGTTTCAATTTCAGCTTTCAGCCTTCCGAGAAGGGAATCGACTACGCCTTTTCTTGCAGCACTTCTCTATCTATATTGTATGTAGAATAGACAAACCAAACCAATAATAATCAACGTTAGATACAATTCGTATTTCCTAGATACTATTTTTTTTATTTTTTTATTTAATACGGAACTGGGATACTTGAACGAAGTTCTACAATAAAATGAGACTTCTCTATATCGAACCACTGCGAAATGTCGACGAAGTTTACGAGCAACGACCAATGTTCCAACACGTACGTTCTAGATAAAATCTCATCGAAGACTGACTCTGGCCTTACTGTTGCCTGGTCTTTTGACTTCACCTGCAACAATTCAACAAAACCGATGACGATGATGACGGACTTCTTCTGCACACATAACATATACCACGGATTGTGCTGTGTTTTGTGTATATTGTGCGGTGCTATAGATGAAACTTCTGGCTGGAGCTGGGTGATGGTGATGGTGCTGGTTCTGCCTCTGATCTCAGGAGAGGAGCACAAACATTTCTATCTTCGAAATTGTATAGAAACCATGGAAGAATAGGCTATGAGAAATGAGAGTTGGAAAAGGCCAATAATATCTTAAAAGGCATTATGGGCACTTGTCTCTTGTGATGCTAGGCCGTGTGACTGTGACTATGGTTTCGGGAATTGAACACAACAGCAGCAGCAGAAGGCAGCAGCGCATTGATGACAAAAAAAGTGTGCTCTTTATACACTCCCTCGAACATTCTGGGATTTTTGAGTCGGGCCGACAAGAAAAACAACACATTGACAATTTGATGAAATTTATGATGATTCGTTATAAGCTCAAAGAAAAGTTGCAAAATTAAAAATATTTAAAACTAATGTCAATTTCAATCGAATTATGAAAATTTGTATTATAGGAGTGAACAAAATTTCCATATTCTATAGGAATGAATAATCCAAAAATCCAACCGAAAACGAAATTAAGAATTGCACGTGTAGTACGGCTAAAGAATTAAAAGTCCTTAGAAGGCTAAAAATGTATAATAGATCTTTCTTGAGCCAAAACCATGATATTGTTTAATTTTTTTTACAACCCTAGAAAGTTAAAACTTTGTAGTTTGACAATTGGGCAAAAGGTGGTGCTGCGAAGCGTGTGAAAAGTTCAGCTAGTTTAATGTTTTAAAATTGGTGAATATTGTGAATATAAGAAAAAATCGTGCAAATTGATGTTCATTCAAACTTTTTTTATTTATATGTAATTACTAAAATTATTATTAATATAGTTCACTGATATATTTTAGTGCAATTCCTATTTTTTTTCTTCAATAAATAGAGATATTGGATATTTAAAATTGCGGCAAAAGAACAGCACTTCAATCCGCAACATTTTGTTTAATACCTATTCGGAAATCGGAGATGATCCAGAACAACATGTTCGACTCATTGGACATCGATCAGAACAATTTAAAAAAAAAATTAACTCATTGTGTATGATTCCGATTATATTGAACATAAGTAGTTTTAATGTGGGAAAAATTATTTAAAAAACCCACTTTTATTTAGCCGTTTCCATTCTCATTCGGTAACAGACCGATCGAGACTAACTATTATTTATACATTACAATTTAAAATGTTAAATAAACTGGACCTCGATGGCCAGTATTACCATTCTTAGAAGAGATCAAATTGTATATATACTTATGTTCCAAACAGGTAAGAAACAATATAATTGAACTAAGCGTTGGGCGCCATTACTGCTATTGTCTTATTAATTTTGTTAAATATTATTTTTCCTGGTAATATTTTTACATATTGATGCAAAACTTATTCATATATTTATTGGAATTAGGCTAATTAATATCTAGCGTACAATATGATTCTTAGGATCTATAAATTATAAAATAAAGTCAGTTTTTGATACATTATAAAAATTAATTAATAAATTATGATTAGCGTTATACAAATTCAACATATTATTTAAAGGTGAACTCCGTTCGTAGTTGGTACGATAGTGTGTTATATAAATAGGGTTAGGAACCCCTTAGATTACGTTTTGGAACATTAAAGTTAACGCGAGACAAAAGGTTCAAAGCATCAATATAACCGTCAATAAGTTTCACAATAAAAACAAAACATAAATATGAACGTCTAATCTCTAAAGTAGGTAGATCAATAAGTTTGAGCCGGCTATTATATGATGGAAAATTTAATGGGTTCTGCCAGCCTAAATTTCTGAGAGCAAAATTCAAGAATCTTTTTTGAATTTGTGGCAGCTGTAGTAGGGAGACCACACCTGGCAAGCATACTCTATGATGGGCCTGATGAATGAGGTAAATAGCTGTTTGATAACATAGGGATCAGAAAACTGTCGTGATTCCCTCTTAATCCAACCTAATAATGAATTTGCCTTGTTGCAAATCACATTAATATGTTGTGTGAGTTTCAGTTTTTATCAAACACAACACCAAGTATACATAGACACCTCATTTACATTTAACAACTTTAAACCATTGAAACTATAGTCAAAAGACAAAACAGATATTTTTTTTGTAAAATTTATAATCTTACATTTGTCAATATTTAACAACAAACAATTTGGTTGACACCTTTCATAAAAGGCATGAATCTGAAGCATATCGCAATCAAAATTATCAGAAATGGATTTAAATAAGTTTACATCATCAGCATATATAAGACAATTAGAGTACCTACTTTAAAACTGACGGGAGATCATTAACAAATAATATGATAAGACTTGGACCCAAATATCTGCCCTGTGGAACTCCAGAATTCACAACAAAGCTTTTTGAATAAAAGCCATTAATTCACAGAATAGGATCTGTCAAACAAATAGGATTTGAGCCAAGCTATGAAATTAACACTGTTTATTCTTTTAGATCATACTGTTCTCTAATGGAGTTACTCAAAGTCACAGGGTAATAATGGGAAGCGGGTGGTGAATACACGAGTATGTCGAGTATATATACCGTAGCATAGTGTTGCATCGTCAGATATCGAACAAAGGCAGCAGCACCCAGTACAGCAAGCAAGCACTACTATATCGTCCTTGTGTTGTATAGCGGTCGGATCGTCGATGTTCGTTGCCAAACCACTTCATCAGTTTCATTGAACAGAATTTGGTTATTGTTGTTGCTGGCGACTGGTGGTGGGCATTTCAGGTTTTATTATCATTCAGCTCTTAAGCTCCCCCCTGAACAATGGTTGATATATCATTATGTGATTTATATAGCTGGTACATGAGCATTGACCGAACGGTGGAACATATGTTCTGCCTGCACGGATCTACGATGAGTATAATATAGATTTCTATACCCGGGAAGTATTTCTCGGTAGAATACCATTGTGCGGTGGTGGTAGAGATGGAATGGAATATACCGTTTTACCAATTGAAGTTGCACTTGATGGCGACAAATTGGATTAATAATACCGAACTCGAACCGAGTGGTTGGTTCGTAGATATATGCCCCACAATCCCTTTGATGAAGAAGAAGAAGAATCACATCGAATACATAATATGGTGCCACATGCAAGGATAATACAAGCTCCTTGTGAGTTCAGCCGCCTACATATTATTATATACCTATAGGTGTTCATAAACGGGAACATGTGGTTTAAATGCTGTTAAGTACTTTATAGCATTCCTCTAGTTAATTCAAGTAGTGTTGAGCTCTATATAAATTGCATGCGACCACCGAGATTGTGGTTTATTGCAGAAAGGGAGCGGAAGGTTAGTGAAGTCCGCTTAAGTGAAGAAGAGACATTGATAAATGATATGTTGGAATTAATGTTAGGAACTTATTGATATTGGCTTTGACAGGTTTGAAAAGAATGTACATATACCTAGTTAGTATGTATATATTCTAAATTCCATCGATTAGTTTTTAAATTTACCTATCTTATTACTCTAAGGGAGAAATTTGTAAATTGTAGATAAATCTTAGGATTTACTGATTTCGATCAATTTTTTAATAAATGAAGTGCTTAAGTCGAAATAATAGGTCTGTTCGCGTACTTGCCCGAAACTGCCAGATTCTACCAGATTTATTTTTTTTATATGAACTTTGACAGTCTTTCGGACTAAAAATGGTAGAAATGGGTAGGTTTGGGGAGTAAACGAACAAGGTTGATATTTCATTGGTATATGAATTAATTTACAAACAAATATTTTTGAGATTTAAAAAAATATTATTTGCATTTTTAAAATAAGTAATTTAAATGTTTATTAGTACTTAAAAAAGGACCTTGCCATTTTTTTTAATATTTAAGAAATCGCACTTTAGTGATTTTTGATTTTTTTTAAACTGCATTCTTATTAGAAACTCTTGTATAAATAATGTTGTAAATATAATTTAATTAAAATCGGTTAAACAGTTTAATATCGCATTTTTCGAAAATAAAAAAAAATGGTTCTATGGGAGGTGGAATTTATAACAATTTTTCGGAGTATTTTTTTTCTCCAAAAATTAAACAGCAAAGCAAATCGTCACGAATTTATTCAATTTGGAAATAAGAAGAAGATTGTAGATTGATAAAATGATTTTGAACACAAATTTTGATGAGCTTATATTTTTAAAATGTTTGCATTTTATTTATTAACTTATGTGAATTCACATCATGAGTGAAATTAGGTGTTATACAATTTAAATTCGATCGTATTTTCACTGAACATTTATTGCAAATTAAATTCGTTGCAACCAAATACACTTTGGCGTCTCAAAACACCGCCACATTTATTAAAGAAATGTCTAATCTTACTAGTGTGTGTGCAAAACGTTGTAAAATCTTGCTAAATATGCAAGACTTATGTCGAATTCCTTTCAACAAAAGAATCGAATTTTTTTAAAAGGAATCGATTTTTTCTAAAAAGAATCGAATTTTTTTCTAAAATGAATCGAATTTTTTCTGTCATTGAAAGGAATACGAATAGACGAAAAGAATCGATTTTTTTGTGATTGTGTGTGTGGAACTTGACAGCAGCAATTTTGAAGTAAAATGTCCAGAAAATATTCAATTTGAAAATTATTATTATTATTAATTGAAAAACAACGCACAAATATTTACTATAAAATTCACCGAAAATTCTTATTTTTTAATTCTTATATTTTGACAGAAAAAAATCGATTTTGTTTACAAAAAACACTAAACAAAATCATTTTTTTGTTTGGAAGGAATTCGACTTAAATTTTTCATATCTAATTGAGCTATAAACTACTTCATGAATTGGTTTTGTGTCAGTACTCATGTTTCACGAATAAAACTGATTAAATTGTAGGTACCTTCTTACTGAAGACCTACACGTCATATTACCTTTATGTAATTTTTAATAAATTCAGAATACTGATGAATCAAAAGCAGCTAAGAAAAATTAAAATTCGAAATAATTGCGGTCTGAGAAAATTTTAAAGGAAAAATAGAAACAATATCCATTACGGCGCGGCGTATATTATGTATCTGCGTGACTTTGTATATGCATGAAAAATCTTATGTTTGAAAAAAAAGACCGATAGTGCGATAACAAATCCTGCTTTCTATCCAATCCACGTTAAGTATAAGATTATTTCTTTAACAATTCCTGCGGGCTTTGTTATTCTCTAATCATATTAAAAAAATCATAATTAAAATTATAACACACATTCGCTTTTAAAAACCTTATAAGGTTATTATCAAAGATAATACCTACAATATAATAAAACTAAAAACTTTTGAGAATGATGTTCGTTCATATACATACAAACCTTTCAATTTTTACTTAAGACAGATATTGGTTTCGAGCAAAAAAAAATGTTTCTGGTTTTAGTTTTTGTCATATATGTACATGTATGCGGTGCCGAACCTCCAAATATTGCCGCCCCAAAATGCTGATCTGCTCGATTTCATTTTTGCAAATCTTTAAGCGATTTCTTCTTCTTCGCTCTTAGGTCATTGTTGAGCGAAGATAGATTTGAGCTTCGAGAAGCTAGCTTCACCTGATGCAACACTTACAGGAAAGGTTAATAGTTTCTTAAATGCTGTTAATAAGTTTGAATACAATTCAAGTAAGAAATGTGAAGCTAAATAGTTTAAAATTGACAAAAGTTTGAAATTAACAACAACAGAAGTTTGGTTAAAAATATTAATTTCATTGAAGAGATATTTAGCAATAATATCCTATTGAAGTTTGTTGTCAATTGTTGCTGTTAATATTGTTACAAGTTTTTCGCAGTCTTTTAAATCCACCTTCTTTGAAATATCGCAAAGAAATCCGAAATTTTGCCAGAGAAATTGATACTGCACAAATCGTTCATCGAGAAAAGATGGCGTAACATCGATAACGTAAAATGAGTTGTAAATTTCAATTTTGGATCAATTGTTTCAAGAGATGGTTTAGATTGGCGGTTACGAAAGATCATTGAATCGGACACAATAAAATTCACTTGTTTCACATGTTTAAAGCGTCCTTGTATAATATTTCAAACAAATATTCCTAAGAACGGTTTATCTGAAAGTACTGTCACAATTTATCTAAACTAGCCTACCCGTGCGAGAATTCTCGCAATTACATAAAAATAAACAAATTATTAATATTTTAAAATAAAATTATAATTCGTCAAAGCAGCAGGTAGAAAAACTTATTCATTCTGAATAATGTGGGCTGGAACGTGTAGGTTTTGTATTATACACCGTACCTGTGTATATGGGACTTCTCATTTACGCAAAAAGAGAACAGGCCAAGTGGGAAATTTCTAATCATTCAATGGTGAATAACCTGCATTTTCCTTGAAGAAAGGGAGCTGCACCCGCTTCTTTTGTGCGGAATACATTGAGGAATTTAATGGACATGTCATTGGCGGGGTGCAAATGCCACTTTTTTGATGAAAATGCCACAGCTAAATCACTACTTCATTAATTTTTGATGAAAAATATGATGAAAATTCTTTTTTTCACTACCTCGAAATTTTCTGATGAAATCAATCACTAAATGAGTGTTACTTGGTTATTGATCAGCAGGTTATGATTACAAATTAGTAGTGAAATCACTAGGAAACTGTGGGCTGCTTAATCACTACCTCTTTCATTTATAAATTAGAAAAATACTTCTGCTTAGTTGGAGCGATTGAATAAAATTCAATTAAAAGTTCAAGTGACCTCAACTCCGAAATGCGTCTCTAAGACGCAAACTACATATGGTCAATGTTTACGGACTCTTATAAAAACCACAGCAATATACTGTGTGTGACTTTTATTTTTTCTAAGGGATTTTTTTTTTTTAAATTCAGGCAGATGAATAAAAGGTGGAAAAGTCTTATGCATATGTGTATCAGTGTATGTATATATGTGTGCAAATATAAAAAAGGGGCGCTCTCTACAACTTTTGCACAAGGCACAAGTTTGGCTGAGGCCGGCCCTATTTACCATTTTTATAAAACTAGGCCTAGTAGATAAATTCAATTCGATAACTGCTCTCAACGTTTCTCGAAAACAGACTTCGTGTAGCATGTAATGTCTAAATGTGATTGTTTAAGGTTTATACCTTAAGATTCACAAAAATAAATAAACTACAGATAATGGGTCTGTTTTTTTTTATCACAAAAGAAATATATTTTTTTTTAAACTATTGACTTTAGGCGTTTTTCTTTTTTAGATCAGAATAGAGTTCTGAACAGAGTCCGAGTGTATCGAGCATGCTTTGAACATCCTCTGAACAAAGTGTGTTCTGAGCGCTCTGAACTATTTTCGAAACACACCTGAACACTTAGCTTTTTTTTTGATTTCACCTGTCAAATGCTTCAGCATTCAACTCGGTCTGCTCAGTTATTTTATTCTGAGCTCATAGAACGCGCTCTGAACAAGCTCAGAACATGTTCAGAACGAAAAAGAAACACAAATTTGAAGCTCTGAACGTTCAGAGGTGAAAAATAAACTCAATTTTTTGTTAGACAGTTCAGGCTCTGCTCCGAACTAAAAAAGAAAAACGCCTTTTATCACATTTTGTCATAAATATTCGCGATTGTGTTTGACAAATACATAATTTATCATCAAATTTCAGTCACCTTTTAGCCCATAGGCAGGAATATGCGACCAAGTCGTGGATTTTATTTTCATTTTCATGGTTGACATGTTTTTGGCAGCCACCCATGACTGCTGGCTCCATTTTAAGGAGCCGACCATTACCTACTATCACAGCAGAAACTTTTAATAATAACAAACCAACAGTAACTTTTAGCTCGAATACTTCTAGTATTTATAAAAATCATCTCACGCGCACAGCCTGAACAGAATGAAGAGAATAATAACAAATAGAAAAATAAAAAAATTCAGGGAACAGCGAACACTGAACAAAGAACATATTGTTTAATCTAACTACAGTGAATCAGAATGTCTCTATTAAAAAAATATCTAAAATCCTCTGTCGCTGCGCCGCGCGAGCCGGCCGTCCGCCGCAAGACTAACGTGTGGTTTGCTTTGGATGACTGCAATAAAAAATTTAATTTTATTTGAATTCCAGAATCCAAAAACATTCCCAGCCGTAGTATTTGAATGTCTGTAGTAATGAGGCGAAACAATTTTAAGAAATTGTTTTTTAGAATTACAAATTTATTTAAATATAACAAAAGTAAGTAGTACCCCTTGGCGTTTAGGTAATAGTTGTTAAGTTTTTAGTAAATACTAAGGGCCTGTTTCACAATGTCTGAGTAAATGTAAAAGTAAAGTAAAGTAAAAAAATCAGAACTTTACTCAGACATTGTGAAACAGGCAAAGAACTCAGGATTTTGATCAAAGTTGACATTGCGATGATAGCGAAGTCGAAAAAAGTGGGTCTCGGAATTTTTTTAGCAAAAAGTGAAAATCTTATTTTCCCAAAAACGTGCCCACAACTTTAAAAACAAAAATCAGTTTTTTTTTTTACAAAAAGGCAACCATTTTATAAAAAATGGTGAAAAATGGTACCTCCCATAGAACCTTTTTTTTGATTTTCGATTTTCTCATAAACAGTTCAACTGATATTGATCAATTTTCTTATGGAAAATATTTTAAAAAATATCAAAATTTTCAAAAAATTTTTGTTGGTAGTTAAAAAAGTTTAATAATTTTTTTTGAGAACTTAATACATAATTCGAAAACGGCTTAGTCAGTTTTTAGTAAACTTGGCACCCAGCAGGTTTTTAACATTAGTTAGCAGATTTTAAATGAAAATTATTCTTATAACCAAAAATAACGGTACCTTCCATACAATGTTTTAAAACCAGTATTCTCAAAAACGGCTCCTATCATTTTGATTAAAATTTTTGTGTGAACTAATATTTTTACGATCTACCATATTATTGCAAAAAAATTATCTATCCTTTAAAAATGGTATATCTCTCATACAACCATTTTTTGATTTTCGACTATCTCATTATCAGTTGAACTGATTTTAATTTTTATCTGGATGTATTTAGATTGAATTTTTATGAATTACATCTGGATTTCAGTTTTAATCTGGATGTATCGAGTGAATAATATGGCGGTAGGTGTTGGTCTTGTTTTTTTTTTTTTTTAATGCAACAAAACAAGGTCCCTGAGCCTAAGGGCCAGTTTGTTCACCAGCTGATCATCTTTAATCAAGGATCATTGCAACTGGTAAATCATCGAATGAGCATGCTAATCAAATTTTTTTTTCAAGAAATCCATAATAGAATTTGTTAATCATGGAAATCGCTAATCAGCCGACTTTGGTTGATTAGCGCCATTTAGTTAGAAACTGTGAAAGTCATCAGTCAGATTTAACCCACTGTGAACAAACTGGCCCTAAGTCTAGGTACTTAAGAACAATGAAAAAATGAATTCAAAATCGTGAGTCAAATTTATCGCACTTGCCAATGTCACGTAAATATTCATTAACTAAGAGTAATTTCAGTTACAAGAAAAATGTATTCAATTTTTGGAGTGAATTAAAAAATGTTTTCCTTATTTTTAATACCAACATTCATGCCAAAACCCAGTTAAAAACCTTACGCACCTTACACAGGATGCTATATGATTAACGGTTGAATGATTATTCCAACACCAACACAAATGAATATGGTTAGCACCATCTACGATACAAGAGAAGTTCTTCTATATATTGTTGCATGCATTGATCAAAGGAAAAACTTCGACAAAGAAGAAATGAAGTCTCACCTAAGTAAAAAAAAAAATATTTGTCGAGCATACACTGCAATATTCTGGAATGACCATGCAAGCGGCATGGACCATGGGTGCGTCAGCTTTGTTATTGTTTGTTCAATAGAATCGTGCGAGTAAATATTATACATACCTATGGGTATACATCAATACCTCAAAACCTCTAGTTATAGTGAGGTTATCACTACAGATGAAATGTTTTTGTGCCAGATCATGGGTCTGTCCACTTTGTCCGTAAAGAGGATCTTTATATATAAAAGAATGTTTGTTAGCGTTTACTTAGTCATTTTCTCATTCATTTCCATTTTTATATTATATTCCGATCATGGTCTAGAGTCTAGACGAAGTTCTTCTACTAATTTTATAGGGTATCAATGGATTTATCTTTTGTTATGAATCCACGCACCACAGTACCTGGTTTCCATGATATATTGATGCGTTCCACGTTTAGCGTTTGGACTTCATAAATTATTTTATGGAAAGAAGTCTGGATTTAATGTGAATTGGTGACAAGGTAAAATTTCTAATAGTAGCAGGTCGTATTTGACGGTAATGGATAGGGTTACCTTTTATGCTGCATGCACAACTTCCATTAGGGAATATACAAACTGTGCGATGTCTTTAAGAGAATGGAAAATGCAGACTTCCGGGTCCAGGTGCCAATAATATAATGTTCTATGATAGGTAGGTAGTATGCGGTATAACTATACCTATTTATTGAAAAAAGAAATACGTTTCCAACAGGTGAGGTGAGTGACAGTAAATCCTTAACAATTTTTTTGTGAAATTTACTTTTGATGCAGTTTTGTTAGGAATTTTGATTTGCAGCAGTTTTCTTAATAACGCATCTATCAAGATTTTGTAAATTTCAAATACCTATTCAAACTATCATCACCTTGACGTTGGAAATATTCCCATTCAACACTTCTATTTGTTTGTTATTAGGTGTGTTCCTTTACTTTAAAACTCAGTGCATTTGTGTGAATTTCTACGTCATTTTATTTTTTTTATATGAACTTTGACAGACTTTGGTGTAGAAATTCACAGAAATGCACAAAGTTTCAAAGTAAATGAACTAGACTATTAGTTGGGTTATTGGGTATCTTTTTTAAGAAAAAGGTGTAAAAACTGTCAAATTTTGAAAGAAGGAGAAAATACTCTCAGAGAGGGGAAAAATTGTCAAAAAGTTTGTGCCACTTTTTGTATAAAATGTCACTTTTGTGTACAAGATGTCAAATGGTGACAAATCATTATTAATTTTTAAATTGTAAAATTATTCTGAAAAATGTCGAACGAAAATGTAGCGCTGGTTTTGATGGACTTATCTGAATCTTCATCAAGTACAAGTTATACAATGAAGGGCAAATTATTTTGTACCACGTTGTGCTCTCTCGTTGCAACTTTTTTGAGTTAGCAAACAGGAATTTCAGACAATTTTGCAAAAGAATTTCACGTTACCAAACAGAGCTAAATTTAGAATTTATCTTTTGGAATTTCCTAGAAAACATTTAAATAAAATGGTTTTTTTTGTGCGGGGGGGGGGGGGTTTTCTCTTAAGCGGTTTCAAAATTATGGTTCTGCGCGAAAAAATCAACTGGCAATGGATGTTCAATGTTTATCGGTAAGGTACATTTTTGGCTAAATAGGTGTTTCAATAAATAAAAAAAAATTGCTTCTGAAGCGGAAATAATCTACATGGAAATGGATAATTTAGTGGGGTTTGTGTGGACTGGTGGTCGGTGGAGCAGATAGACGTTTTTTTTTCAAGTCCCCTTTCACACAAGGAAACTCAGTTTACAGCAACTTTCAGATTTTAGGAGAGAAGGGCACCAAGTAAAAGGAATGAACGGTCTACGATTGGTGGGAATTGGAAATTAAAAGAAAACGTCAAAAAATCTCCAGCAACTTGTTTCCTTGTGTGAAAGGGGACTTAGTGACTTTTGTGTTCCCCGATTGAATGGTATGAATGTGAAAGACATGTGGTTCCGTTCCAGCAAGATGGCGCTACAGCAAAGATGTAAATTTCCCTCCAAGATTTTGTGAAATGATGCATCGTGATTATTATTTTACTTCCTGCGCATGTAGGTGTCACATTTTTAATATTAAACATTGAATTATTTTTTCACAGTTTTTTCAATATTTAGCCCTTAATGTTGCCTAAAAATCTCAAAGCTTTATTAATAGTGAAAAAATTATATGAACTAAATCTTTCCGTATGTGATTCACTGTGTCCCATTGGTGTACACAGTGAAAAAGTGCCTGATACACAATGAATCAAAGATTTAAAATCAGTTTATTGGTGATGTATATTATTTTTCCTTAAACTTAAAACCAAAAGCTATTTTAGCATTAATAAAAAATAAATAAAAACTTAACAATCCATCTTGTAAAAAATCACAAAAATTTACTTTTTTCTTACATTTAGAGAACACTACAGACTACTTTAGTAGTTTGGTTCGGTTGGGCTGCTAGTGCGATTCTGAATCGTTGTAGTGTGCGCAATTTCATATATTTTCATAGTCCCCTTTTCCACGATGGAACTTTCTGCTTGTTTTTTTCTGTGATGGCGTCGCTAATCCCCGTTGTCGCTTTTTTTCATCCAATTCCCCCCGAGCTTGCAAAAAAAACGCCTTATATAAGATGTAATATTATAACTAAAATGATCACGGTATTTCGATTGACGCTATCGGTATCTATTTATTGAGCCTACCTGAGTGTGCAAAATTATTTTTGATCTATTAAAATCCCAATTGCATATCTATTATGCATGCATTCCAAACTTCCGATGAAAAATCCGCATGTATTTTGTAAGACAAATTTCTAAGTCACGTTTGTTCATATGCACAGCATTATATTATACTGGATGCTTAACACCAGGCCGCAAAAAAAAATTTTAATGGTGTGCGCAATTGACGGTTACCTATATAATACAGCTTATAGGATCGAGCTTCAAGCATATACATACCTAACATTTATGGTTTAAAAAGAAAAATTGATAGATAAATTCTAAGCATATTTGCGCGTGCAGCCTCTTTTGCATATCCCCCATATTACTGCATTAATTTTGAAATGCCTGTGGCTTTCTCATTATTGGAAACTACATGTCACGTTTTGAAGGTTAAAAAATATTTTCGTGCAGCACGACGACGGCGGCGACGCAACGTTCATAATATACTGTCGAAGAAATCTTATGCAAATTTTCCATTAAGAGATATCCTACATTTGAAAATTTTTTAAATTTCCCCTCAGGTTAAGACTTGAGTTGGATATTTTATTGTTAGTGGTAACATCTACGTAGTGCTGAAAAAGCAATTATATGGTTAGTCATAAATTTAAACACAATTTTCAATATAGAGTGCTAGTCCCACTGATGACTTTTGACTTCTATTTTGAATCTATGTGATATGAAATTAACATTTAATTTTGCCAATATGTGACATATGTGCCTATCATGGTAATATATTATTATGCTATAATTACCTCAAAGAATAGGACAATTATTATTTTCAAAAGCTTGTTTTAAAATTTTAAGGGAAAAACTTTTTTGACCTTAAGCACCAAAAAACTACGGAATCGAATTAGCTTTAACCAATTTTCTATGAAATCCTTTGCGTTTTGTTGTTCATTCTTTTGATTCACTATTAGCCGTTTTTTATTATGACTCATGATCAGAATTGATCATCCTAATGAAAATAAAACAGCCTCACAGTGGCGAAAAGCAGAAGCAGCAGTTCATTTGTGTTTTTGTTGTTATGTATTTTATTTGATGATCTATATGCATCAATAATTGTGATAATAAAAAACAGCTATTGATGTTTGAATTCTTTTACATTCAAATAAAAGTGAGTTAAAAACTGTTGAATTTGAGTTCGGTACACTGTATTGTAAATTGTTATCTACCTCTTCAACATATTCAGGTAAAGAAACTCGAGCTTTCATTAAAATGTTGTTAAGCACTGCACAATGCATTTATTATTTTCCGGCTTTTTCGGGAGTATAATGCAATATCTACCTTTTAAACTGCCAATATATATCTTTACACTATTCCGAGTAAATAATCTAATGCGACCAGCGACACAGTGTACTTTCGTTCAGCCTCACTTATGGGTGTTAAAATTGTTGTTTTATATCAAAATTACCCCATAGTTTCCTCAATTAGTGCCATCTATGAAACACAGATTGTATTAAACACATCACCTATTAATGGGTACGATCAATGCATTACGTTTTACATATGAATTTTAAGAATTTTGAATTTTTAGAGCTTCTGATTGGCCAGCTGTCATAAAAAGTTAGATGACTTTTAGTTACGTTTAGTTACGTTTTATCTGAATTTCCAGACAAAGAAATTCTCATCTCAAAATTCAGATGAAAGTTGTTTGTGGTGGGGGAAGTGCCAAATTAGCTGAAGCACTACACATAAAAGCTGACACAATGACTTTCGACTGAAATTTCTGATTTTTTTTGCGTCCAACGACAAAAATTCAGATGTAAAACTCGTAATGTCAGAATTACCAACCTATGTATATTCACCTTAATTACTTGATCCGATGAATGAGCCGCGGAGGGAATCAGAACTCCATTTTGACATTTCGCTAATAGTAAAAATGTCAAAATAGTGTCTAATCCCCTCCGCAGCTCATTCAACGGATTATGTAATTCGTGTGATTATATGAAACTATCTGTATATATAATTGTAACACATAACCTTAAGTTCTCTTGTAATAAAAAAGTCTGGTGCATAATAAACAACATACTACTTCCACAAAACTTTCAGAGTTTCTGCGCTCTTCATTAAATAAAATATGTACAAAAATTGAACTCATTAGGGGTATTCCCGATCCGATGCAACTAGTCTTGTATCATTGCAAAAATGCAAAAGTGTAAAATTGCTATACCCTAACCCCATTGAAAAAAAAAACTTTGCACTTTTGCAATGATGCAAGACCAGTTTGCATCGGATCGGGAATACCCCTATTGTTTTTTTGTTTGAAAAATATATAAATGAAAACTAAATGGCAAAATGAAAAAGTCATATGAAAACTGTGGTGATAAAAATCTTATATTTTTGATTTTATCGTACAACCAGAAAGGAATTCCTCGCGTTCGGGGATCTATCCAATGGGTGTCAACCTATCCCAAAAATTTTCGGATACGTTTGGTTGTTGTTGCATCAGCTGTTTTGTCACAAGGGATTACAACAACACAAACCTATCCGGATAGCTTTGGATTGATCCCCGAACGCGACCATTCTTCAATGGTTACCCCATAGGAAAAAGTTTGGAGCCAGTAGGAAAAATTAAATATTTCAAAAATAACGGTCTTAATTTATCTCATACACAAACCATACGAAACTGAGCACATGTGTACAGCGGCTGTAATTAACATTTTGCTCATTTTCTAGCTAATTTTATTTCAACTACAACTAACTTCACAATTTTTCCACTTTTGTTTTCATTCTGACATCTTCTCCATCAACACAGAAAATTTGAGAAAAATTTAATAATTTTGTGAAAAAAGTGAAAATAAATCAACAAAACCAATTGTAGTTTTAATTCATTGTTTGAATTATTATGACTACTATGGAGCCACAACAAAATAAAACATGGGATCTGTCCCTTTATGAATTGCAACGCAAACCCCAAGAAATCATCACAGACAGCACAGAAATCGCAGTCTCCCCACGGAGTCTTCACTCTGAACTTATGTGTCCCATTTGTTTGGACATGCTGAAGAAGACGATGACCACAAAAGAGTGTTTACATCGTTTCTGTTCCGATTGCATCATAACAGCTCTCCGTTCAGGCAACAAAGAATGTCCAACTTGCCGTAAGAAGTTGGTTTCCAAGCGCTCACTTCGACCAGACCCCAATTTTGATTTGCTCATATCGAAAATCTATCCCAGTCGCGAGGAATATGAGGCGATTCAGGAGAAAGTCATGGCCAAGTTCAATCAGACACAGTCCCAACAAGCTTTGGTCAATTCTATTAAAGAAGGTATCAAGTTACAGTCGCAGAATCGACCGACCCGCTACCGCAAGGGCGGTGAAAGTGACCGTGACCACAGGGAACACTCATCGCACCACGCTTCGAACAACAATAGCGGCAATGTCCAGCAAGTGGTTGGTGCAAGTGCGTCATGTAACAATCGCGTGAATGACGAGGCTTCTGACACCAGGAACGCCTCGAACCCACCTTCGGTTCGCAGTACACCTTCTCCTGTTCCGTCGAACAGTAGCAGCAGCAAGCCAAAGCGGGCAATGTCAGTGCCGACGTCTGAGCGCTCCGAAGAGTCGGAAAGCGACAGCCAGATGGACTGCCGCACCGAAGGTGACTCCACCATCGACACTGAAGGCGAGGGATCCTCAGAACTTGGGATAAACGATGAAATCGAATTGGTATTCAAGCCTCATCCGACAGAGATGGCTGGCGATAATCAATTGATGAAGGCGTTGAAGGAAAATTGTGTCAGGTACATTAAGACAACGGCTAATGCTACAGGTAAGTGTCTACAACCTTAGAAAAAGAAGTTAATGATTTTTTTAATGAGAAATGTTGTTTTTTTTTAGTTGATCACTTGAGCAAATATTTAGCAACTCGAATGACGTTGGATCTGGGAGCTGATCTTCCCGAGGCATATCGCATGATAAACTTTTGCATTTACATTGCCCCACAGCCACAGCAACTTGTCATCTTGAATGGCAACCAAACATTGCATCAGGTCAATGATAAGTTCTGGAAGGTAAATTGAAATAATTTATAATTCAATTGCACCGATTTTTTTGTTATGAAAATCAGTCTAGGCTTGGTTTTTATCATCCATACCTCAAGGCACCATCTGTCGTTTTATTACACTGACTTATATTTGTAAATAATTTTGTTCTTTTCAGGTCAACAAACCAATGGAGATGTATTACTCGTGGAAAAAATCCTAGGGACCATTGAATCGCTCTCAATAGAAAAGAGTGCATTTTCATCATATTTATCCATCTTATAATATAAAGAAAAGAACAAATTTTTAAACAGTAATTTATAAATTAATGTTTGTTGTCATTTTTCTTCAACTTATCAATAATGTAATCTACGTGTTTTAGAATGAACACATCATAATAATATATTATAACCTATTAAAAGTGGAACCACTATTTAGGAAATTCATATTTGTTTTCATTTTTTTTAAATCCTCAATAATTTTATAGACATTGTTTTTATTTCGTTTTCCATTGGTCATCCAGAAGTCTTCTTTCGATTCTGAAATGAAATCCAGAAGAACTATCATTTTGAGGGTTTCAGAAAAAGCCGGACGATCAATGGAAAACGACGGCCTTACATTTTTATACGGTAGATGAAATAGCTCGTCTCATTTTCCAAAATATACGAAATTTTTCAAAATTAAATAAAAATTTGGATTAGTATTAATTTCTTCAAATATCAAATTCAAACAAGAGCTATGTTCAAAATATTTTAGGAGAGCCTGATATTTTTCCAATTTTGAGAAAGTTTTTATTATTGCGTAATAAGGAGTTAAGTTGTTCAGGGTCAATATTTGATATTTATTGATTTTTATCATTTTAAGAGACAAGTTAAAATTTTTTCTTGTTTTAACAAAATAAAATTAGGTTTCACAATTTTGTAAGATTTTTCATATTTTTTTGAAATAGGTATTTGTATTTTTATTTTATCTCGCAAAATTTTTAATTGGTTTATAACTAAGACATAAGATAAGACATCACATATTAAAATTTGTTGAACTTATTGTGTTGTAGCTTTTTTTCGTGAAAATTTAAAATTGTCTCTTTAACACAGCGGTAAGTCTGGAATGGGTCAAATTTTTGGATTTAAATTACATATATTATGGTGAGCTAACGAACCCAAAAAATTTTCTTACCCAATAAAATATTAAAGAGAAGCAAATAAAATGGAAGGTGTCTTTGGTCTGAACTTTGTTTGATCTTTAATTTCTGTTTAATCAAATATTATTAAAGCTTTTAGAGCAAATTCTTAGATGAACATTTACTTTTGTATGTACATTGTAGTTATACCACATACAAGTAATAATGTCAATATCATTATCTGTGAATTATTTTTCTTTGCTATACATGGTAAGCACACAGTCACGACATGTTTACTCGTTGAAAGAAAATATTTACTTCATTATAACGAAATGCATGACTGTGTCTTACATACTTTATTCTTGATCAAAAGCTTCAAAACTACAAGGTAGTTAAAAATAACTTTTCGGGATTATTAAAATATTAGCACAAAGTAAATAAGTGTACTACAAATAATTATAAGTCTTGATTTGTTTAAATTCTTAAAACCTATTTCTGTACTTGGTTATAAGCTAAGAACAAAGAAAAGAAACTTATACCTATTCTGAATAATAGTATATATTCAAACTAGGATTTAAGATCACAAATTAGTGTAACAGACTGAGCTCAGATCACGTAAGACCAAACGATCGGTCGATGATCATTTTGACGATGTATTGAAGAAAAATACCTAAATTTTCAGCAAAAAATAATTTATTGATCAAACAAAAGAACAAACGAAACCCGGCGTTATTTTTTAGTTGTTGACTAACTACTAAATAAAATAAATATCTCAACAATAAGTAAATAACCACAGATCAAACTTTTTCAACATCTAGCTTAAACTTAAATCAAATTGATATAATATTATGTATGTATGTAGGTATAAAAATTTAAAATATGGTATGATTTTATTTTTTTGTAAATGAAAGTTGAATTCTAAACTAGGTTGTTTTTTTTGCCTGATTAAAAAATAGTGATGAGTCACCAATATTTTTGGGATAACCATTTTATTATTTTTAACATACACAATAAACCCCAATTTAAGTAGACAATAAAATAAAAAGCATACAAAACTTGACCAAACGTCAGACAATTAATACTGTCTGAACAAAATGTTGATTTTGTGATTCATTCATTAAGGGCAAGGAGGATAAATAATTAATTAAGTAAGTAATTTATTAACAATTCGTTCACACTTTTACAACGATTTTTGAATTTAAAAGCTCTGGATATGCCGTCAACTCGACTAGCAGTAGCAACTTTAATTAAATATACAGGAATTTTATATAATTTTTATTTTACACCCAGTTTAAATTTGTAATGTTATTTATGATATTCAAAAGAGATTGAAAATATTCCATCATGGGCAGCATCATAAATTTCCAAATTTCTTTCAAATAATTGGCAAGTTTTGTCCAGTCAGTTCAGTATTTTGTATCAGTATCTATTTCTAGCATCGAAAGGGAAACCTTTCCAAAGTAAATTAGTATCTGATGTTTTTTAACTGGACACACACTTATAAAATGGTAACAGTCTTCTTTGGATTTGATGTTAAAAATAGTGCGCAAAACTAATTGAAACTGCCATTATATATGGTCTTCCGTTAACACCAGGAAGTTCACACCTAACTTCGAATGTTAAAGAAATGTTTTCATTGCTTTGAGAATCTTGAAAATAATTATTACTACTGAGACTAAATTTTAACTGGCTATATATTATCCGACCTTCTGATTTTATGGCTGTTTCTGTTAGATAATTCCGTCTGAGTCTTCCTTTAATTGGATAATTCGAAAGTTGTCCCTTTACACTGTGAATGTTGGTTATATAAATTTGTATAACTTTTCAAAATCTTTGCCAATACGTTGTCATTTCTCAAACCACCAGTCTTTATTCCTTACTTCGTAAAGAAGCATCTTTTTGTTTAAATCCTAAAACTTTTATAAGATAATCAGCTTGTATCTTTAGTGTACTGGTAAGCCCGTTTCTAAATAAATAGCACAATTTTTTGATAAAACTTCTCAGTAATTTTTCGATTTCCTCAAATCGTTCTCCATGTTAAGTTTATAAGACTTTGAGATATTATGTACCTACATTAGTTTTTTCGATATGTTGAAAGACGATTAATCATCAATTGCAGATTATCCTGTTATTCTAACAAAATTACCAGACCGTCGGCGTAGAGTAGAACATTGCTTTGGGGTATATCTAACCCACTTTTTTCAAAAACAAAAAAATATATAAAAAAAATTATGGAGTGTTTTACAATAAACATATTTAAAAATAAATTTAATAAACTTGGTGACGCAACAGCTCATGAAGAACCAACATGACCCTATAGTAAGGAGCAACTCAACCATTTCTGTGTGTCATGGTGTCTGCAGGACACGCAAGTGGCAATTCTTGTGAAAATAACATTTCGGTTTCTAGGTGGTAGAGAACCCACAACCTTAGGATCAACAGCCGGTTTCATAAACCACACCAAATAGGATGTAAAGGCAGGTCTTTAACCTGTAGTTATTTAAAATACATTTAACAGGTTCGGAGTTTTTTTTTAAATAACACTTCGTCTTCAAGAGTTTGCGATAAATAATTATAAAAAATATAAAAAATAAAAATAATAAATTAATTTATGTACATTTATAAATTTGAACTTTTTTGTTAACATTTTCCGTTAATATTTCATTTAATATTTTAAGTCTGTTTCGCTTTTGATGTGTATTTGTACAATAGCTCTGTCTTTTCCTTTTAATATTCTACCATTTCTAATTCCGATAACTCATTTTTAATCAAGTACGATCTTCTTATTTCTTTCATTATCAGATACATACACAAGAAATTAAAAACATGTTCTCTTGTTTTCTGATTCAACAGTGAGCACAATCCAATCCCTTAGATTTAATAATTTCCATCCCTAAGATTAGCATAAACGGATCCGTGACTCGATGAATTCGTCTTGCGTTGACAATCCAAAATCCATCGCTCATCCAAATACGCTAAAACTTCATACAACTGCGTTTTCCAAGTAGCTACTGAGATTTCCAAAGTAAGATTCAAATTTAATCCAAAGAACTATGCTAAACTATACCACTCCCCGAACCATAGAGTTCCGGCTATTGTGAAAAATTTCTTCTTTTTGTTAGAAAAATTGAACTATAGTCATTATTCCATAGTTTTGATGTAAAAAAACAACAAAAACACAAGTCAACGAAATAAGCCCGAAGATGGATGAGAAAAATCCGAAACGCGTAGCTTAAATTAAAACAAAATTATATATGTTGTGATATTATTAAATAATAATAAATAAAATATAAATATACTTAATCGGTTTTTTAAATTCTTTTATTTATATTTCACATTTTATATTAAAATCGTTATAAAAAAAAAACAAATTTCAGCAATAAAATACTTTTGCCCAAGTTTTACCATCGAATACCACACTGTGCATTGGTTCATCAGTTTTGCAGTAACCTGTTGGTATGGCAAGCAACAATCTGGGACTTAGGGCCAGTTTGTTCACAGCTGATCATCTTTAATTAAGGATTATTGCAACTGGTAAATCATCAAATGTGCATGGTAACCAAAAATGTTTATTAAAGAATCCATTATTTGAGTTGTTAATCATGGAAATACTAGCTTATTTAAGTTGATTAGAAACATTTAATAAGAACCTGTGAAAGTCATGGTTCAGATTTAACACACTGTCAACAAACTGGCCCTGACGAGTACACTCCTTAAACATCCGCAACTTCTAGAATCTTTAGTTAAATTTATCTTTGAGCAAAAGTTCTTTAAATCAAACTAGACTTTTTTTATTTCTTTATAAATTTTAGAATTTAATTCATTTTCAAAACAAAAAAATAAACGGCGATCACAATATAATTCAAACATAATTTAGTTCAGCAAATAATTTTTTTTATATTTAGGACGATCAAAATAATAAAAATTAAGGTACACGAAACCTTTGTGACAAAGGACAAAGGAACAAATTATTATATTTCTGAACGTACAGTATATAATTAAGCACTTATGCGTTGCGAGATAGTCGTGATGTAAAGTTATAATAATTGTGAACATTTATATAAGCGCAGAATAATAAATTATGGATTTAAAGCAATTATGTATGTATTACAAATCTGTACAGTTTTATAAAATAGGTATGTACTATCTTTTTTTTCTAATACTATCTTCTGCTGACATCGACGCTTTTAAGCTTTATAAGTATAGCTTCTTTGTATCGGTCATATTCAGGACTGGCTTCGATTACGTTGCGACACTCCCCTTGTATGCGTCTAGTACACCTTTCAATGTTGGACTTTTCTCCTGTTTGGATATTCGCTAGGAGTTCTTTTTCCATGTTATATGTAAGGCCTAATTCAGCGAGTTCTTCAAGCTCATCTTCGGTAAGAAGACGAAAGTCCCTCATATATTCTTCACACTTTTCATAAACATCTAGCATCTGTTCAGCTACGGATTTGTCACCTCTTCGATTAATTTCCATATGTTTCCGCAGTAATCTTGAGGCTTGCGAATTGATGAGGGTTTCTTGAGTGCTTAAGCGATATATTCGTTTAACTTCATCTTCTGTGAGGTCTCCACAGCCACAGAAACATTTTAGAAGAGGTTTTGCTGAGATCTGAAAAAAGAAATTACGTATACATTATATTAATATTGAATTTTCATTTTTTTAATTTAATTGCTTAAAATGCTTAATGGAAAAAGTTATAGAAAGTGAAAATTTTTAAACATAATAACGAACAGAAAGCGAAAACAAGATGTATTTCCAACTAAATCTGGTGAGCTGAAAGGATCAAATTAATGACCTTTTTTCAATATTTATTTTTAGGGTTTTGAGAAAAATAAGGTTTTTGTTAATTGCTAAAAAATATTGTATGGTAGCTACCGTTATTTTTCCGGATAGATAGGTTATCTTAGTTCAACGCACACTACGCGAAGAAGAATGTCAAAAAAATATCCTCAAATCGTTGAACGAGTAGATTTCACTCAGCTGTTACTTCGTGCCCTTCACGGCTAAAAACTGAAAGTTGCTGGCAACTCAGTTTCCTTGTGTGAAAGGAACTATGAAATGGAGGGTTTTTCTTGTATATTTTCTTGCCCTTTGCAGTTTTATAATTTTTTCTAGAATACGGCAGAAATAATGGCATTTTGCTTGATGTTCCAAATTATTTTAAAACATTCTATTTTCAGTTTTCACAGTACCTAGGGTGCCGCTAAAAATGCTTTTTTACACATTTTTAGAAAACATTAAATAAAACTCACAATGGTCAATATGTAAACAAGAATTTTATTAAAAAAAAGGATTTGCCATAAGGGTGGTCCAAAAAAAAGTATTTCCGGAGTTTTAAGGTAAAACTTTATTAAAATCATACAAAAAGTGTGTGAAGCTTTGTTTTGGAGAAAAAATTATAAAACATAATATTTTTACAGTAGGGTGCTGCTAAAAAATGCTTTCTTCCACATTTTAGAAAAAATTCAACAGGTCAATGGGCCTTACCAATAATCAAATTTAGCGAGAATTGAATATTTCAGTAAAATTAACCTTAATTCTGGTGATCCCAAATAATATTCCATTCATGGAATGTTTAATTTTTTGAAGTCCATATAAGTCCATATGATTCATTATTAAGAGTCCACTTGAATATTAAGATCATACTATATATGCTTTATTAGCTAGAACCCATTCTATTATGGTCCATTTTACTGAAATATTTAAGTCGTCACTAAATTTGATTATTGGTAGGGCCCAAAAAAATGATTTACCATAAGGGTGGTAAAAAAACATTTTCGGATTTTTAGGTTAATCTTTTTTAAAATCATTTTTTGAGAAAACAATTGTAAAACACAATATTTCCACAATAGGGTGCCCCGCTAAAAATGCTTTCTTCCACATTTTTTAGAAAAAAATTAATAAAACTTGCACTGGTCAATATGCAAACAATTTTGCAATAAGGTGTTTTTTTTTAGGTTTAAGGAAAAACTCCATTAAAATGATACCCAATGAGTGATTAAATTTTTTTTTGAAAAAAAAAAATATAAAACATAATATTTTCACGGTATGTTACTCTAAAAACGCCACGTTCTTTGACATAGTAAAATAAAACTCGGTGTATAATGGTGGTATAGTTGGCACTTGTACTTGAAGATAAATTGTGAAATTATTTAACCCGAAATAATTTTTTTGTGACCAACTTTACATAAATTACTTTTCATTAACTAAAGTAGGTATACATCTATAAAATTATGGGCACATCCATTTTAATTTAATTCCATTAGAGAACATCGAAGAATCATTTTTGGAGGAACTCTATTTTGACATTATTATATATTAAAACAATTTTACGTTAAAAATAGTTTTCAAAATTTTAAATTTTCTGAGAAACTAAGAGACGTTAAACCCCAAGGTGTTCAAAGATCAACTAAAAACTAATAAGACGAGAGGGGACACAGAAAACAAGTGGAGGTAATTTAGTTAAGATATGGTTCTCTTTGGAAGCCTATAACGAGTTGTAGCTGTCTTTAAAATTGAGGTATTAAAATCAATGAGAAATAATAAGCTACAATGGAGGGATGTTTATAGAAAGATTAGTTTTGGATGAGGAGGGGTTTGTAATGACAAAATTATTCAATTTTAAAGAAATTAAAAAAAAATATTACGAGAAAGTTGTTGCCAAAATTATCCTCAGCAATAATTTAAGTTTAAAGTGGTACATTTAACAGGAAACAGTTGGGCCGCTTTTATTGAACTTTTATAAAAAAGCGATGTTAAATTTTTAAAATTGCATTCGGCATGGCTTAATATGTTTTGGAAAGCAAAATGGTTTTAAACATTGTCAAAAACGTATGTTAAACAATTTATCCGAGATTTTATTTTTTAATAATAAAATTTTTGAAATTTGAATTACATACCGTTCTACAATTTTTTTATTTTATTTTATTTTTTTATGAATATATCTTGCTACAACCTACACAGCTTTAAATTCTATTTATATGAATTTAAGAATAACGCAGAATAAGTACACAAGTAATCAAAGTCATCACTCAAAAGTAACGATTACTTCGGAAAAAGTAACGATTACTCAAAAGTAACGACTTTTTATATCGCTACAAGAGACATTAATTGAAAACTTGCATAAATAAACCTCTAGAGAGATGTATTTGAAAAATATACGTTTTAACAGTGTAACATATTCTTACCACTGTATCAAATCAAGACTTAAAACATTAAAATAAATTTTCCGGTAAGGTACGCACGTTTCGGTCTGTAGCTTCTAACATTTCTTTTTGGCCCATGTATACATATTTATGTATATAATATGCCTACTTTTGTTATAAGAAATTCTGTTTAAAGGGGTTCTTAAATCTCGTCACGGATTATTAATAAAATGAATCAGTTTTATCTAAGGCTAAAAAATGTATACAAAAATTTATATAAAATGTATATGCCTATACAAATAATTGTGATACCTCAAGCGGAATCACCAATTTATGGTAACAACCTTCTCAAGATGAAGTACGGGTGTCCCCCGTCAAAGGAAAAAAGAATAAAAATCATAAAAAACGTTATAAGTCGAAAACGAAGTGAAAACGAGAAAATTACCTCTTAAGTTTTTCGACTTGAAATGACCTCAGGAACTCATGGTTTTCTTCTGTCATGGTTATTTCGGGACACTCTGTTAATAATCATATATAATAATCAAATGCACTTTCAATTATTGAATTGCAAAAGTATTTTATGGAAGGGATAGATTAATTTCAGCTTTCTATTAATGTTTCCGAAATGGTTACCTACTATATAAGACAGTACTGAATACAATACAAAATGTACACGTTCCGAGTCCATGTACTCCCAAAAGGTGCCATATGCGCGCCGTTTGTGTTCTTTTTTTTTATTTGGGAATTCGTTTTAATGAGAAAATTTATTTTAAACTCATTTTGGGTATATTGGATTTTCAAAAATGATCCGACCTTTTTCGACCATTTAGTGACTTCTCAAATACCATATGTATTTATTATTTTGAAAATCTCACATATCAAGTGCTAAAATCCCGGATAGAACATAATAGGTATGTTCAATGAGGCTGTTCGGAACAGTTTGTAACACTTTAGAACAGAAGAGTACAAGTTTTTGCTGTTCAATGAGAAATGTTATTTTCTAAACTGTTCTGTGCCTACGTTCTGTAATATAATAATTGATAAAATTGGCCGTGAAACGTTGAAAACTGGAACAAAACTCATACGATTTGTTTCACTTTTCATCGTTTCTCGACTTATTTTTTCGATGCGAGAGTTACAGAACGTGGACACTGGATTGCTGTTCAATGAGTCTGTTTGGACCAATTTGGAAAACTTAAGAACAGAATTTTCTGCACTTGCTTTTGAGGTAGAACAAGTTAGAAAAGATTTGTGACAACTGTCAAAATCGGCTGTTGTGATTTTTTCAATGAAAGTAGTTTGTTTTGTTGATGGATTTTATCTGAATCTCGGCCTAACTCTTTCAAAAGTGCATTTTAATTATTTTTATTATAGGTAATGAAGTAATTTTATTTTTAGGACGTATATTTGTGAATTTGAAATAAGTATATTGTTGTTGTTTTTATTGACAGCATGGGTAGCCATTTCATGTTCTAACTTCTTCTGACGTTTTTTTACGAATCTGTGCTCTGTTCTGTGCTGATCTAACTTTTTCCTCACTGAACATAACTAATATATCATATAATATACCTAAACGAATTTGCGTAGTACCCCTTGGTGCAATGGTTAGTACGTTGGACTATGATAGTCAAACGCAATAATCCAGTCAATTCCAATAAAAAAGTTCAATATTTTAAAAATATTCTTCCACTGTTTCTTAAATACATATTTTATGTCCCTATCAAAAAGTTGTTCTTTTTTTATCAAGTTCATGGCTAAAGATTAAAAACCGCAAACATTTTTGTGAATTAACGCAATACATTTTTGTACTACATGAGACATTTCATCATTAATTTCTTATAAAATTTGTGTTTCATGTACTCGTACATGTGATGATGTATTTTGTTTAAAATAAAAATAGCAAGTTTTCTTCGTTCAAGAAGATTCCTTGGTAATGAAACTGATGTACATAAAATAAAATGAAATTTTGAATTCACTTAATTTTCTGTTACACATGACAAACCATGAAGTAATAAAAAGTTAACCAGTTTAAAAATAAAAAAAGAAGAAAACATTAAAAAGCTCTAGACCCCAAATTAATTAAGATTGTTTGTTGCTCATTTTTGTAAAGCAAAGACCTGAATATTTAGATGACGACGATGATTTATGGTTTCTGGCTCTGGGGACAGTACTAATTAAAGGTGTGTGTGTTTTTTTCTTAAAATTCTTTACCTTTTGTTGATTTTCTTTTCTCGGAAATAATGTTTTCTTGAATTTCGAATAAATCGTAATTTTCTTATACCTGATTGTGCTACGTGCTTTACTTGATGAATGAAAAATGCAAAAAATGCTCGTTGAAGACAAAGGTTATACGAAATTCAAAAATTGATTTTAAAAAAATACATACTATATGTGCATATGTATGTACGTGGTTTTGCCATATAGACTTGCGTCGAAAAGTGGCACATACCTGAGACCACCTCAAACAGTGGCATTTAATCATAATATGAAATGAAAAATTTAGAAACGGTTGATGCATAAACTAAAAGTTAAAAAAAATAGTGGATTAGAAAAGCAAAAGAAAAGAAGTTATAGGTATAACTCGTCCATTCTTATTTGACTTATTATGTTTAAGGAAAAACCCGTAAAACCATCTGCTAATTTTAAAAGTATTGAAGGGCGTGTGTGTAAATTGAAATTTAATTTAAAAATTTCAGCTTTTAAAAAATAATTTATTTTACCAAAATGGAATTCTTTATTCTTCTAAGGCAGTCTGGTTACAAACAGTTGGAAGGAAAATTTAATTTAAATCTCTAAATCTGTTTTAGAAAATTGCGATAATTTTCAATTTTTTCAAAAATAAAAACACAAATAAAATCTTATGATTTTTTTTGGATTTGACTTAAAACAGAGGACCTTCGGTGAAACGCAACTTAGATGCAGGTTTAAGTTCAACATAAGAAGTTAAATATAAATAATATTTTAGTTTCGTCTCAGCAAATGGTCCTAGAGCATTAAATTTAAATAAATAAAACAATGTTAGAACTAATAACATACAAATTTGAGAAAAAATCAATTTCAAAAAAAAAAAAATTAGTTTGAAAATTAATTTGTTGATTACATCATACTGAAACAAATTTATTTAAAAAAAAAATTGAAGAATATATTTGTGACTATACAAATGGTTATAGCACAATATTGTAGGTGTTACAGTTATTTTTAATATTCATTTTTCCTGTTTTAAGACAATTTTCTATTATCTTACTTATCTTATATATCATATAGTTATCTTACTCACCTTCATGGGTAGGGAGGAAAATGACTCCCCCTCCCATATCATTTTCTGTACATTCGAACGAAACTATATACAAAAAATAATAATTCTTTTTTCGTGACCTTTTGAATTTAAATATAATTGATCCTACTTTCGTGGGCTTCAAGTCTTTTTGTTATAATTTATTTTTAAAACAGACGACGTTTCAAACATAAATCCGGATGTATTTACATTGAATTTGTATACTTTATATCTGGATTAAAGTTTTAATCTGGATGTATCGAGTAAATAATATGGGCGTTATAGTATTGGCCTTAGAAGCAAACATGCATAATTTTAAGTTCCTAGCTCTACCGACTGATTTGTACCAACTTTTAAGATATTCTGGCCTACTGTGTGAGCGTCGTCTTTGGGGGTCGGGTTACAATTAAAAATCAACGACTTAAAATGTATGATGTTTTTTTTTTTTAAATATCTGAAAGAGATGGAGGGGCGGAACGAAACGTATCATTCTTTGTGGTGAACGAAGATTAATAGTCCAGTCGGAATAAACGTTTCACCGGTAAAAAAAAATTAATTGTAGTTTTCTTTCACAGTTTATTAGAGTGGATTAGAAGTTATTAGGAGCATATCGGTAGTTTTTTGGAAAAATCGGTCTGGAGCCACCGTCTTGGAATTTTCTTAAAAAAATAAATTGAAATAGAAAAAACTAATATTTAAAAACAACGGCAACACTTATACTGTCATGTTATATCTTAATTTTTAGTTTGAAAATTAATTTTTCAAAAACTATTTATTTAAATAATTTGATTTTGAGAACAGAATTGAATAATTCATTTCTGACTTAAAAAGATCTAACATGACATTGTAAGTGTTGCCGTTGTTTTTTTTTTTTTTCAATTTAGATATTTTAGAAAAATCAAGATGGCGCCTTAAGCTCCAGCTCGATTTTCCCGAAAAACTACACATATGTATGTACGCTCCTCTCTAACGAATTGTGAAAGAAAAGCGTACAATTTTATTTTTTCCTAGTCATTGGCAGAGTATGAATTGTTGTATTTTCTATACGATAAATCTTTTTTTTTTCAATTATTGAATACAAAAAATCATGTCTGCACATAAATTCATTGCAGGCATATAAGAAACATAATTATAAATAATTCTCCTACACCATGCCTTGCTTATAAATGCATTATTATAATCTCTTTAAAGTTTTTGACGTGTAAATATTGTTCCATTGTTTTCTTTATGATAATACACACTCAAAGAGACATACATACATACAATTCATGCAGTTGAAGATAAGAAGCAACAAACAATGCAGCAAATGGCAACGTAGTGCGATTGAGTTTTACAATTTAATTATACTATTTTCCATATTTGCGCCAATTCACATCAATCAACTTTCAGTTAAACAATGTTTTATTTGTTTGAGCTTATACATACGTTCACATCATTCTTTTCATTAAAAACATGATTGACTTCTAATCTGAACTTTATAATAGTTTAAAATGCAGTCTTCTAAATGAAATGTATAGTTATTGTATGAAATTTTATGTTAAAGTATACAAGGTGTAACCTCCGAACAATCGTAAAACGGTATTAATTTATTTATGTGTGGTGTAGTCTCCATGTTGTGTGATTTATATGTAAGGAATTAATGTAAAAAATAAAAACAAATTTAAAGAATTTAAAGAAAAACTTTTTTTTATTTTATTTTTAATATATTTAATATTTTCACAACACTTAATTTTTATTTTATTAATCTAGCTTGAAACTATATACTAAAACTAGCTGACCCGACCCGGCTTCGCACGGGCTTGCAAACCCAATTATCGTATAAAATTTGAAAAAGAAAATATAAATAAAAAATATTACAGTGTTCTTTGTTAGGCAGGCAATGACAATCACCCCAATGATTAAATCTGCCAGCTTATTTTATATTCGGAACTCTAGAATCTGTGAATCCAAGGACTACTCGATATGCTTACATTTATTTTACTTTTATATTCGCACCAAAAGTGTTGCGGTTTGAAAACAAAACATTAATTTGGTACGCAAGTGCTTTGAAATAAATGTGAAAAGTCCTCGCTTCCCCGGGAGTCAAAAATGTTATTATAATTCTAATAGCTGTTACCCATCCGCTTTGCTGAGCTTCATGAGCCCGTAACCTATGTCTGCGTTAAAAAATAGTAGCTACATTTTATTATCGCCAATAACACATATGAAACACATGTGAAAATAAAGCCATATGGATTCTAATGAAAACAGTGTTGTATGCCCATCTCTTTTTTGCTTGGGTTCATGTACATACTATCTTTTCTCTTTACTTTCTATTTCGGATTTGACCAGGGACCTAATTCCGTAAAACGAAAACGATCAAACTATATCGTTTTGACTATACACATCTCTATTACATCTAAAGAGAATGATAGGGACAGCTATTGCCAAAACGATATCGTTCGATCGTTTTCGTTTTACGGAATTAGGCCCCAGTTCTTCTTTAAAATTGGAGGTTATTCTTTTCAATTCATTCCAACCGCGATCCAGCCCATGGCAATGGGGTTAGCTATATGTAAGGTACCATCTACCTTCAGCACAGGGTTCACTCATGAATTTTGCTTTCCGCTTGACGTATAGTTAAAAATTTTGACAACAAAACTTAAAAAATTTCTGAGTAATTATATGTAAAAGAGATTGCTGAGATCTAGAATAGAGGTTGCTGCTTTCATGCACAACATATCCCACTATTTTTGTTTCTTGTTTTAAGTATATACAAACCCGCTCGTATTCAAATGCAACATTGTGTCAAAATTTCAAAGCAATCGGTGAAGAACTTTTGGAGATTAGCGGTAAGGAATAAACGTACATTTTCATTTTTATTTATATAGATTCATAATTAAATGGATGATTTATTTAGATGTCCTTTTTTAAAAACAAACATTTTTTATATTTTTTAGATTAAGTATTATTGAATAATTGTTGCTTACTATCCAATTGTTAAGTACTGAAAAAGACTAAGTCTAAGTACATCTGTATTAAATAAAATTGAACTGAATTGAAAAAAAAGAAGAAAATTGGTCAATTTTTATTATCATACAAAAGAAACATGTTTCATTCTGAATTTCAATCATCCATGAAGCGTTCGAGCACTTCGAGAGGTATTTGACCACTGACGCGAGTAAAATGAGCTTCCAATTTCTCAATCGTAGCCGGCTTATCGGCATGAAGTCTTTAGAATTTAAGAAGCCTACAGGTGTGATAGCACAAATGATCTCGGCGGTCAGTTCAACATTCCAAAACGTAATACTAACTATTTTCCAATAGTACTGCCAAAAAAAAGCCTTGGTTCGCGGGCTGTGTAGCAAGTAACGCCATCTTCTTGGAACCAAATGTCGTCAGGCAACAAAAATAATTTGCTATCGTAGCGCCATAATGGGCGCCATTATAGTATTCACTCCATTTTAAAGAAATGTAAACTGATGATTCCACCAGCCCATAAACCAGAACATACCGTTGTTTTGTAGTCATTAGGCTGGAAATGGGCCTTATCGCTGAATAAACGAGTATAGTACATTCGAATAAAAAATTGTATGTGAAGTTATTTATAAAATAAACAAGTTTATAACTCATGAAAGCAAAAATTGAATACAAAAATTATTAAAAAAAAAATTATCATTTACAATTTTTTTTTTCCTCAAAATTTTTGCTGGGTAATGTTCCTAATAGATTATATTTATTTTTCATTACTAGAAATGACAATTCATATTGTTTACATTATTTATAGATTTGACTAACTGCAATATTAACGAGTGATCCGTGAAGATTTTAGTATTATTTAACAAAGATAAGTTATTGATATGTATACGAGTAGCTGCGTTCGATCTTGTGGTATTGGTACATTACATACTTACTATTTATTTATTACCAAGCGTTAAGAACTTCATAAAATAATAACTTATTATTATTGACATCATTAAAAGAAACGAAATTGTACATTTTATCTATTAATATCTGAAGGCAAAATGTTGATAATTTTTAGATAACTTTTCACAAACAAATTTTAATATAAAACCGGTCAAAACCGCCAGATGATTACAATTAAAAAAATCTATTAAACCTTTAAACGAAACTCAACTTTCAAACTATTATTAGTTAGTATAATAGGAATAAAATGTAAGGTTGTAGAGCTACATAATAGGATGATTGGAGCTCTTAATTTACTGGTTATTATCATCTCGATTGTTATTGTTTTGGTTAGTTTTATAATTTTTATTAAATTTATTTATATTTTGTACTCTTTTTGTGAAATGAATATTCTTGTTTTCAAATATCTTCATTCCTAATGCAGTTATCCTCAAGTCTACACAATCTAACACATCATATCTTGAAGATTTTGTTTTTTTTTTTAATAGCATAAGCTAGTGTTCCTTGTCACTTGTGTTATTCTTTTAACTGTATTTATTTATAAAGATTCTATACCTGCTAGTTCTATATATATTTTATACCTATTCTAAGTTCCTCAGATTTATTTTTAAAATTTTGAATCTTTTCCAATAACTCACTTACCGATCTAATCTTAATGTTTGAAATTTTATAAAACAGTTCCTCGGGTTGCATTTCTGGTTTAAAACGCTGCTTTAAAGTTATTGCTGTTCAATCTTCAATATCTTCTATCTGAATAACTGCTGACTTTGCTTCTTCTTGTATTTTTTCTAGGTAGATAGTTGCCACTGCCAATTTTTTATTAGGGCTTTCTTCCGTACGTCTCAAATAGTATTCTACGCTTTGAATAAATGTGGATACTTGTATGTTCTTTCCATTAAATGGAGTTATGTATTATTATTCTCCGAGCATTCGTTCTCTGACAGATGGTGGATTCGAAATAATATTCGTTGTATACTTGCACCAATGTATTCAACACTGTTTGTGTTTCGTTTAGTGTTTGTATTATGTTTTCCATATAGTCACTTTTTCTAATTATAACTTGTTTTCGTAAATTAATTAAAAATACATATATTTTTTTTCACTTATTAAATAAAATGGATTATTAAATGTTCATTTTTGTTTGGATTACATTTTTTACTCATACGATTTGTTTCATTTTTCATCGTTTCTCGACTAATTTTGTCGATGCGAGAGGCACGTAGGCACAGATTGGAAACTGTAACAAAATTAGTTCAGCCATTAACGAAATATAAGACCATAACCCAAAAATAAGGCGAAAGAACATTAAAACCCTATTTCTGTTATGTTAATTTTCATGAGTTATATTTTATAAATAACTTCACATATATTTTTGTATTCGAATGAAATACTCGTATATTCAGCGATAAGGCCCATTTCCGGCCTAATGACTACAAAACAACGGTATGTTCTGGTTTATGGGCTGGTGGAATCATTAGTTCACATTTCTTTAAAATGGAGTAAATTCAAATGGCGCCCGTTTTGGTGCTGCGATAACAAATTATTTTTGTTGCCTGACGACATTTGGTTCCACGAAGGTGGCGTTAGTTGTTACACGGCCCGTAAAACTATGTATTTTAATATAGAAAAAATATTTTTCATTTTTTTTAAATTAAAAAAAAAATGTTTTTAATTTTTTAGATTTTTTTAAATTTTTTCAAAGATTTTCACTTTTTCAAAGTTTTGGACTTTTTAAAAAAAATTTTCACGTTTTAAAAATTTTGGACTTTTTTAAAAAAAAATTTCACTTTCACCGAACTGAAGGATACGTGATGAAGAATGATTTGTTTTAAGGATCTTTTCAGATCCGATCGTGAGCGAACCATATTCTACCTGAATTTTATTTTTCCGATCTCTCACGAGCATGAGACACAGAAAAAAAAATTGATTTAGTTTGTTCGTCAGATTGATAAAGAATGATAAAGATCTTTATTTTATGATTCACGAAAACTGCATATATAATAATATTTCATACCAGAACTTTTTTCCATACGAGGCCTCAGTTACAAGATATTTTGGGCCTCCAAAAAATGGTCCAATTTCGAAAATATTCCCAAAAAAAAAATCTACAAAATTAGGAAAATTCATGTCGTATGTTAAAAATGAAGATTTTTTTAACATATAAATAACATTTCTTGTAGTAAAGTAGAGGGTAACATTATTTACAAACTTTGTTTTAACATGTTCATTAACATGTCACATTAACACTCATCGTTTAAGAGGTTTACGTGAAAAACCGTTATTTTTGTCATAAATTTGCAAGAGTACATGCACAATGCACATCAGTCCTCAGTTTTTCATTTATATTCAAAAGTTTAAATGCCTTTAATTTTACTTTCCTGGTAAAAAACTGAACTGTAATATCACATTCAGTATACCTACATTGCCTTTTTTTTAATATTTGACTTTATGTGTGTCTAGAGAAGTTTATGATACAAAATACATCATTATAACAAATTTTATGATTTAAAACCAAAAAATTCTTGAAAAAATCCTTTTACCGAAAAATCAACTCAACAAATTAAAAATAACGTTTTTTCTGCAAACAACATGGTTAAATTACTGGAAATTCGGTTAGTTATTTAATATTTTTTACAAAATAATAATCTTACGAAATAAAAAATGTTAAGCAAATGTAGCAAATCGAATAAGCAAATTTAAATTCAACAAATATAAGCAAGTCTTATCTGTTATTATAAATGCTACGGAGTTGCGATTAAAGTTTATTTTAAATTTGCATAAAAACTAGGTTCATAATAATTATTATGTTTTTAAATAACAAATAAGTTTATTCACACCAAGTTGAGAATTGTTAAAATTAAACTGATTACAGGCTTATTGGGGAGTTTTTTTTTTTTTTTTTTTTTTTACGGACAATTTTTGGAGGCTGTCGGAAATTTAAAGAGTTTTAAGGGAGCGAACAAAATATCCAATTGTTAACTGTTGTTAACTTATGGTTCTCAAGTGATAACACCCCGATGATTTTTTGCACTCACATCTCGCAAAGAAAAATGAACTTTGGGAATTTATATCTTCAGGATCATTGGTCAACTTACCACTATTTCTAGCAAAAATTTATTCAGCTTTAACGAGAGTATCAGATCTTGTTGGCACATAGTTATTTTATTTTATTTTCAATTAAAAATCCAGACTAATCAATTACAAATTCGATGGGAAAAGTGCTGTCGACCGAACTACGTTGAAGATGCAATAACAACTGATATGAGTTTTGTATTTTTATCATTTAAAAATCACGTATCATGTATCAATTTAACCAATTTTTTTCTTCTCTTTCTTTAGTAAAATACATATAAGTCTTATACTGACCAATGATCATTCTCCCTTTACTCAATGACAGAAAAGACTCGTAGAATCAAACAAAAAACACGCACGTCATGCCTTCATTAACATCAGATGAGGCCAACACATGAGCTTGCGTGTTTGTCATATTGAATGTCTTGACTTCTTGAGTCTCTCTCGTTAATAAGTTTGATGAATTCAAATAAGTTTTTGGTGAGAAATTCAATAGATAGATATTATGGCAGACGTGTCGTTTGCAACCAGAAAATGAAAGATGATCTTTTTATTTTTGTAACTGGTTTCAAAGCTCTATCATGCGAATCGAACAGGGCTTATAGCTTAAAAATATATACATACTTTTATGCTAAGTCCGGAATAAACATTAATACACGACATTGAGGCTTTTAATTTGTAAGCCCTAGGCAATGTCTTCGATAGAATTATTGTTGTCGCATACGTAACTTTGAACAGGTTGAAATTATTAAAATTGTATTCTTTCATTCAGAGTGTTGACCCAGACATTTTTCTACAACAAGCAATATTATACATTTAATTTGTATACACTTATCAAGGCTAACTGTATAAAGAATATAAATTTAATTATATCAGCGTGAAAGATAAGTTTTGAGAGGATGATTGGCGAATTGATTGTATCTATGTATCGATTTTGTTTCGTATTCAGAATTAAAATATTAAATAGGTTGAAGAAAAGTAATAAGTTTGCGTTCATGAATAATTCATTGTCATTGCACCACAGACATGGCACTATTTTACTCTGTGTGATCATCTAATTTATTCTGTAGATCCGTGTTAATCCATCAATAGTGAACAAATTGAATGTAACAAAATTTGGATGAATTCTATGCGTCCATTAAAAAAAACACAAGTAATGCTACGCGCAAACCGACGCGTCGTGCGTCGTGCGTCATCGCCTAAAAAATATAAAAATGTCCAATCACCCAAAATATGTTCGATATCTTGAACTTTTGGTGATCTGACACAGCCCTGGGGTGTGGTTGGTAGATAAAATAGTTTTTTTATCTACCAACCACACATAATAATTTACAACTACACCACCTTTTGTTGGGTAAAACTTCTTAAACCTTAAACCTATTATTGGATAAAACTTCTTCGTTCATTGGACTAATTTCTAAAGACGTGAATCACTGGAAACAATAATTAAAATCGACGATTTTTATCTTTTTGGTCATTGGTGACGACAAATTGGTAAATTGACAAAGATAAAAAGCTAAAAAAAAATAAACACTCTTGTGTTCGTATGTCACCTTCAACAAATTTTTTTTTGTCTTCTCTAATTTATGTCCAATTTTAATTTCAAGAATGTAGGTATCATAAAAATGATTTATTACACGTTCAAAAGCCGATCAATTTATAGATTTGACGATAAGAAGCAAAGTTAAATATTCGTGAACTTCAATAAATTTGTTTGCGTCATTGGTCATAATATGAGTAGGTACGTATAGCTAAATCAAAAATCTTTTTATTTATTATTATTTAATTTTGTATTGAGTTTGGATGGGTTATGGGGAAGACAATTGTTTTCGATTTCGTTTTTTTTTTTTGTAGTGTTCTTCTAAAAAAATGTGATTAAAACAGAAATATCTATAATCGTATAGGATACTATAAAATATAGATGTGTGTGGTCGCACCTCAATTTTAAGAACATAATAACATAACTACGTGGATGTGATTAAGTATTCATAAAAAAATTTAAATAAAATTAGAAATATGTACATATAAATTGTACATATTATCGCCATTTTCAATAGTCATGTTTTGCATTCGTAAAGAAATTGAACTTGATATCATGACTAAATGCTCGAATATTATGTACAATGAGGAAGATGAAAGTAACTAACCTGAATTCAGAAGGTAAACCTACATTAAACATAACCGCTTACAGCGCTAGAATCTTCACGGCATCCACTATTCTTTAAATTTGTCTGGTATCTTGAATATTCTCCAAATGGTCTTTTGATATTTGTTTAGGTTAAAAAATTACAGCACCTTTCATGTAATTACCTACTTCTTTCGGAACTATGTACATAGTATATACTATTTTTATAAATATTTCCGTCAAAACAATTTTTCAAATACCATGTGTCTTCCATATTTTCTGTGTCAGCCTTCTAAAAACTGAGTATTTTTAAACAACTCCAGTTGATTTGTTATAAAAGTATGTGAATTGTTATGACTTATGATCATTTAAATTAAAAAAAAATATAATTATTTGAATTATTTTTCCCCTCTAGAAGTCATTATTAAGGTCATTATTATGAATACATGTAGTTAAAAAAAAATTCACATGTTCTTAAATGTAAAAACACATTAGGGGTTATTACAAGTGATAAGTGTTTATGCGATGAGCTATTATTTATTTATTCGTCTGTTTGTGAAGTATGTACATACACATTTTTGTAATATTATTGTTGGCATAATTTTTCGTTATCTGTTTTACTTAAGATAGGTTTGTTAGCTTTGTGCGATCCATTTACTGGAGCTTTAAACCTGTTGGTAAACAAATATTTATAACTGGCTTAAGCCACGTCTTCGTATATATACATCCATGCATTATATGACACAAAAGTATCAGCTCAACTGCCATCCGAAGGCAAGCATTGGCAAGCTTATCTAAAAGACCCTGAGTGCTTCTCCGTTGAATTCTGCTTTATAAAATGTTGTCATAACATCAGCAATGATTGATTGAGGCTTAGGTGTATGTACATATATCTATCCATAAAATGTTCTTTAAAATAAAAAAAAAAAAAAATGGATATCTCGCACACAACTTATTTTATTCTTCCTACTTGAAGCACGTTTATGCATCTATAGTTTGTGATCCAGAAAAAAAATAATGTTTAATTTTAAACTGTTCAATTGGTATCTGTTTATATTTTTATACTGGACATACATGTACATTTTTTGAAAAATTATGCTCCAGACTCTTAAAAATTAGAACTCTAATTATCACTAATCGGGGACATTCTGCCATTTTTGTTTGTATTGCCGCCTCAGAATGTATTGCTACGCATAGTGATGATGTGATCTTTTCTGTTGTTATATAGCAATGGCAGGTGACACGTAAATTAATATGGGTAATTTGAAATTCCTTTTTACCACTATTCCAATTCGTTTAGAGTTAATTAATGGTGTTGGGCGAATTAGCTTCTGTTGTAGAAGCTTACAAAATAATAAAAATACGTTTAGATGGCAACTTAATGCTAATGAACAAAATCCATTCAACGCTTTTGATTTTCGAGAAAACGTTAGTCAACCCACACGGCTTATGTTTTGGGCAATGGGTACGCAATGCCTTGCCTTGAACTCCAACCTCTATACATTAATGGATTGGGTACTATTTTATTTACCACATTTCAATTCATAAATAGTTTAATTGCAAAAATATTTTACTTTACAGTGAGCCCAGACAAGCATCCTCTAAATAGCACTTTTCCTTTTTTTTTCTTTTACCTTAGCTTCTTTCATATAAGCTCAAAGGAATTTCTGGATATTATAGTTTTACCTAAATTATGTTGCTTAAACGAGAATATTTATGGCAGCTACTGTTAGAGGGAAGCGATTATTGCTAAAACGTGTAGAAATAGCAAATAAAACAAATTATTTTTTTTTGAGAATTTCAAAAATAAATATCGGTAAAGCTTTACATTTGAAAAATGAAAATTAGAAAAAAAATATTTAAGGCTGATTTATTAAATTTTTCAAGCGAATTGGAAGATTCAACTGGGCAATAAACTAAATTCAGGAAATTCACTTTTTCTAAACAAAACTCTTCAACATTATTAATTGCTGATATCGATGAGTTTCTATACATAAAGGAATCAAAAACGTTTTAAAACAGTCCTACAAGATGGGCGCTAGGTCGCCAATTTGGTCAACATATATTTGTTTGCATACATATTTTATTACAAATGAAGCAGGTATAAATTTTATTTTTTGATAAGTAAGTAGTTAATGTGGATACATTTTCAGCAAATGCAGGTAGGTACGTCTTCCATTTATAAATCCGTTTAATAAACATGAGCAAAAGCATAAAAGAATCTCTGTTTTTTTTTAAAGAAATAAGAGCATAATTATGCTAAAAAAAAGTGTATTTTGAGAATTGACTCAAAAAATTGCAAGACATTAAATTCCTTATTAACTGCTGAGTGCTGATGTAAGAACCTACTAAATTAATAGTTAAATTATTTTCATAGGTAGAAATTTTAATCATCGAATCCAAGATTTTTTTCCTCAGAGTTTTGACAGTAAAGCTGAGAAATTTTGCTGAGGAATCCTGTTTGGGTAACTGAGATTGCTGAGATCTCTGAGATTTCATTTTCCTGAACATGCATAATAAGTGTATTAGAGAAATGCCTACCTTCCATAAAGCCATCCCTCAAGTAAAACCTTTCAAAATAAAAATAAAAAAATGTATACTCATATGCATCCTTCGAATTGTCGAAATACGGGAATCACAAATTCAAGCTCATGAAGTATCTATAAAGAACTGCCGACTTATGATAAAAAAATTTAAAATCTCTGGAAATTAAAAAAAAATAATTTCTTATTGTAAGCATTTAAAAAAAAAATTGTTACGCCATTTTTAAGTATTTATTAATTTGAATATAAAAAAATCAATTTTGAGATAAAAAAATCATCTATCAATCTTTAAAATATCGTCCCAAAAAATGCAAGGCAACAAGTTTAAAAAATCGACTCAACCGTTTCGGCATTTTATTTTACAATACAGTTCAATTAAAAAAATAAATCCTGAAACAAAAAGTGTGAGTGCCGGGACTCACGGTTAAGATGTGTAAACATCAACATTCGTCCGAATGCCTCATAGACCTAGAGCCTACATCAAATTTAGGGTGTGGATGATAGCAAAAATTTACTGGTATTTTTATATAGATCTTAACTTTTCATAAGCAAATTTGAAAATCGGTAATGATGCATGGAAAATGCGCTTTTTAGTTTACCGACAAAGGCCCCAACCACGCTTATAAAAAGTTAAGATCTATCTAAACATACCAGTGAATTTTTGCGATCACTCACACCCACAAACAGCAGTGGGCTCTTAGCCAATCATCAAAATTATATTTAAAAATATTTTGCAGTCTAATTTGCCAAAAAAGGCGGCCTTCTATGTTAAAACCCTGCAGCCATGATGAAAGCGCAGTCCATGTACTAGGCGTGTTTTTTTGCAAGCCCGGGGGGAATTGGTTGAAAAAAACGACAGCGGGGATTAGCGACGCCATGACAGTAAAAAACATGGAGTTTTCATACAAACTATCGATAACATGTATGCAATTCATGACGGTAACACAGTTTTTCGGTGCGCTTAAGTTAAACCCCGAGAATTCTCCGGGATTAGTTGTTGTTGCATTTAACAGGTTAATTGTTTAGCACCGACGTCGTTTTTTTCATCCAATTCCCCCCGGGCTTGCAAAAAAACACGGCTACTATATGGTCTAAGCAACCAACCACATTTCTACCCAAACTGAACTCGACTTTTTGATTTCGTATATAAACACTCAGCGTTTAGTTACTGAGCGTACATAGCGTTGAACGCACTCAATTTTCGTGAAGCTCAGAACAGAGATTATTTATAATTCATAAGTCTGCTATTACACGATGAATCTAGTTGCATGCGCCTTCTTCGAATTCTTCTTTGTTATTTCGTCCGCTGTTTCAAGCGCTATTATACGTTGAAACCAAAGTCATGAATCTAATTTGACAGTTCTCTTTATTTTTCATTTTCGTGTTTTGTTTTCATTATTTGATACATTGAAGAAAGAAAGGTTTGTGTGCCTTTAAATGAATATCAGTCAAGAAAAGCAATAATTTATTTTATTTATGTTGTTTTTAAAGATGAATTTCTCATTTCTGGAAAGCCTATAAGGCTATCAATAACAGTGCGTTGCATCGAAAATTACTCTTTGAACAACAAAACCATATGAAGCAGAATAGTAAAAAAACGGGACAAGAGAAAAGAGAAACGTCAAATAGTTGCACCGAAAATTTTACCCACGCGACACCGGTCACTTTTTTTCCGTCTCATCTTTTCGATTTTTTTTCTCTTTTGCACTTACGTAGTTCAAAAAGTCGCATGCGTCTAGATGCGTGTAATAGCAGACTAATCTCTGGCTCAGAATCAAAATCACGACCACGGCTACAAGATAAGAATCACGACTACAAGATACGTAACGTTTTTTTTCACCCTACCGCCAGTATAGATGTTTACACATCAAAAATCTCTGGAATTGAAAGGAAAACAAAATAGAAAAACCGCTCTGGTCTCAAAGCAGTCATGTTATTGAAAAAAAGTACTGCAAAGAATACAAAATACGGATAATGCTAAAGAAGCGTCAAAAAGAGTCTCGTGAAACTTGGCCCACGACTCACAGGGCAACTGGTCTTCCGTCTTATCTTTTTTCTCTTTCGCACTCATTATGTTCGAATAGAGTCAGAAGCAAAGAATCATCGTGTAATAGGGGCTTTATATATCCTCTAAGCAGCCAACCAAATTTCAACCCGAACTGAACTCGACCTTTCGATTTCGTATATAAATACTCAACGTTTAATTACTGAACGTACATATTGTTGAACGCACTCAATTTTCGTAAAGCTCAGAATCACGATCACGACCACGATCACGATTACAACGTTACTTTACGTTTTCTGTTCACCCTACCGCCAGTATAGATGTTTACACATCAAAAATCTCTGAAAATCTAACCATTCGTTGTTGCTGTCTACTCAGCGATCGCAGCGACGCTCGCGCTGTCTGCAAAGTATTACAAAACTGCTTCTCGCAGTGTTGACTCCTCTTTTTAAAGAAACTCAACGCTGATATACAAACAAGCTTTTCAATTCTTTGATTTGTGATTTTATAATAATTTTAACATCATTTTATTTGACCACAAGAAGCTCGCTATCGTCATACCTTTGCATACGGACTCCACACAATAATTGTTTTAAAAACCAGTTTCGATAGCCCTAAATAAATTGTTTTTTATTTGCGGCTTAAGTCGCCAAATAAAACACAATAGTCTATTCGGTTTCTCACAACAAATCATTTGAATTTGTCCAATTTATTTCCGAGTCTCTATGCATTAGTAGTAGAAACACGCAAACTTATATGTGTTCTGCGTGCCATAATATTGAAGATTGATGGTTATTCCTTGTGCATGCCGATCATTTGTTAACTTATATAATTCATCAACCTAACAAGACGAAGAAGAAAAAGGGAAAAATAAAATAATTGTAAATGAGATCGCTTACATTGAAATACAAAAGAAATTGTTGTTTTTGATCACTCAACCATCGACAGATTGAAGAATCAAAATTTATTGGTTTCGATTAATTTGAGTTTCATTCTCACAATAAAAAATGATAAAAATCAAACCTTAATAGCTCAAAGTTCAATATGTTAAGTAAAATTTAAATTGGGATCTTAATTAAATAGAAAAGTGATTCTTCAGAAGCCGAAACTTATAACCTAATTATAGGCTGTTCATTCCTTTATGGGGAAACATAATTATTAAGTGCAAATTAATTTTAACATTTTAATTAAATTTACAAAACAAAGCTGTAAGAGCCAACTCATTTTTATATTAAAGGAACTTAATTGCTTATAAATCTTTTGAAGTACCCAAATAAAACATAACAATCCAAACAAACTCGGTTCATGAGTTTACATTTTACAAATGAGGAAAATCATATAAACCGTTGAATGTTTATTACTTTTCCTGAAAAGAATATACACAGCAAGTGCTCACAGCTGATTTTGAAGTGTAAACAAAACTGACCTTTTAATTTATTCTCACGGTGGTCAAGTGTGCGATGTATGACATATTATAATATACAAAAAAATAAAGGCTGTTCCGGTGCCTGGTCACGTTGCAGTAGTTTTGAATTAAATTGTGAGACGCCAGGCTGTCTGTTGTAATAAGGTTGTAAATTATTTTAAATCTGATCAGTGGATGAAAATAAGATTTAAATGCCTTTTTTTAAATATGTGTTTGTTGACAAATTACTTGCATATACTTTACTGTGAACCCCCCTAGGTTTGATAGATAAAACAAAGGTTAAGCATTGCGGGCAAATATCATCAATACCCATATTCCATTCCGGACTTTTACGATCATGCACTTCTAATTGCACTTGTATATTATGTAGATTTATTTCCATTACATGTAGTTGGTAATGGAAAGATTAGAGATAATAATTCTTGAATCGTCCAAATACATTATGACCCTGTGACAGTATTTATTTGTCGGATAACTTATAAGAACTTTACTCAGACATTGTGAAACAGACCCTAAGAATTAAAGATAATTTTTAATTTCGATATAGTAGATTTTTGATACAAGCTTCTTTTTTAATTCATCCAATTTATTTAACTATGCATTTTAGTAGATATGTATTTCTTTCATCAAACATTCCTCAAACATGATTTAAAAATTATAATAAGCAAAGTCTTTAAGTGAAGTGAATTCTTTATGCGCTTATTTGAAAATTGTACTTTAAAGAAACTTTGGAATATCTTACAAAACCCAATTAAAAACTTTTATTTTTATTAAGCCAGTAAAGTGAATATCGAAGATCTTTTTATCAAACCTTTAAATTCACACGCATATTTAGATACCCACATCACTATCGTTTTCGTTTAAAAGCAACAAGACGTGGTTTTTTTGAATTGATAAAAAAATATCTACGGCTACATTATCAAATGTGTACCACTTGCTTGAATATAACAATAGACAGTCTGTCTAGCCAGCACTCAATTACCATGTCCCAACACCATATCTATCTCCGCAGACACAGCACACCGTGACCGTATTTGTACAAAGACTTCCCTTTTTTGTAAATTAATTGTCATCACTTCTGACCACGCGTTTGAATAAATTAAGCGGGTCAGTTTTGTTTACACATAAAAATCAGCTGTTATAAAATTGTTTATAATTTAAAGATTGTAAACAGTTATGCCGGCCGTGTACCTACGTACAATAAGGTTTCCCTTATTTGTTGAATGAAAATTATGAATTAAGTACGAATATTTGGATTGTAGCTATGTACATATGGTACCTATGTATATACCTACATTATTTTTGGTGAACTTATTGTACCTATATAAGTGACTTTTAAATTGATTCATGAATTTCATCTCGTTGTTTTTCCTTGCGATCAGTGTAGAGCACTTTTCTTTAGTGGATTTGTTGATTTTAATGAAATTGCATTGTGAGTTGTGACTCTTTTTGATCAATTAGATCGCCATTAAATTGTTTTATAGGTACATAAATTAATAAATACAAGTAGGTTTTTGTAATTAATCTAAGGAAGTTTTTAGTAATTTTTTAATGACCATGACTTTATCTGCTATTGCATTTTATGAACTTAACTTATGAACAGTTTTTTAAATAATCGATCAGTTTTGAGCTTTTTTCCCTTATTTATATAAGACTTTATTTCAAAGACAGGGAACTCTTATTGGAAATTTAACTGCAAATCAAATCGACTGAATTTTTATCCAAATATGAGTTGAATCGTATTTTGCCACATCGAAGCAAACTAAACTCTATTTTTCTGTGAAATTCATTTATTTTTTTCTGGATGTAACGTTTTTATCGAAATTAAAACCATAAATTTAATATAGCTAGCCCTTTCGAAAAAAAATATTCTACCTATTGTAGTGCTGTTAATAACAATTTTTTACAATTTTGTTTATCAAAGTGCCGACCGAATAAAACTATACACACATAAAATGTTATTAAAATTGTTAGTAGCCGTTTCCGATCCTACATAAATCACGTTTGTGTACCTATAACTTAATAAAATATTTCAATTCATATCGACTGACAGATGGCATCGTGTATTTGTTGTGATATTTGAGTAATATAAACTGGTGTGCTATCACACAAAAACCCCTTATAAACTGGTTATATTTTGTATACATTTATGTTTTATATTTCACCCTTCAATTGCTTACTCTAATAAAATATTATTGTGATGTGATGCGTCTTTTTCAAAAGATGACCACTGATATCAAAAAAAAATTAATAATATTCATTACAAAATGACAAATTTGCATTCTGCCTTCATTTTTTCTGGATGGTCAATTCAATGTTAGCCTTAATACCACAAATATTTTTAATACGGTGGGATTTCCTAGAATTCTTATCAAATAGAAGATAAGACAATATGAAGTTTTATGTTTGTATTTGTTTTGTTTCATAATCTTGGCAAACATTAATTGCAAAGTGAAGAAGTGCTTTGTCTCTATGTTTCCAAAGAAATAAAAAGCCATGGTAACCCCATGTGAACACTTGATAACCAACAACGCATTATATATCTATTTTTGGACGAAATGTGAACTGCGAGCAAATTTTTTTGTGTTTGCTTCAAGGAGGGTTGAATCATTCAAATTTTACTGCTATAGCTGCTTCATTCTCCAATTTACAAAGGAACCAGATATAAACCATGTCAGATGTTTTTGCAATAACTCGTGCTTCGTGCATTGAAGCATGGCAGGTGTACATAGGTACTTTTACTTTTATGTTTCCCCCTAAATAAAAGAACACATCATTTTTATTTATAAAGAAACTCATTTCAACCCTTTCCGTTTCTCACTAAATTATTGAGCTTTTAAAGCTCTATTAAGAAATTGAAACACCTTATCATATCTGTCTGGGGTTTTTGTTGATTTTCAAATCAAAACTCCGAGACCTTTTTAAATGTTAAATATTCTGCTATACAGAATTCACACCCTTGTTTTTTTCTTGTTTGTTTATCATGCACATCACATTGTAGTGTTAATAATAAATTGTTAATATTTGTTGAAAAGAAGAACTAATAAAATTTAATTCTCACCTTACAGGATGTTTGCATCGTGAAGATTTTTTTGGTATCCCTTGTGTTCATCATTAGCGAGGTAGTTTAAAATATAAACTAATTGCAATAGTTAACTTTTGAACTCTATGAACACTTTAAGCCAAATTTGTGTTTTTATAGTTTAAGAATATTTACATTTCATTTTTCTTTGATACTTTAATTTTTTTTAAATTCAAAAGAAAGGCATTTTTTTTATTTTTACTTGAAGACGAGACCGAAAAACCGTATTCATCGATTTGTCAAAAGAAACTGACGTACTTATGAAGAGAGTGGAAAAGGAGATAAAGACGGATAAATCGACGAAAAAGAATGATGTTAAATTTTAAATACAAAACAAAACAACAAAAAACAAAGACGCTCAAACTATATTTTTTATTATCATAAAAGGGTGTTTCTGATTATGAAGAGGATTTGTAAATATTTAATACAAATTAATGCTACATACAAAAAATAAATGGAGGGCTGCAGTTAATTTTACACCTTTTAAATTTTAAAACCATTTCAGACCGATTATATTTTGGCTGAAAGGGTTTTTGTTATGAGTTTACCATTTGCATTGTATTCAAGATAAGACCGCACTTGACGGAACTGCACATCAGTGGTGCGTTCTTTTTCTATAAAATGTTAACTATTGTTACACTATGTGCGTTTTATTGGTAAATTTATAGCTAGCACAGTAAAATTTCCCTCGGTGAAAAATAACAACAATCAATTACTGCCGATAAATTTGCCAGCAAAATAGTGGATATGGAAGTGGATAAAGAAAGTTGAAACTTTGAAGATGAAGATGGCGCGTTGAAAATTATTCATGACTTGAACCTTAATGTTGTTTTTCACTCATAAAATGGATGTGTTCTATGATATTTGTAGTTTAGTGGAGACACGGAAGTAGAAATACTTTGTGAACACAACCAAAAGTGGCTAAAGCGTTTTTGAACACAGCCGGAGCTGTTTATTGGTACCTGATTGTTGCACTAGCTATAAATTACCAATAAAACGCACCTATTATTGTTAACTTCGGTCGTTCCTAAATGGAAAAGTCTAACACTGTGTAACATTATGACGTCATTAAATCGTTCCTAAATTCAGTGTTGAAGTGTCAGAGTGTTACACTTTCTAACAATTTTCAACTCACCTTGATATGAATTGAAGTGTTGATCTGTCAAAAGCAGCTGAATTTGGAAATGTGTTTAAGGCTCTCCCAAACCAACGCGAAACATTCGCCGACGACAGATTTTTGTTGTTGTTTAGCGTTGTGTATTTGTCATATTTTGTGTTATTGTGAACGATTCGCTACGATTTCGCGTTGGTTTGGGAGAGCCTTTATGTCTTTTGTTTACTTTTCGTTCTTTCGATTTGGAATTATTTTAATTTTTGTGCCTATGTATTTCTTTTCAACATAATTAAATGTTTCTGGATTTTGAGTTTTGCAATTATTTTCTCATATATGTGTGATGAATTTTATTTTTTTTAAATGTTTCAACAATGCTTTTAACATTGATCGTTCCTAAATGAAATGTTACACAGTGTAACACTTTTATCAATGACATTTTAACATTTTTTTTGACACAAAAACACTAGTTAACATTTTATAGAAAAAGAACGGACCACAGCGGAACTACGCGACACTGCCCACATTTTTCTGATAAACCGCACTTGGAAAGCAAAATAAATTCCAGACAATGATCGCCATTTTTTGTTTGTTTCATAAAAAAATGTTTCATGACCAGTCGTACAATAGTGGTTCACGCCAGCGGCTCCATTAGCAATACTTGAGGAAATAAATTGCTTGACTCATTGCCATTGCCTTGAATATTACTAATGGAGACGCTTTCGCAATGGCAATGACAATATTACTCGGCTGATGGAAGGCAATTATTGATTTCCATCGCTGAGGAAATAAATTTTGACGTTTCACCTTTTTCAAAATGGTTTCTCCACGATTTTGAATGAATTGTGCTTCGTTTTGAAATTTTCACCGATTTCAGCGGATTAACTAACGTTCAACGCTTGTTCAAGTATGTAATTGGTTATTATCACACACTTCAACAGTAAACCACTGTTAAAACTCAATTAATCCGCCGAAATCGGTGGATAAAAATTGCTGAACCACGGTTTAAATATTTGTACAACTGGCCCTCACTTGATGACTCTGTTAAGATAGAACCGCACTAGGCGGAACTGCACTTCAGCGACACCGTGCGCACTTTCGCACGAAACTGAACGAAAATTCACGTCGCGACACAGTTGGTCAGATTACCAACTTTGTCGCATAGTGTCGCGTCGTGAAGTGCAGTTGTCGCTTAGTGCGATATAGCTCATACAACTTCCTACAAATAAGTCGTGAAGTTCAGTTCCGCTGAAGTGCAGTTCCGCCGAGTGCGGTCCTAGCATTAATTTGACGTTTCCATACAAACTTTTTCTGCCAAAATGATAATAAGCGCCAGTAATACAGTTTTATCCGGACTAAATTATCTGGACTTAGCTAAGTCTCGAAAATTATCTGGACTTAGCTAAGCCCATATGGACTTAAGATATTGTTCTATTTATGTACGTGTAAAGATCGTTCCGATGCCGTTTTTTCGACAAATCCATAAGGACTTGCAAAAAAAAACACGGCTATATTATAATAGCATCGGATCGGGAATACCCCTAACAAGAAGAAAATCTTGAAAGAAAAAGAAATTGGTTGCATGATATTACAAATTCTCGTTGAGAAGAAGGGGAATATCATACACTTTAACCGCGTCTAAAGAAAGGTCCCAAAAGATTTCTCTCCATTTTGAAGATCGTATAGGTATATTCCGGATATTCCAAATCAATGAAATCAATATTATCGAAATCCATTTTTTTATTTTTAGCTACCTATTTACAACGAGCACAGAAAAACAACAAATAAATGACACATTACGTTTTGCGACGCTTGTTATACCGCACTTGCAGTAACAGAACTGAACGGAACTTCATGTTGCGACAAAATTGGTCAGATTATCAACTTTGCCGCATAGTGCCGTGCTGTGAAGTTCAATTCTCGTTTAGTGCTATATAGCTCATATAATTTCATACAAGTAATAAGGTTCCCCCACACCAACGCGAGTTTTCGGTGGCGACGATGAAAACAACAATAACAACACGTGGTTGTCAATGAAAACAACACGTTGTTATTATTGTTTTCGTCGTCGCCACCGAAAATTCGCGTTGGTGTGGGGGATCTTATATTTTGCTGCGTCGTCAAGTTCAGTTCTGCTGAAGCGCAGTTTTGTCGAGTGCGGTTTTACCTTAATTAACATAACACGACATAAATGTGGTTCCGGCTTAATTATAAGACAAATCAACGCTGAGGCTCTCAAACGTTTAGCAACTAAAAATATCCCATCTATAACCTATGTTATATCGTACAACTGTCACACCAGTTGACATTTTTCGTTTTGTTTGGAATTAGGCAAAAAATTGTTTACTCCATTATAGAAAAAGAATTTTCCGATTTTACATTTAAATATTAAAAATATTTGTAAAATTATGGCTGCAAATAGATCACGTCGTGCTAATGCAGGAACTAAAATATCCAAGCTAATCGAAGAAGAGGAAGAAGATGATTTCTACAAGACATCATACGGTGGCTTCGAAGAAGAAGCCGACGACAATGAATATGTGTAAAAAAAAACATTCCTGTTTAGTTGGAATAAAATATGTAAAAAAAACAAATTTATTTAATTGGTTTTATAGACAAAAAGACGAGGAAGAAGATGTTGTTGACTCTGACTTCAGTATAGATGAAAACGACGAGCCAGTATCGGATAACGAAGAAGCACAAGAAAAACGAAAGAAAAAAGGAATCAACACCAAAGCTTATAAGGTATGCCAAAACTAATCAATTTATGGAAACATTTGTAATCCATTTCCTGTCAAAGGAACCTCTGCCACCAAAAAAAGATGTCAAAAGTACAGCACCCAAGAAAAAACTTACAAAAGTCGTCAAAAAGAAATTACGCCCAAAGTTCACTATTCACGATTCTGGTCGAAAGTCTATTCGCGCATCGACTGCCATCAAAACAGAAGCTACCAAAATTCGACTCAAGGAACTAATTGAAGCAAAAAAGAAGAAAAAGAAGATTATTCGAGTCGAAGAGTATATGCCAACTCAGGATGAACTCCTAGAGGAAGCCAAGATAACCGAGCAGGAAAATATAAAATCACTTGGTAAGTTCCACAATAAATCTCTTCCATTTATCATTTATCCAATCGAAACTATTTAGAAAAATTCCAAAAAATGGAATTGGAAAAGAAGAAAACACGCCCGACTAAACGCACTTTCGCTGGTACAATGATCCGTTACCATTCGATGACAATGCCGGTTGTAAAGAAGTCGTCCAGGAGCGATAGGAATCTGGGTGACTTAGAAAATGACAACAAATGCGAGAGAACATTCATAACGTTCGATAATGATATCGACGACAAAGTTTTTCAATCGATATTTAAACCTATTCGAGTTAAGGACAAAGGGGGATACATCTGCGCTATTACAAAGTATGTTGACATTACAAGAGTTGCTTCATGATCCCATTTATTTTTATATTTTTCTTTTTTTGTAGACTTCCTGCTAGATACTTCGACCCGATTACACAACTACCCTTCTATAGTATTCAAGCATTCAAGATTCTACGCGAAGCGTATTACTTGCAATTGGAAGAAAGAGGCAATATTGAGCATCCTGATATGGCCAAGTGGGTCGAATGGCGAAAGATGGTCCGTGAAAATCGGCTTAAGGCTTCGAATAAAACAAATAACGCCTGAGATTTAAGAAAGATCAATAATCATTTAGCATTAAAACCCGATGAAACTTACACAGGTTTTTTACTATTTTTATTCAGAAACTGTATTTAGGTGGAGTGATGTTTGAAGCTATAACGCACAGCACTTCCTGTGTAGCTGGCTCTCTTTTCATTTAATTTGTTTGTATTTATTCTTATTTTTAAAATTAAGGTATACAAAACAAATATATGTCCATATAGGTTCAGTACCACCTTGGGATACAAAAATTTGCTCCTCAACGCTACTACTTTTCAGAAACACAACTCTTTTTGAATATTATTTACTCTTATTTATTATTATACCGATACATAACCGCCATTTTACAAAAAAAAAACTATTTATTTAATTTTTTTTCTGAGCATTCAAGGTGATGGGACTTATTATCAGCATATTATTGTAACTCATACTGATTGCTGACATTAGTTTTAAAGCTCAGTAAAAACTTAACAATGTGTCTTCCTTTAAGGGCCAGTTAATGCTATCATTGAAAACCATCATTGGAAATTTTAAGTTTTGAGGCACTTAAGATCATTGAAATAAAGAAATTAATTTCATGTGTAAACATGGGCCAAAATGAAAAATTTAGCTTTTTAAGTGCCTCAAAACTTGAAATTAAAATTTTCAATGAAAGCTATAACTGCCCCCTTAATCACTTTTCTTCTAGCTGTTGATATGAATGTCCAAAACCAATTCATAACTTTCGCCTTTCAAGTTTGAATTACATGAAGATGTATAGTTTATATGAATATCTATAGTTGTATTTAATGAATCTTGACATAAACTATTCTATATGCTGTCAATGCAGTCGTCGAGAAGAACTTTGTACTACTTACTAATTTACAATAATTTTGATGCCGAGCAAGTTAGTGAGAAATTTCAAAGCGGCAGCTGAATTGTTTGGCTAAGTTAAAATTTTACATTTATAAAATTTTTGGATTGGAAATAAAGAATAAAACATACAAAAATATTAAAATATGAAAAAGTGAGAATTATTATTAAATTCAAATTGAAAATCATTGCAAATAAATTGTAATTTTTAGAATTTTGAATTGGAAATTTTGCAACTGATAATCAACGGGCAAACCTATAAAACAAAAATCTGATGAACTTATTGAGTTGGTAAAAGAAAAAGCATTGTTGCTGATGGTTTAGTTTTTGAAGATGAAGCTGTCATCGTCGTCGCTATCCCTACGAATATGTCGCACCGTTTTAGAATAATGGTGAGTAGGTATACAAAATAAGAATCATATTTTTTTTTGATAAAAATTATTTAAAAATTTAATTTCATGTTCGGGGTTGTAAGAATTTGTAGTTATAAAATAATAACAACTGCAACTAGTCATATGCAACTACTTGTTAATGCATATTATCTGTTACATAGACATTTTATTTCCTCTGCAGTTCTTAAATACAAAAGTAGCAAGTACTGAAGAGCCCGAGTGATCAAATTTAAAAACATGTAATGTAGTTATTCCCAACACTTTGAAAACAAAAAAATATCTGTCTGTAAAAGTTAGCTTCTGTTTTAGTGAGATTCTAATCTCATCACACACTGGTTTAGTTTTGAACGAGACTAAACCCAGAGTTACTATTCAATCGTACAAAAAGTAAACTAAGCTGGAGAAAAATTTTGTATACATGTAACGGCTTTAATTGTAGGAGTATTTATTTTTTAATTTGACAATTCGAACGACAAAAAATCATTTGCTTTTAGAAAAATAACAATTGAAGAGTTCATGATAACAGATTGTTTTTTCTCCTAGACGTAAACACTTACTATGAATTAAAATTGAATTGATACTGAATTGTGAATTTTAATAAAGTGGAATTGCAATTAAATTGAATTGAAATATAGATTGAACTCAAATTGAATTGAAACCGACATAATATGGCATTGAGTTGAATGTATTGTACGTGTCCAATGTATATACAAATGTTAGTTTATTAGTTATGTTTCGGCTGATTTTTTTTGATTCTATTATGTTTCGGCTGATTTTTTTTGATTCTATTATTTACTATAGTAAAGACAATTCACAATTTCTGTTTCATTCTCTGGAATCGACTTCAGTCTTATCTTATAGAACTGAATGAATGATAAATCAATTGACGATTTTAATACCATTGACGTTTATTCTCCCCTTAAAATAGATAAATCCATTTTCTAGTAAACTCAACATACATATTTTTATTTATCGTATTCTATTTTTAACATCAATTAAAAATATTTTCATTTTTCTTGTAAATAAATAAAACTGTGTAATTTAGTAATAATTGCACATTATTTTGACTTTATCAAAGTATAAACCTAAATCTAAAATAAAAATATAACAACATCAACAACAACTATTAGCTAATTGATCTATATGAAAGCTTTTTTTGGCCACAACATCGAAGACATAATGTAATTATACCTAATACTCTTTGTTCTTAAATACAATTTTTTCCTGTTTCTGTGTCCAGTCAATCGTTTCGAATTGTATTCAGTCATTTACAAATCAAATTGAATCCTATATAAGTGTATCTTCGTCTTGCGCTTCAAAAAGCATCAAAAGGGAATGCTGGGATGGGGATCGTCCCAAAGTCATTCCACCCAGTGAGCCATCAGGTGACAGTAGACCTGTCTGCAAGCTGTTGTTGTCTCTGTAGCCGGATGTTGAAGATGTCTGGGAAACGGAATCCCATGAGATTTCACTGAGTGCCTTTGGACGGTCATCGGGTAGTGGTTGTGGTGGACCTGGGTGGGGTGTTGTCTCTTGGTGGCCATGACGAGATCTTTTCAAACGAAATGTCTTTCTACTTGAAATCTTGGTCCTTTGCAGGCGAGATTTCTGATGTTCACCGGAACTGTCATCGGCGGGACTTTCTGGCGAGAGTGGAGTTGTGGATGTTTCTCCAGATGAATGTTTGAATTCCACAGAAGTTACAAATCGTAGCTTCGGCGCCTGCGCCTTAAACGGAGCTTGTTGCAGTGATTGAGAATGAGATAAATGTGCTGCGAGGTTTGGTGGAATTGCTGCAATTGTAGTTGTGCTTGCCGATTGTCCTGCAGGAACCTGACCCAAAGTTGGCGCTGAGCCGGCATTTTCTCCACTATGACTTTCGCTGGTTATATGCTCACGGTTTGTGCCCGTTGACCCACTTGACAAAGATTCTCTAGGTGGATGAAGTGTTTGTTGCGACAAGGTGTCACTCGGAGTACCAATGACTCCTGATCCGCTCCTCGAATCGATTGGAACAGCTGAGACATGTGAATGACTGGCTTGACCAGTGGCTCCAGTAAATATGGAAATAAGTGAAGGTCTTTGTTGAGATTTGTGTCCATCTGCAGCAGTGGATGATGCTGCGGTGGCTTCACGTTTGGTATGATCGGAATTAGTTTGTTCTGAAACGGAACCTTAAAAAAAAATTATTAAGAAGAACATTTTGGGCAGACATTGTTTTACCATAACGTTTCTCTTCGAGTTCATCGCGTAAATCGCGGAGTTCACGGGCTAGTTCGAGTAGAAGGGCTCCCTTCGATTTAATACCTCCTTGCGGTGGGGTGCCACGTAAGCGTTCTCTAATTATGAATTGCATGTGTCGCTCATGGTCTCCAATTGGTGGTTGAGCAATCTAAATAGTGGATGAAAGGAATTAAAATTCACAAAAAAATTGTAAGCTTATTTAAGTAAAACGTTTTCGAAGTTTTTGAACAATTCCGATTAATATAAATTTTGCTGTTCTTACTTTGTGTAAAATAAATGGCATAAGAACAATGTATAACGGTGTGCGATGAGTTACAACAAATTCCAAAAAACTCCAAAGATCCGGCGCTGCTTCATTGCGTCTACCTAAGTCACGCATAACTCTTGCTATTCGCGACCATTCAGTTGAAAGACGATTCTCAAAGCAAATACAAACAATCCGTAGAGCTAAGAATGCTGCCTGATACAGTGACCCTGATATTCTGGCCGGTCTTTTCGCATCTCGACTACCAGTAAAGGTAAGCGAACCAGCACGCAAGTCACCACCGGTTCTATTTATTTGTGCAACAGCTTGTCCAGTCCGGCCTGCTGGAGGACTCATGGCATTTAAGACTGCAGTTAATAAGAACGATACATCACTCTGTTTTAATTCGCCAATATCAGAAACGCCTCGACCCGAACAGACTTTCAAGCAAAGTGGCATCAACAAATGCATCAGAAAACCCTCGGCCTTCTCTTGTGTGGCAAATTCAGCACTTCCACCGCAGATCTGGACCAATGAAAAAAAGTCAACCGGGCTGACCACCTGTAAGGCGACCAGTCGCACAACAGTGGAACAAAAGAACGCCGGTGGATTCTGAGACATAAGAGCAGCGCCTGCACTCGATACACCATCTGGAGCCGAACCCGGCTCATTGACGATTAAATTCTGAACTGTATTTATTAAGGTTTTCATATGTTGCCAATGGAGGACATATGGATGACGAACGATAGTTTCATGAATACCTTTAAGAAGGCCAGCAGCTGCCTCCCAGTCTGTGTTGCGTCTAATCGAGGGTTTCTTTGATATTTTGAGGAAAACTTTGTCAATGCGACGAAGAATGGTTACCATAGTATTTCGCAAAGCATCGCTCGACCATTCAGCTCTTGGCAATATTGCCTGCATGTAACGTTGAAGACCTCGACAGGCCATTGACTCTGGATCATAAGGTGATACTTTAAGCAACGAATGGGCAATGTCTGCCAAACGTATGTGGCACTTCACATCTAGAACTTCCGTTGGTTTTGCGTCATTTGGAAGTTTTTTTGCAAGCTCTTGCAAACGCGTTGAAGCTTTGCTCAAGAAATCTCCAACAACAGATAATAGAACATCCCTTGGCCGACGATATTCAGTGCGAATCATCTCGGAATCTTCGGTGGAGTCGATGAGGTTCTTTGTCCTTGCATCACTCACATATTTCGAATGTGATTCTTCTTCAAATTCTAAACCTGGAGAACAAGGTGGACCTCGGTTACAATTGCGCTGGCTAGAGCCTTTGTGTTCAGGGCTATTCCGATAGGGTCCGTTATAACTTTTTGCCAGACCTTCGCAATTATGGACCATTGTACGAATGGCTACTGCTAATTGAAGAATAATGTCTCTTTCGGATTTTCCTTGTAGTGGAATATAACTAGGGGACTGGATTTGTTGAAGGTAGCATGGTAAAATTGCCTCCAAGATTATCTTAAAAATATTTAAAGATATGAGCTTTGTGTTTTGCATTGATAAGCATAATATTACCAGCATTTGATAGCCTCTTGTACTCTCTGCGGAATATGAGACCACCATGACACATAGTGTTATACAATCGAGAACTGTTACATCTCCGTCTTCATCATGATAACAAAAGTCTATGGCCTTGAGTGGTTTTGGTTCCTTGACGAGCTCCGCAATGTTTAACGGATCTGGTGATGGATCTTCTAAGCTGAGAAGTAGATTGAACAAGCAGCTCGATTGTACCTTAAAGAAGATTTGGGGTTTATAATAATAAAAAATCGAAAACTAAATTAGAGCTTACCTTGTGGGCTTCGCCATAAGCTCCTTCTTCATCTGTGTCCAAAATTGCAGATACTGATCCAAACATTTGTAATATAAATGGTTTACGATTCAATAAATAAAACTGCTTCACAGCATATTCTATTGTTGTTGTTATCAGCTTATTTGTTTGATGCAAAGAATAGACTTGTAACAATGTTGGCATTATCATGAAATAGCTTTTTAAAAAAAAATACAAAAGAAATTTAGATTACATGTTTTAAATGTATGTATTTTAATTTACCCATTTGTAGAAAAAATGTTTTTGAAATTGAATGCAGCATTGATATAAGTTGCCATAACATATCGCATGATGCAAGAGTCTTCTGCATGGAGAATAGCTGCTCCGGATAAAACATTCAAAAACAACTGAATGTCTGCTGAATATGCAAAATTACCAGCCATTGCCTCGAACATTCTAGCAATCAGTCGTACCCACATGAATTTGTGAAGCACATCGAGGCCAAGCAGAGCCTATTTGTTGAGAAAGTATTACTTACATATTTAAAGAATAAAAAGTTTTAATTGAAATCGCCTCCAACCTTTCCATATTCTCCTCCCTGATGAAGATCCAAGTCAACTTCTAAGGCTTTTCTTGGAAACGATGGAAGTTTCATAAGTTCTTCATGTAAAAATACAACACGTTGTACGACCATGTCGACGTTTTTCAAAATAGCCCAAGTCAAATGAACTTTGCCAATTTCAACGAATTTTTTACTTAATTCCTGTTTTTGTAGAGCTAAGAAGGAGTCTTCTGGTTTCATTGGTATCAATCGAACTTCTGGATATTGTGATCGTTTAAAGAAATATAAATCTCGAATGTACCAATTTGGATTTAGAATTTTACCTGAAAGTATAAAACAAAAAATAAAAGTAAATTATATTATCGACTAGATAGGTACATACAAAATAAATGTAGTTTACTCTTTCGACTAGGAAGACATGCAATATAGCTATATTTGAGGCTCCTGGGTCTCAGAACCTCATATGCGGGATATTCGCACAAAAAACTATACCATCTAAAAGGACAGCAATTTTTCAAAAAAGGTCTACTAATTTCAGAAATTGGTCAGACAGTGAGAAAATTTTTAATCAATGGTTAAAATTCTTTAAGGTTATTAGAGATTCTTAGCTACTCATTTTTAAGATATTCATATATCTCATATGTATATATTTTCATAAAATGTCAACTGAAATGATGCCAGATTTCACCCGGATTAAAATTATCAGATTGTCTACAGTTTTGGTCCTGACAACTTTCATGCCAAAACCAAAAGTTTCGGAGATGAAGATCAGTAAACATTTCCTAAAATGGCGGATTTCGGCACCGTCAGAGATTATTTAATTGCCTACAATCACCTACAAGTTACAACAAAAAAAGACAAACAAAATAAATATTTACAATAAAAATCATCATGCATTAAGCTGGTTTATGAGAGGATTCTCAGAACTAGGTTGACTAATGCCAAAATATTGTTTTGTGATACCTGCAACTTATTTAAATGGCATCTAGCAGCATTACCTCATACTGAACGTCCATACAGTATTCCTTGGAAAATACCTAGCTTTATAAATGATAATCTTATTTTCATTTGCGAGTGAAGATTTTCGATTGATGAAAAAAGTAATACTCATTTTTTTAAGAGTACTTTTGTATCAAAATGAATTCCGATATACTTTACGGATTGCTCTCATGCTATTATGGTACCACTTATTTTAAACTGGCTTCTGGGAAGATAGCAAGTTTTACTTTTTCAAATCTTCAATATAAATAATGATAAAATTTAAATTTCTAGAATTTTAACTTACTGCTTTTGTAGTCTACTAGCACATAATGGTGATAGCTTTTCTCATCAACTGGATAAAAATCGAGTGCTTCTTTTAAAAGTTGGCTAAACAAAGTATCCTCTTGAACAGGAAACTGTGAAGGTATGTTTCCATCATCTATTAAATTAAAATTTAATACGATATAATGTAGGTGTAATAAATCATACATATAATCAAGTAAAAAAGTTTCTATACCTTCGAATGGACCATGAACAACAATTTTCTTTGCAGCTGGAACATTTGCTGTGAGCAAAATTGAGGCATCACATTGTTCCTTACGGAGAATTTGTTTTAAATCCTTAAACATAATACCATGAACGCTGTGTACAACCATCCAAAGAACAGACAGTGCTGATCCAACTAACTAGAAAAATGAAACAATTTTTTTATTTCGCATAGAATCTAAAGTCTAAAAGATTTGCCCCCAGGTATACATACCTCTTGCTTATGTTCATTCGATGATCGAACATAAAACATGATATAGCCTATGATCGAATTGTACAAAGCGAAGGCAGCCTGCTGCGGTAATCGTGGCACAAAACGAATTAAGTGTCGAAGAAGCTTGAACATTTGATCTTGACGTTCGCGTGTTAGTCTCTCCAAGACATATCTCAAGAAAAGCGCTGATTCTTCAACCAAGCATATCCAAATTACCTGATATGCAACTTCATAAACTGAGTTGCCATCAGAACCGATTGCTGCATCGTCTAAACAAGCAACTATCTGCATCACAGATGAACAGAGGACAGATGGGAAAAGCGAGTGAGCTGCATGTAAATGGGGAGCAATGCGAGCACCTTCAAGTTCTTCTTCACCTTCAGCGTGATCTTCTCCGGGTGCATGGTCTAGACCTGGCTCATGGGAAGCCTGCTGATTAATCGGTATGGTAGTGATTAAGAAGCTGTGTCGTTCAGCTCGTTGTTTATCGTGTTGCTGGCGGATAGCATTCCGAATGGCTTCGGTCTGCTGCATCTTTCGACTTTTAGTTGCAGTTACTAAAGATCGCTGAAAAAAATATTTCAATGAATCAATCAGGGAACATCTTATGACTCAGTTATATGTTAGATACTTACGTGTCTATCTTGGTTAAGGGTCACATCCATATCCTTTGTTTGTTGTGTTGGGCTCCATGGTGGATCAACGACGGGAAGACTTTCAATTCCAATCTTAGGTGATGGCAGTGTGAATTCGATACCACCAGGTGGAACCTTAAAGGTAACATCGTGAGCTCCATCTTCCATACGAGGCCACACTTGGAAGCGACACTTCCAAAGAACGTGAAATCTATTCAAATGTATGCTATTAGCAGAAGAAAGTAATATGTACCATACCAATCTCTTACCTCATAATAGCACCAATCCTAACATCTGGATCTTTATTTTTAAGCGACCTCTGCATTATATCGAAAGCAAAGTTTTGAGCCTTTACTGAACCCATAAGAAATAAAGAAGCAGCTACTGCGGCTGTTTCCTTTTTTAAATAAAAATTATTTTCTATAATAACTTAAGCTTTTTTCTTAATGACAAAATTTAACTTACTTGATTATGCTCCAGAAGTAATTCCCATGCTGCTGGCATTGCTTCGATTACAAGTTCTTCTGTTAAAATGACTGCACCTTTAAGCAAAGTTGACATAGGAAAATGGAATAATCCTCGTATGTGATTTTTAACAAATTTCAAAATTGGTGGTGTTTCTTTTTCTTCTCTTTTTTCTTGTTCAGTATTCAGAGCTTTTGCTAACTTTTCCACCATTTCTATATCAGGATCATCACTTATTCTTAAAAAAAAATTTTTTTAAATATTGTTAGTTTTTGGTAAATTAGTTTCCTATTAAATGATAGCACATATAATAAGTTAAGGAGAAAGTAAAAATGTTATGAAAGTTGCAGATACCGTTTTCGATTATAATAAGACTTTCCTTAACGGGTTTTTGCTGCTGAATGGTTCTTACAAACTGTTAGTTATGTATTTATTTATTTATGGCAGGTTACAAAATCTTAGTCTTAAAAATTTAATCTCGCAAGTTAGCCAATTGATTACGTTAGTAAAAAGCTGGATGTCCTTAAACTTTGTAACAAACATAACTGTAAATAATATGCCTGTTTGGTAACTTTTTTTGTACAAATTTCCCAAAAACTGAGTTTTTTTTCTATGGGTTTTGACAGCAAATTGTGAAATTTTGTGAAAATTTGTGCAAATTTGCAAGAAATTTCACGTTACCAAACAGACCAAATGAGGCACGCTGTCCTCATTTTACCCATCTATAAGGTATACATCTTCGTCCCCACCAATGCAATACAATGGAATCACTTGAATTACCTATCCTTTTTTGAAATGCTTTCTTTCCTTTTTGAGGGAGAAGTTTGAGTTGAACTCTGTTCGGAGACCTTTCGAGTCGACCTTTGACGGGTGGGTTGCTTAGTTGTGGCATAACCTTCTTGTGTTTGATGCTCCATGTCAAATGTGAATCCAAATTCTTCACCATAAACCTTAAGATAATTTCACAGATTTTTTAATTTTTCTTTTGAACAATTAATAGTGTTTGAAATGAAATAATTGAAATTGAGGCTAACCTTTCTTACAGCTTTGATTAGCCTCGAAGAAGCTCTCATATGCCTCTTGTAACAATATGGGTGACAGAATCCTTTGTGGGTGCAATAATAATTATAGCTGTTCATAACTTCGATAACTGCTTTCATCCATGGCATATTCTTAGCAGTGTCATCGGCTTCATTCGAATCGGTGGGTGATTCTGGTTGCTGGTCATCACTCAATATTCCTGGAGATTCTTCACCTCCGCTTATAATTCCCGGCTCAGAGGTATCACTTCTGTCCGACAGAGAGGATACTTTTCGTCTTGATTGTATAGAGTCTACTCTTTTAACTGGAATTAGAGAGAGTTCGATTCAAAGTTATATCCTTTTTAAAGGAACTTACAGTCTGCCTCAAGATCTTTGCCATCTTTTGTGCCTCGTCGAAGTTTAAGTGATCGTCGTTTGAATGATCCACCAGTTGCAGCTCCAGCAGTTCCTCGCCGCAGGAGGAATGGCCGCACAGCAGCAACCGGACGACGAAGAGCACCTTGAAGTAAAAAAGTAGATAGTTTCAAGAGATCATAAACTAAATTTAAATCCTTCATAGAACTTACCATCTTCACCTTGAATTGTCAAAGTTGTATTGCTGCTGTTTTCTGACTCATTATCTGGTTCATGAAGTACAAATGATATCTTCCTCTCAGTTTGAGCACCTATATATAAATTGGAAAAACAAATCATTTGTTTTATTCTCAGTTGAAAGAGGCTACTTCATCTGCAGCCTACCACCATCGTTACCGGCTATAGATTGAAGGCTTTGTGCTGAAGTCTGAGAATGCCCCATTGAACTTAGAGCCATTGACCATCTTCGATTGGCTTCTCTAAGTATAGTCATACAATATTAATATAGTACATTTTAGAATGCTGAAAAATGCAAAAAAAAAAATAAAAATAACAAACCTATAAACCTTTTCCCATGGTGCAGGCTTATCCTTATGCAGAAGTTTTGAAGCTTTGGGTAATGTTTGATAAGTGTCTCGTAGAAACGCGGTTATCTCATGCAACAGAACACAGGCGATCAATTTTAATGCGTGTGGACAGTCGTTTCCATGAGGATTGACACTAGCTGTTTTGAAAATTAACACATTTAAGGAATACATTTTTAAATAATTTAAGAAAATATTTAACAAACATTCGTCTAAGAAATCTTCTTCTTCATCTTGTTGAAGAAGCTCTCGTTGTTTTTCGGGATCATTCAAGCATGAGTTGGCCGATTCAAAGTTCATTCGCTCAGTAAATAAGAGCTCTTCGAGTCTAGCTCCTAGCATTTCAGCCCACTGAAAAATAAAAGAAACGGAACATTTGAAATAGAAATTCGGTAAAGTTTGTCTAAAGTCAAAAACTGAAACTTGTTTAAGGCTTCTCAGAACTTAGTTACATTTTCATATGAAATCATACAGGTTTTCAATTAACGCAATATAAACATAATTGCAAAAATTGTAAAACAAAAAGATCAGGATATTTTACCTAAATTTACAACGATTTTTACCTTCCTATTGGCTTCGGAAGGTAAGCATGAAGCACCATCGATTGTTTTGATTAAGTACCTTATTATTTATTATTATATTTAGAGTCGACCGCCACCGTGTTCTTAATTGGATTCATCCGTCATTTCACCGTCTTAGTAATACATAATCTCACTCACACTTATTTTTTCTTTTTGTTGTTCTTATACAATTTGATTTGAGATCGGGTTATATTTCTTACTTGATAGTATAAGTTTATTTTTTATATTATAATTAACCGATAAAGAATTTTAGGATTAATTAGTTTTAGGCCGAAAGGCATTAGTATTAAGTTATGATGTTTAAATTAGAGCGCCCGTTAAGGGCCTGTAAGTTAGTTGTAAGTTATTAATAAGTAGTCTAGTTTTCATAAAATTTTGCCTGGCTTTAAGATGGTTATACTTATAAGTTTGAATTGAATTAAAATAAATTTATAAAAAAGCAGATATTATTTATAGTGTTTAAATTGAGCTTAAATATTTATTTACAAATATAGGTACCTATGTATATTGTATAATATGTCCTATCAGCAATCGGGTCTAAATTGGACAATTTAATTAAATCAGTTTTTCATATGCCTTCAAAATTTTATGTAGGTAATAGGTATGCATCTTATTAAAATAATTATTATAATTTATGGATGTATATCATATTGACGTATTATAGAAAATGTTTAAAAATAATTAGAAATAATAACTTTGACAGCACATGCAGCATGACGAGGTGGCCGAGTGGTTAAGGCGTTGGACTGCTAATCCAATGTGCTCTGCACGCGTGGGTTCGAATCCCATCCTCGTCGAGTTTTTTTTTTTTTTTTTATTTTTTTGTATATGAAATGGTAAAAGATATTCAACAACAACAACAATTGCTCTAAAACATTTTAGAAATTAATAGGTATGTGAAATAGAATCAAAACGTTTTAAGTGCCTTTTGATTTATTGAATCCATGATAATTTTTATAAATAATTGTGGAATTTTCCGGGCAAAAAAAAATAAAAATATGTATTAAAAAAAATTGATGTCAAGAAGATGAGATTCGAATTAAAAGACAAATAATCTTAAATTGTTATAACCCAAATTAATAAATGGAAGTTTTTCCAAAGAAAAATTAATTTTCATTTTACTACGCCATTCTTGCTTGTAGATTTTGGACCAAATAAGAGAGAGGGTTGAACGGAACGTAATTAATATTTTGAAGGACAAAACGAAGTTAACTAACAGAAACGTTACGCCCATATTATTCACTCGATACATCCAGATTAAAACTTAAATCCAGATGTAAAGTATACAAATTCAATGTAAATACATCCGGATTTAAGTTTAAATCTGGATGTATCGACTGAATAATATGGGCGTTAGTAACGCGTATGAAATACAACTTGTGTCAGGCGCGGGTACAATGAGGATGACACAGGACACTGGGTACAATTGCCCACTGATTTACGATTGAAGGATAAAATATGAATGTAATAAAGTATACAGGGTTTCTGGAAAAAATAGCAATAAATTGTTTAAACAGGACTTTTTCTATTCACCTTGTCGTTATATGGTAAAGAATTTTGAAGTGGTTCAACCTAAACTAAGTTATGAGCTAAGATAACTAAAATTTAATTTAATAAATAGTATTGCTTTCTTTCCGACCGCCTTGGAATGTGCGCTTACATCAATTTGAGAGATCCGTTGGTTCCTACTCTAATTTTCACTTAACCTCGCAAAGATTTTGGAGACTCTATATAGGATTTCAGATTGACTTGACCTGAAAAGGCTGGCAAGACTGGTCCACTGGTAACAACTTTTTGTAATACACAATTCTTTGATATAAATATTGTTAATTTTTCTGGTTTTGGTGTATATTTATTTAAATGGAAGATCTACAACTTATGTCCATATCTACCATCTTTATGTGAAATGAAATCATTTTGAACTTTGAACTTTTTGTGTATATTTGAAATCTGCATCAGAATAATAATTGTCACAGTTGTAGGTATATATCAACCGTAAAATTACCGTTATTAAGGTAACAGTTCAAACGTCAGGGTGTCAGTTTGTAGGAGAGTTTGTTTTAACTGTTTCGTCAATAATAGTAATTTAGAAGTTGTTTTAGAAACTGTTAACTGTCAGAGTTTTTATTCTGACGTAAGTTTCAAGTATCACAACCAGAAAAATTGACATTTTTAAAGCTTGTATTTTGTATATAGCATGTTTCGAGTTTTTGAGTAGATGCCTACCCAAAATTTGACGGTTAACTTTTAAATGTCAACATTGTAAATTTCCTGTCAAATTTGATCAGATGTAGTCAAAAAATAATTTTCAATAGGCACAAAAATTTAAAAACAATATCACAAAAATTATAGTTATAATCTGTGGACAACATTGCGCAACATTTTGGTCTTAAATTTGATACATCCTGCATATCTGGATGTATATCAATTTCAGGTAAAATACGTACAATTTTAAGCACATATTTAAAAAGCCATTTCAAATATAAATTTGTCTAGATTTGACAGTTCTTTTTTTATGAGTTGTTAATGTTCGTTCTATATTCTAAGGTAAAAGTAAAAAAATATATAATATGATAATAAAATAACTTTAAAAAAACTGAAATATTTACCTGATGAAACATTTTTCCAGCTGCTCGTTGTAAAATATGTGTCCTTCGAGTACCAGTTGTTAATTGTTGTCTTGCGTTAATATTTGCTCCAGAAGCTCGATAATTTGTCATATTTTGTTTCATCCAACTAGGCCACATCCCTTTGTTACACAAATGTACGAAATGTGCACATTCAATGAGAAAAGCTGCTCTTGCTATCAATGGTGCTTGAGGCTTTCATATAAAAATTAATTAATCATATTTGTTTTAATAATATAATCGACGTATTTTTGTAACTCTTACCAAATCTAAAACAGCAGCAACCAATTGTGGATCGGGAAATGATCCTGGAGCACATGTTTCTAATAAAAATGAAAATCTTAACATTCCTTCTTGAATCGGTTCAGTGGGAATCAGTTTTCTTTCTTTTAACACTACAACTTCGGATTCTCGTGGACCCTCGCAAAGATCTGAAGAGCTTCGTCTGCTCAAGTCTTGAAAAATTATTATAGAATTAGAAAACCGAAAAAAAAACAAAACCATATTAGAGGACCAACCTGCTGTCTCTTCAGTTCCACCGATTTTCTTTTTTCCTTTAACAATCCCAAATCTATTCAATCTCCGTTCGACCCTTCGTCGAGCTCTCTGAAGTGATCTGCCTATGCCGTCACTTGATCGACCTCGCTGAATTTTAAGCGATGCATGCCGTATGAAGGTTCCTGTCATATCGGGGTTTAGCGATCCGATTTCCAAATCAATTGAAGCCGGTTCCTTAGGTGTTCCCCGGAACCAGCGCACTAAATTACTTAGTCGCCCTAATGAGTTTCTTTCTGAACTTGATGTGGAATCTGACAAAAGAGCTCTTTCCGAATGCCTCGGGGTAAGGGTTGGCCGAATTGTCGTTCCTCGGCGACGAATATTACTCAGAGGACTTTGGCTAGATTTGTAATGATCATCACATGTTTCGGTTTCCAAAAGGCTCTTTAAAAACAAATAAAAAAAAAAGTTGTGAAATGCTCAGCTAAAATTAATTCGTTTTATACCACGGCACAAGCTGAAGAAGTGCTGCGTTTCTTTAGCAGATGTCTCCTTTGACTTCGATTGTCTTCCATTTGGATGCTTACAACAGGCTGAGCACATTCAGCCTGTGGAATATGTCTATATAATAAGGTACATTATTATTCAATACAAAAAGTTATTAAATCAAAGCTTACCTTATAACTCTGGTGGTCTGAAGTAAAGGGCCTTTCTTATTAGGTCTTGGTGTAACAGCTAAAATTCCACTCAATGCTACCCGTCTAAACGGTCCACCATGTGCACCCTTCACATAAGTTATCAACTGACGAATATCACAATACAGGGCTGAATTCTCCGGGGACTTCAGCTCTTTCTGGGCTTCGACGAAACGCGTCACTAATGGCTTGAAAACAGCGGTTATAACCTGGCTTTCGGGTCCACCAGTTAGTCCGCCACTAAAATTGGTCGCATAGCCACCCTGCCCGCCTGATGATGATATACCGCCAAGATCGGTGTTAAGATTTTTTAATCCGCTCGATCGTTTATGGTCTATGTAGATTAATATACACATTTGTGGGAGTGAAAAGAAATAGCATGCATGCTGCTACTATGTGAAAGCCGCCTATTTTTTTTTTTTTTTAAACATATATACATATACTATTATATACAAATGATGTCCATTACATGATTTATGACTTGTGATTTTAATGAATTATGATTGAGCACAGCCTACGTTAAGCAGATCATGCGTTTTTAAGAAATTTCCAATATCTATGTAGAATAATAGTTTAAAATACAATTTAGAATTTATAAATGTGCGTCTAAATTATGCGTACATGGATTTTTTTTATACATACATACATATATATATATATATATATATAATGTTATATAAGCGGACACAAAAAGCTTAAAAAAAACTCACTCAGCGGGGAAAGCAAGGAACTGGGATCAACACAAAATGCCACAAATGCATGGAAGAATTCTACCAACTCATGGATTTGGGTAGTTTTGACCATTGACTGAAGATAGGTTTTTGTGCGTTTTGATGCCTGTCGCATCATCCGAGAGAGGATTTTTTGACATTGGCTACGAAGAAAGTCTGCTGGTGGTCCTCGAATGCCTGCAAAAAATAAAAATTTAAAATACTAGTCAATTCTAAAGATTATTTACCGACGTGAAATACTAGTCATAAAATGGGAAACGCATTGGATTTGTGTAAAAAAAAACAAATATAATCAAACCTTAGTTATACGAAATTCTGCTTTGTCGTAATTTTTTCGAAGGCAAAGTATAATTGTACCGCGTTTCATCAAAATATCAGAGGATGATATATGTAGAGCAATGGCTTACTGTGGAATGAAATGGAAACCACGAAACACAAATGCTTTTCGTTTTTTACCCCAACACAGCGGTGCTGCAGAAAAATCATTTAAAAAAAACCGGTTGGTGCGCCAAGTTTAATAAAAATCGATTGAGTCATTTTTGGATAATGACCTTAGTTTACAAAAAAAAAAATAATATTTGGTATATAATATATACTACTAAAAATTTAAAAAAATTCTCCATACTAAATTTGATCAAAATCAGTAGGATCACTTTTGAGGAAATCGGAAATAAAAAAAAGTAGATGCCATTAATACCCATTTTTCAGAACTTTTTTTTGGAAAAAGGTAGGCTATATGTAGTAAAAATTAGGAAGTGAATTAAAAAAACAAAATTGTGGACACCTTTTTAAGATTTTCATTAATTAAAAAGTAGTTCTAAACAGACAAAATTCTGAGACCAATTTTTTTTCGTTTTCGCTATCTTCGTAATGTTAAGTTTGATCAAAATCTAGAGTTCGATTTTGTTTAAGAATCCATAACTTTTAGCACAATCGCACAGGGATGGATTGGGACACCGGGGGCAACCACGGGATTTCGCCCGATGGACCACTGGGCGAGCAAAAAAAAAAACTTTCCATACCGATTTTTAAATACTTGTATGTTAAGTACCGTTAGTTTTGGTCATAAGAATTATTTTCATTTAAAATCTGGGTGCCAAGTCTAATAAAAATCAATGAAGTCGTTTTGAAATTATAAAGCTTTCAACAAAAACGTTTGAAACTTTTTTAAAAATACAAAAAAAAATTTTTTGAAAATTTTGGAATACAACAACAATACAACTCTTTGAAACATCTTGATCAAAACCAGTTGAACCGTTTTTGAGGACAAATCGGTTAAACAGATAATTAGATAGTCGAAAATAAAAATAGTGGTTCTATGGGTAGGTACCATAGGAGGTATGAAAGGACAGACAGACAGATAGACGAACAGAATTGCGAGACCCACTTTTTTCTACTTCGCTTTCATCGTAATGTCAAGTTTGATAAAAATCTCGAGTTTTCCAAGCACCGGGAAGTGCTCTTCGATAGCGTTTACCGTTAAAAAAAATTTTATGCGCCCAAGATTTCGCAATAGATATATAAATTTGGTGTGGTTGTTTCATTTGTTTCATAAATTCATTGGGGAGGTAGTTCCCGGACGCAGACCGATTTTCCTGATACTAGGTTTTGGTACCAATTATTTTTTGACATAACCCCCATATTTTTTTAATGGTCCCAGGTTCACGAATTTAAATTAAAAAAATCCATTTACACTGATTGGGCATATTCATTGTGGAAAAATTCATGTGGTGTTAGAAGACGGATAATATTACGAGCCCTTATAATTACGATTACAAAAAAAACAAGGTGTACAAAATTAAAATATTTTCTTCAGTAGGTATCCGCATCAAAATTCGATTGCGAACATATTTTTAAATAAAACAAATATATTACCATCATTACATCCATGCGGACATCCAAGATGAAGAAGTGCCCTTTTTATGATTCCCATAGATATTTCGTGAGCATGTTCTCCCAATTTCATCACACCCAACTCAAGAAGCACTTCACAAATATTCAAACCAGCTTCTAGAACCCGCAACGAAACTATATTATAGTCTCTCTTGAAAACATTAAAAACAGCCAGGAGCACGATTTCATAATCAATTCCACCATCGCGTGTAATATAAAATGAAGATCCTGGTGCTTCCGACTCATCGACCCCAGTGTAGTCGATATGAGAATCAGTGTGTGATCGCAGCATATGCCCTCGGAATCCCGTAACTCCACTCAAACTTCCACCATTACTCAGGGCATCAAGTTGTGAGTCAATTGAACCCTGTCAAAAAAATATCCAAATTAGTGTTTCGATTTTACATTTACATTGTTTTTAGCTACTTGTCGTTTTAAGTAATCTGGCGATGGTGTTGGTGTATGTTCGGTTACAGTTATAATTGGATTACGTGCAAAAAATGTCGTCCTTGGTCCTGATGATTGTGATGGTCGTATTGTTTTCTGCGGTTCCACATACCTGTAATACCTTAAACGTTGTTCACGAATATTGTGTTATTTTAATGAAATGATTGTGCAGATTGTGAGGATTATATACAAAAAAAAATAATCCAAAATACGGTGTTTTGTAATATACAATTGGAATAAACAGGATTTTTAAAATTCTCTATAGTTAATATACCTATACACATACGAGTACAATTATACGTTATTTGCAAAAAAAGGACAATGATGCAGCGGAATTAAATCTTATAATTTTATATTACAAAAAGCAGTTTTGCAATTGAATAAAAAGCTCTAAATTAAAAAAAAATACAAAAAATGAAATAAGATAAAAAATTTAGGAAGGATAAAACTTACCCGCTATCAAGAAGACAGCTGGTGTTGAAAAGTATTTTGGAAAAATAAACAAAAGGAAAGTAGAAAAATAATTTGAAAGGAAAGTTGAAAGATGCAAGTTATATATAGCTAGCTAAGTAAAAGAAGAACGTTATATCAAATCGATTTAAAATAAAAAAAAAAAAAAATAACGCTATAAATGTATACCGGAAGGAAAGATAAGAACATTTTATGGCAGGTCTATGTTTAAATGTAGTCTAATAAGAATAAGATGAATTTTGGTTGAGAACTTTATTTTTGTTGCATTTCCTAAAAAGTATTCCCTAAATTTAAGGGGGGAAAGGCGGGAAATTGCAAAGATTATTTTTTAAAAGTGAAAAGTAAAAGTACGTTTCACCAATTTTCAATAGAACTTTTGCATTTGAATTCGCATGTTGCAAAATTGCAAAGTAAAACTTTTGTACTGAATCAATTAAGATCAATTAAGCTATACGATTAGGTGGTCAACGTTAATGCGTTGATTCCTTAACGTCACCAAAAATATCATAAATATATTGTCAACGTTGCTGTTTCAACGCATGAAACTCTGACGAACACAAGAGTGACACCAGTTGTTCAATATTGTCCCAAAATGCATTGACGTGTTATATGTGCAAACGCGTTTTTAATCCTATGTCTGTCGTCAACGCGTGGACATGTTAAACTATGACGATCACACGACTTGGCCACATTCGAAGACAAATCAACCATTTTTTGCGTTGACAATCACAAGATGTAAAAATATTAAATTAGCTCTCAAATTCCGCTGAAGGATGCCTATACGATGTTGATAAATAGATTTAAAAACCTTAAAAAATAGAAATTTTAAGATAAAATTCTATGCTTCGAAAAATTGCGTTTTTAGGGCTTTTGGATGGCATTTGGATTGAAATATTCAATATACGTCAAGATATAGTTTATTGCCTATCATGTCAAACTATAAACTGCCAAATTCCATTGAAGGATGGCTACGATGTCGATGGATTAAAAAAAAGGCTCTTAAAAAACAGACATTGTTGAAATTAAGATGGTGTGTCAACGTTGATATATACGGTCAAAGCGCTCTGAGGAGCATTCTGTCAGTTCAACGGCGCGGCGTTGACAGGGTGGTTACACAAAATAATCAACGCGTTAACCATAAATTCATTTTCTTTGGTAAGCTCGTCAAAATTAGAAAAAAAAAAAAAATAGCCGAATAGTCATTGTCTTGTTAACTATTATTTTCTTCTTCATTTTCAAAATGGTTAATTTTTTAAAATTATTTTTCGACATTTTTTCAAAACGAATTCTTGCAAATGAAAGATCTCTGTTTGCATGTTAATAAAAAGCTTTTCAAAATTCTTAATTTAATTTCCAAAGTTTATTTGTTTATTTTCACTTTGCAGAGAAAACTTTGCACTTTGCGTTTGGTAAAACGTATTTTGCAAAGAGGAAAACTTTTCAATTCAATAATTTTTTCTTGCAAATTTGCGTTTGGTGAAATGAAATTTCCAAAGTAAAAGTGCAAATTGCAAAGTGAAAAGTGTTTGGTGAAATAGGTCCCAGATTTATATATTTTTATTTCGACAAAACAAATGCTTTTACAATCTTAAAATTTTATTTTAACTTAGCTTAAATAACACGTTATTTCATAAAACCAAAGCTATCTAATTCAAGCTACAGGGGAAGCTCAGCCCACGAAATCCACTTAGAGGAAGTGAACTGGGGAAAATCGGTAGGATTATTATCTCAGCCCAAGGTTAGTCCGAGGGAGTAACAAGTGAGCCCGCTGCTTATAAATAAGAGGGAAGGAACGGTAGCCCAAGGCTAGTCCAAGGGAATAACACTTGAGCCCGCTGCTTACAAGTAAGAGGCGAGGAACGCACGGTAGGAATCTAAATCCTGTCAGAGGCTAGTCCAGGGGAATAACAAGTGAGCCCGCTGCTTACAAGTATAAGAGGGGACGATCAATAGGAATCTAATTCCATCCCAAGGTTAATCCGACGGAATAACAAAATCGGCGGTAGGAAACTTTTTTGCACTTTGACTTTAATGATACACGGATGTATTCAAAAAAGGATCCTGAAGCTATATCAGATGATAAAATCCGATCTCTAATCTTCTTATATAAATAAATTGAGTGACTTCGTTGAATTGTGTGTATCGTGCGTATCATGAATTGTGATATTGGTGGGTGGCTGGTACCTATATATATATGGTGGTTGGATGTTCTGTAGGATGCTGGTAGTTGGTTAATGATGTAAGGAGCTTTTGGCAGTTCGGCCGGCGGTGGTGGGTAATAAAATTTAATTTTAGGTAGTAAATAGATTGGTTATTATGTTTCGCTAGGTGCGGGCGGAAGTTACAGCTTGCGAATAATCACAGCCACGAAATCAAAAGCTCTTGTCAAAATGGGTACTTTTTTAGGAAATGCTTACATCATCTATAAAATAAAGCTCTTCACCAAAATTCTGCTTTTTTCGATTTTTTTTTTTGGAATTGAAAGTACCTATGTATAATTTTCTTGAGCTTAGCTTAAAGTCTTGGAAGGTAGAGCTTAACATATTTCTTATTGATATTTTAATTTATTTATTTATCAAGTTACCTATAATAATAATAAAATTTTCCATTGTATACCCGAATTTTAAAGAAAGATAGGCAAAGGATACTTTTAATTTTATTAGCATTTCATCGAGAAATATATCTATATCTTGTAAATGGATTTGCGTCTTATCTAAATTAACATTAACGAACAGACAGGGGCTCATAATGATTCAAACGGGTGAACAAGGTAGTCTTATAACATTAATAAAGGCTCTCTAATATATTATAAAGAAGGATCTAATTAAATTAACTCTAATTATCAAAACATTCATGGTAAAGGTAGACAAAAATTTAATTAAAAATTGTTAGACTATCTAATCATATCGATTATAATTCTATTTGAAAAAAAAATGCTAGAAGAGCAAAGAAACTTGAATTGAAAGTTTAAGAATGGGATTTAAAAAAGGAGACAAGTATTAAAAAAAATGGTTTCCCTGTAAGCCAGGCCAGTGCTGTCCCAATATGCGTATAGTTTTAACGATTATTTTAATAGCTTAGCAGATATAGTTAATCAACTGTCTTACCTTAGACTTGGCATGCTCTTGCCTTTAATTAAATTGCTACTCGGCTCACGACTAATCATTGATGCTGAACGTGATAACTTCTTTTCCCCTGTATCCAGACTTCGGTGATAATCCTGGAAAAATTAAAAATGAAGATGAACTCATGTTGCACACGAAAAAAAAAGTTTTTGAAGGCAAAGACATCTATGTGATTTATATATGATTTTTTTTTTTCAACAAATAACTGGCCAATTGCATATGATTTTATGAAAATTTGTTTTGTATTGGTGTTTCAAGAATGTACATATATATACAAGAGATTTACGCCAAATACAATAATTCCATCAAAATCTTACTACATGCTGCAGTGACCTCTTGCCATTTGTACTAGTTTCTATTCCTACTTTTTCCAAATTCTTTTCGGACTTGGAGAACATTTTCGTTTCAACGAAAGCCCTCAGATCAGCCATTTTGACACGTTTCTTCTTATCACTTCCTCGGCGTTCTATTGTTGTGTTTGTATCGTCTGAAATTTGACTTTTCATTGATTGTTTTCTTAAAAAAATGAGTTAATTGAATCACCCACCAACTTGACCAGGAAGTCCTGATTCAGGTATTTCAATATAATCTTTTGCTAGTGAACTATTGCTGGGACTATCTCGGCTATAAGTTCCTGGTCCTTGATAAAGTGATATCTCTATTTGGGGTATTGGCAAGGAATTCGAACGTTTTCGAGGTTGATGGGTAGGAATTGCTGCTTCTTCAGCGATTTCTGTAAGCCTAGAAATGCATATTTATTCAGATAAAAAAAATGTTTGTACAAAATTTAAAAATCAACCTGTTGTACAAATATTGTAAACTCCAATAGACGCCCTCTTCTTGCCAATGTGAGATGAAAAGACATCTAAGAACTGCTACATCTAGAAACGTTGCAGCTGACACATCTGCTTTTGTCTCTTCTGCAAATTTTTCATCTGATTCAGATTCCTTTTCGGTTGATGTGCTTGCTTTTGGTTCTTTCTGAGAAGCTCCACGTATTAGTTCATGCTGCTCAAAATCAAAACGTGTTGGTTGCTTGTCTTTCGAATGCATTGATTGCCGACTACCTCGTCGACTTTGTGATTGTTGAAGGAGACTTGCATCGGCCTTGAATAAGATTATTTTAAAACCAAAAAATTCTTTAAGTTTTGTATGCGCTTATATAATTCTTACAGTATAAAATGAAGGATCAGTTAGATATGGTCCTGAGGGAAGTCGAAATATAACAACTCTTTCCTCTTCAATGCTGGATGCTTCCTCTGGTATTGTTTCAGGAAATGCAAAATCTTTCGGAGATGATACCCATGATCCCTTTTGAAAGATAAAAAGTTGAGTTTATAGCGGAGATTTAAAACTATTTATATGAGAAAACCTACATCTTCGTCGTGTTTGGATTGATCAGAATAGGATATACTTTTTGGTGAGTCTGGTTTTGGTGATAGAACCGTTTCTCCAGTTGTCGAAGGTTTTCCTATAGTAAAGCAGCTAAGATAACTCAATCAAAGAACATTGAAAATAAGGTATTATCCAATAGATCATTTTAATATGAGATTATAGAAAAAGACAGGCGCCGACAATATTTTTAAGACATCACACGATGATGATATAATCGGAATTCGGAAGCACAAAGCGTGTTGTCAGTGGTTCTTTTTTAAGTACTGAGGCGGACAAATGATGTCATCAAGAAAGGACGCAACAGTCACGTGCGTCGTGAACCATCAACCAATAGATAGCTATAATTACATTGATGTTGTTAGAGAACCAACAAACTCTCCAGAGCTTTACCCTGTTCAATTTATATTTCCAGTACAGGGAAGATATGGTATTTGCCTTTCAGTCTAACCATTATGGAATTCAATAAGCTATCTTCATTTTAAAGCTCTTACAGAGTTGCAGTAGTGAGCATTTAAAATTGCCGCAAATCTCACAAAAATATTGATAGAGTTACCAACTATTTATTAACATAAGGACATTTTATAATCAAAAACAATGATGATTAATTGAATCTGTCTTTTTAAATACCTCTCTGAAAGACAATTGCCAACAATTTGTATAACTGCATTTTAATTTATAACTGTCTTTCCATATATAAAAGAAAAATCTAAAACATAAAAAACACGTCAACACTTTCTTCTCCAAAGTAGAAATATTTGTTATCAAAAGCTCCAAAAAAGCTTAAATCCTGAAAGTTACATAGCTAAAACCAATGAATATGCCATATGAATTACCATCAACTGGGCAATGGTAACTCTGATTCAAAGTGTTTTTTTTTTCAGAAAAAACAATGTTGCAAATTTGCGATCAGTTTTCTTTCACCCGGGAGCAGATAGGTCATGGTGGGATGTACGTGAGCTCAAGGAATTATATTATATAACCTTATAGTCTTATAAGAATCCTTTTGTGAAAACTCAGCTCTGAACAAATGTTCGTAGTCTTTATAATCCCAAACAACACTTATATAAGAGTTTTAGTCTTTTTGTACGTCTATGAAAACAATCACAGGATCTGAGTTTAATACCTCTTATATCAAGAGTATCTGGAGTTTAAATACCAAAAGTATTGCAATAGGAGGCTTATGAGTTCATTAATAAATAATGAAATAGTTAAAATATGCGTTGTTATGAAAGTTCAAATTAGTAAATACATTTTCAAACCGCATATGTTTTTTGGTTCACATAATATGTGAAAAACAATAAATATAAGCATCGCCATTATAACGCATAATAATAATTGATTGACTTACAAAATAATTATTCTCAAACACAAATAAATATATAGTTTTTTTCTCTCTGAGAAAATGTTAAATGAGAAAGATATGCATATATAATTTTTTAAAGTTTACAAATATGCACTCTATTCTCTTTTGAGCGAATCTCATTGGAAGAGGCGAATTCTCATAGCAAGACTTGATTGAGGTGAGAGCCTCCCATAATTATGCCATTTAACGCATTTAACACTGTTAAAACAATCTAGTAGTATTCTTTAAGATTACTTTTAGCTTCCTTATATTAGTCTAGTTAAGCTCTTGGAGCATCTTATGAGAGGAAAAATGTTACGTACTTTCTCTTTCTAGGCTACGCTTTAAAACTGGTACGCTTAGATCAAACGAATAAGTTTTTGTGGATTTCTGCTTCTTTGGCCTGATAAGGCAATATGGAGTAGCAAAGCCTCTTTATAAGAAATAATTAAAAAACCCGGTTCTGTGTGAATGGCCTTAAAGTGTATTCCAAGTGTAAAACAAATTGTCTTGTATTGCGTCTAAGTTTAACTTCGAATGTTACGCCTTTCAAATTTGTGAATTAAAAAAAGTACTACACATTTATAATACTTATACGCCTTTCAAATTAGCGAATTAAAAAAGTGCTATTTATAATACTTTGTTCAGTATTTAAAAATCATGATCTTCAAGATACAAATGAGAACTTTTCGTGTTACAGATTTATTAATTCAATTCAATCAATTACTTTTTCTTCAATTAAAATCGATTTTTCTAGTACAAAATTCTTAAAACCAACCATACCGTCTATCTTGTACATTTTATCTATTTTTTTTTTAATTCTGAAATTTTTCATTTATAGCGATAAGAATTGGATGGATTTTTTAATCAAAAATGTTTTTAGTGATGATTTATTCGTCAATAATTGACAGACAAATGAAACTTGATTTAAATACCTTATCTTTAAAGATCCAGTAAGTATAACTCAAGTTATAAACTTTATAAAGTTTTAACCCATCCCGAAATGAAGAGGTCCAACAGCCTTAGGTACATACCCATTTCTGTTTTTCTTGTGTTTGTTTATTTTCCATTCATCTGTTAGCATTTTTCTTTACATTAGGTACTGTTTACACTATACCTAACCTTTTGCCAATATTAAATAGCTATCTATAGCTACCTGCTAGAGTAAATGTATAAGCGAGTCTAATATTGGCTTTATCTCCGCTCAACGGTGTACTCTACTCTATTGGATTCCAATATTTTTTATTTACAGAATTCTTCGATTGATTGCACCTCGCTTAATAATGACCTTAAAAAAACTGTAGATATAACAAACTAAGAACATGTAGGTACGGTACATACATTTTTTGATTACAAACAAAAAACAGATTTAAAAACATTTTGAGAACAACCTATGTTTGCAATTGGAGTCATTTTGACAGTAAAATAAAAATAAACATAAATCGTTATAATTTGAAATTAAAGGTCCACACCAACGCGAATCTGTCGCGGCGAAGATGAAAACAAAAATAACAAAGTATTGTTTTCATTGACAACCACGTGTTGTTATTATTGTTTTCGTCGTCGCCGGGACAGATTTGCGTTGGTGTGTGGGAACCTTAATTCTTGACCTGCGTCAAATCTTTTATATACAAATCTCCCTCCTATATGTTCAACGGATTGTTGACTTTTAAATCGAGTACGGAGAAAATAGAAAGAAACCGAATGTATAACAACAACTTGTGTGTGGCATATAGTAAAAATGCTGGTTGATTCAAATGCATTATGTCAAACAATAAAACCTAAATTGGGATGGACAGATCACGTGACCTTCAGTAACGCAGTGCGTAGTGCATATGGCTATGAAGGCATCTTGTACTGGTTCGCCTTTCAGTCGTGGCAAAAGTTTTTCTAAATAAAATTGAACAAATAGAAACCAAGTGGCAAGCACCACAAAAAGGAGTCTGATGATCGGCGTGGCAGTCCTGAAATAGCTATAATCCTAACCTATAAAAACTTTGTGGTAGCTCAATCAAGTGGATTTTGTTCATTAAAACCTAAAATATATAAAAACAAAATTGTTTAGATTATTCCTTTTTTCTTACGAGCAGTGAAAACATCCGCCGATCCTTTCGGAGAAGATGGGCTTAATAAATTTCTAGCTTTAGGTTTTACTGGTGCTAAAAAACACGGTGCTCCTGGAGCTCGATTATCCCACATTCCTTGCCACAATCTGATACCATTTTCCAATCGAAAGTTTTGAAAATCCGATTCTTTTAGATGATGAATTATGGGAGCAAATAGATAAACAAAAAGCTGTAACAAAAAAAATCTATTAATTTGCAAGTTTAATTTTTTAATTTATATTTATTTTACTGTTATAGTTGGTACAGAAAACAAATAGTTTTCAGTTTTTGGCATATCCTTTTTCAAAACAGGATCAAGATCTTCTTCTTCATCGGCACATTCTTCGGAAGCATATAAAAGAATCCATTGCATTGTGTAGAGCAATTTTGTTTCAACAGCTCCAATTGCTTGCATGTCCTTAACTCTGAAGAATTAAAATTATTATATACCTAGGTACTTAGCAAATATGTATTATCGCCGTGCGTCGGTCGGTCCAAAGGTCAAACTCTTTTAGTACAAAAAAAAATACCTAAAACATATTTTTCTAATCAAAACATTTAATTTTTCAATATCTGAGTTGAAAAAATTCCTTAAAAAGTGTATCATTTGAGATAAGTTTTAACTTTGAATCACTGATAATAAAAATTAAGTTAGTTAATTGTAAAAATATAAATTCTACCTGTTGTGAAGTAATGCTGCAACGCAATGCATTACATGAGGCAGGGCAGCTTGCAATAGTCTCCAACGAGGGATAGCAGCTAGTGCTTTAGTTAAAGGTGGTGAAAGCCCAAATTGAATATTCTGAACCACAACTTTTTCGAAGGACTGAAAATAAAAATTATAAACATTAAAATTTTTCAAAACCAATTAATTAATCGTAGTTACCTTGCATGCTTCCTTAAGCTCCTAATGGCAGCAATTATTTATAATAATTAAAATATTTGTTTTTACATTTTATTTAAGAAATAATAATTTTATTAATAAAAACTTTTAATAGTTTTGTTTTGGTTTAACATAGTGTTTTCGTGTATTAACAATTAATTCATTCCATGTACAAAAAAATAGGTTGAAAATTCAAATTTAAGAATCTAAATAGGTCTATTAACCGCAAACTACCGGTTAATTTTAATATTAAATAAAAATAAAATTAAAAAAAAACAAGTCTTTCATTGGTTTTATTCATTTAAAAAAATTTATTTTGTTCTTCTTTGAATAAATAAAAATAATAACCCATTTGTTTTATAAAATAAACTTAAAAACATGCTTTTTAAACAACATATTTCAATAGTTATATTATGTATGTACTTTTAATTCACATATTTTCTAACTATTTTCAAAAGATTATTTCATCAAGTTTTCAAATCTTTTTTTTTTTGTTTGTTTGTTAAAAACTTACGTGATGGCCGGGTGCATGTTGACAAAACTACATCAATTTCATACGAAAATACAGTTATTTAAAAATATTTTTTTTTTCATTTTGTTAAATTGCGTTGACGAATGCAGTTTTATTTTTACAGGTGTGTAAGCAAAAGACAAATGCATATACAGTTAGACATTTAAGAAAAAATAAAATACACTATTATAATACACTTTTCTTATATACCTACATACAATAGATAATGTATAAAAATAATAATTATACTTTAATTATTTGTGTATGGTGAATTTGTATAAGAATTTTATATTTTTAATTTCAATTTCAATAGTAATTTTAATTGTAACTCTTAAACTTTAAATTGTGCAGTTGTCTTGAAATAAACATTGCATAACTTAAGGCATACAAGTTCATTTAAACTAACAAAAATTATAATAATATAATTATAATTTCTTCGGATGTTGGATAAAATGAAGTTTATTATTAAGTTATTAAATACAATTAAACTAGGTTTTAAGATCAAAAATTTTAATAGACTTAATTTTGGATTTTATTGTCGTTCAATGGCTAAAGCATGGAAATCAACAAATTCGTCCATTATGAAAACCGATATATGTATTACGATTTCTGTCGGTTTGGAATAAAAAAGTTAAAACAAAAAATGTTTAGTTTGAAGTTCTGAACATTTTTTTGTTCCAGCTCAATCTCTCTATCTCGAAAAATCTTCTTTTTTTTGAGTCTTTGCTAAAAATAATTTAAAGTAAGTTTAAATTCATAAACATCATAACGATGCTGATGCCCAACGCAGCTGATGCTGATGCAATACATCAGCAACTACGCATCATGAATTTTCTTGATTCTAGTTTTGCTTGAAGTTTGCGCATTATTTGATGCAACTTTGCATGTTAATGAACACTTTACACTAAAACTAATGCTGGTTTGATGGCTTAATGAATGTTGCATCGATGCGTTTCTGAATTTAAACATCTTTTTATCCGAGCTAATTTTTTATTTTTTGTTTAATAATTCGACTTAAAACTTAATAATTTGCTCTATTGCCATTTGCTCATGGCACAGTGAATCTAGGTAACAATAATTACTAATGGGCTGAACTTTGCATCTTATTGTACCGAAAAGACTATAGCATAAACATTTTTGGCATATTCACACTCACATCGCTTCCACCCGTTTTGTTGTTTATATATTTTTTTGTTCTTGAATCAATTTATATATAATTGTGCATTAACTATGTTTAGTGAAGACAAGAATAACTGTTCAGTAAATATATTAAAGAAGTGTAAATACTTTTGAAATGTTGGTTAAAAATAAATCAAGTATATTTGGCCGAAGAGCTTCCTTAAAAAGCACCTACTTTCGTTTCGTATGAATAAAGTATGATCAAATATTTTTACACAAGAAATACTATCGATTGTAGCCAGATAGTTATTCCATTCGTATTAAAACTAGATTGCTCATTTTGAGTTTTTAAATAAACCTAATTTAAGTGCCTCCAATTTAGAAGACCAAAGTCAGCAGATCAAATTTTTTGTGATGTCCCTCAAGTTAGGAGAACAATTTTAATAATAATAATTAGGCGCTTTTTAAGTGCTAATTAAGTACCCACAACAAAATTAAGTGCTTCAGTACTTTTGTTGTAAATTAATGCTCCACCCAAAATGTTTAGAAAATTTTAACCAAAATGAACTTTTTTTGCCAAGAAATAATCACTGATTTCGCTCTTTAAGAACCTCAAAAAAATTTAAATTTAAATTTATATAAATTTTAAGATTCAAACTGTAGTTCGATATTTCTTTGACATTCAAAATACCTTAGGTCTTACAAGTACATATGTATATGTTATTTTAAATTCCATGTAAAATTAATTAAAATTATTATGAGATATCGATATCGACAAAATTTTTAAATTTTTTCACCAAATGAATTACTTTCGCTGAAAAGTTATGTTTTTATTCACACTATTATTTGTGTCAGGCATAAAAAAATATAAGAATATGGGTTCAATGTTAAATATATAAAAAAATATTGTGATTGTTAATTGTACTTTGAAGTCAGAGCTGACATGAGAACCTTATCAATATGCAATTTTAAGTTAAATTCAGTTCATCTTACATCTATTTTTTTTGATAAAAATCCAATGTTATCTAACTGTACACAACAAAAATAAATTTCATTGAATTAAAAAAAAGAGCTTCTAATAACATAAATTGTATTTATTATATGGAAATAAATAAGCCACCAGTATCACACTATATTTTTTCTTCATTTTTAGCTCATTAAATCATTATAAATTGTTAGCCTTACAAAATATGTAAGGTAATTCTTTTCATTTCAATTATGGTGATCATCACAAAAGAACAATTAAATAATTTTCCGACTGCATCAGTCTTTTTAATGCATTTTTGAAACGAAAAATTTCTTATAATTAAAAAAAAATATGTTTGAACACAAAACTTCCTGAAATACTATATTTCGCTCTCGAGAGCACAAAGGCGAAAAGTGATGTGAATTTTTTGCAAGAACTGAGAAAGTAATTCCAAATAATTCACGAATCGTTCGATAAATATAAGCGGGAAAGCATGAACCACTTCTTCAAGCAAAATTATAAAATCTGATTTTTTCACAATCACGTAACAAAGATAAAATAAAGTCATCTGGGAGTAAAACCTCATGAACGTAAAAAATCAATTCAACGAATTTAACGAACAAAATCCTCAAAATTTTGCTTAAACTAAAATGTATCGTGTTCGCGACAAAAAATTAAGCTTTGTAACGAGTACATAAATTATAGATAAGAATTTAGGACCCTTTTTTTAAAGAGTATGTAATTTACTTTAAAAATACGTTTCGATCATTACCTAATAATAACCAGTCCTAAAGTTATTAAATAAGGAAACAAAATCAAAAAAATGTCCCATACGATTTGTATAGAAAAAACGAAAATAACGATGAGCGAACCCTATATTTTAATCTAAAGGGCTATAGCTTTTACCAGGCTCATTATTTAACTAAATTCAACTAATAGCTTGTGACATTAAAAATCGAAAACATTTTAATTTTTTTTAATCAGTCTAATGTAGGTACAAGTATACATACCATATTTGTATGATATTGGGTTGGGGTCATAATTCTTTATGTGTCCAAATTTGGTTTACAAAATTCTGTATTTAAAAATTCAGTAAATCTAATATTCTGTATTTCAAAATACTAAAAATCCAAAATTTTTTTTTTCCAAATTCTATAAATCCATAGTTATGTATTCCAAATTTCTGCATTTTTTCACTTTTTTTCATTATCCAAACAATTTTTCTTTTATAATTAACAGAATTTGGAAATTCAGGATTTCGGAGTTTAGAACTCAAACAAAATTTGTATACCTATTAAGTTTTCATCTTCCGAATTCGCTTTGATAATATTTCATAATATATGTTTTTTTTTCCGTTAGAAATGTAGGTGTGCTAAAATTTTTAACATAGAGAATTTGTAGGAACTTTTATTGGATATTTCTAGTTCAACGTGAAAATAATTGATGTTTCGTTTCAAAAACATTTTATTTTGAAATTATCATATATAGGTAATATATAGGGTGTCCCGAAATCACCGCCTCAGAAGAAAACCTTGAGTTCCTGAGGTCATTTCAAGTCGAAAAACTTAAGAGTTAATTTTCTCGTTTTCGCTTCGTTTTCGAATTATAACGGTTTTTATTCTTCTTCCTTTGACTAGCTCTTACTTTGCCAAACTACAACCAATTTCAATTTTGTTTAAATTTAAACAAGAACAGTTAGAAGTTTGTATCTACCATATTTGTATAATTATACTTTTTTTTATTTTCCTTTATTTTTTGTTTTTATTTTTTTAATAATTTTATATGTATTTTTAGGTAAAAAATGTCAAGTATTGTTAAGAACAATAATATAAAAAAATAATATATAATAATGAAAAAAAAACTAAATTATACTTAATAACGTGTTTTTGTGAAAAAAAAAAATCATATCGAAGTAAAAAAAAACAACCTAAAAATGCTTAAAAAATGTGCTTGAAAATAATTTGCGGGAAAACCGTTATCTACACAGAAAAAAGTTGTATAGTAGATACAAATTTCTAACTGTTCTTGTTTAAATAAAACAAAATTTTAAAAATCGGTTGTAGTTTGGCAAAGTTAGAGCCAGTCAAAGGAAAAAAGAATAAAAATCATAAAAACAGTTTTAAGTCGAAAACGAGAAAATTACCTCTTAAGTTTTTCGACTTGAAATGACCTCAGGAACTCAAGGTTATCTTCTGAGGCGGTGATTTTGGGACACCCTGTATATACATATGTATATATTATCATTTCTATAGTCTAGACTCACTTTATGACTCTCATACTATACCGATTTTGACAAATAAAGTGGCAAACGAAGCGAAATATCCTGCTGATTTGACGAATTATAATTTTGTTTTAGAAATGTTAATAAAATTTGTTTAAAAATTGTATTTGTTTGTTCTCACACGGCTAGGCTAGTTCATGTAAATGGTGTTCATAAAATATTTTTCAAGTTATCCTTTTAAGTATACCAAGTAAGGCGAAAATATTGATATCAAAAAAACGAAAAGAAAAGTTGCGTATCGACGAATTTATATTTTAAAATGCAAGATAAATTTAAGGACAAACTTTATTTACTATACAACGTTGCAATGCAGAATTTAAAATTTTCTATAATTGTTCAAACACGAACATGTTTGAACAATAATTTTGGATTTATAGAATTTTGATATACAGAATTCTGGATTTACAGAATTTTGGAATAAAGAATAATAGATTTACAGAATAATAGAATACAGAATTATGTTCATACAAAATTTTCAATTGATTTACAGAATTTTGGAATACAGAATAACGACACGTTCCCATTTTAGTTATTTAAGCGAAATTATAATTTAAATTAAAACAAATTACATTGTTTCCAATCTTATATAGGGTCGCTTAGAAAAAGCCGGTGCGTAGGAGTGCAATAAAGTCCAAAATTTGTTTGAATTTACATTTGTAAGCTTGTCTTACACAAATTCACCACAAGTACAGCAAAGTATATTATCCTCTGCATCTATTTTGGAATATTTGGTTATTTTAAAAAGTGCCAAGTGCCAGTTTAAAAAAAAATAATACGTATTCGCCATAGTGACCCATTTTTTAAATTAATTGAAAATAAGTAAGTTAATAGGTATATTTTATTTTTGTTTGATGAACTCAAAAGAGCAGAGAATAATACTTTAATGCGACCTAATATAATTATGTTTATTTTTATCTAAATAAGAATTTTTGATAGAAAAGAATTAAACAAAAATGTGTGTGAACATTTATGTTACATATAGAACATCGAATTTTATTTCATTAAATAAAATCTTTTAGACACAATATCAAGACACTGACAAGAGGCTCGTTTGCGAGCCTGAGTTTGTTTTGTCACATCAAAAACTGAAAGCTTATTTACAGCTTTTTCAAAATGTTATTTCTATGTTTTTTTTTGATAAGCTTATTTTATAATATGTAACCATATTTAGCAGTGATCATTCCACACATCCATTTTTGTTATTTAAAATTATAAGTTTTTAATATTAAAATAATAGAAAAAAATCTATAGAAAATACTTACCATACAACTAGCTTCATGAAGTTTTCCAAGTTTTGGACGTATAAATGGTGCAATTTGACGCCATAAAAATGTTTGCACTGAAACTGGAAGACCCAAATCTTGAAGTCCATCATCTTGTTGAAAATCATAGAGCTCAGCAACGTTGGCTGTTACCATTTTGGTGTTGTTTTAGTTTTTTTTTTTTTTATATAATTTAATTGGTTTACATTTCTCCCTGTGGACGAGAGCGGTTTGGAGGAGTTATAGAAATCAGTGATGATTACATGATCCATTGTTATATCAAGTTTGTCTTTTATTTTGTTTTTATATTTTATAATTAAACGTTCATTTTAAAACTGATTCCGATTATTAGGTGCGTTCCTTTACTTTGAAACTTTGTGATTTTCTGTCCAAAACTGCACATTTTATTTTTTTTTCATATGAACTTTGATAGAATGTTGCGTAGAAATACACAAAAATGTACCAAGTTTCAAAGTAAAGAAACACACTTATTGTCAAAAACATTATTATTTAGATATTAAGACTTTACACCGAGAGTTCGTCTCGTGGCCATAAAATTAAAAATGATTTCCGACTTAACTTATTTTTTTTTAATTATGTTCGATTTAAATATTCGTACAATACTGCAGTCAAAAACTATTAAAACGTCATTAATTTGCCAAAGACACTCATATTGAAAAAAACCAATAAGCGATTGGTCAACAATAAAGGTTCCCCCACACCAACGCGAATTTTCGGTGGCGACGACGAAAACAATAATAACAACGTGTTGTTTTCATTGACAACCACATGTTGTTATTGTTTTTTTCGTCGTCGCCACCGAAAATTCGCGTTGGTGTGGTTGAACCTTAATTGTGACTTGGTCTTTACTCTAAGTCGATAATATTAATTTTTAAGACAAATTTAGACTTTTTTTTAAATAAAAAAATTGCAATTACAAATTGTGCGTTGTAATTTTTGCAGGAATTGAAAAGTCTTGCAAGATTTTGATTTGTGAATTTTCTTATTACAAAATAACTGGGTCTCTAGTTTTCAAGGGCACCAATGGGAAGTTACCAATTTGGGTCGCATTCCAACACCAAAAAATTGCTAAATTCGTCTGAACGTCCATATTTAGAAGTGTGTACAAAAAAGGAAAGTCCTGGCTATGGCGCCATTTAAAACTAAAGTTTTCTCACTGAGCAACTGATTTCTTAAAATGTTTCTTTTTCTTTTAATTATAAGTAGGTATGTATTCTATCACATCTATCAAAACAGAATAATATATTTTTTTAAGAACAATATATGTATGTACACATAACCACCTTTCATTGAAAGGGATCGAAGTTGTATAATGTAGGTATAAGTGACACTTATCACGAGAGCTCGTAACCCTCTTGATAAAACACCCTCACATCCGGTAGAAAACAACTCAATTAGGAATAATGACAAAACGTTTAGATTAAACCGTAATGATAGGCAAAGGACATGCGATTAATGTTTATGGCGATTCTTGTTTATTTTAGTCTTTACTTCTTATTTCTTTAGGCTTTATCATAGATCGAATGACACGCAAAGCCCGTAGAACCAAACCATCACATTATATTTTGCTCCGGCGACGATGTCAAGGAACTCTCTCACTCTCTCTCTCTCTCTTTTGTTTAATAATTCAAAAGTGGATGATAATAACAATCAACAGGTGGCCTAACCATCGCGATTGCATGTTGGATAAAGATGCATCTACAGAAATCTGTCAAGTGTATTTTTATTTGGTATCCTTTGTTTCATCCTTCACAACATCAGATGATGTTTTCCGGACAAGTGCATTGAGTCTTTAAGTATTCTACCACCCATCCACCCTTCACTCTCTCCTTCTCACTCTAACGCTCTATATTTCTTATTTTTGTGAATAAGTATTTCAATGTCAGCTGCTTAATGTTGTGATGTTGAACTGCGTGCATGAACGCAGACTCCGGGCATTTTACAAAAATGTATCCCAAAAAGTCCTCCATCTTGGTACAGAAACTCGAGAGGATACCGAAAAGAAAACTAACGGATGATTACCTCTATACACCAGATAACCTGGTTACATAATAAAAATCCTCCATGTTTGATTTTTTTTTTTTCACTTCGAGAAAATATAAATTTTCACTTTCATGATTTTTCACAATCAATTGGCAAGATTCACTGATAACTATTATCACCCACTCGTGGGTATCATAAAGAATAACTTTATTTGATAGCAAACACTTTATCACGAAAGGTTTTCCACACACAAAACTAAAAAAGGGCACACCCAAGGTAATAAATTTTAACTCAACGACAGAGAAAATGGGCTTTCCTTTCAATGCTATCGAACAAATTACAATGCAAACAAAATAATCTTCCTTATCGCGAGGGATTCCGTTAGAAAATTAAGCAATTAATTTGATTATTTTACCTTTTTTTTAAATCAATGAAATTGGGGATTTTTTTCTCTTCTTTGCAACTGATGGAGAACCGTTATAAAAGTTAAAGGTGCAGATGTGGCTGCCTTCGATTAAAGACTGATGAAATAAAATGGCGACTTTTTCGGTTACAGCTCCAAACTTGGTATAGATAAAAACGTTTGGAATGAAGATTCAGCTTGCAGCTGTTTTCTTTTTGTAATCGAGGAGTGAATGCGAGGGTGGTTTTTTTTCAATGTAAACAAACATTATCTTTCGCTCTCTATACTCTCAATTTCGCAACAACAACCGATAGAATAAGGAAAAAGGATATGGGTCAGGTAAGTCAGGTCATAGTATGGGCATAATGGAGATTGCGTGTTTGGTAATTTGCAAAGAGTAAATAACATTTACCGGTTTATATTTTTCCAACTTGTGGATTCAAATTTGTGTTCATTCATAAACGACGCCGATGCAAGGAGGAAAAAAATAGTTGTGTGACTTTTTTTTTGTTGACACCTGTTGGGAGTTATATTTATTAATGTCGGTGAATAAAAGGATTCAGGATGACCAAGTGACACATTTATTATTATTATTATTATTATTGATGATTCATGAAGCAACAATTACTACCCTGAAATGAGCCGTATCAATATTCAATACTATACCCTGAGAAGAATTCACCTAGAGTTGTAACCGCACTATTGAAAATGTACTTAAAAGAAAAGTTGATTTTTATCGAAAAAGGGTCTTACAAAATGCTTAACTGGGTGACACGAAATTCCTTTTATGGTTCAAGGTTATATTATATTATTGGAAAAGTGAAAATAAAAGACTTTATAGGTGTCAAACTGTAATAAAATCATCATTTCCTATTTCTTACATCCATCAACACCTGTTGCAGCTGTACGTAAACTGGTTGATGGTGCTCATTTTCTAGCTTATTAATACAAACATGATTTGCAACTTACAGTAAGAAACATTTTAGCTCGTAGCCGCCATTTCTAGCTATCTATAGTTTTGAATATAAAAAGTGTTTCACACTAATTTCAGAATTATTGAATTTCTTGTTTTGTTGGGAGGTACATAATGTAGGTGCTAAGACAAAGATTGATATGTGGAAAAAATTAAGAAAAAATTATAAAACTTATAAAATTAATTTCTTTGGAAGGATTTCAAACATTCTATAATTTTTGTCTCTTAAAAATAAATCTTGTGGATAAGAAATTGGATGATTTTTATTGAAATCATAAATCTGAAAAAATGACATAATTAAGTAGATATCGGGTTTTTGGCTAAGTACCACAGAAATATGTAATTTTTCTGTTAGATTTGACAACATTTTTGTATTTTACAAGTTTTAGGTAAGTGTTAATACAAAAAATGCTGAAAATTGATTTTCCAATCTACCTCCGAAAATCTGAATCCGCCACTATTTTTTGACTCAATCTACCATGATTTTTAAATTTAAATTTGAAACAAAAAATTGGGAACAAAAAATAGGCAACACAAGAACGAATTGAGTTTTATAGCGAAAATGAATCTTTAATTTCTTGTTCTCCATATGCGATTCTGCTGGCGCTGCCGTTGCCATTAAATTTTATTTTGCCTACACAGAAAGGTAAGATATGTTTACACAACAAAATTAAATTCAAATTTCAACAGAAATATTTTAAAATATTTCTCTCGAACGAATGATGCACAGTCCCGGTTCGTGAATTTGATAAAACAGTTTTTTTAGAGACAATAACCCTTCGCGTTAGATTCTTACCCATATTTACGACCACTTCCGTTACATTTACCTATGTTTTCATTTTCCTCATACTAAGAACATTAGTAGATGTTTAAACATCAAAAATTAAGTTTTCCAGATTGTTGCGCATTGAAAATACCTATATGATTCTCGATTGTCAGATCTTACAATATTGGCAGAACTGTCAATGGTCTGACAATAGCTAACAATTAGCTGACAATTGACATATTTCTTACAATGAAAAATTGTCCGTTCACACGGTTGATAGACTTCTTCCCAATTTGATTGTCTGATATTTTTGTATCTCTCTTTAACCAACTCATTGACATTTCGAACAATGAAGAAATTGTCAACAATTGTAAGATGTTTTCAATTAAAACATCTGACAATGACCAATGAGTCTGACAATGTCCTAATCGACTGACAATGATAAAAATTGTGTGTTCAGACGATTGTAAGATACCTGATAATTTTTTGTCAGATTGTCGTCTGACAACGACGTGTCTGACAATATTGTCAGAAAAAAATATGTGTTCAGACGATTGTAAGACATTTGGAACAGTTTTTTCACTGACAGATCCGACAATGTTGTAAGATCTGACAATCGTCTGTACTTAGCTTAATTTCTTTTACCAATTTTAAGCGCGTTTAAAATCACTTTCGTCAAACGTTCATTATGAAATAAAGTCTTGTGCAAAGTGTTTCGCTATTGCAAAATTGCCTCAAGTGATGCACAAACTTTAAGCAAATCAGAATCAAGAAAAATTCTTGACCCCTTGTTTTGTTGATATAAATGCATCAGAATCAGCTGCGTTGAACATCAGTTTCCCAAAAAAACACATATTCTAGGTTTATGAATTTATACCTGTTTCTGTGCTCACGCCAAACTAAATTAATTTCCTCGCCATTTCTTCGGGATTAATTACAAAACAACAACAAAAAAACCAGATGGAGTATCCCGGCTCGGGTATTAAATTTTCCATGTGTTAGATTTAAGATTTAATTTTTAAAGTTGTTAATTCTCAAATTTAATAATAAAGAATATAAGGTTATAAAAGAAATTCCAATATTTTCACTTTGTTTACTTTTTTCTATAGAGGATCTTCTGTTGCCTTTTTGCTGACGTTTCAAAAGTGGCAGACGTTTTTGGTACAAGACGTTTGTGTACTTTTGGACAGTTTTACTTCTCTCTGAGAGAATTTTAGCCCAATGGTACACCTCAAAATTTCCTAGATTTTAGTTTTTTGTGCAGAAAGTACACAAACGAACCTAATAGGTGTCTATAATAAAATCTATTGAACAATAATAATTCCTTTTTCGTAGGATCAATTATATTTAAATCTATTGAACGAAATTTTTTTTTTCTTTTTTTTAAAGCCATGAGGAAACCCAAACATTTAAAATGAATATATTTAAATAGTGAGATATAGTTAGATATATGTAGCTATAGAGATATAGTTTTGGGGAAAGATAGACGTTCCTATAGAATGTAATCTTAATCTTACATCAAATAAAAGGCTCTTATTAAAATTAACAACTCAAATGCATTTATTTGCCTATAAATATAATAAAAGTTTTTATTTAACATTTTCATCAAAATTATTGCCATTTTTCATTTAGCGCTGTTGGCAAAGCAACTAAATGTCTGAAGTATTTTTTTAATGACACATCAACTTTTAATTTTCTTGAATATATGTATCTACATACGTATAATTTAGTTATTTGTACTATGATACATCTATACCTCTACAGTCTGCATATATATTTTATGAACAAGTGTATTTCGTTTAAATGCCGCCTCACAGAGACCGGTACAAATATTTAAGCAGCTGGCAAGTCGCCATGAACTTCCTAATAAACAAGGTATTTCAAAATTGTTCGATCCTATTTACACCTAAATCGCCATAAGATATCATGTATGTGTGTAAGATGTATTCGTATGTTTTAATTTTAGAAAATTTCTGATAGCATTGGATAAAATAAAAAAGAAAATAAGAAATGCTTTTGTATTTTTGTGGTATGGTATTTTGAATGGAAATTTTCTTTTTTTTATTTTTTGTCAATTCATATAGCAAGTTGTTAACGTTAATTAAAAACGATTAAAGTAATAATTCATTTTGGAAATTTATTAAGATATGTACATGTACCTACAATCTACCTTTTTTCTTTTGAAAAATATCTAATAAATCTAGTTAACTTTCTCAAAATTATTTGTCATATATACTTACCTACATACATATATTATACATAATATGTAAAGTAAAAGTACATAAAATGATCATCAGAAAGTACTTTTGTTAAGAAAAAGTGCACGAACAAATTACACGTACGTGCTCCTATAATTCTGAAGATAATTCTTATAAACGTATAAAATATTCTTGAAAGTAGGTACTTCCTTAAAATTTAAAGCCTAAAAATCTTATGTTCAAAATGCCATTATATTTTGACTTGGTGTAAATACATGTGATTAGGAAATTGATCAATTGATCTGTCATTTATGTAAAAGCGGCATAAATAAACTAAATACACTTTTATTACTGCTAAATATAATTATCTATGTTTCTGTAAAAGCCTTCGATTATTTGATTATTACTTGTATTACTTGATGCTGTTTTACGGCTACATAATGTCCTGCATTGCACTGACTTACAAAATAATTGTAGGCTCTTCTCTTTTTTGCTCAGAAAATAAATATATATGCATCTAATGTTAAATGTAAAATGTGAAGTGCATCTGATAGTATAAGGAGCCAAGGTTTTTCTGGAACACAGGATTTTCATCCTGCGGATCTGGAAAAAGTATAAGTATTAAATTAGTAGTATCTAAAGAAATAGTTAAGTTGTAAGTTCTACCATATAGTTTGTAAAATCCAATTTAAAACGAAAGATAAATTAGTAATCATCATAAGTTTAAAATTTTTTAATTCAATTGGCGTCGTAAAATTCACAATGGTCGAAAGGGAGCTTCTAACAATTGCCATCCTCTTCTGCACATTATGCATATTATTGTAAATAACTTTTGCAACAAACATGTTGCAAATAACGATAATAATGCAGCTGAGTGATACTTAATTAAGAGAAAAAAATATATTTAATTTATACGTCGTATACCTATGATAAAAAATGATAAGATTCATATAGAAGGTCCGTTAAGATAGCGCCGCTACAAACGAAATACAAAAATGTAATGATGCAGGAATTAGGACCATTTAATTCAAATGCAATACGATTTCATCCAGAAACGAACTGTTGCTGGAATTAATAACTCTGTGATTTTTTGTCTAAAACTGGGAATTTCTACACAATTGTTTTTTTTATATGAAATTTGACAGATTTTTGTGTAGAAATTCATACAAATACACAGAAATTTAAATTAAAGGAACTAGGATAGTGACTCCAATAAAAAAAATTACTTTTATCAGTTTTATTTACTTTTCACCCTTAAGCCTAGTACGCTGCTGATGCGAAACGAAAATTTCCTGTGATCTCCAAACAGACAACGAAACGCTTGCGAAAACACAACGGAAAATATTCTTGGAGAGAATTCCAAAAACAAAATCAAACATAAACGCAAAAAATCAGAGAAACCCATGATGTAAAAAAATGATAAACAAAAAAAAAAACCAAATAAAACCCAAATGTCATTTTTCCGCACACAATAAATAGTTTGTATAATTAATTCAGTGCGAAAAAGGAGCGGAGACTTCTCCAAATAATCTGCTACAATTATGAATTTCGCTCTTCGAACAGCGTACTGCAAAACGAAAAGCAGAACGAAATTTTCCGTTTATGATTTCGTTGTGTCATTTTTGTATGGGATTTTTCGTTTCGCATAGCCTAGTACGCTGCTGATGCGAAACGAAAAATCCCATACAAAAATGGCACAACGAAATCATAAACGGAAAATTTCGTTCTGCTTTTCGTTTTGCAGTACGCTGTTCGAAGAGCGAAATTTATAATTGTAGCAGATTATTTGGAGAAGTCTCCGCTCCTTTTTCGCACTGAATTAATTATACAGACTATTTATTGCGTGCGGAAAAATGACATTTGAGTTTTATTTGTATTTTTTTTTGTTTATCATTTTCTTACATCATGGGTTTCTCTGATTTTTTGCGTTTATGTTTGATTTTGTTTTTGGAATTAATAAAACTCTCCAAAGATATTTTCCGTTTTGTTTTCGCAAGCATTTCGTTGTCTGTTTGGAGATCACAGGAAATTTTCGTTTCGCATCAGCAGCGTACTAGGCTTCAGCAGCGTACTAGGCTTTAGAATGAAAGTGAACTCAAAATGTATGTAGCTTCTGATTATTCAATAAACTGACCTTTAAAAGCAAAATGAACTTTAAAACTAGGTTGTAAAAAATATGTCGAATTTTTTAGTTAGGTCACTTTCATTTTAAGGGTGCGATTTGTTTCACCCATTTTGATTTAAAAAGAAATATGTCCCTGAAACCCAGGCCACCAAACAATAAACAAATTCAAATGCAAGTGAAGGTCGCATGATATTTTTTACATTTCCACAAATGCATTTGCAAAAAAAATCTACTTCGTTTTGGGACAATCTACTTTGCAGGGAAGTTTACGTTTTCATTTTGGAATTGTTTGCTTATATGTACTAGGTTTTCATTGCGCAAATTTACTAATTTCATTTGATAGCTAATTTCCTTTTGAATTTAATTTGGCAGTTAATTGCTTTTTTTGTTGTGTTCTCTTTCTGTGTTTGTTTTCTACACATCAAAATTTCACATTTTCAATGGTTTCCAATGGGTTTCCACTATGGATGAATTCTACTTGGGTGTGTTCATAAAGTGTTTACGTAATTTCGAACCAAATTTCGTGCAAATTTGGTTAAAATTACCTCGTTTCGTAAAGTGAATTTATATGGGAAATGAGATAATTTGGAAATTTTCAACGACATTACCTCATTTGCCCTAATGAAAACGTATGGTATTAGCATAACTTAGAGTAACTTTGGGAATTCGGCCGTATATTCGAATTTATTATTAGGTATATTGTGAATAGCTCCCAATGTCGAAAAACTATAGATTTTTTCATACATATCCTTAATTCGCTATTTTAGTTTCCTAAAAAATGGTCGAATCTAAAAAGTCTACAATTTTATTGCATGTAATCATTGCATCCGATTTCAAAGTAGAGCACTTGAACGCATCATTAGATTTTTGAATTTCATTTGTTGCAGTACCATTTTGATGGAAGTAAGTCCCCTTTCACACTCGAGGAAACTGAGTTGCCAGCAACTTTCAGTTTTTAGGTGAGAAAGGCGCCAAGTGGAGTGAATGGTATACGATTGGTGGATATTGGAAATTAAAAGAAAACGTCAAAAAATCTCCAGCAACTTGTTTCCTCGTGTGAAAGGGAACTTATAGATTTTGAATTTGGTTTCTGGCGCTCCCATCAGGACGGATGTATTTTATAATATAGACCTGTCTTACCAAAACATATGGTTAGAATCAATGGATGTCGGAGAAAATAATCTTCCAAATAATTAAATCCAAGAAAAGATGGTAAACAACAAAAAATCAGGAATAAAAAGTACTGTTAATTATTTGTTCCGAATAAAAAAAGCCCAACATCAAAGTTATTATCGTTCCCGTTAGCGCAAACAGATTATTTGTCATCAAACATCTACAAAATAAAAATGAAAAAGAAAGAAATCTTAATACAAAAATGAGAATTCATAGGATTTCATTCAAGCATGCTTAAATGGTTATTATTCACTTTTTTGAACTATAATTCAATTTGGTCAATAAAAATATCTATTATATTAAATGGTTATTGCTTTATCTTACAGGACGAAGTCAAAAAGTTTTAATAGATTCGAATATCTCAAATCCTATTTCAGTCACATCAGGTGTTCCACAAGGCAGCCATTTAGGTCCTTTGTTGTTCTTTATATTTATTAACGACCTTCCTTACAAACTCTATGCGTCTCATATTTGCAGATGACCTCAAATTTTTTAGATGTATCAAAAGTTCATCCGACTGCACGCTTCTACAAAATGATATCACCAATCTGAATGAATGGTGCATAAAAAATCAATTGAGCCTTAATATTTCCAAGTGTGAATGTTTTTCATTTACTCGTCTATTATTACCTATTGTTTATAATTACAGCATTCAAAATAATTTAATCAATAGAGTTTCGGCGAAAAGGGATCTTGGAGTAATATTTGACTCCAAGCTGAACTTTGTGAGTCATATTGAATATATGGTAAATAAGGCCAATTTCATGCTGGGCTTCGGTTCGCGTAATTCTTTCGGTTTAAAGGATCCTTGCTTATGTAAGGTGCATCCTGGAATATTGCTGCGTAGTATGGAATCCTTATTATAATAACCATATGAGTAGAATCGAAAAAGTTCAAAAGAAATTTACAAGATTTGTATAGTAAACAAACTAGGATGGAACATTGAAATGCCTTCTTACAATGTAAGGTGTCAGCTTATTGGCATTCAGACATTAGAAACCGTTGCTATAACTTTTATAAAGGATATCTTATCCTATCATATTGATTGTCCTTTTCTTTTATCTCTTATAGATCTACACGTTCCCTCTCGAGAGTTAAGAAGTTGTACCTTGTTCCGTGAAAGTTATCATAGGGTAAATTATGCCCTCAATGAGCCTATTACTCGCAGTGTTAGGGAAATTAATAATATATCAAATAACATTGATTTTAATTTTCATTTGAATAGAATCTCTTTTAAAAACATGTTAAGTTTATATTTTTTAGCTCATTCAGACAATTAATATTCTTGTTACTATTAAAATAATGATACTATTTATCAAGTTTATATAATATTTATATAATTATTTCATTAGTCTATGAGTGTATAAGCTCAAATTGATCTAAATAAATAAATAAATAAATAAACTCTCAGTCTCACTTGCAGAACTTTTGGTTTCATCTGCGACTTGCGAGTGTGAACTATTTATTTCCCATTCAGAAATCAGAAGACATTTCAAGGAGTGATTAATTTGTTTTCAAGCGAGAAAACAAATTCATCTAGAGTTTTATCTAGAATAATATTCAAATTTTGTTTAAAATAAATAATGAATGCAGAAGTTTAAAAAAAAGTAACTGACGTATAAAGAAAATCGAATTTCGGTCTTCGCAGGAACATAATACACGTGCAATGCAATAAGACACACGGAAATAAAGCCCACAGGTCTTATTTCCCAAAATGAAGGGAAAGCACACCCGCGGACTTTTTTGGAAACAAAAGCTGTCGATTTTAATTATTTTTAATTTTTTATTTTTTATTGTATGTGTCTTAATGCCAATTCAGCAAACCAAAAACTCCCGCTTTTTTGTGGTGGGTCTTTTTGCCACTCAGAAAAGGAAAAAAAAAGCCCACGGGTGTTATTTCCCTTTTTTTGTTGTGAAATATGACCCACGGGCTTTATTTCTGCGGCTCTTACTGCACTGCACCATTAAAACAACTATCTTTCGTAATTCGTTAAATTGTTTACTATCCTTGTTTTCGTTTTGACGTCAACAATATCATCGAAGAGGTAGAATTACTGCTTTTTCGGTAAAATGGTATAAATACTGGCAGCATTAATTTAAGGCTGTACTTGAAAATGAAAAATCGATACGTTCGTAGTTTTTGAACGTTTTTATAAAACCCAAGTCTTGATAGGGCATCTATACAGCCAAATTACACTGAAGCTATAAGTCTTAGCAATAGTAAAACAAACATTTTCATGACCTTGACTTTCCTGATTACTTAATTTAAGCTGAGACAGCTGTAAACATATTCGTCGACACCCAAAAATTAAAACTCCCTTTTCTCACGTCATATGTAATAGATTTATGTTTTCAGCATTTTGTTTCCTGCTTAAGGAATTACGAAGCTTTATAGGTATTGTATCAGAGGTCGTTACTTCTAACATTTTCGAAGAGAAGGTATCCACTCATCCATTTTTATAAAAATGTAGCTTCCTTCATGGAAATAACCTTTGTTGAAGTAAAACGCATTGAATAAAGATTTATAACGTTTAAAACGAGTGTGCCCTCTTTTATGATTTTGAAATTCGATAAAGTAGTAAGACCACAACAGAAGCCGCAGATTGTTCTTTTCCGGAAGAATTTTCAAGCTTAGGCAGAGAAAGAAGTTGTTTCTTATTACTAAAGCCTAAAGATCGTGCTAAAATTTAGCATCCACTTTTCTCTCAAAAGTTGCTAAATTACAACTGAATTTTTTCAAATTGCATTCTTTTCTTTCGCTGAGAAAATCGTTTATTCCGAAATATTCTTCCATTTCAATTTTTATTTTCACAAAACTGAATCTGTTAAAATATAGATTGAGAATTAATGTGCCGAACAATTATTTCGTGCGCTAAATTTTGACAGACAAGTGATATACAGTAAGAAACAAACAGCTAAAAAAGCTGGAACTGCGTACTTCTCGGCTAAAATGCTTTCCTTAATTTAAGCTGAGCTAAATTTTGGAGATAATTTTGTACAGAAGCTATAATATTTAGCGCGATCTGCGTACTAGGCTTAAACGTTAAAACGACAGGAAGTCGTTCTTCTTTAAAACTTCTTATGGTAAGTCCAGGTAGTATTTTTTCATCGCAGTGAACAGTCAGTGTACACAGTCTACTGTAGCCTGAAGAATGTAAACAGAATCTCAAATACTTGAATGACATCTATCTAGAGCCGATACAAACTTAGCAGTGAGAAATTCTTTTCTTGCTCGTTTCTTCAAGGTTTAACATTATAAAATAAAACTTGCCGTTTTGAAGGAAGTTAAGCACCTATTACTTGGTTTATTTTCCCCACTAGAAATAAATTTAGAACTTCTTCTAACTTGCAATGACGTCTTCAAAAACTTAAATATATGTACATATTATGTATTTGATGTTTATGCTAAAAATGATCATATATTGACAATTAGTTGGGACATGTGTAGGGTTACCAGCTCTAAAATCAGCAAAGCCAAAGAAAGAAAAGCTCGATTTTTGAGAAAAAAAGCCTGACAAATAAGAAAACATTTTTTAAATAAAAAAAAAAAAACATTCATAGATAACTTACCTTGATTTGGATGCACGAAGAAGACGAGATGATAAATAGATTGCAGCTACAATCTGCAGCACAAAAATACGTCATAATATGGAAGTGTCATATCTTGCACAATTGAGTGATTCAAAATACCACCTTTCTCGAAATTCGAAATTATGAAATACGAACAATCCCTGAAAATTTCATGCTTTTAGCATCAAAACTCAAAAAGTTATGCAGCTTTAAAAATTTGAGAAAATTTACGATTTTCAAAGGCTTTCAAGCTAAATTATTGAAAAAGCGCTGGTGTTCGATTTTGAATTTTTTGGTCTTAATTTTTTCAATTTCAATCTAAGCTTCATAATTTCGCCCGGTCCCCCGGTCCCGGTTGAATTTCGAGAAAGGTGTTTTTTTGCACAACTCTTTGTTCCTTTCTAAAAAGTGACAACTAAATGACAAAAATGAATGTGTTCAGTGCGATTTACAAACATTTCGATTTGAAAGCATTCAGTAACTATTTTTCTTCTAACGATTATATTTTGTGCGATAGTTATAAAAAAGCCTGACAAAGGACGAAACCTGGTCAAAGCCTGATTGGATATTAAAAGCCAGACGCTTCAAGCGAAATCCTGACGGATGGTAAGCCTAGACATGTGGTATTTTCCTGTAAAGTCGGGTATATATAGTAAATGAATTTCAAATGACGCCAATTTTTTTCTCAAAAAAGTTTTTTAAAATAAGGAACACCCCTAAATATATCTACTATATTTCAGCAATATTTTTTGATACCGGAAGTGCATAGCAAAGTTTTCAGCCAACAACGCTATTATCACAAAACTAATTGCCAACAAAATTACCCAATATATCCAATAAATGGTGGGCCCTTTTGGCAAGCACCCTACAAAAACACCTAGAAAACTGAAAGTTTTATAAAACTTCATCTATACTATAATATTATGTAGGTACATTTTTAGAAACACAACTACTTTAAGTTAATTGGAATTTGTGTACCTATATTGTGTTTGAAGAAAAAGAAACTCTTTCGTCATATTATACAAAATTCAATAAAATGAAATATTTTTTTCTCAGTGGCAATTAAGGTGGTTTATATTTTTGGAATCCCACAAAGAACAACAGCCATAACATAGGAAAAAGGTAGCACAGTATAAAATCTCTCCCACTGCTTCAATACCCAAAAGAATTCGTATCTGTGTCATCCAATCTTTAAATAGAAACGTTTTTGTTTTGAAAATGAAAAACTTAAAAACTCAAGCACAGAAACATTTTTTTTTTCTGAGAATATAAGAATAAAATAATTCGTTTTTTTTTTATTACGATCTATTGCTAAAACTGCTCTCTCTCCCGAGAAGCTACAGCTGCAAACTATTTAGCTTATGAGCATTGTAGAATCTACAATATACATCAACAGGCGTAAAACAAACATTTTTACGAAAAAAAAATCTCTCGCCCGAATCTAAAACACCCCCATATCGGATAGTATTTTCAAAAAAACCTAATCTTTCTGAAATCAGAAATGTTTTGCAGGTTGTCAAAAATATCAGGGTCGGATGGTTTTCTATATGCCGTCCTTCATTTTTCTATATCAGCTCATCTTTTCGAATATAACTAGGAAAATAATACAATGGCCTCTTGACCGAAACCAGCAAGTAAACTCACCCATATACTCACAGCTATGGCCCATCTAGTGATATCCAACACTAGCTAGAACTTTCATGTCAATTTTTTAAAAATAGAATAGATAGGTAAGATAGATAGATATTACGGGACGGGCTGAAAAATATCAGTTTGTATAGGTGGACTTTAGATATGCATATACACAAAACCCACACACACTAAGTAATAGTTCTGTCAGTTTAACAACACATGAGTCTGCTCGATTGTGTTCACCTCTGAATTACCTTTCCGTCTCGTAGTAGCCAAACACTGTTCAGTCGAGACCGAGCTCATCCGCGAGTTAGTTGATTTTTCTCATTCAAATTCAAAATGGTGAGTGATTACGGTTCCCAAAAAGGCTGCCTGCGAAGGCCTTTTCTTTTTTTTATTAAATCACCCTTAATATTAAAAAAAAGTTTATTAAGCAAAATAATTGATTCCTTCTTCCGTATTTATTTTCTCGTTTCCTGTAGGCCGATGTACCAAAGCGTGAAGTAGAAAGTAAGTAAAGAAGGAGCTGTTTTTTTAAACAAAAAAAAGATGGAATACCAAAATCTTTCTAACACAGCCTTGTGGAATAATATATATATAATGAACAAAATTAAAAAAAAAAGTGAATTGTGCCCTGAAACTATAATCTGACCCTTTTACAGTGACCAAAGTGATATAAGTGACAAAAACCGTTTTATGAAACCACCATATTGCATAATCATAAAAAAAGGAATAAAAAGTGAAATGCTTCATAAAGAAATATCTTTGAACACAGCCCGCCCCATTACTATAGTGCACGATACAAAAAAAAATACGGCGGTTATTTTTAGACCTAAGTATTGAATGTGTATTTGTAGGATTTTTGTTTCTATTCTCATATTGTGCGCATTACGCATGCCTTATTTAGGCGAAGTGGATATGAATACAAAAAAAAAGAACGGAATCTAGCAGTGTCGTCGGCGGCAGCGTCCGTATTTAAATAAACGGCTCTAAATAAGGACAGTGAGAACTATATCATGTTACAAATAAGAAGTTTAGACGTTTATGAGGTCTGTTTAATTGGTTACCTTCCTGATTAAAAAAAAAAACTAATGGAATGTGATTTTGGAACGTTAGCAGAATAGCGGAATTTGTTTTCTTGAAAAAAAAATTAATTAGGTGAAGGTTAAGTAATATTAGATCACGTACATACTTGCTTCCTTGCTAAAGAATGAGGTCATAGTTCAGTTATTCAGAGTTATTTATATGTTTGCACATTTAATTTTTGTCTTCTGATTCATATCATTCATATTTAGCATTTTTATGCGTAACATAATCTTTTTCGTATGAAGAATCTTTTGACGTATGACATTTAAAAATATTTTCGATTGTTATTCATTCATTTCACTTTTGGAATAACAATAAATAATTAAATGGCGATGCTGAATACTAAACTACATAAACCTGTTATCTATATTCCGGAACATACAATTCTGGAATGAAATCAATAAATGAGTATCTATGTCCTAAAGGCTCGAACTAGATGCCCTTATAACTACTTTAATGATGAAATGCATAGTGGGTACGAAACCTCAAAGTAATTTGACCTTGACATTTTAAAAGCATAATAGAAAAATGTAACCTGTTTTAATATGATTAAATAATCAATTATGAACTTTAAATAGACCACCTTCACCTACAAATCAACGATGATTTATGGAATCTAAAAATTCAATAAACATCAATTGTGTTAAGCCTCGCAATGTATAACTTCTTAATTAATATCTTTTAAAAACAATGGTGTACTTAAAGTATAAATCTTCTTTGCCACCTGTTCCAAATTGGAAAGCAATCCGCAGCGGATAGCATTGAAAGTGATACCTCAATATTTCGATCGTGTTCCGAAGAGCGAAAATGGATGATACTTTTATTTTTTTTTCCATTTCCAGTTCAAACATTTCCAGGTTATTTCATTTTTTCTTCCAGTCTTCATTAAGTTAGTCAGCTGCTTCCAAATATTTGACAATTATTTCTTATCGGAACAATTTGTTTCTATTTTATGACAAAAACATTTTAATTTATAAATTTTCTTGCGAGTGTTTTTTAATTTTGGACTGAGAGGATACATTTACGATTTGTTTATGAAATTTTTAAATTTTCTTTCAATCTATCAACCATTTCACACCTACATATATTGTATGTATGTATGCAGACACCTATCCATTTCAAATACCAAATGACTATTGAAAAATGTTTCGTTTTTTCAAAATATGTCGGATGGAAATCGAATCGTTTTTAAGAATTGGAATTGGAAGTGGTTTGAATTGGATTATAATAACGATTAAATTGTATCCGAAATTAAATTATGACGTTTCTACTTAGGTATGGATTCACCTCATTAGCGTCAAAAATTAAATAGGCATGTTCAGGAAAATGAGATCTCGGAGATCTCAAATTTCAAATAAAATTTTATGCGATTTTAATTCAATTCCCATACGTGCTAAGGAAATAAGAATCCGATACTTTAAGGATCCATTTCTGGCAAGTGGCGCACTGGCATATACAGTACAGCTATAATAGTGATGTCACATTTGATTGGTTATAGTCTAGTCGTGGTACGTTAATATGATACTCACCACTCAGGTGAATGTAGTGGCACATTCTATTGTTAAAACCAGTGGCAAATAGCAATGATAACCGTAACCAAAATCAAAAGTAAAAAGATGACCAAATATTTAAAAGAACTCGCCTGACGAAGACTATTTAAACTTTTGCTTGGGAATGACAACCAACAAATTTGCATACACATCCTAATGCCTAACATTAACGGCATTCAGTTTAAAACTTAAATCCGGATGTATTTACATTGAATATATACTAATTTATATGGATTAATCGAGTGAATAATATGGCGGTAAGGGTCAAGTTGTCCACACTCCACAGTGGGCTAAATCTGTTCTGTTCTAACTAAATGGCGCTTATCAATCAATATCGACTGATAAGAAATTTTCATGTTTAAGTATTCAAATTATGGACCCATTTAAAAAAAATTTTGGTTACCATGTATAACATTCGATGGTTTACTATTTGTAATAATCCTTGGTTAAAGATGATCAGCTGTGAACAAACTGGCCCTAAAACGTTATATCTTTAGAATTAGATGTGTTTTTCTTCCAAACCCTAATAGTCCAATCAATAAAGCCATAAAAACAGCCCAATTAGGAAATAATCGCCGGAAAGCTGGATTTTGGTATATATCCTCTTAATGGTGTTATTAAGAAACTGTCAAAGGTCCCCATCGATATGAGCGCCTCTAACAAATTTTCAGGGGGTTGAAGAGTTAAGGGTCTAACTTTTCCATATATAGCTGGGCGGCTTAGTTAAAATATTGTGCATTTTGTGATAAATGCATAATTTTTTTTTGTTGTCGGTTCATTATATGAACATGATTTTAAGATATTGGCCCACTGTATTTATCCACCCCTTTAGGTGGGAGGGGCAAATTAAAAAAAAAAAAATATTGAAAATTGAAGATGAATATAAAAACACAACGACAACACCAACAATATAATGTTATAACTTTTTTTAAAGCCAATAATTTATTCTTTAATTATGTTTTTAAATAGGTACGTTATTTTAGTGTTTAGTTTTTGAATAAATTATTTTTTTTATTATAATTAAAGAATAAATTGCTGGCTTTAAAAAAAGTTAAACAATTTACATGTTAAATGTAACAACAACTAGTTCCTTAACGGTTTAGCTAAGCCCAAAGAATTTACGGCGCATTACCTACTCTTATTCTGGGGAAAACTGTGTTATCGGTTTAAATTATTTCTGTTTTGTCGATAGCTTTTATGTGAATGCCTTTGCTTATAATTCAGGACGTCGTTTTCGATTTTTTTTTTCGCTCTTTATGGGCACTCCTATAGTAACGAGTCTATTCCTCCTCACTAGGCACTGGTGAACTAAGGACTTAAAATAATAACGTTATAACTCTATACCTAATATGACATTGAATAAGGAGAAAACTCAAACTCTCACATGGATTGCCAAAAGCAACGCAAGTAAATCAAAGTATTTAAATGTATTAAAACAAAGCAAAAGTTGGATAAAATATATGTAACTTGTATAACTATCCAAACCATGCAGTTTAACTTCAAAAGGGCACAATTCACAAAAACCAACTAAACTGAAATATTTTGGTACACTATTTAGTATTTATCACAGAATACATCATAATATTAAAGAATTGAAAGAACGAACAACAAAAATAAATAAATTTGGCTAAGCTACAGCTCTTAGAGAACCAGGGCTTTGCAACTTACAACTCTCAACTATTCATGTGTTCGTTAGTATCAGCAACGAATGGATACCGAAAAAACAAAATTTCATATTATGAACGTATTCTTTGATAGGTTTACTAGTATCATTATGCATGATATAATAATTTAAATAAAAATACTTATAACATAATTTTTGTAATAAAAAAAAACTAGATGTCGAATTCGTATTCGAGGTTATGGGCTCACCCACCGAGGGTATTGATGCTTATGATCTTGGAGATGCTCTCCGCTCACTGAATCTTAACCCAACTCTGGCTCTCATTGAGAAAATGGGTGGCACAAAGAAACGTGGCGAGAAGAAGTTCACAATTGAAGAATTCCTCCCAATCTACTCTCAAGTCAAGAAAGAGAAAGATCAAGGCTGCTACGAAGATTTCATTGAATGTTTGAAATTGTACGACAAGGAAGAAAATGGCACCATGCTTCTCGCTGAACTTTCACATGCCCTCCTTTCCCTTGGTAAATAAAAATTATAATTATTTCTTACTTAAATTTAATTTTAATTTATATTTACAAACAAACATTTTTTTTTAAAATAATTTCAATAGGTGAGAACTTGGACGATGAACAAGTTGAAACTCTTTTCGCTGACTGTATGCCCCCAGAGGATGATGATGGCTTCATCAAATATGCCCGTAAGTATATATCTTATTTTAAAAATAATTTTAATCGTGAAAAATAGTAATACAAGTTAAGTGTAATATAAATGTATTTATATCACCATATTTTTTCAATCAGCACTTTCATTGAAAACTTGTTTTTAAGTAAAATTTTAGCATCATAAAATTCAAATTAGTTTACCTATAACGTTTTAGAATAAATAATTTAACAAATATTAGAAACATTTATGTATATAAGAAAAAATCGTTTAAAATAAACACTATCTCCAAACAACGTCAATAGGTTAGGTGGTATTCTATACATTTCTCTCTGATATTATATTGACATCAAAAACTCACATAAAAGACTAGGACTATGTTTATAAAAAAATTAGTTTTTGTTTCAGAAAATTATTTACAATAATAACTTACTGTCAAATGAAATTCACCACATCATCAGTTTAAATAACTGAAATACTTGTTTTAAAACACAATCTTGCGTATTTATTAGATTTTTTTGTAGTTAGAGAGTGTTTAAATAGTTAAAATATTTCGATATAGTTGGAAACATCTATGCTTGATTTTTTTAAATAAAATGTTACATTATAGCCAAGCTTTAGACAACCGAGTCCGTTATCTATGTTAGATAGTTCTTAAATATCAAAGAAAAATGTTCCAAAAGTAAAGAGAATACCATTTTTAAGGGATTTTTGTGTGATAGCACGATTGCAGTTAAGCCGCCAAGCTTTCGCACTATCAAACCTTCAATACCAATTTATATTTCTTCAAGAACCAATAGATTTTAATAGTACCTAATAATGTCAAAAGTCTACAATATTCATGTTCCATTCCAGACTATGCTATTCTAAAAGTTTCAAAAACGTTCCGTTTTTCTAGTGAATTGCAAACGTATTTATTATGTTTACTGAGAACACTATTGGATTGTTGTGCAGCTTAGTTGCTCATTGTCTTAATAGTTCCATATCTCCATATTTATAAACGCATTCCAAAGTTGTCTAAATATGACCTCTAATATTCACTGACATCCCTGTAATATGTCAATTTCGTCAAATGTTGGTTACTTTCGATCAACATTCAATTCATTTCACTCAATCATTTGTACTTAGCTTTAGATATAAGTTTGGAATGGATTTGTAAATAAGACATGTTAGAATCTTAATTCTCTCGCGAATCTTAAAATTTTTCAAAATTTTCGATAAAACTGATAAAATTTTAACGATTTTGAAACTTTTAAATTTGAATTTATATTTAAATATATTGTATATTATTAAATGTATGTATGTATGCATATTCGCTTTCTTAGTTAAGTTGAATAAACTTATATTTAATAATTTTAATACTGACTTAGGTTAGTTAATTAATAAAATGTAGCACCTATAAATTTTAGAAATCTAAAACTTAATTTAAATTTGTTTTTAAATATTACAAATCCCAATATTTTAATTAAATTATAAATTTATAAATTAGAATATTGTAAATATCACATACATATTTGAAATATTACGTATTTTTAACTTAAAAAAGAATATCACTAAATAAATTTTTTTTTCTGCACTTTTTTATGTTTAAATCACCACACCACTATGTGTTTATGTGTTTTCTCACAAAAAAAAAAAATCTTGCACCAAAAAATCACAATATTCCCAACACACTACCAATCCCTTCAAATCAAACAAATTTTGCGCACAAATAAAATTAAACCACAGAATTCGTCGAGAAAATGATGAGCGAACCAATCGTCTTTGAGTAAACTGTAAGTGTTATAGCTAAAAAAAAAAATTAAATTTTCGATTTAGAACGTGGGCTTCTATGCAATGAAACAACTTTTTAACTGCTTTTGCTAAATTTTACACTGAAAAGGATAAATTACTTCTCCAAAAATAATTTGTGTATGTTATACTAATCCTATACTATAAGCATTACTATTTGTATTACTTCTTCAATTTGTCTTTCGTTCTTTCTATCTATTCAATTAATATATTTTCTATGTTTCTTTGTATTTATTAATATTATTTTCTTTTACCTTAAAACTACATTATAATTTAATCAAATATTTATTTTCAATTTTCTTCTAATAAAGCATTCCTCGCTAAAATGTGCGATAGAACAGATGTTGGAGAGGAATAATTTATCTCAGCGAAAATAAAAAAAAAAACCAACGACATCAAAGATAACAACACCACCATTCTCAATTGATGTTATCCATCCATTATTTATTTACTTAATTATTGCTTCTGCTACTTCAGCTTTCATCGAGAAGGGAAACAAGAACTCTTAAAAAATAATATTATTTAAACAAACACAAAAAAAAGAAATTAAATTAAATATAAATTTTATAAAAAACATTTTGTTTTTTGTTGCTACTTCACCAAATACTTAAGAAATTTACACAAAAGCCAACTTCATGGGAAACATGAATAGAACTACATTTTTGGCCAAATTGTGTATAAATTTTTATGATGCCTTATATAATATAAAATATATATATATATCATGAATTTAAAAGTTTCCAAAGGAATTTATGTATATAAAATAATATAATAGGAAACTTTATGGGATTTTTTTTTCATATTTTTTACGAAATGAAAATTGAATTTAAATAATTAAAAAAATGTGTTTTTGGTTTCTTCTAAATGTCTTTAGCCATAGCAATTACATTTTTTGTTTTATTTTCTTTCTCACTTCGCACAGGTGGTATAGGCCGTTTTGAAGATCAAATATAATCCTTAAAATCTACATAAATTTTTTTTTGTCTTCAATTTGAATTTAGTTCTATTTTGAATTTATTCTGCCAGTTATTGTAAGAGAAGAGATTTTTTGGTTCCATTTTAATTATCCATCATCATTCACAATAATTATAAAGTTTTGAAAATGCACTCAATAACGGTAGAATGAGTTATTTATTTAAAACTATCTTTGAATTAAAAAAAAATAAATTTATTATTTTTTTTTGATTTTGTATTTGAAAATCAACTTGCATAGGTTTGTTAACTTCTTTAATATTTTATTTTAAATAATAATTTGTAGGTAAAATAATATGTATAAAATTCGATATTTTGTGAATATATTTTGTTATTATAATGATTTTACTAAATGAAATAAAATGTGCAAAACATCATCTAAATGCAAACAACGATGTTGTTTTTTTTTATTACAATTCGGGCATAAGTTTTTATGTAGATAATTTACCCTTGTTACGATTGTCGTATTACGAAAACTAAACGACTTTAGAAGCGACAAACCATTAATACGATAGTTGTTTTACTAAAATTCCAATTACTGCTTTTAACTAGCCTTGTCGTTCAAGTAAAACGACATTGATTGATAGGTCAATATTTAGTACATCCGATTTCGAAATATAGTTTTTTTTATAAAAGGTTGAGAAGTCTTATATTTGATATTTAAATCTCATTAGCTGGTTTTGTTTTTGTTAATGAAAAAGTGGAAGATAGCTTAATGAAAATTATTCTATTTGAGGCTTTCTGTTATTAACAGTTTTTTTTTTTAAAGTTGACCGATTCCATATTAGCTTAGCACACAGGAAGCAAATTATTATTAAAATCTTTGAAACTGTTTTTGAGAAATTTAAGATTTTCAGTAACGGTTTTCTTGACATTTCCATAATACTTACTGTATATTTGGGTCTTAGAAAATGCATTTCTAAAAATTGTCTTGATAATTATGTATACTAAAAGCCGGTTATCGGTGACAGTTTTTTTTTTTATCGACTAAAGATTCCCCCACACCAACGCGAATTTTCGGTGACGACGACGAAAACAATAAAAACAACGTGTTGTTTTCATTGACAACCACATGTTGTTATTGTTGTTTTCGTCGTCACCATCGAAAATTCGCGTTGGTGTGGGTCGTGGGGGAAGCTTAAATCGTTTTGGAATTTTTTATTTATTTATCAAAGCCTCGACCTCGATTTTCCTACGAATGTATATAGGTAACTTGCCATAATAGTATCTACACCGCAAGTAAAAAATTCGTGAAAGCAGCAACTGAAGGCCAAATCTACCAGAAATCACCCATCAACTGCCATATTATTCACTCGAATAATTTAGATTAAAACTTAAATCCGGATTTAAATGAACATTTAAATTAATTTACATCTGGATTTAAGTTTTTATCTGGATTAATCGAGTGAATAATAATAGCCGCGTTTTATTATCTACGGATCTAGATCGGGATCATCTTTTAACACGTAATACAACAACAACTTTAAATCCTGCTCTGTATCTGGATCTATTTTTAAGATCCGAAAATAAGTTTTAACTCTGGCGAGTAGACGGCTCTTTAGTCGGTAAGGAGTACAAACTGTAGTGTAATAAAAGAAGACAGTACATACATGAAAAATAAACAAACGTAAGAAAAAAAGAGATGAGCATACAACACTGGCCGTGTTTTATTAGCCGCGTTTTATTATCTACGGGTCTGGGTCGGGGTTATCTTTTAACACGTAATACAAAAACAAATTTGGATCTAGGTTTCTATCGGGGTTTGCTTTATGGAACCAGAAATAAGTACTTACTCTGGCGGGTAGACGGCTCTTCAGTCGGTAGAGAGTACAAACTGCAGTGCGAAGAAAAAAGACAGTATCATACATGAAAAATAAACAAACATAAGACAAAAAGAGATGAGCATACAACAGTGCTTTCATTAGGATCCGTATCGTTTTGTTATATCGAGGTGAACCATATGGGTTATTGGTGATAATAAAACGCGGCTATTATCTACGTATCTGGATCAGGATCATCCCATTAAAATAAAACGATACGGATCCATAATGACAACAGTGTTGTATGCTCACCTCTTTTTTTCTTATGTTTGTTTATTTTTCATGTAGATACTGTCTTCTTTCTTTACACTACAGTTTGTACTCCCTACCGACTAAAGCGCCGTCTATTCGCCAGAGTTAAAACTTATTTACGGATCTTTAAAATAGATCCAGATACAGAGCAGGATCCAAATTTGTTGTTGTATTACGTGTTAAAAGATGATCCCGATCCAGATCCGTAGATAATAAAACACGGCTACTGTTGTCATTATGGATCCGTATCGTTTTATTTTCATGGGATGATCCTGATCCAGATCCGTAGATAATAAAACACTGCTATTATGGCGGTATGTGTTTCAAAGACTTGGGAAATAAAAAGCTGACTATATGGTGGCGTTCGGTTGGTTATCGGTTAGGTCGTTTTTCTGTAAACGTGTCCTTGCACACCAGGACCCATGTTCTGTAACTCGGCGATAACTTTTCGAGGCGATAAACGGCGAAAAATGGAACAAAACCCATAGGATTCCTATGAGTTTTGTTCCATTTTTCTCGCCGTTTCTCGCCACGAAGAGTTATCGCCGAGTTACAGAACATGGGTCCAGGAGACAAATTGCTGCAGATTTTTTGACGTTTTTATTTAATTTTCATTTTTCACCAAGCGTAGACCGTTCAATCAATTCGGTGCCCTTCTCATGTAAAAACTGAACGTTGCTGGAAATCAGTTTCCTCGTGTGAAAGGGGACTAAAGGGAATATTCACGAAACTGTTTTCGAGGGAATTTGACCCCGTCGTTCAAATTTGCGATCGCGAAGCTTATTTCGATGAGCTCCTTTTACAGTTACTGAATACAAAACTCGAGAAAATTAGTGAAAATGGATAGTCCTCACATTGCACCTAATATTATTTCTCAATATTATAACTTTTTTGATATATAAGCTGTATTTTATTGATGTGTAAACATCTATACTGGCGGTAGGGTGAAAACAAACGTAACGTATTTTGTGATCGTGATTGTGATTCTGTGATTGTGATTCACGTTACGTATGTTTACACATCTTAACCATGAGTCCCGGCACTCACACTTTTTTTCCCCACGTTCAATCCAGATCAGTGCCTACGTTCTGTAACTCTAGCATCGATAAAATTGGTCGAGAAACGTTGGAAATGGAACAAAACTCATATGATTTGTTTCAATTTTCGTCGTTTCTCGACTACTTTTGCCGATGCGAAATTTATAGAACGTAGGCACAGATCATGAAAATAAAACAACCCAGGATCACATTTATAATAAGGGTATTCATGCAACAAAGGAAAAGCATAATAAACGTGTTAAGGTTCCCCCACACCAACGCGAATTTTCGGTGGCGACGACGAAAACAACAATAACAACACGTGGTTGTCAATGAAAACAACATGTTGTTATTATTGTTTTCGGGGAATCCTTTAAACGTCTTAAAGTTTACGACGTCGTAAACGAACTGTCAAAATTTGTATGGGAAATCTTTTCAAACAAATCTTAAACTTTGAGACACAAATTTGTGTGTTAAACGAAGATGGTTAACATCGTAAACATGGTAAACTCTTGTAACCTTAGAAGAAGAAATAGAGGAACGGGCATTTCGAGGAAAAATGATTTTTGGCTTATTTTGGGCATTTTTAAATTGCGGATGACAAATTTTACGAATGTTAAAATTAAACTAAATATTTTAAGCTATTTGACGTTTGATGAACAGCTGATTTGTTTACCATATCGTGTACCACATTTACGCAAAATGTTTTTTGGTGCGTTCATGAAACGTGTGTCGGAAACTTTACGATTTTACGACATCGTAAAGTTTAAGACGTTGCATGAATACCCTCAATATATTTTCTTGGCGGTTTTAGCTACATCCTCCTTATGTCAAGTATATTATCAAAACAATGACCAATCTAAAACTCTGGTTATTATAAACGTAAACAAACCCTATCTCTATCTATCTTATCTATCTTAAGTAATTATTAGGCGTGTTTTTTTGCGAGCCCGGGGGTAATTGGTTGAAAAAAACGACAACGGGGATTAGCGACGCAATCACACAAAAAAACATGGAGTTTTCATACAGACTATCGATAACATGTATGTAATTCATGCAAGTAACACAGTTTTTCTGTGCGCTTAAGTGAAGCCCCGAGAATTCTCTGGGATTAGCTTAGCCCGCAGGGGATTAGTTGTTGTTGCATTTTACATGTACATTTTTTAGCACCGACGTCGTTTTTTTCATTATATTCTCCCCGGGCTTGCAAAAAAAACAAACATTATTGGTGGTGTTTTGTCGAAATAAATGCGTTCCCAATACTGTATAGCTGCCACCTCTTGCAAATAAATTGGGATATGCCCTGCTCTTTGATCATCGCCTTATAGACTATAAGGCTATTAATTTTTTCATATTTTCTTTCGAAAATCGGTACTTCGAGCCAGGACCAAACTTGCGCCCTGTGCAAGATTTGTAGAAAGCGCCCCTTTTATATATTTGCACACATACATACATACACTGATGCACATGCATACCCCAAGCAAAAGAAGAGATAAAAACTGCCCTTTTCTTCATCTGACTTGATACATATGTGAATTTCTGTGAAGAAAAGTAATGTATCCTTTCATTAGTTAACGACTTTTATTTGTGTATTCCGCACTGGGATTTTGAGCTAAATTCTCCTTGAATGCAACAAAACAATGAAAGTGATGTTAGTTAGTGTGCAGGAAATAACTTAGCACAGTTGTGATGGAAGTTATTTTGGGATTATTTGAATAAGTTTTTTTTTTTTAATGCAATTGGCAGTACATATTTGTTTGCGCAAGATCAGATTACATTTTCTTGCTCCTGGTAATGCGCCCCCAGAATTTAGCGCCCTTTGCATTTGCACATCTTGCACATATGATTGGTCGGGCCCTGCTTCGAGCGGAAATCTTCATCCCTCCGTGTTATGGGATTAAAAGCTAGTTTTGTTTGCTTTGGCTTTGGCCTTCTTCTTCCTGCAGCTACAGAGTTTAAAGAATTCAAATCATTTATAAATGCAAAATAATTATCCATTTTGCCTTATAATTAGTAACTTAACATACAAAAATGTCTTCTACACTCATTTTTAGATTCTAAATGTCATGTAAAAATGACATTTGTAGATACTAAAACGGCTTTACTACGGCTTTATTCCTACTATGTATCAGTTTTAGATTACTCCGGCTCTTATCCTCGTTATTATCCTCGTTTTTCAGGATTAGAGGTGTTGTTAAGTCGGAGTAAATTTACTCCGTCGCTAACGAGAATAAATAAGGCTGCAAACATCTAAGCTCTCAGTATAGGGTAAATGAAAATGTAAGTAATGTAGCGAAAGTGGTCGTAAATATGGGTAAGAATCTTACGCGAAGGGTTGTTGTCTCTGAGAAATACCAGAGTCGAGCTTGGACTATAGACATCCCCATAAGGTTCCCCCACACCAACGCGAATTTTCAGTGGCGACGACGAAAACAATAATAACAACGTGTTGTTTTCATTGATAACCACGCGTGTTGGTGTGGGGGACCCTTTAATTTTTTAATGTCGTCAGTAGTGTAAAGAAAAAAGACAAATAAAAAAAACAAAGGCCGCCAGAACTTATTTTCGGATCCTTAAAATAGATCCTAGATAGCAGGATCTCAAGTTTTTGTTGTATTACATATTAAAAAATCATCCAGATCCGTAGATAATAACCGTTTTTTTATTATCAGAATTGATCCAAATGGATCATCAAATAACATACATGGCAACAACAACACGTGGATCTGCTCTTTATTGGGGTCACGTTTCATGATCCGAAAACAGGCTTCTGCTTCTCGCCACTGTGCGGCTGTTTTATTTTCGATGAATGATCCATATGGTTCATGGGTCATATTAAAAAACGGCTAATATGTCTGTTTGGTTACTCCAACTTCTTGCTACAAGTTGCTACCTTTCATATTTTTTCGTCATACAACGTTTCGAGTTACCAAACTGACATAATAACCTTGTTCGTTTACTCCCCAAACCTACCCATTTCTACCATTTTTAGCCCGAAATACTGTCAAAGTTCATATAAAAAAAATTTATCTGGTAGAATCTGGCAGTTTCGGGAAAGTACGCGAACAAACTAAATAAAAAAGAATCGAATTTTTTTTTGTGATTGTGTGTGTGGCACTAGACAGCAGCAATTCGATTCTTTTGTTGAAAGGAATTCGACATTAATTTTTCCAACATAACTTTCATCACCTGAACGCTTTCGTTTAAAGATTTTAACCTCTTCATAATACATCCCTGATTTTCAAATAAAAAAAGTGAACGAAGAGTGAGATAGATATATAAATTTTGTTTTGGCTTTTGCATTCGTATCTGTCAATTTCAACTTGTTTGTTGATAAAGAAATAGCAGCTGATTTGCAAAAAAATATAAAATACGCCTTTTTCTTTGATAAATTTAAACTTATTAAACAAAAATAATTTAAGAATTACATTAAAACATTCACAAGCAGCCATGGGTAATCAATTAGTTGGCATAGCACCTTCACAAATTTTCCCCGTGGAACATTATTTCTCGGGTACATTTGGCACCGAGATTGTTTTTAATTCCAAGTAAGTTTGTCTTTTTTGTTTTTTCCCTTTATTTACTAAAAATCTGAATTAAAATGTTCTTAACAGCATGGGCAGTACACGCTTTTTCAAAGTTGCAAAAGCCAAATCAGAAGAAGGTCTGATTGTTGTGAAAGTTTTTGTAAAACATGATCTAACGCTACCCCTGGAAGTACACAAGGAAACGGTTGAGACAATAAAAAAGACCCTCGCCAATTCTGTCAATTGTCTACCATTTCAAAGAGTCGAAGTAATATTTCATTAAATTATTCTTTAAAAATTATATTCAAATCTTCATATTTATCTATCAGATAACCGATAAAGCAGCCTACATAATGAGAGAATTTGTAAAACACAGTCTGTACGATCGTGTTTCAACACGACCATTCCTCACAACTTTAGAAAAAAAGTGGATAACTTTCCAAATCTTGTGCGCTTTGAATCAATGCCATAAGCAAAAGATTTGCCATGGCGATATTAAGGTAAAAATTATAAGTTTCCATATTTCCGTTTAAGAAAATCAACTTGAATTTCAGCTGGAAAATATCCTTATTACATCGTGGAACTGGATTCTACTATCAGATTTCGCTTCGTTCAAACCTACTTATCTGCCCGAGGACAATCCCGCGGATTATACATACTTTTTTGACACTAGTCGACGACGAACTTGCTACATAGCTCCAGAAAGATTTGTAAAGACAATGACATCGGACGATGCAGAAGGAAATATAGAGCAATCTATACTTCCTACTAATTCGCTAGTATCATTGGGATCGCAATACTCGAAAAATACATTACCAGCGATGGATATCTTTTCAGCGGGGTAAGTGATTCATATTTAAAACTTATATCTAAATATTTCTTGCCTAATAACAACTAGGCTTACATTAGATACACTTTTTTATGACAAGAGATACTCTTGGAAGATTTCACGACATGTGAAAAAAAAAGTTTAAGGCTGGGATTCGATCCCAAAGACGGTTAGGTTTTTAGCTGCTTCACACATTAAAACGAAGAAACTCTTAAAAGATGAGTCAAGGTGCCCCCGGCCCTACTCGTGTTTGTTGTGTTATAAGTCGTTTTGTAGTTTCAACCCGTTTAATAAAATAATTCCTATTTAACCTAAGTGACTTTATAATTACAATAATATGAAATATGTATCAATTCCTTCTTAAAACTCACATAGTTGTGCCCTGCTTGAACTCTGGTCTGAAGGAACAGCTCCATTTGAATTCTCTCAGCTTTTAGCTTATCGTCGAGGAGAACGCGAGTTAGTTGAAAAGCATTTATCTGGAATTGAGAATGAAAATCTAAGACATTTGCTCGCATCAATGATCAATCTGAATTCCATTAATCGTCGAAGCGCCGAAGATTACCTAGACCAAGAGCGTGGTCGTTTGTTTCCCGAATATTTTTACTCCTTCCTACAGTCTTACTTGCAAATGTTCTCATCTGCTCCAATCATGTCACCCGATGACAAAATTATGCGCTTGCATTCGGATATAACACATTGCATCAAAGTACTTACCAACCGTCCATTGAGCAATGCAGATGATAACGAAGCAGCTGAGAATCAAGCAGATAATAGTGATACAGATTCTTCAAAAAGTACATCCCAAGAACAAGATGGACTTATTTTGATTATAACTGTTGTCACATCTTGCATCAGAGGGCTTCAATATTCAAATAGCAAGATTTGTTGTTTAGAAATATTGCAAAAGCTCTCGCAGTACACAACATCGGAAACAATCCTTGACAGAATTTTGCCTTACATCGTAAGTAAATTGTTGTGGAGAAGTTCTTAAGGTTAAAGTAATTTTTGTTTTATTTTTTTTTCAAGTTGCACTTGGCTCAGTTTTCACCCGCCAAAGTTCAGGTACAAGCTATAGAAACTCTTACCACCTGCTTGGGATTGGTTAAAGAAATACCACGAAATGATGCAAATGTCTTTCCTGAATACATTTTGCCATCAATTGCAAAACTTTCTAGCGAACCAGCAGCGGTTATTGTGCGTGTTGCCTTTGCTAAAAATATTTGTAAGTTATTTGTTTTGTTAATGTAGAAATATTTCTTAAAAGATTAAACTAATTGTTGTTTTATTTTTCTAGCTAAACTTGCAAAGATTGCGATATACTTTTTGGAGGAATCCCAAAGAAATACACCAAGTGAAATGCCATCTAGACGATACAAAGCTGAACTGAATGCATTGCATGAAATTATTCAACAGACCGTTTTGAGTTTGCTTACCGATTCAAAACCGATTGTGAAGCAAACGTTAATGGAATCTGGTATTTGTGATTTATGCGCGTTCTTTGGCAAAGAGAAAGGTATGTCCATTATGTTTGCTTATTCTTTTTTTACGTGGCTTACAAGGGTTTAATGAAAACAATCCTTGAAATGTTTAAGAAAAATCACGGATGTAGGTATTGGTGAATTTCCAGACTTTCAAGATTTGATTTTTTCTTGTTTTTTGTTTATTTTCAGCCAATGATGTTGTTCTTTCACACATCATGACATTTCTCAACGATGAAGATAAAAATCTAAGAGGTGCTTTTTACGATAATATTTCTGGGGTTGCTGGATATGTTGGATGGCAAGCTTCTGATATTTTAGTTCCGCTGCTCCAACAAGTAAGTCTCACATCTTTGTCCAACTACCAATCCAAAAAAACTGAAAAAATGTATCCCAAAAGGGTTTCACTGATCGTGAAGAATTCGTTATTGCCAAAGCCATCCGAGCCGTAACCATTCTCATCGAATTAGGTCACATACGAAAACCTGCTGTTTCGGAAATAATTGCCGAGTCGGCTTGCTATTTATGCCATCCAAATTTATGGATACGCCATGAAATAGCTGGGATGATTTCGACGACAGCAAAAATTCTTCACGACATCGATGTGCAATGTAAAATTATGCCAGCAATTGAGAAATTCCTTCGAATGCCTTTGATTCAAGTTGAAATGCCTGAACTTTTGTTGGACAGTTTATTGCCGCCGGTTCCAAGAATTATTTATGACAGTGTTGTAAAGTAAGTTTTTGTTTAAGATGAATCTTTGTTTTTGGTATGTATTTTAAGATTGCTTTGAAGATATTCAGAGATTCAAAAGTTCGTCGCCACTTTGGAAGATCGAAAGAATGTACGAGAAAATACACCCGAAGGAATGCTGCCACAATACAATGAAGTAGACACTTCTCTTAAAAATGTTAGTACCTACCTAAATAATTTGGAAGATATTTTATAATTTGTCTGAATGAATTTTCAGCTTTTCCGTCGTTTAATCTCAGAAGGACTGAATGAGCAAATCGAAATGCAACTACTTGAAATGAAAGCGTACATACTCAAAGTAAAGCACAAGCATTCAGAGCCCAAAGAACAATCTCAAAACGGTCGAATTCGTCTAGACCGAGAGGATATAATTTTCCATGACTATCCATTAATTGATAAGTCTTCAAAAATGGATCCAAGAAAAAAAGGTCGTCAGGACGGCGGCGGTGATCTTAATTCGAACTTAGAATGGCAGCATATTTTCAACGATGGACATTCCACTACAGCATCGCCTTCTGGTGATTTAAATATTTCTCCACTTCAAGCTGGAAGTCCTTCTTCGGTTGGACAAATTCCACCAACTGCTGCAGCTTCTCTGGGCGAGTATACTATTCCCGAACGAAATCTTTGGATTGGTGAGTTGTTGTTACGTTTTATAGTTTTTGTCGAATTTCCTATAAAATATTTATACATTTAGAGCGGCCATCAGAATGTCGATTCGACGTAGATAAGCTCCGAAATAAAATCAAAGGAAGATACAACGCCACTCAGAATTATCATCACGAAAGAAGCTCTTCGCCATATCCATCAGGATGGCGTATGAATGGCAACATAATAGCTCATCTCTACGAGCATAGGGGTTCGGTGATCAAGATGACTTCATTGAAGCCCTATGGTGCTCTATTTGCAAGTGGAAGCATAGATGGTACGGTTCGACTGTGGGACTGCAACAAGCTATATGGCCATCATGGCATACATAAATCTAGGCAAGTCTATTGTGCCAACACGCCAATCTACTCACTTGCTGCTTGTGATGGTGGACAATCTTTGGCAGTAGGGGGTAAGGATGGAAGCTTATTGATTATGAGAATAGATAGGAATTCGTCCAAGATGGCTCTTCAACAGGCGATCCACACAGATGAAAAGTGACAAAAAATACTTATGAAACTAGAAAATTTGGAATAATAATTTTTTTTTAGTGAACATAATGATGGTCCAGTTGTTGATATGCAAACTTACGAACAGTCGTCGCCAAGTGTTATCATCTATGCGACCCTGTATGGAGCGATTGTAGCATGGGATACTCGTATGCAAAACAGCGCTTGGCGTTTACAAAACGAGCTGCGACATGGAGTTATAACAGCAATATGTGCTGATCCCACTGGATCATGGTTAGCAGCTGGTACTTCAGGAGGTAAACACATTTGCTGGGATTTAAGATTCCAACTGCCTATAGCAGAAATAAAACATCCATCTGATTCTTGGATCAGAAAGGTTGCTTGTCATCCAACTGAACCTTCATGTTTGATATCAGCTACACAGTCGAATAATGAAGTGTCAATTTGGAACATTGAAACTGGTCATAGACAGACTGTCTTATGGGCCAGTAATGCACCAGTTCTTTCAAACACAAGTTTGGTAATGAAATTATTTTAATGCTCATTCAATTTATATAAATTAAGTTTTTTTTTATAGAATGATCCTTCAACTAGCTGTGGTATTTTGGCTGGAGTTGTTGATAAATCACCATTTGTGCTGACTGGAAGTTCTGATCAAAGAATCCGCTACTGGGATTTGATGTCCCCAAAGAATTCGGCGCTTATTGTTCCATCGGCAAAAGATAACTTGTCTGATGTTTCATTTACTTACAGGTAAATGTAAAAAAAAGTCGAAAGGCTTTCGGATAAAATATGAATTATTATTTATTTTTTAAAATTTTGTAGTTCCCGCCTAACCGATGGAAGCCAAGTAATAGAAGAAAATATAATTTCTCTTGCGACGACTGATTTGGGATCATTACGAGCCTCAACTGAAGAAACACCACGATCTGGACCAGAAATGCCTTCGCATAGTCATCATGATGCGATAACAGATCTTTTAATGTGTAAAAATGATAAACAACAGATATTTATTGTGTCGGCAGCACGAGATGGAGTTATTAAACTGTGGAAATAAGTTCAGGTGTTGTTTAAATGAGTTTACATTATTGTATGTATCTTGTTAATTAGGATTAAAAAAACTATATTTATGTAATATATCTGTGATTATTTAAGGATTTTAACTGTTTATTTTAAGTATGATTTAAATTTATAACAATTGTGTCATCTTATCACCTTCATTGAGACATTCGTACTCGAAACATTTATGATAAAGCTGCTAAAGGCCATCAAGGGCTATTGGTAAACTTTGTAGGGTCTCCAGTTACAGAAATCGATCGTGACATAGAAATTCGAATAAATACGAAGAGATTCTTACAAATTATTTTCGGACCATCACATCCGTGGCACATGTCCGTTACAAATTTAAAACTTGTGCCCGTTATCTACATTTCGAACGAAATTGAATTGAAATCAGTTTTCAACTTCACTTGAAATGAAATTAATTTAATTTTTAAAATGAAAAGTGGAATAACACTGCAGGTGAAATTGGATGCAGAAAAGGGGAAGCGAAAATCTGAAACAAAATTAGACGAACAGTTTTGCAAGAAAAAACTAGTAATTTACTGATTTAAAATTTTTAAGAATTGTTTATTTTTATATTCGGATGTCAGTATGCTTAAACGCCAATTATTGCTACTGGAGCTGTGTCATTTCACTGTCGGTTGCGTAAAATTTCCTTACGGAATAAAGGCTCCCCTAAACCTACACGAAACATTCGGAATGACGACGAAACTTTCGGCAGTCAGAATGTATTTTCTGGGCGAAAATTTCATCCTTAAGGATGAATAATAAACAGAACAAAAATATAAAGTTTCCTTACATTTTGCACCACGAAATACCAAACTACCCGCAACTCCATCAATTTCACAAAACACAAAGTGGATGGGAATTCGTTCAAAAAATGGATTGAAATGAAACAAAATGCAGAACATGGAATTTCATTTTCGAAATTCCAGTTCAAACAAATTGTAGAACACATCCGTATTCATTTTCGTCATGTGAATTCACAATAAATCGAATGCAGAACATGGGCGTTGGATCTCCAAATCGCATACTAGTTCGTCCCTTCTTTACGGCAAAATGTTGGTGAATTAAAGTTACTCATTCGCTGTCACAAAGACCATTATAGACATTTTTAATATGAATTAAAAGTTAAACAGTTATGTGAATGCCCTTATTCGCCGTTAATTAATAGGAGGGTATGTGTATGTAGTAAAATACCCTAAATATCTCGCGATATTACAATTATTATTATGTTATTACTTTTATTCATTATAAAACAATCTTAAGAACTCTCATTCAAAATTAATAATATAAACTACAAATGTCCATCTTTACTTCTTATGTATCCCAGAAATTCATTCAGTGCATCGCCAATTTTGGTAAATTGAACTGTTCGTTCTTTGTATGCATCCAATTCTTGTTTTTTAAGAGCCAATGATTGCGATTGATACTTCCGCGAGTCCTTACGAAAACCTGACAATTCTTTTACAATTTTGTCAAGTTTTGCAGCAGTTTCATGGATATGAAGTTCGTCTCCTGAAGGCTTTACATCACCAATATGAACTGGATCCAAATTTTCTATAATGAATAATTTTCTTTTATTTTTTTATTTATAATTGGTTAGTTTTAACAAAGTTAAATAAAGTAGTTGTGTTTAATAAATCTGTTCTGCAGAGGAAATTACAAGATTCGTTTTAACTTACCTGTTGAAACTAAATCCACATCAGGCAGTGAGCAGGCTTCTTCGAATTGAAATGGATCTTCGTCGGCATCATCATCATCGTCATCATCAAAAGGTAACTTTTGATCATTGGCAAAACTGATTTTCACATCGTTCCGTTTAATTTTTGTTTGTGGTGAAGATTTTGATGATGGTTTATAAAGTTCTGGAAAAGTGTTTTTGCTTAGAGACCTTAAAAAAATTTAATTCAAATTGATTTGTGGTTTTGATGATATGTTAAACATATAATTACTTTGAGGCAGGTTTTTCATTGCTGCGCATCATTTCCAAACGACTACGATAATGTCTCACCAAATACTTCCATTTATTCTCTACTTGAGACCATGTTAAGTGGAATCCTCGTGTTTTCAATCTTTTGGAAATCTCTTCCCACATTTGCTTCTTTGTGCGAAACTTCGTGCCAAGTAGGGGTCGATGTTCCTCAAGTAAATCGAGAAAAAACTTATTTGATTTAGTTGACCAAATCGTTCTGATTTTACCATTTTCATCATATGTTATGTCCTCATCGGATTCTTTAAAATTAAATGAAACGGTTTTTGAAATTTAATTTATAGCTATAACTTAACAGTCAGGTAAGTTTGGTGTCATGCTTCCTGTCTTGTTAATAGTTCACTTGTCTCTCGTCAGTAGCGAAAGACAAGCGGAACAGTAGTCTAACTCACAAGACAAAAAAAAAACAAATTTATTATGAAAATAGAACTAAATTAATTCTAATTTAGTAAATGCAGTCATAATAATTTTTCTACTTACTGTTTAGCTGTGGAGAAGTAGAACTATCATCGATTAGAGTAATTCTAGATTTCTTGGGTGACTGCAGCAAATCCTCAGAATTCTGCCGTTTTGAAGATGTTGGTTTGATGTCCCCAAACAACTTCACCAATTCTCTAAGAAGTAGATTTTAAAAAGAATACAATTTTAAAATGAGTGTCTAATGACCCGACAGCGCGTACGCGAAGCCCCCCTGCAACCCCCCTGCTTGAGCACACTATAGGATTTGGGGTAGATGCGATGTTGGGTGTACCTATGCATTTTCTTTTGCATTTAAAGAATCTGGATTTAAAGCCAACCTCGCACCTACCCCAAATCCTAGTTTCGCGTACGCGAAATCATTTTCGCGTACGCGCTATCGGGTCTTTAGACAGATTCTTTTAAAATTTCAATTTCAACTTACGGCTCAACTGGTTGATTTTTTTCCCTTTTATCGGTGTACATCTTTCTCAGGCTATTGTACTTATGTTCAATTTGATCAAGGGTAAAAGAAAAGTTTCGATGCGACATTTTGTTGTTAACAACCTGAAGCATTTCCCGTTCACTAGTAAATGTGAGTTTATTGACGTTTTTCAACTGGGAAATGAACAAATCGAGAGCTTGTTCTGTCCAAATAGCATGAGAACTTCCCTCAGTTTCTTCGACATCACCTAGAGAAGCATTTGAGATTTTACAATATACTAATTAATCGAGGTATACGTTTGTTCTTACACTCAATCAGGTCTTCCACTAAAATTTCGCTGTAGCTATCCATTATGATTGGATAATTCAATAAATTTTTTGGGAATTTGTTTGTGCCGAGCTAAAACGAAAAACTGCTTTCCGGACAATGATTTTTGGAATATTTAACGGTGTACCATAGAACCAAAAGAATTATTGAATTGGTTCCGAGTAGAATTTGTGAACATAAAAACAAACAAATCTCGCAACTTGGAGTTTCGTTTGAATCCGTTTGTTGTTGAGTTCTTTTCTATGTGCGCCAGATGAGAAATGCGAACTTGTTTTGGAAAAAGTTAAGTCGAAGGATCGGAGGTTATGTATCTTGTTGTTTTTAACACTCCAAGAAGATAATTGTTTTTGTTTCATATAATTTTAGCAAAATTTTTACAAAGAATAAATACACATTTATTATAGTTTTATTAAAATTTTTTGTAAATAAAATTTATAATTTTTGTGAAAACGATACCGCCATGAATAAAACGAAAATGTCAGAACAGCTTGACAGTTCTTTTTTGTTGTAGCTAGACGACGCTTGTACTTTCCCACTTAACGTTACGTTAAGTGTGAGGTGAGTTTAGTTACACAGTGGTTTGGTATGGTGAACAGTAATTTTCATTCAAAACATTGGCGGTTGGATTTTTTTTTCTATGCGTTTTGACAGCAAATTATGAAATTTTGTGCAAATTCGCAAGAAAATTCGCGTTACCAAACAGAGCAATTTTAATAAAATGACTCATAATGGTATGGGCTATATTATATAAAGAACCATGTGCATCACATGTTTGATATTTAAGAGTCCGTACTATGTAATATTCATTATTTAGGGTCTACTTAAATATTTAAGTCATACCATGCGCTTGGTTTGTTATATAGAGTATAAACCGTTATGGTACATTTTACTAAAATATTTAATGTCGAATTCCTTTCAACAAAAGAATCGAATTTTTTTCTAAAAGAATCGATTTTTTTTCTGAACAATTCGAATTTTTTCTGTCAAAACAAATCTTGCTAATTTTGCAAGATTCAAGAAAGATTTTACACCGATTTGCACACACACTTGCAAGATTTGAAATTTCTAAAAATGTCAAATTCAATGCCGCAGTGTTTTAATATTCGACAATTTTTTTTATGAAAACAAATTGTGTTTTTGGTTGCAACGAATTTTCGGTGAATTTTATAGTAAATATTTGTGGTTGTTTTTCAATTAATAATAATAATAATTTCCAAATTGAATATTTTCTGGACATTTTACTTCAAAATTTGCTGCTGTCAAGTGCCACACACACAATCACAAAAAAAAATCTATTCTTTTCGTCTTTTCCTATTCCTTTCAACGACAGAAAAAATTCGATTCTTTTTAGAAAAAAATTCGATTCTTTTGTTGAAAGGAATTCGACATAAGTCAAATTTTGTTATTGGTAGGGCCCAATGGAAACAGAGCATGATCTCTATACATCAAAGTCGACATTAGCGATTGCATATTTGCTATGAAACTTATTAAAAAACTTTCTATTTTATTTATTCTAGATACATAAAATAAAGTTATTACAGTTTTATTTTTTTTGCAATGTAAAAATTTTCAGGCAGTCGTCTAAACAAAATACTGATTTTTGTGCTCGGCGAATGTAAAATCTGAAGCTGCCTTCGCAGATCGCTAATCTCATCTTCAATTGGAGCCAAAAGAAGTGTTACACTTTGTAGGGAATGCGCTATCCTTTATTATAGCTGTCAAAATATTGAATACACACAAATTCAATGTTACGAACACAACGCAACACTTTTAACTTTTCACGTACAGCACTTTTGACGAGCGATGCCGAAACTTTCGGCTTTCAGATACTACGTTTACATGGAGAATTAAATCCGAATCGAATCAAGATTTAGGTATTTGTAAACCTAGATCGGATCGAATCCGGATTACTCGATCCGATCCAGCTCGGCGAGCTCGGGATTGATTTTTTTTTGTAATTGTGTATGTGGCATGTCAAATATGGCACTATTTTCTTGATGAAACCAGTGATAGTATGGATAGGGAAAAATTCCTAGAAGTATAAGTATTTTCAAACTATAAAAGAACATTTTTTTAAATTTAAATTAAAGTTATTTTACATATTATATATAAATGTTTGTGTTTTAACGAATTGTTTTTTATTTGTCGCAATTATTATTTATTGTTGTATATTAGCTGTGTTTTATTTTCCCCGAGATCCGAACCAGATTGGATTTGCTTACGAAAATACATGTATTACGAAAACAACACAAGATCCAACTTTGTTTTGGATTTGGATTTCCAAATCCGTTTTGAACACATACCCTTAATTTGTAAAATGTCGTCAGTAGTGTAAAGAAAAAAGACAACGGGTGTATACAAATAAAAAAAACAAAAGGAAAAAAGAGTTGGGTATATAACAAGTTGTCACTGAGATCCTGGGTTGTTTTATTTACATGATCTGATCTGGATTGGATCTGGGGGAAAATAAAACGCAGCTATTATTTATTTGTACAGATTATCACCAACGAGATTTTATTCGAGATGGTCAGGGGCCAGATTCTGTAATAAGCGAAACGAAAGCGATCGTTCGTTTTCATAAACGCTTTTCCCATACAGAATGTCACCCCGGAATTTGCAAATGCCTAAAACAATCAAAATTCAAATTGTGTGATGGAATTTTCATTCTGTAATCTGTCAATTTTATGGGTAATGTGACCAACTATGAAAACTAAAAATTTCTGTGATCCAGTTTGTTCTATAATCTGAATTGGATCTGGAGAAAAATAAAACGCAACTATTGAAAAGGAAACCCAATTGTTGTTATGTAATGATGTAATTTACACGAATTATAACTTCATCATAATTTCGTTTTTTACCACTTAGTTCTAAATGGTCCAAAATCTGTCAGTATTTTCACAATAAAATTTAATTTTATTGGCAATAATTACTGTGCTTTCTCCACTTTGTAAATTATATATAACAAAATATAAGAGAGACTCAAATTCATCAATATTTTGAGGCAAATCAATAATAGAATCTTCAGAGTGCCATCATTCGACTTTGTATAAATATAGGTAGGTGTCAGGTGACAGAAAACTGACGACTTTGTTAGTCGTAGATTTGAGACTATTTAAAATGCTGAAGTTTAAAATGGTAAACAAAATTAAAAAAATCATGGCGACTTGTTTAACTTACAAAAGAGTAAACGATTTTCTTTCCTCGTATGAGTCTAAAATATCAATTAAAACTAAAATACACATAAGGGATTTTTTGATCCTTAGTACTAGTAGTAATTTTATTTCTTTCATATACTAACACTGCACAAATTTCAATTATTAAAAAAAAAAAAAAAAAAATTTACTTCGGAAACAAATGATAATGCAACACCTTCTCTGCCTGGAAATACAATTTCACATGTAGTCGAAGCACACTTCTTCCGGATTATATGTATCCCTGCAGTTGGAATGGCTGCAGCAACGGCGGCGTTGTATTCTACAGTCTACATAGATTGTGCAAAACAGTAAATGCATTCGGCAGCTTCACCAGCGGACAAACACCGATTGTCACCGTCGCGGTCGTTCTTCCAATTCATAAATGTATTTACATAAATAACAATTTAAATTTGAAAAGGCCACGAAAAAGGAAATATAAATTTATTTTCACAAAACTTCTAAAAAGTAAACAACAATAATTTCCGAATTGAAAAATTTCACAATGACGTTTAGATAAATGTCACTTTACTATTGTGCGTGTTTTGTATAGGTGTAAATCTCTCTTGAAATCGGGATCAAAGATTTCAATCCCAAATCATGAGGGATCGATTTTTTTTGGTTGAATGGAATGCCAAAACTGGTCCGGGATCAAAATCTCTCACAGGGATCGATTTTTTTTGGCTGAAAGGAATTCGACATCATATAAAATATTTTGACAGCTGAAAGTTTCGTCGTCGTTCCCAATATGTTTCGCGTTGGTTTTGGGGAGCCTTTATAAATTATGAAGAAAAAAAGAGCCGGAAAAAAAATCATTGAAGCTATTTAGTGCTTATTTTTTTAGCTAAAAAAAATTTTATTAAAAGAAAAATATTGTAAATAAAAAAATTGTTTTTTTGTTCCTTAAAGTATACAAAAAGCTGTTCAGCTCATTGTGGGCACGCAAAAAACTGGAACGTATATACGTAATGAAATGAAAAATGAAAAATATTTCGCCTGTCAAAATCTAAGGCTCTCCCAAATCAACGTAAAACATTAGGAACAACGACGAAACTTTCGGCCGTCAATTTATTTAATATGAGATTTGTTTAATCGCATCGTCACATTGGTGTGGGCACTCTCATTTATCGCCCATTAAATACATTTTGAAAGCCAAAAGATTCGTCGTCGTTCCGAATGTTTCGCGTTGGTTTGGGGGAACCATTTAAGGCTCTTTTTCGACGTTTTCTTTTAATTTCAAATATCCACCAATCGTAGACCTATCGCCTGTTACTTGTTGACCTTCTCATCTCACCTTAAAACTGAAAGTTTCTGGAAACTCACGGTCGTATTTATAAACGTTATCTAACTTTTTATAGCCGTCCAAGTTATTTATATAAATTAACATTTTTATTTGATATTTAAGAGCTATCTAACTTAGAGCACGGAGTCGGTTGTCTAAACCTTGGCTAATTTAACATTTTATTTAATAAAATAAAGCATATTTCAAACTATTTAGACACTGTCTAAGTAATGAAAAATCTAATAAATACGCCTGCCCGTTTCCTCATTTGAAACTAAGTTTATTGAACATGCTTATTTCCTCCTTATTTTATTATTTATTTTTTTATTGTGAACAACAATATAGGTACGGCACTAAACATTTTAAATAAATTTTAAAATTACCATTTTCTTCCAATTCTTGACCAAAGTTAAAAGTCTAAATAAAATTGGACTAAAATTTTGAGTTCTGGGGACTAAGCAAACAGACCTATGTATGAAGCTTTTTCTAAAAACAATTTAAAAATAAATTCAAAAACATACTATAAAATATATACATACAAGTAATTTCGACATTTTCTTTAAAACTGAAAAATGCCGAAAATTACTTTTAAATAGAAATTTTTTGGAATATTTGTTCGATTTGAAAATGGTTTGCATAATCACTGAGAGGACTTCAAATGAAACTTAGAACCATTTCAACCATCCTTATGAAGTTAGTAGTTTGAAACGACAACGATATAACAACAATTTCAAGAAATTTCTATTACTTTTAAGAAATTTCTTGAAATTGAAATTCCGACCACACGTCCATTCAATTCTTTAATTACATCTTGGATGTGTCCCACACTGTCCAAATGCACAAACCCATACACTGGTAAACAAATACACAAAGTCACACTCCACGAACGTGCCACATTTCTCAAATCGTTCTCGCACCGCCTGTGCTCGGGTCTTGTTCATCACATTGCCAAAAAAGACATAGGTTGCCGGCGTATTGGGGGGACGACCGACGGCTCTTTGCCGCTTCCACTCTGATCGGATTGTTGTGTAAGATGTAATTGTTAAGATTCTGTATTGCGTCGCGACCCTGTTGCTCCGATTCCATTCGACGACGGTACCGTATTTCTCGAACAGCGTACGCAGCTCGCCAGCTTGAGTATTCTCGTCGAAATTCTCCATGTACAACTTGAATGTGCCAACGCCTGGCACTTTTGTCGTCTGAATCACTCAATCTTGTGGCTGGTTGGATTGATTTTTATCAAAATTCCAAAATTCAAAATTCCTTGAAGCCTAGGTGAGGTTAATGAATTCACGCGGGGACGTAGCGCGTCTGCCGGATCCTAGGGAGCTAGTAAGGAAGGAGTTAAGAGCCCGTACGAGTAAACTTAACGCACATAAACACTGGGCGGTAGCCGATACGACGAAGACGGAGCAACGTGTTCCGGTAGCACTACCTATTGAAATCGAAAATCTAGTTTCTTAAACTGATTTGTTTTTCGTTTTGTTACGTATACACTTAACTTTGACCAAACAAAATTATGTATTTTATGATTACTTAGAAAATTTTCGCGGATATGCTGATAAGTTACAACACAAATCACAATACACAAATAAATTTTGAGGTTATGGGTTAAATTTGTCATTTATGTTTTGTTATACTGTTATACTTTAGTACAGTTAAAAAAAGTAAATGTACCTTGCCACATTTCAACCATCCTTATAAAGTTAGTAGTTTTGAAACGACAAAGTGGTATATGTAACAATTTCAAGAAATTTCTTAAAAGTAATATAAATTTCTTGAAATTTGTAGATATACAACGATGTCATTTCCAAACTACTTGCTTCATTTGAATTATTGGAACGGTTTTGAGTTTGAATTGAAGTTCTCTTAGTGTTTCTGAAAACCACAAAACCACAAAATATTTCAAAAAATTTCCATATACAGTCAAACTTCGATAACTCGAACTTCGATAACTCGAACTTCGATAACTCGATTTTTTTATAACTCGAACAAAATTATGTGGCAGCAGCGGTTAGAGTTCAACTCTCATACATTTTTTCCCTCATAACTCGAACTTTTATAACTCGATTTTCTTTATAACTCGAACAAAAAATATGGCATATGCATCAACTAAGTCGAACATTTTAGGGGAATTCCCATTTAGTGAGAAAAAATGCATTTTTAAAATTCGAATTTTTGAAGGGAATTTTCATTTGAAAACGAGATACCTTCATACACATAATATTAGTAGGTTTAAGAAATTTAGAAGTTGTATAAGTACCTACAGAAAATTTTTATTTAATGCGGTGAACATTTCAATATTTTTGCATTATTTTTTAATTTATCTACATAATTATTGCTTGGTTGTTTTTTGTAAAAGATTCTATGTACAATTTCCAACTTCAATTGGTATAGTAAGTGAAGACGAGACTTCGGTAGAGGAATTCATTCAACATTTGACAATTCGAATTTATATTTGCAAACGTGTGACGATACAACAGATGAAATTTATGCAGCTTTAAAAAAATTAGAATTCTTTTTCTTAAAAAAAAAACTACTCTCAGACCCAAATAACTAAATACATGCAATAATTTTGTGTATGGTGTAACAACTTATGTACATTAATATAAAACGTATAAGACTTAATAAAGCACAAAAAGTGTTGTGCATTATGCATATGTATTTCAAATATTGAATTGTTTAATTTTTTAATTTTGATAATCAATTTGGATAACTCGAAGTCTTGATAAGTCGAACTTTTATTGTGGATAATAGTAGTTCGAGTTATCGAAGTTTGACTGTATATATATATACGCCACTATATCCAACAAGGCCTAGAAGCTAAATCACAATTCAGCTTCTAGACCTTGATTTCAGTTCAAAAAAGAAGACAAACAAGAAAATTGCATGGAATTTATCAATAAGGTGTTACTAACACCACATCAAAACTTCAATAAATCTTAATCAATATTAAATACTAAAATAATAATAACTACCCAAAATATTCAATTCGCTTGGACAAAACAAAATTTAAATGAAGGCCACTTACAGCTAGTAATGTTTATAATATACACATACATAATTCCGGTTCCCAAACAAGCTTACCTTTCAAGTTCAAGTAATGAACTTTTTATTACATTAAAAACTTCGAAAATTATCTAGGTCATGATTCATTCCTCTTAATTCAGAGAATCCACGCAGGTTATGGTGCATTGATCTGTTTGGTTGTTTTAGTTGCTTTACCTAACAATTTGAATGAATTCTATAAACTCAGATGGTATATCCATGAAATTGATGAATTTTATATTTTATGACTAAAAAGCCCTACCTCATCAAAAGTAAAAGAAGTTTAATTGAATGGCATGTCAGATTCAGATTTTTCTAGAATAAAATGAAAATTCCCATTTATCTTTTAAAATACCAGATACCTATACGTTATTTCTTCGAATATCTTTAATAATTGCAGACACTGATGACAGCTGAATGCCTTACCAACTGACGGCAATTTTTGTATACATATATGAATTTGGCGGGAAAACGTAAGCAATTCATCAAATCACCTTGTATCATCAGATTTCTAAAGTGTTGAAATAGCAGTATATTTTATGTATTTATTTATAGAATATAAATATATTTAATTGCTTTTAATTTGGATATGACTTTTGGTCGCATATATGGATATGAGTTCAACAATTATTATGGACAGGAAATTTCCGACAGACAGAATTTAACTTACAACTAGGTACTTTTGACAATCTGTGATTGTTAGAATTTGTCATTTGAATATAATATGTTAGTCAAATTAAATAACATTCTTATGTTTTTTTAATGGAAGTTTATGGATTGTTTTTGCAATGCTGTCAATGCTGTGATTAAGTTGTGAAGGTTGATGGGATTAAATAAATAACAACTGAAGTTATATTGAAAGAACCAAAGAAACTTACTGTTCAAATTGTTCATGTTCCATGCAGATTTTCGGCTCGGCTGTCGGGTAGTTTAAATAATATTTTTTATAGGATGGTGACGCATTATTTGTGGAGGGTAGGGCCTTTATAATTAATCTGCAGGTGATATTTTACTAGTTAGAAAGTGTGTAGATAGTTCGAAATAGTTGGAAATATGTAGGTGCTATATTTGATTAAATAAAATGTTACATTTGCCAATGTTTAGACAAACGAGTCCGTTTTCTAAATTTGATTGTTCATAAACATCAAATAAAAATTTGTATTTATAACTTGGACGGCAACGTTAGACAACGTTTATAAATACGACCGTCCAGTTTATTAGATCTACTTAAAGCTCTTGGACAGTTGTCCAGTTATCCATTGTCTAAATAGTTAGATACCTCCTAAGTCAACTTTCACACAAGAAAACTCAGTTTCTAGCAACTTTCAGTTTTTAGGAGAGAAGGGCACCAAGTAAGAGGAATGAACGGTCTACGATTGGTGGGAATTGGAAATTAAAAGAAAACGACAACAAATCTCCAGCAATTTGTTTCCTTGTGTGAAAGGGGACTTATTTATAAAAAACGCATTCCAACAGTTGTCTTAAAATGTCCCCATTTAGATGCTGACTACACGAGTCTTTTTTTCAGTCGTTTCGTCTTTCGTCTTTTTGACAGCTTGTAGAAATGTATGCTTTTGTTACTTCATTCTCCCTACATTTCTACACCCCTTACCCAAGCTGTCAAAAAGACAAAAGACCATATGGCCGCATTCAGGTTTGTATCCAAAGCGATCTGGATAGCTTTGTGTTGTTGTAATTGTAAAATCACAGCTGATGTCAAGCAGCTGTTCCCAAAAAATAAATCTCAAGTTATCCTAAAAATTCTGGGATACTCATCTATCCTATGAAAAATGTCAACATAGCATCATTGCGTTCACAAACATATGTAGGGGAAGACGGGGCACAGAGGACCATTTAACGTTTGACGATTTATTGAAATATATTGAACCAAGAAAAATTGCTCAAATTTGTTCTCCACTACCCTAAGATATCAACATCACTTTTTTTAAAAATTAAAAGTGCATACAAAGTGCTGCTCTATAGGGGGCACAGGGGACCTCTGTGCCCCAATACGAATGCCTTTTAAAAAGTGTTTCCGACACGTTTAAACATGAATATTTTACAAAAATTAAATTGAACAAAACACCACTGAATTCATTGTTTTCGATATTAAAACTTGAAATTGTTACTGGAAAAGCCTTTAAATACTAAACAAGCACAAATTTCTATATTTTTTTTTATAAACTTGTTGTTTATAAAGTGGTTGAAAGTTTAATAAATTTTTAAATGTAAATTAGTAACACAACCAAAAATAATATACTTTACATTTTACAAGTGTATGCGTATAAATCTTGGTTAAACTGTATGACAAAATAATACACTTTTCCCAAAAACAGGCCTAAAATTGCATAATATAAATCACAATATATTTTGTTTATATTTTTTGAGTTTCCGGGTTTATTGTTAACGACTTAACCTAAAACGCTCAGTGCTATGTCCAGAACTTTCCAAACTACATAATATACTTCAATATAGGTTGTTATTAAATATCAGTATGTAACAAGAATTCATAAGTACATACACTCAAAAATTTCAAAGCACAATGCAGTAATTAATTTTATCTCGGACTTTCAACCCCCAAACAAGTTTGGCTGTGAATCATTCCAGGAGTATCGCTTAATATATATAACTCCGATTTCGATGTCTATCTTCCACGAGCCACAAGATTTAATGCCAAGAATCAACACAAGCATTTTGAATAACAATTCAGTTTTAATTGTTTCGTCATAACTTAACAAAAATATAATTGACCTTCGAAGAAACTGAGAACGCAAAATCATCTTCGGTATTTACCACATGAAAGCACGTCCAAACATCTGGTTAGCCAAAGTCCATCCGGGCCGAACAACAGCAAGCTCATTCAATCCCTTAGGAAAAATAAGTATGTTTTTTTTTTATTACTCACATCCGCAGCCAACTTTGTAATGAAGATACCAATATGTATAGGAAAACGTTAAAGTTATTACCTATAACTCTTGACAAGTACCGCACTTGTTCATCAGTCGTTGTCAGTCTTGGCATGTTGTGCTTGTGGGTTGTGGCGAATAGCTCGTTCATCTTATTCAAAAGAGAGATGTGATCTCCGTAATTCACATTATATTATACATTTAACATCAGATACCTACATTTAACTTTATCTCCTGAGGAATCACAGATATTTAATATTTTGTATCTTGATGGTTACAATTTACAAACCAATACAGCACTGTGATCGCAGCTTAAACCGCAGGTATTAATGTTACTGATTCGTTTTAACGATCACGACGACGAAGTGCTATAAAATAGAAAACCATGGGGCTAGGAGAACAATTCTTTCATTAGCAGTCCTAGTGTCCACTTCGGCAGAGGAAAGCACTACTTGCAGATAACGAAATCAACAGAAATGCGGATCACTTTAGTTATTCTAGTCATAACAGCATTGCTGATCAGTGTTTCACAGGCTTTATTCTTTCCATTTCGACTTGGACGCAGTCCCAGTGGTGGTGGAAGGCAACGTTCTGGAAGAACCTACTCAGATATTGCGAGAGTCGTCAATCCGCAACCGTACGCATCACCTGGAATCGGGCCCTATCCAGCACAACCGTTTTGGTCTTATGGATAATTTACGATCGAACAATCTTTCTTATAAAAGTTACTTATATACTAATGGTTAATCAGTATTACGAAAATAGATTAAGAAATAAAGTGCAAATATAATTTGTGTTCAGTGCCAAAACCAGTTTATGTTTGTTTTTTAAATTTTTATGTTGTTGCAGCAGTGTGGTAAAAAGGGAAAGGTAATAAGTTGCGTATAACGGTTGTGGTTGCTCTACTTTGGTAAAACACCAACAATGCACGGCATGGCATCTTATTTCCGTAAAAGAGATGAGTTACATGATAAATTATTTCATTTGCGTGATAATAAGTTATTCAATATGTTGGGACTTCTATTAATTTGGAGTGATCGTGAATTTCGGAGCACGTAGAAATTATTATTTAACTAATATATGGTCCAATCATTGGTTGAAGAATTAAAATATGATTTAGCTGCGAATCGTCGCTATTCGCTTGACGTGAGGTGAATTTTTTTTTTTTATATGCTCCATACGGCATACCAGACGCAGATCAAGCACGGAAAATCAAGAAAGGTGTAACGAACTTATTTATATTCAACTCACAAACATATTTGTGTACTTTTGAGCATGTGTGGTTTTGTTTGATTGATCTGTCATGTTTGTGACAATTGGAAGACGGTACAAGTGTTTTTTTTTATTTGTTAACATATACAAAACGGTGATTTTACATAAATTTTTTGTTGGGGATTTTTGTTAATCATAATTCATAATTATTGAGAGCGCATTCAATTGAATGAACTTTTGAGTGGGTATAAACGAGAGATATTAAAAAAACTAATATACATAAAAGGGAATAATATAATAAATAAAGTTTAAACATTATATTAATTTTAAGAGTGTTTTATTTTTCCTGTCCTGTTGCTTTTTTTCAAATTGCGCATAAAACTAAATCGGAAGTTTGCGGTTAAAAATTAAATTTTTGTTAAACTAAAAACTGATTTCTTATAATATTTTTTTTTTGTGAAAACTCAAAATTAATATCCTTATTAAGTTTGTATTATCATTAAATTTTTTCCAAACAATTGGACATAAATGGACATAAATGTATCGTGCATTACTTGGACATAAATGTATCGTGCATTATGTTATATGTATGTACATATATGTATGAATGCGTAATGGATTGCAACCGGAAATTGATTTTTTTTAATACATCAACCTGAAAAAATTAGTCTCAACAACGGTTTTCTAAACATTCTTAAAGTTCATTTTTCAATATACCCACGTTACATATTATATTATTAAATACATATTTTAATTGAATTTCCTTTCCGTTAAAATTAAAAGCATGTTCAGGAAAATGAGATCTGAGAAATCTCAGTTACATGAACAGGATCAAAATTTGTCAGCTTTTGTGTAGAAATTCACGTAAATACACAGAGTTTCAAAGTGTAGGGACTAGGCTAATGTGTCAAACTCACCACAAACCTTCCCATAAAATAATTCAAATGGAATTCATCGAAATCTCGATCGCAAACCTGAAAACATCGTTTTTTTTTTGGGGAAAGAAAAGTGAAAATTTATTAGGGATCAAAACTATCAAATGTTTTTGGTTGAAAGTCAAAGATAATAATATGGAAGTGGTTTTACTTTAGAGTGCAACTTTAGACTATTTTATTCACTATTCCATGGAAAGATATTTTCACTTCAAAACTGAAGTATTTCTATTGCAATTTCGGAAATATTTGGTAAAAGGTTTTTTTCAACTTAATTACTTCGATTATGGAATCTGCAATACTGGATCCGCAGTGATACCCAGTGCAGTTCTCTCTTTTCTCTTAATCCATTTGTCATGAAAAGAAAAGAGAACACTGTATTAAGAATCACTACGGATCCAGTATTGCGTATTCCATAATCGACATGAATATTCCTAATCATATTTTGGGTGGCAATAAACGATGCTGAGTTCCTTGTATAGAAAGACCGACCAATGGTGTTACCTAAACAAGTAACAAACAATAACCCGAATTTGTCTAACGAATTTTAAGCTTTTTGAATATAAAATGTGAAGGAAAGCACTAAGCTGTTGTGTAGCTTGTATATTTTCTTCATACACTTCGTAGTCATTAATGCTTTAACGCCCATTAACTCGAAGTTTTGTTCGTTTAACTTAGTTCTAATATTGAAACATTTATAAGTACCTATATACCTATTCCAAAATATATTAAAATAATTGAAGTATGGTATGGACCTGTCACCTGTTACGTGTATATTAATGTTATATAAACACTAGATCTATTTGTTTAACATCTGATGTTATTACTTATGTGCATATATCTTAAGTATTGTTGTGATTAAAGTTCTATAATATGTTCTTACTTAAAATTCAAAGGCAGTAGCGAAAAAATGTATTCATACAAATAAACTTGTATCCCTATTAATACAATATGCTTAATTATATTCTTATTCACAAATTAACTAAAACCTTGATTAATAGTTAATTTACGAATTCAAATATTTATTAGTAAACAATTAACTGCTAATTGACGTTAAAATGCAAATCTTAACGAAAATCTACTATACTCAACAGGAACTGCGCTTTTTTTTTATTTTTCTGTACTTTTATGCAGTCCCACTTTATGACGAGAAAGAGATGCCTTTCTTAATCACAGAGACGTCAAAAAAAGTCATTCCGATGAAAATCAGTGTTTACAATTTACATATTTGTATGCCAAAATAAAAGTTATAACTCAGTTATTATTTATATACCTACATATAATCTAATTTAACATAAAATAACTTTTAAGATTTCAATGATCAAATGGTAGGGTATAGTTCAATCATTGAAATAATAAAAGTCATTTTGTGTGGAGGGTTGGACCCAAATGAAATTTTGTTTTGGCCAGAAATAATAAGGGTATTCACGCAACGTCGTAAGTTTACCAATTGTGTAAAATGATAAGTTTACACAAAAGTTTGCATGAACGCCCTTTTAATTCATTTGGTTAAATGCGGTGTAATTGAATCAGCTGTTAACTAAACGTCAAATATGTTATATGAAGCTCCAAAATATGTATACAAATAAGCGTGTTCAGATTTCGAAATTATTTTTAAATGTAAAACCTCTCCCAAACTACCTAACTTGAAATCGGAGCAGAATGTCTCGGAAGGGAAAAAAATGTGAGGTACTCGAAAAAAAAACAGGTTTTTTTTATTTTTTTAAGCCTGACGGGAATTATATGAGAAAACGATTTCGGGGTTAAATGTAGAACTGTAATAGTCACAAACTCATGGCACTGATCGAACGAAAATGAGCGAATACAAGAAAAATCATATGGCACGCCCATAATGGTGCAGGATATCTACTTTTCCTTCAGTTTAGTTTACTTTCGTTTTCGGCAGTAAAAGTTGTCCTGAGCTCAACACAACTGAAATTTGATGAAAGAAGAATAAAAAGAATAAATGGTTCTTTTCACTTCGATGTCAATTCGGAAACCATAACAAATACAAGTAAAAGCATTTACTTTTGTATATCCATATGGCCCATTATATGGATTTGTGTAAATAAACAATGCTGATCAATAGTCAGAAAATGTGCATGTCCTAATTATTTTTTTTTTGGATAAACAACGTTTTTATTCACAACTTTCATCGCCAACTAATCTCAATGCGATAGTTACAGAACACAGGCAGAGTTTTTTTTAGTTCTCTGAGATACCTAGTTATTATATTTCTGAACACGCCTTATTCTAAAAGTCACAATGACGTTTGGTTAAGTTTACCAAAAAAATTTGGATAATTTTATCCAGCTAAAAGCCCTTCCACACTATCCCACTGAGTATTAATACAAAGTGGAAAAGAATAAATTTGTGAGAGAGAAATTTCTTTTCATTTTTTGACCACAAACAACAGTTTAATTTAACTTCAATAAAAATGTGATGAAATGTGTGACAGAATTAGAACCATTTCTAAAAATTCTCATGTATTAACACATGTCAAATCGTGTAGGCTGGGAATATCATATTTTGTTTCCACACTATTATACATGATTTGTTTCACACTTTTTTGACATGTATTAATACCTAGTGGGATATTGTGGAAGGGCTTTAAATCCTTGGAGAATTTTAACCAAATTGTGTAAATCATTTCTCATACAAAATTTGACAGTTCATTAACCAAAAGGTAAACTTATCCAGTGTTTTACATCATTGCGTGAATACCCTTAATAATTGAGTCCTCGGCTTTATGTTGACATGAAAATAATTAGTGATTTAGCTTTTTGATTGTCTTAAAAAATTAAATTTAAAATTTTTAATGATGAGTTTTAAAGCTATACCTAACTGACATTACAATTGACGCCTAACTAGGGTTACCAGCTCTAAAATCAGAAAAGCCTGATAGTAAAGAAAGAAAAGCCTAATTTTTGAGAAAAAAGCCTGACAAATAAAAATAAAACGTTCATAGATAACTTACCTTGATTTGGATGCACGAAGAAGACGAGATGATAAATATATTGCAACTGCAATCTGCAGCAGACACAAATAAAAGCACACAAAAAAATACGTCGTAAAATGGAAGTGTCATATCCTGCACAATAGGGTGATTCAAAATAACACCTTTCTCGAAATTCGAACGTCCCTTACTTTGGCGGACACTTTTTGACGGAATCAAAAAATTTTGATATCTGAATTTGTAGCTAATTAAATGCTAATTAGTTGCACAAACCAAAAATTTGTAGTTTGCATAATTTCGTACTTATTCAAATTTCCGCTAAAATAAGTCTGAAGTTGGCGAACAAATTCTAAAATAATACAAATTTTTAAATTTGATTGACACCCAAATTTGTAGCTTTTTAAATGCTCTTGAGTTGCGAAAACCGCGATTTTGTAGCTCAAGTGGTTTATTTTATATTCAAGTTTCCGCTAAAATAAGTCTGAAGTTAGCGGACGAAAATACGAAAACCATAATTCTCTTGCTGTCAAAAATTGTAGCTTTTTAAATGCTAATTTGTTGCGCAATTTCATGCTTTTAGTATCAAAACTCAAAAAGTTATGCAGCTTTTAACATTTCGATTTGAAAGCATTCAGTAGCTAAACTTTTTTCTTATAAAGATTATATTTTGTGCGATAATTATAAAAAGCCTGACAAAGGACGAAACCTGGCCAAAGCCTGAATGCACATTAAAAGCCTGACGCGTCAGGCGAAATCATGACGAATGGTAAGCCTATAAGCCTAACTCACTGAATAAAGATTCATTTCGGTTGAATAATAAGGGTGTTATAAGTACCTACTGCATTTTTCCTAAATTGAAGCGGGATAGAATTGCACACGTCAAATTTGTGTATTTTTTCATATTTTGCTTCCACATTTGCATCCAAACTCATCAGCCTTAAAAAATATTTAATAAGGTATCTAGGTACTTGTTTTGTTTTTTAATAAAAAATCATGAAATTTTCTATGAATTCATTATTTCATGAGATGAAGGCGAAAAATCATCATGTCATCAATCAAATCATGATAAATCATGAGATTTGGCAACACTGCTGGCTGCAGCCAACTACTTCTTCTTTTTGTCAAAGTAATTCAATAAGTCACTTTCTTTATATTAGGCGTGTTTTTTTGCAAGCCCGGGGGGAATTGGATGAAAAAAACGACTTCGGTGCTAAAAATTTACATGTAAAATGCAACAACAACTAATCCCAGAGAATTCTCGGGGCTTAACTTAAGCGCACAGAAAAACTGTGTTATTGGCATAAATTACATACATGTTATCGATAGTTTGTATGGAAACTACATTTTTTTTCTGTGATGGCGTCGCTAATCCCCGTTGTCGTTTTTTTCAACCAATTGCCCCCGGGATTGCAAAAAAACACATCTATTATGTATAAAGCAAATTGTTATTGGGCGGGATTCAATAAAAGTCGCTTTACATCTGAATTTTCAGATTTCTGAATTATGTCGTTGAACGCAAAAAAAACTGAAATTTCAGTCGAAAGTCATTGTGTCAAATTTCTGCGTTTACCTATATGAAAAATTGTTGATTTAAAAATCCACTAAACAATAAACAAAAAGTTCGTTCATTTGAATAAGTATTGAATTTTCATGACGAAATCTAAAAAAATCAACCACAGTGCTTCAGCTGATTTGGCACTTTCCTCACCACAAACAACTTTCATATGAATTTTCAGATGAGCATTTCCTGTCTGAAAATTCAGATAAAACGTAACTAAAAGTCACTTAAAGCCATCTAACTTTTTATTAATTTCAATCAGAACATCTAAAAATTCAGAATTCTGAAAATTCAGATGTAAAACGTAATGCATTGAACGTTCCCAGTTAGGTATTGTTTACAAGCTTTTTACTTTTCAAAAGCTTTTATGGAGAATATATTATTTGAGACAACAACCTAATTGTTATACAGTTTCACAAAGTATTTAAAAGCTTAACAAACCCAAACCGGATGTGGTCGCATTTCAAACTAGTGGATTTATTTTCATTTTCAAATTTATTAAAAACCGTTAGTCCCCTTTCCACGACGGAACTTTTTGCATAAAACTTTTGATGATTTCTCTTAAAATTCCTTCGACCTTTACCACGATGGAACATTGTTTCTCGTTGTTCAATATTATGTTAGGTTTGACGAAAGGAAACGTAAAAATTTTTCTTCAAATCGTAGCCCGGCGCGGCGGGGTTTGGCTATCCCCCTCACTTTCCTATCCTTCTTGTCCAAAAGCGAAAAATTTTCATGCCTAAAGTTCCATCGTGGAAAAGGGGACTTAGTCTACTTACGTGCGTCGTTTTAAATTAAAAAAAGATCCATTCTGAAGTTCAGAATTTGTGAACAAAATGAAATAAAAAAATTTGTAAACAATTTTGCGAATTTATATAATTATTATTGTGAATGAACACAGTCTAATTTGCTGTACACAAAATCACTTATTGTGGGTTGCGAGCCATATTCTCAACAGCGGAAACCAATTGCATAATTTGTCCAGTGACGCGTCCAAGACAAGCTCTCTCCCTGTCGTTGGTCAAAACCTTGCACTGGTTGAATTTTTCTTCAGCAAGTTGGGTAATTTTCCTACGAACTTCAGGCTTATCACCGAGCATCTTGGAGGTACTAAGACGACTCTTGATTTTGGCATCAAATGCTGCTGAATCTGGGTATGAAGCCCAATATCCTAGAGACGAATCATCTCCTTCATTGTTGTTGTTGTTGTTGTTGTTTGAGGCTGGAGCACGTGCACGTTGTGCTGGATAACGTTGTTGACTTTGTCTTTGGAAAATAGCTCCAAGATTTTCGGCGGTTAGTCCATTTACATCTGATGTGGTATGTCCGTTAAAAGAATTTCCGCTGCGGGAAGATGCATCCCATTCATTGGAGCCTTCGTATGATGGGTTGTTATTGTTGTTATTGGACTAAAAATGATAGATAGTGGAAATTTTTGGAAAAAAAGTATTAATTTTTTTTTGAAAAGATCTAAATACCTCGTAAGCAGCAAGTGCACTGGCAAGGACCAAACTTAAGACAATAAAAAACTTCATTATGAATTTTATTTCTGATGTTATTGCTAACTGAATAGTTGGACTTTAACTTAGGAATGAATATTCAACTATTCAAATCTCGCTATTTATATTGGAAAACATTGATTCATTTTACCGATTAGATCCATTGATTGATTAGAGAATTTTTAGTGAAAGTGAGATAAGACACTTTGATTGACGCCTCTCGCTTAGTTTGTTGATAAAATTCGCACGTTTCAACTGTTGAAAGGGCAAATTTTTTAAATGTTTTTAACAGTGAGAAATTCGCTGCGCAAAAAATATAATTTGCTTGCGATTTGTTATTCGGTTTTATTTCAATGCTTTGTGAAATTAGCTGCTCTACAAATTTCATGGATTTCAAAGTGGGATATGTGAAATTTGCATTTCTTTTTGTTAGTTTTAGTTATACCTAAACTTGAACTATACGGAAAAAACATTGACAAATACAATTTTTCCTAACACACGTAATATCTTATTTATTATTAAACCGATTTTGATCAATTATTTTAAATGGGACCAGAATTTTCAGTAAAAAAACGTTTTTTAGATATAGCTCACTTGAATAATTTATACGAATTTTGAGAATATATAAGATATTTTTTATTAATTCTAGCGGGTTATTTTCGAGCCATTAGATTAATTGATGGCACGAAAATAACTGCTTTTATAAAATTTTTTGGATATTTTGTTGGCAGTTTAGTTCAATATAAAGAGCAGAACAAAATTGTTTTTCCCGCCGAGTATTGCACTGTCAATTTTATGGCAGCGTAAATTGAAAACTTTTCACTTGATACATCCATTTTACTTCAAACTGATGAATGAACTCCCATCAGTCCATAAAACTCTTTTCCAGAAGCTCAGGGGTTTATGGAGATATTGTTTCGCAAATTGTAAACGCTTTTATTTATACCTATGGAGGTAATATAGGTTATATTTTTCTAAGAGAATACGTTCCAAAATTGGCTTCAGCAAGACACCTATGTATTGTTCCTTCACGGGATTTTGAGTATGTCTCTTCATTTTCAACTCCAGAGTATTTGGTGTAGTTTTTCTTTTTCTTCCCGTACGCCTCAAATTTTGCACAGATTTTGTTTTGTATGTTTGTTTATCTGCTAATGGACTGTTTGCCTCAGTAGATTAAACTCCGTACAAATTTGTTTCACCACTGTTATACCTTGCCACGATAGTTGGTCTAATTTCTACGCTTAACTCCGATTTATTACCAATATTCCTTTAAGAGATGTTTAAAATACATAAAAGCATATTAAATAAAATCATAAAATTTGTATGAAAAAAAAACAACCAAAGGGATAAGGATATTTTGTATAACTTCGATTAAATGCATGTCCACTCCAAAGTGATTTCGTCTTATCAAAAAAATTGTACCGCACTAAAACCACCGGGAAAACAGGACCAATCTATATGAAATATTGACAAAGGATTTTTATTTCTTAATACACAACGCATTGGGAAAATTAAAATACTTTCCTATCGCTCTTAGACCATCAGCTCATTAGTCTTGGTTCTTCTAAGTTTCGTACATTTAAGACATGGAGGCTCCATCTCGGAGTTAGAATAACTATGCTGATTATATGATATACAGCGTGTTTTCTAACCACTCCTTGTAACCATTTTTATGTGTAGATCACGATGTAAATCGTTATTTCTAATATACCAATGGGCATTTGTTATCCCACGAAGGACTTGGATTTGGAATTTTTGGATAGTTTCATCATTTGCTTTGTTTGTACAGCTCCACAGTTGATGCTATAAATCCAAACGAAGAGAAGATCTTTAAGATCGTTTTTCTCCAGACACACTCTTATTTTTTCACAGGATCCGTCAAATAAAGTGTTACCATACTTTCAGGATTGTAATCGAATGTAATACTTTGTGAATTAAATGCATTCTTTAAAAATAATTAAATTTAATTAAAAAATTGCATTCGTTTTAAGACTTCGATTTCAAATTATATGTTATCACGATCATTTGATTGCCATATTTTCTTTCCCCAAACGAATGCAATTTTTTGAGAATTTATGTAGCAGAATTAATTTTACAGCAATTAAATGCAAACATTCATGCAGCGTGCAATCAGGGTTACCAACTTCGGAAAAGTCCAGAACCGGAGGTTTTTTCCAAAACCATTGTTTTTCCTTCTTCTCTACCCCGAATAGCCGCGTTTTTGTTGATTTTATGCCTTTTCGCTATATTACTTTGACACTTTTTCGCTTTTCCGTTTTGCCGTTCTGCACTTTGATTCTTTTATTTTTTTCTTCAAAATTCCTACTGGTTTTGACAGCAAATTGCCAAAACTGGTTACATTTTGTACAAATACCCCTTCAAGCAAATTCACTGACCCAACTTTGTCGGTCTTTCTTGGATCATTTCAAAACGGAGTGTCATACCCACATAAGCACATTTTTTGTATATGCATGCAAAAAAAGAACGAAAATCGAGAGTAATTTTTTTTTATTGAGAAAGAGAGAATGTATGCAATACCCTTATGGTGGGTTTTTTATATGGACTGAAATAAAATAAATGAAACATTAAGCCCGGAGAAATTTTATGAAAAAAAAAACTCCTGAAATGATGAAACTGAAAATTTTAATTTGGTAACATTTCATTTGACAGACAAAATGTTCTATATAATATTATTTTTTTGAGAAATCGGTCGCCCTTAAAAGATGGATTTTGGACCAAAAACTACCATTCCACATAAAAAAAATTACTAAAACGATTTTCTTCTTAAGAGATTTCAGAAGTTAAAAAGTTATAAACAAGTAAGTATAGCTCAAAGTAGAAGCCTAGCAAAAACTGGATACATATAACATAAAAAGCTTCGAAAAAATTGTGACAAAGCTAAATTTCAGTGCAGAGTAATATTTATAAGCCTTAAGCATTTCCAAAAAAGTACCCTAAATTAGTATCAGCAAGGTAAGGCAAATTTCTCAAAAAATATCTTTTTTAAAGTGGTTTTTGTGTGATAACACATCTGCAGTTAGGTTGCCAAGCTTTTGCATCATCATATTAATATTGAAGGATTGAACGAACAACAACACTTGAGTGAGCTACCACCAAGTTCTTATTGGCTGGAGTTATAGCTATATTTCACGACTGCCAGGCCGATCATCAGACTCCTTTTAGTGGTATTTATTCAATTTTAATTGAAAAAAACTTTCTATGCCCAGCTGGGACTCGAATTTAGAGCAAATTGAATATACAAATTGTCGCTTACGTGATTGATTTGAATTGTGGGGGGAGGGGAGTGGGTAGATGACGTGAAAGGGGAAACATGTTTTAGGAGTCTGATGATCGGCGCGCGTGGCAGTCGTGAAATAGCTATAACTCCAGCCTATAAAAACTTGGTGGTAGCTCACTCAAGTGTTGTTCATTTAAACCTTCAATATTAATATGATGGTGCGAAAGCTAGACAGCCTAACTGCAAGTGTGTTATCACATAAAAACCTTTTATAAAAACTACTAAAAATTGTTCCAAAATTTTTTTCGTCTGTAATATCTCGAGAAGGCTCATTTTTGGCCTTTACTTTAAAAAAAAAATAAATATTGAACACCCTGACAAGGTTTTCGAAGATCTTGAATTGTGAATTTTCTTATTATAAAAATAACTTTGGGTCTCTAGTTTCCAAGGGCACCAATGGGAAGTTACCTATACGAAAATTGTAGTTGTTGTTGTAGCTACCTACACAAAAATTTTTTGAACATAAATAAGCAGTCTGAGCAAATGGCAGGCGGAAAAAAAGTCACAAATAAAGGCTCTCCCAAACCAACGCGAAATCGTAGCGAATCATTCACAATAACACAAAATATGACAAATACACAACGCTAAACAACAACAAAAATCTGTCGTCAGCGAATGTTTCGCATTGGTTTGGGAGAGCCTTAAAGGATCCCTCACACCAACGTGAATCTGTCGCAGGACGACGAAAACTATAATAACAACGTGTTGTTTTCATTGACAACCACGTGTTGTTATTATTGTTTTCTTCGTCGCCACAACAAATTCGCATTGGTGTGGGGGATCCTTAATTGTTTCCTAAAAAGCAGGGCCAAAAAATCTGAAACAAATACAATTTTTAAATGATCAAGTACTAATCTTAAAAGCTGATTTAAAAAAAAAAACAATATTAGATTACAAAAATTATAAGAATTAATCTAAACACACCTAAATTTCCATTACACGCGCTTGTGTGATGTGTCAATCATCTTGGGGTAATGACTGATACTTGACTTTCAGAAATAAGTTTCATCTTTAAAAAAACTTATATAAAATATGTAATTGATTAAAGTGCAACATTTTAGCTTTTAAATATAATAACTGCACATGAATTGATTTTTATTCTGCTGATAACAAATGCCATGATTAAGTGATTTTTTCAATACTTTGTACTACACATGGAAGCATTGATATTGTAATCTTGAATAATTGACAACAGTCAATTGAGTAAACTATAGGTATAGTCTGATTATATAGAGAAACCATTTGGATGTTGCAAAACTATTTTGAATATAGAATTAAACTTCAGCAAAAATATCCATTTTACTATTAAATTTTAATATTTAAAGAAATAATAATTGATCAGTGGGTATACGAATTTGAGTGTTTATGAATTAAACATCAGTGTTGTTATTTGAAGTTTTTTAAGCCCCATATTTGCTAGGCTTGAAATTCAGTTAGATCACTAATTTAACTATGACCGGTCTCACTAACTTATTGTTACTTTTTTTAATTGGCTGTGTTTACTGCATGGTAAGAAAGAAAATTAAATTTTGAATTCTAAATATTTCTTTTAATTTGTTCATATTTATATTTAAGCCATTTAAACTATCATCATCAAATCAAATAAACAATTCAAATAGTTTACGCCAGCTGCTCCAGAATCCTGAAGATAATACATCACATCATAATCTTGAAGAAACAAATGATGCTTTAAAAATTGTTGAAACAATCAGGTCTGTGGATCTTTTCAAAGCTAAAGTTTCTAAACGAATAGCTACATCAAGTGTTATACCTCATTTTCCTGGTATGAAAACAAAACTATTGGAAATTGCTGTGGAAAAGTTCAAATCGTGTGAATTGTCAAGGAATTCAAATGAAATTCAAGATGTGGAACACTCGTGTTTGGGAATTGCTACCGCACAAATGATGAGTTTAATTAATGCTTTTGAGAAAAATCCATCAATGCATTTTTAAGATTAAAATATGATGAATTTAAAAAAGATTATTTTTGTTTAAAATAAATAACAAGATCAATTTAGTTTAAGATCTCACTTTTGTGTAAATTTCGTAGATTTCTACAACTTTTTAAAATATTACTTTTTAATCGATTTATGAGTAAAGTCCTGATTCTAAACATTTATCTTTTATTTTTAAATATGTACAAATTAAATTACATGAATAAAATACAAATTCAACTTTAAATCGAACGAACTTACAAATAAATTAATAAATAATTCAAAGAATACAATATTTCAAACTTTTTTTGTATATATGTATTTGCATTATTTTACTTAGAAGATTTAAAAAAACTATGCATTTCATAAAACTAAAAAAAGGCATTAGATTGTCGTTTTACCAATCTTAAGCTACGAGTAGATGGAAAACGGCGTCCCTTACGTCATTTGTATGCCATGGATTGTAACCTTGATCGCACATCATTTGAACACACTTTTGGGACTTTCGATAGCTGTCCATAAGTTTAAGAGTTGTCTAACTTAGACAACGCACTCGGTTGTCTAAACCTTGGCTATAATGTAACATTTTATTGACTTGATTTGTTAAAAAGGGTTAATGCCAAAAACTTGGCTGGGCATCTGTCGTGAACATTGATACTTCAAATAAAATGAACCTTCACCACTGAACAACTTTCAATGGGTACGTTCAAAAATGAAAAGTGCAGGTGTGCTTAAACTACAATTAAAGTTAAACATATGTACAAAAATTTAAGTATTTATTTTAAATCATGTCCAACAATATTATCTCTTACAAATATTCCGTAAAAAAAACATATCTGATGTCTACGCCCCTATTGTAAGTCCCAAGCAACGAAACTGCATGGCAGTTGTTGGTATTATAAATCTCTAAATAAATAACTATATTTGTTATACATCCTGTTTACACGTTCCCTTCATCTTTATTTTGTATCTAATTACTTATGACGCATTTGTTCTAAGAGTTATTTTATATATGTAATGTATATTGTTTCTTATCTTAATCCAATTAAATGTGTTTTCATATTCCAGTTTCCTTAAGTAAATATTTGTTGCAAGAATATGAAATCAACAAAGATACAACTTTCCTATAAAAGATACACTTTCTGTAAGATCATTATCAATTAAACGAATCAACTTATACTCACCTGAACTGCATCAAGCTTCAGAAGAATCAAATCAAAGTGTCATATAAGGTATTTAGTAAATTAAACTCAGAATGAAATTCCAAGTAGTTATCTTTGCAGTTTTTATTGCCACAATTTGTTTAGTCGGAAATGTAAGTGTTTTCTCTTTTGTTTTATCAATTTTCCACGTTAAATTTTATTTTTTGTTTTTGCTGTTTCAAGGCTCAGACATTCGGTGTTGGTCCAGTGGGTCCACCTTCATTTTGCCCAATCCACTCGAGCATACTCATCTCGGAAGGCAGCAAAGTCGACACGCCCGATCTCCCAGCGGATCTCAAACTAAGATTGGATGAAGTTCTTGAAAATTCGGCCAAAACATGTGCAGCATGTGATGGCTTAATTATTTGGCAAACAAAAGTTTGTGTTATAAACAATTTGAAAGCAAGTTTGTTGCAAATACAACAAATTCAAGCCGAAGCTGACGCCAGACTCGCTACAACAGCTTCCCCAGTGCAGTAAGAAATTACATTTTTTTAAAAGAATAATATTTTAGTTTGCTGATAAAATGAGTTACATTATATGTATGTACACAAAATACATATAAAATAATTATTATTCGTATTCAATCTTAAATTATCATAAAAATACATTTTAATAAAATAAATAAATTTGCATTCAAAGTAAACCGTGTGTACACTTCGCTTTATCCTTTGATCGGAATCGGTCCCGACGATGTTTTTGTTTGGCTTCTAATGTGTCTTTCCGGAGGATGTCACGTTTGTTCTCAACGGCTAGTGAAATATCTTGACAGTCTTTTGCAGGATACACAAAAGTCCAAGAACCAAAAATTGTTGGTATACCACCACATGTTTTACAAAGACCTGAAGAAACAAAAACAAGTGTTATGATTTTGGAGATACTTCATAGTTAAAGCTATTCAACAAAAAGAAAAATTAGGTTAAAAATTTCGTTGCACACTTATTCCTAGTGACTGCAGGGCCGTTCGGTTGGTCGAATATTGTAGGTGCCCCTCTATTCCTGCTAATAATAGACGCCCACAGAATTGGTTGAGAGTATAGTAAGTTACTAGGTCTTGGTTCCACACGAGCTGTCGCGCCACTCAATTTATATATTTATTTAAAAAGATTGAAAGGACACAGGAAAAATAAGTGGACTCAAACAAAATTTAAAAAACAAACAATTCCTTACCAAAAACAAAACGGATATTAATGTAAGCCACATTTGAATTGGATCTCGTTAAATTTTATCCGAAGATTAATTTTTGACATTAATACTGGAGTAATTCAACCTTGGGAAATCGAAGTTTTTACAAAATGTTCTACCCTGTTTCGAGTAGAATGACAAAGTTTAATTATTAAAAGCCCTTCCACATTATCCCACTGAGTATTAATACATGTAAAATTGAAAGTGGGAAAGAATTCCATGATACTGCCAAATTTGTGGGAGAGAAATGTCTTTTCATTTTCTGACCGCACGCAATAGTTTAATTTAACTTATAAAATAATAAAAGATAAATTGTTTGTTTCTAGGCAAAAACAATAACCCGTTTTCATGAGCTTCGTTTTTTTTTTTTTTTAAACACTCACTCCTCACTCCTCACTCCTCACTCCTCACTCCTCACTCCTCACTCCTCACTCCTCACTCCTCACTCCTCACTCCTCATGCACCTTTGCTGAGTGCCGGGTCATAGGGACATTCCAGGTTCTAAATGGTTCAAAGATTTGGAAGAAAGTTTCTTAGATTCCTGTGGTAACACAGTGGGCCAACTCCCTGGTCTTAGTGTTTTTAACGTTGCTGCTGACAACCAGATAAACCTAACCTAATAACTTTATGCTTGTTGACGGATCCTCGAGAAATTCTAATCAAAAATAGTAATAGAAGGTAATAGTGTTTTGCTCAGTAATAGGTCAATTCAGGAAGTTACTTCTAAGCATTTTACTGTTGGACTTTTGAAATAAATAATTGTTATAAATAATGAGAAGTTTCGATCTCATCTAAGCTTAGCTGTTTTATGTTTAAAACCTTTAATTGAGCTGCAAAAAACATGCGAACTGTTTTTAAGAGATAAAACCACTTTTGGATATTTAAATTTGTATGGGCTATTATAAAGAATGTATATGTTTAAGTTGAACAAAATATTGTTAATATTTATAAATAAATAAGTAAAAAAAAAGACTTACTTAAGTGCAAGTATGGGTCAAGAGAGACTTAATGCCATTGCATTATTGTCTATCGGAGCCCAATTTTAAGTATACAAATTCTATATACTAATAAAATACATCAGCGGAGTAGAACACTATTTTATAATTTTCTTAACTGTTATGTTGTTTCTTAACTAATCTTGTGCTCTTTATTCATGAGTTCTAGTGACCACTTGGAAAATTTTCGCTCAATGTATTCCTTGCTATTACTCTTGTTTGAATTTTTATATTTAGAGGTTGTCATATAACTAAATTTAGTTAATAGTTAAAACTTAAAAGAAAATCTCCAGATTTTAGAAAAATCACGTACTAAACTAATAATGAATTTAGTCTCCAGGTAAGTCACTAGCAAGACGTTAAAATTTAATTTAGGAAATACATATTTAACGCTGTACACTAAAGAAATTAAATGACATTTTAATGCACGTGTTGTCCGTTGTTTTATTATATATGTATGTATGTAATATGTATTTAGTACAGTTAAATTTACTTTTATGTTATTTATCGATTTCGATTGGGTATATTAATGGTTTGGTTTCAATCTTCAGATATTTTGTTTTGAAGCGAAAACAGACGTGTTTCTTTTTATTTTTTGTAAATTGCAATATGTAATAATATTTGACAAATTGTTTAATTTTTATGGTCAACAATTCTGCCTGTCGATTTCTCTGTATTAGGTATAGAAATGGAAACAAACCCAGTTGTTCAAACTGAAAGCGGATAATTAAAGCGGGCCAGAAGAAAAGTGTGACGGGCAAGTTCAATCTTGTATTTTTACGCCTTGGGCATCAATGAAATGTGTGTGTCAGAAAACTTCATTGTTGGTAAAGAAAAACCATTTTGTTCACGAGATTATAATACCAAAAACTAGAATGTCAAATGATTTCCGCTTTTTGTTTCGCATCACAAAAAGCAGAGGGCAACTTCAAGAAGGTTGAAAGGTTTTATGTCGTTCACCAATTTGGACAAAAGAAATTGGATATTTATAAATGGGGATGCTGAAAAATCCAGTCAGAGTGTCGTCGTTTATCTTCAGTTATGGTGATTTGCCTTTAGGGTTTGATAAATAAAAGAAGCAGACAAATAAACAACAGATAAAACAACATGGCCGCCTTGAACTGTCAAAATCTACCCGTTCCTATTGGAAAACATAAAAGAGCAAGTTCGTTGAACTGAGTCGTGGATTTTAATTTTTATAATATCGACGCACGGCCACCCAGACACACGGACGCACAGGCAAACGGATCTAAATCTCAAAAACCTATATTCATCGGAAAACAAATAAAGACGAAATTACAAAGAAAATGCTGTCTAATGTTATATTGGGTATTAAAATAACAAAAAAAAGAAACAAATAACTGTAAACACAAAACAACCAAACCTATAATCACTTACCAGCAAAAGTAGCCACAATAAATCTATCAGTCTTCTGAGCCGTCATATAAAAAGGACCGCCAACTTGTTTCACTATACTTCCTGTAAGAAACCAATCGCATTCCAATAAATCGTGTCGCCTTGGGGGAACCCTTTCTGTTACTTCAATATCAATTCTTTTTCCTTCTATAAATGTACGCGATGATGGTGATGGATTCGCTATTGATATATGAAATTGAAGACCAATTGCTTCGGAGTTCCATGAACCGGCAACATCACAAGGTGATCCTTGAAATAAAATGAAATTGAAAATATAGATTTATCCAATATTTTATAAACAAAAGTTGTTTTTTGTTTTTAGCAGATGATGAAACAACAAGAAAATGATGGCAAGTAAATGTAAAAAAAAAGCAATTTTGAATGTTACAGAAGCTTTAATGTACAGAATTTGCATTTGCTTGTCATAATTTGCCAACAGATGGCCACAATAACCTTTTGCTTAAACAAGCAGATTTTTTTTTTTTTGACAACTTTAAACGAGTATATTGCAATGAGAAATCTGTGTTTTATTAGTTGTTGTAAGGGAAATTTTATTAATATTTATTACATTTGAACATATAAGGAGGAAATTGATCTGCAATACTATGGTTTATTTTAATTTTATAGCTTTAAAAATGCGTGTCTACATATAAGATGTGTTCCCTAACTTTGAAACTTTGTGCATTTGTGTGAATTTCTACACATATACAGTAAAATCCGCTTAAGAGAAACGGGTAAATGTCAAAGTCTTTCTTTCACTTAAGCAGTTTTTCAGTCAAACGAACCCCGTTTAAAAATTTCACTTAAGCGAAGTCCGGATAAGTGAAACAAAAATTTCGGACATAAAAATTCGAAAAACGGTTGTGACATATCAGAAATTCAAATATCATTTTCTTGGTGAAAATTTGGTGGAGCTGAAAATAAAAAAGAAGTGAAAGTGTTCACCAAATTTTTTACTCTGTTCGATTCAATTTTTTATTTCACTTAAAAGATTTTTTTTCAATGAGAAATATAAAATTTATTTGAATAAATGTTTCAGGTATTCGGGTTTTTCACTTTAGCAAGTTTTACTTAAGCGGAGTGTCTTAAAGGTAATTGGTCGCCAATACTCGGAAAAGTCGCTTCGTTTTCGACTTATAACGGTTTTTATGTTTTTTATTCTTTTTTCCTTTGACTGGCTCTAACTTTACCAAACTACAACTGATTTTTTAAGTTTTTTTTTATCTAAACAAGAACCGTTTTTTGTTTTTATTTTTTTAATAATTTGAAATGTATTTTTAGGTAAAAATGTTAAGTATTTTTAAGAACACATATTGGGCTTTCATACAAAAAATTATTCTTAATAACTTGATTTTGTGAAAAAAAAACAACCAGAAATGCTTAATGTGGTTGATAATTAATTTGCTGGAAAACCGTTACCCACACAGACAAAAATTGTATGGTAGATAAAAATTTCGAACTGTTTTTGTTTAAATAAATTTTTTTTTTTTTAAATCGGTTGTAGTGTGGCAAAGTAACAGCCAGTTAAAGGAAAAAAGAATGAAAATCATAAAAACCTTTAAACATAAGTCGAAAATGAAGCGAAAACGAGAAAATTAAAAATAAAATTAAAAATAAAAAAAATTAAAATTTGAAATGACCTCAGTGACGGTGATTTCGGGATACCGTAACGTGTATACTGTCAAATCTATGTATGTACAGTTAATCCATACATTTTAAGTTAAATGGGATGTCCATGGAACATTTTGCATCAAAATATTTAGAGTCGTTAATTAAGAAACTTTTAAAAAAGTTAAAAATAAAAATAATTTTTTTTTTAGATACCTACATATGAACATAATATATGTTTTAACACAGAGCAAGTTCAGGACAGAATAAAATATTTAACCTACCTTCTGGTTGTGTTTCATCTGCTGCCTTACATTCTTTAAGATTTTCAAGTTCATCCAGTACCTTTTCCATAACGTTGGTAAAGTTTGCTGTGCTTGTATCGCCTGCAGTTGCAGACTTTATTGCTGCTGTATTTGGGCCATATAAAGTACTAGCTTCACTTAATGTCTGTATTTGCTTACCAATACGATGATTAGAATCGTCTGCAAGAACAAATGGATTAAAAAAAGTACATAATGGATGTTTTGCTTTTAAATTGTCTTTGTTCTTTTTTTGAATGGTATAGTGCCTTAGATTGGTATATTGTCCTTTTTTGGCTGTCGACTAACTTACAAGGAACTTGAAACTAGTACAAAGTGGGAGAGAAAAAACAACTATATGTATAATGTATACTATGAAAACATCAGCAAAATAAGAATATGTCAAGCAATCCATTTACGATTGGGAGGAACTGTGATTGGGATCTCATCACCTTGTGTGATAGGAGACAAGACATGGTGGGATAGAGGAATAGTGATATAATATACACTATACCCCAATGAGGGGATATCCTGTTAAATTCTTTCTAAATAAATAACTCAAAAAGAAAGAGAAGAATTAATCTTCTCCTCTTTCATCCTCGCCTTCACCCAACCCCTCCCCCTTCAATTTTTAGATCAAGAAAGTTGTTTTTTTATTTTTCTGGGTCCTCTTTTCTTCTGGGTGTATATATCCTGACAGGATGAATGAAATGGAATTCCAATAATTTACGTCTGAACGCTTCGATTGCTTTATGGCTTTGTGCCAAAGCCTGAATGCCAGTAGAAGAAAAATATTTTCTTTTTTCCATTCACAGCTCCTCGAAAGGAAATTATTTCCTGCCGAAGAAGAAAGACAAGGCCTTGAGGCGAGCGGCAACAAAAATTGACGATATCCTGAAGTAAATTTAATTCAATGATAGGATTTTTTGGGATAAAAATCTCTCTGGTTTGGTTTGGGATATAAACGTTGTTCGTTGGTTTGTTGTGTATGAGAACGCCTGCACTGGTTGGACTTCTTGTGATAAACTAATAATAATCCAACCATCAGCGACAAAAAAAAAGGAAGGCATTAAATATTTTTTCTTTATTTATTTATTAAGTTTCGTTGTGTGTTTTAATAATGAATGGGATTTTTTTATTTGTATATTATGTGTGTAGATTTACTTCTAATGGATGATGGGATTTTTAAATTGCAGTGCTTATAAAAGCTGGCAATAAATCAATTAATGAATTGTGTTTGGTTTATTTATTTTAAAATAACGCTATGCATTGCGCAGGAAAAATTAAAATACTATCTTTGACTGTCGGTCGAACAATACGTCATTGTCGGTTGAAACTCTGAAAACTGTTTTGACACCAACGCTATGTAGGTCGCCATCTAATTTCATAAATAAATCTGAATTTAAGAGAAAAAAAATGTGAACATAGTTACAGTTAGTTAGGTTTTTTAAAAAAATATTTTTTATGTACATATAAAATGTTTTAAACATTTTTAAGAACAAAAATTGTATACTCAATTTTTTAGAATCTATTAATCCGGAGTTAAGAAACTAATTTTGAAAAAAATTCATCAATCCATTTTCGAAATATCGAATTTTTAAAAAATAAATTTGAAATTTTGAGAGTTTTAAAATCATTCAAAAAATAAGAACTTAAACAACTGCATCTAATAACATACATAAAGAATGAATTTCTGGCTTTAAAAAAAGTTATAACATAAATTTGTAAGTGTTGCCGTTTTGTTTTAATATTCATTTTTTATTTTAGAATTTTCTTTTTAATTTGCCCCTTACATCTAAAGGGATGGACAAAAAAAGTGGACCGATATCTTAAAATCATGTCCATGTAATGTACCAACAATGAAAAAATTGATGCTTTAATTGCAAAATGCACAATTTGGAAATTCGCCCAACTACATAGAAAACTAAAACCCTCAAATCTTCTGATTGGTTTATTTCGAAAACGGTTATTTGCATGAAAAAAGTATAGTAATTTTTTTTTTAGGAAATATTTCAAGCTACAAATTAGTCCTTGGCATTTTTTTTGTACAACTTACCATTTGGGAGATATTCCTGAAAAACCATTTTGTTTGGCCTTCGACCCCCCGTAAAATTGTTGACGCGCTTATATCGATGGGGACTTAAGAACACCATGAGGAAGTTATATACCAAAATCCAGCTTTTTGGGTAATATTTCTTTATTGGGCTGTTTTTATGGCTTCATTGTTTAGAGAAAAATGAGATTTTTCTTACCAGTTTTTAAACAATTGCGTATTGGAAAATTTTAAAATAAAAAAATGGTTATATGGGAAAAAAAATTGGAGGTAACATTTATAACCATTTTTCGGAAATTGTGCCTTTTTAAAAAAAAAAGTTTTGGGCACGTTTATGAGATAAAAAAATAAAATGAAAAAAAAAAACATGTCGGGGGAAGGCCGTAAAAAGGCTACGTACCAAGTTTAAAGACAGGCAGACAGACAGAATTGCGAGACCACCTATTTCCACTTCATATCACCGTTATATCAACTTTGATCAAAATCTCGAGATCAATTTTTTTTTACGAATGCAAAAATAGGAGGTAAAAATATTTTGTGGATTTAAAAAAAAATTTTTTTTTTTTGAAAATTCAGTATGTATTTAGAAAATTCCTTCGTCGATTTTTATTAAACTTGGCACCAAACATTTTTTTTAAAGTGTTATCTGTAGCAGATTTTAAACAAACGAATATTCTAATAAATGAAGAAAATGGTACCTTTTATAAAACTGTTTAAAAAATGTTAAAGAAAATTTTAGTTTACTAGAAAACGACTACATTAAAATTCGTCTGAAATGTGTCCATTCAGCAGGAACAAATTTTACGGTAAGCCGTTATTAACAGTAGCTCTCATATTAATATTTTTTTTTTGATTTTTAACTATCTGTCAATAAATCCCAATATTAAATTCCATTACGTAAGTAAATGGCTTCCTTGAGGAACCGTGAAATGCACAATTATCTGTTTAGATGTTTTATTTTTAAAGTAAATAGCCTGCGATAATTAGAAAAATAATATTATAATATCCTATAATTAAATGCAAGATGCGAAATAACTAATTTACAAAACAACAAATTGTGAAAGGGGCATTGCGAAATGAAAAACAGCTTAAAAAACTTCCACCTGATAACCTTTTACCTTGAATTGATTAAAATAAAATTACATCTCATGTTTTTGTTTTTTTTACTAAAAATTCACATAAGGAAAAGTATTTTGAAAATTTTGTCAAAATTATTTTATGGTTAAGGTTAATTTATTTAGGATTTCTCGAGAATGGCTCAACTTATTTAATAATTCATACAATAATAGTGTGTTCCAAAATTGCACACACAAATATGTACATTGTTTAAATTTTACATACCCAAATTTCCAATCGATGTATCTGAGTTTCTTGCAACACCCTGTACAGAAGTCAACAAATTGTTAGCATTTTCGATTGCCTCATTTAATCCATTTCCAGTTGCAATAATTGGTGCAGAATTTGATTCCACTAATGGACGAGCAAAAACTTCAGGAAATGAATTTGTACTTCGTGTGCGTATATGTGTTCCATCATATATGGAAAAATCTCCCACACTATCATGTTGTTGTTGTTGTTGTCTCATTTCTTGTTGTTCTCTTTCTTCTTCTTGCTCTTTGTCGACATCTTTACAAGAATTAATTAATCCATTCGATTGGTCTTTTCCAAAAGCAATCGGCCAGGTCCTTTTACTTTTTTGCAAATTATTTTTGTTGCCATCAATTTGCAATTTCTTTCGCCACTTTACGCTTGAGGCTTCGAACGGTTTGGTGCTGTCATCGTCGCCTATATTACCATAACCAACCCCACTATCTGTGCTTTCAATAGCCAGACTATTCATCTTTAGCCCGGAACCAGCATCGAGGCTGCTTGTGTTCCTCCTCCTCAATGTCGCGGCTGCTTGTTGTTGTTCCAATATGGCATAAGGCCTTTGCTGAGATTGTGATGATATCGACGTCGATAGTTTTCCTCGTCCTGCATCCAGCAGCGTCAATGGAAATGAAGGCAACGGCAACGATGGCCTTGAACTTTGCCTCTTTGCCGTGGTCGTTCGAGGATAAAAATTTTTCAATCGAAGAGGGCCGTGTCGAAGTATGCGGCTTGCCTTTTGTATTTTACGAGCTTGTCGATGGTCCGATTGGTCCGCATTCGACACAATCACCGGGGTATTTATCAATTGGAGATTTTTTTCGGAAAGGATAGCATCCGCATTACCGGCGATGTCGACGTTGGAGTTGGTGTCGATGTCAGTGTTGATGTTGGTGTTTGAAGATGCAACAGCTGGGGTGGGAATATCTTGTGAGCCAAAAGGATTCTCTCCGTCCAACAATTTGTCAGCATAATTGCCATTTTGGGAATCGGATTCTATCCGTGCCTGATGCTTAAGTTGTTGGCTAAGGATATTCCCTGCCAGATCGTAAATTGAACTCAGCGCATCCGAGGTACGAACATCGTATTCACTTTCTGCTAAATTCGAGGTTGCATTCAATCGTTCATTGAATCTTGAATATAAATTGATTTTACTGCGAGGCGTTGAAGTCCCATAAACCAGAAACTGGCAGCCTTTTCCATTCCCGAATAACGGTAGTGATGTCATTAGATAATAAATAAATATAATTGCCAGGGTTCCATTATGGTTCATTGCATTTTTGTCTGCATTAAACCTTTTGCGTCGAACAGAAAATATATCAAAATCAAATTTAAATATGAAATTAATTTTTATTTTTTATTGAGAAACTTCAAAATACACAACGAAAAAACTAAACTAAAAAAAGAATGACGGATTGTGAGACGTCTTCGGCAGCGAGGGGGTAGCATGGGACGTTTATATCAAATAAATGTCTCGGAATAAATTTTTATTTTCTCGTTATTTATTTGCTCCCAGCTGAATGTAGAACATTATCAGTTTTCTTCAAGGAGTTCAGTGGGCATGGGAGGGAAGTAAATAATAATATGTATGGATGTATGTATATTCGGACAAAAACGAAACTTCTTGGATCGATATCCCAGAGAACTGAGTGTTTTGTATAGCTAATGCATTTTCCTTTATACTATCCCTTAGGGCATTTGCAATGGTATACACTTCATTGCATCAAATACATTTGAAAACTTTTTATTCGTTGAAGTTAACATAATAATTCAAAGGCAAATTAAAGTCACAACTGGGTCGCATGTATCGGCTAAGAATTTTCAAGATTAAAAATACATAATATGTATGTATAAGTGCATTGTGCATATCTGTGTAGTTAGGACATTACTTGGGAACTTTAAATTGTTAGTAATAGCCCGAATAAGTTTTACGTATATGGAAAGAAAAAAAAAGGAAAAGTTGCCTGGAAAATTCGGGAAAAACTTAAAGTGCCTTTCTACACAGCAATTTTTTATATTATGGTCGAGAGCATAACTCGAACAATGTCTCAGAAACCACGTTGCGGTTTTAAAAATTCTTTTAATGGTTAAAAGGCTATATGTATCTTAGGGATAACTTTTGAGAGAAATAGATTTAAAACTTTAGCTAAAGGTGAAATAGGTTATAAACAAAAAAATGGAATCCGATTTTGATTTTTAACTTAGTAAAAGGCTTTAGGGTTAACAAATTCTATACTTAAGCGTAGAAAAATGACTCAAATTCGCAATATATTACATAATATTGATTAAGGTCAAAGCGAAAAAACATAATCATGGTGATTGAGTTATTAATCTTTTTAAAATAGTCGTTGGTGCGTCTGTTAGTAATCGATGTAGTTTTAGAATAACATAACCGAATGAGATTATAATATTCCCATTCGGTTACGTTATTCGGAAGCTATACATTTTTATTTTCTTGAAACGATGATATAAGGTTATGTTTCGATTCAACACACATAGGTGGCTGGCAAAATGTACTTTTATTGCAGAAAGAATCTAAGAGAAGATTTTTAAACTTCATAATTTTTATTTAGGCGTAAGGAATTCTGACTAAAAAAGTCCATTGCTTGCAAAAAAACTTATCCAGGGTTACATGTCGAAAATATCGGTTTTTCAAATATAACTTTTGAATGGTAAATGATCTCAACATTCGAAAACACAAAGATAAAGTTAGAAGCAGATTTTCACAATATAAAACCATACTAGTAGGAGTACCACAAGGATCAATTATGGCCGCTCTATTGTTTTGTATCTTTAAAAATGATCTTATTAAAGAATGTTCAAATTTTCATTTATTGCTAATTTATTTCTCTAGACCAATTGGACTAGTGGAATGTTTGGTGTGCAGAATAAATGTTGACTTATCTATTATTATGACTTCTTCTAATGGATTTTCTCAATACATCTAAATATCAGTCCATTATTATGAAAATACAAAATTACGAAACTGGAATTGTTCCAGGGGTTTATAACCTTGGAGATATTCGTATTAATTTTTTTGAAAAGATTAAGCCTTGGATTCAAAATAATCGCTCCTTATCAGCTTGTGATCATATCAATTATATTGTACCTTATGAGCTGGATCAGATAGTTAAAAAAAAAAAAACAAAAACCGACCTTTAAAGCGTGGTTACCCTATGCTTTGACCATATTTCACCAGGTAACCCACGCGCAAAATGTTAGTTTAGACACTACCTAAAAAACTGTATACTCCTTATCTGGTAACTCGATGAGGGGATATTAGACTACTACTCATTATTTTATATTGACTTTTATCGTTTTTTTTGTTTAAATTAAATTGTAAAGTAATTGTTATTTGACATATTTTGTAATTTATAATGTTACTTCAACTTCCGTTGAACATTTTTCTTTGTTTTTAAATTTAATTTCTATCTTCAGTTATTTAATTTAAGATAATATAATTTTAAATGTATTATGAATATAATTGATGAAGTTTATTTTATATGTATAATACCAATATAAAAGACAAAGTTGTCTTGTACCTCCGTTCTTGTTAATAATATTAAACTTTAACACTACCGAATAGTTTTTTATGTAAAGCTTGAAGACAATGCGATTTTAAACAAAAAAGATCTTAACATTTTTCATTCGCCGACTAACTGTTTAGAAAATTTGGCCACTAAAAAAAAAACTTAAAATGACGAAATTGTTGGTGCTTCACGTATCACGTGTCACGATAAAGATAAGACTTTTCGTCTAAAAGAATACGTTAACATTATTTTTGATCGATCATTTTAGAGATACCATTATTTTAAAAATTGGTCAAAATTAAAAAAAAATAATGGTTTTTCGTTTTTTACGATTTAATAGCGACATTAAAAAATATAACATTCATGCTAATTTTATTTATTTATTAATAGTTTTTAATACAACATGAAATTACAACAAACAGAAACTCTAAATGATTTAATATTTTTTTTTGTTAGAAAATTTGAAAAAACATTATTATTTCGGCACTATATAGACACTCCTCCCGACACACTTTACAAAAATAGCGGTCATTCTAACTGCACGTAAAGTGAAACAAAAAAAACACATTTTCCTTATAATTAGCATATAACATTATGCGGTAAACATGTCGTAGTTATATTTTCTCTAAAAAAACAACGATACACTCGGGTGTATACTCACTTTTTTATTTTACTGTATTTTTAACAAATTTCCCTTAATTTTTGTCTGTGCGTGTTTCATTACTAGCTAATATAATTACGGTCTTCTATATTATTTGAAAAAATTTTACATTTAAATTTGCCTTTTATAGAACCATGTTTTTGATTTTCAACTAACTTATTTTATAATATATCTTTGGATCCTAAGATATATTATAAATTTAAAAAGTCACGAAAAAAAAAAAAAGAATTATTAACTCATTTTATCCGTTCAACCGTTTTCAAATTAATTTTTTTTACACAAAAGCTTATAATAACTTTAAATAATATTTAATATAAAATTTGTCGAAAACAATTAAAATTTCTTTATCTCGTTATTTTAAAAATGTTTTTTTTCGAAATTTACTTTTAGCGGAGTAGAAAATGTCGATGAAACAAATTTGTAGCTGGATTCAAATTCCAGGCATCAAAAACTCCAGAATAAAATAATCTGGGTTTTGAAATAAAAAATGTCAGAATATTTGAATTAATATATATGTGAGAGAAAAATACATTAATAAATAAATAAAAAGAACCATCTAAACAGACGAAATGAGCACTGTTTGCCAGTAATGCTAGACTTTGGAGAGGGTTTTCCTATACATTGATACCCAATAATTCCCTATTTTCCCATGTCTTTGTAATAAATATCCCACAATTTCCCCACAACTATATTAATGTATTAATACATGTATTTCATTGTTATCAATGGGCCGTTTGTTCTCGAGATATTGGAGACGAAAAATATATTTTTGAACAATCTGTATAAGTTTTGTTTTGCATTTTTTTGGTTTAAAACAAAACTGTCACTAGAATGCTTTTAAAAACTTTATCAGTTGTTAGCAACATCATTGTGCTTAGCATAAAATAAGACTGGCCTCGAAATCAGTTTTCACTGTCGAGATATTCGAGACGAAAAATATTTTTCAAGAATTTTTATTATTTCTTGTACTTTATTTTATTTGTTTAAAAAAAATTGTCAATTGAATTTTTTTTTTAAATCATATCAGTAATTAAATATGGCATCGTGTATAGAATAAAACTAGACCGAAGTCATATATCACTATTTGTTCTCAAAATATCCGAGCGGTAATATATTTTTGATACATTTTTATAAGTGTTTACAATTTGGTAAAACAATTTGTTTTGTTTAAGAAAAAAATTTCAATTGAATTTTTTTGTAAATTCCCAAAACTTCTTCGTTATACAACATTGTGTGTAAAGTAAAATCATCACAGAGTCGATATCGTTGTTTGTTTTCGAGATATTTGAGTCGAAACCCATTTTTGAACAATTTTTTAGTAGTTTTTCTCTACAATTTTGTTGCTTAAAAAAAAACATTGTCCATTGAATGTTTCTACAAACTTTATCAGTTATTAACTTCGTCATTGTGTGCAGAATAAAATTAGTTTGGGCTCAAAATCAGTTTTTTTTCTCAAGATATTCGTGCCAAAAAACGTTTTTCAACAATTTTTATTATTTTTTTTTTGTAGTTTTTTTTTGGTTTAAAAAAAACGACTGTCAGTTTCATTTTTTTTAAATCATAAAAGTAATCAAGTACGGCATTGTGTTTAGAATAAAATTAGCCCGAAGTTAATATCATTGTTTGTTCACAAGAACAAACAAATTTTTGCATGCTTTTTGAGTTAAAAAAACATGCCTGCTGATTTTTTTAAAATTCTTTACAATTCTCCATTACGTCATTATGTGTTGAATAAAATTAAGCCAAAGTCATTAGCATTTCTTGTTCTCGAGATATTCAAAACAAATGACATTTTACAACTTTTTTTTAAATTGCTATAATAAGAAAAAGGCTAATTAAATATTTTTGAAACTCCTTTTTGCACGTCATGACGTAATTATTTGTAAAATAAATTTATTTGAAGTCAATATTGTAAGAGATTCATGCTATTTAATTTTAAAATTATAATATGTTAAACACCCTGTATTTAAAATATTCACATTACTTATTATGTACCTACTAAATCAAATATTTTAATATATATCCTAACTTCATTATTAAGTTCGATCGTACGATGTTACAGCTTTTTATAACATGAATATATTATATAAATACATTGTCGTATGTATATACCTAAGTAAATCATAGCTTATTGTAAATTATAACTTATTCATTTTGGTCAGTTGCAATAAAACCATTATTATTGAAGCATCGTCTTATCATTTTTATTTTACTTGGTCGCCTTTTCCACTCCGTGCCCCTTACAATATCTTTTTTCCTTCTTGAGATACGGAAACGTCGAGATATGTCAACATTTTTGATTCTACAAATCGGAAAAATTACAATGGGAAGTTAATAAAGAAATTTACACAAATGCACAGAGTTTTAAAGTAAAGGAACACACCTTATTATATGCGAAAAAAGAGTGGAGATTTTTCCAAATATTCTGCTACGATTATCAATTTCCCTTATCAAATAGCACTGTACTGCAGAACGAAAACCAGAACGAAAATTTTCGTTCATGGTTTAGTTGTGTTATTTTTGTATGCGGGATTTTTCGTTTCTTATGAACAGCGTAGTGCGTACAAGGCTTAAGTAGGCATTATGCAAAAATGAAAACGAACGAATGAATTCTTTCTATGCATGTCAAGTTTTATTTGATCATAGTTGAATACAATTTTTTTCTTAATAAGATGCGCAGTTTAATAAAAGCATTTTTGTAAAATCCTTTTTCTCAATTTAGCTCATTTTAGACTTGAAATTCCCACAAAAAGGGATAAATCCCACTATTAGCATCACTGCTGTATGTCACTCACAAAAGACTCCATTTTGTTGTATATGTATACGCATTTGAGTTTTCTTATACGACAAAGACGTGATGTCACCTCACAAACATTGATCTAATATAAAAATGTGATCAAATGATTGTATAATGATCTCATCTTTATACGCTTTTTTTTTCTCTAAGCAATAGATAAGCATTTTTAAAGTTTTTTTTTGTTACCTTTAGTCCAATGCGTTTTGCCCCGGCATGACAGTTTGGCTCATCAGTGAGATACTGTCGTACCTTTCTAAGACACAAAAAAACATTTATTTTAAATTTCATTCAATACAGTCCACAAAAACAAAAAACAAAAATAATAATTCTCTTATTATTTGAGTTTTTCTTCTTCTTATGATAGGCACTATTGTTATCGTCTTGTCTGTCAAAACAAAATAATTTGTGATGTTTCCTCTATTTACATTACCCCTTTTTTTTGGCTAGATTTAAAAATTTATTATTATTATTTAAAAAATATTATTTTTTTTATTTTTTCAACAAAAATACAAGAAAACTACAAATAATATGTGTCGGCAGGTAAATAATTGATCTTTGACCTCCTGACCGATAGCTTTCCGCAGCAAGTTTTCCAAATGCAATCATTCCGTCTTTCAAATATGAACTGCAGCAAACTTCATACTCCCAAGCAGAACCATTTCGCATGAAAGCACTCTCACAAGATTTTAATCCTTCTCGAGCATCAGCTAGTAAATTTTGACCACCTGGTCTCATACTAGCGGGCAATGAATTAACTTTCTCCGTTAAAGTATTAAAAATATTTGTGCCAAATTTCAAAACGTCATTAACGGTTGCATTGGGATTGGAGGTTGCTTCATTTTGATTGACGGTGTCAATTAATGTTGGAACATTTAACTGAGAAGATGTTAACTTGATCTGAAAGTATGAATAAAATAATGATTAATTTTATAGTAGAATTAAATTAATTCATAGAATTATATTTAACTTGAAAAAATGCCAAAAGAACAGATAATATGAGAAAAGTATTCATCGTCATGTAGAAAGATTAATTTAAACTGTTGAAAAAAAACAAATGAGACAAATTATTATCTTTTTAAAAGACTTTATCTGTAGCGATATCTATGTCGTATGTTTAATTTGTGCATGATAACGTTCACCCTATTTACTGATTAAAATCTGTTTAAGAAATCTTTGTCTTTTATTTTGTTGTCAGATCTTTATTTGCCAGCGATACTTTGTAGTCTGGGCGGCGTTTGGGTTGGTATTTTTTCCATTTATTTTATTTTATTTCATTTAATTTAGTTTTATTTTATTTTATTTTATTTTATTTTATTTTATTTTATTTTATTTTCATAGGTTACATTTTGTTCGTTGCTTTAGATAATTTGTAACTATGGGAATAATTTAATATTGCTAGAGAGATCTCCTCATTTAAAGTAACAGTGCCGCACTTCTTATTCAATGTTGTTATCAATCCGAATTTTTGGCCTGATCATGTTTTTATTCGAGAATTTGAGTACCGATCTCAAAAATCCCAAAAATCTGTGAAATTAAATCAACCTATAACAGTCGAATCCATTCATGCAAAAAACGATTAAAATCTAAAAGTACTTTAAACATATTCTACCATAACACTAGTGGCATGAAATCTAAACTTAATAAATTATATAATAAATCTTTGTGCATTGGTTATGATGTTATTGTTTTGTCTGAAACGTGGCTTAACGATTCGGTTTTTGACAATGAAATTTTGTGTAACGATTTTAATATATACCGCTGTGATAGAAATGTTATAAACAGTAACTCGTCCGTTGGAGGTGGTGTCCTAATTGCAATTCGTTCATCTTTTCATTCTAAAAATGTAACTCTTTTAAATGTCGCGTCGATTGAATTTCTTTGTGTTGAAGCAATCATAATGGAACGTCAGTTTTTGTTTACATGTTCGTACATCCCTCCGCTTTCTACAAAAAATATTTATGATCAACATGCCGATGCTATATCTCTTGCAACTAAAAAGTTTCCTTCTGCTAACTGTTTCATTCTTGGAGACTATAACTTATCCAGAATTAATTGGATGTCTGATCCTGAATGTAGATCCTTTTTGTCACCACTTTTTCCTGTGGATTTAAGAGAGATTTCACAGATTTTTGAGATTGCTTGGAGACAGAATCTTATTTCAATGACGAGTGTGCTAATATTGGACTGTATCAAACTAATTATGTTCTCAATTCAAATGGAAAAATTTTGGATCTGGTATTTACAGATGCGCCGGAATTCACATCAATATCTGCAGCTGATATGTTTTTATTCGAAAATTCTATTGACATTAAATTTTATATCGATTGCGTTTCAAAATCTTCCTTTTATAGTGAAAGAATACCAGATTTTCGCAAAATCAATGACATCCGATTTAAAAACCTTCTTCAGAGCTATATAATTGGAAAGTTTGCGAAGAAAATGATGTGGAACGCAGTTGTAATTTATTTTACTATGAACAAAAAAACTTGCTGTCTTTGTGTGTTCCTTTGAAAAAACCTTTTGTTGAGACTTGTAGCCCAAAATGGTTTACAAAGGAAATACAAAAATTGAGAAATACTAAAACTAAACTTTATAGATCCTATTTATCTTCGAAATAAGTTGTCGACTACACTAAATACTCTTCTATTAGGAGAGAGCTTCATGCTAAAACAAATGCAAGTTATCAACTGTACTTAAGTAATGTGAAGAGTGAAATTCGTGTTAATCCTAAAAAATTTTGGGACTTTGTTAATGTAAAAAGAAAAAAAAAAACCTTTCCAGCTGCGATGACTTATAGTGGTTTTTCTTCTAATAACACTGCAACGATCTGTGATATGTTTTCAAACTTCTTCCAAAGCGTATATAAGAAACCTAATATCTGTGATAATACCTGTGATAACATCTGTGATAAAAACTGTGATAATACTTATTTAAAAACTATATCTAACTTTTTCCAACTTGATTTTGCTGTACCAATAATTGAAGAAAATGAAATGAAAGGCCATGTGTCCAAGCTTAATGATTCTATATCTTATGGACCTGATGAAATACCATCCTTCATTGTCAAACGTTACATTTCTGTCCTAGCACGTCCCTTGTGTTATCTTTTTAATTTATCAATTCAAACGGGTATTTTTCCAAACGTTTGGAAGTCCTCATTTATTTTACCATTATTTAAAAACGGAAACAAGTGCAATATATCCAACTACAGAGGCATTGCTAAGTTATCATGTATACCAAAGTTATTCGAAAAAATTTTTCTAGAAGCCATTGAAAAAAGATACAAAAACGTTATTTCGCCACATCAACATGGATTTATGAAGGGTAAATCTACCACAACCAACTTTATGGAGTTTTGCTCGGATGTTATTGTGAAAAACCAAAATGGATTTCAAACTGACGTCGCATACTTGGATTTTTCAAAAGCGTTTGACCGCGTGAATTATGGTTTACTTTTAAAAAAGCTAATGACCATTGGGCTCCCCAAATGGTTTTTAGTTTGGTTGAGGTCATACTTATGTTGCAGATCACAGTTTGTCTATTTTAAAAACAAAACATCAAAAAAGATATATGTGCATTCCGGCGTTCCACAAGGAAGCCATTTAGGTCCCTTTCTATTTATAATGTTCAAAAATGACTTACATAGTGCAATCAAATACTCTAATCATCTTTTATTCGCCGATGACGCTAAGATTCGCTTATCTTACAAAAATAATCATGACTATAAACTGCTGCAATTGGATTTGAATAGTGTTTCCCATTGGTGTAGTGTCAATGATATTGAACTAAATGTATCAAAATGCAAATGTATGTCTTTTTCTCGCAAACGCGTGCCCTTCTGTAATGTCTATTTCCTGTGTGGTCAACCACTTAAAAGAGTTGATAGTTTTTGTGATCCTGGCGTTATAATAGACCCAAAATTAGATTTTAACAAACATATTGATCACATTATTAATAAAGCCAAATGCATGTTGGGATTTGTTTGTCGGTTTTCAAAAGAATTTCGAGACCCATACATTTGAAAAACTTTATACTGCTCTCTTGTGCGATCAAAAATCGAATACTGTAGCAGCGTTTGGAGTCCGAGTTATCAAACTAATATAAATAGACTGGAATCTGTGCAAAAACGATTTCTCATTTATGCGCTTCGCCATCTTCCGTGGAACGTAAACACACATCTACCACCATACAACCAGCGCCTAGCCTTAATTAATTTGCCGTCACTGACTCATCGAAGAACAGTCTCTAAAATATTATTTGTGTATGATGTTTTGATTGGAGCAATTGATTCTGAATATCTTTTAACACAACTCAACCTAAATATTTACTCACGATCCTTAAGATCCGTAGATTTTTTAAATCAAAGATTTAATAGAACGAATTATGGAATTCCTGAACCTTTGTTTGCTGCATGTTCTGCTTTTAATAAATATGTTAATGTTATTGATTTTAATGTTTCAAAATATTGTTTAAAAAAAGAATTATATAGATCTCTTCAATCTCAAAGCTAATAATTTGTAAATTTGTAGCTAAATAAACAAATAAATAAATAAATGGGTAAAGACAACTCGTCAGTTTAGTTATTGTCAAACAGTGGTTCATTTGTTGATTTTCATCGATAAAAATAAATTATTTCCCACGTCAACCAATTCTAGACGAAAAGTTTTGCATTTGATGATTTGGGGACATGGAATTCATTGGCAATGACTACTTTTTTGAGAGTTTCGCAATTAAGGTCAGATATTGGTACAAAATTTTCAAACTCAAAAATTGTTTAACTGAGTTAAATTTGTCTGAAATACTGAAAACAGCAATTCCATTAACCGAAAATCGAGAAAAACCAAAATCCCGAAAACCAAAAATCCCGAAAACTCAAAATTCTGAAAACTCAAAATCCCGAAAACCCAATATCCCAAAAATTCAAAATCACAAAAAGTCAAAAAAGTCAAATGTCTAAACATAGAAAATTGTCATAGGCGACGTTTGCTGCACGGTACATGCCGTGCAGCAAACGTCGCCTAACAGTCAGAACATAACCTCATCGAATCATTTTCTTTCTTTGTTGCTAAGTGGCTTAATAGCACATTTTTATAAGCAATAAAATTATTAAAACTTATATAACATTGATGTTGAGCATATAAACCCATATTTTTGTGGTGGCAAACAATTAAGTCCACAATTTCTAGATCACACTTTTTCTCTTATACTATGCATAAAATTGGAAACAAAGAAGGAGCGCGGTATGTTTTATCAAACGTTTTATCGTTTCATCTAATTAATGTAAATTAAAACATCCAAGATAAAGTTTTTACTTTACTAATAATATAAGAGCTGGATAAGTGTTAGCGCCACGTTTACCACCAACCAGCATCAACCGCACTCACACACGATTTGACAAAGAAGAGTCCCATTGGGCGTGGGAAATTTATATTCCTATGCAATCGGAGAGAGGCATTTCCTTTAGTATTTCCCTTCGTATAAATTTGTTAGTGTGGGCACTTGTAGTGTTGTAATGTGGTTAGAAAGAAAGAAGCTTCAATCCATTTGCCTTCCACACTGCCCACCACTCTGCATGGTATGCTTTGGTTAATGTATTTAAATGTTGTTCCTTAAAAGTTTATCCTCTCCAAACTTGGGCCAGATATTTCAATTAAGCGCAAAAACTTATCATCATGACGGAGTTGTGGCATCAGCACGCGGTGAGCGGTGATGGGTGGATATGTAGAGGACACAGGGATATATAGGGAGCACTTAATTTAGTTATAGGATTGTCAATGTGGTTGTTGAGAGTCCTTGCAAAGGATATATACCAAAAAAACAAGAAGAAGAAGAAAAAAAAATTATATTTATTCTTCCCATCATGCAGAGTTACTCAGAATCCGCATTCGTTCGCACTGCCTGGCAGGCTCACCAGGCACTCGATCATTCGGCACAGTGATGAAGAGCGCTCCATAAACTTATGGCAAAAGGATACAGTGTAACCAAGTGCTGTATCTGTATCCTTGCTTAAAATATGTATGAATGTATGTATATGACAAATGAAATTAAAAGTATTAAATTAAATTATCTTTCAAATTTCGTTCGCTTCTGGTGAGATGGTGTAGAAGAATTCATATACACATGCGGGTATATATGTATGTATGTATATGTGCTAGATATGGTGGTGGAGAATTATGATGTTGCGTGATGAATGTAGATACGAATAAGAATGTTCTTAAATTTTTGAAGTTGAAAATATTTATGATGATTAATTTCTGAGGGGATTTATTGTTACAGTTTAACAAATATAAAACATTGTCGTTGTCTCGTTAAAGTATGAAAGTTATTTATTGTTTTGAAATGAAAAAAAAAATATCTAAACTTTCTTCAATAAACAAAGAAACAAAAAAATATTTGTTTAATAATTTTTCTTGTAAGTTGTATTTTAGGATGTTATGTATGTAAATTTATATCAATGTGTGTAACGAACGCAGAGAACATACATACATTCATACAAAATCATATTCAATTCCTCAGTTTTAAGAATATTTAAATTAATAATTGCAATAATGGAAGAAAAATCACTACGGCGTATACTTAATATTTTGATAAATTTATTTTTTGCATCCACAATTCATGCCCACGTCCTCGGGTGATTTGAAAAATATATGTCATCAGGTCAGGCTTAGGACATAGGTTTATATTTCCTCAGTTTAGTTGTCAAATTAAAAAAAATAGGAACAAAAAGATTAGCTTGATCAAAAATTAACTATTTGTAGGATAGGTAACATGGGAAAAAACAAAAATGCATTACATTTAAAAAAATCTCTTTGAAAGATTTTCCCTAAGGGATGTCTTTATATGACTTAAAATTTTTTCAAAATTTTGTCATTTATAGGGTGAAATTGGGTAAACCAAGAAATACCATCAGATTTAAAATTGTATTTCTCTTGAAATCTCAGTTTTACATGTAAAAAGGTCCTCAAAAAATTTCTCAGTCTTGTTGTCAAAATACTGATTAAAAATTGGTTTTAAAATTAAGATATTTATAAGGTGAAATGGAATAAAATTAAAAAATGATATCCGACTTTAAAAGACCTATTTGTGGCTAAAAGACTAATACTTTGGGGACAACTAAATGCCTATTTTGTTTTTATCAAAATTAAGCTACACATATAAGTATAGCGTGATTTGGGGTAGACATATAAAAATTGGCATTTAAAAAGTATTAATTTTTGAAAGGTATTACTTAGAGGATTATATATTCTTAAATACTTCCTCTTAATGATTTAAGCCTAGTACTCACTTTAGTGAAAGTTAAATTATCATACAAATGTGACGCTTAGTTCACTGGTATGAAATTCACAACAAGAAGTGAATATCAAAATATGAAACTGGAATGTAGGAACCGCTTCTTCAATCAATTTCACGAATAAAAACAATCGCCAAATCCGTTCGTAATGACTATTTGTATGAGATTTTCCACTACGATGGAATCTGTGATAGTTTTTTTCGGGATTCGTAACAAGTTTCCGATTACGATGGAATTCATGATAAGGCTGAATATTACCTTCAAAGCATACGACATGAGACCGAGATGGGACCTTACTTTGTTTGGACTGAAATTAACCTTCGGCAGAGGATTAAAAAAGTAAAATTTTTCAATGCTTCTTGATTCAAACTTTAGTTCGATATTTCTTCTATAAGACACATAAAGACTCGTAACAAGATCAAGATGATACTAAGTTGAGACCATACTGAAATTTTTCAACTTTTTACGAGACTGAAACAGATCTTACAATTATTATCGAATATCACATTGGGGGCTGACTCAAATTTTGGTCATTTACAGAAATGTGTAGCCTGATACTCTGTCTTCATTTGCATACCTTAACCTTGAAGATCCGACTTTTAGTTATAGAATTCAAAATCAACCGCATATTGATCGATTTTGAATTATTTTTCACTCCCGAGAATATCAGATATTACAAAACACAAGGAACTTGCTGAATATTTTCTCTCTCTCTATGTACCTTTTTTATAACTTGAAAATTAATAAAAATGATCACTTTTTTTTAAATATATACAACTCTGCCTCTCAGACTATTTCAATATTATTTCGCAATGTCACAATATCCTCTGCGAACATATTCTAAATTCCAACCATTCAACCTCATGTCTTTTTGCACGTAAACAGTTTTTGAAATTCGAAATGGACGCACATTTAATGGCAAAATGCTTTCCAGTTCAGTGCAACGGAAATGTCGTAATTTCGCGGGTAAGTTGTAATTTCAAACGGAAGTAAGATACCATTACATTCCTGGTGACGCAAAAGAGCTATATATTTAGAGTTAAAAAGTGTATATACACGTGTACTATGTTTATTCAGGTTGAAGTCAGCTTTCCTCTTTTTTAGTGGTAAATAATTTCAAAGAACACTTAAAGCAAAGAGACATCTCACAGAGAGAATAATGACAATTTCATTGCATTTCTTCTCTGAACTTGGGATACTTTTTAAGAAAATTGTTTTCAACCTCGACGTGTTTAATTGAAAACAAAATAACAGCAACAACAATGTAATTGTTTATTTTTTTTTTTTGTCTGGAATTTTATTCATCAGCGTGTCGTGTTGATGATGTTATTGTTTTGCGGACAATGCTCTATGATTAATGGCTGAGAAATTTAATTAAAATGTTTTCTTTTATTTTGTATTTTCATTGAAATCATAAATAAAATTCAATAAAGTAAAACAAAAATTAATTAATGTAAATTCGAATTGAAAATACTGAAGTTAATTGAGATGATATATATAAGGTTCATCGCAAATCGACCGACCAATTTTATATTAACGCCAAGGTTAACATTTTCTGGCTAAGTAATTAATAAATTAAACCCAGGATTTATCATGTCCATGTGCAATATTAGACGCTTTAAATGTTCGTTTGTTCCTAATTTCAAACCCCGAAATGTTCTTCAACAATTTCTTTTAAATTTTGACAAAACATTGCATTCGAATACGCGCGTGTTTTTATATACTTTTTCTTAAAAAACAGCACCAACTGTTGGGCATTAAGGCATACACTCGCTATACTGAGGTCTCAGCAATCTCAGTCATATAAATAGAAAGCAATTCTCAGTTTTGCTGTTAACAATCTTAAACAAATTTTGAGTTTGAACTAATATAGGGTGAAAAGGGGTAAACAAAAAATAGAATTCGATTTTAAAAATTGTTTTCGTATTTGAAAGTTTTAACCTAAAAGACGGATTTTGGTTAATATTTCCAACATTTAGTTATTTATAGGATGAAATAAAAACAACTCTTTTTGAATGTTATATTTAGGGAATAACTTAAGGGCATAGATATGTTTTGGCTTTATGGCTTCATACCCTCAAAAAATACCTGTATATTTTTGCTATCATTCACACCCAAAATTTGTTGTGCGCTGTTGGTCTATAGGTTTTTACTATTCGTTAAACATGCGAAAGTCTTCAAAACATCTTTAATTACCCACAGCTGCAGCTTTAAGTTGCTTTTCCGTTCTGACCACGGATTTCGTAAAAGTACAAATATTTTGTGAATTCAGGAAAACAGTCTGGGGTTATCTTTTAACATGTAAAACAAAAATAAATTTGGATCTAGCTTTCTATCGGGTTTTGCTTTATGGAACCAAAATTAAGTTCTTACTCTGGCGGGTAGACGGCTCCTCAGTCAGTAGAGAGTACAAACTGCAGTACGAGGAAAAAAGACAGTATCTACATGAAAAATAAACAAACATAAGAAAAAAAGAGATGAGCATACAACTGTGTTTTCATCATGATCCATATCATTTTATTATATCGGGGTGAACCATATGGGTTATTGGCGATAGTAAAATGCGACTAATGTCAATGTCATGAATGTGTTTTCGTATATTAAACTAACGTTTTGTGTTTCCAAGAATGCATTTGTGTTATTTTCGATTTTTTTGTAACATAATTCATACGCTTTACCATTCGTAAAATACACAAACGATTTTAATTTTATTTGATGCATACGACTAAATATTTTGAAGAGTTACGCAGCTGCATCTTGTCATTTACTCAAAACGTGCTCACTTGTTTTTTAACCGCCACGACAGCCACCGCCGACTCGCCGCGCCGCGCCGTAGTAAAATTGAAAAAAAATAGTAAAAATATTTATTAATTCTGAATAAGAAATGAAATATAAATAAAGTGAAGAATAATATTAAAAAGTTAATAAAAACAAAGTAAAAAAAAAAACTAAGAAACTAAATAAAAATTAAGTTAAAAAAAGGAATAAACTTGAAAGCAGAAATTTGTGTTATCAAAACAGGCGTTAGTGTTAAAAGATTTCTGTAGGATCTCTTTTTGTATTTTATTTTCATTTGAATCCATTTATTCTTCAAAATAGATGCATTTTATCAGTCCAAAGAAATTATTTAAAATTTTTCAAGAGGTGACAGAGCTTCACAGTCAATAATTGCAATTTTCTTTCAATTTAAAGAAGGAAAATAAATCTACTACGTCACTTTTAAGATATACTAATTTTTTTTCCACATTGAAAGATTCAAAATTTCTTTAGCCAAACCAAAATATAAAAGTAATATAAAATAGTAATTAAAAATACTTTGCAACTATAATTCTGATAAAACTAGTGTTTAATACTTCAATTTTAATAGGCTATTATGAAATATGTTTAAGTTAAAAATAAACTTTGACCAACATTTCTGATTCTTCATTTACTTCAAGAAAAATGGTAATCAGATAATCTTGGTCATTTGTCTAATAATTATGGGTTGAAAAAAAGTTACTAGGGGCGGCAAAAAATCACTGCCCCAGGCAGCAAAAACCAACGCTACGCCACTGAAGTAAACTTTCCTTATTCTTTTAAACATTATGCAAAATTAACATTTTTTTTATAGGTGCAGGCGGTTGCGGTTTGATCCATCTGGCGAAAGATAAACACATTTATGCATTCTGTGCCAATGTTAAAAACTTTTGAATACTACAAAGATTTGATATATTCAACCAATAAAATGAAGAATTCATTAGAACAAATTAGGCTCCGGGATCTTAGGACCTCATATATGGGATATTCGCAAACAAAGTATATCATTTGAAAGGCCACCGGATCGTGATAAAAGGTCAGCTAGTTTCAGTAATTGGCCAGGCATATATTTTTTTTAATAATTTTTTTAATTTTTTTCAAGGCCATAGCGATTTTTAGCATTTGTGGGAAATTGTGGGAAATTCGAAAAAAGTATATACCATCTGAAAGGTTACTTAATCCTTATAAAAGGTCAGGCAGTTTCAGAAATTGGTCAGCTGCTTTGTTTTTAAATATTTAAATATACAATTGATCAGAAATAAAACGCTGAATATACTTACAATTTTGCTGAGTGGGTAGAACATACAAAAATATCCCATTTACTCATATTTCTTGTGTTATCGCATCCACAGGAACTAAACATTAATAATATAATCACAATTATAATTCTCTCCTAACTCACACGATTTCCTAATATAATAATATTTATGGTAAAGTCTATGGAAAACGCCGACAATGCATTCAACTTAGTCAACAGTTGCAATTTAACTATTTTGACTTTTTTTTTTGTTGTTTTTGTAACTCTTCACAGCCAAACTGACAAGAAATGCTTTACATCACCACTTCTAGATGTAAATTTCTTTGGCGTCCTTCATGTTGTCATTTCCATTTTACCCCACTCTGACGTGAACTCATCATTGTTCCGACACACCATTATCACGTTGCCTCTCTGTTTATATACACATTCATATATCTACCATTTAAGGTCCTATATCCTTGCAAAGTCACTGTCACACTGTTCTATGACTGTCATCGAAATAACTTTGCAAACTGAAGGAATATACCACCAAAGAAGTAGGTATACGAAATCATATTCTTTAGGAACCAAAGAACTGAACTACATCACTTGGAAGTTTTGAAGAACTTTCAGTGGCATCTTGAATGGCAGAAGGCATCTTCTTGCTATAAAGTTGCTTGGCTTCTGTGTAACTCAAGTGCAATCCTCAATTTTGATATTTATGTGCGATTCTAGTAATAATACTTGGGTTCATATATAAGGAGAATTGAAAAGATGGAAATTGTCATAAAATTAAATTGGGAGTTGGATAAAAAATATGTCATGGTAAAATGAAGACGAAATTTTTATCAACATTACTTGGTCCTGTCGGCAGATTTTTATAATGTTAATTGAATAAAACGAATGTCAGCGTCAATTAACTGTATGGTGTAGACGTAGTTCAAAATTATTTTATAAGTCATGAGACGTTTTGATAAGTGTGTGTGAGAAGTTTCAATTATTTGCAATATTTTTGTTTGAATTAAAAATAAATAAATTAAAAACAGTAACTGGCACCAACTTTTAAGATGAGTTTGTTTCTTGCATGTTTTGAAGAAGAGGGCACAAAAAAAAAAACAAGAAAACATTCATTCTTAATCAAATACCTACACTTCTTCAAAATTAGGATTGATATCCTTAATCCTTTTGAAAATTTGAAACCAATTGGCCAACATGCTAATTTTTTCTCTGTATTTCAATGAGTTTTTGAAAGCCGATAGTGAAAAACTTTTCGATTTGACACCAAAATCTACTTTACACTGAGGCATGGGGAGAACTGCATCTGGGACAGCTTCCAACCCTGTTAACAAAGTTTTCGTCCAAGAGTGCGATAACAAATAGGAAAAGGTCACTTCACTAGAATTCTTTTTGACAATGGATATCCGCGATATATTTTTCATTTGTTTGTTGAACGACACCAGAAAAAATTACTAAAAGAATAAAAAAGAAAGAGTAGGTAAAGGATTCTTGAAGAAAAAGTTAGGAGAAAGTTAAAAAAAAAAAATTGAAATAATACTTAAGATGTCAATATTGCATATAAATCTTACAAAAAATACTTACTCATAAAACTCACTTAGAAAAACTAGAAGGATCAAGTTACAGAGATGTTGTAAGTAAAATAAAAATTTAAACGAAAAGTTCACCAAAAAACAACTTTTATTATCCACAGCATTGAAAAGATCCATTCGCACCGCGGACACAAAAAAAAGATATAACAAAAACAAAATGCATAAAAATCAGTCTCTAAAAAATTCTGACATACATACAGTAAAAACTCCCATTAGCTCTCTTATAGGTAGATAAGTTTTTCTTACCAATCTTTTATGTTTCACCTTCTATTCTGTCCACACGCGGACAAAAATATTTTTAATTTTTTTTTTAATCTAGTTTTTAAAATGTCAGTTCTGCTATAAAACATTTATGAAATGTGTCTGAAATGTTTCTCAGTTTCCCATTCAAAGAGGGAAAATATATACCAGAAAATTGGGTGTTTTTTGTCTTTAAAATACAAACACACTTTTCATGAAAGTTCTAAGGCAACGAGGTTATCGCGGTTAATTTGACGAAATTCAGGTTAAAAAATGAATAAAAATCAATATTTTAGAAATATTTCAACGATTCTTTAATCAAAAGAAACATTTCAGAAAATTTTTTAAACAATATATTAATTGGGTCACCATAGTTTGGCAAAATTCATTTGGTATTTCTCTGTTTCGCTTTAGTCGTTAAATATTTCTTTTAATTCGCAATCCTTAATAATTGGTAATTTACGTTTGGTTTTTTATTCATTATGTTTTTTAATGATTACGCGATTACCATTCGGCGGTTTTATATTTCACTTTTTTTCAAAAATATTTTCAATCATTTCGCAAAAAATCATTTAGCAATTTGTTATTCAGTTTTTTTTTTATTACGTTGTTTGATATTTGACCAATTGTTTTTCCGTGAATTAACGTTTTGCCGTTTCAATATTTAGCAAAATATTGCCTCGCCGTTTTATTATTTCGCTGATACATCATTTCTCCGTTTAGTTGTTATGATAATTTATAATAATAATGTTTTTTTGTAATACATTTTTTATATGGGAAATCGTTCTTTTTTGAGTATTTTTCATATTTCTTTTCTATCGCTCATGGTATTTTCACACTTTCCTTTTAAAAAGTCAAATTCTAACAACAATTTGACATTTAATTATTTTTTTTAGGTTTATTTATTTTTAGTATTCTCTATTTTGCACTTTGTAGCGCGAAATTTTAAGAAATGTAATTTAATGGAAGCTAAAAAATTGCAAAACAATCGAATGCCAAATAACGGAACGAAACAACAAAATGCCAAATAAAAAAAAGTGAAATAATAAATTGCCAAATAATAATAAGAAAAATGCCCGATAAAAAATTGCGGAAATTCAAAAATCCAATCGAACTAAAAACTAAATGAAAACTGCGAAATGAAAAATATGAAAGGATAATTTGACAAATCATTTCAAAAACGAAACGTGATTTGCGAAAATGTAAAATGCGAAAAAACAAATTGCTAGACAAACAAAATACGGAACGAAAAACGGGCAAATGAACCCCCGCGAAACGTTAGTTTGCCAGATAATTATTGCGAAACACACCATACCCATATTAATTCTGAATTGTTTCATTTGGTCGAGACGAAACAGACAGAAAAAAAGGATGTATTATTAGCAGCATAGTTGCAAAAGGCTGACTTCAGTACTTTTTGTAGTTTCCGTAGTACGCAAGTACCACTTCTTAATTTTCAGTACCTACTATTTGCCCTATTTTTAATTTGTGAGAAAATCGGCCTTATCACAGGTCCCGTCGTAATAGATTCGTACTACGAATCACGAAAAAAGTATTATAGCTGCCGTCCTAATAGAATTATTTCCAAACGAATTCCGAATTTATGAAAAAAGATATTGATAGCCCACTAATTCATGTCCATATTTTTTGTAGGATGACGGTGGCATGATATTATTTTTGAGATTCATAGTACGAATCCATTACGACGGGGCCTGTGATAAGGCCGAATATCTTTCAATAATTCAGACTTCACAAATCTACATTGAGGTTACTATACTCATAAATCACCCGCTCTTCGTTGAAAATTTAATTTAGAAATTGCTTATACGCTTTTTTTTCTTTTTGTCTCGCAGTTGCATCTGACTGGTATAATGTTTTTATGTGACATTTTGAAAAGTAATCAAAGTACAATACGGTTCACTTGAATAAAGGCAACACATTTATTTAACAAAATCGACAGTAATTAGTAAAACTAGTATCACTTTCCGTTTATTACAGATTATTTAATGGCAGCACTGTATGTAGAGTTTATGTTACCGATGTCCTCTTCGTGGTTCATGTTTATATTAATTTTTTGCTGTATCCGGACTCCGTAGGCTTTTTAAAGTGTAGCGGGTGGAAGTGTGGATCTCTTTATCTAGTATTTTGACATTATCAAAATCTGCCACAATGCTCTTTAATTTTTGCTGTCAAATTTGTGTTTAATTTTAATATATATAAAAGAAATAAAACTTATACCTAATTTTGTTAACTATATCACCACTTTGTTTAATATATAATGTTACAACGCGTTTCGGAATCACTGTTCCATCATCAGGTTTGAATTTGTTTTTAACCACTAGTTGTTGTTTATTTAATTTTGTTGTCATCTTTGCTGTCTTCGTTGGTTTTGGCGTTTTTTAACGCGCGTTAGAGTTAAGGGCAGTGTCATACAATAGTAATTTGTCGTTCAGAATCAGAAGTTTGTCCTGTTCCGATTTTTTAGATTTGTACATCTCGAAATCCTTTTCTGTAATCTTCCTTTCTTGAAAAATGTATTGGACTGAGGTTCGGTCAAAGTTTGTATAGTTTTGGTTGCTGTCGATCAGGTACAAAGCATAGTTGGACTTTGTGTTTTGCCTTGGTAAAAGTTCTGAAAAACGTTCGTTGAATGTTCTGCCTGTTTGACTGATGTAATATTTGTCGCAATCATCGCATTTGATTTTGTAGACGCCTGTGCATGAATTTATGTTGATTGTGCAGCTTTTAGGTTTTAGTAGTTTTTGTATATTATTATTATTAATGTTACGTTTACATTATTTTTTTTTAATTCGTTTTTAATTTTGTTTTGTAAAATATTTGTATATTCAACCGATATGAATTTCGCGTCTATTGTATTAGTGTCGTTGGTTTTGTGTTTATTGTTGATTTTCTTTCTTCGTTTTGTTAGTAGTTTATCTATTATTTCTGTGCTGTATCCGTTTGACATTGCTATTTTGTTTTATTATGTTGAGTTCGTTCTCGAAATACTGTTTATCCATTGGGATTGTTAAAAGCTTGTTGATTTTCTATATATTTTGTTATTTAATTTGTTGTTGTGCTTTGTGATTTTTAAGTCCAGAAAATTTATGGAATTTTCTTTTTCAAATTCAGCTGTGAATTGTATTTTGTTGCTTATACTGTTTATGTATATTTGGTTATAGTATATGTCTATTTGTCTAATAGTGCCATCGAATAATATAAATGTATCGTCAACATACCTCGAATACAAAATTATTTTGTTACATTGTTTATTATTATTTGATAGTACCTATGTATTTATTTTCGAAATAATTGATATAAATATCTACTATTGCACCCATAGTTAAACCTTCTTTCTGTGCATAATATTGTGTTTACTTATAATTTAATATAATTTATTTCAATGTAAAGTCAATTTTGTAACAAAAAGTAAAGTCCGATTTTAACAACATTTTCAACAAAAATGTAGATTTCAATTAATTTTTAACAAAAAGTAAGTCATATAACCTAAATGTAAATATTTATATTAAATTAAATTAAAATTAATTAAATTATAAAGTTCACAATATTAAAACATACAATGTAAAATATATAGAAAAATACATAAAAATCCCCTGATGAAGCTAGAAAAAAGCCGGCGAAATGTAGGGTAAACCAAAGATGAATTAGTTTTTTTTATTAATTGCTTCGATTGAAACTGATCATTCGAGGCCGAATTTAAAATTATTTTAAAGTTTAACACACATATATGATCAAATTTCACATAATTCATTTGCATATGAGATATTATGTATATCGCTTGCATGTAGGTGGTATGGGCTGGTTTTGACAAAAAAAAATATAGATTCAAAATAGCTTTTAACGGCCCTTAGTCCCACAAAAATTTGCCGTTTCGTCCCGGCGATCTAACTTGGACTCATCACTTGACCCTCACTAGGGCCTTTGTCAATACGCAATTTTTTTTAAGTTCAGTTTATCATACATAGATTTCGTGACGAATATCTAGTGTGAACTATATCCAACAAGACTAGAATTTCAATCATTAAATTGGAAGTTTTTGTTTTTTGCCCGGTTCCATGGCAATGTTTACATTAAAAAAAATATACTTTCTATAAATTAATAGATCTGGAAAACAAAATTTCAACCTTTTATAGGCACGTTAAATCAAAAGAAAACTCAAATACATGAAAAATGGGTGTGTTAATAGGCGGATAAAAAAAAAAAAACACAAGTGTCATGCAATTAAGGCTCTTAAGAGATTTGTTACAAATGTTTAGTTTTGTAAGGACGTTCAATAAGGCTGAAACTAAAATACAATAAATGTTGGCGTGGTAGAAGGTGGATTAAACCCAAACTATATACTTACATACATATTTTATTTTCATAGATAGCTTTACCTTAAGCTTAAAAGGTGATAAAGTTGTTCATATTTTTATTATACCTTTTGTTTTAAAAATAAAACTTCTTTCTAGACGTCCTATCGCCTATTTTGCCCCTTTTAGTTATTAATCAATGTATGTACATATTTAAAATTCTATCGGTCGGAGAAAAAAAAATTCATCTTGAAATTTTGAATATTTTGTATCTCATTATGTCCAACTATCTCTACAGTTAGTGCCCAAAAAGCTAGAGGGTACCAAAGTTCCCAAAAATTAGTTTATTAATTTTTCGTCCTCGAACAATTAATTTTAGAGTTATAAATTTCGTTTGAAAAATCGAATCGTACCATATCATTCCCAGAACCTTCTTTGATATATTTAAATGAATTTGAAAAAAAAATTCCTCATCTTAAAGGTAATGTTAATTGCAAATGTTCATGTTTTTCCAATTACAAACAATAATTCCCTTGCATATAGATGGTAGATTGACTATATAACATATCGTGGCTCCTACATATATTGGGATTAACTTACATAGTCTTATCATGTATAGGAATTACATATGTACATGTTTCTATGTATATACACGCAATTAGCTTAATTATAATTAAGAGAAAGACATTATAAGGTGCAACATGCAATCTACTCCGTATTGAAAGACGAGTACATGAAAGGAAGATTAAATTACAATTATGTATTATTAATATGAAATTTATATGTAGATATACCATAATGTTAATCTACTGAAAGTTAACAAAAGGTGCACACAGAATAACGCCAAATGAAAATGATTGGATTCTAATGTTTAGCAACTGTATAGTTAAAGGTTTCAACATAAAACTGCTACCTCAATTTTTAAATTAATAAATGCGGCTTAGTTAAATTAATATAAATTAATACAAAATTTTATAAAAGTGAGCACTAGATCAAACAATTATAATTAACCACGGTTAAAAAATTTCAAGAAATTCAAGAAAGGTTAAAAAGTTAAAATTCATTGAAATAAGACTTTAGGTATAGGAATGAAATAAAATATAGGTACCTACTCTGGTATATGGTAGAGCGAAATAGGCGGCTAGAGGGGCGCCCACCGAAAAAGCAGCGCCCACTTTTTTAAATCGAGGAAGAGCGCAATTTAAATTATTTTTATTATTTTTCTGAAATGGATTTTTCAGATATCGCCGCACCAACTACACCTAAAAGTGTTTCGTGTTTTTATGAAATTTCTAGTTATGTGCAGTTTAAATTGTTCATAAAAAAAATCATGTAAATGCGCTTATATTCAGCCGAGTTATGCGCGTACGCACACCAATTTATGAACCCATGTTCTGCTTTTCGAATGAAATCAAATGTGAAAATTTTGACAAAAGTCCAATATTTCGAAAAAAAATTTTTGAACTCTGTGACAGCAAAACCCTCAAGTTTAAAATATCTTAAAAGATCAAGCGCAATCTTTTTTATCAAAAAATTATTTCAATTTCAGGTGAATTGAAATTCCATGTTCTACAATTCGTTTTTGAAAATTTACCAATTACTTCGAACTGTCAAAATTCAAGGGGCATCCCTTTTGAATTGTTTTTTAAAAGTGAAATTACACTGCAGATGAAAATGGATTCATTATTATTGGCACTTATAAGGGAAAAAAGAAAGCGGAATTCTTTAGAAAACATAGCGAAACAATTTTGCGAGAAAAATCTAATAAACCTGCCTGACGGCGCACACAGAAAAAATTTAACAAAAACGTGACAAAAACTTTAAAAACTGAAATCGTTTTGCTGTTTTTTTTTAAATGCAAAGTTGTTTACAAATTACAACTAACAAGAGCTTAGTTTCTGATTGAACCCGGTAATAAGATTGCAACCGTTTTGTCAGTTGATGTGTCTAACGTTCAGAGAGCAAGTTCGGGACCGATTTTGGTGTGCGATAGCACTTTATTTATTACTTTATTACTTTTTTTACTTTATTTTTCTTTTTTATATACATATGCTTTTTGATTAAAAAAATTATTATGGAATTTCACTATTGAATTTTATTATTTTAACAAAATTTTAAAAAAATATTTAATTGCACTGAAAATAGTGCGTTTACTTAAAAATTCGTTTTTACAATGACTTATTGCAATAATAAACAAAAAAAAAATCAAAAAATAATTATGTCATGTTTTTGAGAAATTTTGCCTGTGTGCGGCGCGGCGTGAGTATCACTAAATGTGAATTGTTCAGATGAATTTTGTATTCTTTATTCGTATGGTCTTATGTTTCCTAAAAAAATAATAATAAATAAATACTAAAAGGAACACAAATATACTAAAACCAAGGATTTTTATAAACTTAGAACACCTCTTTTTTAAAAACCTCAAACGTTTCCATTTTTGATTTCTATTTACATATTATCTTTGAATTAAATTTATTACATATTCTTTAAATTTCTATTTCAAAAATAACCAACAAAATAAATGCTTCACAACTCAAGTCACTTTGGCAGTTTATTTGTTACTTAAACTTGCTACAGCAAAAGACCTAAATCTATACTTTATAGGGCGAGTTATGTAATTTTAGGGTTAGTTCAGACTTTTTCAAAACGAACAACAAATTCATGGTTGTTGCTTTTACAGTCAACACGTTTCGCTTTCTTGGCATCTTGAAAAAAATAAATACAGATCTTGATTATTGACCAATGCCATATTGAACATAATTATAAGAGTGTAAGCAAGTATAGCCTTAGGCTAAAAACATAGTGGAGCTACGAGCAGAGCGGCAATGCGAAAGGTGAGTCGAGCGTTAAAAACAAACACGTCATGCTTTCTTATGAGAACTGATATCTTGTTGTTAGACACCTCAGTATGAGAGCTCTCATAAGAAAAGATTTGTTTGTTTCCGTCGCTGTGCTCATTTCTTACATCTCCGCACCGCTCGCAGCTCTAGCATGTTTTCAGCTTTAGGCCCTTAACAAAATCTAATATTGAAATATATGTATTACTTTCTATCAATTTATTTTCATTACCTCTATATCATACGTAAGATGGCGCTGCAAAGCGTGGTAGAGTTGAGGAGGTAGAAACTAGTAATGTATAAATTTCTAATTTGAATATTTCTTGAAAACACTTTAATAAAAAAAAAAATTGACACCCCTCCGCATAACGGCAAACCAATATGAGATGAAAGAATACATTTCAAAAATTCCTTTTGACCGATATGCGCGCAAACATAATATTTAAACAAAAAATATCTGCACCTCCTTCACTCTATATTATTATATTCAGAAGAAATGCTAAGAAATATGAACTTCGAACGTATCTACAGTAGATCCTCGTTCCGTTGTCTTTTCGTGGCATTTAAATTGCAGAAAAATAATGGCATTAGATCCATTACAATAAGCTGGCAGCTTTTAGTAAACGAAAACATTTTTCTGTCATTAAATAAAGTATACCTATATAGAAGGACAGTCAAATTTTCTTCGGTCGGTCTTTTAAGGTAGACAGAGAGTGATTCCACTCCCTCATCATTGTCTTCACTATTCATCATCAATCAATTTTTCATCTTCGTTTTCAAGATTTCAAGTACCTATTTTTATTTACTTATTTTTATTGATGTAATTTCCTCCCTTTCCTTTTTTCGTCAATCCTGGAGATTTTTTTTCTGATTCTTCGATTCATTGTAAAATTGTAAATGATACCCATACTGGATGGGTGGTATGATAACGGAACGGTGTTTCATTGCTATTTCAATCAAAAATTAATTTCGCCTCGCATATATTTCAGCCAGATCTTAGGATTCGAATTTTCTGTATATCATACCTACCTATAGGGTGTTAGTCATAATAATGGGCAGTCACAAGTTCTTCACTTCATTTTGTGTTTTATTTTTTCGAAAGACTTTTAAAAAAGTTCATTTACCAATGCTTATTCGTCCTTGGTCGTTGTATTGGGTGAGGATTCATGCTCCTTTCTATTCTGAAGTCGTATGCAAGGTAATTCCATATGATTGCTCTCATTTAGATAAACGAGTGAAAAAGATCGTAAAAATGATGTCATTATCTATGAAAATACTCCTCAAAAAAAAAAAAAAAACCTAAGGAAATAGAAATTCAAACATTCACTCCTTAAATTTTTTTTTTGTGTTTTAAGAACTACTATTAAATTCGAAAGTTAAAGGAAGAAAAGAAGGCCATTTGTGCGTTCAGACATCATCATCATCATCCACAGCTGCACATAATGAAAACAAAATAATGAAGTTAACACTCAATTTATCGAGTATAGAATGGTGGTTGGTATAGCAACAGATTGGCTTATGTGTGGGTGAATGATTTTGATATTCCTTCTTTAAGTTTCAAACCTTCTTTTTAATGAACATAGGAAAAATGTGCAAATTGCCTCTCTCTCTTTTTTTTTTCTTAATAACAGTAAATTTTTATTAGGAACATTATATTAAATAATACTAAAATGATTTGTTATCATTATTTTGACTGAGAATTATGTAGGGTACAGGGTAATGTGTTTAACATTAAACCGTTTTCAACCGTTTTTGTAATTTTCAAGCCTTTGATTAAAACTTCTAGGGGTTAAAAGTTAATAAAAATTTATAATGTAATATTATTATGAAGTTATCTTCAAATATATCATAAAAAATATTAAATTTTGAGTTGTTTTTAAAAGTATCTGAACTGGTTCACTGTGTACCAGTGTGTGGAAATAGTGAATCATCAGATGATAAACATTAAAACGATAGTGGTTTTTTTAAGGAAATCATATTAATATTATTTATTACTAAAATTTATTTAACTTTTATTAAAAAAAAAAGATTTTTTTTCTCAAGAAAATACACCCAGCAAACATTCCAGACAGTCGAACCGGTAACTGAATTGGCTATGCGTTAATAAATGTAAAGAAAGTATCAAACAGCTTAAAAACTACAAGAGTCTTTCAATCACAACAACAGGTTTCAGATTATATAAAAAGCCAAACATATTCGCCTTATCTCTCACCTAAAAATGACGATACTTTGTCTTTTTGAACTAACGTATCACATTTTTGCTAATCTTCACACAAAATACAATGTATGAGCATCATAAGCTTATCTGCAACTCTTCAATCTGTAAAGAACCAATGTTGTTTCTAGACTGGATTGTGGAGTACAGTCAAAATCTTCATAATGAAGTAAATCTCGGAAAGGACTAACGAATTCCACGTCAATGCTCATCATTTTGTTGTCAACTTCAAAGCCTCCACAAGAGATAGATGGACGGTATCCCGGGAAAACTTATAACTGTGTTATACATACATGATATTAGAAAACACTCTGTGTAATGTGCAACTTTAGGAAATGGCTAAATTGGAGTGGTAGACGAAAACCAAAATTGCGGTTAAAGCCTGGTAGATATATGCAAGAACGTTTTGCATGATCTGGAGTGGAAGTAACCTAACTCAAAATTTCGGCATCTTTTTTACGACCTGGTTTTAGAGTTCATTTTGCATTTTAAGGACAGTTTATTGAAAAATCAGAAGTTACAAAAATTTTGAGTTAGGTCACTTTCATTCTAAGGGTGCGATATCATGTTTTATTTTCAAGATATTTATTTTTACAAAATTTCAGCTTTCTTTGTTAATTATTCAAGGAAAAAACTCAAATATATGAAAAGTGAGCGTGGCAGTGGTTGGTTTCTACTAAAACCAACTTATAAACCTTTCCGCCGCACAGTGGGCCCAAGTGAAGTTTTCCGTCTTAAAAATCTGTAACTTTTTTGTTTCTCGAAATAATGCTGTGAAATTTTGCACACATCATCTTTAATGTATTGCCGATTGCGTATCAAATAACACAAGTTTCTTAAGTGTGAATTCATTTTATTAAAATTTAAAAACTATCCAAAGTTCAAAAAGTAAGAATTAATGGCCATAACACGACTTAACATTATGTTGAGTATCATTTAAAATTATTTTTTTTTTCTAAAACCAATTACATAACTAGTAATTGTGTTTAAAAAAAGGGAATTATTTGTTTTCCAAGAGCTGCATAGCTTCTTCACAAAGCTCTTTAGACACTGTTGGTTGTTTTTTTTCGTATTCTTGAAATAAGTGGATCGGATGTTACTAATAATTCAAAAAGAACTTTGAATTCACCATCCAAGCACTATTTATTATTTTTAACAAAACGATCTTTTGTTCTAGAAGCTTTATTCCAGCGATCATAGAATTTTGACATAAAGTTTTTACTGATACACGATAAACCATTTTCAAGTTTTGTATCTGTTAGTTCAAAGTTATAATTAAGGTAATTTTTAAGCTCTGTTAAATTGCTTTCATTGTTGTTTATAAAATAAGTACTCAATTAATTTTAAGAAAACACAAATTCACCCATTTTTAACTTTTTTCGCACGTTTACCTGATTTTCAATAATTTAACCCGCAGTCTCACAAATTTTCCTTCATAGATTTTAAATAAACATCTAGAAAGTATAAAATCATTAGAAATAACTGTAGTTTGCAACTGTTATAAAACAAAATAAAGCCCAACAACTCAAAAAAAAAAACATAATCTTAAAAAAAAAACTAAAAAGCTTATGTTAACTTTTTTGTTTTGTATCTACCTTATTATAAGCTTATTGCTCTTGATCAAAGGGGGGCAGATTGGGGCAAAATTTTTTTCTTTTGTATTCTTACTAATGAAATAAGGAATAAAATGCACTATGAAAGTAAACAGCGGACCCATTTAAAACCTTAATCAAAGATAAAAACAAAGGAAAAGTAGTAGTAGTAGTAGTTTATTTTTATTTTGATGTGTAAACATCTATACTGGCGGTATGGTGAAAAAAAAAACGTAACGTATCTTGTGATCGTGATTGTGATTCTGTGAGTGTGATTCACGTTACGTTACGTATGTTTACACATCTTAACCGTGAGTGCCGGCACTCACACATTTTTTTTAAATTTAAATTTTTTTAAGTATACAACCCTAGCTGGTCAAGAATGAAAAAAAAAAAAAGTTATTATTATTTAAATACCGTTTGGTTAAGAGATAAGAGATAGGTAGCTCTAAAGGAACTTTTTTTCTTTCTTAGAGGAAAAAAAGTGCTGCAAATTGCTATCGTCAAAGTATACTGTTATTTTAAAGTTCCATTATAAAACTTTAATTTAATAGTTAATTCAAATGCCGAGACTTACGAACATATTTTTTTTATTTTTCTTAAATATATCACCATTATGACCATTTATTTCTTGCGAAGAAATTTTTTTCGTTATACGAAACGAATGAATCTATCAGGCAGCTGTTAGAAGATGTTTTAGATAAAGATTGTAGAACTTTTAAGGCTGGATTTTCCAGGAAAATATCTTGCGTTGGTATAAATACTGCAGATATGCTTCACACATTGCTGATTTCCTCGAATCCTAATATCACAGGTTTTCGTCAACAAAATTCAATTACATGAGGTTTTGAAATGTTGCTTGAATTTTAAACAAATAAATTGTATTTTCGAATTAAGTCCAGCTAACGACCCTTAAATCGACCACTGTGCGCCGCGCCGCGCCGCCCGTTAGGAAGAACAAGCGATGAAAATCGATATTTGTGGAGAAGTCTTTGAATAAATTAAGCACAAAAATACGAACAATCCTTGTAATGCAGCGTTACAAAACAACAGCTACATACATCGTAATTATATTCCAATACGATCTCGTACGAATCTTACTCATATCGTCATTTAACTCGAAGACCTTAAGGGGTGGACAAATAGAGTGGACCGATATCTTAAAATCATGTCTATATAATGTATCAACAATACAAAAACATTGATGCTTTTATCACAAAATGCAAACTAAAATCCTTAACTCTTCTGATTGGTTTATTTCAAAAACCGTTATTTATATGAAAAAAAGTATGTTAATCTTTTCAACCCCCGTAAAATTGTTAGCGGCGCTCATATCGATGGGACTTTTGACAGTTTCTTAAGAACACCATGAGGAAGCTATATACCAAAATCCAACTTTCCGGCGATTTTTTCTGAGTCAAACGCTTTATTGACTGGACTCCTTTTTTTTCCCAATTGTGGGTATCAATCCAGTGTTTAAAGAATCAAAATCGGGACATTCATAAGGTGTTTCGGTGATTGATAGGCATTTCCGTAAAGATTTCCAGCCTTTTTGTTCCCTAAGTTGTGTGCTAGAGACAAGGGTTTCCTATAAGGATTCCTGACTGTTTGATTCCTTTGAGCTCCTCTACAATTAACTAAGTTGACAAGGTTCTTTTTCGTTAGTTCCACAGGATTTTCGTTTCCTACCCTAGGCTGTTTACCAGGGACCTTCGTGTTTCTCTTCAAGGATCCCGATTCCCGATGGACAAGGTTCTCCTTCGAAAGTCTCCGACCGTTTTGTGACACATAAGGCGTATTTTTTTGCAAGCTCGGGGGGAATTGGATGAAAAAAACGACGTCGGTGCTAAAAAATGTACCCCCGGGAATTAAAAAAAAAAACACCTATAATTACACAATAGTAATACTTAATTATGATTTATTTATTCCCCGTGAACTAAAAAAAAAACAATCCCAACCTAATATTGCTACCAATTTAAATATTGTTATCATAGGTCAAAGTTTTTTTATAGACTAATTTATGAGTGAGGTTCTTCAGTTCAACGCATAATTGTCCGACTTTTCCATTCCATCTATGTGTTAGCATTATAGGCAATAAAATCAGAAAAATGAGCAGTTAACGAAACATTTTAATTTGTATGCAATATATTTCAAGGACATTGCTGGTCCTTATAACTTAGTAATAAATTTTATTTTATTTTCTCTCACCTCAAAGACATCATCCACTATATGGGTAATATTTTATCAAAAGCTGGAAAACATATTTGCTGCACTCACGTATAGGTACATATATACGAAGTTATTCCTTTTACTTCAGAATTTAGGTTAGGTTTATGTACCAACAGCAATAATTATTCTAGAATAGAATCCTGCAAAATTTATGATAATTTACTAACTTTGGCTTCGGACAGTTTGCTCCGCAGCGCGTAGGGGGGAATTAGCTTCAAGGACAAACAACATCATTGGACAAACGATAAAATATGATTGTACTTTATCGCTGCCATTTATATGTGTCACAGGCAGATGTGGGAAGACGATGACGGCGGCGACGACAGCAAAGGAAACCACCAATATAGAGATTTGAGTCCTTGCAGTTTTTCTATTGTTTGTCCAGCTGGAAGTCAAAGCAAGAAGACTTTTACCTTGTTCTTGACTCTTGACTTTCAATGTGGTTAACTTCATTCTTATTTTATTTAAGGAAAATTTATCGATTCATATAATGTACCTATCTGCGCTCGTAGATCTGCTACGTAACTTCTTATACGTCGTTGTCGGTCGTCTTGAAGAATAAAGTTTTATAGATAAACACATAAGCTTTGAAGACAGGCGATTCCTATATCCTATATTATATTATATTATATAAGGACGCTGCACGTCAGTTATTTTGCAATTTTTCCCAATTAGTGACCACTTCCTTTCTTTTGATTACAATGCTGAAGATACGATACACAGATAAAGGGCCATTTGAAGAAAGCATGAGATACTTTGAAGGATATCGTGATTCGTGCAACTACTTCCTTGAACAATTCGACGTGTTAATGGTTTTGTTCGGAGTGAATTTGTTTCGGTGGTCAGTCATTTCCGTTAGAGTATTGAAGTACGTGTGGCAAATTAGGATTCATGGCATCTATATTATTTAGTTTACGTGAAGGGCTGGCAGTTCAAGATTAATAGTATTGTAATGCAAGCATGAGGTCTATTCAGGAATAGAAAGTGATGAAGTGTGGCTTTGTACTTCAAAGTTAATGAAATAAAAATAAAATACATGACTTCATGACTTATGTATATAGTATAGTATGTGATTTTAGCTGTTAAATATAGCTAATCGTTGAAGATGTAGAAACATGAGTTTAGTTTATAAAAAAACACATAATGACATATTTAAGGGAAAGCGTGGCAAGGCATCAAGACGACCTAAGATAATGTTAAGATAATGTTTAATATTCTTTGTTCCCATTGAAGATGTCAAGGGGACTGGGGAAGCCATCAAAACATTTGCGACAGATTTGAAAATATTATCTTTTCAGTTACTACGTGCCAAAGCCCAAATATCATTATACGCAAACTCAAATTAATCAAATCAAATCTTTCTAGAGATCGACAAGCAAAAATAAAAGCGAATAAAATATAAATATAATGCACGACTAGGTCGCAAGAACTTGCTCTTGTTATATGGATTCGTATATAAAAAAAACTCAAACTCAAGATTTTGATAAAACTTGTCATTTTGATTATAGGAAAGTCGAAAAAACTTGGTCTCGCAATTCTGTCCGTCTGTCTGTCTGTCAACAGCCTAAACGAGTGGATCGATTTTCTTTTTTTGATTTTTTAAGACCTAAAATAACGGTACCAGCAGTATAAATCTAAATCTTGATATTTTCTTAAAATAAAAGTGAATATTTGCGGTTAATCTATGACTTTTTTTGGATATGAGATAATTCTAGATAATTACAAAAAAAATTAAGTTTCGAAACTTACCAAAAAAAATATACGTCTTTTTCGAAAACACAAGATCCCAGACTGTTCACAAACGTTATTTTTTTTTGACAGCAGATTATTAAACGAGGACATAGCGTAATGTAAATAGTAATAAATGGTGCACTACGCAGTGGTCTAAAATCCTCAGGTTCGCCTTTTGTGTTCTAAAATTTTTTAAAATTTAGGTAGTTGGAAATAATGTCAAATCAACTTTACTTCCATAAAAAAGTTAAAGATTGGTAAATAAGAGTTAAAACTTATATAAGACTGGATTTGCTTAATTTTCAACAAATAAATGTTTAAAAAGAAACTGTAACATATTTAAGAACTTAATGCAAACATGGGATTAAATTCGTTAATTTACATATTAATAAAAAAAACTTTTTTCTGCAAATAGAATATTTATTGAAAGACTGACTGAAAACTTGGGATACAATTGGTAAATGTGCATCTGATACATAATATATACATATTACATATATATAAAAATAGTTATTTAAGGACTTGCTGCAAACATGGGTTATAACGACTTACTGCCGTTAAAAGCTACATATTTTGAATCAATAATTCAACAAAGTCCAAATAAAATAGTGCTAAGTTTCCACTTGGCTGATCTATTTCATTAGTATATAGAATTTGTATTATTAAAAAACCAACTTACTGTAAGCTTGAGATAAAATTGGTTAATTTTTAACAAATGTATAAATTTTTCGGTTAAAAAGGTTATTTAAAAACTTACTGTAGTTTTTAGATAAAAGTGGTTAATTTTCAACTTTTGTGGTTGAAAAAAAGTTATTTAAAGATTTACTGCAAATTTGGGATATAATTTGTTATTTTTTAATTAATATATAACTTCTTCGGTAAAAAGAAAGTTAATTTAAAACTTATTTCAACTTAATGGCTAAGAAAAAGTGATGAAAGTTCTCATAGTTTAATCAAATTTAAAAAAAAAGTTTATTTTAAAACCAGAAAAATAACTTTATGGTTGTTTAAGAAATATCCAAATTTAACCTCTAGTTTTTAAATGGAATTTTGGAACGTTGTCTAAGAGAAAAACCAAAATCAACCTTAGGGTAAGTTATATTTGCAATGTTTCTATAACCGTATAGTAGACCAGGATAAAAAATATCTTATTTCTAGCCAAATTATGACCAGAGTAATCTCGGATTTTTTTTTATAACTCGGTTATTCTGGAGCTGGTTCTAATTGTTTTCCTTTTCAAGTTCAGGTTACTCATTTGCAGTTTAATGTTTATATTTTTTTTCTTACACTTTTAATATTACACATAAAAAAGTGAAAAGTAAAATTTCAATTTATAAGTTCAAGTGACCTAAACTCCAAAATTGCATTTCGCAGATGGTACGACAGTTGAGGTCATCAGTTAGATGCTGTGGTACCCTTCTAAGACGCGAATTATGGTCGATGCTTATCGACTCTTATAAAACTCACAGCATGAATATACTGTGAATTTTACATTTCTAAGGGAATTTGATTAAATTCGTTATTATTGAAAAGGACTTAAAAAATGGATTTTCTATTTTTGTGTGTTGCTTTAAAAAATATTATTTTTAAAATGTTTAAATATCTACAAAAATGTTTGGAATGTTAAGAAACATCAGACTGCAAAATAATAATAAAATTGATTTAGCCTTAGATTTATATTTAGTTATACGTGAAAATTCAAAAATCTATTTCCGTTACAATTGCTTTGATCATTACTAGTACGAAGATTAATCAATATCGTTAGAGCCATTTTGAGTAAGTTTAAAAAACTGAGATCTTTGTAGGGTTACCCTACGCGTTTTAGATAAGCTAAAAGAAAAGATCGAATTTCTCATCCAATTGCTTAGGCTCTCGTTCAAATTATAAAGTGGACACAAGGACGCACATACGAACGGAAGGTATTACAAACCACACTTTTTACAACTTCTCGATCATCGTTGTGTTATAGCTTTAATAACATTAACTAATTTTTTTAAAAACAATACTTGCCCTATAGAACAAATAAAAAAACTTTTAAATCTGTCTTCCTAACTCTTCATGTTTTTTAAAATCCTTCCTTCTAAATACATAAACATTAAAATGGCTCTCAATGCAAAAAAAACAAATAATACCCACTAGCCTTTAGGACATCTATACGATGGACTTACTATTTCGTTTTACCAATTTTACCAAAATACACAACCGAAGCGGAAGTCGACAGTATTTTCAATTATGAATTTCCTCGGTGGAATATTAAACGTCATATGTACATACGATTGCTGATAGCGTTTTTGTTTTTGAAATGCACTTTCACACGCTCCTCGAACAGCGAACGTTGATTTATTTGACAACAAACCCATTTAGGTGTTCCGCCATCAAGGGGAGCCAACAGCCACAGCTGAAACCCTTCCCACTTATACCACAGCCATTGTCATTTTTCGTCCTGAGAACCTAGAGAGTATATTGCACAAAAATGGAAATAGTTTTCAGAAAAATGAAAAAAAAAAAAACGACAAAAACACGTGATTTATGAGTTTGTATGTATGTGTCTCGGGAGTTATGCTGGGGTTTGGTTAAATGAAAAGAAAATTCGCGAGCAATCATGTGTGTAGAAAGAACATACATACATACATACTACATACACAGTGAATGTAGAAAACTTTTGAAAATAAATGCAACACTGTATAAAAGTTCCTTGCTCTTCGACTTTTCTACTTCTATAATAATAATGGGAAACTGGCAAAAAATATATAAGTCTCTTTGCGAAATCATTCTGTCGGCTCTGAGTCGTCAAGTTTTTAATACTTTGTAGATTGCAAAACTTCTTCAATATAGATAAACACTCTCAAAGTGGAATGACATTTTTTCGACTCAAGGGTGAATAATGCGCATACTGACTGACTGACTGAAAGCCGACGACGACTACGCGTCGAGTGCATCCTATGGATTGGATACACGCAAGAGCAAAACGCATTACGCCTGGAAAGATGTTTAAGTTGACTTTTAATTACTTCAATGACAGAAGCGATACTTGAGAGTGTTATAAGTGAGTTTGACTTTGAAGTACCTATGTACCTTTATAATATAAGTGCAGCAGCCCTGAGTGTTGATACAGTAATTTACAAAGAAATTATGTTCAACCACATTACTAATTTTCTTCATGACAAATATAACAAAAGCTATGAGTATGTTAATATGTTTCTCCAATAAGTTCTAACTTATAAGATAAAGATATCTTGAGAGAAATGTAAACTTTTAATCGTTATTTTTGCAAACGAAATTAAAGACAATAGTCGTGTTTTCGTACCACCTCAGACAGATTAACTTTAACATTTAAAGAATCCCGAAATCCATAATCCAAAAAAAACACAAAATCCTGAAAATCCCAAATCCCGAAAATCCAAAATACCGAACACGCATTATCCTGCAAATCCAAATTCCAAAAAACCCAGAAAACAGAAAATCAAAAATACATACAAACCGAATATCCCGAAAAACCAAAAAATCCCGAAAAACGGAAATCCCGTAGTTAAAACTGAAAAAATGCTTCAAATTGATTAATAAATAAAAACGTCTTTTAATAAACAAAACCAATACAATTATTTAGCATCCATTATTCCGAAAATCCAAAATCCAGACAAAACGGGAATTATTTTTCGAGATAAAAGGGTTTCGGGATTAAGGACGTTTTAGAGGTTTTTGTATTTCGGGATTTTATCTTCGTCTGAATGACGGCTCCGGGATCTAAGCACCTCATATTCGCAAAAAAAGTATGCCATCTAAAAGGTCACTAATTGGTCATAAAAGGTCAGCTAGTTTCAGTAATTGGTCAGGCTTAGGTTTTTTTTTATGAATTTAAAAAAAAAAATTCACTACATTAGTGGAATTTATATAAAACAAGTATGCAATTTAAAAGGTCAGTAAAAGGTCAGGTAGTTTCAGTAATTGGTCAGGCATATTTTTTTTTTTAATAATTATTTTAATTTTTTTCAAGGTCATAGCGATTTTTAGCACCTCATTTGTGGGATATTCGAAAAAAGTATATACCATCTGAAAGGTAACTTAATCCTCATAAAAGGTCAGGCAGTTTCAGAAATTGGTCAGCCATAGATTTTTTTTTATAAGCTTTTTAATTTTTTAAGGTCATACAAGGTCACGTGTACCTTTAGCACCTCATTTATGGGATATTCGAAAAATATATATATCATTTGAAAGGTAACTCAATCCTCATAAAAGGTCAGCTAGTTTCGGAAATTAGTCAGCTATAGATTTTTTTTATGAAATAAAAAAAAAAAATTCAAGGTCACTATAGTATAAGACTTTTAGCACCTCATTTGTGTAATTTCGAAAAAAATGCATACCATCTGAAAGGTTATGTTATACTTATAAAAGATCAGCTATATTCGGAAATTGGTCAGACACAGATTTTTTTTATAATTTTTTGCATTTTTTTGTGAAATTCCACAAACGAGGTTCTAAAAGTCTTATACTAGTGACCTTGAATTTTTTTTTTTTTCTTTCATAAAAAAATCTATAGTTGCCCAATTTCCGAAACTAGCTGACCTTTTATGAGGATTGAGTTACCTTTCAAATGATATATATATTTTTCGAATATCCCATAAATGAGGTGCTAAAGGTACATGTAACCTTGGGACAAAACTTTTAAAAATTAATTAAAAAAAATCCAAGGCTGACCAATTTCTGAAACTAGCTGACCTTTTATGAGGATTGAGTTACCTTTCAGATGGTATATTTTTTATTCGAATATCCCATAAATGAGGTGCTAAAGGTACACGTGACCTTGTATGACCTTAAAAAATTAAAAAGCTTATAAAAAAAAATCTATGGCTGACCAATTTCTGAAACTGCCTCACCTTTTATAAGGATTAAGTAACCTTTCAGATGGTATATACTTTTTTCGAATATCCCACAAATGAGGTGCTAAAAATCGCTATGACCTTGAAAAAATTTTAAATAATTATTAAAAAAAAAATGTGCCTGACCAATTACTGAAACTACCTGACCTTTTATGACCTTTAACTGACCTTTTAAATTGCATACTTGTTTTTTATAAATTCCACTAATGAGGTGCTAAAGGTCTTATACTGTGACCTTGAAATTTTTTTTTTTAAATTCATAAAAAAAAACCTAAGCCTGACCAATTACTGAAACTAGCTGACCTTTTATGACCAATTAGTGACCTTTTAGATGGCATACTTTTTTTGCGAATATCCCATATATGAGGTGCTAAGATCCCGGAGCCCTGAGTGACTGCCAATACTTTACCTTTCTTATCAAGTCAAATGTGACTTTCGTTGAACAATTTGGAACTACGGAATTTACGTACGAAACCACCCAATTTTATTCCAATTCGTTTTGTTGCTAAGCTTTTACTACAAATTTTCTGTTTAAAGTAATTCCTTGAAACTTTTTTTTAATAAATATTTTAGACGTATGTAAATAACGAAAAGAAATTGTCCATTTCCGTTAAGCTAGTTGTTTTAAATGATCTTGAATTGTTATTGTACATTCAGTCGTATTGTAATTTCATTAAGTGTGAATGAAAAGAATATACAATTAATAACATTAAACTATTTTATTTTATTATGGGATCTGGCCTTTTGGGATATTGGGAGTTTTGGACTTCGGGATTTACTGGATTTTTGGTTTTTGGAATTTCGATATTCTTGATTTTGATTTTTCTGAATTTTAAGTTTTCTGGATTTTTGGTTCTTAGGTTTTTGGAATTTTTGTGATTTTGGGTTTTTAGTGTTTTGGATTTCAGGATTCTGTCCGAATCCCATTTTTTACTTACTACACGGTATATAGTCGCCATTTGCCGGGTAGACATTATGAGTCTAGAAATAAAACACTCATCAAATTCAAGTAATTCTTCACATTTTTTATTCCGCTTGTAAAATTCCGTCATATTTAATCTACACATCATTTATATGAATGTGTTTATAGTTTTATATTTTTTTTGTTAATTTTTGTATCCCCTTTGGATATTGATTTAATTTATTTAAATTCAAATTTCCTACCTATCTACCTATTTTAAAAATTAATAGGAAGCAGTGATTCAATTTACGCCTTGCTTTCAGCTTCAGTATTCGTATCGTCATTGCCACCAGAAGCAGCAGCAGCAGGTGGCTTTTCCTCAGTCGATCCCATCACACAGCAAGGACACTTTTCCTTCAGCACAATCCGATACTTCGGATGACTTTATGTATATAAAAGGCAAAATTAAATTTTGTAATTATTTTGAGACTATATAAAAAGTGCATACTGTACAGCTGCATACTCCAATCAAAACCTACCTTATCCCATAAACAATCGGATTAACAACAGCACTAGTCTTTGCAAGAGTGGCACCCCAAATGGTTGCGAATGGGGTAAGGCCATCAATTTTGAATAATCCAAAGTAGCATATCACCAGATACGGTGTCCATGCGGCGAACCACAGTGAGATGGTTGTCAAAGCCACTTTGGCCAGCTTGGCTTCGGCACTCTTTTCCGTATCCTCTGAGGAACGCAAGGATTTAACATTCATCTTCTTGGCTTGTTCCCGCATTGCCTTCTCGTGTGCTGACACAGCCTGCAATCATATTGAAATGGAGCACAATTCAGTCACATTCTAACTCACTTCGAACATATGGGATACCGTTAATACCATACCGCAATGATAAACCAATAAGAGAAACATATGAGAAACAATGGTGTATAGTAAACGAACAAGGAATACGTGATGAGATATGATCTGGGATTCCAGTCTCTTGTCATATAATCGATGCTGCATGCGGTCAGATTTCCTTCTGGAACGTAACGGCTCCAGCCAAGCATGGGTGTTACTGTCCACAGACTTGCAAACATCCAAATACCGAGAATTTTCATCGTGGCCAACTTAATGGTCATGGGTGTGCCGGTGACTCCTTTCACAATGACATTGTATCTGTCAAATGCAATCATGCACATCGACCAAATTGAAATGCAGCCAAACATTGATCCACAGAGGGCGTAAAAGTCGCACATGAGCGGCCCGAGAATCCAGGTTTCGTAATAGAAATTGATAATCATAATGGGTGACTGCGTAAGCATCATGCAGAAGTCCGAGAAGGCCAAGTTAATGACGAGTAGATTGGCAGGCGTGCGTAAGGATTTGGTTCCTCCGAAGATATAGACTACCAGACCATTGCCTACACAAGATATGACCATAATGATGCAGGTAAAAACTCCAAGAATTCGACTCCACATTGGATCCATTGGAGGAAATCTACTCCAATAGGGGTTGACCAAATGAGCCATATCCGGAGTGACCTGGGTTAATTTAGGAAAATACAAATGAAGAAAATTAAATTTGTGTACCTATACATACATTTTAAAGTAACTACATAATGTAAATGATTTAAGAAACCAAAATTTAATTTAGAAGTTATATGGCACTTTATCAATCATTTTTATAAATTGTGATTCTTCAATAATAATGAAATGAATGATTTTTTTTCGCACATGCCCCCAACATGGTACTATCGCAGATGAAAAAAATCTCTAAAAACTAAAAAAATAAGATTTATATTGTGTTCTGCTGAATCATGTCCAAGAAGTTTATTTGAAGGAGACAAAACAAATACGTCATTGGGGTAACGTGAAAACAAGCCTGCAGTTGCGTTCCATTCTGTTCGTAGCATTGATTTTATGTGTATTTAATATTTTGACAGAAGTTCCTGCTGCGACTCCGCCTGCAGCTCCGTCACATTGTGTTCAGCCAGTCAGATGATTACGAAGCAAACATGATTACTCCGCATTGTTGGAATACGGGCTTTATTTAAAATGTTTTTAAAATTTTCGCATTAGAGCTTTTCGACCGATCCGGTGTGTCTTCAAAGAATGGAAGCGACTCCGATTTGGATAATTTTTTTTATTAATTTTGTTTTGAAAAGGAATCAATTTACGAGTCTGGACAAAGTAATTTCAAAAGTTACAAAATAAGGCACACCTTAGTATGTACATTCTTCAAATATTTTTTTAATAATCGAATTTGGTTATTTTAAAAAATGTCGCCTTTTTTTGCTATGTTGGTGGCCAAAAGACTAACATCGAACTGCAAAACGAAATGTTTCGTTTTGTATGAAGCAAAAATAAAGTTATATCAAAATCATAAAAAACCATCTCTCTGAAGAAATTAAACAAAAAAAAATCGAAATTCTATGGCACCACTTTGAAATAATTTTATGAGAAATAATAATAAAAACACACAAATTATTTTCTTAACTCACTCGATCAAGGACGGATCCATTTGCATACTGAGCAGCATATCGAGGTCCGGAATGTAAAACATCACTAAAACTTTGAAGAACGAAAAATTAATTTTCAAAAAAAAAAACGCACTGACTGTTGATTTCACAAGGTCAATAATACTTTACCCATCCATCTGCAATATTTTTTCATTCACATTTGAACACACATCTGCTGAAAATCACTGAAATTTTTTTTTAATAATTCTGGGTTTATAAATTATATTTTTTTTTTTAACTTTATACGAAATACATAAATGTAAATATTAAATAAATCAATTTTAGTTCCGTTTAAATAAATGTAGCGCACTGTCATCTACGCCAATTGCCAATGTATATCGGATTTCAGTCAAGCCACGGGCTCTTTTTTATGCATCTGGTTTGGTTTGGTTTCGTTTAATTGAATTAGGTTTTTGTGCATATTTTGCATTTGACATGAGAGTATTATGATGCCTTTGTGAATTATTCATTTCGGATGTTTTCGTTCAGATTTGTTCACCCTTTGAACTACGTATGTGTTGTGTGTGTGTGGCACTGATGTGGGGGTTATGTTCGTTTGATTTAATTTGTTCGTTTTTGAAAATATTGGACTGATGTATGTATGTATAAAATGAATTATAATGTAACATTGATTTATTCAATTTATTGAATTGACCTTAGCTATAGTAGATAATGATTAAATTAGTTAAAAAGAAAAATATTTGAAAAAAATAAAATAAATTTAAATTAAAAACAAATTAAACTTTTTAACTTTCGATTTTAACTAAAAGGAAAACAAATCAGTGTGTTTTTTAAGCAAATTTATATCGATTTATTAATATGTCTAACATTCCGCATGTTCGTTATTATAAGTATGGCGTTTCCACATAATGTTCTGAGAAAACTGTATTTGTGGAAGTTCCGAATTCGTCAATTTAAGAATAAGAAATCATTGAACACGGGTTACGTCATATTCATCACTCAGGCAATTTTTGGCCATCGTTTTAAGTTCAGTATACCAATAAAGTCAGAAATTTAAAATTTTCTAAGCTGCCTGAGCCCAGGCGCCACACCAAATTTCAACTTCTTATAGCGTTAGTTCAGTTTCTGCAGATATAGGGCTCAAAAAACTGTAAAGACCGTAACTTTTCGGACAGTTCATCTAAATTATGGAGGACTTCCCGACTCCATATAGAAGGTGTGTTTTTTGCAACCCTGGGGGCAATTGGTTGAAAAAAACGACAACGGGGATTAGCGACGCCACCACAGAAAAAAACATGGAGTTTTCATACAAACTATCGATAACATATATGTTAGTCATGCCGGTAACACAGTTTTTCTGTGCGCTTAAGTTAAGCCTCGAGAATTATCTGGGATTAGCTAAGCCTGCGTGGGGATTAGTTGTTGTTGCATTTTACATGTACATTTTTTAGTGACGACGTCGTTTTTTTCATCCAATTCCTCCCAGGCTTGCAAAAAAACACGTCTAGAATGTTGTTATTTCACTCAACGGAAGGTTTTGTGGTGCATACAAAAATCAAAAATTTGGGGCGTAGCGTGGGTTTTTGCCACCCGAAGTAGATCCAATTTTTGCCACCCCTTGAATCTTTCTATCCTTTGCTTCGTTATACCAGTTTCGTCTATAATCCGTCAATTCATCACTCCATCTCTTCTTCGGTGTTCCGACTGGTCTTGTATCTTCTGGCGTTCATTTTGTAATAATCTTTGTCCATCTTTGATCTTGTAGTCAAGAGATATGTCCTGTCCAGCTCCATTTAAGTTCCATTTGTTCGTTTTAGAACGTCAGTTATTCCGGTTCGTCGTCTTATTTCGTCATTTATTAATCTCTGGGTTTGTCTTATTTTTAAGGTTTTCTTTCTATTTTTGTTTGGCTTGTCCTAAGTTTTTCGGATAGACTGGAAGTTGCAAACAGATAGTTTGGAGTCCGTAGGTGATGACAGGTAAGATTGCTGAGTCAAGTATAATATTTCCGTGTTTCGTCTTTTATATTCGATTGTAATATATATTATATGCTTCAAAATTGATTCCAACTGTTCGTGTTGCGTCAGTTCGCTTCTTTTTTCTCTTGGTCCTTAAATTATTTTAGCTGTCCTAAGGAAATATAGTCATCCACATATTCAATTTGTTCGTTGTCCAACATTAGTCAGTTTTTGTATGATTCGTCATGGCTTTTGTTTTTGATTTATTTATGTAGAGTCCATACAATTTGGATTAACTTGAACATACATAACGTACATAATATGCAGTTGTAGAGCAGCATTTTATGTACTTTTAATGTTAGGAAGTATTAAACACAAGGAAAATTGCGATTATTGACTGTGAAGCAGTGTGATCGATCTAAATCTTTTAAATAATTTCTTTGGACTGTTAAAATGTATCCATTTGAAGAAAAATGGATCCAAATGAAAAGAAAATATAAAAGTAGAACATACACAAATCGTATACTCTAACGACTGCTTTGAATAATATTTTGAAAAATTGCCGCCCCATAGCAAATTTCCTCCCAGATATATTTAAAATTTTTAGCCCGGATATTTTCGAAAATTGCCGCCACCTTGGCTCTTCCACGCTACACCACCGGGGGCGTGGTATCCCATTTTCACTTGACAGAAAAAAAAACATTTGCTAAAAAGAAGTGAAATCACTCCATAAAACAAGTGTTTAATAAAAGAGGAATGTGGCAGGGTTATTTCTTTAATAACTTGTGCTTTCGACAGCACTGACATATAATAGAGCCCAGCTTGTGTGTGTGTGTAACTTAGTTCGGAATGAAGATATATTACTCTTTGTGGCGATTTGTCTAACATTACAGGAAATTCGTACCCTTTGCTTATTTTCCCGTTATCTGTTCTTGGATGATTTGATTGTGTCACAGGAAAGTCTCTTCTCCAAAGGAATCATTTAAATTTTTGGTTCAGTTCATCTATACAATTTATCAATACAACGTGTATTATCATTAAATAGTTAATTAAACTTGCAGATATAAACAACCAAATGCTATTTTGACAATATCCGCTAGAAGTTTCCTTCATGCAATTACAACACATTTCCAAAATAAAAATATTTCCGCAAGCCTTTTTAACGTTATTCCCTTAAAAACGATATAGCGAACCAAATGTATAACAAAAAAAAAATAAACAAAAATATCCAATGAGGATATCCTTCGTCAATTCCCTTCCTGTAAAAATAAAAAACAAAAAAAAAATTGAAAATGCTGCTGGCATTTTGAAAGAATCTAAATCATTTTCGTTGGTATCCTTGCTTATAACATCACATTGTTTTCTTATTTTCGATCTTCTTATATAAACATACCTATATATATACCTATACAAAAAATAAGTATAAGTGAAACAAAGTAAGTCCTCCAAGACATCACACAGAATTCAGCACAGCATAGCAATGACAGAGTAGCAAACTAGTTAGGGAATACGCCTGAACCACACGAATTACCATAATCAAAATATTACAATGCACCCAGATATCATGTATTTGTACGAGTATACAGTACACCCTGTCAGGCAGTACACAATGCACACAGGAAACAGGAATATCGAAAAGTTACCGGTGCACATCTATATACCGATTTATAGTGAGTACAACAACGACGATGATGACGACGACGCACGATGACTAAGAGAATATGACTTAAAACCCATTCCTGAATAATGATAAGTTGTCATGCTGCGGGTGAAGCTGGATGCTGGATATTATGTTCTTCCGCAAACCGCCCTCACTGTTCGGATAAAGTCAAGTTTATAGGAGAATTTTTCCAGGGCTTTTAGATTTTGAGAATTTTATTATCAATTATTTAATCATTGTTTACTATATAAAACTGTTCATTTGTGTGAATTTCTACACATTTCTTTTTATATATTATGTACTTTGACAGAATTTTGTGTAGAAATTCACTGGAACTATAGGCTATTTACTTTCAATTTCTTGACAAAGTTCGAACCTCTTAAACTGAGTTTATCGAAAATTAGAACTTGATTGAGTTCTAAACTCATTTCTTCACCAAGATCTCAGTATGAGATAGAACTTCGATACATTTTGACGTCTTTTTAAGTTATATTAGGTGTGTTACTTTAAAACTCTGTGCATTTGTGTGAATTTCTACGCCATTTTATTTTTTTATATGAACTTTGACAGACTTTGGTGTAGAAATTCACAGAAATGCACAAAGTTTCAAAGTAAAGGAACTAGGCTATTTATTTCTGGAAAAAATGAAATGTATGGGACCTTTGTCCAATAAATCCCTAAGTTCTATAGTTTTTCCCCCAATGAAATTAAAATCGTTTGCTGATCATAAAAATGGATTTAATTTTTTATTTCATGTTGAAAAATTGTGCACATAACTCTTTGGAAAAAAGAAAGATAATTTAATTTTCTATATAAAAGGCTATTAAAACTTTTAAGTGTTCTGAGTCGTTCTCGAGATATTAGTTAAAAAGTATCTTAAGAATACTACTAAAAGTCACGTTTTTAAATACTAATTCATAGATAAGAATATTTTAGCATTACGAGAACATTTTTTTGCGGACTGGACCTTCAGTTCAGGAGGAAAAACGGTTCAGTCTGTTGTTGCAGTTGTGTCTTGGTCTCGGTCCTTAATTGCCAAGTGTGACAGGTGGTCAATTAAAATGTTTTTCTCGCGCCACTCGAGGATAACGTTAGATTTTACGTCGGTTCTTAATGCAACTGGTGGTGCCAAATATTTTCCGCTGCACTGCAGCTTGCACAAACTAAATTTAGTGATAAATGATGTAAACGAAGCTTCCGAGATCCTAAATGCTGTTGCGACGATAAAAGAAATAATTCTTTTTTTCCGGGCATCCCCCTATTCTATGAAATAAGATTGGCAGCAATATACAAAAGTATAAGAGCGTTTAGGAAAAACATAGTCGTTGTAATGGAAGCACTGCAAAAACTGGGGGACGAAGGAAACCGTGTTACAAAACAACGAGCCCTTCAATTTTATTACTCGTGTTCGAATTTGACTGTTTTAGCCAGAGATTATGAATTATAAAGATTGGAATCTTTCGTACGTTCCATCCCCCAAAACCCATTTGTTTACATTGTTGTTTTTGTAATTTCATCTCGTGTCGGTGAATAGGTAGATGAGAATTGCAACAACAATTTATGCAGTGGTAAATTCATATTTTTGCACTAGTGTGCGTTAAAATATAGACACTAGTGCAAAAATATGAATTCACCACCATCCGCCGGGAAAATGGTTTGTATACCTTAAAAACGCTTTGGAAAACAATTGAAAATTGTTTGAGTGAATCATGTATTAAATTGAGCTGCTTGAGAATTGTAAAGAAAAGAAACTCACCGATACCGTATTCCTTCGTCTTCAACCGAAAACAATTTCCGCTCCTTAACTGGCTGAACAAAATGCCCTGCTGCAATTGGAATCGGAGCCGCAGCTACAACTGCTTTTAAAAAAATGTCGTACCTACGTTGTTTTTTATCTGCCCACAATGATCTGTACAGCTTTTTGTATATTTCAAAGAAAAAAAAAACACCCACGAGTTTATTATTCACTTTTTTTATTTCCAATATTAATTAATAATCTTTTTCGCGACACAAATAAAACAAAAAACTCTTTTTTTCTACATATAAATTGAAACGTCAAAAGTGCTGCACGTCTGTAGTTGCGTTCAATTCTGCTCGTAGCATTGATTTTGTGTGTATTTAATATTTTGACATGTGTTCCAGCTTCGACTCCGGCTGCGGCTCCCTCGCATTGAGTTCAGCCAGTAAACCGGAACCACACCTATCTCGTGCGGTGTGTGCCGACTGTGCACAATAATCAGTTTTCTGTTGTAAACTGTAATTTTTTGCTTTGGCTATTTACTTAATCTCTTCCCCCCAGCACTGTCTTCTCCTACCCTCAGAAAAATATTTCTCCGACACAGAGTGTAATGGCGAAATCACAAAAAGATTGATTTCGACACAACACATCACAACAAATCACACACCAAATGCAAATGCATATGCATACGCATATGAAATACATTGCAGCGATAGCGACTCACCACTTCACAGCACACCACTGGAGATAATATATATTTGTATTTGGTTTTTCAAAACTAAATCGTTCTACTTTTCAACTAATTATGAGCTTTTGTTATAAGATATGGAATTAAAGATGGCGGAAATACTTCTTTTTTTTTTAAATGAAAACAAAAGTGGACTATCATTGCAGAGGTCTATTTGACAATTTAACATATTTTGTGTTTTGTGTTTATTAATTTCAAGAATCTCGTACTTGTCAAGTAGGTACGCGTCCGGAATTAAAAAAGTGTAGGAGTTCTACATCGCATCGATAGAACAAACATGTCCAGACTCTGAAGACAGGTCCGATGGCATAGAAGATCTTTGATGTTCGATAAATCGTGTCTGTTATGTCGTAGCTGTTTTACCAATATATATGCCGTCGCATCCTTTGCATTTAATTTTGTATACGTCGCTTTTTTAATGTTGTCCGTGTATCCTTTGATTTTATTATTATTTAGGGATTTCCTGGTTTTATTTTTGTGTGGATAAATTTACATAAATTTCAGATGTTTTTGTTTAGAGTGACATAATACAAGCATTTTTTACTATTTTATCTATTTATCTATCTTCGCGTTTTTAGGCGAAGAAAATTTTAAAAAATTATAAAAAAAACAATGGAAACTCTTAAAACAAGGATCTTTGTTTTCTTTTTGAAAGCCAGATAGCTGTTATTTTATATATGAAACTTATAGTTTACATACAAAATTTGGAAACAATCGCTATTTTTATAAGCAAGCATTCCGAAACACAACTCGATTGGATTTTAAAACAAGAAAATGAAGGACATCATGTGTTTTATAAATTACTCAAGTTTTTTTTTAATTAAGAATAATTTATGAATATATACTAATTAACTAGATTTTGAATTTCAGTGTCACAACCGTAAAAATGCAAACCCACATATTTAGATCAAGGCATTCTATTCGGGCTCTGTTTTAATTTCACAGCTATATATTATCAGTCGTTTTTCTTAGATTTTTGTCTACTTAGACACTGCCTAAATATTTTAAAAGTGGTGGAAATATGCTTTATTAAAAAAAAAAAATATCATATTATTCACGGTTAAGACAATCTACTCTTGTGTCTAAAGCTAAGTACAGAATTGTCAGATCTTACAATATTGTCAGAACTGTCAATGGTCTGACAATAGCTAACAATTAGCTGACAGTTAACATATTTCTTACAATAATAATAATAAAAAATTGTTCGTTCACATGGTTGGTATAGATTTCTTCCCAATTTGATTGTCAGCTATTTTTTCTCTCTCTTTAACCAACTCATTGACATTTCGAACAATGAAGAAATTATCAGCAATTGTAAGATGTTTTCAATTAAAACAGCTGATAATGACCATTGACCAATGAGTCTGACAATGTCCTAATCGACTGACAATGATAAAAATTGTGTGTTCAGACGATTGTAAGATACCTGACAATTTTTTATCAAATGGTCGTCTGACAATGAAGTGTCTGACAATATTGTCAGACAAAATTGTGTGTTCAGACGATTGTAAGACATTTGGAACAGTTTTCTCACTTAGAGATCTGACAATATTGTAAGATCTGACAATCGTCTGTACTTAGACAACAATAAACAAGGTTTTTGAACACATTTTCCAAAGTTGGACAGTTGCCTAAAGTTAGACAACGTTTATAAATAAGACCATATGTATTTACTTGATTTTAGACAGAAACAAGATTTTGAGAAATAAATAAATTTAAATTATTAATTTCTGTACCTACCTATATTACCTCATCACAATCTTAATAACAATGGCGCAAAATTTTAGACGTTAACGTACTTAACGTTGTTAAAGAACATTTAGTATGATGCTAGGTTAAAAAAGATTTTTTTTTCAAATTTTAAACCAGTAAGCATCGTGCTATCTTTTTAATAGATATTATATTAAAGTTATAAAATTATTTAATGCCTATTTTATCTTTTTAGTATCATACTAAGTCCAAATGTCACTTTGCCAATTAAAAATGTGAAAATAGTGGTTTGCTTATTTGTCTAACTAACTGTCACTGTTTTAGGCGTGTTCAGTTGAAGAAAATAATTTTAGCATGACATTAGTTAAAGAAATGTTTTAAACTAAGAAGATTTTAGTAAAGAGCCTTTAAGTAAATAAATTTTAAAGTACCTTAAAGGTTGTGCCAGTAAATTTTTATTTTAAACCACAATTTTTTTTGTACATGCGCAACCAGTTGCCTCAAAAAATAAAAGACATGACATTCCACAAATTTTAAATTTTTTTTTATTTAAAGTTACCTATAATTTCAAATAATATATTCTCGTCGAATTTAGAGATAAGAAAGTTTAATTTCGAACTGGATAAATTCTCCCAAATCCATCTTTCTTTCTTGATATATGAAGTGATGTCAGAACACCAGAATACATACGAGGAGTTTCTTCGCACAACAATATTTTCATAGTTTCGTGTTTTGTTTATTTATTTTTTTTTGCGTTATTCTTTTAACTATATAGGTATATGTACCTATTCGACGTTGTCGTCGTATACTCAAACTACTTGAGACAGCCGGCATTGGCATCGCACCAACAAGGTCCTTACTTTTAAACAAGACCCAATATTCGATTAGATTTCGATTTCGTGATTGTTAGTTTCATGTTTCATCTGCGTGCATTCGCATATTTTTCCTACATTGAAGTTTAACTCAGCAAGGGACTTATTTTCCGCAGCAAAAGTTGGTTCTGTTTGCCTATATCTGTAGATATAATATTTAGATGGGGTTGTTGGTTCTATTGTGACGGTAAAAGTTGAGATCAATTCAATGTTATGTTGGGGGCACGCTTTTCAATTCAAACTTGTCATATAGTACGTGCCAGTTGATTGTATTCTAAGCCGAAGGAGAAAACGCACACATACACTAAACAGTACACATGCATCCGCAATCAGAGTTTTCATCGAAAGTTTTGCAAAAATGGAAGTTCTCTTGGATAGTCGTATATACAACAAATATCTGAAAAGGGATGTGCTGCTGTGTGCAAAGGGAAAATCATATATATAGGGATTCGGAGTTCATGTCACTTGGGATGTTCCAAAAACTAATCTCATTCCGGAAATATAAGTTTTGAGCTTTTTTTTTTTGTGTTCGCAGTTTTGTATTCGATTACTTTATATAAATTTTGGTTGATACTCTCATATCATAAAAATAATATTATTCAGACTTTGAAACTATGACAACATTGTCGTGAGCATTATTTCAAGAAAATTTGGAAACTATACATGTAACTAGAACTTCAAAGAAGGTGTATAGTATGGAAGAATAAATTGCAAATAAGAAAGGCATTTTTGGTTCGGACAGATCCCTATAGAGTACCTATATAGATTTGTCATCAAAGTGAAAACTATCATAAACTTTTTCCATTGAAATCGCAATAATATTTGAGGAAATAGAAGCCTTCTTTTCTTTTCTTTTCTTTTCTTTTCTTTTCTTTTCTTTTCTTTTCTTTTCTTTTCTTTTCTTTTCTTTTCTTTTCTTTTCTTTTCTTTTCTTTTCTTTTCTTTTCTTTTCTTTTCTTTTCTTTTCTTTTATTTTCTTTTCCTTATTATATTTTTACTAATTAGGCATTTTTGATTGATAGAGGGTTTTGACAGTTTCTTAAGAACATCATAAGTAAGCTACATACCAAAATCCAGGTGCAACTCAAGGTTCCCAAATATATTGAAATAAAACTTTTTTTACTTCCGGCTGGGAATCTTTGCATTTCCTTCATATTTTTGAAGAAGTTTCCCGGTTAAGTTAAACGACCGTCAACAGTTACACGGCATGGCACCCATCCTTCAGTTTTACTATACACGCCCCTGTTTGGACACATATTTTGTATCAACAATTTTTTTATTGATTCGAATCGAATTGTTTTCTTTTTGTGCAGGTGAACCAAAACTCAACGAACCCATCTCCAACTATCTAGTCAGTTAGCTACATACATAGAAGTTGCAGTGTTGTTGCAATATTTACCTCTCCATCTATCTCATGTCTTCCGTTGATCCATTTGACAGTTTCTTCAACAAACTGGCGCCCAACGTAAGCTTAGAACAGAATGATCTGCAACGAATAACAAGGTATATAATAATAATGGATATCACTGTAGGTAAGTAGATAGTTTTAAGACATTTTCCTCTTAGAAACGTTATTGTAAAAGTTCGAGAGGAGAAGGTTGGAAAGAAACCTGACCTCCATAACAACAAATATATAATTTATCCTCCTGCACTCTTGTAATTTTTAACAAAATTTAGTACCTAACCCAATAGGTACTTAAATATTTATGAAAATGTATCTGCATTATATAAATATGTATATGTAAGTATGTGGGTAATGTAATGTACATATATTTTTGGTTCTGGAAATTATGTTAAGGCCACTTGTTAAATTTAATGCATTGGTTAACAAAGCACACCTGCTTTGTAATTTCATGCCGCATGTCCTTTCATTACTCCTGCAACGTTAATCTAACATGCAGCCCTTTATTATACCTACATATGTATATGTATGTATTGGTTGTGGTGTCGACTCTTCTTAAAAAGCAGCTCCTTTCCTCTATTGAATATAAGAACACAACGAACGTGATAGGAATACGATATGAGTACCTACTTCTTCTCTGCCTAAGGATACACTTCCTCTATCCCCGCCTTCATACATATATACCTCCCTGCTCTGTCTTCTATTCCGAGCACGACCTATAACGATGCTTAACGAAATATTCCACTTCATCGATCCGCATCGATTCTTAACCGTTACAAACGAGTACATACAATCATAAAAAAGACAATCTCTGTTTGCTGTGCGTGCCTTTGTATGTGTTCCCATATTAACTTGGATCGATTGTGTGGCATTTTCCTTAATCAAATCAGTCGCTTCGATGCAGGATTATTTTTTATCAATTTGTTTGATGCCAAAACAATGTGCAAACATGTTGAGGATGCTGCTTCTTTTCCTTTTCATATAAATGTATAGTTACCTCATTCACCACAATGGTTTCGATTTGTTGTTTGTATTATTTGTTTCCTGAAATGATAAATGGGATTATGTGTGTCATGTAAGTCCATGAAGGATCCATATATGATTTCGATTGTTTGTTTGTTTTTTTTTTGTTCTTTTTTTTTAACCATTAAATCGAAAGTTAATATCCTGTTTTTATCAGTCGTATATATAATAATAAAAACATATCAAATAAATGTTTAAGGTCAAAGGTTGCCAGCGATTTTGTTTTTTTTTCGGATTCGAAAAAAAATTCAGATTAGCAGTGTGCCAAAAAAGTATTTTCCGATGGCTGTTTTCTTAGTCTGAGCTGACCGAGGGAGTCATGAAAGAAGTGCGGGAAGAGTCCTATGATAATATCCCATCCATAAGTCAGGTGTGGCAGGCCCATTCTGCTCAAGTGATTTAAGTTCCGTTAGGATTCCAGCCTATGTCTCTCTCGATCAAGGTTTCCAAGAAATAAAAGAAAATATATAAGAAAAATAGCAGGTACCCAGCTTGTCCATGAGCTGCCGGGAGAGTTGTTTAGTTAGGAATGATATGTTTCTTGTTGATAACGAATGCTCTTTCTTAAATTGAGTGATATGTTCAATAAAGAAGAAGTACAAACGATGTTCAGTTTATTTTGTAAATTTTATTAAATAAGTGCTTTAAGATAAACAATATTTTTTGCTTTTCCGTCCTCAGCAAAAACAAATAAATTTCTTGGCAGTCCGACTCGTGAGCATGCCATATATAACTGGCCTTGTGAAAAACATGGATTTTCTAAGTTCAATCCACATATTGAAGTGATTGGCCTTGTGACTTGTTGATATGGCCATTGAGAATGCAAGTCGAATCGGAAACTGTATTCGTTTGAAATCAAAAGGCATATCAGTGGGAATGATGGGAATGCGTGCAATGAGCAAAACTTCTCCTTTAGACTTTGCTTTAAGAATAGTTGCATCGATGACATTATAGGCATTAGTTTCTTCACAGCGAGTGTTGTCCCATAACACAATCGTGGTGGATTAATGTTCCGCAAGAGAATAATAGGCACGCTGACTTTGAGTGGCAATTTATGCGGTGGCAGACTAGGAAGATCCAAAAAAAATTAAAAAATCGATTGGATAATTCACAATTTCCTCCGCATTCATGATACTATCAATCGATTTGTAGGTAATATAATCGCCTATAATTTGTTCTTGAATTGCATGGTTAATATAGCATTGACGTCTGTGTTTTTTGCTGCCAAAACAGAACGTTCGCAAAGCCATTCACGATATTTATAATTTGTGACAATTTTTGGAAAAACTTTCTGAATAAGTTGTTCGATGGATTGCACAATGACGCAAAAGTTTAATGGAAATGAAATACAATTAGTGGTGACATCCACCGGCACTTTTCCTTCACCAATAGTTGTTTTGAAAATGTTGCTGCTGACGCATCGCGATGCAAATAGACGCGCATATTTGTCTTTAAAGTAAGTTTTTGTACATGTCTCCAAGCATTCATCTCATCAGCTGGTGTTGTTGTTGGTATCACTGGAAGAGTTTGTCTAAAATCGCCATATAATACAATGAGAGCACCACCGAACGGTTGGGTTGGGAATATGAGGTTGGGTTGGGAATATGATCGTAAATCTTGAAGACTTCGATAAAGCGCTTCAAGTGATTTTTTATTAGCCATAGTGCATTCGTCCCAGACAATGACGTTCAAATTTTTAGAACATTAGCCATGCCAGATCCTTTTGAAATATTGCATGTTGGAGCTTTTTTAAGCAAAATATAGTTCACTTGAAAAAATTAAAAATCACTGTTTTTGATTATTTCATTTTATCCCAGGGGTGGCGTTCAGTTGAGGGAACATAGAAAAGAATGCTGCCTAGACTGCGGATCGAACCCACACATCCAGGTTAGCAGTCAAGCACTACTTCCACTGCGCCGGGGCCACCCCCGGCTTAAACACCTTCGTGGGCTTAAACATGTTCCGTTTGCCATTTGTCAAATTCTATAATAGACAATTCTAAAATTATTTTGAATTCTTAAACCATAGCAACATAAAAAACGATTTGTTTGCAAGTTTTATTCTAATTTTCAAGTGTTTAAAATCAATTATCAATCTCATTCATATGTACTTACATATAACAAATAAAACAATGCCTTTACCCTTCTTTAGGTTTTTATGTCTTTCTTTTTGTGGTTCTACATTGCAACGGTAATTTGTTTGTTTTTTTATATTAAAAAATAATAAGAAACAATGATTGTTGCTCTCATGTAACTCAAAAATTTGGTTTCACAAAGTTGTTTTAATAATGCTTTGAAAAAGCTTGATTTTGTAATAGGTTTCTCCATTATTTTTATATGTGTACTCGTAATACCATTTGGTAGAATTCAAATTATGTGTATAAAAGAACAAAATTATGACAATAAATATGTTGAACACTGTGGCGTATACGCACTTTTTTATTCAATTTTTAGCAAAAATGTTCCTCCGGTTTTGTTTGTGCACGCTAAGTTGGCTTATATCAATTGAAGAACATATAATTATTAAAAGTAACTTCAAGGTTGCAAACTTGTTTGTTTGTTCCTGCCTTATGCGCTGCTAAACCATTCATCCGATTGCGTTAAAACTTTGAAAACTTATTGCTTGCATTTCCGTGGTTATAGGCATAGTAAAATTAACTTACAGTAGGTGGTTATTTAGCAAAATGCATACACTTAACCGAATGAACCAATCCAATTTATTATCTTCAATCTTTCTGATTTTCTTTTTAACGCTCTAAACCTAAAGATAGAAAGATTGGAATAGAAATTAATGTTTTTTTAATGTTTTTTGTGTTCTATGCATTCATAAACCATTGATCAGACTGTAATTAAACTTTTGTATAGGTGCCTACGAAGATTTCGGGGAAGTTTGGTCAAAATTCGGTTAAGTGGATGTATTTTTAGTGCATTTTGTCAAATAACCATCTACTGTAAGTAATTTAACTATGCCTATAGCCTTCACGAAAATGTAAGCAATAAGCATACAAAGTTTGAACCCAGGCAAGAACAGATAAGCTGAGCAAAGGTTGAGGTGAACGGACGTGTTAACTAAGAGTGTTGTGGGCGCGCACTTTTAATTATATTTGTCCATCCGAATTCCGTATTTAATTTTTACTCTTGAGTTCTTTACATAGTTTATAATAAAAACATTTATTTGTAACTACAAGTTTGTTAAAATCTATATATTCATTTAAAACGCCGCATGTTAAAATCCGCATGTGCAAATATTACATCAGCCGATCTCTAATTCAATTGCGCATTAACGTTTACAACAAAAACATCGTGCCCATATTGAATAAATTGTAAACTTTTGCAACAACATCATTGTGCTTTTTTTTGTCCTTCATTTTTGTAAGTTTATTTGACAGTTTTTTCTATCATGTCGACAAAGTCTAAAAGCAACAATAAACGCACCAAGCATGGAGCCAAAAAAAAACTATTAAAAACAAAAGTGACGTTTTAGAAAAAAGTGTTGTTTTTTCTTACTTAGGGTACAATTTTTCTCGGTTTCACATTTGCACTGATTTGATTTATATTGTACATAAATCATTTTCAAAAAAAAAAAAAACAAGCAGAAAAAGAAGATATTACTTAAATTTAGATTTAAGTTCCGCTAGAATCTGAAAATTTCACACTGTGCGACGTGTTTCTCTATTCCTTAAATTCTACGCGGAGATCTTCGGGTTTAGATTAATTTTACTTTCGTGTAAGCCTCCGAATACTGTATCCATATTTTAGTTGGGAAATGGAGATGATCGCCATGACAAAATGTCTTCTTCGGTGCAGGGAAATAACTTCACGGGAAATAACTTCACATGGGAAAAAACTGCCCCACTAGTGAGAAATAGTTTCACTTTTTTTAAGTAAAGTTATTTCCTACTTTGAGTGGGAATTAACTTACTTTTTTGTGGGAAATAATTTCACTAAACAGTGAGGTATGTATTGAGGACATGTATTCAGATAATTTTTCTTTTATTTTTTAATTATGTGAACTGACGAGTGGAGACTGAACTTGTTCATTGAGCCACTTTTAGAAAGAGATCGCATACGGGGCTCGCTTTACTCGATTCAAAAACGATGCGCCACTGAGCCAATTTTCGGATTGTTGGAATTAGACCGTGGAAGAACGATTTGAAAGAGATCGCAAGGAAATGAACGAGCCAAGTCCGTCATTTTCTATTTCACTTTTAAAATATGTACTGCGAAAACGTGCGGGTGATAGAAGAAGTTAAAGCTAAAAATTATTACGAAATTTTGGAGTTCGATAAAAAAAGAGTGTTGAAAATATCCCAGATTGAGGAAGAAAATAAAAATAACAAGAAGGATTAGTGGCATTTGGGCGATGTTAAGACAGAAATCGAAGCTAAGTATTAATTTATTGAGGTTGGTTTTTGTCTAAATGTTGGTTAAAAGTTGTCTAGTAGTTTTGTTTAGTGGTGTTTTAGTTGGTAAAAACGTTTCTAAGTCGTTAAGGCATTCGTTCCATTTATTCTTTTATCCTTCCGAGATTTCAGGACTCACCATCGTTTGCAAATTCCGTTGATATTTCGGGATTCGGGAACTACTTTAACTGAAAAATCTTGAAGTCTTTTGACAACAGTTTTTAACAGGTTATTGTGTGGGCAAGCTAATCAAACTCGTGAAGAAAATTATATGTCAGACTTTATTGAGTACCTGCCACGTATAGAACGTAATTTCAAAATACAAATGGTTACATATTTTGTCTTAATACAATAAAGGGTGTTATTTAGTGTCTTTAATCTTTATTTTACTAAAACAAAAATAGTAATAAATTCTGATCGCTCGTTATATTTTGGTTCACATCAAAAATACAGGTTCCTACATATCCATGCATTATAACATCGGAGAAACGTTTCAGCCAATATATCGTTTTGGCTGATTCATAAACTCTGGCAGCCCTTGTTTAAGTTTTATATGAGTAAATTTTTGTAAAACCTAAATTTTATTTCATTTTTTATGATTTATGCGTGTTTGCTCATTTCATTCATCCTGAAGCAATTAGCATGGCCGAATAGAAGGCATAACGTTAATCTAGTACTTTGATCGTCTTGGGAGATTGTGGTGTAATATAATGGTGATGGCGGTAGCCGAACTGACCCACCCTGTAATTACTGCAAACACGCAAATTACTAATGAACTGGTGTGGAATTTTCAATCATATAGGTACATATACAAACACATATAAAGCCTCCATTAATGGCACCAGCCAGTCAGTCAGCGCAGCGTTTATAGCATTGAAAGGATTCTCGTTCTGGATCTGGAGTCCTGAATGCGTGTTCGATGGATGAAAGAGTTGATTCAAGTGGGAATTACGTGTCGTTCGTGTATGTATATGTATATCCTTGAAGGATATTCTATATGGACGAACGTATACAATTTATAAGTCGTTGGTCGGATTCGGAGCGGAGGAGGTGAGATGAGTGTGTATGTATTGTGTGTGCTGCATAAGCTCAATTGACTGATGGATTTGCATATATCAGAGGATTAAGATATACATCGTAGCAATAAAATATGATTGAACTGTCTTGCTCGTTCTGATTTATTGCCACAGTAATTTTATTTAAGCCTTTTGAGTTGAGAATGGAAATTGGATTTTATTGGCAGCAGAGAGCGAATGGAGATGTTGGTAACATGCGTCAGGATAACGATTTGCATATATGTATAAGGATATCTTTTATAACAACTGGGGTTTTATTTTAATGTTTCTCCCTTGTTTTGTTGTTATATATTTGTGAAATGTTGTAGTCAATTACAAATGTTTTAATTTACCCTGGAATGAGTTGTATATATTGATCAATCATGCTCTTACTCTTTTTCGTGGGACTAAATGAGGTTATCTTCTTGCTTTGTCAAATTAAGCTTCGTTGTAAACATATGTTTATGTTTTTTTATTTTTCCTTTTAGATTTATGTATGTTCTTAAATGTTTTATTTGTTTTTTTATTTAAGAATATAGATCGAATGTAAATCTTTTCCATTATTTTTCAGCACGAAAATCTGTCAACTGAGAAAAAGATAAATATCAATAAGACAAAAAAACATGTTAGCTTAAAACTTACTTCCTAAAAGAACCTCCCAGGAACAAGTGATATTCGCAAAGGATAAGGCATCCGAACTTAACAAGAATTTCTCTTAAAATCACGGAAAAGTAATGAGATTCTTTTGAAGAATTGCAGCGTAAATTAATAACATTTTTTTCTTTGCAGCATTTCAGTTACAGTTTAGTATAAAAAAATCATGCAACAAAGTGATTCTATTTAAATATTTAAAAATGCAATGTTAAAACATGACATATCAGAAATTGGAATCAGAATATACAATTACGTTGTCCTAGGATAAAGGGCCTAATACCAGACCCTCGAAATTTGGGGGTTGTGTTGTCATGTCGGTATGATTTCTCTTACACATAAAAAAGTATGACACACAAATTATTAACCAGAAATGGCCACAAGACCGAGAATGTTAACGTTTAAGGACTTTAGAGCAGGACTTTAGAGCATACTGGCGCTACTCAAAAGCTTGAGTCTGTTCTTATAAAGCAGATATAATCAGGAAAACCAAAAAAATCATCATTCAATATAAGCTTTGAAAGGAATCGGTTTAAAAGCAAAGTTATTGACCTAAAACCATTTATGGTGTGCTTTAAAGCAAATTTCCGAAACAATATTAATATGTACACTGTACACTGTACAGGTACCTATACATATACGAAAGATTTTACCGATTTATTACTCCTCGACGGAGATTGTCGTGATTAAGATGTCAAAGGTGTCATTGAAGTTACATTCAATGCTAAAGTAAGAAAGGATTAGTTGGTATGGTAAGCACAGCCTCACAAAACGACAACAGATAATTGTTTCCGACTATCGACTTTGCAGCTTCAGCTTTTAAAACGATTATAACAGTTACGCTAGAAGTTTTTAAGCCTAAGGCTTCACACAGAAACCTGGCGCTCTTAGGCGGTTCACCCACAAACAATAGACATATATCTCGGATAATCATTCACCTATGCCACATCTGACTGTACTAGTGGTAAGACCTACATTACATCGTATAGTGCTTGGCTGTTATTCAAAGAAGAAATGAAAATGCCTCAAAGTCTGATGATATCCAACTCTTAGAAAATAAAATTGAAAACTCCCTCTGATTTGTTTGATTTCAAACCATGATACAACCGAATAAAAAATAGTATTTCTATACGACGCAGTCCATATTTTAAAATAACCACCTACTGAATTCCCTGAACGTATACAACCAATGTTTCTGACCTACCAAACCCAAACCTTTTAAAGATTTAAGCCTTCACCCATATTATTGTGTGCAATTTGACGCATAAAACCAAGACTAAAACAATTTTGTTTAGAACATGGAGCAATAATTGTGTATGGAAAAATGATGTCACTATTACTGGACAGTGGTAGTATTTTGAACTTGATGATACTTATTTTGTATTCAAGGCACGTTCTTCATAATCCGTGCATTTTCTCTAAATGACCCCTTTACGCGCGTCAATTCAAATAAGTAATCAGACTTTGTTTTTCATTCCATATTTTTACATCATTTAACTATACGTATGTACATACATAACAGTATATATACTATGTATACATTAAATTAATAAAATAATTTTCTTCCCTTGAGAAAAGAACTTTTCGAATATTCATGAAATTTTGATTCCATTTAGTGGATATGTGTGCTTCCGATAAAGAAAAAATATAACAGAAGATTTTAATCAATGTGTATTGTATATGTTATTGATGACAGAGAACATGGAAAGGAGCCCAGCAGTATTATAAATTTTATATATGTAGCTTAGCTATACATATGTAGTTCGGGAGCTCATGAGAGATTTTGTCCACCAAAAGAAGAGTGGCAGTAGCTGCCTCAACATGGGTGATTGTGGCTACATAACCCCCCCCCCCCACAAAGATGTAAAAAAAAGATGCGATAACAAGTATGTAATTCACACCAGTAACGCAGTTTTTTGCGCACTTAATTTTAGCCCCGAGAATTCTCGCTGAGCTTAGTTAAGCATGCAGTTTAGCACCGACGCGACGTCGTCTTTTTCATCCAATTCCCCTCAGGCCACGGGCTTCCAAAAAAACACACATATTTTACTATGTCAGTTGACGGCCTTTCCCTCAGCAAACAGCCAGCGAATCATTTTTATTGGGTTGGGGTCATTATTCTGTGAGTGCCAGAATTCGGTTTTCAAAATTCTGTATTTCAAAATTCTGTAAATCTAAAATTCTGTATTCCACAATTCTGAAAATCCAAAATTCTGTTTTTCAAAATTCTGTAAAACCATAATTCTGTATTTCCAAATTCTGTATTCCAAAATTCTGTATTCCAACAATTTTTATTTTATAGGTTATAATTTACAGAATTTAGAAATGCAGCATTTTAGAGTTCAGAATACAACAAATTGTTTATATTTTCCTTTCATTTATAGAATCCAAATTAATGTATTTCAACATTTTCAGAAAAAGTCTATTTTTAGCTCGACATGAAAACCAAAAGTAATTTTCAAGTTATTTATATAGATGTGGTTCATAAAATATATTTTAATGGTACTTATAGTAATAATGTAGGGTAAAATTTGTTGATATCAAAAAAACGAGGAGAAAAGTTGGACAGCTGTGGTTTAATCGAAAGTATCGAAAGTTTTTGAGAGTATATTACTAATGCACCTGCAACCAATAATTAATAGAAGAAAAACATTTAATACCTGAACATCAGTTCGGTTTTAGAAGTAAGCACTCGACAATTGACCAAGTGCATAAAATCACTGACGTCATCAAGAAAGCTTTTGAAGAAAAGAAAATTTGCTCTGCAGTCTTCTTAGACGTGTCGTAAGCCTATGACAAGATCTGGCACGAAGGCCTCAAATTCAAATTAAGACAAGTTTTGCCTGATGGACTTTACACGAGTTTTAAAGATTGTCTGGAGAATAGAATCTTTCAAGTGAGACATGGAAATGAGTATTCTGATTTCAAAGAAATAGTGGCGGTGGTAACACAAGCTAGTGTTCTAGGTCCAATTTTGTAAATTTTATTTACACACGATATACTTCAAACAGAATGCACTATTGTAGGCACGTTTGCTGACGACACTGCAATACTAGCAGTGGACAAAACGATCAAAGAATTTAGAATAAAATTACAAAACGCACTCAATAATGTCAATGAATGGACAAAAACATGGTGAATAGTGCTCAACGAATTTAAATCAGTCCGTAGACTTTACGTACAAGAAAATCGATAGATTACCTGTATTTGTAAATACAACTCGAGTTCCATTCGCAAATGAAGCTAAATATCTCGGTGTGACTTCAGACGTGAAATTAAAATGGAAGCCACAGGTGCACAAAAATGCAAGGAATTAAAGATTAAATTCGGAGAAATGTACTGGTTACTTGGGAAACACTCTAAGGCAGGTACTTAAGCCCATCTGGACTTATGGTATACAGCTCTAGGGTTGTACTCGCGATTCTAATTTAAATATTTTACAATCTTTTGAAAATAAATTGCTAAGATCATTTCGTTAATACGCCGTGGTATATTAGACACGACGATCTACACAGGGATTTTGGGATCGCCACATAATGAAATAAAAAATTTTGTGTGAAAGTATACAAAACGACGCAAAACGCGAGACAAATTTAGTACGCCTTCTTAAACCTTCTTATTTGGTGCGGTAAATATATATTTATAACGGGTGATTTTTTAAGAGGTTTAGAACTTTAAAAAAAAAAAAAAACACAAAAAATTCGAAAAAATGAATGAAATATTTATTTGAATCGATAGTTTGAACCTTGCAATTTAATGTTTAAAGATAATTTCATGCAAATGTTGACCGCGGCTGCGTCTCAGGTAGCCCATCCGCTGAGTCCAATTTTGGCATACTCTTTCACACATATCGGCCGGTATCTCACGAATGAATGCATGGATGTTGGCTTCCAGTGCGTCAATCGAAGCGGGCTTGTCCCTATAGACATTAGCCTTGACATACCCCCACAAAAAATAGTCTAATGGTGTCAAATCGCACGATCTAGGCGGCCAATTGACCGGCCCGAAACGTGAAATTAACTGTTCACCAAACTCGCCTCGCAATTGCGCCATTGTTTCGCGTGCTGTGTGGCATGTGGCACCGTCTTGTTGAAACCACATATCATGCAAGTCAAGAACTTCCATTTCGGGCAAAAAAAAGTTTGTTATCATCGCTCGGTAGCGTTCACCATTGACAGTAACGCTGCGATTCGCATCATCTTTGAAGAAATATGGCCCAATAATGCCGCCGGCCCATAAACCGCACCAAACAGTGGCTTTTTCGGGATGCATTGGTAGCTGTTGCAATGCTTTTGGCTGATCTTCACTCCAAATGCGGCAATTGTGCTTATTTACGTACCCATTCAACCAAAAATGAGCCTCATCGCAGCGCGCGATGAACATTTCGAACCGAGCACGAATTTTGATAGTAAAATTCAATAATTTGCAAGCGTTGTTCATTTGTAAGACGATCCATGGTTAAATTGCAAACCAAACTAAAGCTGTTTGACAGTGACACAAGGTACTAAACACACGTCAGCTGTCAAAACCAGTGTTTCCAAAACCAAACCAGCTAAAAAATCACCCTTTATATGTATACAGGTATTTTACCGACTGTAATCAAGGCCTTTATAATAAGAGCTTGTTTCACAATGTCTGAGTAGAGTTCTGATTAGTTACTCCACACATAAATACTAGCACAGGGTCATAAGTTCATAACCCGAAAAATAATATTTTTGAATTTATAACCTATATATTCAAGTAGTCAAAAAATAATTGTAAGTTTTTCTCCTGTGGATTTATGACCCTGTGCCAGTATTTATGTGTCAATTAACCAATCAGAACTCAGGCATTGTGAAACAGACTCTAAATATAATAATTTAATTTTACAAAATCAACAAAAAATATTTAAAGAGATTTTTGTGTGATAACTAGGGTGACCAATGACCATATTTAAGAATTGAAAATAATAAACAAGTGAAAAACGAAACAAAATTCAATTCAATTTTAAATTATTCCATTTAATTAAAAAAATATCAACAGAAAAATGACTTAACTTAAAAAAAGAATGTACTCAAATTCAATCTTTGTTTGTATAATACTTAAACTAAAAAACAAAACTCTAAAGTCTAACACAAAAAAGCCTTACCATAAAATAAAAAACATAAAAACTTAAAATATAAATTAACACAGTTAATTTTTACGGACTTTGATATTTTTCTGAAGAGTAAATTTCCTTCACTTAGTTCTGTTTTTTTTTAATATTCTTTGAACTCTTAACAACTGAATTCATATTATTGTTTTTATTTATTAAAAAATATTTTGCAGCTTCGACGTTCATTCGGGTTTTTTTTCATCTGTCCAAATATTATTTAAAATATAGAAAAAACTCTTTCTGTCGGAGAATTTGACAAAATAAAATTGTACTATAGATGTTTTGTTCGTTCTTTCAATCGGTACCTAAAGACAAGTTAACAATATTAATTTTTTGTCATTTAATTTTGCTTTAATATTTATATTATTGTTTTTAATAACTTCTACGAAATACAGAATAAATAATGAACAACTTTTGAAATACAGAACATTTGTGTGTTTTTGTATAACAAATAATTCATAATGAACATCGTCTTCAAATACAGAACTGTTCATTATTATAATGAACGGATGGTCACCGTAATGATAACACACTTGCAGTTAGGCTTCCAAGCTTTCGCCTCATCAATCAATCATTGTTTTTGTACTATAAGTTGGAGTTATAGCTATTTCACGACTTCCACCCTGATTCAATTTTATTTGAAAAACTTTTGCCGTAACTAAGAGTAGAACCGGACCTAGCTTCCTTCAGAGCCTCCTATGCACTACGCATTACGCTAACGAAGGTCACGTGATCGGTCCATCCCAATTTGTGTTTTGTTATTTGACAACCTACATTTGAATCAATCAGTATTTTTATTCGCCACATACAAGTCGAGTACGGAGAAAAAAGAAGGAAACCGAATGTACAACAACATTTGCATTTTGTACGGCATCTTGCATCGGCATCTGTACAGCCTAACTCCAAACTACTAATTTTTTTTTTTCAATATCTGCAGAAAAGCTCTCTGTGTTAGTCAAGGCGCATATTATAAAGTTCTTACTTTCAAAACCACCGTTAATCGTGCTTTAAAAATTATATTTCCAAACTTCTAAATTTGGATATAAAAACTTTACTCATATGTATTACGTTATGAAAAAAAATCGCAGGTAACGTACTGGTGAGCTCGCATACCATTCAGTGCGCCATTTCACTAATAGTATTTTCTTATAATTTGAGCAAGCAATCCCCATAATATGCATCCGCTGGCAAAATTTAATTCGAGTGGATATTTTGAAAAAAAAAAAAAAAATTAAATCGCTATATATGAAACAAAGTTAATCTTTCTTCAAAACTATACTTGTGCCAACTCATAAAAGTTCGCTGCACAAGTTTCCTCGTCTAAGTTTTTGCAATCAACCACAAAAGTTTAATTAACCACGTAGGGCCATAAAAGTAGCATGCAACTTGTTTTTATTACCTTCAAAGTCACAAGAGACTTATTCGGATTTATTTTCAATTTTTATGTGCTCCCTGGTGTTTGTACACATGTCATTGAATGTGTACTGTGTATATCGTGTGTATGTACAGTAACATCCAATTCATATCCTATATACATATATCCATAAGATTTTCCCAAAAGAGGACTTGACATAATATAATATCTACAGCACATAGCAGTCTAGCAGCAAAAAAAAAGTGGCACAGATTTAAAAAAAAACAAAAGCCACATTTTCTCAAAACGTATATAAATTATGTTATAATTTTTGACGTTTGTTTCTGCATTAGAAATGATTGATGAGTTTTTGGCGTCTCGTTTGAAAAAATAACCGAATTACCGCTGGGAATGACTTTGACTTTCGGAGGATATACTCGTCGTGGGTCGCAGGCGGAGAAACAGGCGGCACTGCTGGTTTGAGCCTATATTACAGATAGGTACGACTGCTTCGAGGAATGTTTCAACTTAATATGGTTCTTTGAAGAAGCCATTAAGACATTTAGGCATACATTATGACGTTTAAAAGATATTTTCTTGCATATACACACATAAATATAAATATCAAATGCTTCATAAATATACTTATTTCACAAGCGCGCAAAATAACACGACATGTAATAAATGTGTTTTAACATAAATCAACTTAAATTATTGTCTTGGATGAACATATATGTATGTACAATATACATACTTAAAATAAAGGGTGAGTTTTTAATGTTTTTGATATGGAAAAATAAGGTCACGAGAAAAATTAAACTTGTGAATATTATTAAATCAATAAACTGGTAAAGAAAAATATTTGGCGTGTTCAGAAAAATGAGATCTCAGAGATTTTTCTCACTCAATATGTGAGCAAGCGAATCCAAGATTTTTTTCCTCGGAGTTTTGACAGCAAAGCTGAGAAATTTTGTTGAGGAATCCTGTTCAGGTAACTGAGATTGCTGAGATCTCCGAGATCTCATTTTCCTGAACATGCCTATTATTAAAAATAGGTTCTGATCGAAAAAACTGTAGTTCTATTATATTTTCACCGAAGTGAAATCTCGGTTTTAACTGATTTCAGATTAAATATTCACAATTTCCAAAATATTTTTCGTTTTAATATTTTGAAAAGTTAGATTTTTTTGAAATCAGGATAAAATCGTTATACCAAGTTTTTTTTTAATGATAAACAGTCCCATTTTTAAATGTCACCAATAAATATTCTGTATCCATCACAATCACATATTACTGCCTGGTTTGAACACAATGGAGTGCTGCAACTGGAGCTGGAAAATGTAGCAATATATTTGGTATATTTTGAAGAAAAAAAAAAAACAATCATGGTCTTATTAGATTATCCAATTTTTTTATCGCCTATATCTTCTTTTAATTAACAATTTATTTCGTAAATTAAACCAATAAGCACTTTTCTTTAACTTTTGGTAGACTAGACCATAAGGAGATATCCATACCTCCCCGTGTTCCGGGCTCTTCAAGGTATTTCAACCGTGGCATACCACCAACCTGTTTAACTGGCTGAACACAATGCCCTGCTGCAACTGGAATCGGAGCTGCAGCTCCAACTGCTTTAAAAAAATGTCGTACGTCGTTTTTTTTATCTGCCCACAATGAGCTGTACAGCTTTTTATATATTTTATAGGAAAAAAAACAACCACGAGTTTATTATTCACTTTTTTTATTTCCAATATTTTTCTTTTAATTAATATTTTTTTCGCGATACAAATGAGCACTAAAAACTTCAATATTTTTTTTCCGTCTCTTTTTTTCTTCATATAAATTGAAACGTCAGAAGTGCTGCTCGTGAAAAAATTAAAAGTTGGTGAACCTTTGCAGCACCGACTGCAGTTGCGTTGCGTTGTGTTCGTAACATTGAATTTTTGTGTATTCAATATTTTGACAGCTATTCAGTTGCAGCTCCGTATCCATTGTGTTCAGGCAGTAAGTATCTGTCTCTTCGTGAACTGGCTCTTCTCTTATTTTAGTTTTCAGTATCTGGGTCAGGTACGCACTTATTTTCTGCCATCGCTCTTCATTCTCAAACATCTTCGGGATGATGGTTCTGATGACTTCATTCATCGATATTTCTTTGTAAGTTCAAGTCTTCATTCTAGCAGCAAGGCGTTGAAGTACCCGTTTCCAGGGTTCGGACTTTACTTTGATCGAAGTAGATCTACTTCGATTTTGAGAAAAAAATTTAATCTACTTCTCTACTCCTCTTTTTTAGGATTTGCTTCTCTTTGAAAAAATTCTTAACCAACAAATTTAAAGACAGCGCTGGTCAACAAAACATTTTAAAATATTATATTGCTTTGTGTACTCAAAACAAATCAAGATTTGAATTTGAAGACAGTAAACTTTGCTTAATACAATATTTAAACCCAACTAAAATTCAAGGTGCTGATTTAATATCTATGTCTAATTTGTTTCTATTGAAGGCTGAAGTTTGTGTTATAGTTATATTTTTTTTAATTTTAAGTTTGACTTTCTTGTACCTTATAAAAGAGAGGCTTGCTCCGACACCATACGGTAGGAGCTGGCCACTCGTAAGGCTCCACGTGTCTATATTGCTCACATCTGCTTTCGATACTTTTATTGTTGTAGTCTTCAGAAGAAATGACGCCATCAGTAGTTTCCGAGGGTCCGACTATGTTTTCCATAAGCCTGCTTAGGTACGCTGTCACCTTTGAATTTTAATTGTTTGATCTTTTGCTTTCGTTATTTGTTGCCAATAAGAAAGTTTGGTCCCAGATTTTTGATGCCTTCTGGAAATCGATGAGTATGGGAATTCTCTTTCTGGTAAGCAGAACTATTTCATCTTTTTGTGTTGCTAGGCTGAGGCCGTGTTTGCTCATCCACAGGTTTACTCGACGCTTGACCTGCTTATAAGCTTCCACTGTGCCCTTCTTGGCTCTCTTGGTGTAATCACAGACGCAGCATACCCAACAATAAAGCAGTCTTCCGGCATGTCCATATAAAGTATGCCGTTGTAAAAGATGTTCCAGAGGTTATGTCCTAGGATTGATCTTAGAGCTGCTCCAGAGTAGATCTTCTTTTTCAGGGCATCTGTCGTATCGTAGACAACATTTTTTTTTTTTGAACGTGTTTTCAAGTTCATGCAGCTTGTCACTCCATTCGGAAGAATTGAAGGCATTTCTGACATCCGCAGAGTTGCTAGAAGAACTATCTTATCGACTTGATTTACAAGGTTTATTTAATGTTATAGATCTTAAAATGATTATTTTCATAAATTTCGAATTCAAAAATCTAACCAAGATGTTCAGAATCGATTACAAAATTTTACCCACAGCAAAAAATAATAATTATTGAAATAAAAATAAATTTTTTAGTACTTATAGTGTAATATATTTGTAGGTATACAATTTGTCGGTATGTATTGTAAGTGCCCCACATTTTTTTCGTTTTAAATATATTGGGTTATTTATTTTAAAATGTGTCATACTAAAAATTAAATTTTTCTTTAAGTAGTTATTTGTTTTAGAGTCACTTGTGCTCAAAAAAGGGAAATCAAATTGACCTTTATAAGACGAAAATGAACAAAGTTACCTAAAAGTCTATTGAAATCTCACTCAATGCCGATTCAATATAGTATTGAAAGCCGGTGTTTCTTTGTCTTCGTTCTACTTATATTATACCTCCTCCTTATCTTTTACATCTAAGCCCCTTAGCTTCCATTTTATAAGTAAAGAAAACAATAAAAAGTTATTAAGAAAGCGATGAAAGTTTCTTTCAATTTCCAATTAGCATGCTCGATGTAAATATATACTCACCCGAAGATGAATTTTCTTAGAAAATTATTCATCCTTTGGAATGAAATTGATTTGGAAATTTTTTTTTTTTTTTTAAGGTTCACGAATCTGACCCTTGTTCTGACACGTTTCATGAGTATAATTGCTTTAATCATCTGAATAACAGTCATTAGGATCGATGGAAAATTATAGAATATCCCAAAAGTTTTCTTTTTTGCTATCACCAGGACCAATCAAATTATATAGCTATATCCAGATAAAGAACAAGATACAACAAAAAAAAAAAACAAACTCTTTTAATTGACTTTATTGTTTGTCAGTCTGAAAATTTTTGGAAAATTCAATAATTCAAAAAGTAAAAATGAGATTAATGTTCGAATGGATTGTTAACTGCATAAACGCGAATTGTTTTCTTAATGCTGATGGTAGCAGGTGCGGATTTTATATTTTGTTCAGTTATAGGGTATAGTACAATTTATATGAGATTTTTGATGTGTAAACTTCTTATGTCTCGGTATAGTTAAATTTAAAATGCAAAGGTAACGTAAGTAACAATAATAACTGCAGTGAGAATGGCAATAAAAACGGAAACGGCTACTATTTGATCTTACTTTCTTAGGAAATATGGTTGTTGTCTCTGAAAAATACTGGTTATCGAATGCACAATCCGTATACGGTACATCTGTAAATATGCAATGGCTATTGCCCTTTTCGTTCGAGGTAAATGTTTCAGTTGAAATTTGAATTTTATTTTATTTATACGTTTTTTAAAGCGCACACTATGAAGCAAGCCGTTTGTCAACACGTCTGTAAACACATCTTCATCCTGAGACCACTCACACTCTTTTTTAAACTAAATTCGTTCAGATTTTTCAAATTATTAATAGTTTAACAATTTTTCTTTATCAGGGAACTATCTTCTCTGCTTAAGTTTGTACCTTGTACCTTAAACATAAGAATAATTCCTTTTTGTGACCTTTTAAATTTATAATATGTATTTGGATCTTAATTTTGTGGGCGAAACGTCGTCTATTTAACAAAAAAAGTTAAACAAAGAACCTTAAACATAAGAATAATTCCTTTTTGTGGCCTTTTAAATTTATAATATATACTTGGATCCTAATTTTGTGGGCGAAACGTCGTCTATTTAACAACAAAAGTTAAACAAAGAAGACCTAAAGCCCACAAAATAAGGATCCAATTATATATCTTAAACATAAGAGAAATTAGATATGTGTGACCCATTTCGATATTAGTATGGCTTTCCGTAGATACCAATTTTAGATTTTTATTAAAAATTGAGTAAGTTCTCAAAAAAGGTAATTTCTTCAATTGCAACAGTACCCGCTCCTGAAATCGGGAATACGAATAAACATTAAACTCAGACGTTCAACTTTAGAATTTAAGAGTTTGTTAATAACGATGACGCCAACGTCTGAGCCTCAGACCTTTGAATTATATTTTTGGTCGATGTTGTTAGAATGGAGCAAAGTTTTGGCGAAAAAGTGAATGTAGAATTAGGAAAAAAATACTAATCAAGAATTTGTTTCACAAATCCTGGTAACATGTTTTTTTTTTTGATATATAATTAAGAGACGTTAACGTTTAGCAAGATTAAAAATCTATTGTGTTTTCAATTAAGACATAAGAGCAAATTAGAGATTTAATACCAAAAATAGACGAACGTTTTCAAGAAAGTATTCATGGGAGAGTTGTTAATTTTTATTGATTGATTTGGGGTCACTTTGTTCACAGCTGATAATCTTTAAATCAAGGATTTTTGCAACTGGTAAATCATCGAATGATCATGGTAATCAAATATTTTTTTCAAGGAATCCATAGTTTAAGTTGTTAATCATGGAAATCGTTAATCAGCCGATTTTGTTTGATTAGCGCCTTTTAGTTAGAAGCTGTGAAAGTCATCGTTCAGATTTAACCCACTGTGAACAAACTGGCCCTTAATGACGTTTTTCTTGTATATGTCAACCAAAAATGGTAGAAGATTCAATTTTCTATACAAAAATGTGGTAAAATTTTCTTTCTGAGACTTATGGTTTTTAAGAGACTTATGGTTTTTAAGAGACTTTCTGAGACTTATGGTTTTATCTTAAAAACCATAAGTCTCAGAAAGAAAATTTTACCACATTTTTGTATAGAAAATTGAATTTTCTACCATTTTTGGTTGACATATACAAGAAAAACGTCATTAAGGGCCAGTTTGTCCTACACCCTCTTTTCCCAGATGGCGACCAAATGCAGGGGCTTTCAACCCCGAAATACTCAAACTGCCTTCTTCTGTCCAAAATGCAAGGTTCGGCCAAAATTTTGTAAAGGCACCCCAAAGTTTCAACCTTGTTGAAGTAAATCTAATCTGAAGCGTTTCCAATTTCAATAATCGCAGTATACAATCTGTTGGAATTAGCTGTAAGGATATTACCCGAAAAAAAGACTGTCATAAATTTATTTTATTTTAATTTGAAGTGAACATTTGAATATTAATACGAATATACTGCCAATGACACCTCTGGCGCTGTCACTTTGTACGAACATTTAAGACAAATCAAAGGCGTCGCGATTTTAGTGGATGGCGGCTGGTGGTGAAGATAGCGTTGTTTGTCACGCGATAATGAGTGTGTAGATTTCAGCATACATCAATGCGATTTACATATATCTTTGACGGGCAAAGTATAAAAAAAAATACGTTTAACTTTCAATCAATAAATAAAAACAAATCGGGTGTTTCTGTACCTTAGGTACGAACATAATGACGTGCATACGAATGGCTTAGGTTGTATATTTTTTAAGAAACAAATCAGTTGAAATTATACAGGTATCACAATGTTAAGGTACATTAATCTTCAAAATCCGTTAAGTAGATATATTTCAAGTTACAGAGTTACAAATATCGGTTTATTTTTTTAATTAAAATTTAAAAAAATGGGCTTTAATATGCGGTTCTCCTCTTGCATAAAGAGGGTTTGGAAAAATAGGCGACAACAAAGCTCTTCTTGAATGGAGTAGATTTTCAGTAATATTTGCTTCTTAAAATGTTTTAACAAATAATTGTTTATATAGTAGTGATTTTAATTTGTAATTTAATTTATATTTTTGTTGATTTATGAATTAAAAGATAATTAAACAATTGGAATTGATAGGGTTCCAAATATCTTTACTATATGAAAAAAAAGTCCGTATGACTTAATCAGGACATACATTTTTTAATTTTCCAAGACTTTTGTCTTGCTTTTAAGTGGGAAAGTTTATCAAACTATTTAAGTCTTACATTAAAAATAAATTCCAGAAAAAACAAAATTCGTTTGTAGATATATATATTCTGGAACCATCATCACAATATTCTTCTTCTATTAACATTGTACACTTTTATACAACCTCATTGTAATTTTAATTAATCCCACAAACAAATTAGCAATAAAAAATGTCGGATGACATTCAAAAACCAAAATAAACTAATTAAAGAAATGATTAAACACTTTTTAAATAAACCCTCCTTAAGATTTTCTTTTTTGATTGAAGAAGGTAATTCTTCCCACCAAATCTATGCAAGTTTTCTTCTTGTATAATTACGACTGTACTTAAAATATTTAGCCTAGAAGACAAACAAAGTAAATAAATTAAAAATAATTTGCTCATCTCTTATATACTATAAATATACTTTGGCCCTTTAATACTTTCACTTCTATTATAACATTGTCATGAATTTTTCAATTAAGAAAGCCTTTTTTTTATTTTGTTAGAAGTGCCTACAGGATATACCTAGCAATAATTGAAAAACTTTGTAAAAGCAGTTTTTTCCATTAAAGTAAATTCGCACAAAAACTTTGCCTTCGACACAGTGACACTGATTTAATATTGTATGAGTTTATATAACTGTAACCCGGATTATGTTTTGACTTTAATATTATGACCAATGCTTTTGAATAAATACCAGTTTGACACTATTAAATTATTCTTTTTTAATTGTTTCGATTTCCTTAAAGTTTTTATATTTAATATACCCAAAAAAAATAGTTTTTTTTTTCTTTCTTTATTTATCTCACTTACATTAATCAATTCATTCAGCAGCATTGCATTCATATACATTCATTAATTTTTTTGTAAAGTTATTTATAATGAATAATTCCGTTATCAGTCAAAATTCCTTCTTTTTTTTAATTGTTCTAAACATTAGATAAGTTTAAGAGACTTGCCAATTTTTCAATTTTCAAAAAAAAAACTAGCTATAGCTAGGTAATTGCCAAACTTGTGCTGCCATATGGAGTGCGTGAAGTTAGCCCCCCTTTTTTGGAATTTGCTATTTTTGAAAGTTGTTCCAGGTTGTTCCCGATTTGTTCCGCATTGTTCCAAGTTTTTTTTGAAAAATATTCAAAAATGGGGGTTTTAGAGCCAAAAAAACCGTTTTTGACCTAGCCCCCCTTTTTTCGAAAATCAAATTTTTGAAAGTTGTTCCAGATTGTTCTAGTTGTTCTGAACATTGTTCCAAGTTTTTGGACCCCTATTGTCAAAATTTCAAAAGTTATGGGCAAAATTCGAAAAAATTCTAGCCCCCCTTTTTTCGAAATTCTTTATTTTGAAATTTTTTTCGTGTTTTAAAAAGTGTTCCAAACATTGTTCCAAAAACTCAAAATTGTAGGACGTGTATTTTTAAAGATAAAACCTTCCGAACATTTTTTCAAAAATCCATAAAAACGGCTCTCTAATATTTTTTTTTTTTTTAATGCATTGACTTTTGAAATCTAATGGTAAATGCATGTATTGAAAAAAAGTTCTGACCTTACATTCTTACTATCAGCTTAAAAACGAACATTAAAAAAACATATCCGATTTTTTTAACTTTTCAAAAACACCCCTGCCCCCCTATTTCCAAAAATCCAAAATCTAAAATTTGTTCCAAGTGCAGAATCCCTCAAATCCAATTGTTCCAAAGAATCATCAAAAAATATTGAAAACTGAAGATTTTAAGCCCAAAAAACACTTTAAATGAAAATATCTTATTATCCTTGCTCTGGCCCCCCTTTTTAGAAATCCAAAATTCAAAAATTTGTTCCAGGTTGTTCTAGGGCTCTTCTAAATTGTTCCAGACTTTCGTTTCTTAAAATTGATTTTTAGTATGAAAAATTTCAAAAAAATGCTCCCCTGCCCCCCCTTTTCCAAAAATCCAAAATCTAAAATTTGTTCCAAGTGCAGAATCCCTCAAATCCAATTGTTCCAAAGAATCATCAAAAAATATTGAAAACTGAAGATTTTAAGCCCAAAAAACACTTTAAATGAAAATATCTTATTATCCTTGCTCTGGCCCCCCTTTTTAGAAATCCAAAATTCAAAAATTTGTTCCAGGTTGTTCTAGGGCTCTTCTAAATTGTTCCAGACTTTCGTTTCTTAAAATTGATTTTTAGTATGAAAAATTTCAAAAAAATGCTCCCCTGCCCCCCCTTTTCCAAAAATCCAAAATCTAAAATTTGTTCCAAGTGCAGAATCCCTCAAATCCAATTGTTCCAAAGAATCATCAAAAAATATTGAAAACTGAAGATTTTAAGCCCAAAAAACACTTTAAATGAAAATATCTTATTATCCTTGCTCTGGCCCCCCTTTTTAGAAATCCAAAATTCAAAAATTTGTTCCAGGTTGTTCTAGAGCTCTTCTAAATTGTTCCAGACTTTCGTTTCTTAAAATTAATTTTTAGTATGAAAAATTTCATTAAAATGCATTCGTTTAAAATGCATTTTATTTCATTAAAATGTATTCGTTTAAAATGCATTTTATTGAAATAAAATGTATTTTAAACGAATGCATTTTAATGAAATTTTTCATACTAAAAATTAATTTTAAGAAACGAAAGTCTGGAACAATTTAGAAGAGCTCTGAACAACCTGGAACAAATTTTTGAATTTTGGATTTCTAAAAAGGGGGGCCAGAGCAAGGATAATAAGATATTTTCATTTAAAGTGTTTTTTGGGCTTAAAATCTTCAGTTTTCAATATTTTTTGATGATTCTTTGGAACAATTGGATTTGAGGGATTCTGCACTTGGAACAAATTTTAGATTTTGGATTTTTGGAAAAGGGGGGGCAGGGGAGCATTTTTTTGAAATTTTTCATACTAAAAATCAATTTTAAGAAACGAAAGTCTGGAACAATTTAGAAGAGCCCTAGAACAACCTGGAACAAATTTTTGAATTTTGGATTTCTAAAAAGGGGGGCCAGAGCAAGGATAATAAGATATTTTCATTTAAAGTGTTTTTTGGGCTTAAAATCTTCAGTTTTCAATATTTTTTGATGATTCTTTGGAACAATTGGATTTGAGGGATTCTGCACTTGGAACAAATTTTAGATTTTGGATTTTTGGAAAAGGGGGGGCAGGGGAGCATTTTTTTGAAATTTTTCATACTAAAAATCAATTTTAAGAAACGAAAGTCTGGAACAATTTAGAAGAGCCCTAGAACAACCTGGAACAAATTTTTGAATTTTGGATTTCTAAAAAGGGGGGCCAGAGCAAGGATAATAAGATATTTTCATTTAAAGTGTTTTTTGGGCTTAAAATCTTCAGTTTTCAATATTTTTTGATGATTCTTTGGAACAATTGGATTTGAGGGATTCTGCACTTGGAACAAATTTTAGATTTTGGATTTTTGGAAATAGGGGGGCAGGGGTGTTTTTGAAAAGTTAAAAAAATCGGATATGTTTTTTTAATGTTCGTTTTTAAGCTGATAGTAAGAATGTAAGGTCAGAACTTTTTTTCAATACATGCATTTACCATTAGATTTCAAAAGTCAATGCATTAAAAAAAAAAAAAATATTAGAGAGCCGTTTTTATGGATTTTTGAAAAAATGTTCGGAAGGTTTTATCTTTAAAAATACACGTCCTACAATTTTGAGTTTTTGGAACAATGTTTGGAACACTTTTTAAAACACGAAAAAAATTTCAAAATAAAGAATTTCGAAAAAAGGGGGGCTAGAATTTTTTCGAATTTTGCCCATAACTTTTGAAATTTTGACAATAGTGGTCCAAGAACTTGGAACAATGTTCAGAACAACTAGAACAATCTGGAACAACTTTCAAAAATTTGATTTTCGAAAAAAGGGGGGCTAGGTCAAAAACGGTTTTTTGGCTCTAAAACCCCCATTTTTGAATATTTTTCAAAAAAAACTTGGAACAATGCGGAACAAATCGGGAACAACCTGGAACAACTTTCAAAAATAGCAAATTCCAAAAAAGGGGGGCTAACTTCACGCACTCTGCCATATGCCGTAAATATTAAAAAAAGATTCACAAATGTGGTCTTATATAATAAATAGCACAGCCATCATGTAATTTGTGTATTCTGCCATTAAAAGGGACATATTTATTGGAATATAAATTCGCAAATTAGCAATTTTTTCGGAATTAGTAAATTTCATTCGTAAAATTTGCAAAATTGCGAATTTTTTCTAAGTTTTAATATAAACGGCAGCACATACATATTATTATTTTTTAGTCTTATTTTTGAGATTTTTCTTTCTGATTCTCCATAAAATTGCTATTGAAATTAGAATCCAAATATTAATTCAATTTTAGATTTTACGAAAAAGATTTTTTAGCCCAGTAAATGAAGCCATAAAAACAGCCCAATCAGGACATAATTACCGGAACGCTGTATTTTGGTATATAGCCGCCTCGTGGTGTTCTTAAGAAATTATCAAAAAATTATCAAATAAAAAAAAAATATTTATAAAATAAAATATTAATATGCAAACACAACGACAATACTCACAATATCGTGTTATCTTTTTTTAGAGCTTGTAATTCATTCGTTAGTTTTGTTTTTAAATGAAGATATTTAAGAGCTTATAGTGTTGGTATAAATGATTTTTAAACTTAAAAATTTGAAAATAGAATTCAAAAAATTTCGAGCCGCACTCATATCGATAGGGACTTTTGACAGTTTCTTAAGAACGGAAAAATTCAGCTTTCTGGCAATTTTTTCCAAGTCAAATGCTTTATTGACTGGACTATTTATTCTTATATACCTATGCTGTGAATGCAGCCATCTCGAATGTTTTCAATTTCCACAATTTTTGATTACACCTAATGCATGATAAATTAAGTTTCAGCAAATAAGACCTTTAATAATAATGAAATTGATCGGCTAAAAGTTTTGATTTTCGAATTCATTAATTTATTTTTTAGAATGAAGTTATTTGACCAATGTATAATAAAATTTAGTATTTATATCTTAAATTGCAGTTCTGCTGAATTTAATCTCGCCTAATGGGACAAAGCCTATTTTTACACCGAGTTACGGTGTCATTCCTGGAAAATTTAATCAATATTACTTACGCGAAGATTGGTGTTAGCAACTGTCGGACTAGTCACACTTCGCACACAAACAATCTGAATATTGAAAAATTTCGCAATTGTTTTTTTTGGGGTGGCAGTGCCACCTTGGTATACTATGTACCTATGCATGCTAAACAACAACACTTATATGTCCCTAAAATGATGTCAGAACTTCAGATGAATTTTCTTCATAATAAAGTTGGTGGCGAAAATATAACTTTTTTTTTTTCATCAGAATTCCAAAGTATATATTATATTCATCGTCGTTTTTCCATACAAGTTTAATATAATGTCTTATCATTGCAAACTTAACCCCTCTGAGATTCGAAGTGTGTTGTTTCGTTCGCAAGTAAAAACGAATAAAGCTGACACCTTGTTTAGATACCTTTACCTTTACCTACATCATGTATGTACCTATATGTACATACATATGTAGGTATGTAGATGAATCCTTATGTTATACATTTTTAATTTTCATCACACATTTAAGCTTATACGCTTATTGGATAGCAAATTTAATGGGTTTTCGGAGAAATTTTGTTTTAAGGTGTTAAGAAAGTTTCGTGTCTGTTTTGGATTTTGTGCTAAACAAATTTTAATTCAGTTTTTTATGTGAATGATAACTTGGAACTGACAGATAAAATTGTTTGGCAAAATTATATGAAAGAATATGATAATATGAACAGGTGGAATTTATAAAACTGTCGAATTGATGTATGTAGGTATTATGTTAACTTTTTGGGCTTAAGCTATATGAAAGTAAAAAAACCTTCATAGCGACAGGATATACATTTTTGGCTTGGTCTAAAGACTTGTGAGTTCATAGAACACATTAATATTCTTTTAATCAATTGTTTGAAGTTGTATAGTGAAATTGCGTCGTGAGAAATGACGTTACTCAATTTTATTTCACATTTTATTTAATGCCCCATTGATTCATGTCAATTACTGTTGCGAGGTATGTAAGGTCCGTTAAGATTCATTTATTTTCTGAAAATAGAACCCTTATTCAGTATCCAAACTAAAAAATAAAATAAATTAATCGCATGAGAGTTCGTGGTGAGAACTAGGCTCTAATAATTAAGCCCATATTATTCATTCCATTAATTCAGTTTAAAACTAAAACCAGATATAAATTAATCTAAATGCAATAATTAATTCCAATTCCATATTATTCACTCGTTAAATCCACATTTTAATTAATTTTTTTTTTTAATCCAATGAAGAAAAATCTAATTTATCTTCTGGAGACCAGTTTAAGTTCTTATATAAATCCAGATAAAAATTTTATTTACGTCATATTATTTACTTAATTTTCATGTTTTTTATAAATATATTACAAGATTCGAAGAGCGATATGATTCGTTCTCTTGTGAAAAAATCAACTTTGATTCGATCACGAATCATATTTTTTGGTTCTTTTAAAATATAACTCGTTTTCACGATAGAATCCAATTTGTTGGGATCTGAAAAATATGGTTTGTTCTCGAACTTATCACTTGGGAACTATTGAAGATCCATTCACGAACCGTTCAAATCAGAAAAAAATTTATTTTACATAAATATTACATTAAATAAACAGGGGTGGAATCGGCTAAGGTGATAGGTGATGGTCGCATCAACCAGTCACATGTGGTTGTCATTGAGTTTTCCCTCTGGGTAAGTTGATTCAACTCAATTCAATTCAATTGAATGCTTTCCAACGACATTTGTCAAGAACATGGTTGCCATGGTGAATGTTTCAAATGTTTGTAAAGATATTTCAAAAACATAGAACGAAAATGACTTCTTTGCGATATAATTCCTAAATTTTTTTCATCTTCCGGAATGAATTTAACTTTTTTGGTCACAAGAATGTTTATTTTTGTTTGTATGAACGGTTTAAAAAAGAACACAGAAAAAGTTGTAAAATTTTTGTAAGCTGGTGTTAACTCTAATCGTAATGTGGCAGATACGTCAAATTTGTTGGAAAATGACAGTCACATTCTTGATGTGATAGCTCTTTAGCTATCAAAATGTGATATCATCTTGCACAGACTGAATTGTTTAAATGTGACTTTCACTTATTGCAAATCACCTTACACGATTCCACCACTGGTTTTTATTTTTGACAATTTTAAAATATTTTGATTTTTTCAAAATCTTTGTTTTTATTTCAAATTTTTTGAATTTTCTCAAAATTTTTCAATATTGTAATATTTTTCAAATATTTTGGTCTTTTTCAAGATTTTTCAGAAATTTTCACTTTTGTGCAAATTTTTGACTTTTTTTGAAAATAATAAATAATAAATCAATAGATAATGCAGGAAAATTGAAATTTCGAAATAAAAATACATTCTATAATGATTCATCAGTTTTACCATTGCAATTTATTTTATAAACCACATCTGAACGGCGGTGTCTTTCGGTTTTCTTCTTCAGGCAGGTAAACAGTGACGTTACAGTCTGGTTCGACTTGTATGCCAAGTTCACGTCGGTGTTGTTTTTCGCGACCATTTCCTTAAAATTTTCGGAGAGTTTGGGTAAGTACACGACGCTTTTATATATTTATTTATTTATTTTATTTCCTGTCTTCCAATTTATTTTCAGAGGAAACTTGATGTTTTTGACGAAGTATCAAGTTCCTTATGACTTCGAACGGAAAGCTGTTGTCTAAGAGAATTTGGGTAACCCTTTTCTCATTAGTGGAAGTTCTCTAAAAATTCATATAAAGGTCAAAAAACGTCAATATTAAACTACAATGGCAATCAATTTTCTTATTCTGACTCTTTAATTAATTACTGCTGACGCAGTCAATTGACTTCTACCAGTTGATTGAATGCAGTACTTTTTGATGGTTTCAAATATTTTAGTCTCCTTAAAGTCGAATTTAACCATTAGTAAAATTTAAAAATCTGTATAAGTAATTTGACTGCAGTCTTTTAGCTGTGAGTCAATTAAATAAATTCATACAACGAAATCAATAAACAGACATTGGAACTTTCTTTTACTCCAAGTAAGTAATTCTGAGCCCAAGCTCAAGTGTTAAACAAATCATAAATTAGGTGTGAATCGATTGTTTTACACAGTCAGATGGGTTTTATTTTCTCAAAAGCGAGTACTACATTAATTTTGCACTGTTGTAAAATAAAGTAACAAATCTGTTCCAAAGATCATCCTACTAACTTCTACAACAAAAAGAGAGGCTTTATCTGTATATAAGTATACTTCTTTGAGGTATTTGAAAATTTTACTTTTAGTCAGAGATTCATGAAGAAAACCAAACGAAAAAAGAAAAACACACTACATAGTAATAATATTATACATATTGTGTAAACTTAATATTCAAGACACAAAAATAACAACCCCTGACTTAACCTTCCGGCCTTAAAAGTAGGCATATTATATAACAATACATTTTTAAGTGCATGTGCCTCCCCCTCCCCCCATTCCTCCATTCAAATGAAACCCAAACTCCTTTTGATTTATTTTCGATATGGAATAAAATTTTGTATTCCAAAAGTAACTCGAAGACCCACTTAACCAATATACATACTGCTCTACAATATTGTATTCCGATAAAGTAGTATGAAAATACGTTTATACCTAAAAACTTCTTAAACAAAAAACAAACTCAATTCCACCCCTTAACACGACCTGTCACTACCCCTGCCACAATGGAGTTCTACCCTTTGTTTTTTTCATTCCACTCATTCGAGTGTTATTTTCAATACCCGAGCCGATATGCTAAAAGTTGTTGTTAGTTGAAGAACTTTTCAATGAATCAATTGAATCAAAACAACCGAAGTGTATTTGCAAGAAAAACCAGGTGAAACGTTAATTTTCCAAAAAAAAAAAAAATAAATAAAACCCCAATTCGAAGCTAAATTTCAAGCCTCTTGACTTTATTCTGACTGTTCCATGTGCGAAATCAAACAACACTCGTAGAAGTTGTAAATGCTATTTTTCAAAAAAAAAAAAAAAAAAAAAAAACACCTTGCGCCATTTGAACTCCAAGAGGATTGACTCAAAGCACCTTTACTTGTTTAGGTGGTTGTTGAAGGGTGATGGTGCAGTGCAGGCACAAGAGTATAGGTACACTCTGTATAGTAGTAGGTACTGGTACCAAACAAAAAAAAGAGCCAATTTCAGATAAGTACTCAAATATACAACTTCAAACTTGCCAATTTGGTATACTCTGACGAAGGGATAAAAACTCTTCGCTTTAATGAAATTCGGCTACGTGAAATGAATTGTTGTTCAAGATTTGTGAAAATAAACGTCAGTCGGTGCTATATAGTCATTGGAGAACAAAAGGTTTTTCTAAAAAGCATGGAAGCAGGAGAGGTTTGAGGAAAATCATAGGTAGCTATACAAGGAAAATAACAAACAACTCAGCAACCAACAAAACAATACCATCACAGTGACGACCAGTTGCAGTATAATGTTGGAATGTTTTACCAAAAGGCATGGTGGTTTTTTTTAAAGGTGATTTAATAGTTGAGGAAGTAACGTTGACATTTTAGGAACTTTATTATAAGTTTAGTTAAAGGTGACAAAACTTGTCAATCGAGCGAAAGAGTAGAAGCTTGTATTGCAGGTTATACAATTCCAAAAGGACTTTTTTCTCAATAAAAGTTATAAGTTCTCCAAGAATAAATGATAGAAGTTTTTTCCACGAACTGAAATTGAAAAATAAAAATTATATAACGGGTGTCAACTTTAAGAGTTGGAAAATTAAATCCTGTAGCATAAGTTTTCTTTTTCAATTTAAAGATCCTTCCTCCAACAATATACACAAAACGTAACATTCGATAATTAGAATCTAGACTGTATAAAATTTCTAAATTTACTGCAACGCTACTTTTCAAATTATTGCTCATCACAAGTAACACAAGGGAAAGACAAATACTTTTCCTTTGAAAGCTCGATGACTGAGTTGAGGGAATGTTGGAAGGAAGATAACAAAAGTTGTTCTATTTAGATGTAGACCAATAACAAGCGACAAGCGTACACTTCATTCTAAAAGAGAAGTTAATGATCATTAAAATTTACTTCAATTCAATTAAGAGTTAAGAGAAGAACCACAAGGAGCTCCTTTTTGAAATTGGAATATGATTTGTACAAGCGAAATGCAGAGACTTCACTTCTGTTATCTGATAGCGAGTGGAATACCTTTTATCTTTCATAGCTTTGGGGAAAGTATGGGTTTCATAGTACCTATGTTATCAAAATTTACTAGATATGATGGAGACGCTATTTTTTTTTATTTTTTTTTTGTCAAAATTTTGAGTTTGAAAATTTATTGTTTCCAAACTATAGGTATTCTCTTAAATAACTTTTGTGTAAAAAGGTAATTAATGAATAATGACACCGTTATTATTTCCGTTGTTTTCGAATAGTTTTTTTTTTCTATTTAAAGTAATATTTTTTTTTAGAAAATTGAAACTTACGCTTAAACAATGGGAAATAGACCCCCTACCAGGGTTGGGAAGAGGGACTGGATCCTCCCCCATTAGCATATGATCCAAAAAATTTGTATATTAATTTATTTATTTATTAAATATTTATTTCTCTTCGACATAAATTTGATCTACATTTGACCTACTGGATTCCAGAAAGCATCTTTTTATAAAATTTCGGCAAAAATTTCTCCAAATGCATGCGTTAGTGGAAAAAGGAGTATACCTACTTACATTAGATTGCGTAACAGTTTTATGAGAGAAACTTAGCTCAAGGGTTTAAGCCTTAAGGTATATTAAATTTTGAAGACTTAGTCAATTTATCGCATACCTTTCCAAAGCGACTATTCAATATTATATTTTTATTTTCATAAAAAAAACGGTTGTGCTCAACTTATGTTGCTCAAAAAATCGTACTAAGCATATGGTTTTTAGAGACTAGCCATACTTTTAGCTTGAAGTTAGCGACGCCATATTCAATTTTAGAAAAAAAAAAAATTACCCTATTGTGCTCAACTTATGTTGCGATGGGCCGTAAATAATTTTGGATTTTATCGCCAATTTTCAAATTTTGAGGATGGAATTTTTTCTATAACTTTCTATACAATCGAAGAGATAAAAAAAAATCGCATGTTTGCTTAAGGACCGAACGCAAATCTTGCCCTTCGCAACTTAGCGTGAAATTTACACCATCATTTTCGATTTAAAAAAATAAAATTTGTGCTGTGTTTTGTTCAACTTGTGTGCCTCCAAGTGTCGTAAATATTTTTTAATTCGCCAATCTGGAAATTTATGAATTTTTATTTTTTTGCAAAATTACGATTTTGAAAAACATCAAAGTTGTGCTGTATTTTGCTCAAAAAATGATTCACATATTTATAGCATTAAGTACCAAAAATAAATTTTGGGAAGCGTGAAGTTAGCACCGCCATTTTGGGTTTGGGCAAAATCTTGTAACTATATTCAATTTAAAAATTTCGTCGAAATTCAAAGAAAAATGGACACAGTCGTGATTACAAAAGAATAATGATAATTCTCAAAGTGGAAATTTGTTTCTTCCAGCATTCTTGACTAAGAGCCCATGCTCCATAACTCCACCCAAGACGTCCTGGACCCCCATTTTCATGTCATATGGTGATCAGATCTTTTATTAAATGTAATGTTTTTTTTGCTATACTTCCAAAAAAAAAACGCATTTTCAAGGAATGTAAGATTTTCATATTTGGATATGAAAAGTTAAGGCTCTTGGTCTATTCGTCAAGGGTTCATAAATAAAAAAAACTAATTCAGCTCTCACAATCCATACAAATTAATTTATTCCAGATTTTGGGGTATCCTGCCTCATTGTGCGTCGTTTAAAATGCATTTTAAAATAATAATAAAATAAAACTAAAATTTTTGTTTTACTTTAATTTTATTTAAAACAAAAAGTTTATCGCTCGAAGTAGACGCTGTCCAAAATGCTTCTCCAAGTTTGATAAGATTTTAAATAAAAGTCATGAAAGTCAAAAGCTCACATTGTATGACCGTCAATGAACTCATGTACTCCATCTGTCAAATAATGAATTTTTTATTTGACCATAGTCTACGAACACACCCCATCATTTCTGTTTCTTTTTATGTCTGGTATTTGTAAATGTCAAATGAAGAAAAAAGATAAACATAACTTGAATTTAAATTGTAAATTACATTTATACATAATATATAACTTTGTTTTCCACCATGTTAACCTATTCTAGGTTTTTTAATGCGCAAATTTTTTAATTTAATTTTAAAATTTAATTAATTTTTCATTAATTTTCTTCAATGCATCTTATGCAAAAAAGCCTGTATATTAACATCAATCATTTATGGTAATCATTTACATTCACCAAATGACCTGCAGACATTTCTTCTATATTAATTGTCCAAACTATTGATAATACATAATTTAAAAAAAAAAACACCCAAACACCAAGTAAATTACGAATAAATATCAACTTCATTTGTATATTTTGTGCAATTAAAACAAGTGCTCCAAACATTTTTCGAAGAAAACCCTCTCCACATTGTTTTTTTTTGTTTCAAAAGAAAAAAAAAACAAATGTGAAACTAAATTATTTGCTGAGTAGAAAATTCCATTAAGCCCGCGCGCATCCAAAAACATTCGCAATTATTTCCAGAATGAATTGTGTAAACACGAGGGGTCGACACACACATAATGTTTAAAATGGCAATGGTTGCTCTCTGATGTAATTGCGATAAATCCTTTTTCGACGCTGCCGTTGCCAACACTTCTGATGCTCCATTTCTAGAAGTAGGTATATATGAGTACTTCTATGCTTAAATAGTGAAATGCTGTTACAAGGAGGAAATTAATTGCGTTTTCAGATTTTTATCCTTTTTAATTTGTTTGAAAGAAGAAACTTTGAATTATTTGTTTGTATTTTGAGTAAACGCATATGTCCTTCAGAGTTAAGCCCACTCACATGGCAAATAGTTTCAAGTTCTGATATAAGTAGGTATGGAGGAGTCTTTTGTTTGCCTCTAAAATATTGTTTTTTTTTTAAATTGGGAAACTTAATTCCTTCCAACTCTTTTTAAAAGCTTAAACTTAGTACATTACATTGCAGGAATGTATATTGAAATTATTTTGAAAATTGTTCCTTTTTGTTCAGAAGTAAAATTATTTCTCACCTAGGGAAAAATATGTAAGGGATCTCACCAATAATTAAACAAAAAATGAATTAAAGTAACATCACGTGCGTTTATATATGTATCAAAAAGTTCAACCTAGGATTTTCGTGCCAATTACCAATACCTACCAATTTAGCAAAATTGAAAATTGATCCTTTTTTTGAAGAACTCTTAAGTCTAAACAACTGAAGTTGACCATTTAAGTCCTCAATCGACAGCAAAAAATCAGAATTAATATTTTCCTGTCGAGGCCAAATTAGCCGAACAAGAAGAAAATCAGTCTTCCCATTCCGCATGTTATATTGTTATTCACCTGATGTCCTTGAAATCTGACAATATGACACGACACCGACACCGACACCAACACCTTAAAATTGATGTTGTCCGTGTTGAATATTTGTACCTCTAATACTTACTTACCTATCCCACATTTACATAATTGTGCTCTCAAGGATGAAAAGATTATGGTTTCTTCATAAAATTTGAAAAGGGTCTTCTGTCGAATCCTTTAATTACTTCCACCAGATGGTTTCGAAAATGAAACTGAAAGTAAAATACATATACACTTTCTGGAAAACAGAATAGGTATTATAGTGAAGCACTAAAATATTCCCTATGGTTTAAGGTGATTTGAAGCTGAAAGTATAGATAGGTATGTCTATATACTCAAAGGGTTATATCTAAATTACTGTATATCGCTTATTACTTGAAATGTCTTTGCCTAAAGGTTTTTTTGTTTTATTATTTTAAAGCTTAAATCAATGTTTTACCCTCTCATTTTTCATTTATATGTTTTTTAATTAAATATGAATGAGGGGTTCTTTTTTGATATCATACTTTTTTTTTATTAATAATAATAATTACAGTTGGCACTTAAGTAGGTCGAAAAGTAAGTGACAGACTACTTCCAGAGAGTGACCCAAAGTCCGTCCAAACAGATATTTAGCAATTGTTCTTCCTTCATTTGAAATTCCAACAAATAAAAAGAAAAAGAGTTCATAAAATATTTTCATCAACAAAATACTCCGAAATAAAAGTTTTTAATTTTTTAAGTATTTCCAAAACAATTTATAGCCTCTTTTTAAGATTCACTTGTTTTCAAGTGCTGTCTTCGTGTAATATATTTCCAAGGATGTTGAAGACGTATACCCTTGATTGGACAATGAAATTCACAAGTTTTATTATATTTTCTCCCTTGGGCATCATCTAAGGTAGGTATAGTTGTATAGGTGTCCGCTGAAAAAGATTAAAAGATACGAATTACGCGAAAGATAATAATCACTTTAGTATGCGCCACCGTGAAGAATTATGCAAAAACCTTAACAAGGAAATTATCCTCCTTAGGGAGTTTAGCTCTGTCTTCGAGCACATTCTATCTACACCTCTATATACCTACTATGAGAATTGAGTTTTGTAATTAATTTTTATTTGATAAACAACACAGTAGTGGCCTTAAGGTATTTCTGGCTCATTAATTCACCAACAATGAAAAAAAAAATAAAAAAATCTTCTAAGATTTACATCAAAGAGCAAAAATTAAATTAGAATGAAATTTGTTTTTTTTTTTCTACGGAAACTTTTCGACAGTACATATATTTAAATAAGAAGAAAACCTGTGATTACTTTAAAATTGATTTAAAATTTAATTTTGTCTTGAATTACGAACAGATTTTATAGATTTAGGATAGGTCATCATGACACATCGTCTTTCTTTCTTCGGTTTAATTAATAGATAATAAATTGAAAATATAACGCACGATTGGGACCGAAGTATATAAGTAGCTTAGCTACTTGCTCTAGTACTTAACATTGGCTGACAATCTAGATTAGTTTAAAGGGGCCGACCGTGCGTCGCTTGCGTTGCAGCAACGAATCCGTTGACGTTGACGGTTGAAATGGATTGGGGTGACCCAATGAATCAGTTGCGTTGTTTTGAAATCTTTAATTTGCACGAATTTATAAAGTTGATTTTAGAAAAGACAAACTTTCTAATTACCTACTATTTTTCAATTATTTTTATTTTGTCAAAAAAATTCACAGAGTTCCATTGTATCTTTTCTTTTCAAACTAAATTACAAGCTAAGCCTATGTACGCAGCTGAAGCGAGATGAAAATTTTCTGTGGTCTTCAAATCGATAGCGAAAACGTAAGAAAAACGACTACGGAAAAACAAATAATAGATAGCCATGTTTTTTTGCAAGCCCGGGGGGAATTGGATGAAAAAAACGACGTCGGTGCTAAACAATTAACATGTTAAATGCAACAACAACTAATCCCAGAGAATTCTCGGAGCTTAACTTAAGCGCACAGAAAAACTGTGTTATCGGCATGAATTACATACATGTTATCGATAGTTTGTATGAAATCTCCATGTTTTTTACTGTCATGGCGTCGCTAATCCCCGCTGTCGTTTTTTTCAACCAATTCCCCTCGGGCTTGCAAAAAAACACGCCTAATGTCACTAATTGCAAAAAAAATTAAAAAAACATAAAAATCAAAGGAAAAACAAATAAAAATCGAATTTCATTTTTCCGCACACAATTAATGGCTTGTGCTAATAATTCAGTGCGAAAAAGAGTGGCGACTGGCAACTTCTCCAAATAATCTGTTACAATTATCAATTTCGCTAGTTGAATAGCGTATACTCCAGTTTCAATTTTTGAATGGAAATTTTTGCTTTGTTTGTCAGCTGCGTACTATGCTTTAACTAGGGGCGTGAAAAGAGGCACATAAAATACATCAAAATGGGTTCAGAGCACAATAGTAAGTACCTACGTCCTACACCCAATGCAATTCCATTCATCGAACAAGCCTATTATTGACAACTGACGCACGTGAAGGGGGCCGGCCGTAGAGATAAGTTAAAAGTTCAGCTACTTTTTGCTTTGCGTCCAGCATATGCGTTACCTATGAGTAAGAACAATTGTATCGAGCTGTCAATTGTAAACGTCAACGCAACGCAAGCGAAGGATTCTATGGGTTGACCCCTTAAGCATAGTAAGCAGATCGAGCAAAAATAAATTTTATCTCTACATTTTTTTGCTTAAGACAAATTTTAAAGGTGTAGGGATAAAAATAAAATTCAAACAAGGGCAGTGACGTAGCTAAAAATATTTTTTTTTGATTTTGTAAATCTACACTGCAATATTAAAATAACAAAAAAATCAGTACAAAAAATGGTTTGCGCTTTACGTTGTCATAGAAAAATCAAATCTATTTAAATTTAGTATATTTTCATACATATGTTGCCGCACGAGAATATTGGGATCTCTTAAACCCTTTCCTCTAAGCTACGCCACTTACTGAGTGAGTGGAAAACATTTGTTTTATATAATCTATTCCCTTAACTTTCTTCCATGTTTTATTTCATGTTTTTTTGATTATCATTCACATAATACCTTTCAATATTGAAAAAACTAAAAACTAAAACGAAAATATGTTTTTGGTTGATAAAAATCGCAATATTCATGAGACGTCAACATTTGTCTAGCAAAATAATGCTTCGAACATTCTTTGTCTTGGAAAAATTATTTGGAGATTTTTACATGTACAGTTCAAAAAAATTTTGGTTTTTGCGTTTGAACTGCGTAGTATGCTCAAGAAAATCCGAAGTAAAATTTGTCCTGGGAAAAAATTTTTATGAGAAATAAAATTTTTCCCGAACTGCGTAGGTACTATAGGCTTTAAGTTCTTAAAATCATTGTTATTGTTTTTTTTTATCTTTTTTTTAAATTTGTGAAAATATTTTTTTCCATAAATATTTGAGATCCCATAAATTGCAAAATATTTTCAGCCCGTTTTTTGGAACTTTACTCAGTAAATACTGTTGTAGAATGTAGGGTTATATGAAAAGATGACAATATCATATCCACGTAAAAACATCTTTAATAGTATCTCAGCAGAGACATCTTTGTAAACATCATCAATAAATAATGCAAACATAATCAAAATTAATCAATATAACCTTGAAGAACACCAGCACCAGTGTACAATACAAAAACATACACTCAGGCATTTTAATCAATTTTTTCTTTTTGATGTACAAATTCTTTGTTCAAAAAGGGAAGAAAACCCCACATGTGCAAAAGAATTTTATAACTCAAATACCTAATCGAAGTCATTATATAATCATTATATTATATATATTTGATGTGTTAACATCTTAGCTCTGGATCCAGTGATATTGAAATGAAACACGACAGCGGAAGTGGTAGCAACAGTAACAATGTCATAGTATAAATAGCGTAAAATCTGAAGCGGAAATAACTTAAGCGAATTGGATCGTTGCCTATGAAAAATACAATTTATTGCGAATGGGAACAACCCAAGCAACCTTCCATTTATCAGCAAAGAATTATATCTTTAAACAAGTACAGTAAAAACAGCTTAAGACCCTCTTAAGAGAAAGACCCGCTTATCTGAAACACTTTTTTCATCCCCGAGTATTTGTCCCTTTATAACACTCCGCTTAAGCGAAACTCGCTGAAACATATTTTCAGTTAAATTTAATATTTTTCATTGAAAAAAACTCTTAAGTGAAAAAAAGATTTAATACAACAGAACAAAAAATTGGTTTGAAGTAGGTATTAATTAGAATACATTTTAAATACAGTAAAACCCGCTTAAGAGAAACTGCAAAATGTCACAGCCTTTCTTTCACTTAAGCGGGTTTTTCACTTAAACGAACCCCGCTTAAGTGAAAAAAATTTCACTTAAGCGGATTTAAAAATTCCAAAAAGGGTTCTGACATATCAGACATTCAAATGTCATTTTCGTGATGAAAATTTGGTGGAGGTGAAAAATAAAAAAGAAGTAAAAGCGTTGTGTTTTTGTTCTGTTCTATTTAATTTTTTTTTTTCACTTAAGAGTCTTTTTCAATGAAAAATATTAAATCTAACTGAAAATATGTTTCAGGTATCCGGGGTTTTCACCTAAGCGAGTGTCGCCTAAGCGGAGTGTTATAAAGGTAATTGGTCAACAAATACTCGGGGATTAAAAAGTGTTTCAGATAAGCTGGTTTTTCTCTTAAGCGGGTTTCTCTTAAGCGGGTTTTACTGTATTTTAAAAAGTATACTGATAAAATATTTAAAATATTTCGGTTGAAATTTGAATTTGAGTTTGTTTTTACGTTTTTGCTGTGTTAAGATCGAAGGGAAAATTTTGATGCAACGGTAACCGCAGCTGATTCGGATATAAATGAAACAAAATTAATAGCCCAGTCGCTATGTACAAAAAAACACCTGTTGCCTATTGCAACCATCTTATAAAATTGTGATTACAAGCACTTTTTTAACAAAATTTGTTTTTTGTAATTTTTGTTTTAAATACAAATTTGTAGGTTTTTGTGAAATACAAATCACAAATTTGTTGACAAACAAAAATTTCAAGGCAGAAAAAACAATAAGCATAGAAATTGGACCCAAAAAAAAAGGATTACCGACAGGAATTGCGCATCAACTCCAGGGCAGAAGTTTCTAACAACTTTACACTGGCATGGAAACGGAGGGCAATACTATGGAGTTGGAGACATGTTCCGTACTGATAAAAGTTGTCCCAGTCTTAGAGGCCCATAGACACCACACTTGTGTGCACAGCGGTGTCGGTGACGGTGTGCGGAAATGTGTGCTGTGTGTGGGCAGGTGTGCACACCGATTTTCGCTGTCAGACACGGTGCGAGTAAAATCAAAAGTTTTTGATTTTTGGTGTCGGTGTCTGGATCGGTGCGATGTGTATGGGGATGCACGCGCACATTTACTATTCAGTTGCATCCGAATCGTTGCTTAGTAATGAGTGTTGGCAGTTTTTAAAGTAAAATGGCAATTCGTATAGTGATTGTGATTTCTGGAGATCATTTATAGATCTTTATAAAGAGTTGCGCAAACTTCATCGTCCACATCACTCACACTCATTGTTTGATCTTTCCTCCTTGAGATTACTTTCACAAGTAAAGTGTGTACGATTAGGTGTGGCGTGTGTGGTGGAAGGCCACCCACACCGGTGTGCACACAAGTATGGAGTCTATGGGCCTCTTAAATGAGTGACCCAGTCAGTTAGAAGAAATATCTCTAAAGTTCAACGCTACTTAATATATTTTGGGAAGAAAATATCTCTGCAATAATCTTACATTCAGTTACTTGTCCTTCTTTTCTATCGCTGCAAAAAAAAAAATTTTTTCTGGGTATTGAGGATTACAATTACAAATTTGTGGTTGTAAATTGTAAAGTGGAAAGAATTTAACTGTACACTTTTCTTTCACTATTGTTTTGTATTTTTTTTCGGGAAAATCAGTAGCTTAAGTCACCATCTTGAACTTTCTAAAAATTGACTTAAAATGGAAAAATAAATTATGAATTAAAAAACAACAGCGGCACCTTATAGGTACATATATTATACATATATGATACTTTTTTAAAGCCAGAAATCCATTTTTCAATTCTGTTTCTCAATAAAATTATTTAAATGAATACTTTTTGAAAAATTAATTTTCAAACTCAAAATTAAAAAAAAAAAATTTTATTTTTTAAATAAATTTGGAAACTAATTTTTTTCAAAATTTTACGTTATTAAGTAGTATTTTTGTTTTAAATATTCAATGTTGTTATCAATTTAAAACAAATTTGGCTTCAATCATTGCTATAAATTGCTCTTAAAATCCTATTTCCACTAAATAATAGGGATTACGGGTATGATCATTTTTGCCATCGCGATATTTACCAGTTCATAAATTGTATCATTAATTATTATTGAAAACTCCACACACTTCACGTTCTTCTTAGATTAAGAACTATTTTCTTCTTCTAGTATAAACCAGAAGCTTTACAGAATAAATAATTCAAATTTGGTATACATAAAATGTAGATAGATAGGAACATGCATTCTATTTTTTTTCTACTTTTTACGCAAGCGTGCGTCGCGTCCACTAATGTATGTACTTAATGTACCTTTTTAAATAATGCCGCTTATTGTTCGCACTTAAAATATTTAACTGATTGATTTTTGTGCAAAGTGTCCTACGGTGTCCCCTTCTCTCCTTCCTATGTAATTTACGTTGTAATTTCTATTTCAACACAAGAGACCTACTCAATATACAATTTACTTATCTAAAATGTTCAAAAAATAATTGGAAATGAATTCAATTAAGAAATATAATATAAGGATTATTTATATAAGTCTTACTCCACATGGTTCGTTTGGTTAGAGTAAACGAGTATAGGTATGTGTGTTGGTTGACACCTACCTAGAAAATAAAAGGTTTCTGACATTATAATAATTCTTTTCGATTGTTTGAGATTATTTGGTTTGACCTAAATAAACAGCTTAATTTTAAGTATCAAATGAAAAAAAAAATTAATGTTTCTCCCAATCTTTTCCCGAGTTCATGTTTTATGTCTCCTTAAAAGTAAAGTCATGTTCCTGCTGCGCCCAAAAAAGACTCAAAAACAATGGAGTGTAGAAAAGGCAATAAAATCTAATCACCTTCGTTGTTCAAAAACTAATACAAACGTAAACATAATAAAACAAAATAATGTTCTGGAAATATATTAAACAAAAAAAATAAAATATAATAACAAAACTTCATTGAATTGTGCCCGCTTGAATTGAAAGGTCAATTCCCTCACTCATTCAGAATGAATGAACAATGAACATGAACAATGAACATGGCCTCGAATCGGTTAGTTACATCTGCAACCCCAATGAGCCAATGTGACAAAACTCATTAGCCCTATCGTGCCATTAAAGCTCTATAATACAGCACAACAACTACAAATGCAATTATATCAACTGGCATTATTAATTGAATTAAGCCCAAAGCCCCGGACGGACAACATATCAATTGAAAGGGTCTGGAGCTGGAGCTGGAGTACTGAGTGCGCTGCTTGACTAACTTAGCACACTACACTACACCACACCACACCACACCACAGTGCTCTAATGGCCAATTCTTATCCTTTTTTGTTATGGTCCACCCTTGAGTTTTGTCCACACTGCTAGGTTTCCACTTCTCCGGATGGTCCTGGGCTGGGTGTCAAGAGGAATGAGCATTAAAATTATTTTCTACCATATCGTGGTCCGTTCCAGGGAGGATTGGGATAAATCGCTTAAGAAACTTTTACAACTGTACACTTGCTTAATAATTCCAAATTTGAGGACTTCTGTTTTGAGAGGTATGGCGAGGATATGGAGAAGCAGCTCGCCGGAGAAGGATTCGGTCTCTAAATCGGATCGAGCATTGTAATCCATACACAGTCATATAAAGAGGTCACATGAATTGAGTATGACGCAAATCCAAAGAGCGACTATACGACACAACAACACAGAAAGGAAACGAAGGACGATCGAAGGACGCCACGAGTCACATGGAGGTAAGGTGTAGGTAAGTGACTATTTTGTTGGAATCTCAGAACTTATGAGCTGGGCAATAAATATAAACTGTTTGCACTAAAATAACTCCGGGTGGCTTTCATTGCTGTGAAAAGTTGGATTTTAATTTTGCACAATTTGAACGAGTGTTCTTTTTTTTATTTCCTTTTTTTAATTTCTGTGGGGACATAACACAAGTTGAAAGATGAAAAACAAGAAAAAGGCAATTGGAAAATGATGAGGGAGAAACAATGTATTTAGAAATAATTCTTTAAACTGGAGTTCTATTAAACCCAAGTCATTCGTTATTAATGTTATTAATTCAAATCTGTCCATATCACGCTTTTTTTAAATCTTGGAATATCGTTTTATTTTTCGTCAGAAATTTCAATCGTTGAAAGTGTTCACAAGGGTTGTTTCACGTGATAATTCTCCTCTAGAACCCGATTGTTTTTCAATTAGAACGTTTTTTAACCAAAATGTGCTTATTCTGGGTTATGATTGTTTTGGAAAATTCATTTGTCTTTTCTTTTTTTCGTTCCAATTGCCAATTATAGATTGCGAATTCATTAACTGGCAGTTTAATTTTTGTTTTTTATTCATAAATGTTATTCACGATATGCAATTAACATTCGGCGTTTTAAAATTTCGCTTTTAAGAATTTAGTTTAGTTTGTGAAATATTTGATATTTTATAGATGTTAAAATATTAAAAAGAATGTTGGTATACCTGTAGATAGCCGTGGTATAGGTAACATCCGACACTGTTTGATTAATCACGTTTAAGGTTGTATTTATATTTTCTTGAAGAAAGTTTTTGTATGTATCAACTTATTTGATATGTAGCGCTGAAGTCAAGTAAGTATAGTCTCAATTTATGTATTAAAAAAAATCATATTTACAATATGGTCGGCTAAATGCTTAAAGCTGCTAATCTCACTTTTCGCCGAAATTGAGATTTTGATGACACTTAATAAAGTAGAAACACATTCTGCAAAAATTTGTTTAATAACTTTTGTCCAGTGTATTTTAGTTGTTGTATAATTCTAAAGTGGAAATAAGTTTTTATATGGAGTGTTATATTATGTAATTTTGTTTTGTTTTTTCGCTCTCCTGTAAAAATTGCTAAATTATAGACGTACGTATTCAGCCGACGATATATTGAATTAAATAGCTTCAAAAACTAAAATCACAAAATCTAGGCTCGATAGGTGGGGCGGTGGTCGAGATATATCAAAATTCTATATTAATGGAGAAAAATTAAAAATACACATATGCAAAAAATAAATACATAAATTATTTTATTTTAGAGTACAAAAAATTAAACGGATAAACCTTATATATGTAGGTGGAAAAATTGCTGCAATTTAACTTTTTCAAAAATGGCGAATTTTCTAACTTAATTTTAAGTCGAATTAAGTAATTTTGTATTGTAATTATGAGCAGCCTAACACTGTGCCATAAATAGTTTGTAGGAACATTTTTTTTTTTATTAAATGAAAAAAAAAAAAAAAACAGTGGGCGTATGCGCACATTTTATTATTAATTTTTATTAGCTTTGTCTCAATTTTTATTTATGCGCATTACGTATTTAAATATTTAAATTAAACTCACGTTAGCTTTTATTAGGTTTTATTTAATCTACATACTTACATGTATGTATATAATAATTGATTAAGAACTCTTAATTTTCTAATGGTGTATCTTAGATTTCTGCTGCCTCAATTTTTTTTTTGAAAATAAGCCTTTTTCCACGCCTAGATTTTTTATATATTTAATATATATAATATTCCTACAGAAAGTTTAAATTTTGAAGTTAAAATATCTTGAATACAAACTATAATAATATGTGATTTTTTGGAAATACAAAAATTGTATTTTTGATTATTCAGTTATGGTCCAGTAACCTTGACGTCTCATAGGAGGGAGACTTTGTAGATTCTGTATTTCTGATTTTTGCGAGTTGTTTATGATGTTGACCCAGTAAATAAACCAAGTTTTAGACCTCGAGCGACTAACGCAACATTGGCAAAAACACAAAACTACGGGAAATTTGCTTTTTTCAGTTATTGACGATTTAAACCCTACAAGAAACTAATTTTCGATTATAACTTCGATCTACAATTTCAAAAAAACTATACATTTTCTTCAATAGTTTCTGTAGATAACTATTGGTTTCAAAATACAACTTTCCAAAATAACGGGTCATTCATTTCGTGGTTTCAAGTTGGTAGTGCTGGCATTTGACACCTGTAAAACTCAGCTGTCATTTGAAGTGTTATAATATTAGTTGAATGTTTTCCATTTACGATAGTGGATCGCTTAACAATCGAACAACATGTTAAAATTATTAAAACTTACTACAAAAGTGGTGATTCAAACGAAGCCTGCACTTTTCGCGCATTATGCGATGATTATGGTCGTAATAATCGACCGACTACGCAAGCAATCAGTAAAATTGTGAAGAAATTAGAAGAGAGTGGAAGCGTTACTGATGTCGTAATGCCAGTGCATCATCTTAATGCACGCTAAGTCGAAAATATTGCTGCTGCAAGTGCAAGTATTGCCGATGATCCGAATTAAATGATTTCCCGGCGTTCGCAGCAATTGAACACCTTTTTTTTGGCTGGCGATTGAAGATCAAGACTTAAACGATATATGGTTTCAACAATACGGAGCAACAAACCACATAACACGACCATTTGTGAGAAGTTTCCTGGTAGCGTAAATTCATGTTTTGGCAGCGTAAATTGGCCACCAAGATCATGCGATTTGACACCGTTAGATTTTTTCTGTGGGGCCGTGTTAAATCGAATAATCCCCAAACTCTAGACGCATTAGAAACCAACATTACTTAACTTATGGCCAATGTACCGTCCGAAATGTGCGAAAAAGTGGTTAAAAAATACCTCAAAGAATCGCATGCTGCGAATCTTCCCGAGGCGGCTATTTGAATGATATTGTTTTTCACACTTAATGGAAAAGTCCAAACTTTATAATTAAATAAAATTTTTATCAAAAATATATCGCTGTTTGTGTTTTATTTAGCTTTACTTGCGAAACCGAAAAATGGATGACCCTTTATAATTGCTAAATTCTGGAAATCTGTGTTTTGAAATCTATTGGTTCTAGAGAAACGGTTTTGTGCTCAAATTGAAGAAAATATAGAAAGTTTGAATGAAATATACATATATAGTTATCTTGAAATCGTATAGAGCAAAGTTATAACCAAAAACTATGGTTTAAATCGTCAATAACTGAAATAAGCACGAAAATTTCGCGCTTTCTTTAATCATTTTGGATCGTTAACTTGGCATATTCATCAGTTTAATATCATAGTTAACTCAGCAAAAACTCAGGACTACCGGGTCTGAAACAAAGTCTCCCTTCTATGAGACGACAAGTTTTTTTACTTTTCTTTTTAAATAAAATTCCCTGACCTTTTTTAGTTCCCTGACTTTTCAGTCCAATGACAACCATATGCTATTGACCTTCCAGCTTGGGCTAGAGGTAAACAACTTATTTGGAGACTTGTAACTGTTAAAAAGTCATTGTGGATTTTTGGCCTGAGGAGTTATAACCCTACGCCTTCATCCAATTTTTTTCACAAAATGAAAGTTTTTTTTTTTTAATAATTCAAGAATTTTGTACTTATTGTTATTCATCTAACTTCAAAGCACAGTATAAACATTGTCCTTTTTGTGAACTAAACCTTCCAATGTTTTTTTGATTTTTTTTTAAAGAAATCAACAATAAGATTTTAAACTAATCCCTTACGAACAAAATGGTATAGAGCTGTTGGCATTTTTCAATTCGTAAACATTTGATTTACTTCAATATAAATGTGGGTATAAATGTACCTATGTACTATGTAGCTCCCGGCTGTTAAACTTCTATTCGTTTCTTAAAATTCTTGAGAAAAACAAATAATATTCTCTTATGGACATTTTAATGAGTATAACTCTAAAGAGAAAATTTATTAAAATTTATTTTTCGAATTTCGAATTAATGTTCGCCTCGTCTGGAATATCGAAAAAAAAGGACATGCGCATTATCGTGTTCCACACACAAAAAGGATATAAAATAAAATAATAAAAAAAAAACTGATTTCTATAGATTAGATATTATCTTTCTTTTATACTTATTCATCTTCTTCTATAAGATAAATTTGATTTCGTTAACCAAGTAAATTAATTATTTAAAAGATTATGGCACCTTAAAACATTCTTGTCTTTTTCAGCTGATGTTTGTTGATATTTTATGTAGAACAACACAAAGCATTAGAGCAGGGGGTTATTTGAATGCCAACGATTTGTTGACATGAAAAATAAGGTAAATAAATAAACTTGTGGTTGTGGGAGCTTTAAGACAAAAAATATTCGATTTTTCACTTGGGCACATATAATACTCGTATAGAATAAAAGGTCTGATTTATACCTATGACATAGGATGTGCGCAACAGGGTTTTGCATACTTATGTGTTTATATTTGTTTAATGCGAGAAAAAAACTTAAATCTTTTCGGATGCTATGTAGCAGATTTTGATATGAAGCAGTTTTACTTTAAAAAGGCGCCGCAAATCAGCTGATACACCGAATACAAAAACACCTAAAACTTAAGAGAAAATTCGATGGTTTGAGTGGGAAGGCCTGACTAAGGCATGCAGAAGCACTTAACAAGTTAAAGGTTTGGCTTTTGGGAATTTACGAGGTTCCGTTAAGAGTGGCGAAGATGGCGGCGATGTTCCTATACAAATAATATGATACAAAAATTATAAACATCGATCAGACATGCACGATGAAAAATTTTAGCAATCAAATCAGAGTATCATATTTAAAGTTTGAAGCCATCATTAGTCCTAGCATTAGGAGGACTCAATCAGAAGACGAAGGGAAGATGCATAAAAATTAGTGTCAAGAAGTTTTTTTATTGAAGGCAGGAATTTTGCACAAGGATTCAGTCATACGCCTTGCAGTAATACCCTCATCACACGAAAAAAAGATTAGAGTTCTAGCAAATCAACAAGGTAGTAATTTTAGTACTGTACGGAAAAAACCACAACAATGAAAGCTCGTGATACCAAAAAAAAGATGATACTTGAAAGACTGACGTTTATAAGACTATCAATCGCAGCTATTAAGGGGCCTTTATAGGGGCTATTATAGCTTTCATTGAAACTCATCATTGAAAATTTTAATCTTCAGTTTTGAAGCCCTAAAAAAGCGATATCAGTGATTATTTTGATGCCAATAAAAAGCTGATAACTCGATTATTATTTCTAGTCAAAAAAATATTTCATTTTGGCCCTACCTTTCACATAAAACTATTTCTAAGATTTCAATGATCAATGATAAGGTAGTTCAATCATTGAAATAAAGAAATTCATTTCCTGCGATAGACTGGGCCAAAATGAAATATTTTTTTGACTAGAAATAATAATTGATTTATCAATATTAAAATAATCACTGGTTTCACTTTTTAAGTGCCTCAAAATTAACAATTAAAATTTTCAATGATGAGTTTCAATGAAAGCTGTAACTGGACCCTAAAATAATGAAACAGTTAATTCTATTTATTAAATAGATTTTTATTTTACCTTTTATTCGAAAAACAAATCGTCAACAAATATTTTTTTAAGCGTTGCTATCTATTTGTAGCAAATGCGTGCATTCTCATTGCAAAATGTATGTTATATTTGTTATATTAAAAAATCGCGTGACTGAAAACAATAAGTGCGTTCATAGCAAAAATTTGTTGCAATCGCTATTTTTTATAATAACACAGGCCTACAGTGTTTTTGGTGCCGCCGAAGTGAAAACTGTTTATATGTTAACTAGTTACCCTGATTCTAACTGCATACTTACTTTTTAGATCCTACGTGTAGTTTTTGAGATACAACATTATGTGCAAATAATACAAATTTAGCGATTTTTTAACAGTTAATTGCGTTATTCTACATGAAAAAAGCTTCTTTTTAGAGATTTTCTTTCATGAGTGTCCTAAAGACATTCTCGCGGGATACACCAGCAGTAATAAGCCATCATAACATCTTCCCATCGGCCTTGATACCTATCTTTCATGACTTCTAAGTCCTGGTGGAACCGTTCTCTTTGTTTCCCGCTATATGAGTCAATATTTTTGGAAAATCTTTCCGAATAACTGAACTTTAACACTCATTCTTTTAAAATTTTCCAGAAAACCTAGAACTAAGTCTTGGTAATTTACGGACTTATGATTTCATAAAAAATTGTTCACTATATTGCAGATTCTAAATCATTCATTGAATGAAAGAATTGGTCATCTTTTATCAAATACATATCTTATTTGTGGTCCATCAAATATACCAGCCTTAACTTTTTCTGTATTCAAACAAAGATTTTTTTTTTTTAAATATATGTAAATAAAATAAAAGCCATTTTTAACAAATGCGTTTTCGTATCTTTCATCAAACCTAATTGTATGTGCGATGGAGGCAAAATTATTTTTTATCTGAAAACTAGAGGTGAGTTTAAGACGCTGTGTTTTCCCATAGTTAAAGATTCCTCACATGACAACCTTGTTTGATCCAGTGGTCAATTTCGTTTGCCCCATTGACAACTGAAAAATATGAAACATGAAAATTTGGTGAAGCCACTTTGTTGTCTCAGTAAAAAGTTAACCATTTTTAATTCCACACATATATAACCCACTGATGATCATGATTTTTCAGTTATTCTAAAACAAGAGACACAGACTGATACTCCTTTATTTTCGTGGATTGATTTAACAAATATAACAAAATGAGTTTGGATCATTTAAGCATCTGCTCTTCTAAGAAGACACATCAAAAACTTTAATTTAAATCGCTTGAAAATAGACAAAATGACCTAAATGAAAAGAAAAATCGGCCACATATGCGAAAAAAATTTAAGCGAGGGTTAAAAAAAAACTGTACGTAGCTTTAACTTGAAAATACCGTTGTTCGTATTTAGTGACAGTGGACAAACAAAAATGATATCATTTATGGCGGCACCAAAAAATTTTCTTTATTTTGTAGGCCTGTGTAATCGAAAGTATATTCCTAATCTTACTTCTGCAAAACACTTTTATAGCCACTGACAGCGCAATAATCAGAGATTATGAATTATAAAGATTGGAATTCTCGGCTGTCATTCTGGTTTGCCTACAAGCGGATGGTGGTAAATTCATATTTTTGCACTAGTGTTCATGTTTTAACGAACACTAGTGCAAAAATATGAATTCACCACTGCATAAATTGTTGTTGCAATTCACATCTATTCATCGAAACGAGATAAAATTACAAAAACAACAATGTAAACAAATGGGTTTTGGGGGAACGAAAGATTCCAATCTTTATAATTCATAATCTCTGGCAATAATGAACATAGCAATGATGGCACTAGTTGCCTGTGTGAGGTAGGTATTTAGGTACCAATGTATTGTAAAGATATTATTTCCCCCATAAAAACGCATTTGGAATAGTTTCGCACCATAAATCCTACCATGATTTTGTTCCCACTATAATTCCAACCAAACTGATTTTTTCCCGCCATTTTTGTTGGAAAAACTTCCAATCTGGGAACGATGTGTCTTAATAGGTACTTGTTTCCAAAAAAAACTTATATTTTCAAGATATTAGCAAAAAAACATAATTTTGCTACAAAATCAATAGCTTTGGTCCGAAGGTAGTGTACTGTGTTCAGAAAATACTTAACAGGATATAAAAATAAAGCTAATACCAAAATTCAGCTACAATAAGACTATTTCAATAACAAACATTGTAATGAATAAAAAAAAACATGTAGTTAGGCACTAACACGCAACTATTTTGTTCATTCTACAAAAAAAAAAATATTGTTTCCTTTGTGTTGTTCAAATACATATATGCACAGTAAAACCTGCTTAAGAGAAACCCGCTTAAGAGAAAAACCCGCTTATCTGAAACACTTTTTTCATCCCCGAGTATTTGTCGACCAATTACCTTTATAACACTCCGCTTAAGCGAAACTCGCTTAAGTGAAAAATTCGGATACCTGAAGTTAAATTTAATATTTTTCATTGAAAAAAACTCTCTTAAGTGAAAAAAAAATTTAATAGAACAGAAAAAAAAAATTGCTAAACGCTTTTACTTCTTTTTTTATTTTTCATCCCCCCAAATTTTCATCACGAAAATCACATTTGAATTTTTGATATGTCAGAACCCTTTTTGGAATTTTTAAATTCGCTTAATTGCAATTTTTTTCACTTATCCGGGATTCGTTTAAGTGAAAAGCCCGCTTAAGTAAAAGAAAGACTGTGACATTTTGCAGTTTCTCTTAAGCGGGTTATACTGTATAGCTATTTATCTTCGTAAGCACTTTCTTTTTGTTTCCTTTCAATCGTAAGGTCAATAATTCTTTATTCCGCTTAGCAGATAAAAAGCAATTAACTTTTGCAAAAGTGTTCAATCAACAAATTTCATTCTTGTGTTCCCGATATTTAGGATGTCAATATAACATTGAACATAATATTATGTATGTATTGAAGAAACAAAATGATATACGATTTAAGGCGCCCGGTCATCTCTTTGTCATTTACACTAACTTGAACAATAACTATTTTTTTCTTTTTGAAGAAGTTACTCCTACTTTCTTCACAATCTCCAGTTTCGTTGGTTTTGGTTGTGTTTGCTTAACAATCTTATAAGTTTGTTCTTTTTCCTTTTAACACTTTGAAGTTTGAGTGAATTAAACAAGCAACAACAAACAAGAAACAACAAAAAAAATTGTTCATAAAGCAATGGAGACTCGAAGCACTAGAATACTTTCTCTACATAATATTATATGTAGTATCTACATACCTAGATATGTAAGTAGGTATTAGGTATATAAACCCTTTATCCACTGTTGGTATTTTATTGGTTGTTGTTTTCAGGATTTATTTTTATATTACATAGGAATAGCTACAAGAAACTAGAGGTATCTTATAAAATCATCCACAGGGCTTGTATATAATTTATTACTTTGAGAAAATAAGATGGTTTTATGTTGTTAACGAAATTTTAGAATTGAAATGCATTTGAAAAGAAAAGAAGCTTTTATTCAAAATAATAAAAACAATTTTAACGAAAATAAAAAATAAACACTAGGCTTTTTTTAAGTCATAAGGGTGGTCATAGATATGTTTCAAGGTAAATCGCTGTATTCAAGGATTGCAGCGTCCACAAGTTTTCTTTTCAAGAAGACGAAATTAGTACAACAAACTTCGGATTGGATTTCTACGTGAAATTTTAGGTCTCTCAACAATTGACGGAGGCCTTAACAGCTGAAAAGCAAATATAACCGCCAATAAAGATATGCGATGGTATGGGCTGGCAAATAACAGTTAAAAGCAGCTGTTACGGAGGATAAAATTAGCGACATATTGGGTCTGAATTTGTAATTGGAGGTTAGAAGTCTTGACTTTACGAACACCTCCAGACAATATTCGCTTCAAGTAAATCTCCAGATCTATCAACTGTCAACCAGATTGAGAACATTGTGATCGAGGCAAAACACTCGAGTGATATCATGGATGTGAAAACGTTCCAAGGGGTCAACATTGACTTAGACGACTCCTGATTGTATCCAAGGTAAACTGCTGCAGATAGCAATACGATGCAACCACGACGCGGCAACCATAAGAAAGAGGAAGTTTGACACCGCCGCCGGACAATTGCATGCAACGTTAGGTTTTTTTCCAATTGAAACTCTAATAACCTCTTGAGAAGTGCTATCAAGTTTACCATTAAAGATTCCGAATCCGCTTCTTAGGTGCAAAGTTTTAAACACAAAGAAACTCATGGTTTGAGCATGAGTGCAAGCAAGCACATGCAGCTTAACAAGTTGTATACTCTAACAAATTGGCGCTAAATATGTAGAAGGACCATAGCTGGCGAGTTCTACGTGGAGAAAGGGAGAGAGAAATACTAAGAAAGAAAAAAAGAATCATAAAAATCGATTGATCAAGGAAATAGATCACGCGAATAAAATTCGAAAAATTAAGAGTTTAAAAATCATTTACTCAAAAAGTGACCACTAAAATATTATTACACATAATTAAAGAATAAATTACTGACTTTAAAAAAAAGTATAACATTTATGCAACACCGTTGTGTTTTTATATTCATTTTCTGTTTTGAATTTTGTTTTTTAATTTGCCCTCCCACCTTGAGGGGTGGACAAATACAGTGGACCGATATCTTAAAATAATGTTCATATAATGTACCGACAACAGACAAAAATTGATACATTTATCACAAAATACACAATTTTTTAACTAACCCGCCCACCTACTATAATATAGAAAAGTAAGACCCTTAACTCTTCCAATTGGTTTATTTCGGAAACGGTTATTTTTATATTTAAAAAAAGTATATTAACGTTTTTTGTAGGAAATTTACCAAGCTACAAATTAGTCTTTTACATTTTTTTGTACAACTTACCATTTGGGAGTTATTCCCGAAAAACTATTTTGGGGGCATTGAACCCCCCGTAAAATTGTTAGCGGTGCTCATATCTATGGGGACTTTTGACAGTTTCTTAAGAACACCATAAGGAGGCTATATACCAAAATTCAGCTTTCCTGCGATTATTTCCTAATTCCGGTGTTTTTATGGCTTTATGGTGTATCTATATAGCTAAATGAAAAACATTTTTTTGTTAAATAAATCTAGGAATTGTTATAAAACTATGTATACAAAATATAAATACATGTACAGCATAAAGTTAAAAATGAATTAATTTTAAAAGTGTTATTAAAAAATATTTTGATTGTATATCGCCGGTTAGAAAGTTCAAAATGTCGTGTGTTGAATGTTTTTCCAAAATAAAAAAAAAAACGCCAAATTTTGTAAGGCGATGTCTCTAAAATGTTCAGAACAACAATGTTACGCTGATATTGCCAAAACGTGGCTCTGATATTTTTGATTTATTTGCATTAATAAGAACATGTACTTTAACCGTGCGTCGATATGAAAATATGAAGTCTGAAAGAACTTCCGTTTTTGTTTAATTCAATTTATTTAATTATTTATTTTTTAAATATACAAAGATTTATATAAAACAAAATTTTATTTTGAAATTTACTTAGATTTTCCTCAATCTACCGAAGTTGTAGTAGCACTGGTTATAAATACCCTTTAAATGTTATAGTTTTACAAAGTGTTTAAAAAAGCATACGGGTAAAGAAAAAATCTCTGTACTAAACATTAACTGTACGTTCGAAGTAGGGCTCAAGGTTTTAGATACTGATGAGTGATGACCATTCCTAGTTGCGTGAGTATTATAAGGAAATTGCTTAAGGGGACACTATTTAACTAGAGCACCTTAAAAAAGGAACAACAAAACAGTGATAACCAAATTCAAAAGACGTTTCGACGTTATTCAAAAAAAAAAAAAATGTTTGCGAAATTGATCTATCACCAATAATTATCAGCTTTATTGTTCTATTTGAGATGTTTTAAATGTACCAGAATAGATATGAAAATTTCACTCAAGCTTTGGATGCCTGAATGAATGAGATGCTACAAGAAAAAGCAACTATCTCATTCAATCGCTCTTATATGTAAAGACTATGTCAGTTTGTTAACTATAGATACTATTGTTATGGTAAATGCAACTTTTCATAAATACCATATAAATGCAAAAACTATGATTTCCCTATTAAATTTCGTTTGTATTGCATCTCATGATTTTGGAACAATATAAACTAAAATATTCGTTCAAGAAATTCCAGTGAAATCTGAAAATTTTAAATACCTACACATGAGTAGGTACTTTGCAATTTTCCGTTAGCCTTCGATACCAATTCAATTAAACTTTGTGTAACCATACCATCAATTATACTCACACGAACAATCTTGTGGCTAATTTTGAATCTAAAACTTTGATTTTGTTAAACTTGAAAAAGAAGCACAACACAACTATCCATAGCTTTCGATCTCATGAGAAAAAAACCCTTAACCAAATAACCATCATGTTATACATATTATACATAACATAATATATTCCCGGAAATTTTGTAATTAGTTTTTCAAATATCCCCATGCAGGTTCTTCATTCAAGCTGAGTAGAAAATTATAAATTATAATTATGCTTTTGAAAAAGTTTTACAAAACTTTTTTTTTTATGCAATTTACATATTATGCCCTTACAACCAGTGCACTTTATGTCAAGGCTTAGAAAACAATATGAAAACTATTCTAGCTTAAGACCAAAGCAATATTTTAATGCTCATTTTTTTTGCCAGCAAAACAAAAAATGGACGAATTAAAACTTCATTTACAAAAGAGAATATAAAAAAATATGTAAATTTACTGTCACAACTTTATGTATATAAATCTAGATCGCCATTTTTCGTTTTCCGTTTCCGACCGGAAATTCTCGACTTATTGTTGTTAGCAAAACATTTAACAAAAAAAAAAATAAATAAATAAAAAGGAATGTATATCCTTTTTTCAGATGAGTTGGTACCTTTTTCCAGGATAAATGGGCAGCAACAAAAACAAAACAAAACAAAAATGTTGATGGTAAGTTATGTATATTGGCATCGAATTGGAAACTCAGTCATTATTTTGGATAACGTCTATAGAGTCTTTCAGTTGCTCTCTTCTGTGCTTATGCTTCGAATATTTCTTTCAACCGATAACCTGTTAAATTTGTCAAAGAAAAACTTTTTCCTTTCGTTCCGATTAATTTTATTTTCAAATCAGTAGCAAGTAGGTATACCCACTCGTACATAGTTTCTTTGTGGATTCCTTAAATCTAAGGGTTACAACAGCTTGATTGGTTATTCTACAGGGTGGTACATTATATATACAATTATTATGGAAGTCCGACTGAAAATGCTACGATGCCACGACAAAAATTTCAGCTGTCAATATATTTTACATGAGATTCAGTTGCACATTGTTGATGGTGTGAGTACTGTCATTTATCGCCCTGTATAATTATATTTTGACAGCCGAATGTTTCGTCGTCGGTGGTTTCAAATGTTACGGCGTTGGTTTGGGAGAGCTTTAATTCGTAAGAGTGAAAATCTGGAAAAAGTGGGTCTCGCAATTCCGTGCGTCTTTCTATCCGACTGTCTAATCAGTTATAGCCTAAATGGATGGATTGATTGACTTTAAAAATGATACCTATCATTCCTGGGACATCCCCCAAGCCTTGTTATCATTAAGACCAAAAATAACGGCGGCAAAAACTGTAAATTGAATGTTTATAAAATAAGCAACCAAAAATTGGGGAAGTATCTCGAGAACAAACACTGTTTTTTTTCCGGCTAGTTTTATTCTACACACAATGACGTATAGTCAACAACATTATAACGTTTGTAAAAACATTCAATTCAATGCAAACAAATTAATACAAATTGTTGAAAAATGTTTTATGTTTCGATTATTTAGAAAGAAAAGTACTCGCTAAAGTTTGGTTATTTCTAGGTAGGATGACGATTGAACTAGTTTTTGCAGAGTCGATGCACTACTGGGCTTATACTCGTGATAATGTTACACCATTAAACAAATAGTTGAATGAAGTTACAGATAATTTTCTTGTAAAAATAATTGTTTTACATTTATCGATGCTTAGAATCCAACAATTATGAACAAACCAGTCAACAAATTAATTATGGTTACACTGACAGTCACAGTTTTGAAGTTTGTCATCGTCCGCATAAAAAAGGCAGTTTGAATACTTCAACATAGACGGTAATTCATTATTAAATAAAATAAAAAGCATAGGGCCTAAATGGCTATCTTGTTGCATTCCAGAGTTTACTCTAAATTTATTTGTTCAGCAACCGTTGAAAAGATCCGAATAAGATTTATCGAATAAATAAGATTGAAAGTATTTTGATAAGGTATACGAAGATCTTGTTTCTAAGGGCACCAATAGGATGTTACATACCAGTGTGGGTCTCCTCCAGCCTGGTTTCTTAATTCAGGGTCACTGGCTTTTGCGAATAATAGTTATAAATCTTCAAAACAAAAAAACACATTCCTAAAGTTGATTCAAAAACGGGTGTGGACATATTATAATTTGAAATTCCGGTATGCTTGCATTGCTTATGGGCCTCTACATGACATAATCTGGCACTGATCAGAAAGCATATACTCATTGTTCAACCACAAAATTTGGTTACCTGATGCAGCGATGCCAAATCGTGGTATTTATCCATTTTTATGGGAATTTCACGCCTAAAATTAAGCTAAAAGATAAGAAGGGATTTTTTTAACCTTATAGTATAAAAAAGGGATTTAACGTTATATGCTCAATTTTGTTCCTAAATTGCTAATTTTATTAAGAAAAAAATTGTTTTCAACTATGATCAAATAAAAAGAAGGAGTATGAATCAGTGATGGAAATCGACTTTTTTCGATTGTACTGAATGCTGAAACAAAATAGTACTGAAAAAGAACAAATAGTACTGGGCTCTTTTAAATGGATAAGAACTAGCAAACACACAAATTCAAAAATAAAATTGATTTATTAACAAGAACAAAAAAAAATTCTTTTGTTATAAATATTAAGGTAACATAGTAAAGGAACTTCATTATTATAGCTAAATAAAAAAAGGGCGGATCCCGTATCACAGTAAGGAGCCAGTTGTAGGTATCATTGAATCTCATCATTGAATATTTAAATTTTTAGTTTTGAGGTTTTTAAAATCCTAAATCATTATTAAACTGTCAGGTTTATTTTGCCATTAAAATAATCACTGATTTTGCTTCCTAAACATCTGAAAATTAAAAATAGAATTTTCAATGATTATTACGTATAACTGGTGCCTTAGATAAGAAAATAATAGTATTTTAGGTAATTAACATTTTTTTTTACTCTAAAAGTTCTTCTTTTTGAAGAGGATTGTTTGTCACGTTTTTATTCACAAGACCTTTATTAATTACAAAGTGTGACAACATTCCTTTTTAAAAAAATTTTTGGTTTCTATCAGCATTCATTTTTCAAAAACCAAATTTTTGCTCAAAATTCCGGTACAGTTACATTTCTCAGTTTCTTAAAATATTCGCAGTCAGCTAGAGCTCTATATTCGTTGCTTATAGCTTCAATATTTTTGTGTTTATTAGGAAAAAACTTTAAAACAAATTGAACGATGGAGTGCGCATTGTGAGAAATTTTGAAGTGCGTTTAAGAAAACATCATCGAAATCCAATCTTCTTCTAATATCTGAGCAGAAATGTTATACAAAACATTTTAGCATGATTTTTGAAGCCCTGTATAACTTTTTCACTGAAGACATTTTTAAATTATTCGGATTAGCTGCGTTATAAATATTTAATTTGAAGCGAAACGTTTGGGGTGAGTACTACATTGAACTCGCTTAATATTAAATATTTATAACGCGGCTAATCCGAATAATTTAAAAATATCTTATGCAAACAACCGCGAAAATCTTAAAAGTTATATTTTTCACTGAACTTTTTAAAAGTGTATAAGATTTCACATTCGGTGACGCAATATATCTCCATAACTGGTAAGTGATTTTGCAAAAGCCAATAAAGGCTTTTCATCAAGAGATTCCCTACTACATAATTGTTTAACAATTAATTTCATTGTTGGAAGCAAAATAATAACGTAGATGAAGATAATTAGAAAACTACTTCTGTTTAAGTGGAGCGATTGAATATATGATGAGCCCAACTGTCGTACCTGGGCGAAACGCAACTTTTGGAGTTGAGGTCACTTGAACTTTAAAATTGGAAGCTAAATATGTACTGTTACATATTCAGTTCAGTATTTAAAAGCAAATGAGCACCTTTAGCCTAAGTGGGGATGGTTTTGATATTGGGTAGTTGGGCTTTGAGTATGTTCGCATCGCACATAGATTTTTATAATGAAGATAAGAGAAAATTATCAATTTTGTACAAACAATTCAAAATTGTACTGAAAATGGCAAAGATGTACTTACGTACTGAGAAAATCAAATTGTACTGAATTTAGTACAATAGTAAGGCTTTTTCCATCAGTGGTATGAATACTGTATAATCTAAAAGAGAAAACTAACTATTTGGAATAAAAAGACGAGAACGAGAAAAGAGAGAAGAAAAGAGCCACATATATATTTTAGAGAGAGAGAGGCTCTAGTGAATATACTCGTAGGCTCCGCGTACGTTACAAATACAATATGAATTCTTTCTTTACCTGTTGCGAAACGAAAAATCCCCTACAAAAATAACATAACTAAACCATAAAGGAAAATTTGTTGTTCTAGTTTTTCTTCTGCAGTAATTTTTTATCTTGGAAGAATTGAGGGATATTTTTCACAGAGACACGGGAAAAAAGGAAATTTTTGATTATCATTGTGGGAAAACCTGCTTCCAGTCTGGCTTCACTGACTTGATCTTTCATCTAAACATTTCGCTCTCCATTGGATACAACACTTCTTCTAACTATACTACTGAACATCAACATACGAGTAATGTGCTTTCCCTCTCGAAATCATCAATTTTATTTTGAAAAACAAATTGTTTTCGTATGCATTTTCCCCCTTCCAAACATTGGAATACCAATCCTTTTCACCGTGCGATAGATAAAATAATTAAATTTCCTATTGAAATGTCTTAAAAACATTCTTGTGGGATATTTCGTTTTGACATTGGCAGCTGAAGCTCAAATGCATTATTTTTGAAGTATTAACATTTTTGTTTGTATCTACAGATCAGCCAATAGCTATAGATGCATTAATTTTTATATTCGGGATTTAATTTTAGTATAATTGGATAATTGGTAGGTATTTTGATTCTTGTTTGGATTTAATAGATTGGTGTTAATATAGATTTCGGAAAGCATTTTTGTCAAAAATAGTGAATCCAACCATACCCTCAGCCTGCCAGTCGCGGTGTGACGAAATCATTTCTACATCTTAACGAAACAAAAACATCTAAATGAAACGAAGAAAGATAGAAGATACAAATTAATTGCAACCGACAGCAGCGTCAGGAAAGAAGACATTTTTTAACGCTTCTTATTGAAGAAAGCTGTATTTTAACAAATAAAAGTATTAAAGTAGGTACCTTAAGTAAAATAAAACTGAAAGTAAATATCGTTTTTAATTAAGTTCTTTTCTTTTAAAGTTTTAACAATTTTCAAAGGTATTTTATCCTATATATAATGTCTTTTGATTGAAATCAACAAATAGATTAATCATAAATAAATCAGTGTGTTACTTGCTGTCAAACGAAAGATTCGTTAATGCAAAGGTGTCATGTCAGCTTTATACTTATACTTAAAACTGAAAGAGAATATTTGATAGGTCAAATATTTAAACTATAAATGCAAATTACACAAGACAAATTAAGCTTAGTCAGTTGTGCGTCGAAATATATAAAATATTTAAAAAAAGCTTTCAATATCCGACCAACAGCACCCTGTTTATGTTTTATCTAAGATTTTGCGTGGGGTCTTTGAAGGAAAAAAATACAAGTTCCTTCCGGCGGCAAACGGTCACGGTGGCAAAGGATTAAAATCAGACCTCCGTTTTCACAAATTCCTCCTAAACACACATACATACAGTTTACATTGGTATAAGTATATGTGCTACTATATATACTTTCGCAGATTATTGAAGAAAGTTTTGTCATAAAATTTCTAATTGATTGCCGTTTAATTGCTTTCTGTTTGCTCAAAGGAACAAGACTAGTGTTGCTGTTTAGAATTGAAGTACTGTTTAAATTAGCGATTTAAGGAATAAAGAACGAAGGCAAAAGGGACCCCTGATGTGTCTCCCAGCAGATTGGTTTGGAAAACTTTTTCACTGTCGATGTTGTAGAATATAGAACCGTATATAGAACGTTGATTGTATGTTGAATTTGCGACAACTGCGGAAAATGGAAATCAGATTTAGTTTAGTTTTTCTTCTCTTTGTTTGTTTTTGAGCTTGGGAATTGAAAATAAAACAAAATTTGACTACTTAATAGGAATAAGGTATAAAGGACTAAGTTATGGAGCGTAAAAGTTTTTGTACAAAATGTGCCGACGAAAAATGTAAATTTTGAAAAACAATTGACTTGATTTTCCAGTGCGATTGTATATGTATATAGAGTGAAGTAGTAGATGGGTATAGTGGAAACCAACCTATATAATATATCCGCGTAGATGGAATGGAAGAGTTTCGAGATTCGACAGAGTTTTTGTTTTTTTTTATTTGCCAATCTCAATATTTTTAATAACTTCAAGCCAGATGGGCATGGGAGAATATTGCTCATTTAAACTCTTTGGAAAATAGAAAAGTCAGTCTGGGTCATGAGTTGTATCCGCTTTAGGCAATTTTTAATTAAAAATGAAAAAGAGGCAAATCAACTATATTATAATATCAATAGTAGGATTTGACGGCTACGCGCATGTGGCTTCAAGCTAAATGCAAATATAATCAATCATTGAAGATATTGAAAAACATTGGTTTATAAATTTGTGAGATAGGTATTTTTATAGTATAAAAAGTAAAAAATACTTTCGACATTAAGCTTGGTATACAAATCTATTTAAAAAAAAAAACATTGTTTTGGAAACATAAAGACCCAAACCGTAAATAACTTGAATTTTCACATAAGGGAAATATATGCACATTGCACATGCAAATATTACTAGCAATCTACAAAACCATTGTGAAATCATTCCGGTCCTGTTTTGTATATGTTACAGTGAGATCTGAGATCTTAGAACCCTATGTTTGGGATATTCAAAACTCATTGTTGGGATATTCAAAAAAATAACATGTTATCTGAAAACTCAATAACTTAGTTACAAAAGGTAAGTAAGTAAGGTAAGTAAGTTTGAGAAATTGGTTAGCCATGTGCGATTTCTTAAAGAATTTTTAAAGTTTCTTTGAAGTTTGTAGAAGACGAAATGGGATATTCAAAAATTTTGTATGTCATGTAAGTTCAGTAATTGGTCACAAGAGACAACTTAGTTTTAGGCATATACCTATGATTTTTAAAGAATTTTTTTTCAATGTCATTGAAATTGTTATAATCTCATAATGTGGGATATTAAAAAAAAAAAAGAAGACCTTCACCATATATGGGATATTCAAAAATAAAGCTAGATCAAGTCAGGACTTGATTACAAAAGGTCACTAAATTTCATTAATTAGTCGGGCATATACAATTTTTTAACAACAAAAAAAGTATTCTAATTTAAAGACCGCTAGTTGATATTATAACGATAATGTCATTTTGTTTCAGTAATTGGTCAATCATAAATTATTTTTATAGCTGTTTAAGATTATAGCCATAAGACTAGGTTTTAGATTTTTAGATTAGAACATATTTTATTCATTTAAAAATAGTTTAACAATTTTTGTTTAGAAGATGTTAGTACCCTATATATGGGATATTCAAAAAACATAAATAAAAGTCAGGAATTGGTTACTAAAAAGTCAATAAATTTCAGCAAATAGTCAGGCATATGAGATTTTTAACAAAATTTAAATTTTTTTTTCATAATCGTAGATATTGTTAGAATCTCATATGAGGGATATTCGAAAAAAAAAGGATTATAATTAAAAGATCGTTAGTTGATCTTATAATGATTATGTCATTTAGTTCCAGTAATTAGTCAATCATAAACGACTTTTAAAGCTTTCAAGATTATACCCATTAGAGAATGTTAGTATCCTATATATGCGGGATATTTAAAAAATTTTAAAGTCAATTATAATTGGTCAGAAAAGTTCAGTTTACAGTTTCAGTTATTGATCCACAATAGATGAATTTTAATTAATTTTTAAAGTTTTTTTTTCAAGGCCATAGAAATTATTAGCACTTTATTTGTGGGACATTCGAGCGAAAGTATACCATATAACTGTTAATATATCTATAAAGGTCAATTGGTTTCAGTAATTGGTCATACATAGGCGATACTCGAAGTTTTTTTTAAGATCACTCATAAAAATATGTTAGCCTGTCTCATTTGTGGGATTTAAAAAACAAATAGTTTATCATCTGAAAGGTTAGTAACTAATAATAATGGGTCACAAAAAGGTCAGTTAGAATAAAAATTTTAAACGTGTTTCTTACAAGAGCTTTGAATGTTATAGAATAGGTAGATATACAAATGTATTTGTTTTTACACAAACTGGATATTCTATGATAATACAAACAAGATAAATAAAATAATAATTCCAAACAGATATATGAACATAAATTCAACATAATTCAACAAAAACATTTCACAAATGTATCTTATGTTTGAGTCAAAAACATTTAGGCTCATGCAATTTTAAATCCTGTATACATCGCATATAAGCCTTCCTGGATTGCTATGATACCTTGTATTAAAATGCCTTTTGTTGACAACAATTGGACATATTTGTGCTTTTGTGGAATTTTTGAAATTTAATTTTGGAGACAAAGTGTATAGTGTAGGTATACCTAGCAGGCCAAGAATCAACCTTAAAAATTGCATATATATGAACATTACTGTCTTTCTCTAAATTTTATGAAAATATTATTTGATATTTTGAGTGCATGTCTTATGCACCCATTAACCAATATATATACATATGCGACCTGTACCCAACAAAAGGACACTTTTCAAAAGGAATATGACATGAACGAACAAGTTTATACACATAAATAAGTAAACTGCATGAGTTTTGAGAGACAAATGAAAGGCAAACAACCAGTCTACCTACAGTATTTAGAATGTTTGCTTATAATGTGTTCAAGGATATATAGAAAACCAAACTCCAACAATTCTGTTTATATATTCGTCCTAGAACTTGTGTCAGTTTTCTCTTTTGTGTGGAGTGATAAGTGGTGAGACGATTCAAGCAGTAGAAAAACAAGAGCTCACTATCACAGCTCGTATATATATAGGTGTCAGAAGTATGCCAACAAACTTTAAATTGTATATCTGGGGTCTAATTATAAAGAACAATATTTCTTAATTTATTTTTGTAATTGCTTTGCTCTCAGTCTATTTATTTGACAAAGTGTTAAAGGAAGTTGTATTTTAAAATATTCACTTAAATATTTCAAATTCTTTTTTCGAAAATTCAATACATATTTTTTTTTTTTTATTAGAGGTGTCGTCTCCATGTTGTGTGCGTTTAATCGATTTTTAATGTCAAAATATAAAAATAAAAATATATAAATGATTGTCTAACTTTGACACTTCAATTGGTTGTCCAAACCTATTATAAAATGGGTATGTTCAATGAACAAAAAATTGAAAAGCTAGATGGTGGCTAGATGGACAACTGTCCAAGATTTCTAAGAAAATCAGTGGCGGATCCACGGGGGGGGGGGGGGGGTTTTCGGGTCCGGACCCCCCCATGAGCATTGAAACCAAACATTTTTGTATAAATGTATTTATTTATTAAATATTTACTTCTCTTCGACCTAAATTTTGTGTTAATTACAGAAAGCCCATCTTTTTATAAAATTTCGACTTAAAATTTCTTCAAGTGTCGTGAATACCTACCTAGTACCTCAAAAACTTCAAATGCATCTTAGTGGAAAAAGGAGTATACCTACTTACATTATATTGCGTAGCAGTTTTATACGGTTTTCCCCCCGAACCAAAATCTCGGATTTCGGCACAAGGTTTCCAAATCTCGTTGAATCGTTCACACCACACATAATCTAGATTTTTTTTGAAATTTCAATCAAATTTCAGTGTTGATAGAAACTAAAAAAAGAAGACATAGCAGTAATTTACTAGATTACGAAATCTGAAAATGTATGGGAAATCTTGTTGATTTTGATGAGGTTTGGTGATTTTTGATCGAAATCTCGATTTTGATTCGGTTTGTAAAGACTATAAAGCCTATATGATGGAAACTTAGTTCAAGGGCTTACGGTATGTTAAATTTAGAAGACTTAGGCAATTTATCATATCTACCTCTCCAAAGCAACATATTAAAATACTATTCAATATTATAAGGGCAAAAAGAAGTTAGCACTACCATTTTCGATTTTGAAAAAGAAATTGTGCTCAACTTGTGCTGCGATGTGCCGTAAATATTTTTGAAAATTTTGAGGATGAAATTTTTTCAAAATAAAATTTTTCTAAAAACTTAAAGTTGTGCTGAAAAATGATATAGCCGAAGAGATACAAAAATCGCATATTTCCGACTTTCACGACCGAACGCAAATGATGCGAAGAAACTTAGCGTGAAATTAGCACCGTCATTTTCGATTTTCAAAGAAAATTTTAGTGATAAATTTTAAATTCGCAAATTTGCAATTTTTTTTTTCAAAATCACGATTTGAAAAAAAATTATACTTGTGCTGTTTTAAGCTGCTGCTGTTTTTGCTTGTTTGTATTTTTTTTTTAAATCGAAAATGGCGGTGCTAACTACACGCACATTAATAATGTAGCACAAAGCCCACGCAAGTTTTATTTTTCTTCAAGTTTTCTATTTGTAATTGGACCCCCCCCCCCCATGACCAAATCCTGGATCCGCCACTGGGAAATCTAATACATTTTACTGTAATAGTGAAGCTACACGCAGTTTAATAACCTGTAATGATATCTTTGATAAATATTTCCATAAATTTATCCACAAACCCTAAATAACATAAATATTAGGGACCTTAAATTTAATTTTATATCTTTTGTCGCATGTTTAAAGTTGTTCTTGAGAATTCTGTTTTTTCACAAAAAATACCTAACTTCCAACAATCCTTCCCATGAATTGGGTGCTTAATATGAAAGCTTGAAAGCAATTTAAAATAAAAGACAAAATTATCAAAATTAACTGAGTTTACTCTTTCAGACAAAAATTCTTTAGTTAAAGTTAAAAGAAAAATTCATAAAATGACAGACCATTTTAAATTTGTATATTCTATTCTACGTAAAAAAAATTCAATTATGTAGTATTTTTTTCAACGTTCGCATAGCAAAAACGTTTTTTCTTTAAATTATAATTTTTTTGCCATGGACTTTAGTTCCGAGAAATTTCATATAATAAAGATAAAAAATCGTTTCACATTGACCCGGAACCAGGGTTTCAATGTCACTTCTACTTGCATCAGACAACAACACACACATACACACATATACTTAATTATACATATATATCGCTTAAACCGCCTTCAACCAGCTAACGGAGAAAAAAACATCCTCCGCACAGTCCGACGAATTGTGTTAACGCTTTAACTTGTATCACCACTTTGCTAATTGCATCAAAAGTTAAACATTTTAACACAGCTCGAAATCGGCACTGGAACTGGAACAACACTGGCCCGTTGAAGTTGGCTTCGTGCCAAAAAATAGCTGTAGAATGTGCTCTATGTTCAATGTTCATAATCATAGAACATCCAAATAAATTTAAGCAACATCTCTGGTGTTGCTGTCCTTTTGTGCCTGTCCTGTGGTTCTCTTTGTGCAGGAGACTTCCTTCCTTCCTCTCAGTTTTTGGGGCGCATTCCCGTCTACTAGTCGCAAGTCCAATCATCAACAGAGAATATAGCTAGAATATAATATAGCGACCTATAATAATATGGTGTGACAGTTAGTTAGGTCTTTATTGTGTGGCCATTACAATTAGGTGTAGCTGTGACATCGGAAATGAAATACACTGCAATTAAGCGACTTTGGGTTATGAAAAGCTATGTTAATTAATTTTTCTCTGAATTTTATGCTGTAAATTACCTACACCGTGTTTTGTCGGCTATATGGGAGGGATTTTGAGAGTTGAGGTAAGTTTTTAAACTTAATTAAAGAGGAAGGAAGATACTTACTTACATAGTTGATCTGAGTGAAAAGATAAGAAGAAGAAAATATTAAATTGTAGGTACATAAGAAATGTCAAAATTTCAGTGAGAAAGTAATTGAAAATAATAAAACATATAACATAAGCCATAAGCCATAACTAGCTTAAAATACCTTAATTTATTAATAGTTCATCTTCTACACTAGCTGGCAGGGATAGAAAAACATTGTTTCTTAAAAAAATTAACAAATTAAAATTGAACGCCAATCATGCTATAGCAACTATACTCTCACAAGGCATAAGACGTTTTTTATTGAAAAGTGTTTAGGCAGTACAGCAAAATTTTACACAGTAAACGACAACTATAAGGAATAGTGTGCTATGTGGGTTGCAGAAAAACATTTGTTTTTGAAGGTTGGCAGGCCTAGAATATTTATATTTTTGATAATTATTTTGGTTTATATTTTTTTTTCATTATAGAATCAAAATTTGGTAGTTAAGAAAATTTAAACAGACAGTTTTGATTGCTGTTCAATGAGGCATTTTTGAACACTTTAGAACTTAATTGTCTGCACTTGGTTTTTAGGTAGAACAAATGAAGAATGTAGGAAGCTTTTTTCCTATTCGTTGAATCATTTACAGCTTCTTACGAAGCACGCGAGATTTTAATGTCATGATTTACCAGATCACTAAAATCATTGTAGTAGAATTCTCTTAGGTGAAGCCTACGCCTTTGAGATAGAGCAGGACATTTACAGAGAAAGTGAGGAATCGATTCTTCCTCTTCTCCATCCATACAACTTCTGCAGAAATCTTTAGAAAATTCCAAGCCTATCGTTACGGGCTTGCCTATTAGACAGTGTCCGGTTTCAGTATTGACACCTATAACTGAGCTAATGTCCAATCTGCTTAGAGATATCGAACTTTTAGAGCGCTTCAGATCCAGCATAGGCCAGATTTGTTTTGTGGTGCCGATGTATTTCCACATAAGGTTTGTTTTCTCTATTGCATGTTGCTTCAGCATAAGTTTACAAGTAGCGATGGGTAGGTATACCTATGCCAATAGTTGTCCGCTTTGACGATATAGGAAAAAAAACTAAGACAACAAACAGTTAAAGTAAGTTCTTTGTCTCATATTACAGGATGAGTTGGATGCACATTTTGGAGAGAAAACATTTACTTTACTTTACTTAGGTTACCTATAATAAATTTGAAACATTTATTTATTTGTTCATCTTAACAATTTTTTGTTTTGAATAAAGAAAACTTGTAAAGGTAATATTGGACCGGCCTTCTGTTGTTCCATCATATTGTTTGGGAGCAAGGTAGATAGTTCTTTGTTAAGCCTAGTACGCTGCTGATGCGAAACGAAAAATCCCATACAAAAATGACACAACGAAATCAGAAACGGAAATTTTCGTTTTGCTTTTCGTTTTGCAGTACGCTGTTCAAAGAGCGAAATTTATAATTGTAACAGATTATTTGGAGAAGTCTCCGCTCCTTTTTCGCACTGAATTAATTATACAGACTATTTATTGTGTGCGGAAAAATGACATTTGAGTTTTATTTGTGTTTTTTTTTTGTTTATCATTTTCTTACATCATGGGTTTCTCGGATTTTTTTCGTTTATGATTGATTTTGTTTTTGGAATTAGTGAAACTCTCCAAGGATATTTTCCGTTGTGTTTTCGCAAGCGTTTCGTTGTCTGTTTGGAGATAACAGGAAATTTTCGTTTCGCATCAGCAGCGTACTAGGCTTTATGCCGAAAACAGATGAACAGCGTGGTTGCATAGTTAAGCATTTTTGGTGCCTTGTTATGTCAAATTTAAAACTGCAATTGTGAATTGAATGATTTCTCTCTTTTCTTTTTTTGCTACGGCATGTTCACAATTTCGTTAAATGTCGTCAATAGCGGGGTTTTTTTTTGCAAGCCCGGGGGGAATTGGATGAAAAAAACGGTGCCGTGTCATAAGGCCATACGTCATAAGGCCATATTAAGAAATATGGCCTTATGACGCTTTTACAAAATGACATAAGGCCATATTCCAACTTATGGCCTTTTGACTCATTAATAAAAAGACATAGGGCCATATGGCCTTATGTCACTTTCAACCGTCTTTCCTTGTTTGATAAATAAACCTGGCCAAATGTTTTTGTTCAACACTTTAATTGTAATGCAGTTACGGCGTATAAACAGTGAGGTATGTATGGGGGGGCATGCTGCCCCCCTGCAACCCCCCTGCTTGGGCACACTATAGGATTTGGGGTAGGTGCGAGGTTGGGTGTATGCAGTTTCTTTTGCATTTAAAGATTCTGGATTAAAAAACAAATCATATTTTTTCACTTAACGCAAGTATTATGAGACCATATTTAGATATGGCCTTAAGTCGCATAAAAATATGGCACTATGACACCTTGGTAAAGCCTAGTACGCTGCTGATGCGAAACGAAAAAACCCATACAAAAATGACAAAACGAAATCGTAAACGGAAAATTTCGTTCAGCTTTTCGTTTTGCAGTACGCTGTTCGAAGAGCGAAATTTATAATTGTAGCAGATTATTTAGAGAAGTCTCCGCTCCTTTTTCGCACTGAATTAATTATACAGACTATTTATTGTGTGCGAAAAAATGACATTTGAGTTTTATTTGTGTTTGTTTTTGTTTATCATTTTCTTACATCATGGGTTTCTCTGATTTTTTGTGTTTATGTTTGATTTTGTTTTTGGAATTAGTGAAACTCTCCACGGATATTTTTCGTTGTGTTTTCGCAAGCGTTTCGTTGTATGTTTGGAGATCACAGGAAATTTTCGTTTCGCATCAGCAGCGTACTAGGCTTAAAGTGTCAATAGGCCATATGTTTCAGTATGCCCTTATGACACATTTCGAATGCGTCATAAGGCCATATTTCTCAATATGGCCTTATGACACATGGCGTTATGACACGGCACCGAAAAAAACGATGTCGGTGCTTAACAATTAACATGTTAAATGCAACAACAACTAACCCCAGAGAATTCTCGGGGCTTAACTTCACAGAAAAACTGTGTTACCGGCATGAATTACATACATGTTATCGATAGTTTGTATGAAAACTCCATGTTTTTTACTGCCATGGCGTCGCTAATCCCGCTGTCGTTTTTTTCAACCAATTCCCCCCGGGCTTGCAAAAAAACACGCCTAATGACACACAGTAAATATCAGTAATGTCAGATACCTACCAATTATTTTAATTTTTTCGTTTGTTGTGGCTGCAATGGACTAGTTTCATTGCAGCCACAACAAACAGAGACATCGTGCAACGAAGTCTGCGTGCAGCCCTTGGAAAGCCTCAGCCCCAGTGTAATTTATTTTCGCTGCATTCAAAACAAAGTTGGACCTTGTGTTGTTTTTGTATACATATGTATTTTCGTAAGCAAATCCAATCTTGTTTGGATCTGGGGGAAAATAAAACACAGCTAATATGTAGATCAACACTTTTTTGGTTGAAAAGGCAATAACGCATACCTACTACCTACTGACTTCGAATTCGACTTCAAAATTTATCGAAAGACACAGTTTTCCCAAAGCAAGGTTGAACCGATCTGCTATAAAGCTATAATATCTCTAAAGTAGCAAGCTTTATGTCCTACAAGTCACGGAAAAAGCTAAATGTATTTCCGCCGAACACGTTTTCCGAGGCATCACTTAGAGGTTATCTTTGGAAATAGAAAACTTTCCAACTTGTTGTTTTTAAAGAACGTTGTTAACACGAAAATAAGTGACGAATTCTCATTCTGTATATGTACTTTGAAACAATTTCTTTTAGGTATACCACTCAATGCAATTTCTTTTGAATTTACCTAAAGAAAAAGTCACTACATTGGTCACTGTTTCATTCCATCCGAAGAAGTATTAGTCGATAAATCGTATCGGAATCACTTTTTATTTCATTGGAATTGCTTATTTGATTAACTTTAACTTAATTTTCGATTATTTTTAAGAATTTTACTGCAATGACCCACTAAACCACATTTTAGCAATCACATCTGTCAGATATCTGAAACTGTTCTTATCTGACATTTGTTGTCATCGAATACAGGGCTAGAAACTGATGAGTTCAAGTGAGATTGTCACCGCCAGGATGAAACGCCAATTTTTTTCAAACTAAATATAATACCTACAGCCCGTGGTATGTAATGATTAGTACGTGCGTAGGACTGTTACGCCGAAGGTTGGAGGTTCTCTTCATTCCTGCCAATAACACCCACACAGAAATGGTTGAGAATTGAGATTTGTAAGTCACTGGTTCTGTCACGCCACTCAATTTATTTGTATATATATTTAAAGGCAGTTTAAAGCTATTTTCAATTAATAACTCAACAAGTACAATTAAGTCTTGTTAGCTGATTTATTTCAGTAGGTAATAAATAGAATTTGTATTATAAAAACCTTCTTAAGAAAAGTTCTTTATTGCAAATCTGTGAATATGCGTCCTTTCTTTAATAAAATATTATTCGCTTAAGTTTAGAGACTCTCAAACTCTTTTATTTACTGCCATAAACATTATAATTTAACCGGAAGCTTAAGTTTAATCTCATTTTTTTTCACAAAAAAAAATCCTTCTGACACTTTCAGAAAACTTGGTAATCAGTCCATTCATCAATTATCCTGGGAACAGTACATGAGACCATAGGCTGAATTCTTTCATGTTAAGTGACATACATGTAGACATCTAGCATGTAGAATTGTGTATCTATATGCTTCCCACTTTTTGCGTTAACAAACTCTCATATAGAATAGAAGTTCTGATGAGGAGGTTGCTTAAAGATGTCCTGCAGAGAAATGAATGTCTTTTGTGGATGTAAGCTTCGTCTAGATAGATATAGTATCTACTATATGAGATATGACATGTGAGTATATGTGATGATCATCATCAAGCCATTTGTGCGAATCGATTTGACTCAAGATGGAATAAATGGCAACTTGACAAAGTTTTCCTATACACGAGTATATATAGTGATGCCACTGCGCTTCCTCGATATGTGTAGCTTTTGATGGCTTTTTCTAAATGAGAAATTTAGCTAGTGCGGTAGCGAGGTGGTGAAACACAAGTGTTTCCAAATGAAAGGCGACACATCAGCTCCGCAGCTCTATCTTTATAAGTCCAAAATGACATGCTATTTGATGTTAAAATAATAGTATATACGAGGAGGTTGTGCATGAGTGTTACAAATGTACGACCATTTCTAGTGTTGTTGACGGATGGTGAATAATTTATTGAGGAAATAGGCGGAGGAACATTGTAATCGGAATACAATTATTCAATGCTTTGCTTTTATGCGGTGAGTTTGTTAGTATAGAAAGAACTTTATTTTATGAGTTTAATCGATCTATCATATCGTAATCCTGGTTCTATATTGAATATTGATTGACATGAATTAATTTATTAAAAAAGCATTAAGCCCTTAAATTTGAAAAAGCCATTATAATATTAGGAAAACTATTGAAAGTGATTTTGGTGTTTTGTACACAAAAAACCCATGTGTTATTAAATATATGAATATTAAATCAATACCTATACCTATACTGTAGATTAGCCTGTTCAACTTCAATTTGCGTAAGTGATGGTTCTTGTGATTGAATTATGTTAAATATTTATTATTTTGCATTAATTATTTTTGGTTCAAGGCCTTGTATCAATTTTGGTTCTTGCTTATAAAAATTTATATAGTTTACTTTATGTTTTCTTTTTCGGCATATTGATAAAATTTACTTATATACATTTTTTAAAATAAATTTATTTAAAATACGTTAAAGGATAAACAATTTACTCGTTAAACTAATTATTTTTTAAGGAATCAAAATCGAGAAAATGCTATACAACAACGAGCCTCAATTGAGAGGAAGGCCGCTTTGTCATGCAAGCTCCTCAAAAACATGTTCCTTGACATGGTTCCGATTGTTTCGAATTCAAATCATATATAACTTACTGCCTGAACACAATGGATACGGAGCTGCTATGGGAACTGCAGCTGAAATCGGTGTCAAAATATTTAATAAATAAAATGCACGACTGGGATCGCACGAACTTCTGTTATGAGCGATCACACTGTGGTTTTAAAGTCTGAATAGTTTAGACTTTAAATCTACTTATCTGATTTTAAAAGAAATCAATTAGTTATGGGAGCCTATATTTTATGCCACCTGCTGAAAACTTAAAACATAAATTTTTTAAACATTTTTAAGAAACAAAATTGGTACGCAATTTTTTAGTATTTATTAATGTTAAATTAAAAACTTAGTTTTGGAAAAAAATAATCTACCCATTTTCTAAATATCGAATTTTCAAAAAAATGATTTCAATTTTTTTTTTAATCCGAAATTTAGTTTTTTGAATATTTTGATATGCAAAAAAAACAAATGGTTCTATGAGAGCCGAGGGGTACCATTTTTAAACTATAGATACAATTTTTTTCCAATAATATGGTAGATCGTTTTGATATGAGGCCACATAAAAATTTTAATCAAAATTGTACGAGTCGTTTTTGAGAAAAGTCATTTTTTCCTTACCGGTTTTTAAACTCTTGTATGGGAGGTGCCTTTATCTTTGGTAATTAGAATATTATTGATTTAAAATCTGCTAGATAATCTTAATAAATACTGGTCTTAATAAAAATCTATCAAGTCGTTATTAAGTTCTCAAAAACAAAAATTTTTAAACATTTTCAAAAATCAAAAAAAAAATAAAATTTTAAAACAATCTTCACAAAAAAAATTGATCAAAATCAGTTGAACAGTTTTTGAGAAATCGAAAATCAAAAAAAATGGTTCTATGGAGGTATCATTTTTTTATTAAACGGTAGCCGTTTTGTAAAAAAAAATTACTGAATTTTTTTTTTAAGTTATGGGCGCGTTTTTGATAAAAATAAGATTTTCATTTTTTGTTAAAAATATTTATACGGCAGCTGCTGTTATGTTGGGCCTTAAAAACTGTTATGTTGCGCAAAAAACACTAGGTACCGATTAAAAAAAAAATCGACCCACCCATTTAGGCTGCAGCCGAAAGGACGAGACCCACTTTTTACGACTTCGCTATCATTGTAATTTCAACTTTGATCAAAATCTCAAGTTCGATTTTTTTACGAATTCATAACTTGCCATTCCTACCTATAGTACCTACATACATATGTACATATATGTATGTATATCGCAAGTAAAAAATTAAACGTATAAAGAATATAAAGCAACGCAGCTGCAATAGGAGCTGCAAGAGTTCACCAACTTTTAGTTTTTCACGTACAGCACATTTGACATTTCAAAGAGCCGCAAAAAAAAATATTTTAGCTTCTAGGTATAGTGCTTATTTGTTTCGTGAAAGAAATTAAAAAATTGAAAGAAAATTTATTGAAAATAAAAATGCGGATAATAACTTTGTGATTGTTTTTCTTTACAATATACAAAAATCTGTACAGCTGTTCGCAGAGGGAATTATTTCTCAATCGTCTTATTTCCATCAGAATCCCGTTATTTTAAATAAGACTTTAAAAATTTGTTCTCTTTCTAAAATGCAAAAATTTATGAAAAATTATGGAATTAATAGAAAATATTTGATATAAAAATACTGCCCTAACCCTAATGCCCTAAAATTGTGACTTACTTTAATTATATAAGAGGATACTTTATTTTATACAGTCCATGAGCGAGTGCAAACAAACCCTGTCAACCAGCTCGGTATCTAGCTGCCTCTAGTTATACACACCACGTGCAGGCCAACTTAGTTGGGGTTTTCTTCACAAACCATCAGGGGATTTAAAAACATTTCAAGCTGGTGCGTCATTGAGCCCACGCTACACGTGTCCTAGCCACCTGAACCAGTGTAATATACCTATAGTAAACATCATCGTTGAATCTTCTCTTTCACACTCCTACGATATACCTACACTGGATCAAAAATTGTTAGGGATTTACATAGAATCAGGGGATGCAAAATCCTTGGTATCCAAAGACGATATGAAACTTTTTTCTTCTCGCGAAGTGACCTAGGCCAGCAGTGTCACTGGCTGAACACAATGCGACGGAGCCGCAGGCGGAGTCGGAGCTGGAACACATGTCAAAATATTAAATACATACAAAATCAATGCTACGAGCCGAATATAACGCAACTGCAGACGGAGCTGCAGTCGGAGCCGCATTAGTTCGCGAACTTTTAACTTTTCACGTGCAGCACTTTTGACGTTTCAATTTATATGAAGAAAAAAAGAGCCAGAAAAAAATATTGAAGTTTTTAGTGCTTATTTGTGTCGCGAAAAAAATTATTAATTAAAATAAAAATATTAAAAATAAAAAAAGTGAATAATAAACTCGTGGCTGTTTTTTTTCTTTAAAAAGTACAAAAAGCTATACAGATCATTGTAGGCAGATAAAAAAACGAAGTTCGACATTTTTCGAAAGCAGTTGCAGCTGCGGCTCTGATTCCAGTTGCAGCAGGGCATTGTGTTCAGCCAGTCATTCGTGAGTAATCGTGGGTCCCCACTCCCCAGCTCTCTGCCGAGATAACAATCTCGAACTTTATACTTTTACAGAAAAACATGACAGATTGAAATATAATATAATATTATATAAAGTTAATAAATAAATTATTTATGGCTTTGAATATAATTTTGTTGAAATTATACATAATCACTTAAAAAAAAATGTATAAATCATACATAAATCGTCCCTTACTCTAGTTTGTCTATAAAGTGTAGGATGTAGATAGACTTTACAGTAACACATTCCATTGAGGCTCAGAATTGCGGAAAATTGGATTTTTCAAGGTTTTTGCCTCCTGCATTTCGCTAAAAAAAACTATAAACCGTTGCAGGAATGCTTCCCACTTTAAAACTTGTACATTTTAATTTTCAGATCAGATTTATTCCTATGTACGTCCATTAATTTTCAAAAAAAAAATAAATAAAACGAAAACAAAAACAAAACACTCCGCATGGAAAACGTATACAGTAGATATAGATACCAACCTACCTACTGTATGTACGACAAAAACCGACAGGAAATCGGTACAACTTCCTTTAAAAAGTGTTTTTCCCTTTTCGATTTTGTTTAAGCGCACTTTAGGTAGTTACTTTGTTTATGAATTTTTCATCAACCATTTTACTATCGCACCCATAGGTACTCTAGCTATAGTATAGTAGTCATAGCTCACATAGATTTCCCTTTATCCCGATCCTATTTCACATGCATAGCATCAGAATATAGGATGTATAGGTAGTGTGCATCACAAGGAACTACTGAAATGAATTCCTCTTCACATCATTGAAAGGACGAAACTGATGAATAAAAAAAAAAAAAATAATAAAAGGAAATTCCGTCGGTGCTCATTTTTTGCCACCGCACACATTTCGAATGCAAACGCAACCAGTCATTTTTTTTTGTCCTCGAACCAACCAACATCTCAGTATATATGTATACAGTTTGACATGGAGGCATTTCTGCTGAAGTCCTATAGCATACTCGTAAATGCTGAAATGTTAATTACATTTAAACAGAAAAAAAAATAAAATGTTATGCATAATTTTTGTTTGTTTCATTCACTTTTCTCATTCAATACATAAATGAATGGAAATCGTTTTTTTTACTGAAACAACCTTGCTTCTTTTGGCGAGCGCATCAAGTTAAAACAAAAAAAATAAGAAATTAAACTGAATGGGTGAGATTTACTGGAACAGGATAATGGAGTACTTTAGTACAGTGAAAACTCCCATAACCGAAAAAGAAATAAATTATTGGATATCTATACCTACTATTGATTATATTACACTAGACGGTAGGGTGGAGCATGGTAGATGCATGGGTCCATACGCCCTCTGAGGTCCATAAACTAGCGAACTCTTTTTTCTAAGTTTTCGTGCATTCAGATGAGACATACTATGACATGAATGTAGGTACTTATTTGTGTGCATTGTACAAGATTCTATTTAGATTGTGAATTCACTACATATAAATGTTGTGAATGATTTTTATTAACAAATTAATTCTTTTTCTCGCTTTTTAATGGTATAAAAAGGGCAAAACCAAGTCTTCAAACAAAAACAGTAGATTGGCAGGAAAAATCGTATTTTTTCTGGATGCTATCCCATGCAAATAAGTGACAATTCCTCCAAAGTTACTTATCTCTTTTCAAGTTAAATCGCACACATTAGACGTTTGAACTCCGCAGAAAATTGTAGCTCTCCTCCATTAATGCAACATGCACTCAGGATAGGTGCATGTAGGGCTTGGCCCTGCACAGGGGCGGACTAGGAGTCAAAGGGCCTCCCGGGACCTTTAGAAAAAGTACCCCAAAAAAGTATTAGCTCCGTAAACGAATATAACAAATTTGATCGTAGTATAATTGATACCATAAATAGTAATCTCCGAAATAATTATGCATTTGATTTAGCAAAAAATGTAACTTGATTATTGACAGCTCAGTTAAAATTTGTGTGTGGGCCCCATTAGCTAAACTATAGTTTTCGTTAAAATAATTTTCAACACCTTTATCCTCATTGTGGGGGCCTCTTACAGAACTGTGTGGGGCTTTCTGAGATGCCTTTGGAGCCACAAATACTGTATATTTACTGTTAGGGCCTTAGAAACCAAATTTTATTAAAAAGTTTTCGTTTAAAAGAGCAGAAAGTACTGCATGATCTTTCATGGACTTTTTGTTTTGCCAGGGACCCATCGGGCAAAATCCCGGTTGCCCGGTGGCCCAGTCCGTCTCTGGTCCTGCATGACCTTTTCGTTTGAATTGTCTAACCAAAAAGCTACAAGTTTTGTTACATTGGCGTTACTTGAAAGTTTTTCTGAAACAAAAAAAGTTTTTTTTTCTTTTCCCAAAAAAACTGAAATAATATAAGTTGCATTTATATCCCAATAAAGGTTTTTGCGCCCATAGTGTGCGATCGAAATTGGTGGCTCTGAGTATAAGTTACTGAGCAGTTTCAATACAATCTAATTTGAAACTGATTGTGTTTGTAACTGATATTGAAACAATTTAGTAACTTTCATCTTTTGGACATGTTTTCGAAATCTTAATTGCAACTCATATTCAACTAAAAGAAACTTAAACCTTGAATACTTTACAGGGACTGAACAGAGACAAGGTGAAATTAGTAACTTGAGTGTAACTATACACAATAACTACTTTCCTCTTTTGTCAAAGTGTTGAATATTAAGGGTATTTATGCAGTGTTGTAAAACACTAGATATAAGTTCACCATTTAATTAAGTTTACAATTTGGTTAATGACCTGTCAAATTTTGTATGAAAAATGATTCACAAAATATGGTAAAAAACCCTTAAGGATTTTGCTGCGGAAAATTAACCAAATTTTTTTGATAAACTTAACTAAACGCCATCGTGACTTTCAGAACTAGGCTTGTTTAGAAATATGATATGTATATAAGATATCTCTGCAAGAACTTAAAAAAAAAATCTGCCCGTGTTCAGTAACTATGGCATTGAGTTACCTTTCAGATGGTATATTTTTTATTCGAATATCCCATAAATGAGGTGCTAAAGGTACACGTGACCTTGTATGACTTTAAAAAATTAAAAAGCTTATTAACAAAAATTTATAGCTGACCGAATTTCTGAAACTGCCTGACCTTTTATAAGGATAAAGTAACCTTTCAGATGGTATATACTTTTTTCGAATATCCCACAAATGAGGTGCTAAAAATCGCTATGTCCTTGAAAAAAATTAAAATAATTATTAAAAAAAAATATGCCTGACCAATTACTGAAACTACCTGACCTTTTATGACCTTTAACTGACCTTTTAAATTGCATACTTGTTTTTTATAAATTCCAATAATGAGGTGCTAAAAGTCTTATACTCTGACCTTGACATTTTTTTTTTTAATTCATAAAAAAAACCTATGCCTGACCAATTTCTGAAAATAGCTGACCTTTTATGACCAATTAGTGACCTTTTAGATGGCATACTTTATTTGCGAATATCCCATATATGAGGTGCTAAGATCCCGGAGCCCTATATTTTCTGACTTTTGTTGATCAGCATTGTTAATTTACACAAATCCACAGGTCCATATGCATAAAAAAAAGTAAATACTTCTACTTGTATTTGTTATGCTTACCGAATTGTGATCGAAGTGAAATTAACCATTTCTTTTTTTGATTCAGCTGAGTTAAGCTCGGGACCACTTTTACTACCGAAAACGAAAGGAAACTAAACTGAAGGAAAAGTAGATATCCACTCACTGGCGTGAGTTTGCAACTATTACAGTTCTTCCCTGAGCCCCGCAATCGTTTTCTTAATTTTATTCCCTTCGGACTTAAAAAAACACGACTTTTATCGTGAATCTTACATTTTTTTAACCTTTCCGAGACATTCGGCTCCGATTTCTGTTTGGTTAAATAACTTCGAAATCTGAACACGCTTATTTATATACATATTTTGAAGTTTAAAATTTGAAGTTTAACGAACAGCTGAATCAATTAGATAGAATTTAACGAAATGAATTTTACACAATTTGTAAACTTACGACCTTGCATGAATACCTTTATTATTTTTTTTTTCATCTCAAAATAGCACCAAATATTAAAAATTATGGAGAAGAGTGGAAAGAAATGTGAGTTTGGCACAAATTGATATGTTAATATTCTTATGACAGCCAAAGCTATTCTATTGCAAATATGTTTGACATTTTGTCTGAATGAAATTGTAATTATATTGTTGTTATTACCGTGTCAATTGTCGTAATTACTAAACAATTACTAAAAAAAACCTGTTTAAGTATAATTGTCAACCACGTTTTTCGACAGAAATAAGAATTATCAATTTTTTTTCTTAAAATTATATAGGTACACGAAAAATACTATTTTGATGCCTTTAAAAATAAGGCTTTACATACACGTACTAGGATGTCAAAACTAAAAGTTTTTGTGTGTTTAAAGGTTTAGAATTAAAAAAAAATATTTTTTTCCAAAACTTTTAAATTTTATTTATTTTAAGATAAGAGGGGGTAGAAACCCATATTTCATAGTACACCTGCGAGCGTTTTGAAAATATAGCTTAGAAAAATCCGTATTTTCGGATTTATCAGAATTATAAATTAATCATAGTTCTGTGATACTTTTTTACAGTTCCACTTTAAAATGCTCGATTGTTTGCAAATTCTATCAATTCGAAGTGTTTGGTGAAGAAGATAATATTTTGTATTTCTCGTGACAATTCTGAGCATGAGATTTTTATTGACATTCTTTTTCATTCGAAAGTAGAGTTTTCACTGTATATATGTATATATATTTACCTTGAGCTTGAGAAAATATCTTTCAAGGATTTGATGAACAAAGGAAACGATGTGATGTGTCGACCTTCATTCTGCAAATAAAATATCAACAACAATGCAGCTTAATTAATTTATTTCCCTTGTAAATGAAGAAGAAGAAGGAAAGACATAAAACATGGCACTAAAAATTACGTTTAATTGTTTGCAGAAAGATGTGTCAGTTTCGGAGATGGATGGATGAACAAAGCTGGGTGTGGATGGTTGTAAAAAAAAAATTGTAAAATGAAGAAATAAATTTTACAAAAAACAAATATTTAATATTTGTTATTTAAAGAGGCAACCACGTGTAATTTATAAATCTAAAAGAAGTAAAGTCAAATACCTATTACACAAAATTTGGACTTAATTTATGCTTAATGCGGGAATTAAGGTAAATTTATTGTATAGTCCCTGAGGATATGAAGCATTTTCTTTCATTTCATACATTTTTTCCTAATCAATTTAACAAATTTTGTTTTTTTTTAATTTTTCATAATATTTTAAGAAAACTTGGCCGAAATTAATTTAATATATTACTTTTGTCTGAAAGAATTTATTTCCAACTCCAAACTATTCGCAATTTTTGCAAAAATCTGTCATATGCATCCATCTTCCAGAACTGGTATGAAATTGGAAGTTTTATAGATTTTTTATATTTTGTCTTCATTTTTCATTGCTATTTCAAATATATTTTTATCCTGCAGTCTGTGCGTTATAGTTAAGCTTTTTTCATTGAAAAATACATGATTTTTTTTAAGTGGATCCAAATATCGTCAATATCCATATCATCCAGTGCAGACAACAGGTTGTTTATAATAATTTTTTTTGTTTGCGAATTTGTTTGGGGTCAATCCAGAATATAATATGTGATCACGTTTTTCGTTTTAAATGTAAGAGTCAAAGAGAAATTAACTATCAGAGGAATAAATAAGAATATGGTGTCTAACTGAATGTTGAAAAATGTACCCTTGGTCAATTGGACGTGTTATATTAAAAATTCTAATGATTTAATTATTTGGAATTTTTAGATGAATAATTATAAAAATTTGGTCTTTTCTCTGGAACGAGGGCAAAAATATAATTCCATTAGAAACACAAAACAAAACGAATTCGCGGAAGACCCTAGAGTAAATATCTCTGAACGTAATAAATTACTTTAACCATTTCTCTTTTGAGACTAGTATAACCCTATAAGCGCGAATAGGTAGCTTATATTTTTTTTTTATTTTCTTGTCTATAATCAAAAACCATGCCCCAGAAGGTAGCCCAGAAAATGATCCATTAAATTCTTCTAAAATTTTTGTCATTCAAGAAAACACAAGTTATAGTCAAAGCCACCCAAACATAATGATATATGTCTGTGGGTTTGTGTTATTGTATCCTTTTTACAGGAATTTGACACCAGAGCAGAGAGAATAAAATCAAAAAAGGTCATTATATGATAAGATTCGACCTTTCTACTATATATATCTATCTTTGAATGTGTGAGAAATCATAAGACCATGGCACGTATATGTATGTATTTTTAAAGAAATTGAAAAGAAAACTTCCTTTATTCATTGTTATACGAGTATAGACCAACAAAAGAAGCATTTTCCAATTTTCGTTGAACGTTTAGTTCATTATTATTTTCAAGCTGCCGTTTCTCGTTCTATTTTGACTTAACTTTATCAAGCTATGCTATGGTCTATGGTGATGGTGATGGTGACTGTTGAGTAAGTGCCCTAGTCTGGATAGTAAAACACAGATACATATGTACACACTGGTCCATGTGGACCACGGAATCTGTGTCCTGTGCACCATCCGGTTATATTTATATAGTAAAAGGAAGAAGCTATATATATTATTTCCTAAGACAACATGGTTCGGATGTTCTTCTTGGTGTTATTTTCTTTTCCAACACGTTCTTCCTTTGCTATTGAATTGATTTCGTAAGCAGGACGAATTATAAAGGATAATTTGTAACTCTAACAAAAGAACCAAAATGCATCCGGATGTGTGTTTAAAGTTTGGTACAGACGATGTTTTTTTTTTTTTTTTGTTACCGGTACCTATACAAATCACCGCAATCAGTTTTTGATTGGAAATTCTTTTAACATTACTTTGAAGTTTTATGTGAGCTTTAAATTTTATTTACTTCACCCCGAGGTTACAAGGACAAGTATATACTGTTAAGAAAGTTGGGTACAAACATAGGTTAACTGTCAAACCATTTTTTGTATATTTGCGTCAATGGCTGGGGCTGCCCTTGTCGCTTCTTAACTAGCTTCGAAAAAATCAAGCTTAAGTTTACGATTTTTAAAATTTCTGTGTAGGTTTTGTATCAATAAAAAAAAAGTGAGGTATTTAATCCAGGAAGCGAATAACGGTTCATCTGGCCTCATGCTTGAACCAAAAATAAAAAGATGTAAATGCTCAAAACTGGTCATAAATCGAAAACTCGGGTTGAAGTGGCTCTTCTTAAAACGACCATAACGAACGGCGGTGGCGGTCTGCTTTAACCTATTAAACTTGGAGGAACTAGGTCTTTATTGACGTGATGGCCATTTACCAGAAAGTGAAGGTTAAGAAGAAGGGGTGCATTGTTGGATAGAGGTTTAATCTAAACCCTCATTTTCAACAATAAATTTCTTCAAAGAATTTTAAAATGGTAAAAAAGAGTATCGCATTCTTCAATTATTTGGTCGAAGTTCTCCTATTGAATCCGAAAAACATTGGAGTGTGAATGGAAAGAATTGAGATTACCAAAAATCTTTTGAATTTATCAAAAATGATTCAAACTTTTCGTTATTTACTAAAATATGCATAGGTACCTCATTTTAGAATAGCATCTAAATAAATGAACTTTATAAATAATTTCACAAAATGTCTGGTGTATCTTTAGTTCCCAGTAACAGTCATGACCCTGTGACCTATCCCTTCATGTTGTTTATACGCTACTGTTCTTAATCATATTACAACCTCCCCCTCATCATAATAATTTTTATCAAATTAATCATTTGAACATCTGGTTCTGTCCAACCACACACTATCTGACTACATCAATAATACTTGGGCACTAGGTGGCAACAACTGGCAAATCATCATCAACTTTTTTTGATTGTTCCGAATGCTCATAATACGCTTTTTTTTGCCAACGATTTCTCGCTTAAGTAATGGCCGACTATGCAATATACGAAATAAAAAAAAATAATAAAAAAAAAACGATCTGAAAGTTTTTTGCTCCTTTAATGGTCAATATATTCCACTACTTCGCATATCACATATGCGATTTCCCAGTGATGCACGGTCTTCTTGTTTCTTCTGACTGCGACTACGACGACTAGGACGATGAATAATGGCGTAAGAATTTTTTTCGCTTGGTTTTTTTTTTGTCCAGGATTTCCTCTGCTTCTCGTCGAAATCCTTCATTCATTGTTCATGACATGGAATTGTGTGAATTTTTCTTTTATATTGCTACGTGATTAGAGCTCTTTCATTGCCTTTTTGGTGGGGGCATTTTTATACTGCTATACATATACCTACATGGAGTTTCGAGCTTCGAGCGTTAAGTTCTCTTCTTAGAAAAGTGTATGGAAGCTAAAAACGAACAAAAACACATAGATGTATGGGGTGGTGTTGTCCTAGAAAATTGAAATAAAATTCACGTTTCTTTGGAATTATTAAGAAATTATTAATAAACATGAGACATGCAAAGGAAATGTTTCCCCGTCCTCGTCCTCTGCCGCAGTCATGTCATCCTTATCGTCTTAGAGGTAGTCGTCTTCTTCTTTTTCTTCTTCGTCGTCGTCTACTTTATTTTTTTTTGGTCTTTGTCTTTTCAGTATATTTTCACTGCGCTCTTTTTGAAAACATAATATTATATGCACAAGATAAGCAAAGGGCTTTTGTTGATAGGGGCATCTTTCACGGGTGATGCAGCTCAGTGAGTCGGACGTTTAAATAGGGCATTCTTGGGGGAAATAGTTTTTATGAGTCGCAAATGGTACGTGATTTATACTGTCTACTGGGCTCCTTCTTGAATTTGTTAAAGTAAAAAGCGCAGAGGGTAGACAAAACTTAATTAAATATTAAATAACAGCTTTTTAGTGTGTATAGAATATATGTATATGTATATGAGGTCTATGTATAAATAGGTTAAAGCTTTTGAAAAACAAAGATTAGCTTTATTATTCATAGTTTTTGAATGGCAAAGGTAAGGTACCTGTATCGTTCAAGAAATCAAATCAAGCTTTTATAGCTACTTATAATCTTTAATGATAGTATTTGTTAAAGTTGCATATTATATGAGACAAAAATATTGTCTTTTATTCAAGCATAGACCAAAGTTTAAAAACAAAATAAGTTTACAAAAAAATAACATCTGACTTGATTAATGATTGCTATTAGTAAGTTAATCATACATATGTATATACGAAGTTCTTACTAAAAATAAAGCGTTTTAACATAAATAATGAACACACCGCAACTAAAACTCAACGAACACACACCTTACTATTCCGTCTATCTCCACGACTTAGAAACTTTCTTGCTTTGGCTTTCCATTATCTGTAGTTAAGGTTGTAGTGGGTGGTTTTTGTCCTCAAATTAAATTCTGAATTAAATTGAATGATATGAAAACTTCCAATTTAATGTCTGATAGAAGGGTTAAAACACGTTCGCTACCGTGTGACTCATTGATGGGCCTGAAGTCTTCCTCGCAAAGGAATAATCGGTGTTGAGTAAAAGAAATTTCTGCCCAGTGCTCTGAATGTCAAAGTAAAGAAATTCAAGTGTGGGTAAACGCGGAAGGAGTAAAAATGATCCTTCGTGATCGCCGACTTGAACAGACGTGTCTTAATTAAATTAGTTAGAAATCGAAACTTACTCGAACAGTATACTGTATAGAACTCAAAGCGAGCAATCAAAATACGAAAAAATGGCTCTGCGAAATTAGGCCCCAGGAAATAATGAAATAAGACCCCAATGAAATATGACCCCAACAATAATTTTGGGGTCTAATTTCATTTCATATTGAAAAATATTTTGGGGCCTTATTTCATTTAGCATATTTTACTTGTCTAATTATTTTTTGTTTGAAAAAACATTTTGGGGCGTTATTTCATTTTGCATAATTTACTTGTTTATGTTAAAATATCATTGTTTTTCACAAAAAGTATTGTGATAATCCGCTAATCGAGGACCCAGAGCTTAAAAAATACCGCTTATTGTGGACCCAGCAATCATGTTTCAATGTAAAACCGAGGTGATGAAGAATCTTTAAGAGAAAACTTTCATCACTCTGGTTCAATCAGCATTACGAAGTGTTATTAATTTAATTAACTATCTACATTTACCTAATTATGAATTGTGAAAAGTTTGCGGGAAAAAGGACGAATAGTGAATTATTGTATGTTCCTCTCCAAAAAATGATATATAAAAAAAATCAGTGTATAAAGATCTAGTCAAATATGAGTGCTGGAGGAGTTCCTGTAAGGCTAGATTAGTTTTATTGCCACTTACATTTACATTGAAAAGCATCATTAAGTAAAAGAATAGCTGATAAAAATCGCGCGATTTTTTTCAGTTATTCTGTTACTTAATGATGCTTTTCAATACATTGAAAAACCATTAGCTAGTGAGAGAATAGCTGACAAAAAATCGCGCGATTTTTTCAGCTATTCTCTTACTACTCTATTAATGAGGACGACAGGCGACAGCACTGATGTTATTGGTCCACCTGTTGAGAAACATATTTGCGTTACAGTGGCGGATCCACGGGGGGGTCGTTTCGGGTCCGGACCCCCCCCCCCCCCATGAGCATTGAAACCAAACATTTTTGTATTAATGTATTTATTTATTAAATATTTTATACTTCTCTTCGACCTAAATTTTGTGTTAATTACAGAAAGCCCATCTTTCTATAAAATTTCGACTTAAAATTTCTTCAAGTATAATGAATACCTACCTCAAAAACTTCAAATGCATCTTAGTGGAAAAAGGAGTATACCTACTTACATTAGATTGCATATAGCAGTTATTTTCGGCACAAGATTTCAAAATCTCTGCATTGTGCTCAACTTGTGCTGCGATGTGCCGTAAATATTTTTGAAAATTTTGATGATGAAATTTTTCCAAAATAAATTTTAAATTCGCAAATTTGCATTTTTTTTTTCAAAATCACGATTTAAAAAAAATTATACTTGTGCTGTTTTAAGCTGCTGCTGTTTTTGCTTGTTTGTATTTTTTTATGAAAATCCAAAATGGCGGTGCTAACTACACGCACATAAATAATGTAGCACAAAGCCCACGCAAGTTTTATTTTTCTTTAAGTTTTCTATTTGTAATTGGACCCCCCCCCCATGACCAAATCCTGGATCCGCCACTGTTGCGTTATATGTAAGGATTTACGGGCAAATATTGTTTTGTTGCCTTGCAAACATTTAAAAATTTGTGCTGAATGCAATATGAAAATTCAAGCGGAATCGATTGCTGAAGGCCAGGAGAACTACAAATGTCCATGCTGTAGACAAATTGTACAAGATACAATGCAAGTATTTGTTTGACATTTTTAGATATTATATCATTTTTGTTAATAAATAGTAATACAGTAAAAACAAATTGGGGTATTTAGGTATTTTATTTTTGAGAAAAAATAAGGACAAAACAAATTGGGGTATTATTTCATTTTTGACAAAAATATACAAATATGATCAAAACAAATTGGGGTGTAGTTTCGTTTATTTTTGGGGCGTTTTTTCATTTCGTTGGGGCTTTGTTGCATGGGGCCTAATTTCATAATGAAAAAAAGCCCTTACTTCATTTTGTTTTTGGGGTCTTATTTCCTGGGGCCTAATTTCGCAGAGCCCGAAAAAATTATTGAAATCAGTCGACGGATTACAGAGACATTGCGATTTTAATTTTTTGAAAACTGCATAGTGTTATTGCAATGTATACACAAAACACAAAACATCAGGCATTCGCACATTCTGGCCAATGAACGTCGTGTTTGAAAGCGCCAGATAATTCATGTGCCGAGTGCGGATTCTGAGCTAAAATTAAGGTGAATCCAAACGACGCAACCTTAAGACTAGTGCACACGGGATCAAATGTGTACTTACTTGTTTTTTCGAAGTAAGTCTGCAGCTATTGAATGAGAGGTGCTTTTTTAGGCAAAGTAATAATGCGATGTCGAGACATAATTCACGAAACATGGAAGCCAACACTCAGCTAATGTCAGCATTGCCCATCAGAACTCCGGGGTTATAACTAAATCTATGGAAGTATATCGTATTTATTATTAAAAGAAAAAGTCTGATGTTACTATTGTGGACGACCTTTTCTACATAAATAAATCTACGTCAACATACTAGACGCGACCACGCAGCCGAGTACATCGCCGAAATGAAAACCTCTCTCTTCAATGTAATGTCACTTCTAGAGTAGGTACACACCATCAGTATATACTAAATCATAGAGCAGAACAAGGTTAAAGAATTAAGAAGTCCCCAGAAGCCACCGGTCCAGGAGACTTCCGCCTATTCACTATCTCATCAACTCTGATACGACTCCATTAGCCAAAAGTTTTAATGCAGTCGAGATGCAGAAGAATCAGAAGAGCTAATCTGGATGGATGCTTTGCCAACACTCTAAAGAGCTTTATGAAAAATAAACTGGCGCTCAAAACTTTGTGGCTAAACCTAGTCCGACGGTATATGGCATAGCCCAGAATTTCAAAGGCAAAATAAATAATATGCGGAAGACCCTTTAGAAAATGGACTGCAAGATAAGTGCTTTCGTGCGATCTATACTCCATCTCACGGCCCATTTCTCAAATCACATCCTCTACACTCCATTCCCAAAATCTGGCCTCAGAATGTTGGAGTTCCGACTTCCGCAGCTAGATCCCAACAGACAACATAAACCGGCGCAGTGGCGAGGGAGAAGGGCTGGAGGTTCGAGTTCGAGCCGCGAGTCAATGGCTAGGATGGGATCTTTAAGAAGCCCGACATCATTTTCACTAAAGACAACATCACAATTGTGTGCGATGTCAGGGTTCATTGAAAAGAACCCAAAAGACGAGAATCTACAGTACTCTGAACTTTCTGGAGTGCCTACAGATATCCAAATATCTGAAATTGGACGGTAGAGCAGCCTGATACACAGAGAACAATTTTTTTAATACCACAACTTATTATCAAACGTTAGAAGGATCTGGAATTTTCATTTATTCTGAAACTAAAAAAATTTTCTAAATTTTCCATTATTATCTGAAAGGTTTTATTTAAAAACAACAGGATGATTCATTATATCATACGACTTCCCCTCGAAGAAACACGCATTGAACATAGATATATTTTATGAACGTTCTCAACAAGTTTCATGTGTGTAAGATGTCCATTTACCTGTAGGTACCTATATGTAGTAAATAGTTCATAAAATGTGTAACTTATAGAAGTGTATTTATTTTAAAGCTTATTATAAAACTAAAGTGAAACCTCTTGTATGTCCTCGATTTCAGCAAAAATAATGTGTCAAGTATCGACTGACGGAATAAGCCAATCCGACTTGCTATCATTTTCATGACAATATTTTTATTCCTCTTCGACAGCTTCTGCACTTATTCCTAAAAAATTCAACACCCCCATGGAAATGACACAATCTTCTTGATCTTATAAAAAAAAAAAACAAAGAATATTTGTACCTCAAGAATTGTCCTCCCATTTCCTTCGTCTATATCTCATAGAAGATAAGAAAATAATATAGATATACCCTACATATTTTCCAGTATAATAAAAAAATTCTCTCGAGTACCATCACAATATTAAACTCAAGAAAAAACAAATTTAAATAAAATCTGCAATTCTCTTAATATTTTCCCTGGCGCACTAAAACTCAACTCTAAGTGTACCAACGACCAAAATGTTCCTTCAAATTTGTTTCTAAATCGCATGTTATTGTCATTCAGGATCGGGAACTCAAAAAAAAAAAAGAAAGAAAAACACACAATGCCATTGCCATATCACCAGTATATGAGAAAGAAAAAGAAAACATTTATCTGTAAGACGCTACATATATATTCACACGGTGCACACATCAGGATGAAAATGGAAGTTTATCTGAGGAAATGTTCTCAAGCACATGCGGTGAGATTTATTGCCCCACCGAGATCAACTGACGACAGCAAATTCTTCCTTTTTGTTGGGTTCATCTATTCCAATCATTTTGTATAGCTCACCACTTAACTATAAATACCAGATTGGCATACATATATATATGCGGTCGTTCCTTAGTTGCTGATGGCTCAAAGTATCGTAACACAGGATTAGAGACAAAGTAAGAGAGAGTATAGGGAATTAAACTACACGCACTTCGAAATTCTCGCTTGATGGAATCAAGGACAAATAGCTTGGCCAGAAATTTAACAAGACCTAGGATGAGTTTTTTATTTTATTGGTCTTATTTCATGAGCATTTTTTTATTTTTCTTGTCTTTTATATTATTTTATGCGCAGGATCTTTTGGAATAAATTTTTTATGAGTATTTTGTTAATGAAGGTAAAAATGAAAATTATATATAAGTAAAGGGTCATTCATTTCTCGGTTTCGAAAGTAAAGCTAAATAAAACACACAGAGCCGTACATTTTTGATGCAAATTTTATTTAATTATAAAGCTTGGATTTAGCTTATAAGTGTTAAAAACAATGGCGCATATTCATAGTCGTTTTTAGACCACAGTAAATCTTAGCCTGGAGTTTATCCATTGCAAATTAGATAGGATACACCCAGTATTTTTTTAGGAAACAACTTGAACAGTGACTATGAATATGCCCCAACATAATTCAAATGGCCACCTCGGGAAGATTCACAGCATGCGATTCTTTTGAGGTAACTTTTAACCAATTTGTCGCATATTTCGGGCGGTATCTCGTCCATAACTTGAGTAATAATGGTTTTAAATGCGTCTAGAGTTCGAAGATTATTCGCGCAATCACGGTATTTTGCGTAGCCCCACATAAAATAATCTAACGGTGTCAAACCGCATGATCTTGGTGGCTAATTAACGTCGCCAAAACGTGAAATTACGTGACCAGAAAACTTCTCACGCAATAAAACCATAATTGGTCGTGTTGTGTGGCTTGTTGCCCCGTCTTATTGGAACCACTTATCTTCCAAGTCATTATCTTCAATCGTCGGCCAAAAAAAATCCGTTATCATTGGACCATATCGCTCCGAATTGACTGTAACCATCTGCCAATTGGCATCTTCTAAGTAATACGGACCAACGACACCTTTCGACCATAGAGCACACCAAACAGTGACTTTGTCTGGTTGCAACGGCACATCTTCGATCACTTGTTTTATGAGCCCCATATACGGCAATTTTGTTTGTTTAAATACCCATCGAGTGAGAAATGTACCTCATCGCTGAAGAAAATGTTGTTCCAAAAATCGGTGTTTATTGTCTGTTGTTCCAAGCCCCAAGAAGCGTATCTACGACGCACGTTGTGAATGGTCAGCAGGCTTCAATTGTTGTATAATTTGACCTTTATAAGGTGGAGATACAAATCCAAATGCAAAATACGCCACAGTGAGGTGTACGACACGTTCAATTGCTGAGAACACCCGGAAAAAGATAAATTTGGATCATCAGCAACACTTGCACTTTCAGCAGCAATGTGTTCGACTGAGCGTGCATTACGATGATGCACAGGCCTTACGAGTTACGACATCAGTAACGCTTCGACTCTCTTCAAATTTCTTCACAATTTTACTGATTGCTTGCATAATCGATTACGACGACCATAATCATCGCGTAATGCGCGAAAATTGGCTCCGTTTGAATCACCACTTATGTAGTAAGTTTTAATAATTTTAACGCGTTGTTCGAATGCAACTAATATTAGGTGTGTTCCTTTGGGTCTTGCAAAGTACTTTTTAGTACTTCGCAGTAGATGATGTATGGAACGCTTTAATTTTTGCCAAAAGAAAAATCTAACCTCAATGTAGACGAAAGCTTTGTTGTTTGTATTTGAATTTTATTTCAAATTATAGAAAACATTAACAACAATAATTTACTATGTAATTTCTTCTACTGAAGGTGTCGATTTCTTGCGTGGATTCATTTCGTTACTACATTATTGAAGTGGTTTGAACTACTTTGACCATAGAATAGTAGTTGAAAGCAGCCAGAAGTACTTGGAGTAGATGCTGAAGCCCAAAGGAACACGCCTATTATTACACTTCAAATGACAACTGACTTTGACAGGTGTCGAATGCCAGCGCACCCAAATCCAAACCACGAAATGAATGACCCTGTAAAATATTTTTATTAAATATTTGTTTAATGTGTCAAACTGCTGCAAATAGTAATACGTGGGGCGCCATCTTGATTTTTAATCAAATTGGTTGTTTTTAAATAACTCACTTATTTTCAACTTTTGATTAGAAATTAATAAGGACGACTTTTATGTTATGATTAATAAATAATAATAATAATAAATAATAAGGACGAATAATTTGTTTGGGATTCTATATGACTTTTAGTTCAACTAGTGGTAAAAACAATGATAATTGGGGCCCTTGGGGTGATTCGTTTATGAATCGGATACTCATATCCCTGCTCCACATTTATTGCCCCCGTTTGTTGGGCGCTGTTGCTAGCGTGTCGAGTTGAACCGGTATCCATTGCAAATTTCGTTGGTGCATCATGGCACTTAAGGAAATTTTGTTCAGAAAAATCTACCAATGATCCACCTCACCTGTCTGAAAAAATATTTTTTTATATAATCAGTGAGGAAAAAGTAAGAACAAAACAGAACAGGAAAGGAAGAACAGAACAGAACACAACAGAACAGAAGATAACAGAAAAGAACAGAACAGAAAATAACAGAAAAGAACAGAACGCAACGGAACAGAACTGAACAGCACAGATTCGTGAAAAACGTCGAAACGAGTTTGAACATAAAATGGCTACCTATGCTGTCACTAAAAAAACAACAACAATTTTCCCGAGCATGAATGTTTGTTTCAAATTCACAAATATACATACATACGTCTTACAACTAAAATTACTTCATTTTAATAGAATCAGAATTGACTAAAATGCACTTTTGAAAGAGTTAGGCAGAGATTCAGATAAAATTCATAAAAAACAACAACATTAGCTGATTTTGGCAGTTTTCATAAATCTATTCTAAATTGTTCTACCTCTTAAGCAAGTGCAGAAAATCCTGCTCTAAAGTGTTCAAAACTGTTCCCAACAGACTCATTGAATAACAAACCAGGACAGCAAAAAATTATGATTTCTGTTAAAAAATGTTCCAAATTGTTCCGAACAGCCTCACCATGTAACTTTCATTTTAGGCGTTCGGTAGCGACTAGCGAGTGTCAGAAGTCTAGACGAATTTCATTGAATTAAAAGTGTTTTCTCTACGTTAATTATTACTTTGAAATTTGTGACCAAACTGCATCGGCAATGTCAATTTTATATCAATAATATGCTTCGATGTCAAAATAAATCGTTTTCATCGCTTTATGAATTCATAATTGCAGTGGCTGTTAAATTGAGTGAAGAAAAAAAATTGGACAATTGTTTAAGACTCATTTTGCCATCCCTCTGAGTTAATATGATATGCTTTCACCAATTATGCAAAGTATTAAGAGTGTGTGTATAATATGAGAAAAGTATATTGCCTTAACATTGTATTGTGGTGAAGTGGAGCGAATCAGGCAGCGCGGCAGAATAGCAGAAGCATCACATCTCAAATAAATAATTTTACAGTTGAAATGAGAATGAAATTAATGTCAGCCATAAAACATGGTGACATAGTGTAATCAATTTTACTCTTCGCGCTCTGCAGTGAATTCGAAAATCGAGAAGTTCATATAGCATATATAGCAATCTGGCCACGTGTGGGGTTGAGAATTGGTACTGGTTTGGAGTTTATTATATTTTGAGATCCCACTTCTGACGTGATTATTGATTACCCTCTTCGGATTCTATTTTGCTATACACATCAATCCAAACCCCGATAGTTTAGTTTGTGTGCAGCTGCGGCTTCTCTTAAGGAGTGCCGTCAATTCCCGAATTCACTTTTCAGCAACAACGTTAAGTTACTATATGTGCGAAAAGTTTTTGTCGATTTGATGGTTCGGATCGGTTCGTTTCGGGGATTCAAGAGGAAAAGTGGGCAAACAAAAAATGAGTTTGATATGAATTCTCGTCCTTGTCACTGTACTTGCTCCCTTTGCTCCACACCTACACATACACATTTCAAATAATGTTTGAAGGAAAATGGAAGGCAAGTGGCACTGCTGTGCTGGTTGAACAAAGTAGTTTTCTTAGTTAAACTCGCAATGAGGAAAATGAACACATAATTAATAGTTTGAACTGACACTTTGATGAACGAGCACTAGCTATAGTAGTTAGATAGATTAAATCGAGCAAACATCGATATTATATGGAGAAAGTTCAGAATTTTGTTATTTCGATCTTTTATTATTCGTCATTTTTACAAAATGCCACTGAACAGAGCTGAGAGCACTGACAAATTGGCATTCAGCATATATATGTACATTGCACATATATCTTTTTGACATGAGTGAGTAGTTGGCAAGTTAACTTGCCGCAAGCGATGGCATATGGAATGATATCTAATGTTAGAGGCGCTTGTATAAAGGAATTCAATATTTGCATAATATCAGAAGTAATCTACATTCATCAAAGTCACAGTACATTTACAGTATTAATTTTAATTGAAAGGGATGTAAGTAATTTAAGTGGTGCGTATCTAAGAGGAATAGTATTTATATTATAGCTCCTTTAGAACGGGTACCTTCCACATAACCATTTTGGCTTTTTCGATATTAATTAAATGTCATATTTGTTGTATTGACCAGAAGTCTTTATTTTTGTTTTCGTCAAATATTCTCATAACACATTATAATTGCGCTGAAGTTTCCTTGCCAAAATTGGAAATTTGGGAAAATTCATCAATTTTAAATTTTCTCGAAAACGCCTGTAACGATTTTGATTAAACTTTGTACCTAAAATGCCAAAATGATTGTAAGATAGCCGCGTTAGGTTTTCGAATTACGATAGCTTTTCGAAGTTTCTTGAGAATTTTAATGGCTTAAACGATTTTGCTACAGTTCAAACTTTTGTTTCTTTGTAGTTCAAGCATATATTACACGGAATCAAATTGTTACAATCAAGAAGAAAAATCCATAGTGTAATGCTTATTACAGGCTTACTATATTAAATGTCCATCACTTCTTGCTTTAGTACCAATATATGCACCTGCTAGGTCTATGAGAGCTAGAGTCTTCTTATTTCAAAGAACTCATATATAACAAGTTATGGTAATATAATGAAACTTTATCAAGATCTATTGTTTACTTCAATGAATTATCCTCAAATATTGATTTCTTTTATCTTAATCGAAATAAATTTAAAACCGAGATATTATTATGTTTTTACCTTTTAATTTTGATCTTGGAGTCGTAAAATCTGTTAGCTGTAATATTGATTGTAGATTAAATAAATTAATAAAAGCGGTTTATTGGCCCAATAAAAGTTTATTGATACAAGCAAAAGCGGCTTATTGGTCCAATAAACGCTTATTGATACAAGAAATTATTTATAAAATTATTTATCTTTTACAAAATTGGTGAGTTGCGGGAATGTACTTTTTGTTGTTTTGACATTTTTTTTTTAACCATTCGTAGTAAACTTTATATTGGCCAAATAAACTATTTATTGGCCCAATAAATTTATTTATTGTTCCAAAAAAGTGTTTATAAGGGTTAATGCTTTTTTCAAATTATAGTTGACTGTTATAGAGTTCAAAATATGTTCACGCTGTGTTTCTTATAAGAGTCGGTAAGCATCGACTCGACCATAATTTGCGTCTTAGGTGGGTGCGACTGCGACAGTATCTTACGAAACGCATTTTGGAGTTGAGGTCACTTGAGCTTTTAAATTTAAATGCTGTCGCACCTAGGCTTACCATCCGTCAGGATTTCGCCTGACGCGTCAGACTTTTAATGTCCAATCAGGCTTTGGCCAGGTTTCATCCTTTGTCAGACTTTTTTATAATTATCGCACAAAATATAATCGTTAGAAGAAAAACGTTTACTGAATGGTTGTAAATCGCAGTAAACACTCAACACATTAATTTTTTGAATTTAGTTGTCGCTTTTTAGAAAGAGACAAAGAGTTGTGCAATAGGGTGAGAAAAAAAAAACCTTTCTTGAAATTCAATCGGGACCGGGCGAAATTATGAAATCCCTGAAAATTTCATGCTTTTATCACCAAAACTCGAAAAATTATTCAGCTTTTAACATTTGAGAAAAATTTCGATTTTCAAGCTAAACTTTTTAAAAAAAGCTGGTAGAGACCGCTAAATGCTGTTCGATTTTGAATTTTTTGGTCTTAATTTTTTGTTTTCAATCTAAGCTTCATAATTTCGCCCGGTCCCGGTTGAATGTCGAGAAAGGTGTTATTTTGAATCACTCTATTGTGCAAGATATGACACTTCCTTTTTTGACGTATTTTTGTGTGTACTTTTATTTGTGTCTGCTACAGATTGGAGTTGCAATCTATCGTCTCGTCGTCTTCGTGCATCCAAATCAAGGTAAGTTATCTATGAATGTTTTTTTTTAATTTTTTTTATAAAAATGAAGTATCAAAAAGGAAAAAAATGTTTTTTTATTTGTCAGGCTTTTTTTTTCAAAAATCAGGCTTTTCTTTCTTTACTGTCAGGCTTTTCTGATTTTAGAGCTGGTAACCCTAGTCGCACCCTTTTAAGATGCAAATTATTTTCATTGCTTACCTACTCTTATAAAAATCCCAGCATGAACAGCCTGTGAATTTTATAAAAGTCGACTATAATTTGAAAAAATAAAGAATTTGGTTTACTCTTAAACACTTTATTGGGCCAATACACAGTTTATTACGATAATAAAACAAAATTTTAAAGTCACTTAAAATGTTTATTTACATTTAATAATTTGTTTATTGCGCCAATAAACACATATATCAAAGTAACAAAAGTTGATTTATAAAAAAAATTGTTTGGTGCAATGTATGAGTTTACTGTGTCAAAAAAAAGGTTATTGATACAAGCAACCGGTTATTAATTTTTAAATTAAAATTTTTAACGAACGGAATTTAACTGAGCCAACAAATAGTTTATTGAGTAGAAATTTTTAAAACAAAAAAAGTTCGCAATATCAACAAAAGTTTATTGAGACAATGAAAAAGCAGTCAATAAATGGTGTTTATTGATATTACAAACGATTTATTTTCAGTGCAAAAGAAAAGATTTACAAAATAGATAATATCATAGGTCTTAAAGGCATAAGGTTAAAATTATTGATTTAAGATAATATCACAAGGAATGTATGTATGCAGTATAATATATATATGTGCATTAATCTTTGATGATATTTGAACTTGTTTATGTTGGACTTTCTACTTCCATCAACCTTTTTGTAATAATTTTTCATGAACACATTCATATAGCCTCATTTCTTACTCTATATGCAAACGATTACTCCAAACTGTTTTCCTCTTATAATGTCATTCATAAATACCTACTATAACAACACTATCTGCCATTATCGGTGTAAGAATTTTTGATGAATATAAAACAAAATACAGTGAAACCATCTTGAGAGAAACGGAAAAATTTCACTTAAGCGAATTTAAAAATTCCAAAACCTGTTGTGATATATCAGAAATTCAAATGTCATGTTCGTGGTGAAATTTTGGTGGAGGTGAAAAATAAAAAAAGTGAATGCGTTCAGCAATCTTTTTTGTTCTGTTCGATTCAATTTTTTTTTTTCACTTAAGAGAGTTTTTTTTTAAATGAAAAACATAAAATTTAACTATGTTTCAGGTATCTGGGTTTTTCACTTATGCAAGTTTTACCTAAGCAGAGTGTTTTAAAGGTTATTGTTCACCAAATACTCGGGGATTGGAAAAAGTGTTTCAGATAAGCGAGTTTTTCTCTTATGCGGGTTTTACTGCAGTGAAATATTCAGAGCAACAAGCATCACAAAATATAAAATCGTTGCTCTTGTTCCTGGTGTTGTACCTATACTCAATTTAATTAATGAAATAATAATTCTATTCTATATGAAATAATAATTTTTAAAAGACCCAGATTTTCCCTCTGATCATAAAAAAATAATACCCTCTTAGTTTTAGTTAAAGTTTGATGTGTTTTATGAAGATTTTTTAGGGTTAAAGGACGTCTGTCACTTGGGAGAGTATAATACGAGTACTTTATCTAAATACAAAAGTTTTATGTTTTCAATGTTTAGGAAAAGGTAACATGTATTTTTTTTTATCATTATAGGATTAAGAAAAACCTAACAAAATTTTGACTAAGCAGAAGAAATGCTTTTTATTCTGTTGCTTTTTATATATGTAGGTTATAACATAAAGGCAAAGATTATTGGAATTTAAATTTGGAGATTTTAGTCAGAAATTTTTTTTTTTTGGATGATAATTAAACTTAAAACTCAAAAAATCGATTTTGGACTTTATTTTACTGTAAAGGATGCAATTAATCCGGATTTTATTGCATTTCATATCTATATTTTTGCCAGCCAGGTGCCGATGTTCATAATTTATTTTGATTAAAAGTACCTTTGCGGGTTACAAGGATTTTAACTCTCTTTTTGCGTTTTCTGTCCCGCTCTGTTCAGTGTTCATTCGATAATTTAAACATTTTTGTTTGATTAAAAGTACCTGCCTGGCACACTTCGTGGGTTCCAAGAATTTTAACTCCTTTTTTTTAAGTCCACTGTCTTTAAAAGGGATTTAAAATTGCAACTTTATTGCTTTGCTCAAAAATATTATTTTACCGCATTAAAGTTATCGTACACAAAAAATGTTTTGTTTTTTTTTCTATAGAATTAAAATGGACCAGCACATTGCTACTTAAATTATATTTATTTACTGACCCTAGGGCTTTTACACGTCATAATGCATGAAAATAATTGAAATCGCTTAATTGTGGCTTTACCTTTTTTTTATATATCTTTTTAAAGGGTCCTTTTCCAGTCGAATAGTCGTCTATATGTAAACCCCTATTCAACGCGTTAAAATATTCCATGGAAAATATTCTTTTTAGTTTGGAAAATAGAATGAAATTTGAATAAAAAGGCATAGAAAGTATAAATATTGAAAAAGAATTTCACCGGTTCGACAGTGTTATGGGGAATGTATCAATAATTTTTGTATTTTATTAATAATTAGAAAAGAGGTCGAGCGAAGAATTATCGTGTTTTATAGGAAACACCATTTTGGCATTCAGATTTTTGCACGGAGCAAATGTTTCAATCTCTAAGCTTCTGTGCAAAAAAATTCATTAAATCAGTTCAACTGATAATGAGATAGTCGAAAATCAAAAAAATGGTTCTATGAGAGATTCCATTTTTAGACCATAGAAATATTTTTTTCGTTAATATGGTAGATCGTATAAATATAAGATCACACAAAAATTTTAATCAAAATCGTAGGAGCCGTTTTTGAGAAATATGAGATTTTCAATACCGGTTTTTAAACATTTTTATGGGAGGTACCTACCGTTATTTTTGGTTATGAGAATAATTTTAATTAAAAGTCTGCTAGACAATATTAAAAAACTGTTGGGTACCAAGTTTAATAAAAATTTACCGAGTCGTTTTGAAATTAAGTTCTCAAAAAAATTTTGGTATGCAAAACTTTTTAAAACATTCTCCAAAAAAAAACGGTTGAACCGTTTTTGAGAAAATCGAAAATAAAAAAATGGTTCTATGGTAGGTACCATTTCTAACCATTTTTTGTAATTTTGTTTTTACAAAATGGTTTACTTTTTGTAAGAAAAATTACTGAATTTTTTTAAAAAAGTTGTGGGCACATTTTTGAGGAAAATAAGATTTTCATTTTTTGGTAAAAAAATTTGTATGGCAGGTACCGTTGTATTTGGTCTTAAAGAAATGAAAACAACGGGTGGGGATAATGCCAAAAAAACACTAGGCATACCAACTTTGAAGAAAATCGACCGACCCGTTTAGGCTGTAGCCGAAGGGACAGACAGACAGAATTGCTTTGCAACTTTGATCAAAATCTCGAGTTCGATTTTTTTTACGAACCCATAACTCGCCATATAGTACCTATATATCGTAAGTAAAAATATGTTTCTCAAATACGATTAATTTATTCAAATTGAATCTTATGAAATTCACCAAAAGAGAAAAATAAATTGACCGACACGAAACAAAATACAATTTCGTGTCCTTTCGCCTCTATATGGAAGGAATATGTCTTCTCTCATTTAGTTAAAATTTTTTATTTGTATCGTCGTCGAAGCTCCAAGGAATTGTTCTTGAGCGAAATTCGCTCTTTTTTTTCTTATTTGTGTTTGTGTGTCCTTTGTGGGGTGAATAAAAGTGGATATACCGCCCATTGAAGCATCGAATTATATATGTATAAGACACGCGATATAGGCATGTATGTTGTGGCAAAGGAGGCGAAAAACTTATTGAATTGAAATTTATATTATTTCATTCGCTTCGTCGCCTTCAGTAAGTCTCGCCTCGAAAGAAGACGATAACGATGAAAATGGGAAAGACAAGAAATGCCAGGCAATCAGAAGATGAACGACATATTGTGGGAGTAGGTAGTGTCCGAAGTATAAAGGGAGAAGCCACCAAGCTACCAAAGAGGGAACTTCCAAAAATGAAATTTTATTAATGGCACATGAGTTTGAGAAGTTGGAGCCAAAGAAGCTGTTCCAAGCAACAAGAGTTAGTAGAAGCATGTAATTGTTGTTTTGCCTGTCACACAAAACAGAACAATCTGGTGAAAAATTACAAAATGGCTGTGATAGGTGGCGATGGGTATATGTATGGTCGAAACGGCTTCAGCACAGTGCGGCGGACGTGGGTGGATTGTTCAAGGAACGTGTTTCCATTCCGTCAATTTCTTTGCTTGATTCACTTTAAAAGAATAAAAACCAGAGACTGGTCAGAGAGGTAAACCAAATTTAGTTGAAATATTCAATTTGTTGTCACCAACACTTTTGGTCGGAGATGGAAAGGGATGCTGTGCTGTGTGTGCTGCGGGTTCGAGGATATATGTGTATACGAACAAAACTTTTTCACAAATTGAAAGCCGGTGTCCGAAGAGTATGAAAAGGAACGTGTCATCTGGGCACTTTATATGGAAAATGTTTTTGGTTTGAGTTTCTGAAGTTAGAGGTAGGTTACAAAAAGATCAGGGGTTTTTATTCAGATAATAGGTAGGTAGGTAAAGTGTAGGTATAAGGGCGAACGGTAACATCGTATAGATGCCAGGAGGTTTTTTTTTGTGATCCTTTGTGTCATGAAGGCGTAATTGCATTCAACATTTTTACAAGATTAGTTTGTCACTTAAAACTTAAGTTTTCTTTTGACCTTTTTGCTTTTACTACAGGTGTTAGAATGTAAGAAGGGTTTGTTTTTTTCTTGCAGAATTTTAGTTTAAGTTTAAAGGAACAGATATAAGTTAATAAATGATTTGTGCTTTCAGTTTTGAAGATAAGGTTTTATTTAAAGTTTAAGGAATTTATAAAATCGGTATCTTTTGGGGTTGGCATACTTTTTAAATATTTATTGAAAGCTGTACGAAAGTTAAATTACTTTGGAATCTTGACTTAAATTTGACAGTTCTCAATTAGATTTTGTCGGTTTTAATGTTTCAGCCCACTTTAAGCAACGAAAAGAATGAAGAGATATGGTAAAATAACAAAGAAAAATGTCAAAAAGAGTCACCGAAGAATCACAGATTCACTATTTTTTTGTTAGGTCGTATTTTTAGTCACTCCCTAACTAGTCGGTACGATATAGGTATTTATTCGGTATTTTATCCTTTACAGAGAGGATAGCAAAACCGACGCTGCACTGGCGGTAGTTTAGCGAAATCTCATCAACCAGTCTGTTGCAGCAGGGTTCCAAGGTTTTCAAAAAAAATCCCCTTTTTATGGGACCAAAACGTTTTTTTTTCCCCTTTTTTCAAAAAAAAATCCCATTTTTTCCCGAAGAAAAAATGCAAGAATTTCAAACTTTTTAAAGATATAGATTTTTATGGTCCCGTGTCATAAGGCCATGCGTCATAAGGCCATATTAAGAAATATGGCCTTGTGACGCTTTTACAAAGTGACATAAGGCCATATTCCAACTTATGGCCTTTTGACTCATTAATAAAAAGACATAGGGCCATATGGCCTTATGTCACTTTCAACCGTCTTTCCTTGTTTGATAAATAAACCTGGCCAAATGTTTTTGTCCAACACTTTAATTGTAATTCAGTTACGGCGTATAAACAGTGAGGTATCTATGGAGCGGCATGCTGCCCCCCTGCAACCCCCCTGCTTGGGCACACTATAGGATTTGGGGTAGGTGCGAGGTTGGGTGTATGCAGTTTCTTTTGCATTTAAAGATTCTGGATTAAAAAACAAATCTTTTTTTTTCACTTAACGCAAGTATTATGAGGTCATATTTAGATATGGCCTTAAGTCGCAAAAAAATATGGCACTATGACACCTTGGTAAAGTGTCAATAGGCCATATGTTTCAGTATGCCCTTATGACACATTTCGAATGCGTCATAAGGCCATATTTCTCAATATGGCCTTATTACACGGCACCGATTTTTATTCATAAAAAATAACACTTTTTAATGTTGGTCAACAAAAAATTAACAAAAAAGAAAAAAAGAAACATTAATTCTTAAAAAAAAGTTCTTTATAAATCACATGTTGAGCGAAAAACTAAAAGATAAATACTTATTTAATGTACATAGAGTTGTTATGTAACTTGAGGCAGTCTTTTTCAACTACGAAGTTGTAACAATTATTAGTCTTTAATAAGGCTTTCGTATGTTTTTGATGAGATTATATTTTCCCCTGTTAAGTTTTTTTTCCCCCTTTTTTATCCCCGTCTTTTTTTTTCCCTTTCGTCTAAAAAAATCGGCAAAATGGTGATTTTCCCTTTAAACTGGGACCCCTGTGTTGCAGCGTCAAAACACAACAGAACTGTTGAATGTAAAACCCTTAAAACGTAGCAACACCTACTAGCTCTAGCTATCAGGTACTTAATGGTAAATTATGGTTATTTCAATGTTAATTTGTAAAATCATCTTAAATTTAGCAAGTCAACATTCCATTTCGTTTCAATAATTTTTGTAAATGTCAAATTAATTCCTGCTAACATTGTTCAATAAATTTATTGAACATTTACAATCGAGATGTTTGAACATCATTTTTAATTTAATTAAAATAATTGGCACCGAACACTTTGGTTCATTAGAGCCATATACGTATAGGTTGATATTATCTTTGACATAAATTACTATGATTAAAAACTAGAAAGATGACTGATAATAGATAATTAGACCTATGATATTTTTTTAGTGCCGGTAAAGTGGGTACTGTAAATTGAAAGATGACATTTCTTGTATTTTTTCTAACCTAAAAACGAATTCATTTATCAAACAAATCCAAAGTGAGTGCAATATTTTTTTAGTTCTAGGTATTGATTTATTATAAATATACTGAGTTTGTATATTCAAGAAAAACAGTTGTAAAAAATAGCGCAATTTTACGAATTTGAGATTTCATAGGCACACGAAGAACTGTCTGTTTGGTGAGTCGCTAACATAAGAGTAGAGTATAGAATTTCCAAATAATTTTTGACCTCTATGATCAAATACAATCCTCCTCTGAAAAAAATTGTATAAAAACACATACGTATTACAAGAATGTGAGGACATTTATGATAATACCATATGGAAACTTGCCTTTCGTACAAAACTGACATTTAAGATAAATTTGATAGTTTGCAGTTGAGTGAAAAATTAAGAGATGAAGGAAGAGAGAGCTCCAAAATTGGGAGTCTTATTTAAACAGTTAGGTAGGATGATAAGACATGTAATGCCCGTGAATTAAAACTTCCTTTGATTACTCCTTCAACGTTTTATGGAAATTACAGCAATTGGCAATAATTAATATCTGTCCTGTCAAAGATAGAACGTTTTATGGAAATTACAACAATTGGCAATAATTAATATCTGTCCTGTCAAAGATAGAAAAGTTGACTTATTTAAAATCTAAGTCCAAAGGGTAACACTGCAGCGTCTTACTTTTATTATCTATAGAAGTCAAAAACGACAATTATAACCACGTGTGGTCAATTTATTGATAACTTGGTATTATGATCAAAAAGTGATTTTAGTTAATGAAATTACTAAAAACTTTTTTTAACAATTTAATTTTAATTTGAACTTTACTTAAATATGAAGAATGTGTTCCCTATTTATAGATAAACGTACCTCTTTATTGGGAGTTAACAAAACGCACTTTTTAAGTGACATATGTTTACATGTTGAGAGCAGGGATGGGACTTTTTTTAAAAATGTCCGAAGTAGATTTGGAAAAAAAACGCAGTAGATTCAACTTTTTCGCAGTAGATTTTTATATTTTGAAAATAAAAATAAGAAATAACATAAATAAACATAAATAATTTAAAATAATAAAATATATATTCTGTTTTAGCTCTGATCGTTCAGGGCTTCAAATTTGTGTTTCTTTTTTAGTTCTGAGCATGTTCAGGCACACTCTGTGAGCTCAGAATAAAATAGGAGAGTAAACGGAGTAAAATGCTGAAAACAAACGACGGGAAATTAAAAAAACAATGACGGGAAATTAAAAAAAAAACGTCGTCAAAACAATAAAAAATGGCGGAATAGGCTGGTTGCTCTAGTGGAGAAGGTAAAATAATAATAATAAATAAATAATTTATAATCATGACATTTCAGTGATTAAGTTGTTTCATAATTAAATCAGAGAACTCTGAACATACTCTGCTTAAAATTTATTCTGTTCGCTCAGACTTTGCTCAGTACTCAGCTCAATCAGCTCTGATCTAAAAAAGAAAAACGCCTATTGAATGATTTTTTTTCGTAAAACCAAAAGTGCAGTAGATTTAATTTAAAGGCAGTAGATTTATTTTTCGAAAAAAATGCAGTAGATCTACTGCAATTGCAGTAAAGTCACAACCCTGATTGAGAGTAACTGCAGTTGAGTAAACATTGTCGGATTGAAAGGTATTCAAAGTTCAACGCAACTTTATTCTATTTGTAATAGCTGTAGGTAAGTGTAACACTGTATAAGTAAATATTTATAGTTTGCAATCGAATGCTGGGTAGAATTAGACCCAAGGGAATCATCTACTTGAAAAATATTATCTAATTCTATTTTTGTGTTTCTTAACTTTACTGATAATTCTAATAACACTACAGTGATGTCATCAAGACGAATTCAAAGGTCATTATAAACATTTTTTATGCATTGTTTGGATTCAAATAAAGTATAAGTATAAATTTGTATTGTTAAGAACCGCATCGTTGGAAACAACAACAATATATCGAAATAAGACAAGTAAAGGGGCACTGTGTCCACCATTTTCCTCAATTTTGACAGATGTAAACATTTCATCGATTTGAAATGAGCTTAGTTGCGCACTCAATCCATTTTGAAATGTGGAAACTACACACAAAAGTTGAAAGTTGGAGAACTCTTTCAGCTCTCCAGCTCCGATTACATTCAATATTTTGATATTAATTCCGGGTGCAGATCCAGTTACAGCTCTGTCTCCATTGGGTTTAAATTGAATTATTCTTCTGACACGATATGATGAAATTTACAGAATTTCTTGCTATTCATATCCACGACTACGAGCACAGTTGCCACTTTGGTCATTTGTGACCAAATTTGGTCATTATTTTTTCACTTGGTCACATTGTCGTATTTTATTCCATTTGGTAATTTTTTACGAAATGAAAAAAGAAAATCGACTTTAATTTTTATGCAACCTATCAAGTGTAGAAATTAAAAAAAATTATAGATAAATTTTTTTGTTGGAGCATATTCTTTAATAACAAAAAAAAAACTAAAGTGTCACTGAAATAAATAAATAAATTGGGTGGCGCGACAGCTCATGAGAACCAAATGACTTACAACTCTCAACCATTCCTGTGTGTTATTTTGGCAGGAATGGAGGGGACCTACAATTTTCTGCCAAATCCGAACGGCTATAGGTGAGAAGCACTTTTTCATAACGGTACACAGAGGTAGGTACTCTTGGAGGATTTGTCAATTCCTCGCAATTGAGGCAGTTACCCGTGAAAAACATTTCTGTTTTTAGGTGGCATAGGCTGAGAATCACACCCAAGCAAGACCTTCTTCTTGACAGACAACAGTCCTACGATTTAACCATTACGCGCTACGGGCTGCTAAAGTGTCACTTACAAATAAAAAAAACAAACAAGTAGAAAAGAAATTAAAGGAAGTGTTCTTTTTTATTACGGACTGGATGGATCCAGAAAATTAACAAATATCTTACCCCAAGCACTCGTAAACTATTTTTGGAAGTTCCAATAAAGTCTTCCTCTAAATTTCTTCGCCTTTGATATGGGCAATTTCAAAAACACCATGTTTTCCCAGCCAAACATTGGTAGACCTGCCATTCGCTTTGGCTTTCAAAAGGTTTTTGTGTGTTAAATTCTGTTTCCTGTTTTTGTAGAATTTAGCGGTAAATAGTGCAGAAAAGGGTAGAAGTTTAGCTACGCAATGAACCATTACCGATATGCCAGAATTGACCGAGCGAAATCTAAAATTTCGGTGTGTTGTATCGATTTTGAATGTTGGGCATCTGTATATTATGTATACATTGTGTGGTTTTGTTTGGGGTATATTAAGACAAAAAGAAGATTACCTTTTCACATTAAACATCCAATTTTATTTTTAACTACCCAGTTAAGCAAAAAGTCTGAGTAATAAAAGGTAAACAAAATAATAAATATTAATTTTAAGAGTAGTTATTTTCATGTTTAAATGTATACCTATGTATTTTAAGAGTTCCGACATGTTAAAAAATAAAATAAAAACAAGTCCTTGAGGACTTTATGTTCGAAAACAAAGCGTTTGCCCGAGGGAAATTTAATGACTTAAATTGCCTTCAAAAAACATCAGCACTTGGGAGTCACTTATCTCCATATTGAACTCCCAATGCCCAGTCATAAAATCGGTAGAGCATGGTGTGACAAAAGGTATGGTTAACATAATATAACACCACATAATACTTAATTTATAAAAAATAAAGCATCTTTTTATTTCAGTGTTGGACAGACATAAAATTCGTAGTAAAAAAGCAGACCAGCTAGTGAGGATGAGGTTTTTTTTTTTTTTTTTAATACCTGGTAGTGGGAACATTGCCAATGGAACTCGTCTTCTAAGTGATTTTGACATAAAGTCCTTGCAATTATCATTATGGACGAAGTCAATTATAAAATACTTCCACCCCTGTATTGAATGTTGGGACTTGGAATAGGAAGGCTTTTGCTTTAAGTACAATACATAATTTATTTTGTTAAGAATTGACAGTGTTATTCTTATTATTTTTATTTTAATGGATTTTTTCATTGGCTTTCCAGAAGAGAATTCTGCTTTAGACTCTGATACCAAATCCAAGAAGTTTCAGCTCAGAGTTATTATGTGGGGCTGTCAAAACTTTTGTATTATAATTCGATATACTATACATTTTGGCACCTACACCACCAGTCAACAATATAAGCCTGATGATGAATGAAAAAAAAATATCCGAAACGCGTCGCTGATAAATAATTAAAATTAAATTTTGTGACACTTTTTTAAAAAAATAAAAAACAAATTTATAAACAAAATTATTAAGGAATATTAATCTTTATTTTTATCTCTATTTTTATTTTTCAACAAATACATATTGGGTTTTATTGCAGAATGCGTTGGCCGAATTCGCCGCTCTTGGAAGTTGGAAGTCAATTTGGCAAATTCTATGATGACGGTGCTTAAGCCAGCGAGATAGCGCGAATTAGCATTTTAGCAGGGCCGTGCATCGGTTTTAGCTCCCTCTATCAAAGTTACAAAGAATAACTGAATGATGACACTACCGAAAGCCGCGGCCATTGATTGACACTTGCCAGTAATCAAGATCAGATTCAATAAAAATCAGCAAGGGGATTATTTTCTATTTTTTGAAGTAAAACTTCTTTTGCGGCATGGGGGTAAAAAATTTTTCTATGGAGCTGTCATGTCAAACCGACACACAAATTCCCGTCACGGATTACAAAATTCAGCGTCACGATATTATATTTTCGTTAAATGCAATGGTTCGTGCATTTAATATATTCGTTAAGATGGTTAGTGAATTCGAGTAAGGGTTTTTTGTGGGAAGAATTTTATTTCTGAGGATTTTTTTCTGTTGTGTTGGATTTTCGGCCATTGGTCGATTTAATGCGAGGAAGCATAAATTATGTATAGTTGTAGGTTTATTGGTTTTGCATGGAAATATTCTGCAATCTATTGTGTCTCTCGCTCATTGGGTGTTGTTGAAGTAAAACTTCTTTTGCGGCATGGCGGTAAAAAATTTTTCTATGGAGCTGTCAGTGACATGTCAAACCGACGAATTACAAAATTCAGCGTCACGATTTTGCAACGGTTCTGAGTTTTAAATCGGGTGCTCTGAGTGTAGGACTTGAAAAATACTTGCCCTGTTGTCGTGAAAGAAGTTTTACTTCTAGCGCGTGTACATAAGTACGCACACTCTTTTTTTTTTGGACGTGAATACATAGAAAAGAAGTAGATGGAAAAGAAAAAAATTTCATAATTATAGATATTAAGAATGGAAAAAGAGAGTTGAAACGTTGGAAATCATGTTAAACTAAAATTTGATAGTGAATTGTGACAATCTGGTAACGTGAGTTGAGGAAATTGTTACTTTCGTTGGAGGAGTTAAATGGCAACATCGAGAGTAGTTCTAAAAGCTAAATACAGTAAAACCCGCTAAAGAGAAACCAGCTTAAGCGAAAAACCCGCTTATCTGAAACACTTTTTTCATCCCCCAGTATATTTGTCGACCTTTATAACACTCAGCTTAAGCGAAACTCGCTTAAGTGAAAAACCAGGATACCTGAAACATATTTTCAGTTAGATTTAATATTTTTCATTGAAAAAAAACTCCCTTAAGAGAAAAAAAATTTAATAGAACAGAACAAAAAATTTGCTGAACGAAAGCGAAACTTCATTTTTATTTTTCACCTCCACCAAAGTTTCATCACGAAAATGACATTTGAATTTCTAATATGTCAGAACCCTTTTTGGAATTTTTAAACCCGCTTAAGTGCAATTTTTTTTTCACTTATCCGGACTCCGCTTAAGTGAATTTTTTTTTCACTTAAGCAGGGTTCGTTTAAGTGAAAGAAAGGCTGTGACACTTTGCAGTTTCTCTTAAGCGGGTCTTACTGTATTAATTTTCTGCATTGAACAGTGGTGGTATGGTGGCACTCATAACGTCACTTCAAGTTACATTTTAATTCACCGACATTGCCTTGAATTTGAACGCCTGTCTTAATTTTTTTTTCTCTAAACATTTTTACAGCCATCATTTAACACAAAACTCTTATTCCACCTTTATTCCACGCGTTTACTAAACCAGGGAATAAGAGTTAAGCTATGGGTTAAAAATTTCCATGAATGAAACCAAAATGTTCGTGAAATGGTAAAGTGACCAAAAATCTCTTAAGAAAATCTACTACAATAAATAAGATGCCTGTTTGACAACTTGAAATTTTCCCAAAGTTTCGCAAACTTGGGTTTTTTTCATATGGGTTTTGCCAGAAAATTGTGATAGTTAGTAAAAAAAAAAAAATAAAGCTCACGTTACCAAACACACCTAAGAATTCTCTTCTTAATATAATATATCCAAATTATTATCCAAATTATTATCGTTTTTCAATTTTTTGTGTTGTGTCTGTTTTCTGTTTTGTTTTTATTTATTTAAATGGAATGTATCTGATGGAAGCCATAATTAGCAAACCGGCAGGAATATGTCCACCTCTTGGGTCCCCATTTAGGTCATCGTCAACAACCGCAATGAGTTTCCTTGGAAAATCTATATTTCTTTCTGAAATCCTCCTCACTTAGCACTTCTATCAGATCATAACATTTAGTTTTGTATATTTTTCTTTTTCTGGTGGTTGATGATGGCTGATTGTCCAATAATTGGAAATGGTTTAAAAACTCGATAAATCTGGCAGAAATTATAATTTTTATTCAAAATAAAAGCAATCTTCACTTATTTTTTTTTAATTTCAAAATAGATTTGACACAACTGGTTCCTATTCCTTCGCTAAACCACCTTCTTCGGTGGTTTAACACGTCACTTAGTAGAAATTTATAACATTTCGCACTTAGTCCACGGAATAAGACCTAACCCTTCACTATTTCACGATTATTAATTTGGCTGTTAGAAATTGCTTCGTCGATCAGTCGGCTGTTTTTTTTTTGTTCTTTGAATTCAATAAAGAATATTCCTTCGCAATTAAAAAATAATGTAAATTCCAAAGTATTAATCGAAAACAAATAAAGTAATTGCGCAGAAAATTTATGTAATTTAATGTTGTTGCATCATGTGTTACAGTTTTACTGACTGGGTTGAAGCGTCTCACGAAAAAAAATGCCTTTGTTTTGTTGCATCACATGTTCTTTTCAGTAAAGTTTATTTTTTCACAGTTTTTTAGGAATCATTAAGCAATAACCTTCGATATTATGGAATATATTTTCAATTATTTATCAAACAAAAATATACTAATAATGACCTTGAAGTTCTTTGATGTACATAGGGTCTGCTGGCAATCATAGTTATTGATCTGTTATATTTTAAGTCTTATCAAATAGATATGTTTGATTGGTAAGTTCAATTCAAACAACTTGCAGCTGCAATTGCAATTGATATAACAAGGTAAACACAATGACAATATTGGAAAGAAACTAGGTTACAACCAACCAATTACCAAATGCTGTTTGTTTAAATTTGCTCTGTTCTACTTAGCTTAAAATGAATAAAAGAGAAAGTTTTCTAATTTTCAAGTCAGTATAACATAAACACTTCAGCACATTAGCACTACATCAAAATGTTTTCAACTAAAGTAATTGTCTTTTGTCTCATTATTGGACTTATTCTAGTGTTACACTCATCGCCATCGGAAGGATCCATATTTGGCAGCTTATTGATGAAACCTCATATTCAAGAAAAACTATGTTCATTTTGTATGTCAACTACACCTAGTCCTGATGATGATACAACATCCACTTCGACATCGTCATCGACATCGACCTCAACAACGACATCAACGACTACTTCGACAACTACAACTCAAGCTCCAGGAGGAGAATAGTAGATAATTAAGGCTTCTATAATAGATTGTGTCCAGACCAAAACAAATATTCAATAAAAAAATTTTACAGAAATATTGTTTTTTTTTTTTAAGTTTTAACATAATTAGTGTTTTCTTTATATTTTATAGAAAATAAAATTATTTGTTCATAACACGTGGAAATTTTTAATATTTCTTTTTGCGTTAAGTTTTTTGTGAAAATCTTGGACTGAGAGTTAATTTGACATATGCACCTGTCTTGTTCCATTTGAGGTTTTACTTTGTCATTCAAAAACAAATGGAAAATAAGAAATATGTAGGTGTTTGGGGAAACCCATCAGCTTCTCATGGGGTTTTCCATTGGTAAAATAAATAAATTTATTTTTGATTAGGATCTGTCAAAAACAAAATTTCCCCTCTTTTTGCTTTCCATTGGGCAGAATAAATTGATTTATTTTTGATTTTAAATCAAATTTGCAATTACCCCTCATTTTACTAACACCAATACAAATTTAAGCTGTCAGCTTGACAAATATGGTTTTTGATTTGAAATATTCCTTTTGGGAAAAATTTGCTGAAATTGTTTAAATAAATACAATCCTATTGAAAAATGGAAGCAATTTAATATGAAATTTACTGCATACACTTTTCAAAAGACAACAAGTTTGAATGAAAATTTGACAGCTATGCCGCACAGACATGAAAGTACACCAATACAGTGGCAAAAAAAAATCAATTTGAATTGTGTTCCATTCGCGAAGAAAAAAAATCAATATAATCAAAGGCTTTCGACAAAATACATGTTAACAAAATTTTGAAACTAAATACTCATCTGCGCGATTTTATTTTTGAAAATCTGTTAGCGATTTTCAATTGAAATTATTGCAAGACGCAGGTTAATCGCTATTCAGAAATTATTGAGAGAAGCTAGCTTAACCTGATGCAACACTTTAAAGAAAAGTTGATAGTATTTTAAATGCCGTTAATAAATTTTGATACAATTCAAGAAATGTGAAGCTTAATAGTTTAACATCGATAACATAAAAAAAAAATCAGATTTAAATTTTGGATCGACTGTTTGGGATTTTTAAGATTGATAACGGCTGTTACGAAAGCTCAGTAAATCGGACACACTGAAATCCACTTGACTGTTCATTTTCGTAGCAATGTTTACATCGTTCTGGTATAATCTTTCAAACAAAGATTCCTCTGCAAGTACTGTCGCAATTTATATAAATTTATCCAAATTTGCGAAAGGATAATTATTTACTTTAAAACTCCTTCCAAATAACTGTTGGCAATACAAACTTGAATTTGTGTACGCATTGACCAAGTTGAGCTTTTAACTTTGAATTACGAACTTTCTGCAATTTCAATGCAAGAATCATAAATTTCTGATAAATTTTCTGTGAAACACGAAGTCGCTCTGCTTGACCACCGGGTATTGGATAAATTTTTTAAAGCAATTAGCTTTGAATATTCAGCATGTTTTTGAAGAATGATATAGCGCTTAGCATACAGCAGATGAGCATACAGCACTGTTCTAATTAGGATCCATATCGTTTTATTTTCATAGGATGATCCCTATCCAGATCAGTAGATAATAAAACGCGCCTAATGTCTCATAAAATAGGTGAACAAATTTAATTGAAGCGGGTAGGTATTTACTCAAAATTTGTATTTGTATCATCCACATAATTTCGTAATTTGTACATCCACGACAGCCTGCAGTATATAGGTACGTAATAAGTATAATTATTTATGTCCACCTTTTTCTATGAATGAAGTCCTTCTGGTGTCTCCACAGTGCATTGCTCAGAATTTGCTGTTTTTTCGAGATTTTTTTCATTCGAGATTATGTCATGATCCCGATAGGGGCACTGAAAATAATCTTTTTCGAAAAAATATGAAACTCCTTACGTTAACAGCAATTTTGTTGGTCCCAATGAAGATTTAACTGGATTAACGAAATATGTCCTAATATGAAAGTTTCATCGATTAACGAAAACTTTTCATTCAAAATTTCCAGTAATACTACCGAACATCGTACGGCGCAGGGTTACATAAGGCCCAGGGACATAAAGCCCAAATTTAATTTGGGCCTCAAGTCCCACCCAAGTGGGACCCAAGCCCCAATTATTATTGATTAACAATGGGACGTACATAAGTCCCAAATTTTGTAAAGGCATAGAAGATAATAATAATTTGATGATGTTTTATTTGAAAGAAAATTAGTACAGTGCAAGCACCCAGCATTACGGCGTATAAACATTAAACAGTGAGGTATGTGTAGGGGCATGCTGCCCCCTTGCAACCTCCCTGGTTGGGCACACTATAGGATTTGGGGGTGGCGTGAGAAAAGGGAACAAACAAATATTTTTATGAAAAAAAAGTGTGGAAAAAAGATCTGAATCGAAAAAAAAACATGTTCTGGAAACCCTAGCTTGAGCGAATCCCATGTAAAATATATTGATAGCCGAAAATTTCGTCGTCGTTATACCAACTTTTCGCGCTGGTTTGGGAAAGCCCCTTATTAATTAAAAAAATAAATTCATCATTCATCAAATTCAAAAAACTAATACCATTTCGGAGTTAATCCTGAAAAACTATTTTGGGGGGCCTTCAATCCCCCTAAAATTGTTAGCGGCGCTCATATCAATGAAGAATTTTTACAGTTTCTAAGAACACCATTTCCGGTGATTATTTAACAATTGGGCTGTATTTATGGCTTTATTGACTGGACTATACAGTTAACTTTTAAAGATAGATCAGCAGTTTTCGCTATTTTATCTTCTAAAGTGCTAATGTCAAAAAACATAAATACCTAATTAGTAGGTGAAAAGAATCAATTTATCAGTAAAAGGTATAGGTATAATTCTATCTTCTATGCATATGGAAATACTTTTTCAAAATTTATTACGAAATCATGGTATTATCATATAAATAATGCGTATCAAATCTAACGAAATCATAGTCAACTTAAACAAAATTTTCTCTAATTCGGTGAAGGTCATTTCATTTTTAAAGAATCAATATTTGTTTAGTTTGTAAAACAATATTTTTTTAATAAACCTTGTATACCTACTATAAGTATACTGTCAAGAATTTAATTACCAAGACTAATGATTGTAATGGAAACTTATTGCATACACAAAATATGGCCTGAGAGAACAATTCATTTAAATAAAGACAACGCACATTTGATAAACTTGATTAGTTTGCTAACCTTCTTTAATTCGGCATTTTAACAGAAAAGCACTTATTCGTTTGTTGTTCATGATTTTTGATTTTGTATAAAAGTGCACCACATTTAGTAGAAAATATTCAATTCTTAAATTTAACTCCATCAAAATGGTTTCCTCAAAAGCATTCGTAATTTTTCTTGTTGGGCTTTTAGTAGTGCAATCATCGGAGGGATTATTTTTTGGTCTATGGAAGAAGCCTTTTTTCCAAGAAAAACTTTGTCGTAAGGGATCACCACTTTGCATAACAACAACGACAACAACTGAACCAACAACAACATCTACATCGACCTCCACTTCTGCTTCGACCACCACCTCCACCACCACAGCGGCAACAACAACAACAACAACAGCAGCACCAGCAGGAGGATGATAATTTTTAAGATACCTAGATATTAAATAAGAAGCAATCAAAATTTGAGAAATAAATATTTAAGCAAAAATCAAAACTATTTTCAACCGCCTAGTGTTAAATTACTTATTATCATGATACAAACTACTCAGAGCCAGTTGTTCAAACTTGGTTCAAATATTTGAACAGTGGTTTTAACTTACCGCTTTAAGTAGACTAACTGAGGTTCAAAGATCGCGATGATTCAACAAATCAAGTAAATCAAGTATGCCATATTAGGCAATTACATGCTTGAACAAACGTTGAAACTCAGTGAGAAATCACTCAGAAATCGGTGAGTTAAAATTTATAAAAGAATCGGAGAATTCAATCGGAGAAATGATTCTCCTGTTGAATAGATTTTGCCTATACATACTTCACTTAGACTTAATTTTGTATTCCTATATACTTCTTCTAGTTTTACAGATTTTTCGGACCATTTTGGAAAGCCGGTTCTTGCTTTAGAGTTGTTTTAGTATTCCAATGTTATTTCCGAATTTGAAGAACTTCATAAAATTGACAATCCACAAGAAGGGGCCGTAGGATATTTATTTATATACATACTATAGGGATACACTTTCAGATGATACTGGCGATTAATTGTGAAGGCACACTTTTTTCGTCTTGCTATAATCGTAATGTGAAGTTCGATCAAAATCTCGTTTATTTTACGATATAACTTGACATATACATAATTAGGATTGTTACAAAACTACATAGTTCCATTTTGGGCTAAACATACTTATACTATATAACTACAATTAGGGACTCTTATATCAAATTAAAGCTAAAACTGTTCACGAAACCAGTGACCACTTTTGTGTTATGTATCCATGTCTTTATTTGTGATACAAAATTAATAGAAATCCTTTATTTCATTGGATAGTCAAACTTAAAACCAGTCAAACCAAGCAACCAGTAAATGCATTTTATGTAACCGAAGCAACTTATATAAAGAGCCTGCCTGACCAGTGGTTTTATTCATGTTTGGACCAAGCTATAGATGTGGATAAAACTTTAAATGACAAACAAATTAATTTTCATTTTTATAGTATATTATTTTTAATGTATTTCTCAAATCATTGTCCTATATAAAGCCTCGTTTTTTAACCATCAGCTGGTGCTTCTGTTGTAGTCGTTGAAGTTGTTGTTGACGTTGTTGACATTGTTGTTGAAGTTGAAGTGGATGATGGTGTAGTTGTGGAAGTTGTAGATGTTGTCGATGTTCTTTTACACAATTTAGATCCCATTGCACAAAGTTTATCTTGAAGAAAAGGCTTCTTGAAAATATGGAAGAAGAAACCTTCGGATGATTGAACTACCAAGAGCCCAATAAGGACAATAGCTAATACTTTGGAAGACACCATTTTAATACAATTGAGTGTTAAAACTGAATTAATGTTAAGTTTAACAAATTTACGCCTTATATACCTACCAAAGAACTTTAAAAAAAAAATATATATAACTACAGCTACCTAACTTTAACAAAAGATAAAATATTATCTTATTTTAAATTCTTGCAAAACTTTATGTAAATATTTATATGTTTTGTTTTGTTTTTGATTTGATTTTTATTTAAACAAATGGAGCAAACATAATCAGTCATTTCATTGCGGTAGGCAATTGTTCCTTATCTTGGATTTCATCAAAGTGAACACAAAATACCTTATTCAATGAATTTTATTTGGTAATCTCAATACATCCAGTAACTTTATACATCAGACCTTGCGTAATGCGTTAGATCCGGTAATTCTGATTTTTTGCTGAGTTGCTTATATGATATTGGCTAATATACAGCAAAAAATCAGAACTACCGGATCTGACGCAAGGCTTGATGTTTAAAGTTACTGGACTATAACCGCCATATTATTCACTTGATACATCCAGATTAAAGCCTAGTACATACTTGTGAATCATGTCGTGAATCCATAGAAATTTGCTTTTTGTTCACCCGTGAGCGTGCTCGTGAAGCCATGACAAAAAGTGGAGAGTTTGCGTTCAAGAGCCGTGAACCATATTCACGCGCAAAATGTACGGGAACTCTTTGATTTTTGGTATAGCTTTGACAATTTGACCATAAAAGCTGCAAAAGTCAAGCAAATTGTGTCAAAAATTCACTTTATCCACTGATGGTTGTTCACTTCACGAGGAAGTATGTACTAAGCTTAAAGCTTAAATCTAGATGTAAATTATACAAATTCAATGTAAATACATCCGGTTTCAAGTTTTAATCTGGATGTATTGAGTGAATAATATGGGCGTAAGAGATACAGTAAACTAATCTTTGCCCAAAATGTGCGACAAAATAAAGTAAAAAAAAATAACTGATTACCAAATGAAAGGTATTTTTGTTCACTTTGATGAAATCCAAGATAAGGAACAATTGCCTACCGCAATGAAATGACTGATTATGTTTGCTCCATTTGTTTAAATAAAAATCAAATCAAAAACAAAACAAAACATATAAATATTTACATAAAGTTTTGCAAGAATTTAAAATAAGATAATATTTTATCTTTTGTTAAAGTTAGGTAGCTGTAGTTATATATATTTTTTTTTTAAAGTTCTTTGGTAGGTATATAAGGCGTAAATTTGTTAAACTTAACATTAATTCAGTTTTAACACTCAATTGTATTAAAATGGTGTCTTCCAAAGTATTAGCTATTGTCCTTATTGGGCTCTTGGTAGTTCAATCATCCGAAGGTTTCTTCTTCCATATTTTCAAGAAGCCTTTTCTTCAAGATAAACTTTGTGCAATGGGATCTAAATTGTGTAAAAGAACATCGACAACATCTACAACTTCCACAACTACACCATCATCCACTTCAACTTCAACAACAATGTCAACAACGTCAACAACAACTTCAACGACTACAACAGAAGCACCAGCTGATGGTTAAAAAACGAGGCTTTATATAGGACAATGATTTGAGAAATACATTAAAAAGAATATACAAATGCATCTATAAAAATGAAAATTATTTTGTTTGTCATTTAAAGTTTTATCCATATCTATAGCTTGGTCCAAACATGAACAAAACCACTGGTCAGGCAGGCTTTTTATATAAGTTGCTTCGGTTATATAAAATGCATTTACTGGTTGCATTTTGGACTGGTTTTAAGTTTGACTATCAATGAAATAAAGGATTTCTATTAATGTTGTATCACAAATAAAGACATGGATACATAACACAAAAGTGGTCGGAATCGCCTTAACCACCACTGGTTTCGTGAACAGTCTTAGCTTTAATTTGATATAAGTGTCCCTAATAGTAATTATAGGATATAAGTATGTTTAGCCCAAAATGGAACTATGTAGTTTTATAACAATCCTTATTATGTATATGTCAAGTTATTTCGTAAAATAATCGAGATTTTTATCGAACCTTACATTACGATTATAGCCAGACGAAAAATTTGTTTTTGTTTTTGCAATTGGTCTTGATTCAATAACAATAACAAAAAAAAAACAACACAAACATATATATGCCAGTAAGACCTACAGTCTTAACTGATAGATCGATTGTCTTTTTATTTGTGGATACTCCTTTGACACATTTTTAAAACGGTCTCTATTATACAAAATTTTAGGTTTTATAGACTGATATGAAAAATCTTAATTTATTTTTTATAAATTATAACCATTCCACAGATTGTTATGCACGGTGGTAAAAGAACAGAATGAAGTTTACCTATATATTTTTAAGGAATTTTCTTCCATCTTACTATTTTTATTTTGCTAAAGTTTACTAAATATGTTGGGGATTATTGGAGATTTTGGCAAAATAAAATATTTGTTTTAAATTTTGTGCGTAGGGTCAAGGGTGTGTTTTACTTTTTCTATCGAATGCATTTAAAAATTTACAATTTATCATCGTACACTTATAAATCGCAATATCATCTAAAATTGCATCCCTACTACCTATATTTTAACAAATAAAGGTCCTATGGCACCTCCTTGTGGTACACCATCGTCAATTTTCAGAAGTTCTTACAGTCTATTGAATATGTGATGAAATATGTTGACGAAGATACATAACGTGCTATTTCTGTTTCTCCATATCAACACTTTCCATTGTTTCAACTAAAATATCACCTTGTTCCACTTTTTTCTGCTCATTCGAATCTTTTTAAAATAATTGTCAGCTCCCTGTATTTTTGTGGAATGGTATAAATTAAGCGGATGTCCAGTAAATAATGGATAAATTTATAACGGTTATATCAGACCTTAAGGACTTTTAGATTTTTATTTTAGAAAAAAAATTGAAAGTACGATTTTTCTCAAATAGCACGAACACTCCTGTACCTACATTAACTGTTTCACTTTTTCTTATTACATATAATTTTTTAATTAATTATTCAATACCTATACGAAAATGATATTTTTGCTTTCACATATTTTCAAAAAGTGTGACCAACTCTAAAAAATATTTTCATTGATATATTTTTCCTAAAAATGTATCCATTATTTATTGGTCACCCTCCTAGGTAGGTACACTGAGAAAAAAGTGTACTTTAAAATCAATAGTTCGCATTTTAAAATGTAAATTGTTCAAATCTAAAGTGTTTCATGAGAAAAAAAGAAAAAACCAAAATTGCGATAGTTAAAGGGAAATGTTTTCGTTTTAAAACGTTTAGCTGTGAAATAAAGAGAAATTGCTTTTAATATGTATTTAAAAACACAACAATTGCGAATATAGTATGAAACATTTAATTTTATAGTAAAAAGATTCAAAATTGAAAGGGTATCATTTGACTTTAAAAAAATTACATTTAATTTGAAAACGTTCATTAAAATTTGGCGTTCAAATATAAAAGCCATTGAATTGAAAATTCCAATTAAAGTGTTTGCTTTTAATTTTATTTATGAATTTACAAAAACTTTGAAAAGAAAAATTAACGTGATTTGAAAGCTAACGCTTTGATTTAGAGGAGAAACATTTTGATTTTTGAGCATTGTTTGGATATAGTTCAGACTAGATATTCGGTCATAAAATCTATGTAAGATGAACTGAACTAAACTATAAGCGTACGCCAATTTTTGTGGACAATAAGTGAAATGATTAAGATTAAAAGTAAGTAGTTCGGCAAATTTTTGAGAAATGAAAAATTAGATATTTGAAAATATATTAGCTTTCAATTCACTTTAATTTTATATCATTTATAATGCTTTAAAATGACTTTCAAAAATGTCAGTTTCATATTAAAATTCTTCCATTTAAGTCTTAATACAAACAATTTTGATGTTTTTTAAAGAGAGAGTCATTAAATTTAAAGTGTTTACATTGAATTTAAAAGGAAAACTTTTCTTTGCCAGCTAATAATTGTGAAACTTTATATTTAACGAAATCACCTTTAAATTCAAAGTGATCCGTGTTGAAGTTAAAAAAAATTCAAATTTTAACTTTCAAATCGAAAACTTTTCAATACGGTTGTCTTTCATACATGTCAACTTTAAATTTTAAAGTGGTTTTTGTTCAGAAATTTAAAGCGTTTTTTTCTCGGTGTATGTATTCAAAGAAAGCAAGGCAAGTCAGAAATTTACATCTAAACGTTTTTGTTAAACTTAAAACTATCAGAATCATACCGTCGGCCTTTATTTATCAGTTTAGTTATTTAGAAACCACAAAGTTGCCTCAAAACATCATTTGCTTTAACTTAATCGAGAAGTACTAAATTTCAATATGCCTCAGTTCATATTTAAACAAGAAAAAAAAAAATACATAGGTAATTGTATCCTATCTCGCCTGAGTCTTGAATCCTTTACACAAAAATATTCAGGGTAAAAATTGGAGTCGCACTCTCATTCAATGGAAAGGATATCTTTTCTTAAGAATGGATAAAGATAGTCAGGTCTAAGCCATTGTTGCTTTTAAAAAGCACTTCTTTGGAGGCATAAATTCTTATCAGATTTTGAGATTTACATTGAAATACCAAAAAGCCATTTAAATATTTTCAAGAAGATAATTCTCTAAATTTAAATAAAGTATATTTCAGTGGTTATGGGTTTTTCTTATGAAAAATTAACTTGATCCTTTCTTTGTGATTTCTTCGAGAAGAACCTCTTATAGAATGTGTCGCAGGAAAGGAAGGATGTGGTTAGAGGTTTGAGAGTGTTCGGCAGGGCCACCAAGGGTTATGATACATAAAATATACAAGGTATATCTATACTTAATTTTTTCCATTTAAAAAGTGTATTGTTTATAGTATGCCTTGGGGGTGCTTTTATTATGATACGGATACCTCTGTATTAGGTATATATAGATACTCCTGCGGTCAAAGACGCAGAGGTGAAATTTATATATAATTATATCTTCATGTATCTTCGGAAGATATCCTTGTATACCTATGTTGTTGAGGGATCGTAAATTAAATTGAATAAATTAGCATATTATCATAAAACGGTTGCATATACAGCCTTAAGCTTTAAAACACAGCAAGGGTACTTTATTTTTAATTGCAAGATGTAGACATTTTATCTTTCTTTGGGTTCTTATTGTTTTCATCTTTTAAAATTTTGTATTGCTTTGTGGTGAGAAGTTTTAAGTTCCAGAGGGAAATATAAACATCTTTCTTGTTAACGTTTTGACTTAAAAAATTGTACAACTTGATGAATTATTTTTGATTGGAAATAGAAATTAATTATTCTTTTATATATTTTAGCTGTAGCTAATTTTCCCACTGGAATTATACATATTTTTAAATTCGAATTTTAAAAATTAGAAAAAAAATATAATAAAGAAAATATAATATTTTTCGCATGTTAACTTTTTAACCAGCTAATCAACAGCTTTAACCCCGCTTATCAATGGCATTTAAGCGGAATATCAGTGGCTCCTAACCGGCTTATAAACGTCTTTTAACCTTATCAATACGGTTTCTAATCGGCTTATTAACAGTCCTTAACCGGCTTATGAACAAATTTTAACCGGATTATCAAGTACCTACTTTTAACTGGCTTATCAAATGCTTTTTACCGGCTTATAAAAGTCTTTAAACCGACTTATCAACGGCTTTATACCCACATACGAACGGTTCTAACCGCGGATTATCATAGGACTATAGTGTAATGGCTCTTGCTTAATTTTGCGAAAGTTAGCGAAACTTAACGAAATTGAGTAGAACGTCTATTATGGTTTATGAAATTTGAGCCTGTGTATTGACTAGTTCGCTTAAGCTGGCTTAAGCTCGGTTAAGTCTATTATAGTTGGGCCTTTACACTTTCGGGTAGTCTCATGGAATATTCAAGCATCGGTTACTGACTTGTAACTAGCGTATGATCTAAATTGTAATGCTAACAGATCAAGTTTTCGGTCTTAAAACTATACAGTCAATCTGTGCCTATTAATTTCCTGAACGTAATAGAGTGCTGCAACTGGAACTGGAACAGTTGTAAAAAAGTTCCTTATACATGCTCACAATGCAGAAATGTATATATTATATCAAAGAAAAAAGCAAACAGGGACTTATTAACCATTATTATTCTTTTATTTGCGATATTTTTTTTCTTTTAATTTATAATTTTTATTTAGCGAAACAATTTAGTCTAGTTCCTTTATTTTGAAAATCTGTGCATTTGTATGAATTTCTACAAAGAAAAAGTCTGTCAAAGTTCATATATAAAAATAAAAACAAAAAAATATGCAGAAATTCACATAAAATGCCCAGAGTTTGAAAGTAAAGGAACACACCTACCTAATATTTAGCATTTAGCTCTTTTTTTTAATGCAAATGGAAACGTCAAATGTGCTGTAAAGGAAAAGCTAAAAGGGTTTGTTGAACTCTTCCAGCTCCGTCTGCAGCTTCGATTGTATCTACGTTGTGTTTTGTTCCTAACATTGACTTTCTGTACATTCAATATTTTGACAGCTGCATTTCATAGTTACAGTTCCGTCTCCATTGTGTTCGGGCAGTAAAATGTCACAAAAAACATCTGTTCTCTGCAGAAAAAATAATTATACACAAAGAATTTGTTTTCACTATTTCAAATGAATTTAATCGAATAATGTGTTGGATTCTTTTCTTTGTATGAGATAAATCATGTGTTTTCAAATATTCCTACATTTCGATTTTTATTTTCACAAAGTAAAATTTACACAAAATTCAAGAATTACAGAATATGTCAAAATTTAGCTAGAGTATCTGAGGCTCTTCTAAACCAACGCGAAACTTTCGGCTGTAAAAATATATTTACAGGGTGATATATGTATAAGAGTACCCTCACCTTCTACATTCCTGCCAATAACATAGAGACAAGAAGGGTTAAGAGTTGTAAGTCACATATAGGCCCTAGTTCTGCACGAGCTGCCACGCAACACATTTTTTTGTATTTATTTTTAAATACCTATAATGACAGATAAGTTGATGTACAGTAATATACAAAAATTTGATTTTTTTAGCTGAAGCAGAAACAAATTTTTGAAAATTATAAATATGTATGTAATTTAAAATATTGGCGCAAAATTTTAAACAACCTATTGTTAAGGGCTTAGCATATTACTATTTAGCAATTTACTAAAACATTTAGTAATTTACTAGCTGTTCCAAAATTTTAATCCTTTTTTTTTCGTTTTACTAACTAGTAAAATACTAATTCTCTTTTATTAAAAACGGTGCAGCTGAACACGTTCAAACAATGACAGTTCGAAAAGAAACACAAAGCAAACAAACCTAAACCTAGGGAACGGACCTAATAATTTGCAATGTCAGAAGTTAAAGTGACAACCTACAATTTATTTTGTTATTTTTGTTTTGTTTTTATTTGTGACAACAATACAACTAGTTTGTTATTTTATTGTAAAAGAAAAGTTTCAATGAAGTGAAATTAAAAAATTGTTATTTTATTTTGTGTTGTTGCTGTTCCTTATTAAAGGTTGCAATGAAGAAAACACAGTATACGAGCAGCCGCAGTCAGGGCTATAGCAGTTTATGTGCTTTTCCCATCCTTACGTGAAAATTGAGTTTTTGTTGCAGATACAATTGTACAACTAGATATAGAATCTATACCTGGAGTAAAATTCTCCATCGTCCAGCTCTTCAAAGGGATTTGCTCGGGACTTAAGACATCGCACTTTTCTGCACAAAGCTGAGTCTTCGAACATATCGAAATCTTCGTCTTCCGAAAACATTTTTTTTTTATTTACTTTGAAAAGAATTAGCACACGAAAAAAAATGCAATTTAAATCTTTCAAAAAAATGATTGCGAGATTTTCGAGGACAATGACAGATTTCATATGGATTTAGCAAATTACTAAAATTTAAAGAAGCCATTTTCTGATTTTAACTTTAGTAAAATGTTAAGAGTTAGTAAATTGCCAAAATCGTTTAAAATTACCAAAATCTTCTTTTTAACTTAGTAATTTACTAAAATGGCTTTAACATTTTACTAAATCGTTTAAAATTTTGCGCCATTATCTTTTCAAAAAAAAATTGATTTCTTGAATAAAAAAAATAATGCATCCGAATAGAGAGACATACATAAGTACCTAATATTTATATGACAGAAATACAAACAGAAGGTCAAAATCACGGTTCAGTAAAACCCGATTAAGAGAAACTGTAAAATGTCACAGTCTTTCTTTCACTTAAACGAGTTTTTCACTTAAACGAACTTTGCTTAAGTGAAAAAAATTTCACTTAAACGGAGTCCGGATAAGTGAAAAAAATTGCACTTAGGCGGATTTAACAATTCCAAAAAGGGTTCTGACATATCAGAAATTCAAATGTCATTTTCGTGATGAAAATTTTGTGGAGTGAAAAATAAAAAAGAAGAAAAAGCGTTCAGCAAATTTTTTGTTATGTTCTATTAAATTTTTTTTTTTACTCAAAAGAGTTTTTTTTCAATGACAAATATTAAATTTAACTGAAAATATCTTTCAGGTATCCGGGTTTTCCACTTAAGCGGGGCTTACGTCCAATTTGAGTGGGAAGGAAAGCCCAAACTGAATTTGGGCCTTAAGTCCAACCCAAGTTGGACGTAAGTTACAAAATAGTTAAAATTATTATTATTTAAAAAAAAAAAGTTATTGTGTATGTTACTTGGATGAATTTAATATACATATGTATAACAAACGCTTAAAAATAAATTGCTAAGATCATATTTTTATTAATGCGCCGCCGCGCCGCCTTGGTATATTTGAAACGAAGATTTACACAGGGATCTCGGGATCCCCACGGGCCACGGTACAAAATGAAATACAAATTTTTGCTTGAAAGCATAGAGAACGGCTTTTAGAACACGCTTAATAGAACGATTATCAAAATTCGAAAAAGAAAAAAATAAAACAATAGAAAATATTGTTTTTATTTTTTTTTTTTTATTTAGCTGATGCGCCCAACTGTAGTGTCTGGGCGAAACGCATTTTATATATATATTGGACACTTTGGCCACAAAAAAAACTTCCAATTGAATTATCGAAATTCTTGACGAGACAAATTTTACAAATATCTTACTTTTTTTTATAGAAACGACGAATTGGAAATTCCCTGCGTCAAGTTCAAAGAAGTAAAAAGCATGTGTAAACACAAGTTATCAAATAAAAAAGCATCCGGATAGGATCTAGTAAATGCTCAGGTTTTGAAAGAAATGCCAACAGTAGCCTTCAAAAAACTCCAATATATAATAAACGTATGCCTTAAGCTCCAATATGTACCACATCATTGGAAAACTGCAGAAGTCATTGTTATTCCTAACTCCTAAGTAAGGTAAGGCACCAACAGAAGTAACTTTCTGCAGACCAAAATCTCTTATATCAATTATGGCTAAAGTTTTCGAAAAACTGCTCCTTAAAAGGCTTATCAAAATAATAGAAGAAAGAAAACTTATCATAAACCATCAGTTTGAATTCAGAATTAAAGATTTCACGATAGACCAATTGCATTGATGTTGTTGAAAAGGAACTTGAAGAAAAGCATGTTTCCCTCTATTTTTAGATGTTGCTCAAGCCTTTGACAATAGTGATATTGATATCTTAGCCAAGCGGCAATCAAAACTATCTCCTCGTTCGTCACAAAATCTAAACGAGTGGACAGATGTCGCAGTGAGCTGAAATCACTGAGCCCAACAAACACAGTTACCCTCGTTGGGTCCCTGGGCACCGTGATATTCGAGGGAATGAAAAGGCAGATGAGTTGGCCAAAATATTATGAGTAAATCAAACTAAAAAAAAAAACAAAAATCTCGGATTCGTTTATTTAACGAATCCATAACTTGCTATATGGGTAAAACCAAATTATTTCTATATATAATTACCGCTAGATAAAAAAAGGGTTTAATCCAAAATCAAGTCAACTGCCAATAACCTACACCAATAATATTCATATTTTACTTTGTAGGTTAACCTTCATTTTAGAGTTTGTTTAGGTATAGGTACTAAAGAAAAAAATCTATTGCAACAATAAGATACAATTTATCATACCAATGGTTTGACAGATGTTCTTTGCATATAAATTATTTTATTGTTGTAGTTTTTCTAATCTGATTATACGTATAAGTTGATATTTATTTATGTTGACATCTTTGTATCTATATTCTTATTTTTAGTAATTAATTCAAGAACATTTGTTTTACTTACCTCTCAGTCACCAGATAGATAAATGTATTTACTTTTACAAAATCTTCTCGTAACCCAATTTTAAAACAAACAAGTTTCATATTACAAAATAAAAAAGCCAGGGTCACATATGGAGATCAAACAAACATACAAAAAAAAAAGCAGAACAAACAAAGCTTATGATGTTCAAACAAAGAATTTGTAACATAATATATAAAAAGCCAATAAAGCATATCTACTACTATACTATCTAGATAGGTATGTACATATACTTGTCGTTTCGTTTCTCAATCATAAAAAAATGACATGTCGTTAAATAACGATATTGACTTAACATCATCAAACCCCAGCACACCAAATTCATTTTAAGTACACTCACGAAACTCTGGCTACTAAAATACAAAAAGAAAGTTCACAAAAATAAAAGAAAATAGAAAAAAAAAAACGAAGCCAATTTCGGGGTATTAACTCATTCTCTTAGGGCCAAGTCGAGCGGAATGAAACTGAAAGGTAAATCTGTCAAATTGAATTTAAATCCATTCTGTCCCTTATTGCCTCCTATATAAGCCATCCACCCATCCACCACCATACCACCTAGCAATTCCAACCTAGCCTGGGATATTCTTCGCTGTCGTCGTTGTTCGAAATTGTTCATATATAAGAGGTCCTTTCGCAATATGCCAAAGTAAATTGAAAGCCCATTTTGATTTAGGTTTCACCTCTCCACCACCGCCGCCGTTATAACTGTTTTAAGAGTGCATAGAAAGATATGAGAGGGTGGTGCTTTGTCCTTCTCCAGCAGCAGCTGTCCTCAGATCAGTGGTGAGTAACATACTTAGATAAAACTTAAATTAGGGTAGAAGAGGTCGAAATTATTTAACTTAACCACACATATCGATGCGATGCGGGTGGGTGCGAACGTTCGAGGCTTTATACACGGCGACGCCATACGACGGCGGAGGCTCGTTTGTGTATAGTTCCTGTTCGGCCTCAAGTTGGGCAGAAAAGCTGTTTGCCAAAAGCCTTTCATTTTCTACAAACAAACAAAGACGAAGCGTTCACAAAAGTCTGACCGAAATTTGAGTCTCTGAAATTCAATATGATTTCAAAGGATCCGGGATCCAGAAGCTGCAGACAATGAGGCAACATAGGAAGAAATTCTATGCCGGGAGCCGGTTGAGATTTTCGGTTCGGCAAGATAATCCATTTGAAATACCGTTTTTGTTTGGCTGTGAAGTGGCGATGGCATCATTGGCTGTGGGTTTTGCAGTGGGTGTTGGTATGAGCGGAAGAAGCAAATACATTTGCGTCTATTGTATAGTTGGGTTTCACTGGTAAGGGAAAAAACTTGAGTGACTTGTCGCGGTTGGAAAATGGTTTTCGTGCGGAGTTGAATCGCGACGGGAATATATGGGTTCGAATTCAACAACTTTTCTTTTCCATAGAGACGATATATTGACACGACCGACGACGAATTGTGGATCCTTACTACTTGTGCACAATAGAGCAAAGAAATAAGAGGAATATATTTTGTTGTATCCAAAGAAATGATTGTTTTTTTCTTCTTGGTTCATTAAGAAAAAAGATAAAAACAAACTTTTAGAGTATCATCTCAGCTCAAATGAAAGAAAAGACACAATTGGAAAACGCCGCCCGGGAGAACAAACACGTTAACACAACGTAGTGTGACACATTCTAATAAAATGAGTGATAATTTCTTTTACCACTCCACTAACACAGTTAGGGAGTTTGTTCCCTAAGGGTCACCGTATTGGTAGCTTATTATTGTGCAAGAAGAATGAATCTTTTTCCTGTCAATACCAATATTTTGTTTATGTACCTTACTTGCCTTTGTGAAGTGTGTAGACTTAAAGTGGTTAAGCAATGAAAATATTGTGTGTAAATCTGTGATGATCACAAAAGAGTAGCTTTATGTTGAACAATTTTCTTTTGTCTAAAAAATTTAATTTTCAACATAAAAGAAGTCTGATGATCGGCCTGGCAGTCGTGAAATAGCTATAACTTCAGTCTATAAAAAACTTGGTGGTAGGTCACTCAAGTGTTGATGTTCATTCAAACCTTCAACATAAAATTTTATGTTATAGTAAGTCGTGCTTTTTTAAGAAAACTTATATTGAATTAAGAGGTTTTTTCGAGTTTCTTTGGAACACTAATAATCTCTTTGTTTGTAAATTTTATATGAGTCGATTTTGTTTTATTTAGTTAGAAACGCCATTTTTGCGTGCGATCTCTTACTTTATCGGTTGCATTTTGCAATTTTTCTGTAGTCCTCACAACGCATATATCAGACACTAAAATTGCAGTATCATCATATCATCATATCACCATAACAGCATTATTGTCTACTGGAATATCCGTAGTATATAACAAATACAATAATGGTCCTAGGACACTTGCTTGTGGTACACCGGATTCAATTTTATTAAGTTCCGAATACTCTTACTCGTACAGTAATCTATAAAAAATCGGTCGGTATTCGGTAACTTAAGATTTCAGTATTTCGTACAACTCTCTATGCAGTTTTTCCTCAAGTCCCAAATTGCAAGCCTTGAAAAAGTTTGAGCAACATCTAGAAATAGAGCAAAAGCTATTTTGTTTCCTCAAGTCTATCGTGCAATGTTTAATTCTGAATCCAAACTGATAGTTTCGTTTTATTTCTTCTATTATTTTTATAAGCTTTTTCGGGGGCAATTTTTCGAAAACTTCTGCCATAAATATTGATATGAGCAGAAATTATGTAGATCATACCCGGGTGCTTTTTTGTTTGATAACTTGCGTTGACATTTGCTTCTTACTTCTTTGAGCATGATGAAGGGAATTTCAAATTCATCGTTTCTTTAAATAAAATTTAAGCTATTTGTAAATGCACTTGCTGGGAAGTGGGAAGGGCTTAAAACCATTCGAAAGATGTTCCATATTAAAATGCTACTTTTTAAAATTTATTACTATTTACAAAAGTGCTTGTTGTGAGATCATAAATATGATGATTGTCAGTAATTGGCACTGCCGTCTCATATATTTCTCTGTTGATTGAATAACTAGAATCCTGTCACGTCACCCCCTGTACGCAGGGCTGGTGAGCTTAAATTTTATGTACTTAAGAAATAAGAGCTATTTTTGAATTTTTCTACGAATAGTTTTGAATATGATTTTTAACAGACACAAAACATAATAAATTAGATGATTGATCCACACTAATAAATGACAAACAAGCAGTTTGCTTTGACCCAAACCACGCTTGACAGTTAGGTCCCTGAACTAAAAAAGTAATTGACACTTGGAATCTATTTAAATTTAATCCGCAAAATCTATTCAACAGGAGAATAAGTTTTTAAGATAGCCAATTCTTTTATAAATTTGAACTCGACGATTCTGAAGGATTAACTGATATTAAACGTTTGTTCAAGCATGTAATTGCCTAATACCGCATACTTGATCTTTGACCAACCGCGATCGTTGAACCCCAGTAAGTCCGCTTAGGTCGGTGAGTTAAAACCACTGATCAAATATTTGAACCAAGTTTGAACAACTGGCTCCGAGTAGTATGTATCATGATAATAAATAATTTAACACTAGGCTGTTGAAAATAGTTTTGATTTTTGCTTAAATATTTATTTCTCAAATTTTGATTGCTTCTTATTTAATATCTATCTTAAAAATTATCATCCTCCTGCTGTTGTTGTTGTTGTTGCCGCTGTGGTGGTGGAGGTGGTGGTCGAAGCAGAAGTGGAGGTCGATGTAGATGTTGTTGTTGGTTCAGTTGTTGTCGTTGTTGTTATGCAAAGTGGTGATCCCTTACGACAAAGTTTTTCTTGGAAAAAAGGCTTCTTCCATAGATGAAAAAATAATCCCTCCGATGATTGCACTACTAAAAGCCCAATAAGAAAAATTACGAATACTTTTGAGGAAACCTGCATTATGATATAGTTAATTTTAGGAATTGAATATTTTCTCCTAAATGTGGTGCACTTTTATACAAAATATGAATAAGTGTTTTTCTGTTAAACAAAATGCTCAATTAACAAAATTAGAAGCTGTTAACAAACTAATCAAGTTTTTTTTTTTTCAAATATTCGTTGTTTTTAATTGAATTAATTGTTCTCTAGACCATATTTTGTGTTCATTTACATTCATCAACCTTGCAATAAACTTCTTTAAAGTACTCAAAGTGTACCTATAGAGTTTTTTTTTTAATATTGTCTTATGTATTAAAAAAATATTGATTCTTTAATAAATTGAATGACCTTTATCGGGAAATTCCATGAAGACAATGCGATGCGAGTTAGTGGATTTGAACAACTTTGGCTCATTTCAGCAAATAAGTTAAGAAGTGCTGAATTATGAGGTGACTGAAATCCGCAGCAAGCACGGGGTTGATGAAAACAAGAACAGTTCAGTTCCAGACAGCTAAAAATCGGTAAGGACACTTCATGAATGTGAGATATACATTTTGGAGATAGAAAATTTGAAGAGAAAGTCCGAGTTTTTGAAAATTTTAAATGTTAGTCAAAGAAACTAAAAGTGGAAAAGTTGTTATCTTGAAGAAAGAGTCCTTGCTGAGGAAGAAAGGGGAATAATACTAAATGAAATGAAAGTTTGCAATTATTAGTTCGCATAATAAGTATGGAATGTTGTGTAGTTGTTCCTTTGGGTTTTTATTTCGGTATTTTGCTATTTTGGTGTTCTTGAAAATTTGGTTCAATTGATAGTTCGGTTGATTGTGCGGCTTGAAGGGCATAATAGCAAGGAAGAAATATAAAATTTTAGGTTTTCTATTAAAGGGGCGTGGTTTCCACCTAATTTCTCAGAATTGCGATCAATCAAATGGAACAATTCTGATTGCTTCTTTCGAGATTTTGACCTGGAAAAAGAAGTGCGATCAATACCAATAACAATAACATAAATATTAAATAGAGAGCCAAGTTCTTCTATACATAGACTTGTAAACTTACATGTAACAAGGCAGCTGTGAAAAGTAGTGAGATTTAAAAGTACACCACGTTCTTACTTTATGAAAGCTTAGGTCCAGTTTCACAATTTATCCCTCAGTGCCAAAACACCCTTAAATTTCACTCAGAGTATATGATTTTAATTTCACACTCGCTAAGTTGAAGTGCGCCTAAAGTGGTCAATGTTGGCCACTTACATTAAAATTAAAAATAATTTTTAAAATGTCAACGCAAAATATATTTTTGTTGCGGTGAACCAATTCTTATAGCATACAAAAAAATAAATAAATTAAGAGATATGGATTCTGATTACGATAATGACTATTATTACAATTATATTCTTCCATTTGTATGACGATGTTGCTTTTCGAGTAAGATTCCTTATGAGCAAAGAAGCAGTTATGACTTTTTTTAGTTTGATTGCATACCAGATTTAATATTATTTTCCTTCAGGTGGTGAGGATCTTGAGCTGTATCTTTTTTTTTTTTTTCTATTAACGTTCAAATTATGTGTAACAGCAAACTTAAGTTTTTGGACATTGTTGCAAGGTGGCCGGGATCCGCTCATATGACGCTACAATTCTTAAAAAACTCTCGTATTTGTCATAGTTTAGAATGTGGAGAGTTTTAAAATGGTCTTGTAGTTGCTGACAGTGGATATGAAAACACGAACTTTAATATGGCTATACTAGTTTTATCTCAGACTTATTCTCTCTCTGAAAATCAACGAATCGCTTATTTAGAACGATCTTATTGTGTGTGGAAGCTTTGTTTTCCATTTTTGTCTTCTGGACTACGAATGACCTTAAGAACGTGCGTCGGAGAGCATTATAGTAGCTACTGCAGCTTTACAAAATATCTGCTGCATGCACCACGATTATACAGGTCCAATAGTTTTACCAGAGATGAACCAGTCTGGTTCAACGTTCTCAGTGTACCTATAACAATCAATTTTCCAAAAGAACAACTGGGAATAACAATAATTATTAACAACACAGAAAGATTTTATTGATCGATAATTACTTTGTATGAACATATAAAATAGTGTGTATACAATTTATTTAAAACTGGAAAATGTGTTTTTTTGTTGGTACAAGCTGAAAGCGATATGTCACCTTTTCGGCTCTATAATACAAGTTTCTATTGAATGCCGAAATGTCTTGTGTCTGGGGCTTCCCACTGCATTTAAATGTGGAGTTTTTTTAATCAGTGGAAGCGGCATAGCCTGCGCTCTTGAAGAAATCAGGGGCCTTGAAAAATGTACAATATGTAGGAGTACATTTAAAATATTTTCTGCGAGCTTTTTCAGTTGATACTGAAAAATTTGTTCTTCAATTTTGTGCTTTCTTTCCGTTCATCTCTTGAAGAATTTTCATTTGATCATTGTGCTCCTTTTGCAGAAACTTTACCTCCACGCGAATTTTTTCCTCTACCCACTTCCCTTTTTTTTCTGCAAGCTTAGAGATGGATTTTGGCTCATTGCCTAAAAAGCCATACTTTTAAGTTACAGCACAGACAAAATCAGCTGCAAATACTTGCAGATCTCGAAGTTATGTTCAAATTTGTCTCACTAAATCGGGTTTCAAAAAACTCGGTCTTGAAGGTAATATAATATATCAATAATTAGTTATGATTTATTCGGTACTAACTGTCAGAATGAACTGGTTAGGGCCATTATTTTTAGGAAAAACGTGAGAATTTATTTAAAAAATAAAATTTAATTGACCCAGGTCTGACAAATTCAATTTTTACGAAACTATTTATTTCTGCCTGCAAAATTTTTCAAATTTCAACTCAATTTTCTTGAAAAAATATATGAAAAAATATTATTATTTAATATTTTATATGATAGTCTGAGTTATATGATAGAAAGCTTCCTTAAAATGAACTGCAGGTACTTCAAAAACCTAAAAAATATAAAATTAAAGTTTACTTAGAGTAATTTGGGGACCTCCTTAGGTTACCAATGGGGTCACAATACCCCAATATTTAGTCTGGGAGCCCCAACTATTGATTCGTTCAATGTGTTTGAGAGTACTGTGTGTGAAGGTATATCTACCCTTGACCCTTCAAAAGCCCCTTAAAAAAGCTACTTGGGCTTCCTGAGATTTCTTTGGGGCCTCAAAAGTTGTACTTAGAAATGCCAACGAAGCAGTTAATCCCATACACGCTTAGTCAATTTAATTTAAAGTATGTATCGTTCGTGCACCATTTCCTGTCTATAATAATAGGTCTGATTAAGCTGTTATATTTTTTATGATCTGATTCTCGTAATCGTGAAGAAAATTGTTAAAAAATTAAATAATCTTTTTATCTGCTAAACCAAACAAATGACTCTCCCAATAGGTATGAGTATATTTTGTTTGCAATTTAAATAATATGTAATTGAATTATAATTATTTTTTCTACTTCGTTGGTAGCAATTTAAATTTTTAATTTAAGCTTCAAAATCCGTCGTAATTCCACAATCATTATACCTGCCTGATAAAAAAAAATATATACATATATATTTCATTCTTACGCTTTTTTGGATTTTCAAATAAAAAATTCTACCACATATCCGTTCAAATTCAATTTAAAGTGTCTGCAAACTGCGATAAATATAAACCCCTGCCAATTACACAAAACATATGTTATCTCTTGATAAGTGCCCTCTTCTTTCTTTATTTCTTTCTATCAAACACATATAGACTTAACAACTTTTGAATTATTTACACAAATTTATCCTTCATAAACCACAGGATAATTCTAAATCAACAAGAGGGAAGTCTAAATTAAAAAAAAAAATAAAAAAAAAACAAAAACAGGAAGGAATCAATCTTCACCTTTTCTGTGCAATATCTAGATACATATATATATGTATATATATATTTAAAAAAAAAATAAAGAAAAATCAACCAACTTTAAGCTCACAAAACAAAAAATCAAGCATCAATTCCCAAAACTTATTCCTTCCTTGAGGTTGACAAAGATTCACTCCTTCCAAAAATCCAGACTTTCCTTTTTTCTATTTCTCTTGGGTAAAAGAATGCGTGCGTGAAGGAAAGAATAGGCATTTTAAACCACCACCAGCAATATAACCACAGATTCCAATGGGATTTTCCTTACAAAAAAAAATAATAGAATACCTACCTATGTATGTAAAATAAAAAAAAGAATATATCAAAATTCCTATTTAGCAATATCAACATAATATTTGCAAACATTTCCCTAGACATGCGAAACCTGCCCCCAGGGGAGTTATTTTGCAATTTAACCCTTGATTTGTATCGTCAACAGGGATCGGAAAAAAGGACAAAGAAACACCCCTCAAACCTTGATATTTCATCCTATGGTCATATATTTAATTTCGGGTGACCATTGTTGGAAATTCCATCATTCGTCAATTCAGTGTGTCTGCGCAGGATGAAGACCAATTTAGAAAATTGATATCTTTTCGTGAAATACAATTGATATTTTTTGTTGTTGAAACTTCAAAATTAAAAAGCGAAAAGACAAAGACAGTTTCTGGAAAAGTTCAATTGAATTTGATTTTCCAAGACAAACCTGATTTCTAAAATAAATGTTATGGTATAACTGCAAGTCAAACCTCCCAAATTAAATTAATCGAAATTGGGTGTTCTGTCAAAATTCATAAGAAGCTCTGTTTCTGTGATAAAAAATTTCAAACCACTCAATTTCTTATTACCGTGATTTTTAAGTTAGAATGTCTTCAAATTTAAAATTAAAATATTTTGATAGCGAAGCCCTGTAGGGAGGTGAGTAACTAAATTATATACAATGCCCCCCCCCCCCCACAAGAAAATATAAAAAATCTTGCCCTCTCCAAAATGAAAGTAAATCAACATTTCAGATAGTAGGTATTGCTATAATTTCTTCTCTAATTTGTTTAGCTGGAGTTTGGTCTCTTTCTTACTGCCGTATGTCAAAGGCCCCCATCACCACGGCCCGCAAGACTTTCTTATTTGGATGTGAAAAGTTAATAACTCACAGTATATAGTATTCACACTCCTGGAGGAAATAAGATGAAAAAAAAGACGCGGTGCTAAACAATTTATATAGAAGTTAAATGCAATAACAACTAGTTCCCTGCGGGCTTAGCTTAACCCAGAGAATTATCGGGGCTTAACTTAAGCGCGCAGTAAAACTGTATTACCGGCGTGAATTACATATTTAAGTATTATAGGATATTTTGTATATGACAACTCCATTTTGTTTCTGTGATGACATCGCTAATTTCCGTTGTCGTTTTATTTATCCAATTCCCCCTGGTGCCCGGGCTATCAAATGATAAAGAACAAAAAGACTGGTCATAATACAAACAAAATTCATAAAAAACGTATTTTTGATAAATTTTGTAATTTTCTAATGCAGTCTGCGTTATAAATACAGTAATATTTTTACTATTTTGTATGAGAGTTATTTGCTGATTTGTTTTACAGTTATACCAGCGATCCCAGATACTTGATTGATACTTTTTATTAGAATGACATTAACAGCTGCATTCTGGTAAACCTCACTGATACGTTACATTTCATAATCACGAAAAAAAATTATGCAATAGATCCGCTCAAAAAAATTTGAGAAATGATAACTTAACAATCAAATAAAAAATTCAATTCACCTTGTTGTGGTGAGTTTTTTGAGAGGTTTATTGTGAATATTGTCTGAGCATACCGAATAATAACCGCGTTTTATTATCTACGGATCTAGATCGGGATCATCTTTTAACACGTAATACAACAACAACTTTGGATCCTGCTCTGTATCTGGATCTATTTTAAAGATTCGAAAATAAGTTTTTACTCTGGCGAGTAGACGGCTCTTTAGTCGGTAGGGAGTACAAACTGTAGTGTAAAGAAAGAAAACAGATATCTACATGAAAAATAAACAAACATAAGAAAAATGAGATGAGCATAAAACACTGTTGTCATTATGGATCTGTATCGTTTTATTTTCATGGGATGATCCTGATCCAGATCCGTAGATAATAAAAAACAACTAATGTTATCGAATCACAACAACCTTACAAGAGCTTTTGACTTGTGAGCCCTCACAATGCCAGAATAGTCCGGTTATGCTGATAAATTCTTTGATATCTGGAATCCGCCATTTTCATCCATGATTTTTGTTTTTTGGTAAATCAATGTCGGATTTGTGCGACCCAAAAAATCTCAGAAAAACAATATTTTGAATTATGACCAGATTTTTTGGATTTTTACTCACTTTGTGACGAATTGATAAAAATCTTGATTTTTTTCAATTACCAACGATTTTCCTCAATTATAATAAGACAATTAAGACTTAAGTAAAATGCATTTTTGGTGTATTATAGGTACCTACCATTTTTAGGGCTCATTTATAGTTTTTCCGCTAAAGCTTTTAGAAGAAAAATTCAAGTCTAAAAATAAGAGAGCCAGTACCAATTTGGTCACTCTATTTAATATTTTCCCTTATATATAGTTATCAAACAATTTCTTTAGAGTATAAGCCTCCTCATTGGTTTTGGATCATTCAAACGGAACTTATATACGATTTCACAATATGGACTTTATCCAACAAGTGTTCATCTACCTCGTTTATACGGTACCTACATTATCTATATTTTCGTCCGGAAAACAAATAATATCTAACACTCAGTTTGAAAAAGAAAAACTTTAAAGTCATTTGGGAATTTATACCAGAAATCGGATGAAGGCCTTAAGACATCAGTTCAAAATAAAAAAGTCATAGTGACTCAAAAAGATCGACAGCAATAATTGGATTCATGCTGCTGATTATACCAGACTCCCAAGTTGGTTTATTATTATTATTTGAAAAACATTGGAATTCTACTTTTTTTTTTATTATTAATAAGAACCACAAGGAATTTGGACACATAAATAGCCCAACCATCAGCAGCCTTAGCTTCAACCTCTAAACAATCGTAAGCCTAGAGGCGGAATTCTTCACTCGAAATTGTGCTTCATTTGCTTATACATATACATTTTTGGGTCTTCTTTAAGATTTTTGTTCAATGAAATAACGGACTGCTTTGAATATTTTATCCTGCTAAAAAAAAAAAACAATAATATATAGACATCCGCAGAAAGGAGAAGATTCCAAATTGTTTCTTGTTCTTTTGCATGTTTTGTGTTGTTTCTGTAAGCTTGAGGCTGGTCTCCTGCTTCAATTCGAAACGATTGAAATTTTCAGGAGTTAAGAGAGTGAGAGAGAATGAATAATGCCTTTTCAACATTTTAAATTTTTTCTTTAAAAGGACTTCTTTACCACAGCAAGCAAAAGGGTGACGGTGGTGGTTTAAAGACAAACAAAAGAAAAGTTTATATCTCTAAACACTTGTTTGATCAGAGTTTTTTTTTCTTCTTTTTTTATTTATTTTGATACTATTCTTATAACGAATATTCCCAGAAACTCACTAACACTTTATTTTATGCATTTTTTTTGTTTTATGTTGAATATTTTTGTAATGTTGTTGTATATTTTTGTATTGGGTAAGATGATTTGTATGAAGGTACAGTTACAGGATATAATCGATAAAACAAAATTGAAAAATTGGTAGATATTATGCAAATGGGAGGAACTATATAACTCTTCTCTCGTTCAGTTTTCGATGCTGCCGGTAAGTGTATCTGATAATGTTTTGGCTTTGTGATGCATTTGGGGGAATTTAAATTGTTATTAAATCTAGATTTATTGATGCCATGAGATATAAACTGACGTATGAGTAAAAGACAGCCAGGGGATATAAATTAAAATAAATTCATCATAAAATGATGCAGAATTATTATTATTTCATGGAGGTACTTACATTATATGTACCTACATATCTACATAATGTGTGTGCCAAGTGAAAATTTATGAACTATTGAAAATCAATCAAATATGCTTAAATAAAATAACTAGTTTTAGCAACTAAAACTGTTAGCTTGGAGGTATTTTTGGAAATACAGAAATGCCAATTGGGAAACAATATTTGTCATAATGTTTGTCTTGCATGAATTAAGATTTTAGTGCCATGCCATATGAACAAAAAGCAATTTCTTAGGTATGTAGCTATATTAAATAAAAATAAAATTCGAAGTTTTGAATGAACAACAACACTTGAGTGAGCTACCACCAAGTTTGTATAGCCTAGAGCCTGGAGTTAAAGCTTTTTCGCGAATAACAACAAAAAAATGAAAAGAATTAATTTGCTCTTTGCGTGTGTGTCCCCTTTCACACAAGGAAACAAGTTGCTGGAGATTTTTTGACGTTTTCTTTTAATTTCCAATTCCCACCAATCGTAAACCGTTCATTCCTTTTATTTGGTGCCCTTCTCTCCTAAAAACTGAAAATTGAAAATTGCTGGAAACTGAGTTTCCTTGCGTGAAAGGGGACTTTTGTCAAAAATTAAGAGTTTATTCCAGTTTTTACTCCATTTGGGACAATTTTTCTAAAATTTCATAAAAATTCGCTTTATTTTAAGTAATATAATGTGAAAATAAAAAAAGCGTGCCGCATATTGAATTTTTTCGTGCCATCGTGCAACGATGAAATTTTCTTGTCAAAAAGGCACATCGTGCCACATTGGCAACGCTCCTTGGTTGAGCTATCACATAGGCGGCGTTATATGCACTAAGAAAACGCGTCAGATAATTGAAAGATTGTATGAAAGATTTGAACGAAACTAATTTCAACTCGATTTTGTTTTACAGATTGAAATTCTGTTTGACTGGGCACTGTGCGATGTGGAAAAGATATACCATTGATTACTGTAAGTTAAATGAAAAAAGTTGTTTCAATGGAAGATTGGAAAGATTTTTTCAACAAAACATATCTTTTCCATATATTTTTATAGAGATGGGGTCAGAAAAGTCGCAAGATTTTTAAAAAAGGGTCAAAATAGGTGGAATCATGGTCGCATGAGGCGAAAAAAGGGGTCAAAATGCGACTAAAGTCGCAAAGCGGCAACACTGTTTCGAAGATGGTTTCATAAAATGTTCTACTATAATGCGAAATTTCGTCCGGTGAGAACATTGTATAAGATATCTGGTTAAAAAGTCAAATCAAATCTAATCAATAGAAAAAAGTGTCAAAGTCGCAACAAAGCATCGATTGTACTTAACTTTTATTTGTATTCATTCATCCTAAAATGTGTTAAGGTTAATGAAGAAAACTACAATTCATTTGGTATCTCTTCGTCCAAAGATTTATAGTAAAACCCTTCAAATGGTGGACATCTGAGATCGACTTGGTTGTCACAATAAAAAACATCCAAAATAAAATACTTTTACTACGTAAATTTAACAGCGGTCAAATATAGAGTAAGAAAGAAATCGGGGCAGGGTTATTTCATTTTCAAGCTACTCTATTCTAAACTGTATACATAATCTAGATATAGGGTTCATTTAAAGTTTACAGTGCCCGAAAAAACGATTACTTCTTATTAAAGTTCGAGAATTTCCCTCACAATGATCCCATCCCATAAAGCAGTTCTATAAAGTTTCACTCTCACTAAGGAAGGCCAACAGTTTAATTTTAACAAATAAATTTTATACGTGCGAACAACAACAATTGAGACGCCTTTCTATGAAAATTCAAAAGGAAACGAAAAAAGTCCACTATGGCTGCAACAACTATAGGTTACTCTGTTTTGAAGAAATTCGGTCCACCTTACATCTGGGTGGTGGTGTTGGACATACATTGTTTAACCAAGAAAAAGGAGTTTCATTCTGGTTTTTCATTTTTCATGGAAAAATATGCTAAAAATTTCATGGGGATACAAATATTTATGAGAGAAAAATAAATTTCTTTTTTTTTTCATATATTTTATGTTGGCTTTTTCTAAGGATGTGGCCTTTTGACAAAGCTGTTTTAATAAATATTCGTTATTTTTATTTTGTACATGTAAGTGACATTCGAAATACTAAATGATTAAATAAAAATCTATTTCAAACTTTCGGATTTCGTAATTTAATAAAAATGGAAACATAAGACCTTCCAATGCATGTAAATTGTAACGTGTTAATTTTTTTCTTTGTTTCGCAATACCATTTTATAATAAATAAGTACATATACATAGAAGGTTCTATATGACTTAAAAGAATTATCAATATGGGATTTAAGTAATGAAAAATAAAAATTATCTATGAAAAATCATTTGGATTTATTTTTTTTTTTAATTTTAAAGGAAACTAAAATAAAATAAAAAAAAAATAATTCCAAATGATTTTTCAGAGATAAGTTTTATTTTAGTTAAACTATAGATTTTGACAAAATAAAATATTTTAACAGGCTATAGATCTTAACATTTTATTGTTACTTAAAATTGGCGTACAGATAGGTACCTACCCTCAGGGCGTAACACCATTTGGCACCTTTTAGTTTTTATACAGATTTATTCAATTTTGTGAATTTTGAGGAAATTACAATCTTTCTGCAGCGTAACTGATGGAGACTACGTTTTAAATAAAAAGATAAGGTTTATTTAGCCGAATAGACGAGTAAAATAATTTGGAAAAACTTCCTAATAGTATAGGGCCAAAACCTAAAGTCTTTCCGATACAATCAAATAAGTGATATTTTAAAATTTTAATTCCGTAAGATGGAACATTATCTCTTTGTCCAGAAATAACAAAAGAAATTTTCAACCGGAACGTGTGTCCTGCAGTTTTCAAATTACTTCTCGAAACAGCAAACAACCGCATTATTTAATGTTTATTCATTAAACAATTCGGTTCTCAAGAACACCAAAGTAGAAAAATACTAAAAACAAACAATATTCTACTTATCTTTTTCCAATTTGCGAATAATTTTGTTTTGTTTTATTGATCATATTATTTACAATTTGGCTTATATAATTAGTAAGATACAATGATAAATTTACATTTGTTGGCCTTACCTTATACAATGTCTTAAGTTAACAAATTTTTAGTTAAAAAAAAAGAAGTACATAGGTACATGTCAAATATTAAATTAAGGGTGTTGTGGCACTGAGGGATTTACTGTGAAACTGGCTCAAAACCTTTATAAAGTAAGAACATGGCGTACTTTGAATGTATAGAAGAACTTGGCTATTTATTTAACATTTATGTTATTGGTTTTAATCGCACTTCTAAGATTAAAAAGATTTATATTCTTTTCCAGGTCAAAATCTCGAAAGATACTAGTGAAGAAATCAGAAGTGCTCCATTTAATTGATGGCAATTCTTAGAATTTATGTGGGAAACCAGGTCTCTTTAATGGAATACCTCAAATTTTATATTTTTCCCTTGGTATGCGCTTCAACCCCTAACAATCAACCAAATTACTAATTGAACCAAATGTTCAAGAACACCAAAAACAAACACAAAGAAACAATTAAACAACATTCTACTTATCTTTTCCAATTGCGAACTTTCATTTCCTGTATAGTTTTATTCTCCTTTCTTCCACAGCAGGAATTCTTTCTTTAAGACATTAGACAACAACTTTTACACTTTTAGTCATTCAAATTTTCGAAATACCTACATATTTCATTTAAACAATAAGGCCAAGATTTTCAAAAAAATTTGACTTTCTTTTCTACTTTTCTATCTCTAAAATATTTATCTTTGGTGGTCACTCACATTCATGAAGTGTCCTTCCAGATTTTTAGCTGTCTGGACGAACTGCACTTCTTAACTTATTTGCTGAAATGAGCCAAAGTTGGTCAAATCCACTTACTCGCATCGCATTGTCTTCATGGAATTTCCCGATAAAGGTCATTCAATTTATTAAAGAATCAATATTTTTAATATATAAAACAATATTAAAAAAATATTAAAAACTATAGGTACACTTGGAGTACTTTAAAGAAGTTTATTACAAGGTTGATGAATGTAAATGAACAAAAAATATGGTCTAGAGAACAATTAATTCAATTAAAAACAACGAACATTTGGATAAAAACTTGATTAGTTTGTTAACCTTCTAATTTTGTTAATTGAGCATTTTGTTTAACAGAAAAACACTTAATAATTTTTTGTATAAAAGTGCACCACATTTAGGAGAAAATATTCAATTCCTAAAATTAACTCTATCATAATGGTTTCCTCAAAAGTATTCGTAATTTTTCTTATTGGGCTTTTAGTAGTGCAATCATCGGAGGGATTATTTTTTCATCTATGGAAGAAGCCTTTTTTCCAAGAAAAACTTTGTCGTAAGGGATCACCACTTTGCATAACAACAACGACAACAACTGAACCAACAACAACATCTACATCGACCTCCACTTCTGCTTCGACCACCACCTCCACCACCACAGCGGCAACAACAACAACAACAGCAGGAGGATGATAATTTTTAAGATAGATATTAAATAAGAAGCAATCAAAATTTGAGAAATAAATATTTAAGCAAAAATCAAAACTATTTTTAACAGCCTAGTGTTAAATTATTTATTATCACGATACATACTACTCAGAGCCAGTTGTTCAAACTTGGTTCAAATATTTGATCGGTGGTTTTAACTCACCGACTTAAGCGGGCTTACTGGGGTGCAACGATCGCGATGGTTCAAAGATCAAGTATGCGATATAAGGCAATTACATTGCTTGAACAAACGTTTAAACTCAGTTAATCCGTCGGAATCGTTGAGTTCAAATTTATGAAACAATTGAACTTCTTAAGAAACTTCGGAAAAAAATTTCATTTTACTTGAAAATTTAAGTCGTCTTTAAATTTGGTTATTGGTAAGGCCCATTGGATTTTTTCATTTAGCGTATTTTTTTATTTTCCAAATTCAATTATTTATTTTTAATTATCTTTTTGATTTCAACATTTGGGAGTTCTTTTCACGGAATTAACGTGTTTTTAATCATTTCATGAAATTAAAAACACAGCAAAATCAAGGAATTGTAAGTTTTAATTCTGCCTTGCGCGACCCCTAGCGGTGGAAATAAAAATTTAAAAAAAAATCTTAAAATTAGTTTTAAGACCATATGCAACTTTTGCGGGGGTATAATTTTGATTTTCCAAAAATTTCAAAACCGCTCCACCCTAGATTGCATATTATGCCCAAATTTGGGTGCTACGGCATTTTTATTATTTTGGGGTTATTAACGTGGGCAATAGGCCAAACGGTGATTTGGAAGCGCATAATACTCAAACAAAATGTCATAATGCCCAAGCCCCTCGTTAAAATTCCCCAAATTTTACAACAACAATTAATGTTAATAAAGTTGATTTGGGCGCTAGGACATTTAAAATTTGGGCTTTGTGGTTTTGGGCGAAAGGACCTAAGGGATTTGAATTAATTTTTGTACTATAACAAAGTGATTTTTCTATTGTAAGAACAAATCTAATCGATTTCGATTGAAATTTGACAATTTTGACCGCTTAAAATTACAACAAAATGTTTGTTCAAAAACTCAAAAAAATATTTAAAGCATTTTATAAACCTTCAATTTATAAGTTCAAGTGACCTCAACTCCAAAAATTGCGTTTTGCCTAGGTACGATAGTTGGGCTCATCAGTTAGATGCTGTCGTACCCTTCTAAGACGTGAATTATGGTCGATGGTAACTGACTCTTATAAAACTCACAGCATGAATGTACATAGGTACTGTGAATTTTATATTTCTAAGGGAATTTGATTAAATTCAAGTAGCCCGCGTGGTCTGGCTTTAAAATAATAACGTAGATGAAGATAATTAGAACTACTTCTTTTTAAGGGTAGCGATTGAATATATTTGCAATTTATAAATTCAAGTGACTGATGATCCTAACTGTCGTACCTGGGCGAAACGCAATTTTTGGAGTTGAGGTGACTTGAACTTATAAATTGAAAATATGTATATTCAATCGCTCCACTTAAACAGAAGTAGTTTTCTAATCATCTTCATCTACGTTAGCATTTTATATACCAACTTTTGCAGGGGGTATATTTTTTTTGTATGTAGTAGCCAGTGGCGTAATGGTTAGTGCGTATGACTGTTATGCCGGTCTAAAAAAAAACAGAAATGTTTTTCACGGGTTACTGCCTCTTGCGAGGAATTGACAACTCCTCCAAGAGTATCTCTTGTCATGAAAAAGTGCTTCTCACCTAGCCGTTCGGATTCGGCAAACAATTTTAGAACCCCTCCATTCCTGCGAATAGCACGCACACAGGAATGGTTGAGAGTTCTAAGTCATTAAGCCCTGGTTCTCACGAGCTGTTCCGCCACCAAATTTATTTTTATTGTTTATGTTGTCATAGAGCCCAAAACAATTTTGAAATATAATTGTGAAAAAATTTTTGTTTATTTTGGGCACTACAACGTTTTGAGCTTGAAATTATATCGCCCAAACTCATAAATCAGAAAGCGTCACAAAGCCCAAAATGCCAAGTCATCTACAAATTGCTGAATAAAACATTATTGATACTAACAAATTTTTTTACGAAAATGAAAAATTTTACTCCTTGTTGTTATAAAAATAAACGAGGAATTATTATTAAAAAGTGGTTGAAACGGAGAGGGGGGGGGGGGGGGCGAACAGGCCTTTAAGGGCGGAAAAAAAAGTCTTTACAAAAAGACGTATCATTTGTAGCCTTTTTATTTGTATGTCTAAGTACTCTTAGATAACCACAGCGCATGATTTCGAAGTATGTTTAAATATATATATATATTAGCACTTTACCTATTAACAAGCCCTCAAAGTTAAAAAATATTTTATTCAAGTCGCGAACCATATTTTCAACAAACTTTGAAATGTCTTTTTCCGAAATTTCTCCGCTTAGGTCGGTGAGTAAAAACCACTGATCAAATATTTGAACCAAGTTTGAAAAACTGGCTCTGAGTAGTATGTATCGTGATAATAAATAATTTAACACTAGGCTGTTGAAAATAGTTTTGATTTTTGCTTAAATATTTATTTCTCAAATTTTGATTGCTTCTTATTTAATATCTATCTTAAAAATTATCATCCTCCTGCTGTTGTTGTTGTTGTTGCCGCTGTGGTGGTGGAAGTGGTGGTCGAAGCAGAAGTGGAGGTCGATGTAGATGTTGTTGTTGGTTCAGTTGTTGTCGTTGTTGTTATGCAAAGTGGTGATCCCTTACGACAAAGTTTTTCTTGGAAAAAAGGCTTCTTCCATAGATGAAAAAATAATCCCTCCGATGATTGCACTACTAAAAGCCCAATAAGAAAAATTACGAATACTTTTGAGGAAACCATTATGATAGAGTTAATTTTGGGAATTGAATATTTTCTCCTAAATGTGGTGCACTTTTATACAAAAAATTAATAAGTGTTTTTCTGTTAAACAAAATGCTCAATTAACAAAATTAGAAGGTTAACAAACTAATCAAGTTTTTATCCAAATGTTCGTTGTTTTTAATTGAATTAATTGTTCTCTAGACCATATTTTTTGTTCATTAACATTCATCAACCTTGTAATAAACTTCTTTAAAGTACTCAAAGTGTACCTATATTTTTTAATATTGTTTTATATATTAAAAAAATATTGATTCTTTAATAAATTGAATGACCTTTATCGGGAAATTCAATGAAGACAATACGAAGCGAGTAAGTGGCGTCGCAAGATTTGAACAACTTTGGCTCACTTCAGCAAGTAAGTTAAGAAGTGCTTAATTATGAGGTGACTGAAAAGTGAAATCCGCATCAAGCACGGGGTTTATGAAAACAAGAACAGTTCGTCCAGACATCTAAAAATCTGGAAGGCACTTCATGAATGTGAGTGACCACCAAAGATATATATTTTGGAGATAGAAAAGAAAGTCAAATTTTTTTGAAAATTTTGGCCTTATTGTTTAAATGAAATATGTAGATATTTCGAAAATTTGAAAAAGTAAAAGTTGTTGTCTTAAATAAAGAATCCCTGTTGTGGAAGAAAGGGGAATAAAAGTATACAGAAAATGAAATTTCGCAATTAAAAAAGATAAGTTGAATGTTGTTTAATCGTTCCTTTGGGTTTGTATTTTGGTGTTCTTGAACATTTGTTTCCAAAGAAAAAATATAAAATTTGAAGTTTTCCATTAAAGAGACGTGGTTTTCAACATAATTTCTCAGAATTGCGATCAATTCAATGGGGCACTTCTGATTTCTTCACTAGTATCTTTCGAGATTTTGACCTGGAAAAGAACTAAAATCTCTTCAAATAGAAGTGCGATCAATACCAATAACATAAAAGTTAAATAGAGACCCAAGTTCTTCTATACATAAACCTGCATGTGACAAGGCAGCAGAGATTTAAAAGAACGCCATGTTCTTACTTTATAAAGGTTTTGAGCCAGTTTCACAGTTAATCCCTCAGAGTAAAAAAACACCCTAAATTTAATATTTGGCATGTACCTACATATGTACTTTTTTTTTTAACTAAATATTTGTTAACTTAAAACATTGTATAAGGTTAGGCTCCCTCTGTGCCAACAAATGTAAATTTATCATTGTATCTTACTAATTATATAAGCCAAATTGTAAATAATATGTTCAATAAAACAAAAAAAATTATTCGAAAATTGGAAAAGATAAGTAGAATATTGTTTGTTTTTAGTATTTTGCTACTTTGGTGTTCTTGAGAACCGAATTATTTAATGAATCAAAATTAAATAATGCGGTTGTTTGCTGTTTCGAGAAGTAATTTGAAAACTGCAGGACACCCGTTCCGGTTAAAATTTTCTTTTGTTATTTCTGGACAAAGAGATAATTTCCATCTTACGGAATTAAAATTTTAAAATATCATTTATTTGATTGTTTATCGGAAAGATTTTAGTTTTTAGCCCTATACTATTAGCAAGGTTTTCCAAATTATTTGACTCTATTCGGCTACATAACCATATCTTTTTATTTAAAACGTTGTCCCCATCAGAATGTTTGTAATTTTCTCAAAATTCAAGAAATTGAATAAATCCGTATAAAAACTAATAGTTTCGCTTTTTTCGCTCGAAATTTTAAGGCATGTAATTTAATGGAAGACACAAAATTGCAAACCAAGAATGCCAAATAAAAAAAGCAAAACAACAAAATGCCAAATAAAAAAATTGCGGTAATTCAGAAATCCAATCCAACTAAAAACTAAATGAAAATTGCGAAATGAAAAATGCGAAATAGTCCGGCGGCTAAGCTAGAGTATTTGAACGAATTGTGCACTTTGTGATAAAAGCACCAAATTTGTCACAGAGGTAGACCGACATAATGTAAGCAAATTTGGAAGTGGAGCCATCGTCGAACTGCCCCATGGCCACCAGTGCTTTTATCATAAAGTGCACAATACATTAGCTAATCCGCCGGACTAAAAGGATAATTTTTCAAATCATTTAAAAAACGAAACGTGATTAATGCGAAATAACAAATTGCTAAACAAACAAAATGTGGAACGGAAAACGGCAAAATGAACCCCCGAGAAACGTTATATAGTTTTCCGGACAATTTTTGCGCAAGTCTTACTCTAAAACTCAAATGATCTCGCAATGAGATCTCATTTGTTTTTGGAATGAAATGATTAATCACTAAACTTAATATATAAATGAAGTAATTGATCGAAAATGGACTATAGTCTTCGTGATGATATTTCTTTATTTATGTTTTTGTTTTTTTTTTTTTTTTCAAACTATGTGCATAACAGTGATCCCTGAACAAAAAAAAATCAAAGAAATGTCTTCAAATTGCCAAGAATTTTATTTTCCAAACAATCTGCTTTATTTTGTGTTCTTTCAACTATTTTTGTGCTTCATATATTTAACAAACTTTTCTAGTTGGTCCGTATTCGTCTTTATACCCAACATTTAATATAATCAGATCTAGATCCCCATCAATAGTCCTTCTACATCCTTTTGCTCTAGAAAATAAATCAAACAACATATCCTCCTTCTGAGTATTTAAGGTCACAAAAAGATAAATTTCCCCATAAAACTACCCTTTTTACCCTCGTAAAATACCCAAGAGTGTATATAAGCAAAGCTTCATATATATGAATATATAGGCTTCCAAAAAATACCTCAAGTATATATCTTTATTTGGCTGAGGTTCATATATGTATTACTACACAGCATACACCTAGGGTATATATAAGTCTATGTGAAACTCTCAGACATCCGATTCTTTGCAATGGATTTCTAAATTGAATCATAAAGTCGAAGTGGTCTTGGAATTGATACATAAAATATGAATTGTCAGACTATTGCCACAAAATAAAAACTTTTGGGCAGGAAAAAAGAAACTTTTCATAAAAAAAAAACAATTCTATACTCGTCACATTCACTCGACGAACGACAACCGCACGAATAATAATTTTATGTAAATCATCATTCAAAGCTCAAAAAGATACTTTCAAAGAATGGTTTTTATGATCATTTTAGTGCCAATTTTAAGGATATCCATTCGAGGTGGTATTTCTATATCGAATATACATATAGAATAGAAATAGGGACACAGATTCATTATTTGTTTGTGTGTTGGAAATGAGACTTTTCTGATTATTGAACATAATACATTATGTACATAAGTTATTCTGGGACCCACAGTGATTTTTTTTTTTATATTTTTCATAGAAGAAAATATTGCTAGGATTGGCATAAAATTGTTTACGATATGCATTTCCATAAAACTTAAATTGCAGATAGATACTGGAGTCTTGGAGTGAAAGATCACAATAGTCCCAAATTAAGGTTAGGTAATAGTGCAGGGATAGCGTCATAGCGATGGTTATTAGAATAAAAAAGTAAGTATAGGTTTTTTTTTAAAACCCAATATTACGAGAGTGATGGAAGCATCAAATAAAGGACCTAACCGACCGAACTGTTTCATTGACAAGTGTAACAGGTGACAATTCGTAGAGTGACAAATTGACAATTATCAAATTTTGACCAGTAAATAATTTTACAATTTTTTTTCGTATAAGGTTTTCTAGTCTATTAGCTTAATTTTCGATGGCGCCCAACGTGGTACTCAGACTTGCAAGAGTGGCGCCCAACGTGCGTAGCAGAGAAAAACCAAGTACGTGCTATTCGGATACATTTTATTTCTAATTCAGTTTCCAAATTCGTCAGAGGCACAAACTTGTATGGCCAGAATGTTTAATCCTAGCATTTTTGTTGATCCATGTCCATGTGGTTAAGTTAGCAAAATTATACTATTCAGAAACTGTGGATTTGTATACCTACCCAAGTAACATTTTTCCTCTCATAAGATGCTTTATGAGAGTAATGTAAGGGAGCTGAAAAGTAAATTTAATCTTGAAGAACGCTAGATGGTTTTTACAGGGGGTGGACAGTGACACATCCAGTGGACTTGACGGAATTCCTGCTTTTGTTTTGAAAAACTGTTGCAACACTATAGCGGGATTCGGGACCATTAACATTTTTATTCCAGAATTCGATAAAACAAGCAATTTTTCCTAGAATTTTCAATTCGTTCATAATCCCAATCGATAAGAAGGGCAATCGTTGTGATATTTCAAATTATAGGCCACTATAGTCAAACTTTCATCTTTACCAAAACTAGTTGAGGCTATTGTATTTAAGAGTTTTTTCAGCTGAGCACATAAGTTTATGAAAAAGAAATCTAATCTTCTTGACATACGTCTTGTCTTTTACAAATAAAAGGCCATCAAGATAGAACTGTCATGTTGAGGTGAATAGACGTTTTTAAGAAGTGCTGTGTATTTTCTTCTTACCCAACTGCGTTTAAAGCCATAATATATGTATAAAAACTGGACTGTATTGCTTAAATATCAAGTTTAAATAATTTAGTAAAATTTCCTTTTTCATATTTGGAAATATTTCATAATTTTGTTAAATATTGTAAACTTAAATTTGATAAACCCATAAAGTGCAATAGAAACACACATACACATTCAATAATCTATATAACCAAAAGTGCTATATAAACATATACAAAAGTGCAATAGAAACACACATTCAATAATCTCCGTCCGTTTTTCTTTCCAAAACACACGATAAAAATGAGCTCTAGATCGCATCTCACCAGAAAACATACATTCAACAACTCTCCACTTTCATCACCTGTGCTCCTTCCGTCTCCAATTACCCCAACAGGAAAAACAAAACCATCCTCACCAACAGCATCAACAACAACTCCAGCAGCATCATCTTTACGCGAATCAAAAGAAATTATAAATAAAAAACCTACAGCAAGTAGTGACAAAAATTACAAAAAAACACTTAAAACTACAACATCACAAAACGACTCTATCCTCGCAAAGTTATTATCAATGGAAGAAAATTTATCAAAACAAATTAATACTGTTGAAAATAAAATTCATCAAATAAGTAGGGACATGTTGCAATTAAATGACCGCGTCTCTGCCCTCGAACTCTGTCCAGCACAAATAAAAACACTAACTGAAGAGATTCACAACATTCAAAATCCGCTTCCTTTGATAAATAATATACAGGATGAAAACCAAAAAATTGAAACTGAAATCACGGATATTAAGAATCAGATCGAGCTACTTAATATGAAAAGTCTAGCGACCGATGCTATATTAATCGGTGTTCCATTTTTCCAGGAAGAAAATCTTAAAAACACTTTTAATCATATATGTCACTCACTTGAACTGCAACCACCTCAATTAAATAAAATCTTCCGTGTAAAGCCGAAGGAGGATTCTACAATTATAATAAAATTCTTTTCATCGCATGATAAAACCAATGTCATTAGAGCTATCACGGACTTTCGTAAAGCACAATCGCGACAATTAACACTTAAAGATGTTTTTGATGAAGGTTCTGATGCACCGATTTATTTACATGAAAGTCTTACGCAGAAAAACAGAATAATCCTACGACAAACGATTAACCTTAAACGCCAAAAAATTATCCATTCCTCGCATACTTCACGTGGTCTTGTTTGTATAAAACTTGACAAAGCTACAAAAGCTGTCAACATCCATTCTCTCGATGAACTTAACAAAATAATCAACAAACGCATACCCCACCCCGTTGCCCAGCAAGAAGAAGATGAACAGCATAAACTACAAAACACAAATGAGATCTCAACAAGTAGTATTGATAATGATAATCCCCAATCGGGGTTGCCACTTATATAAATTATTTTTTCTCTATTTAAAATTCCTTAAAATTTTTTTGAAATATTATAATCTTTTTTATTTAATTATTTTAATTAATATTTTTTATATTACTTTATATTTTTTAGTAACTAATTTATTAGCATTTTATTTTTTAGATTTTATTTTATTAGATTTCAAATGCGGTTCCTCATCTTTCCTCTTACGACGATGTTGTTTTTTAGTTTTCGATAAAAAACAAGATGAGTCTTTCAACAATGGGTAGAAATAATATTTCGCAGGCTAGAAGCTCTTCACATGTCAATATAACGAATACAATGCTTAAGGTTTTTCGTAATAGATATGATGGACTTTCTATTTGTCACATCAACGCACAAAGTTTAAGTAAGCACATTGATGAGTTTAAAAGAACATTTGAGGGGGGCATGATGGATGTTGTTTGTGTGTCTGAGACTTGGTTGACCTCTGAAATAAGCAATGGCGCTCTTGAATTAACCGGATACAGAATATTTCGTAACGACCGTGTTGGTAGGGGAGGTGGCGTTGCCATTTTATGTTAAAAGTGATATAAAGGCAAGGATTGTTAGAAATTCTGACTCTACTGCAGGTTTAGAGTTTGTATTCATTGAAGCAGGTTGCGACGTTAGTAAGTGTCTGATAGGTATAATATATAAACCTCCTAGCCTGTATGATATAGGTACTGTCACGGATATCCTTGAAGAAGTTTCACCGAATTACAACCACATTCTCATTGCTGGAGACCAGGTTTTTCTAAACATGATCTTGTTCTTGTTTTCTATGATATTAACTTAAGGCAGTCTTTTGAAATAGAAACTATCCAGTACAGAGATTTTAAGGCCATTCATGTAGATGAATTATTGAGTGAAGTGGTATGTAGATTCTGGGAGAACATTTATCTATTACCTTCGGTGGATGAACAAGTACAATTATTTACGAATATGGTCAATCATCTCTTCGATTTACATGTCCCTATTAAAACTGTAACTATTAGAAATAATGCCGCCCAATGGTTTAACGACAGGATTGAAGAAAAAGAAATTTGGCTTACAAACGATGGAAACGCTTCAGATTGCCTTCTTTTCATGAAAAGTTTAGGACTCTACGTAGTTTTGTGAACTCTGAAATAAAAAAATAAAAAAAGAGGTTTTATGCTTCAAAATTCAAAAATCTGAATTCTGAAAAACTGTGGAAAAATATAAAGTCGATGGGAATATCCAAGAAACTGAAAAATAATACCATAGACTGTGATCCAAATGGACTTAACCAGCAATTTGTAAATGCTTCTTCAAACTTGTCAGTTGAGGAAAACTTTGACTTTTTGCTCAACAATACCGGAGAAAGGGACCTTGGTGAGTTCAGTTTTTGCAGGGTGGAAGAATTTGAAGTTTTTAAAGCAGTCCATGAAATTAAATCTGAAGCAATTGGTTTGGATGGCTTACATCCTAGGTTTTTAAAGATAATTTACCCATTTATTTCACCTTACCTTACCTATATCTTCAATACCATCCTTACTAGCTCCTGTTATCCAAAGTCTTGGAAAGTTTCAAAAATCATTCCGGTTCCTAAAAATTCCACCTCCAGCTCTAAAGAATATAGACCTATTGCCATTCTACCCTTTATTTCAAAAGCATTAGAGAAAATTATGAGTAAGCATATATCATCATATCTATCAACTAACCGAATGCTCTCTTCAGTCCAGGCTGGCTTTAGACCTAATCATAGCTGTTCTACAGCACTTCTGAAAGTTGTTGATGATTTAAGGCTACAAATTGATAAAGAGCGGGCAACAACCTTGGTACTACTCGATTTCTCTAAAGCTTTTGATTCTGTTCCTCATAGCATTCTTTTAGGAAAATTAAAAAACCATTTTTGTTTTCAAAGGTCAGCTGCGCTACTTATGCACCAGTATCTCAGTGGAAGAACTCAAGCTGTTTCTGCGAACTCCCAACTATCCGATTTTCTCCCAACAATGTCCGGTTTACCGCAAGGTTCAATTTTGGGTCCTCTGTTATTTTCAATATTCATAAATGATCTTCCATCTACCCTAAAATTCTGTGACATTATAATGTACGCTGATGATGTTCAAATATATCTGAGCTACCCTATTGGAATGGTCGAAGACGCAACTGATCGCGTGAAATCAGATCTATTGAGGATTTTCCAATGGACTGAACAAAATAGATTGCGACTCAATCCCAAAAAATGCCAAGCCATCGTTGCGTTGTCAGCAAAAATATAATTGAAACGTCTTGTCTGCCCCAAGTAGTTCTAGGTAATTCGTCGGTGGATTACGTAACATCCGTAAAAAATCTTGGTATAAAATTTAACCAAACGCTTACTTGGGATGATCATGTTTCATATGCACTGGGAAAAACGTATGGTGCACTTCGGTCTCTCTATGTTGCTGGCAGCTGCCTACCAATAAAAGTTAAAATAACACTAGTAAAAACTCTTCTATTACCGATACTGTTTTATGGATCATTAATTTTCTGCAAATTAGATAGCGTGAGTGAACGAAAGCTACGTGTAGCTTTTAATAATGTGGTCCGGTTCGTGTATGGGCTTCGTAGGTTTGATCATGTTTCACGATTTGCAAACGATATCTACAGCATGCGCCTTCAGGACTATTTAGATACTAAAGTTATCATATTTTTATTTAATCTGATGCAAGCTGAAAAACCTGAATATCTGTACGAAAAACTAGTCTTCTCGCAGTCGGATAGAAGCAGGGTTCTTATTTCCCCTAGATTTAGGTATACTGTATCTCAACGACAATTTTTTGTCTACGCTGCTAGTCTGTGGAATTCTCTACCTGTCGTATTGAGGAGGATCAGTAACTGCTATAGATTTAAAAGTGCCTTATATGATCATTTTAAAATGCTAAATATGTAAATGAATTCTTAAATATGTAAATAAATTACTTAAACTTAGTTTTTAACTTAATATTTAAATTGTTTTTCTAATTTTTAAACTTAATTAATAATTTTCAATTTGTTTGTTTACCCACGCTGTACTTAGTATTTCTTAAAAAACTATCTATGTTTTATAATGCTAATGTTTTTCAATAAAATACAAATACAAATACAAGTTGACTATATCTATATTGACTTCAGTAAGGCTTATTTTATTCAAACTTTCATCTTTTGGTTTCTCTTCAGCTTTCTTTCGATGGGTCAGATCATATTTGAAGGGGAGTCCATACCAAGTTCTTTTTAGAGGAATCATTTTCGATTTAATTAACGCAGGCTCTGGTGAACCTCAAGGTAGTCACCTAGGTCCGCTACTCTTCATAGTTTCTATCAATTATGTTGTTTCAATAGTAAAATCTTGTTGGTTGCTTATATACGCTGATGATATAAAGTTATTCAAAATAATCTGAAACCAAAATGACCTAAATATTTTTTCTGATTGGTTTACACACAATAATCTTTTTCTGAATGTGTCAAAATGCCAATCGATGTCCTTTTTTAGGAAAAAAAAAATGCAATATCCTATAATTACAGCATAAATCAATCTGTGCTTCACAGAGTAATGGCAACATTTGATCTAGGTGTATACTTTTCACAAGATCTTGACTTTTCAACCCACATTTAGAAAATTATAAATAAGGCCAATGCAATGCTCGGTTTTATTAACATCTTCGTAACATCTTATTTTTACAACTCTTTTGGTCGTCCCCACTTAGAATATGCAAGTGCGGTATGGTCAACTCACTTCTCTGTACACATTGATCGCACCGAATCTATCCAGCGTAAATATAAAAGTTTATCACCAATCATCATGCCTGTTTGGTAACTTGTTTTTCAACAAATTTTCCAAAAACTGAGTTTTTTTTCTATGGGTTTTGACAGCAAATTGTGAAATTTTGTGAAAATTTGTGCAAATTCGCAAGAAATTTCACGTTACCAAACAGACCAATCGTTCTCTTTTTATTGTAACATTGTTGCCACTTTTTGTTTAATTTATAACACCACGCTAAATGATGACTGTAACAAGTGGATATTTCCCAATATCTGAAGGTGAAAAATCTTGAAAAGAAAAGAAATGTAATGTTACAAATGCTTGCATTAAGCAGTACTGAATGCGTTAAGGCTCCCACGTCAATTAGGTCAATTGCTATGAGAATGCGTATCTTATCTTCCAATGAGATTCGCTCAAAGAAGAACAGAATACATATTTGTAAACTTGAACTCTGCAGATACTCTTGATATAGGAGGTATTAAACTCAGATCCTATAAGAATTTTCATAGAAGTATTAAAAAAGCCTAAAACACTTATAAAAGTGAAATTATAAAGACTACGAAACTAAACTAAGAGCTGAATTTTCACAAAAGTATTCTTATAAGACTATAAGTTTATATAACCCTATTCCAAGAAGAAAAATTGATTTAGCTATATAAATAAGTTATAAGTACTTTGAAGAGAGAAAAGTGTTCAACTCTTAAAATAAAAACCTATGAGACCTATTTAAGTTTCATAACAATTTTTTTCAGATTTCGAGCGCCTAGCTCTGGAGAGTTCGTTAATTGGGTATTAAGGTTTATCTATATCTAGGCAATAGCTCTTGATCAAAAAACATTTATCAACGCAAACCCTAGATGAGTTATCATAATATAATCAATGACTTGGGTCGCTTTTTTTAGGTCCTTCATTTTTGTTGCTTTTTTATAATTTAAATTAAATGATGTAACCACAACAAAGACATTTTATGATAATAATATTTATGAAATCAATGATTTAACTAAGCATATATGCCACATACACGCAGCACGCATAATCCACGATGTCATCAATATTGTTTTGAAATTTAACAGCCTAATTGGCAATGACAATCCGATTTGGCTGAATTTACATCAATAATTATTATTATTCGTATTAAGTATATTATATGGCTAAACCTCTATTCGCTTTTGCAATATTTCTAATTGTATTGTATGATGTAGGTACTGTAAAGCCCCAAAGGCCAAAGCCATACAAATTGATTCAAAGGCTGCCAACTGAATTTATCATATATAATTTATCTTCGTGTAAAGGCAAAATCATATCAAAATTGTATATAGTGCGGAGAGCTAATCCTTTGACCACAATTTTGCCAGTGTAACCTATAGCAAATGCAATTAGACATGTAATTACACTGAACGCATTCCGCACTACCCACCATGCATCCCTCCCTCCCTGCAGCTATTTTAATTCTATTGATTATGATTACTTGATGGAGAACAGCCGATTCCCGTTAAATCCTAGAAGGTACGAATTTAGATGTGTTAGTGATGTGTAATACATATGCGGGTTCACATCAAATATGGATAAGATTAATAATAATATACCTACATATGTTAGATTCGGCCATTTTAGTTACACATCTCTAGAAATGCCTACTTGGAACTGAACCTGAAGCAGCAGCCCGCAGGATGATTACATCTGTAAACCGCGTATGTATGCACATGATTGAATACAAATTCACATTTCACACTCGCTGGTTTAATGATTGCATTTGGATTGCCATGTCATTGCATGTCGTGTGGGTAAAAAGATAGAATAATGAAATTCTGTGGTGTATACTAACTGATACTGAGGGTGTCTTACAAAACGACAAATTCAACGGGACAGTCATCAAACTACTCGCAACTTTAACTTTATTAGGGAAATAAAAAGGAGACATATATGCAAAACATTAAATTTTGTGTTTAAAGCTACGCGCAAACCGACGGGATGGCGGTGGCGATTGCGATAACAATGTGGATGCCACACACGTAAATCAATGGAGGGGCACACAATGACGCGATATATGGATTGCGTTCACGTTGAACTGCTGCGTTCAGTTACGCGACTTTTCTTGAGCGCAGCAAGCACCATTTGATCGCTATATCTATATGCTATATGATTTTTTTTTATTAATTTTCGAGAATTAAACGTTTGTATTTTCGCTGACAACTTAGCCCGCTACACAATATATCGCGTTTATGTGAGAAGGTTTTTGAACGCATCTTAATCGCGCGATAAAAGTTATCGCGATCGCCACCACCATCGTGTCGGTTTGCGCATAGCTTAAATGTCTTTAAAACATCCATTTTATTTCTATATAACGGGTGATTTTTTAGCTGGTTTGGTTTTGGCAACACTGGTTTTGACAGTTGACGTGTGTTTAGTACCTTGTGTCACTGTCAAACAGCTTCAGTTTGGTTTGCAATTTAACCATAGATCGTCTTACAAATGAACAACGCTTGCAAATTATTGAATTTTACTATCAAAATTCGTGCTCGGTTCGAAATGTTTTTATCGAAAAATTGTGTTCAGCGATGAGGCTCATTTTTGGTTGAATGGGTACGTAAATAAGCACAATTGCCACATTTGGAGTGAAGATCAGCCAGAAGCATTGCAACAGCTACCAATGCATCCCGAAAAAGCCACTGTTTGGTGCGGTTTATGGGCCGGCGGCATTATTGGGCCATATTTCTTCAAAGATGATGCGAATCGCAGCGTTACTGTTAATGGTGAACGCTACCGAGCGATGATAACAAACTTTTTTTTGCCCGAAATGGAAGTTCTTGACTTGCATGATATGTGGTTTCAACAAGACGGTGCCACATGCCACACAGCACGCGAAACAATGGCGCAATTGCGAGGCGAGTTTGGTGAACAGTTAATTTCACGTTTCGGGCCGGTCAATTGGCCGCCTAGATCGTGCGATTTGACACCATTAGACTATTTTTTGTGGGGGTATGTCAAGGCTAATGTCTATAGGGACAAGCCCGCTTCGATTGACGCACTGGAAGCCAACATCCATGCATTCATTCGTGAGATACCGGCCGATATGTGTGAAAGAGTATGCCAAAATTGGACTCAGCGGATGGGCTACCTGAGACGCAGCCGCGGTCAACATTTGCATGAAATTATCTTTAAACATTAAATTGCAAGGTTCAAACTATCGATTCAAATAAATATTTCATTCATTTTTTCGAATTTTTTGTGTTTTTTTTTTTAAAAAAGTTCTAAACCTCTCAAATATATCTGAGCTACCCTATTGGAATGGTCGAAGACGCAACTGATCGCGTGAAATCAGATCTATTGAGGATTTTCCAATGGACTGAACAAAATAGATTGCGACTCAATCCCAAAAAATGCCAAGCCATCGTTGCGTTGTCAGCAAAAATATAATTGAAACGTCTTGTCTGCCCCAAGTAGTTCTAGGTAATTCGTCGGTGGATTACGTAACATCCGTAAAAAATCTTGGTATAAAATTTAACCAAACGCTTACTTGGGATGATCATGTTTCATATGCACTGGGAAAAACGTATGGTGCACTTCGGTCTCTCTATGTTGCTGGCAGCTGCCTACCAATAAAAGTTAAAATAACACTAGTAAAAACTCTTCTATTACCGATACTGTTTTATGGATCATTAATTTTCTGCAAATTAGATAGCGTGAGTGAACGAAAGCTACGTGTAGCTTTTAATAATGTGGTCCGGTTCGTGTATGGGCTTCGTAGGTTTGATCATGTTTCACGATTTGCAAACGATATCTACAGCATGCGCCTTCAGGACTATTTAGATACTAAAGTTATCATATTTTTATTTAATCTGATGCAAGCTGAAAAACCTGAATATCTGTACGAAAAACTAGTCTTCTCGCAGTCGGATAGAAGCAGGGTTCTTATTTCCCCTAGATTTAGGTATACTGTATCTCAACGACAATTTTTTGTCTACGCTGCTAGTCTGTGGAATTCTCTACCTGTCGTATTGAGGAGGATCAGTAACTGCTATAGATTTAAAAGTGCCTTATATGATCATTTTAAAATGCTAAATATGTAAATGAATTCTTAAATATGTAAATAAATTACTTAAACTTAGTTTTTAACTTAATATTTAAATTGTTTTTCTAATTTTTAAACTTAATTAATAATTTTCAATTTGTTTGTTTACCCACGCTGTACTTAGTATTTCTTAAAAAACTATCTATGTTTTATAATGCTAATGTTTTTCAATAAAATACAAATACAAATACAAGTTGACTATATCTATATTGACTTCAGTAAGGCTTATTTTATTCAAACTTTCATCTTTTGGTTTCTCTTCAGCTTTCTTTCGATGGGTCAGATCATATTTGAAGGGGAGTCCATACCAAGTTCTTTTTAGAGGAATCATTTTCGATTTAATTAACGCAGGCTCTGGTGAACCTCAAGGTAGTCACCTAGGTCCGCTACTCTTCATAGTTTCTATCAATTATGTTGTTTCAATAGTAAAATCTTGTTGGTTGCTTATATACGCTGATGATATAAAGTTATTCAAAATAATCTGAAACCAAAATGACCTAAATATTTTTTCTGATTGGTTTACACACAATAATCTTTTTCTGAATGTGTCAAAATGCCAATCGATGTCCTTTTTTAGGAAAAAAAAAATGCAATATCCTATAATTACAGCATAAATCAATCTGTGCTTCACAGAGTAATGGCAACATTTGATCTAGGTGTATACTTTTCACAAGATCTTGACTTTTCAACCCACATTTAGAAAATTATAAATAAGGCCAATGCAATGCTCGGTTTTATTAACATCTTCGTAACATCTTATTTTTACAACTCTTTTGGTCGTCCCCACTTAGAATATGCAAGTGCGGTATGGTCAACTCACTTCTCTGTACACATTGATCGCACCGAATCTATCCAGCGTAAATATAAAAGTTTATCACCAATCATCATGCCTGTTTGGTAACTTGTTTTTCAACAAATTTTCCAAAAACTGAGTTTTTTTTCTATGGGTTTTGACAGCAAATTGTGAAATTTTGTGAAAATTTGTGCAAATTCGCAAGAAATTTCACGTTACCAAACAGACCAATCGTTTCTCTTTTTATTGTAACATTGTTGCCACTTTTTGTTTAATTTATAACACCACGCTAAATGATGACTGTAACAAGTGGATATTTCCCAATATCTGAAGGTGAAAAATCTTGAAAAGAAAAGAAATGTAATGTTACAAATGCTTGCATTAAGCAGTACTGAATGCGTTAAGGCTCCCACGTCAATTAGGTCAATTGCTATGAGAATGCGTATCTTATCTTCCAATGAGATTCGCTCAAAGAAGAACAGAATACATATTTGTAAACTTGAACTCTGCAGATACTCTTGATATAGGAGGTATTAAACTCAGATCCTATAAGAATTTTCATAGAAGTATAAAAAGCCTAAAACACTTATAAAAGTGAAATTATAAAGACTACGAAACTAAACTAAGAGCTGAATTTTCACAAAAGTATTCTTATAAGACTATAAGTTTATATAACCCTATTCCAAGAAGAAAAATTGATTTAGCTATATAAATAAGTTATAAGTACTTTGAAGAGAGAAAAGTGTTCAACTCTTAAAATAAAAACCTATGAGACCTATTTAAGTTTCATAACAATTTTTTTCAGATTTCGAGCGCCTAGCTCTGGAGAGTTCGTTAATTGGGTATTAAGGTTTATCTATATCTAGGCAATAGCTCTTGATCAAAAAACATTTATCAACGCAAACCCTAGATGAGTTATCATAATATAATCAATGACTTGGGTCGCTTTTTTTAGGTCCTTCATTTTTGTTGCTTTTTATAATTTAAATTAAATGATGTAACCACAACAAAGACATTTTATGATAATAATATTTATGAAATCAATGATTTAACTAAGCATATATGCCACATACACGCAGCACGCATAATCCACGATGTCATCAATATTGTTTTGAAATTTAACAGCCTAATTGGCAATGACAATCCGATTTGGCTGAATTTACATCAATAATTATTATTATTCGTATTAAGTATATTATATGGCTAAACCTCTATTCGCTTTTGCAATATTTCTAATTGTATTGTATGATGTAGGTACTGTAAAGCCCAAAGGCCAAAGCCATACAAATTGATTCAAAGGCTGCCAACTGAATTTATCATATATAATTTATCTTCGTGTAAAGGCAAAATCATATCAAAATTGTATATAGTGCGGAGAGCTAATCCTTTGACCACAATTTTGCCAGTGTAACCTATAGCAAATGCAATTAGACATGTAATTACACTGAACGCATTCCGCACTACCCACCATGCATCCCTCCCTCCCTGCAGCTATTTTAATTCTATTGATTATGATTACTTGATGGAGAACAGCCGATTCCCGTTAAATCCTAGAAGGTACGAATTTAGATGTGTTAGTGATGTGTAATACATATGCGGGTTCACATCAAATATGGATAAGATTAATAATAATATACCTACATATGTTAGATTCGGCCATTTTAGTTACACATCTCTAGAAATGCCTACTTGGAACTGAACCTGAAGCAGCAGCCCGCAGGATGATTACATCTGTAAACCGCGTATGTATGCACATGATTGAATACAAATTCACATTTCACACTCGCTGGTTTAATGATTGCATTTGGATTGCCATGTCATTGCATGTCGTGTGGGTAAAAAGATAGAATAATGAAATTCTGTGGTGTATACTAACTGATACTGAGGGTGTCTTACAAAACGACAAATTCAACGGGACAGTCATCAAACTACTCGCAACTTTAACTTTATTAGGGAAATAAAAAGGAGACATATATGCAAAACATTAAATTTTGTGTTTAAAGCTACGCGCAAACCGACGGGATGGCGGTGGCGATTGCGATAACAATGTGGATGCCACACACGTAAATCAATGGAGGGGCACACAATGACGCGATATATGGATTGCGTTCACGTTGAACTGCTGCGTTCAGTTACGCGACTTTTCTTGAGCGCAGCAAGCACCATTTGATCGCTATATCTATATGCTATATGATTTTTTTTTATTAATTTTCGAGAATTAAACGTTTGTATTTTCGCTGACAACTTAGCCCGCTACACAATATATCGCGTTTATGTGAGAAGGTTTTTGAACGCATCTTAATCGCGCGATAAAAGTTATCGCGATCGCCACCACCATCGTGTCGGTTTGCGCATAGCTTAAATGTCTTTAAAACATCCATTTTATTTCTATATAACGGGTGATTTTTTAGCTGGTTTGGTTTTGGCAACACTGGTTTTGACAGTTGACGTGTGTTTAGTACCTTGTGTCACTGTCAAACAGCTTCAGTTTGGTTTGCAATTTAACCATAGATCGTCTTACAAATGAACAACGCTTGCAAATTATTGAATTTTACTATCAAAATTCGTGCTCGGTTCGAAATGTTTTTATCGAAAAATTGTGTTCAGCGATGAGGCTCATTTTTGGTTGAATGGGTACGTAAATAAGCACAATTGCCACATTTGGAGTGAAGATCAGCCAGAAGCATTGCAACAGCTACCAATGCATCCCGAAAAAGCCACTGTTTGGTGCGGTTTATGGGCCGGCGGCATTATTGGGCCATATTTCTTCAAAGATGATGCGAATCGCAGCGTTACTGTTAATGGTGAACGCTACCGAGCGATGATAACAAACTTTTTTTTGCCCGAAATGGAAGTTCTTGACTTGCATGATATGTGGTTTCAACAAGACGGTGCCACATGCCACACAGCACGCGAAACAATGGCGCAATTGCGAGGCGAGTTTGGTGAACAGTTAATTTCACGTTTCGGGCCGGTCAATTGGCCGCCTAGATCGTGCGATTTGACACCATTAGACTATTTTTTGTGGGGGTATGTCAAGGCTAATGTCTATAGGGACAAGCCCGCTTCGATTGACGCACTGGAAGCCAACATCCATGCATTCATTCGTGAGATACCGGCCGATATGTGTGAAAGAGTATGCCAAAATTGGACTCAGCGGATGGGCTACCTGAGACGCAGCCGCGGTCAACATTTGCATGAAATTATCTTTAAACATTAAATTGCAAGGTTCAAACTATCGATTCAAATAAATATTTCATTCATTTTTTCGAATTTTTTGTGTTTTTTTTTTTAAAAAAGTTCTAAACCTCTTAAAAAATCACCCGTTATTTGATATAAAAAATAAACTTTCTCTCCAATAAGATGGAAAATTATTTAAAGCAAAAATGAAGATGAAAATGATTCATGTTTTTTCGTATATTCCTGCCTCATACTTCAATATACGGGAATGGTTGAAAGGTGTAAGTCATCTAGGCTTTCGCCCTGGTAGCCCACAAGATGTCGCGCCACAAATTTGCTTCAATCTAGGTTCTATCCGTCCGTTCTTAACCATAACATTATCTCTAACCATATATGACCCTCGTATCATAACGCAATTATTTTCTGACTTCTTTCAAAGTGCATTACTTTAGACATCTGTGATTCTCCCAACTGTGACAGCTATTCGAACTGTGATAACCTAAACTGTGATAATTTTGAAGAAAATGATCAATTATTTGGTTATTTGAATTCATATTCTCACTTGACTGATATAAATTTCAATACAATTATTGACGATATTATGAAGTTTCTAAGTTACATTTAGAAGGCGACACTTCTGGTCCTGATGGCGTACCAGCTTCTGTTCTAAAAAAATGTGTTAGTAATTTATCGATACCACTTGTTTTTCTGTTTAATTGTTCACTGTCTTCGTGTAATTGTAAATTGTAAATTTCCTCACGCATGGAGACAATCAATTTATAATTCCTTTTTATATACAAAAGGAAGAGAGGATAATATTGATAATTATCGACCAATAGCTAAACTATGTCTGCTATTCCGAAGCTCTTCGAAGCAATTATTTGCTAGACATATAGATTTTTACAAAAAAAATTTGTTTGTTAACAATCAACATAAGTTTTTCTAGGGTCGTTCGAATGTCACTTTTCTAATGGAGTTAGCGGAGTTTTGTATTAATTCCTTTAAAATTAAAAAAACAAACGGATTGTGTTCTATAAGATTTTAGTAATTTAGCATTTGACAAACTGTCTCATAATACTTTACTTAAAAAATGAGCTATAAACGAGCAGAGCGGCGCGTTCAGACAAATTTTTTTTCTTCGCTCTTATCGAAGTAAAGTTTTATATGCAGAAATTGAATACACAGAAGAATTATATCGATATTTTAATGGAAATTAATTTAAATAATGATAAAAAATAATTTAAACTAATTAAATTTAATAGGTTTGGCTAAAATATGAATAATTTTCAAGAGCAAAGATTCTGTACCGATGAAGTTCCATTCCATGATTGAAATTTGTAGTTTGGTCGTCCCTATTTACTAAAAAAAAAATGTACTACACAGTACACATATTAAATTTAATATCATTAGCGTCTTTATTTTTGTTCAGTTTTGCGCATCTGTCAAAATCGAGGTATTTTAGTGGTAAAATGGTGGATCCAGTGCCCCTTACCTTCAATCATTTCATCGCATCTAATCATGCGCGTTGAGTTCTCGTCGGCATTCGAACAGCCATTTTTAGTTTTTTGACGTTTCTAACCTGCGCAATATATTACTTTAGAATTTAGATTTGTGTACTGTGGAATGTGGATGTACTATACATCTTCCATTTTAAACGGTATGTGATAACTGATAACTACTCTTTGATCAACTCCCTCTTTCATCGACGCTCTCCTCAACTCTAGCATCTCCGCTCCGCCCGCTGCTCCAGTATGAGTTTAGCCTTATTAATCTACCTACTCTAGAGAGCAGATGTTCTTATTTATGTTTTGTTTTTATTGTTAAACTTATTGTCGGTTATATTGAGGCTTTGAACCTTTTGTCTCGCGTTAATTTTAATGTTCCAAACGTTATCTAACAGGTCTTCCTGACACTGTTTATATAAAGCACTATCGTACCAACTACGAACGGAGTTCACCTTTGAATAATATGTTGAAATTGTATAACGTTAATCATAATTTATTAATTAAGTTGTAATGTATCATAAACTGACTTTAAAGGAACATTTTATATTTTATAAAATCTATATAAGAAACATATTGTACGCTAGATATTAATTACCCTTATTCCAATAAATAAATAATTAAATAATTCGCGGTATATCATAGCATATATGTATGTAGAAGATAATATTGGTCAAATGTTCGCCAAGGCACACCTCCATTTGATGATTCAAATTAATAATGTCATCTGCCACAAATACTCCCCGATCTTACAAATAATATGTGCCTTATTGTATCGTCCTTTAGGTAGTTGTTGAACTGTTACTGACCTGTTGGCATTGACCTTACTTTGACTAAACCCCATAAAGGAATAAGACTTAAGGTATCGAGTGATCTTGGTGGCCCATTGGCTTTAGGTACTATTTCGAAATATTATCCAACAACCTGGGAACTTCTCATAACTATACATTAACTACGAGCATGAATAATTTTTAGCTTATCTTAAAAATAGCTCATAATGTATCACAAATGTATGCAACACAAAAATGCTCTTATTATATAGTCTGATATAGATACAAAAGCATGCAATAAAAAATGTTGGAAGAAAAAACAATTAACATCCAACACAAATAAACATCGAATTTCTACTAGTAGTTTTTATTATCTTTTGACTCAAATAATGGAGAATTGTCAATGCAGTATGCACAAAATCTAACAAAAAAATCGTTGTTATATACGTCCTAGCGTGATGTTATTTTATTATTATTTCGTATATACCATTGATGGTAGCACCTTTAAGTTGTTGTTTTTGTTCAGAAATTCAGTGATGTAATTTTGTTTAAATTCCAGACGTTTTCTAGCCTTAAATTTATTAGTAGATGTACACCTCTGACTTTTAATACCAAAATTGGTGGTATTTATTCGCCAATTAATAAACAGCAAAACAAGAAGAAATACAATACAAAATTAAGAAGGAACTTATTTCATACCTATTTTGGGATAAAGTTCTCACCTTAGTGGGGACTTACCTTTCAATCAGTGATTTAGGTGATTTATTTCACAATAAAATAATTCCATAAATCATGAGATTATAATATTAGCCGTGTTTATTTTGCAAGTCCATATGGGATTAGTCGATAAAAACGACATAGGGACTTACCAAAGTCATTATAGCAAACAAGCCCATCTGTTACAACAATACAATATGGACACCACCGACTGCAAATCGTAATGATGATGTTAATCTATGTACTATAACGGCCATTTCGGAGACAGCCTCTGACTATATCATTGCTATAAATGAAAAATGTGATAATTTAAACAAAAAAGTTGACTGTTTGATATAAATAGTAAATAAATTAATTTTACATCATTGAAAACCATCATGGATCCTATCAAAACATTTGATGATCTATATACGAAATCGACTCCAAGTTGAAAACAAGTAAGGAATTCACAAGTAATTTGGTAAGATTCGTGTAATTTAATCATATGCGAGTGATACACATTTTTATATTTTTTGTATTATAGATTGAAGAGTTAAAAGATGTTTATGGCGAGAACTCAATGAAGGGCGTTAAAGCCGCCTACACTTTGGTTGATGTCATCTTTTCACGAAAGTTGATGACAGAATTGCCTTGGGCTGGTTGCTTCAAAAAAGGTAGTGTGTAAAAAAAACAATTTAAACAGTTCGAGCATGTGCTTAAATTCTTCTACGCATTGGTTAAAAGTCAGATCCCACTTACACTGAGGTTGATGCAAAAAAAATTTAAAAAAAAAGTCCTTCCCAATAATTTGCGCCGAAGCATTGCACCGTTGATCCGAGCCTCTCATACCAAATCTCGACCCAAAAATCCGAAAACCACACACAAAGCGGCAGCGACTGCCAACGGATTCCAAATTCATTGCCCGATATTTTCAATTCAAGAAGTCCACTCACAAAGCGGTGTTTTTCCACGAACAACACAATCCTAAAGATACTGTTGATGAAAATTACAGGGATTCCGACGACGAAAATTTTAGAGATTCCGAGGAACAAAGGGAGTCTGAACAAGAAGACGTCAAAGATTTGACTGAAGATGAATTCTTAATTGAAGAAGAAGAATTATGTGAAGAATTCTTAAAGGAAGACCAGGAAATTTTACCACCACTTAATCGAATGAGGTATACCGATTGAGCTCAGCATTTTTCTGTACTATAATAAACAAAATAAGAACAAAGATTAACGTAATTTCTTAAACAAAAAGGCAAAATGTTTTCTTATTTATGTCGTTACAACTCTTGTTAATGCTTTGTATGCAGGAGTGGAGCAAATAAATTTACCTCAACATTTTTGATACGGATCAATATACATTTTATATTGGTAGAATCCAATATTTTGGTTTGAGTTTCATTACAATGAACATCGCTATTCGTTCAATAAATGTTTAGATAACTCGACTCAACCGGGATGCTGAAGAAAATGCGTTTTTATTTTGATGAAACGTAGCACAATTTCACGTCGCTTCTGCTTCGGAACGCAATGTTTATTGAACGCGCAATTTCCTTTTGGTTGGTCAGAAACCAACAGTTTGTCAGATCAGTTGACAGGCAGAATTCGTCAAATTCTACTTTAAAGTAGAAGTCTACTCCATAGAAAATATATTTAAGGTACAAAGGTATATTTTCACCATTGTTTTTTTTTGCTCTCTATGATTTTTTTGAAATTAGATGAAGAAGCATTACTTTGACTCTGAGAGATTTAATCAGTAGAAGTGCATTTTAATCCTTCTATTATTCTCTTGGCCACTTGAGATAAAGGATGGTTTCTATTCCGAGTTAATCGTTTAATTTTTCCGAGCATATTCTCGAAAGGATATGCACTAAACGACTCAAGTACTCCAAAGCGTTCAACTGCATCGACTAGATGTGTCAAATTGTGAACATTACTGGTGAGATATTGTTCTCATAAATTTCACTGAATATTTCAATATATTGATTGAGCAACATACGAGCCAATGGAAGTAAATGAAAATATCGCTTAGATGAGCATATCGTAACAGAACAAAAAAGAAGCAGAAAATTCTCATACGCTTGACTGGCTGAACACAATGGATACGGAGCTGCAACTGGAAGCTGCAACTGAATAGCTGTCAAAATATTGAATACACACAAATTCAATGTTACGAACACAACGCAACGCAACTGCAGTCGGTGCTGCAGACGGTGCTGCAAAGGTTCACCAACTTTTAACTTTTTCACTGCAGCACTTCTCACGCTTCAATTGACAATTTATATGAAGAAAAAAATAGCCGGAATAAAATATTAAAGTTTTTAGTGCTCATTTGTGTCGCGAAAAAAAATATTAATTAAACGAAAAATATTGGAAATAAAAAAATTGAATAATAAACTCGTGGTTCTTTTTTTTTATATTTTTTTTTATATTTTATTTTTAATATTTTAATATTTTTAAAATATATATAAAAAGCTGTACAGCTCATTTTGGGCAGATAAAAAAACGACATACGACATTTTTTTAAAGCAGTTGCAGCTGCAGCTCCGATTCCAGTTGCAGCAGGGTATTGTGTTCAGCCAGTGAAGAGGCAAATGGTCCTTTAACAAGACAAATCCGACATAATGCAAAAACATACGATATTCCGTTCCATTCCAGTGAGATAAACAATCTAGAGACTAGACCTCTCATAACTCGATGAAACTGGGCTGGTAATTTGCATTGAAGTAGATATTCAGAAATATCGTTCGTCGTTTTTGCTGGCCATTTCGTTTCAGAATTTTGGAAAGTTCCATCACTCGAACCAAACAAAAGCCGTTCATCACACCAAAGTGTAGTATGAGTATACATATGTAGTTAGATGTAATGAATCTGGAAACTCTTCGACCATGTCTAGGTATATTTAATTTCAAAAGTGGTGAGTCCATTTTATGGTGTGAACCATATATAATTTCTGTCAAAAATCTGCATTCCTTCGTCGTCGGAAATATGTTTGTGTTAGTAACGTAGCTGTACTCCCGAACTGTTGTGCATTTTAAACATCCATGTTGAGAGTTAAAATTAGCCACTCCTGCAAAATTCAAATATTTTTTTATTTAATAGTACCTAGTTAGTTGGGTAAGAATATATTTTTCCAGACCCGAATAGTATAATACTATTACTTATTTTATTAGTGTTTCCGCAGCCAAAATTATTTATGAATCCCTCCAAATGAAAAAAAAGAGTCCTTTTATAAATAAATGAATATGAATGCAAAACTTTTAAAAATTTCGGATTTTAAGAATTATCAAAGCTTATTATTTTATAAAACAAAAATTAAATACATTAATTCATTAATATATCTACAAACAAATATTGTAAAATAGCATAAGAAAGTTTTACTTTTCATAAAAAACTTAACATTCTTTGAGTTATATAATGATTGTGTAAAAATTTATCCCAGAATCCCACAAAAAAAAGAATCCTCCGGGATATAATTGTATACCAGTGGTAACTCTGAATACTATATATTATAGTATGGTTGGGAACCATACGTACCAACCGGCGCGGTAAAGTGTTAAGAAGATGAGCGCTGATGCGCATTATAGTGTCAAGTTCACGTCTCTGTCATACATTTCCCAAATGAAATATGTTGTTATAAAATCCTAGAATATAGTAAATTTACCCTACGTAGAAATAGTTTCTGTATTTTTTCCCTTAATAACAATATGAATATGTATTGTATTGTGCTAAAACTTGAACCCATAAATCGCTCACGGATACATTTATCCATTGCTTTGCACCTATCGCATTTCACATGGCAGAGTAATACGCTGCTTCCTTCATCGTGATAGCTTACTCTATCATTTCCCCCGAAATGCATCGCATCTATCAAAACAAAGATAAGGTGTTCTGCTATTCGAAGTAATATAAAAACTTTAGCTAGAAATTCTTCTAGAATAAAACTCAAACAAGCATACACGACACATACACACACACTCTTACCACACATCACTGATTTGATGGAAGAAGAAGGTCCCTCATGTAATTTCTATATATGTACATATATAAAAAAAAAATAAACAATGTACCAAAAGTTGGATGCTAAAAAATATATAAATTCAGATACCTACAACTACAACATTCTAGCAATGGCAAGGACAACGTTAACTCTGGAAAGTGCTTCTTGTTGGTTCCGTATAAAATGTTTAAGCATCGAGAAACCATCCACGAAAGAGGTTGACTCAAATTGTTGTGTTTTTAGTTGTGGAAATGTGTCCTCGCTGACACCTTGCCATCACTATATCATCACTGCCACTTCCACGCAACAATGTTAGTCTTCGTCTTATCGTGCGATGCTTGCCTTTGCATCTATATGTCTATTTGCTATCTGCCTGCCTGGTTGTTCAACACAATGCACATACTAAACTTCTCTTAGTTCTGAATTCTGACACTGAAGTTGCAATATCAAGTCCGCAGAGAGAAATTCAAGAAACTATTTTTATAGCAAACAATTTACACGTCAGCATCGTTAAATCAACATGGCAAACATGGCAGAGTGCAGTTGCTCTATACAAACATTCTACGATTATATGTATAATAGGTGCACAGTTAAACAGCAAAACTGTAGAAAAACGAAATGAATCAGGAGTTCGTAAAAAAAAAACTTTAAGGGAGTAGAAGTAAAGTGAACCTTTAAGATGCATGAAGTTTTTACCACCCCCATTCAAAATAAGATAGAATTGAAATGAATGGAGAAATTTCACCAAAATTTATATAAGCAAGTCAAATTCAAAAATTTTATAAACTGTCAGTTCAGGAAAAATATAGTTTTTCGTGGAAAGAGAGAAGACTTTAGTCCAGGTTATTGGGATGCTGCATGAACCTGTCTAAATCCGCCATTTTGAACAATTGACATCATAAATTTCCCAAAAACAGTCAATATTTATGTAAGTAATAGCAAAATATATTGGCCAAAAACTTTTTACACATTTGAGAGATTGTTAAAAAATTTTGTCAGCCTTTCAATACGCCCACAACCAAGAGCTGTAACTTTGGACTGAGATATCACAATCACATCATCTTCAAGAATATAAATAACATTTTGAGAATGTTGTGCTTTCCGAAAACACTAGTACATAACATCATTTTCAATTTTAAAACCAAAACTTTATTGAAAAACACCTTTTTATGAGAGAGTTGATATGGACTTCTAGAATAAGAATTTCTAAGATTATGATGCACAATTCACAAATTTCGAGTATTGTTCTGGATTAAGTCTCTTCATGGTGAATAAAAGGGCAAAATATATTGAGCACAAATCAATAGTCTGCTATCAAATTTATTGTCACTAGAAACAGCGTTTTCAATTTAAAGACTAAACCTCTAAAAAAAACACCCTTTATAGTTATACTGATATGCAGCTATCAACTCGTTATGCTTTCAAATTCAGAATAATTTTACTTAATTTTAGTTCACTTGCTTGAAGGAGATGCCAATCTTCCTGACCTTCTTTAAAATGATGAAATATAAGTTTCACTGCTACCAACGTTCCTTCTCCCCATGAAACTATGTTTTATTGACAGTGTAATATTTTGTACAGGAAGTAAGTTATTTACAGAATAGTTTTAACCGACAGCTTGATATTTTTTTACCAACTCTATAGTGATTATGTCTAAGTAGGTTGTTGGTGCAGATTAACTTTAGAAGTTGGACTTCTATGAAACAAATTTGAATCACTCATATTATTTGATATCTATAGTAAATCCCTTAAATTTTCCAAGAAAATTGACTTCACTGTATACAAAAAGAACTCATTGGAAGCATTGAATTACTTTTGAATGGAAAAATTGAGGCAATATCTTACAACCTTTATTTATAAGTATAGTTCTTTTTGAATAATGTAGTCTCCAACCACTGCGTCGTACACCCAGTACCGGCTTAATAGTTTACAACATTAAAAAAACATAAAATTTTTGAGGAAGCAGAACCTGGAAAATTTAATAATGATGTTCCGTTAGTGGTCTCACGATAAACGATATGTTGCGAGGCAAGAGGAATCGTAGGATAGTCGGTAAAGCGGTATAGTGTGGGAAAAATAAGGAAACGTTAGACAATTTGGAAAGGAAGAGTTGGGAAAGGGGTATGAGTGCTAAGTTCCGGGGGACAGGACCTGCTTGCGATACACAGCTTTCCCCCGACAACAGAAACCCAAATCAGGACTTTGAGAAAGATCAAAGAAATTGACAGCGGACGGAAGATCACCACTTCAAGGCAGGTGTTGAAGCAGTGTTGCCAAACCCACACAAACTGGCAATCCGGTGGCCATGTTTGGATTCCCCCAAAATAGGCAATGCTCACGTTCGGATCATGCCATCTTTACCTTGATAGCTTTGCTAAAGAGAAACTGCAAAATGTCAAAGTCTCTCTTTCACTTAAGCGGGTTTTTCACTTAAACGAACCCCGCTTAAGTGAAAAAAATTTCACTTAAGCGGAGTCCGGATAAGTGAAAAAAAAATTGCACTTGAGCGGATTTAAAAATTCCAGAAATTCAAATGCCATTTTCGTGATAAGAATTTGGTGGAGGTGAAAAATAAAAAAGAAGTAAAAGCGTTCCGCAAATTTTTTGTTCTGTTGTATTAAATTTTTTTTCACTTAAGAGAGTTTTTTTCAATGAAATATATTAAATTTAACTGAAAATATGTTTCAGGTATCCGGGTTTTTCACTTAAGCGAGTTTCGCTTAAGCGGAGTGTTATAAAGGTAATTGGTCGACAAACACTCGGGGATAAAAAAAGTGTTTTTCAGACAAGAGGGTTTTCTCTTAAGCGGGTTTTACTGTACAACTAAATCAGAAACTTTAAGCTGGAAAATAAATGAAACAAAACATTCAGCGTGAGTGGATTTGTTTCTTAAAACTCAAAAGTAGTCTCAGGGGCGGACTGGGAGTCAAAGGGCCTTCCGGGATTTTATGAAAAAGGGCCACAAAATAATGGAATAGACCTACAATTTTCTGCCGAATTTAAGCGGCTAAGACGAGAAGTAGTTTTTCATACTTTCGAGGATTTGCCAATTTCTCGCAAGAAAATTTCTGTTTTTTAAAGTGGAATAGGCTGGGAATCTAACTAACCATTACACATACTATTTTTCTACCTAACTTATCTAAAAATCATTCAAAATTTGGCTTACATTTGGGTTGGGAATTGGGTTATACACTTTTTCAACTTCCGTATTTGTGTTATATGAAAAAAGGACTTAAGTCTTTAACATAACAAGTCATGTTCAGCTTCGTATGCAGTAAAGAGAAATGTAACTTGATTTTTGAATACATTGCTGCAATAATGAACAATTTTATAATGAATGTTTTCTTTTTTTACAGAAACATCGAAAATACTCATAACAATCGAAATATCGTAGTTGTTCTTTTTATTTTTTTTCTGCGGCCCTGAAATATGTACCAACTGCCGTTTGAGTTCTTTCGCTGATATTAAATATTTCCACGAGAAATTTGCAGTTTTTCGCTGCAACATCCAATTAATTTTTATTCTTTACTCTTCTTTTTGAAGCACCTCATATTCAATTTTGTCAGAAAGCCTTCCTTTAAAATAATTTAAATTATTTCAAAAACCTACAGAATGTAGTTAACTTATAGAGCAATTTAGGGGCCTCCTTAGATTATCAATGGGGTTACAAAGCTCAATATTTATTACCAACCACCAACTATAGTTTCGTTTAAAGTGTCTAAGAGTACGATGGGGGCTCAATATTTATTTCACGGGACATCAATAGAGTTGTGAGGAACCAACAGCTTTATACTCATTGTGGAGGCCCTTAACAGGACTGTGTGGGCCTCCTGAGATTCTTTTGGGGCCACAAAAGCTGTATATTTACTGTAAGGCCCCAATGAAATCCAATTTTATGAAAAATTTTTTTTTTTAAAGTACAGAAAGTACTGCAAGAGCTTCTGTGCATATATTGCTCGCCCAGGGGCCCACCGGGCAAAATCCCGGTTGCCCGGTGGCCCAGTCCGCCCCTGAGTAGTCTTCCTAACAAGCAGGAGTACCTGGAGAGTAACACAAATCCATACCTTCTAAGAGCTGTATGGAGGTGGATTGGGAACTCGAAAAAATAAAACCTTAAAACCAAATTGTTCCACTTACACTTTAGATTACCGTTAGAATATTAAAATAAAAAAATAAATAATAATAAGAAATATATAAATAGCTTATCAAGAAAAAGAATAAAGTAAAAAATTTAATACAAAAACTTCAACGTCTCTTTTTATTTTAGATTTTACAATTAACAATAATCAGAAACAAAATGGAACAAATAATTGAACGTATGGAAGGTCCTCTTTTAGTTTGGCTTTTCTTTACGATGTAAATGGTAAGTTAAATGACTCTTTATCGATGGAAACTTTACTATCCAATTTTATAAATTTGGCAAAATTGGTAAAACCACCCAATGATTTTAAAATTTAATGACATAAAACTTGCATTTTAATATTCTTTATGCTTCTTAGACTCAAAAATGGTAACCTATATGAGAGGGTGTTCTGGAGGAGAAATATCCGGCCCAGATCTGGATTTATACTTCGACGTAGGATTTCATTCACCAACTGCTTATGAGTACCAAGGAACCAAAGACAGCGGTATTTTTTCCGTTATAACGGTTCGGTGGGGACTTCCGAGTTACGCGATGACTTGAGGATAATGTGGTATTTTCGTGGACGTTCGTTTAACAAAAAAAAATTAATTTCTCAAAAAAAATGCTCGTATTACTGGAGTGGCCATATAACGTAGCCAAAGAGTAGCAGCATTCACAATAACTCCACTTAAATACTATTGACAATGTAAGCTGTAACCGCCAAGCAGTATTACCTCTGAAAATTTTCATAAAGTGTCAAAAAAGGTGTCCGAGAAGAAAAAAGGTGTCCCATAGAAATGTCAAATAAAACGCAGGTTAAATTAAAGTTTTTACTACTACAATTAAGAACAAAAAAATATTGCATAAATTCAGGTAACATAAGCGATTAACAACTAGAAAATTGTTTAGAAAACAGTTTTAAAAAGTCTTCGTATTTGATATAAAATTATTTCTTTGATATTTGTTCTCTATACTTTTGTAGAAGAACATTACTAGGAACCTATTCTTCTACCTCTAACTCCAAATCTTTTCCTCTTAAAACATTTAAAGCTGAAAGCATTGAATGGCACTTTTCAATTTTTAATTTATTAGTAAGTTTGTTTTTTATAAGTGTAAGCTTGGAAAATATTCTCTCAGCACATGCACTGCTGTGCGGCAAAGTCAATATTTTTCTTACAAATTCGTATAAGTTTGGATACATAAATTCATTAAGTGGTTTTTTAAATTTCCTATTTTGGACCAAAATTGTTCTATATTTTTAATTTTAAAAATACTCTCAAAATCAGCATCATTAGCTTTTAACTCGAAAGCTTTATACTCTTCTATTAATTTTTCGGGATTAGAAATTAAATTTTCAAATTCTGAAACCTAATCGAAATAATTGAATTCATTTCCCAATTTTATAACTTCTGGGTCCAAGAAACGTAACATAGCTAACTTTTTATAAACATAACAGATAACACACATACGTGCGTCAATAATGTAGTTATCCATATGCCAAACAACTTGCAAACTTTTGTTTTCTGTAGTGTGAGTGAATGGTGAATTGCATTTAATTCAAACGCAAATATACAGATCGTGTGTCGTATCAATAGAGATTTTTATATGAAAGATAGAGATAGAAATAGATAGTTTGGTGTATTTTTTTATTTATTTTGGTCGTTTGCGACGGGTTGCGTTCCATTTTTCGAACAAATTTGTATTGCTTAAAATAGTGTCCAAAAAGTTGCTAGATTTATAAAAAGTGTCCAAATCGACTTATTTTTGAAAAGAGGTGTCCTGTGTCCGAACGCTGAAAAGGTGTCAAAATGACACTAAAGTGTCCCCAAAGGTAACACTGCCGCCAAGACGTAGGGTATAGGAGCACAAATTAAAGGTATTTAAAAATTCCCTGAGGAATCGATGCACACGCGCAATATATTTTAAGTATTTTAAATCATTAGAAAAATTTCAATACTATAAACTAGCTACTTCATTTCATTTTCATTTTCATTTCTAATCAAAAAAAAAGAAAATGAGTTTTCAAAACTCAGCCGTTCGAGTTCATCAGAAAATTGTAGGTCCCTTCAATTCCTGCCAGTTAACACGCATGCAGGAATCTTGTAAGTCACTAGGGCTTGGTTCTACACGAGCTGTTGTGCCATTTATTTTAAATTATATATTATAAATAATTAATAATTAATATGGTGAAATATTTTTTTTTCAAAAATAGTACCTTGTTTTCAAAGCAACCATCCTTGTTAAGCGGTATGAGAACTGTGACGGAAGGTAGGTACTATATCTTCACGAATGGATACTGGTATCTATTCACGTTGATATTTGTTTTAAAGGATCTTGTTCCCTTTTGCCTTATATCCACTGATACAAGAAGGATGTTTTCCTGCAAATCTTTTGAAGATTTAAAAACATAACAAATGAAACGAAATATGCACTTCTCAGTACCTATTATAAGTATTCCTGTTTCTGAACCCATTCTTTCTGCACTATCTATTCTAATACATATAAAAGATACCTAAACTTAGGCGGGAGTATCTATGTTTCAGTACATATTTAGATATCCAAGGGTTGAGCTTAAAAGCAAGTAGAACGTTTGGAATATAGGGTTTGTTTGAACGCAAAGCAAATGGAAAATTTTAATTTGCTTTATCCACGAGAGAATTGTCTTCATGGGTAACAACAATTATTCTAACGACTGCCTTAGAATGGCTTTTGTATTCCATCCCTATTCGCCTCCAAAACTAACCCCAACATCATTTCCGTGTTTCTATAGTATACCAAGGTACTTTTATTGAGAACAACGACAACGACAACGACGTGGGAGATGGTGGAGTTGCAGTAAAATTTAGGTGGAGAAGCTAATGCAGTTCGTCTACCTATTCTCCATCCAGGTTCCATTTAGGTATGATTTTTGTGTCTACTTGCAGTGCAGGATGAAACACAATAGCATAAATGTTTTCAAAGAGCATTGGGATGGTGCCGGTAGATGGAAGAGGAACTATAGAATTCTTCGGTTTTAGGATTCCGACAGGATTAAAATAGTCTATTATAGAAGTTCAAAAAGATTTTTTGGGTTTTGTTTTCACTTCAGCTAGCAAACGAGCATTGAAGAAGTGAAATCAAATTTGATTCTGTATATATAGATAGGTATATTCTTCCGGATAAAAGAATAACGGACGAATATTTTAACAAGGTTGATAATTGGATCTTATACGGAATGATTGGAATTCGTAAACGAGTTGGATTCTCGAGTGATTATCCACACCCTTTGAAGTTAAGTTTTCATTTGAAATAATTAGAGGAATCACCCATCAGCATTATATAATATAAAGTTAGACGTTAAGGACAATGTTGTAATCAAAAGAGTGATTCAATGAATTAGGAATTCTTTTGAAAACTGCATTCTTAATGCAGAATGAATGTTCAATTAAAAAGTCTTATAGAAAAAAACTTGTATCCAATTCAGATAATTTATTTGTTGAGCGACACAATTTGAAGATCTTTGCACAAATGAAGTATGTACATATCGCAAAATAAATTTAAAATAGTAAAAACTATTTGTAAAACTTCTATGGTGACCCCTGTTTGTTCTTGCCAGACAGTTAAATTATTATAAGGTTCCCTCAAACTAAGGAGAATTTGTCGTGGCGACTTTTCACTGACAACCACGTGTTGTTATTATTGTTTTCGTTGGTTTGGGGGAGCCTTTATAGTTGATAGACCAAAATTCAATTCTTGTATTAGTACAGTCAATGGGGAAAAATCTGAGAAAAATTTTAAAGTGGTCCAATATTGAAAGCAGTATTGTAGAAGGCGACCAATTTCAAATATAATTTTTCGTTGAATTTAATTATTATGGGTGTAAGTGTGAAACCATTATAAGCGCGATGCGCGCACTTCATTTTGCTGTTTGGCCTGCGAAGAGACAAGATTGAATGTTTTTTATGTAAAAAATCTTTGCAGGAAGGCAAATGTAGCAAAGTAAAGGCAAAAGGAATTCAATCGCTTTAATGACGAAGATATTTGTTTTTATAACGAATTTACATTTAATATGAGGTCAAATTCAACAGAATTAATTCAGCTAAAAGATTAAAATTTAATGAAAAATTAAAAACAAAAATACAAAAAAAAAACTACAAAACAAAAACATAAAAAAAAAAATACAAAACAAAAAAATCAAAATGTTCGTGGAGTAGGCCTATTGGGAAAACCACACGAAAAAAACGCACTAAAAACTCTACCTCCAAGGTAGTGTTTTCCATTAGATTTTCATTAATTACTGTAGTAGATCTACACAATACATCTCCATATGTGAAGCTAATCGCAATTCAATTTCTGCAAATAACAACATAAAATAATATTAATAATAAAAAATGCACTTTCAAATTCAACAAAAATGTTGCATTTGAAACTGCTCGCCTTTTAAATAAAATAGATTTTAGCTGGACTTCAAATCCTCGTAGTGAGGTAAATAATTATCGGAAATCAATAAACAATATACCGTTTTATTTGCTGAAAAATTATCTAAATTTGCCAGAAATTTGTTTTGTTTTGATTTGTAGATAATATAAATAAGAACAGAAAAGTACCTTTTTTTCACAAAAAGTAACACAAACGAAGAAAAACGGAAAAAAACCGTTTCAAGATAACGGGACCCCCACAAACCCAAATTTCCCGCAAATGAGGATTTATACTCAGAATCAACCCCTCTACAATACTGCATTCAAACTTGGACCACTTTAAAACTTTTCTCAGATGGGATGAAAATTACTCCCCATTGATTGTACTATATCTATAGAAAAAATTTGTGTAAAGGGTGTATAAGTAACGTTATGATTTAACTACAGAATAATTTTTTTGAAAAACTTGGGAAATAGTTGTTCAATTTTATTTTGAAAGTTGACATTCAATTCTTCATCATCATATCATACCATATCAAAATTTCTTTCATATTCGAAATGCGCAAAGTGCTCCAACAATTTTCCTATTGGTCCAGCCTTTTCCGCAACAAGGGGCTGTCTGTGATCTTCCTGAAAGCTGGAAAACCCCGTTCGAATGCATGTGAACATTGCTCGGGTCCAAGCAAGTATTGAGGAAAACCCCGAAACTTGCACCAGGCCAGTTGGTGATGTCTAGGCGGTCATTGCAAAGAATTTTACGGCAGTTACACATTTTTTTCATATGAGATTCAATTGGTTCACGAGCCATAGCTTACATAGCTTGTCCAACTATGGCTCTCCTATCAGCGAGAAATTTTTGGTGATTGGATAATATAGGTTTTTTTCTGGTTTTAACTGGCCACCCGGCCGTCACCCGATTTAACATCTCCAGATTTGTGAGTAAGTAATGGAAAATTCTCTGATCGAAGCAAACAATGGGCACCAATCAGTGATGGAAATCGACTTTTTCGATTGTACTGAACGCTGAAACAAAATAGTACTGAAAAAGAACAAATAGTACTGGGCTCTTTAAAATGGATAAAAACTAGCAAACACACAAGTTCAAAAATAAAATTGATTTGTTAACAAAAAAAAAAAAAATTCATTTGTTATAAATATTAAGGTAACATAGTAAAGGAACTTGATTATTATAGCTAAATAAATAACGGAAGGATCCCGTCCCACAGTAAGGAGCCAGTTGTACGTTTCATTGAATCTCATCATTGAATATTTAAATTTTTAGTTTTGAAGTTTTTAAAATCCTAAATCATTATTAAACCGTCAGGTTTATTTTGCCATTAAAATAATCACTGATTTTGCTTCCTAAACATCTGAAAATTAAAAATAGAATTTTTAATGATTATTACGTATAACTGGTGCCTTAGATAAGAAAATAATAGTAAGTTAGGTAATTAACATTTTTTTTACTCAAAAAGTTCTTCTTTTTGAAGAGGATTGTTTGTCACGTTTTTATTCTCAAGATCTTTATTAATTACAAAACTATGACAACATTCCTTTTTTAAAAGATTTTTGGTTTCTATCAGCATTCATTTTTCAAAAACCAAATTTTTGCCCAAAATTCCGATACAGATACATTTCTGAGTTTATTAATGTATTCACAGTCAGCTAGAGCTTCATATTCGTTGCTTATAGGTTCAATATGTTTGTGTTCATTAGGAAAAAACTTTAAAACAAATTGAACGATAGATTTAACTTGACCATCCAATACTGTGCTTTGTGAGAAATTTTGAAGTGCGTTTAAGAAAACGTCATCGAAATCCAATCTTCTTCTAATGTAATATCTTAGCAGAAATGTTATGTAAAACATTTTAGCATGAGTTTTGAAGCCCTGTATACATTTTTCACTGAACTTTTTAAAAGTGTGTAAGATTTCACATTCGGTGACGCAATATATCTCCATGGTAGGTGATTTTGCAAAAGCCAATAAAGGCTTTTCATCAAGAGATTCCCTTACTATAAAATTTCTACATAATTGTTTAAAAATTAATTTCATTGTTGGAAGCAAAATAATAACATAGTTGAAGATAATTAGAAAACTACTTCTTTCTAAGTGGAGCGATTGAATATATGATAAGCCCAACTGCCGTACCTGGGCGAAACGCAACTTTTGGAGTCGAGGTCACTTGAACTTAAAAATTGGAAGCTAAATATGTAGGTACTCTTACATATTCAGTTCAGTATTTAAAAGCAAATGAGCGCCTTCAGCCCAAGTGATATTGGGTAATTGGGCTTTGAGTATGTTCGCATCGCACATAGATTTTTTTAATGAAGATAAGAGAAAATTATCAATTTTGTACAAACAATTCAAAATTGTACTAAAATGGCAAAGATTTTCTTACGTACTGAGAAAATTAAATTGTACTGAATTCAGTACAATAGTAAGGCTTTTTCCATCAGTGGCACCAATTGAGAGATGTTATTGAATGAATATGAATTTTCTAAATTTTAATAAATGCCAACTGCCAAGGTTAAATAAAGTCAGAAAGAAAAATGTTATTCATCAAAACAATCATAACTTTACTTATGCGCCACCCTGTGTTTTATTAAAAAAAAAAAAAGAAAAGTTTTTAGTAACTATGTATGTATGTATCTACATAATTATGTAGGTACTTTTGATTTTTTGTCTTCGCAACTAGATTTTAATAAAATCATTAATACGTCTTAACCAGCAGCGGACAAGTGCACGTTGTCGTCGTTATCCTGATGTCATATGTAGGTATATAATATGAAGATATTAGAGTCGGAATATCTTCATAATTCAAACCTAAAAGCCTAGCCTGTACCTATATTATGTAAATAGTTTATCAACTTTATCTTTTCTATTTTTGCTTCTTCTAAGAAGCATTTTATCTTGAAATACATATATGTATATTATATGGACCGCTTAAATTATACAAACGTATAAAAGTACTGAATGTAATGTATTACCCCCTTAAATGACAAAATTATATTAGGCCAGACATTATTTTTCATTGAAATGAACATTGTTTTTAAATTTTAATTCTACACATACAATAGGTATGGCAATTATTTGAAACACCATAAATTTTTTTATAAGCTATTCAAATAATAAACGTTATCATTAAAAAAAAACCAATTTTAAATTCTGAAAAAAAAGTCTGCGCAGCTCAAATTCATAAATTTATAAGACGAGGTGGCCGAGTGGTTAAGGCGTTGGACTGCTAATCCAATGTGCTCTGCACGCGTGGGTTCGAATCCCATCCTCGTCGGTGTATTTTTTTTACTTAAAAATTAAAATAGTTATCTAATTCTTTATTTTATGGTATCAAAACGGCGCACTCTATAGCGCTAATTGGATAAATGAGCTAGCTTGCTCGTGACCGCCATTCCTACTTACCTATCTAATTCTTAACTTTTCTTAAATTATTCTATATTATTCTATATTTTGATCTTGGCCTCTAATCCACAGCTTGATTATCAAAGCTTTACATCAGTAAAAAAAAAAACATTTATAAAATATTATGTATTAATATGTACACAAAATTTGATTTTCTATCCTTTTATATACCTATAGCGTATTTATTTGTCTTTTGACACGTTAGACAATGTCTTTATAGTCAGAAATAGTTAGAAATATGCTTTCTTTGATTAAAAAAAAATGTTACATTAGCCAAGGTTAAGACAACCGAGTCCGTGGTCCAGGGGCGGATTGGGAGTCAAAGGGCCTCCTGGCAGGGCCGGACCAACCATATGTGCATCATCAACATTAATTTCATTGTTGCATTGAAGGGAAAAAAAAACAACAAAAAAATGTCTCCGAAAAAGAGAACATACATACATACATTGAGGAATTTAACATGGGCATGTCATTGGCGGGGTGCACATTCCATTTTCTCGATGAAAATGCCATAACTAAGTCTTATGCATGTGTATCAGTGTATGTATGAATGTATGTGTGCAAATATAAAAAAGGGCGCTTTCTTCAAATCTTTCACAGGGCGCAAGTTTCTATGTGGCCGGTCCTGCCTCCAGGGACTTTAAGAAAAAGGGCCACAAAATAATAAACTGAGTAGAAGTAATAAAAAAAGATTTTCTACGAAAAAGACGATACAAATTTTGTGTCTATACAGAAGTAGTAGTATACAATTGTACCAATTATTAAAAACAATTGAAAATCATTTAAACAAAACAAAAATCATAATCCACAAATTCTTTACTGTCAATTGGAGCCGAGTGTATATTATACACTTTGGAAAATATGGTAACGACATTAATGAACTAACATAGAAAATATGTGTATGTATGGATGTATAACTAACACAACCGTGCTCGCCTTGCTTTCGTCTTTATTTTAATGATTTGAAAATGGTTTTGTGACATTTTTTTGTTTATTATATTCAATAATATTAATATGTATCCGTATCTGTGTTAGGAATAAAATGTTAAAGTGTCTAAGAATACGATGGGGGCTCAATATTTATTTCACGGGCCATCAATAGAGTTGTGAGGAATCAACAGCTTTATACTCCTTGTGGAGGCATTCAACAGGGCTGTGTGGGCCACAAAAGATGTATATTTACTGTAAGGCCCCTAAGAAATCCAATTTTATGAAAACATTTTCTTTTAAAAGTACAAAAGGTATTGCAGGAACTTTTGTGCATATTTTGCTCGCCTAGGGGCCCACCGGCCCGCTCAACTAACAAACTCTCCAGTGCTGAGCACATGAAATCTAAAATAAATAACCATATAAGACTCTTTTATATCCCATTGCTATACTTAAAAATTATTGTTGTGTTATGAGATCTATTTATCTCATAGCATTTTTATTTTAAGAGCTGAACACTTTTCTATCTTTTTCTCTCTTTACCAATGATCTGATAAACCTCCTATTGCAATACTTTTGGTATTTGAACTCTTGATATAGGAGGTATTAAACTCAAATCCTGTAGGGGTTTTGATAGAAGTATAAAAAGCCTAAAACCCTTATATAAGTGTTGTCATGGGTTTATAAAGACTACGAACATCTGTATAGAGCTGAATTTTCTCAAAAGGATTCTTATTAGACTGTAAGTTTATATAATTCTATTCCAAGAAGAAAAATTGATTTAGCTATAAGATTTAAAAAATTTGAAGAGAGAAAAGTGTTATAATAAATAAAATAAAAAAGCTATGAGGTTTAATGACAAGATAATAATTGTTAAGTATAACAATTGGATACAAAAGAGTAGCATAAGAGTTTTTTTTTTTTCAGATTTCGTCTTCGAGAGCTTAGCTCTGGAGAGTTTGTTAGTTCGGATAGAACCTTTTATTTTTATTTTCAACACCATCGTTAACAGTTTAGCCGATTTCGATCAAAACTTGTGTACAAGAGGTCCTGTTAACTCTTAATGTAATAGGTGCGTTCCTTAAGTTATAAACTCTGTGATTTTCTATTGAAAAATAAAAAGTTTTTTTTTTCATATGAACTTTGACAGACTTTTGCACAGAGTTTAAAATAAAATAAAGAATAACACACCTTATATTGTGTGTTACTAAAAGAGCGTGCAAAATGATAGAAAGCTTGATGCATTTGGGTGTCTTTTAATTTTCAAAGCTAAAAATGTAATGCTAATGAATAGCGATAATGGAAACATTCTGTCTCCCTTATTCTCATTAACTTAAATTCTAATATTTGTAACGTAATTTTTTGATTTGTATTCTTGTGTACCCATAATTGTGTTTTTTTCTTGTTATATTGTTTTAGTGTTAATCTAGGTTTCGCTGATGATGAGCTGCATGTTAGTTCGAAATGCATCCGATTTTAAATTTTTAAATACAAATACGTTGATTTTTAAAAAAAGTTAAATTTCGTGTTTTTAATTTTAAGATTTAAATTTTTTGTGGTCAATAAAGGAATTTTCCCTTTTTTAATAAATTTTGTACACCTATATACTGCATATATCCACGAATTTTCAAAAAAATATTTTGTTTCTATATTTAAAAATAAAAACCAATACTTTTTTAAGAGTTGTTTTAGCAACTTATACAACGAGATTTCTATTATTTACAATTTGCTTCTATTTTAATTATATTTATTTTTTAAAATATAACATCTTTTATATTCTGAGTCATTTTATGTAATTTTTTTTTAATGAACCATTTCCTTAGGTAAAACTCTAACACCACGTTTTGGTGATTTCTGTATGACTATAGGTAATATATATTTTTTTGTTTTTACTACTTCGAAAAACGACATAACTTATAAATAATGTTTATTTTTTTTTTCATTTTTCAATCCCTTATTTATTCGAAGCAAGTGCTTTGAAGTCTGAAATGCAACTATACATTTGAAATTTTTGAATTAAAATCCCTAAGTTCCAAAAATATTCACTTTCACATAGGATACGTAACTATATACGAACCGAACACCTTAATCTGCAGCATCATATTGGACTCCACTTTTCTATGTCAAAGATATCCTTCAGTTAAACCCAAAATTGTATCTCCAACAATGATTCAGACTGAGTTGTTCTCTTGGACGTCTTTTTACGATTTGAATTCAATTTCCTTCAAATCTATCGATTCGAATTTTATTATACCCATGGTATTGTTGCCAGGGTTGCATTTTATGTAAAATCTTTAGAAATTGGTTTAAAAAGTAAATCTCAATAAAAAAATAATAGTAGGTACCAATTTAAATAACATAATAAATATCTTTTTTTTTTATAAAAAAAAATAAACAATACAAAAAATTTAAAATTTTTTAAAACTAAAATTATAACTAAATTTATTAAATTAAAAATATTCACATTACACCAAAGTGATAGGGTCTAATTAATTCAGTTTTATTTGATGTAGGAAAGAAGAAAATGCTCACGATCGATGTCTTATGAAAGACAGAAGAAGAAAACTACTAAAAGAAGTACTTAATGATTGTCAATTCGTGTTATTGTACCTATGTTATGTGTATTGAAAAGATAGCTCAATAAAGTGTCATGAAGGTAACCCTCTCCGAAGCTGCAGATATCAACTATAAACCCTTCAACCTTTGCCGTCGTTGTCGTTGTCCTCGGTTGGTATGTTGGTGGGTTCCATTAGTTTTAGTATCATTCTAGCATGCGTGCTGCGGCTGCCCTATACTCAGCCACTGTGAAACCGATTCGATATAGAAAACTCGATTTCCTGATAGTAATTTATTGAAATTGTATGTATGTATATGTATGTACCAGACCTGCATACCATATACCTACATACATATACCTTCAAGGAGTTCAATGCAAAAAGGAATTTCAATTGTCGGAGGCATCAAGTTGTTTTCTTTTTTTTTTGGCCCGACATATACACCACAAGCCAAGGACATTTGTCTGAAATCCAGCATTGTTTTATTTTGCTAAAATCTCTGACTTTTTGGCATAGGATATGCCATTTCCATTATGTGTGTTATTGAAAATTTCTTTTATTTGGTCTCTTGTACCAGAAGTTTTAGTATGTTAGATACCAATGTACATTTTGATTATATGATCATAAGTTAACGTTTATGTTTTGCAAGAATAAAAAAATTCGATGTCATATATCTTGATGCCTTTATCGTCATATATGATATTATGGTCTATGGAGGGTATGTTGACTTCATATTTCTTAAATAAATTTAATTTTTATTCAATCGCCTGCAAATAGAATTAATTGTTTCTGTAAATGAAACTATGAAGTGTGAATCAAATGCATTCCTTTTTATTAACCGGTCGGTTTATAAAGCTTTTGCATTATAATAATATGTATGCTTACTATGGGTTTGGTGACATTTTTAAGTTCTTAAAGTCTGGGCCATAGATATGGTTGCCATATTGATGTCTAAAAAATGAGAGCGGATAACGTTGCTATTCCCAAATCGGAAAGCTTATAATACTTCTCTTACAAAATGCTCTAAAAAGGGTAACAAAAAAGAATCTATAACGATTCGGTTTAAAAAAAAAAAATATTTTTTTATATAAAATTGTTTAAACATTTATAAAAAAAATCGTGTGCCATTTTCTAATAGGTATATATTAATAGGGGAAAGTGGTCACCCTTCGTACATGAGGTAAGTATGAATGAAAAATTGAACGGTATAAAAACACGTGTTTGCTTGTGTGCGTTCACGAACCAGCCACCATTTTGGTCAACGAATATAAATAAATAAAAATGTGAAAAATTTACGAAGGGTAACCAATTTCCCCTACAGACTTAAAAATTCCATTTCCAAAAAAAATATCTACATATTTTCGAAATATCGAGTTTTCAAAAAATTATTTTAATTTTTTTTTTTAAATCAAAAATTTGATTTTTTTGAAAATTTTGATGTAGTATTATTTGAACTTATAAGAAGCTCTTGTATAAATATCTTCATTAAAATACAGTGAACACATAATGAGATATTCGAAATATCACAAAAAAAATTGAATCAAAAGAGTTGTTTTCGAGAGAAATAGGATTTAACTTAACGGTATTTTAAAATTTGTATGGAAGGTGGCGATATTTTTGGTAAAACATTTTTTTTTTGTTAAAAAGCTGCTAGATACGGTTAAAAAACAGCCTTGTGCGAAGTTTAATAAAAATTCAATAAAAAACTGTTGATAATTTTGGTGGTTGCATGTATTTGGTCCATCAAAAACTGAGCAAAACTGTAAATTCCAATCGTGTATACACGTACATACATATGCATATGGATTCTTTTTTTTTTAATTTTTTTTTTAACTCTGAATAAATAAACATTAAAAAATTGCTTAGGTACAATTTTTTTTTCTTAAAATTTTATGTATAAATAATAATAATTTTTTGAAATAATTGCCCTAATTGTTGTTTTTTTTATAGAAACACTTCAAAAAATTCCATCAGCTTTAACGCCCGAAAGATCCGTAAATGCAGTTTGATAAATAATCGTTTGTAGATGTTTGCCTTGTTTTCGTTTGTATGTACATACATACATGTCCCCAAAGACACAAAACTTAAAATAACTTGTGATGCGATGGGATCGGCTCGGGGCTATGTCCTGCCTCAAAAGATTTAACTCCCAATGTACAAACTCCTAAACGTCGAAGCAAGGCATGTAACGAATTCTATGGATCGGTCAGCATCTTTACAACTTTTATGGGCCGTTAAGTGGGGGAATGTTCCGAAAAAACGAAATAAAAACAATAAATTAAAACAAAAATATTTTTCAAATGTTTGTAATCAAAAAAAGTAGATAGGGGAGAACGGGTTACAGAGGACCACCGAGGCACAGAGGACCTTCGTTTTAAATCAATAAATAAGTGAGTCTACCTTGCAAAAGTTGAATACTATAATAAAAGCGCCCATCTAGCTCCTCAGCTTGATATTGTCTATCGTGCTGACGAGTGCTCTCCGGTTGAAAAATTTTAAATTTATTGTTTTTTAAGGTAAGTTTATAAAACAAAAGAAAAAAGTTGTGCTTGTTTATTATTTTAAGGGTCTGTCAATTAGAATTTCAAGTTTTTATATCGAAAACAATGAATTAAGATGTGTTTTGTTCAATTTTAGTTTTGTAAAAAATTTCAGTTTAAACATGTCGAAAACACTTTTAAAAATGCATTCGTATTGGGGCACAGAGGATTCCTATGGTCCTCTGTGCCCCTATAGAATACGATGGGGCACAGAGGACCCAAAGCACTTTTAATGCACATTTAGAAGTGCTACAGTATCGATGGCAGTTATAAGCCTATTTGATGTTAACATATATAGGTATCTGGAGAGCAAATTTGAGCCGTTTTTCTTTGTTCAATATATTTCAATAAATCGACAAAACGTTAAGTGGTCCTCTGTGCTCCGTCCTCCCCTAAGCTCTTTCCCTACCCACAGGGCTACTAGTATACCACACTTTGGGAAACACACTGTTCTATAGGACATTATTTCCTTAATCCATTTTTAAATTTTGCACTAAAATTACTATAGATTTTATAGATAACTTTAAAACTGAATATTTTTGGAAACAAATTACGAATGTTACATTTAATTTTTTATTTTTTGTTAACCTAATAATTGATTCTGGTAACAATGCAATAGCATTCACTCTTGAGCTCCTTTCACATAATTATATACGTCTAAAAAAAACTGACCTACACACATACATACATATCCAAAGAAATTAAAATTATTTTTCTCTGTAAAATTTTGTAAACAAAACAAACACTCATGCGCCTCCCAAACAATATTCAATATTTGTTCTGCGACATAATGGATGCCACATTATAGCAGGTTGTTCTAGGGCAATAGGCCATCAGCACTTTCTCTTTTTGATTTTTTTCATCCCTTTATATATAAAGAAGCTTTAACAATTCCTTTTTCATTTATTTTGTATATTTAAGAGAAAGAAAAACTATTTCAAGAGTTTCAATTTTCCAATAGAGCAAATAAAAAGCTCTTCCAATAAGCTTTTTCGCCCGCATGTGGAACGTATATTTTCCGAATAAAAAAAAAATAAAAACTCAAAGAACAGCGAAAATCCAATCGCAACTGCAACTATATAGCAAAGCAATAGTAAAACAAGTGGAAAACCTTATGGAAAATCCGTGTGTATACAAAATACGAAACGAACTGTAATAAGGAAAAAAAAAACTCTCTGTGGATCAACACATGGATACTCAACAAAACATCAAGTATCTATATCTGTTGGGGCATGATTTTCATTTTCCAATCTTATGAATTCAGTTAAGATGTAATATTCGCCCGGTTCGAATGTCTTTCCATACGGACGTGGTAATTGTTGTTGCTTATGAAAACTCTTCTATATCTATACATCAACAATCAAAAAGATACAAAGATAAAAATGAAATTCTCTTATTGAAAAAATTAAAGAAAAAAGAAAATACATAATATTTAAAAGGAAAATAAAAAATACTTACTTATAAATATAAATTGTTGAATGTTGTTCCTTTATTGAATCCTTATAGGTTCGTCGCTCTTCTTTTTTCGTGATTCGCGCGAGTTTTTGAGAAAAGAAAAAAAAATGTGAAAATTTCCTTTCAAAGTGTATTAGATATAAAAGTATCTAAAAAGTGCTAAGTGCTCCATTAATAATTGTGCGTGTGTTGCAGTAACATCCTCGGTCAGAAAAAATTTGTTTTTATTAATTAATAAAAAAATAAAATAAAATCCAGATAAAAAAATATGCAAATAAGATCACATTTCGAAGGGATAAATTAAAATTTTTATTCGATATAAAGAAAAATCCTGTGGAGTTTTGCAAACGTGCGTGTATGTTGTGACAGGACACAGGAATAACAGGAACAACAATTTTTTTCATAAATAAATTTCATTAGAAGTTCCGCATTAAAATCTTAACAAACATTAATTTCGTATTCAAAGAAAGTACGATGGGCCACTGTAAGTGGCGCCCAACAGACAATGCCAACTCTGCCAGATGTAATTGCATTGCATTAACTAAAGAAATTACATGAACAAATTAAAACTATTATCATCACCCTCTAATTGCGCTTTAGCTATATATCGCTATAATTTCAAGGTTAATTTCATTGAGATGTTATAATAATACAAAATTATTAAAAAAAAGAAATAATTGTAAAATAATGTGCCAAATTGAATTAATCTTCCAATTTATCGCTGTACTTCGTTGTCATCGTGTCGTACACAATTGTAATTGTATTTGTCGTTGTAAAATTGTTCGTAATGTACATCGACGACAACAACCTACATCATCATCGTCAACATCATCCTCAATGAATCCACAACTAGATATATAAAATTGTAAACATTTTAGTAAATTAATTGTAAATAAAAAAAATAAAATAAACCATGTACATAAAAGCTATTTAAAGCCATATTTTTTCTTGAAAAAAAGTGGTTTTCAAAACAGCAATCGAAAAGTCGGATAGACACGGGTAAATATTTCAACAAAAAAAATAATAATAAACAAAAATTAGAACAAATCATATAAAAACAAACAAAAAAATATAAACAACAAATTAATACCTACTTATACGGATAAATTAACAAAACAAATCAAAATATTTAATCAAAAAATTAGAAATTTAACAAAAATTAAAATAAGATTATATCCAATTTCGCTTTATATATTAAAAAAAAATAATATCTCAATGTTTAATGTATAATACAATTTTTTTGAATTAATTTTTTTTACCGAATTCGTCGGGACCAATCAGAGTTAATAAAAAAAAAAAATAAAAAATACAGAAGGAGAGTTATACATATATACAGCTACAGTACTGGAGGAAAAAATCAGAGGAGGCGTTTCGAAGTAATTATAATTATATATGTATTTTAAGTAGAGTTCAAATCCGATAATAAAACTAATAAATAAGTTAACCAACAGATAAGCAATAATATTGTTGAAAGCTCCCTCCCACCTATCTGACATTGTATAGACAAATAAATATAAATAGTTTCATATAACAAAAATCAATTAAAACGTCCACCGTAAAAAGAAAAAAAAAAACACAAACACACTTAACTCACCATTTTACACTATAAATCATAAGCTCATCAAGAAATTTCAACAATGGATTACATGCAACAATTTGCATCTGCGAACATCAACAGCAACATCAATACTGGCAACATCAGTACCGATGACTTTTTGGCAATTTTCTCGTCGAGTCCGAGTCCAACGGACTATCAAATCAGCAGCAATCAATCAACTGCTTCTGCCGCCGCCGCCGCCATTAATATCGCCGCTTCAACAATCTCAACAACATCATTCGGATCAGCTGATCCAGCAGCTTCAGTGTCGTCGGCTATTTATGGCACAACGACACTATCCTTCAACGATACCCTGCTATTTATCAACAACAACTTCAATACGAACAGTAATTATTTCTTCACAAACAACAATACGCCTAACGGTAATGTAACGACCACGATACAATACAATGATACCTATCCAAGTGGTTATACATTGACGCACATAATTATCGCGTCGATAATCGTTACGATACTAATGATTATTATTGTGGTGGGAAATATGTTGGTGATAATAGCTATTGCAACGGAGAAATCGTTGAAGAACATCCAAAATTGGTTCATAGCCTCGCTGGCGGTGGCTGATTTCTTTTTGGGGTTGATTATAATGCCATTTTCTTTGGCAAATGAATTGATGGGTTATTGGATATTTGGGAGTTGGTGGTGTGATATTCATTCGGCAATGGATGTCCTCTTGTGTACGGCATCGATAATGAATTTGTGTTTGATTTCGTTAGATCGGTATTGGAGTATTACGAAGGCGGTTGAGTACTTGAAGTCAAGGACACCGGCGAGGGCGGCACTGATGATTGCATCGGTGTGGATAATGTCGGGATTGATATGTATACCACCATTATTGGGATGGAAGGTGAAACGACCGGAGGGGAATTTGCCTCAATGTGCGGTAAGTCGATAATGTTTTTTTTTTTCTTTCATTTATTTACTTAGAGGATATATTTAAGTGATATATATATATATATATTTAGATACATTTCTTATTTTATATACTCAATTGGGAATTCATTTTGGAATAAGAAATTTATGGCAGGGAAGATTTATTTTCTATTCCATGTCGAATCGTATTTACCTCTGACATTTTCAAGAGCATATATAAGAAAATATACATATATTCATGGAATGGGCTCTGAAGCTGTTGGTATAGTTAATATGACTTATTCCACAGGTGGCAGTGGCAATATGTAGATATATTGAGTCTATGTTACGTATAAACCAAGGTAGGTATATAGAAAGTTATTGTGAAGAATTTTCTTAGGGAGAAAGTGGAGGATGGTGGTCTTATAACCACTTCAAATTTTCTAAAATATGAGGAAATAATTTCATAGATCCTATAGCATAGATTTAGAGGAGTGGGGTGTGTATTTTTTACGTGAAGAAACTGTGAAATATGAATAAAGTAAAATTTAACATATGGAAGAAGAATTTGTTATTTTTTATTTGATAGTAAAACGAGGAGTCTGTGTTGTTCATAACATAATTTATTGCTATTATCAGTTGTGTACATTACTGGGGCTTTGTCTGCACATGTACCTATGCTTTTATATGGTCCAAAGCTTTAAAATAGATTTGAGCATGGGGAAGATAAGAGGTTAGAGGTTTTTAAATACATATATAGGTATATAAAATTTAGTATATGTAGTTGAAGAGAAAGTGTTACAACGAATTGTTGAAGAATTTGCATTTTCGTTAGAATACAATGTATACAATGCTTAAGCTTAACTATATAGATTAGATATACAATATATTAAAACAAATTGTACCTATCCTTACCTATGCCAATATTAAAAAAGAAATTTGTGCCCCCTTTTTCACAGTATCTGAGTAAAGTTCATATTAGTTACTGGTCATATCAATTTTGCCACAGATTCAAAAGACCGGAGGAGGAAAAATAATATTTGTCTTTTGACTTATCTGACTATGTTGTAAATTCAAAAACAATTTTTTTTTTATTGTAGAATTATGTTTCCGATTTTTATGTTTCGAATAAAAAATCATAAATTTATACTTACATATATTGTAAAATAGGCACTGAAATTCGCAGGAAGTCTAATTTTAATAAAATAAAGTTTTTAGAAAATTTAAAAAAATTTAAAAGTCGTGAATATGAAAAAAAAAAACGCCGCGCCGTACTGAGAATCATTGCGTATCCAGTATTGCGGATTCCATAATCGACATGAATAATTGATTTTCATTCTCTATCTTACAGTGAGAACTTGATGGTAGTGTTTAGTGATTCTAAATTTGTAAATATACTGATGTACCTGAAGGATGAGTTTTGTGACCAGTTTTGTTTCTTATTTATAAAAATGGCATTTTTGTATGCGAATAATTGACCGTTGCTTCGTTGGAGGTGGCGAAGCAGGCACGAGAAATTTCTTAACCATTTTCAATGGAGCACACAAAATTGATTTTTCTACAAATCTCATCTACTCTTAGGTACGTGCTAACACGAGTAATTGGTAGTACTAGATTATCGTTTGCATCTACTTATGAGTAATTCGCCACATCTAAGATCCCCCACACACTATAGACTTTCTATCGGCTGACAGTTTGTTCGGGTTCTTATTCATTATTGAAAATAAATGAAATGAAAAAAAAGCATCCAAGCCCGACCAAGCTGTCAGCCGATAAAAGGTCTGTAGTTTGTGGGTGCTGCAAGGAAACATGGCTAGTAATATTTATTTTAATCTATCATATATCTTTTATTATTTTTATTTATTTATTTATTTACATCAATTAGAGATCTATTAAATTTACAATAGACATACTGAAAATTAACATTGAAATAAATAAATAATTATTACTTAGTAATAAAATAATATAAGGTGGTAATACATACATTTAAGGTAAAAAAAAAAAAAAATTTACTAATTTAAAAAGTGCAGTAGCAACTTGATTTTTAAATTATTTCTACTTATATGAAAAATAAAATCAATATAATTAGAAATAAGATTAGTTTCCCTGACACAGCGAGTTATTGGTTCATTAAGTGCATAGTTCACTCTATGTTCGTTTTCGCGGAGCAGACAACGTTCTCTTAATTGTCGAGATGGAGCAAACAGATCGATTAAAGACAAAAGAAAAGGGCATTTAATATGATATATGATAAAATATCACTTATGAACATAACCGAGAACATTTTACGTCTTTTTTCAAGTGACTGGATTCCCAGAAGTTGGCATCTCGTAGAATACGATGGAGTTTCGATGTTCCAACATAATTTCCAAATTTTAAACTTAGTAAATTTGAATAATTTCAATTCTGTTTGAATGGATGTTATAGTAAGGGTTGCATATCACACAGCAATATTCTAAGATTGATCTTACATATGAATTGTACAGGGATTTTAGGGTAAATGGATCTTTAAAGTCCTTGGAGTTGCGTTTAATGAAGCCCAACATAGAGTTTCCTTTAGCTACAATATATTCTACATGTTTAACAAAGTTTAACTTTGAATCAAAAAACACACCAAGGTCTTTTTTCTCCAAAACTCTTTCAAGAACATTATTTTCAATATTGTATTCGAAGAAAATTGGTGAAAAATTCCGACGAAACGAAAAACATTGACATTTAGAGACATTCAAGAATAATTGGTTAGCTTTACACAATTCCGTTAATTTATGAAGAAGATATCAGGCATATCATTGATAAATAAAAGAAAAATAAGTGGACCAAGATGGCTTCGTTGAGGTACACCCGATGTCACCATAACTGGATATGAAAGTACTTGGTCAATGGATACAAATTGTATTCGACCCTCAAGGTAAGACACAAACCATTTCAACATGTTTGAATGAAAACCGAATCTTTTTAATTTTTCAATTAGAATAAAGTGAATAACTCTATCGAAGGCCTTCGCAAAGTCGGTGTAAATACATAACATCAATTTGGTATCCTTCCTCGAGTTTATTCAAAATAAAATTGGAAAAAATTGAAAGATTGGTCGTTGTAGATCTTCCTGCAACAAAGCCATGTTGAAACGGAGAAATATGTTCTTTAAGCAGAAAAGTCAACTTATCATATACAATTTTTCGAAGAGTTTTGGTATACAGGAAAGTTTACAAATCGGACGATAGTTTGATATTTCCTGCTTTGCACCAGTTTTGTGAATTGGAGTTATAAAAGATTTTTTCCATTCTGAAAGAAATTCACCACCCGCCAGAGAGCTTTTAAAAATGTAAAATAGGGGCTCAGAAAGAGCAACAGCACATGTTTTAATAAAATTGGAGGAATTTCATCAGGGCCAGGATTGTTATCGCAATTCAAATTCAAAAGACCTTCTTCAACCTCATAAATATCTACCTCCAAATGACCGATATCAACCTTAAAATCGTTAGAAAGCAATTCAGCTCTTACTGATAGCTCGTCATTTGAAGCTGTATAATTAGATTTAAAATAATCAGCAAATAAATTGCAAATAGTCGGAAGATCGGAAAAAGATGAACCAAGGTATTGCATAATACTAGGAATTCCATTCGAGAGTTTTTTAGTTTTGATATATGACCAAAAACCCTTACTATCTTTTTTCAGGTTGGATTCAATTGACAAAATGTAATTTTTGAACAGATATTTGTTAAGAACATCACGCTCTAACCATATGAAATTATTCTTTAATGCAATATTACCTGCGGAATTACGCATCCCTTTGTAAGCCTTGTTTTTTTTATTTTTCAAATAACGAAGAATTTTGTTAAACCACGGAGACGATGAATTATTTTTAATTTTAACTTTAGGTAATTGCCTCTTTCAGATTATCAATAAACAATTTATAAAATTGCATTAAATTACAAGAACAAAAATTTGATTCCTATGGAATACGCGCCATATAACTCGCAATGCATCTAAAGTAATCATAAAATGAAAAACTAAAATCTAAAGCGTTATGATGAACAGAGTTGGGGAAAATTGGACAAAGTGATTTATCAACCGATGTAAATAATTCTCTGTCAACAAAAACAAGATCGAGTACACGATTTAAATTATTCTTACAACCATCTTGAAAAGGACTCAAAAATATGAGGCATTTTTATTAGTTCTATTTATTACACTACCAGTTAACAAAATGACAAATTTTTCAATTAATACGTTTTCGAGATAGCATTTATTGAATTTTTCGTGTGCTGAGTTAAATTGTGAAGTTGGTTTCGAACACAGAACTCAAAAGATCCAAAAATTCATATTTCAAAACCATTTTCATTCCAATTTTTTTAATTTTGATTTTCGTGTCTAATAATACTCAACTTTGGCTGTAAACTAGTACATACCATTCTTTTAATTAATTTAACATTTTGAATTTGTTTCATTTTCATTTCTAATCCCACACTATAGCATGCCATCTGTCTGGTTTTTGATGACATGTCCTTTTTTTTTTATAATTTTAACTACATATATGCCAGTAAGACCTAAGGTTTTTTTTAAATACAACCTGAATTGTATGGCACTAGCTAGAAGGAATAGAAAGATAGGAAAGAATTTTTGTTGGCACAGTGGACTGAGAAATCAAAATATCAAATGAGTTTACTTTGATGTTAAACGAACAACTGATTGATTCTCACATTTACAAAAGTGTTTTAAGGCGGCGTTCATGAAAAAATAGGTCATAACTTGCCTTCCAGATTTGTAAATATTAATAAAAGTAGATAATGACAAAATTTAAAGGCCGCAAACATATGTGATTGAACTTTTAATATTTGAACAGTTGTTTTTAACATCAATAAACAATAACTAAATGTAAGCTATCTGGTCTGGTTGGTGCTCATGGATTTTTAATATTAAATTTGCTCATCGTGTAGTGCTATACAAACTCATTATAGGTGCTAATCTTATCTTAAACACAAAACAGATCCAATCAAACAAGTGTTGCTATTGTGCTCATTTATAAAATGTGAAAGATGTTTTAAGGAAACTTAGGTACCTACTCAGTCCATTTCTTTTACGTGTTTTGTGTTTTGTGTTTTTTTTTTTGTTTTTAAGGATTTTTGACATATACCTACCTACCTGAATTTTAAAATGACTCTTCTCATCTCATCTTTACTTTCAAATTTCCATACAATTGTTTCTTTTTCTTGTTTCCTTTACCAATGGAACACGCACACCATCAACCAAACCACCAGTACATACCGTAAGCGCAAATGAGTCAGCATGTAACAAACAATTCAAGCTCTCTAGAGTTTCAATATATAAATATTAATGTGATAATTGTTTTTGTTTCCTTAATCTATTCATAGATTATTAAAGAATTTTCCACAGAATATGGAATTTATTATTATTTGTTTTATTAACTTAAAAAAAAGTTTAAATTCAATTGAATTACTTGTTAAAAAAAATGTAATTCTACTGCGAAAATGTTGGTTTAATTGAGATTTTTTTTTTTAATTTTTTGCTAATTGCGATTTTTCAAGTTGTAACCCTGCTGCTCTAAAGTTTTTACTACTCATGTATAAATGTTTGTTTTAATAGAAATTTAGTCTTAGGTTAAATGATATATTATATTATAAAGTAAGCGGAAAATTCGCTTAAATATCTATTTTTCTAAAAATATAACTCGCGCCGCGGCGGCCATGTTGTTCTTCTATGTTTTTATCAGTGTTACCACAGCCAAAATTATTTATGTACCCGTCCGAATGAAAAAAGTGTCCTTTTCAAAATAAATGAATACTTTTGAAAATAAATGTAAAATTTTTAAAAAATGCCAAATTTTAAGAATTTTCAATGCTTTTTTGTTTCATAAAATACAAATTAAATACAATTCATTAATATCCCAACAAATATTGTAATAAAATACAAGAAAGTTTTACTTTTCATAAAAAACTCAAAATTCTTTGAGTTAAATGATTGTGAAAAAATGTGTCCCTTTTTAAAAAATGCATCCCCGAATCCCACCGAAACAAATGAGTCCGCAATGATACAATTGTATCCCAGCCCAGTGGTAACTCTAGTTTTTATAGCTAAAACTATAACTCTTCTAGTACTGAGTGATGAAGCTGCATTTTCTTTGATTTTAATCCAACAGTTCTTTGACTGATCTACTATTCCTGTGCTTTGGTGACTATAAGGTTAGCTTAGCTATTTTAAAGAGCCTGCATCCTGGACCCAATCGTTCAGATGTTGTTGTGATTTTTTTTTTGAAATGTGAATGCACCCAGAACAGTAACCTGAAGTTATTACATTACACGGCTGCAAAAGTCGATACAATTGTACTTTTTTCCATACACTTTTATAAAATTCGAAACAATTTTTCTATTTTGTGTTAATTCATTACAATACAGTTAAAATGAGTAATAGGAATAATTGATTTATTTTAACATATTTTTTTTTTAAATTGTAATCTTGACTGCAGAATTTGAAAGCCAAAAACCTTTATTTTTTAAAAAACAATGAAAAATTAGTAATATTTCTGGGCAATAGTCCTGTTTCCATGTCACCTGGAAGACACTTTTTGCTGATACAATGTTTTTACCTGAAAAATGCTTAAAATCGACTTACGCCACTTTACCTTTTATTGTTTACTATGTTTCCCGAATGTCAAGCACGCAAAGAAATAAACAAGAAAATTTACTTATACAGTACTTTTCAAAACACAAATACCGTTTCATACGTCATTTACGTCAAAAATACAATTGCAATATAAACATAAACGCGCATACAGAAAAGTCAGCTGTAAGTTAAAAAACTAGATTTTTATATGCAAAGTCGTTTTTTTTTTCTATAACGCAGTTTGCTATGTTCGATAATATCAGTTGCGTTTTATTCCAATTTATAGCTAGCGAAGTAATGCAAGTACCAATAAAACGCTTTAGCCACTTTTATGTACACTGTTTATTGGCTGTGGCTGTGTTCGCAAAGTATTCTTTTTTCCACTATGTATAATTGTATTTGTTGATTATCGACCGATTCGTAATAAACGATAAATGCGAATTCAAGAAAATTGATAAAACTGATTTTAATTGTAGATTTATATTTGTGACCAATTCTTTGTAATTTCAATTTTTAAAAAATGTATTTTCGGGCTTTTTTGGTCAATTTATAGAATTCTGATTTTAAGCTAGTAGGAAGATTGATTCTAAGCTAGTAGAAAGATTGGATATTTGACGATAGCAGTACAAGCGTCAAAAATGACGATCATTTGACGATCAAGTTGATGTTGATTGGCCTTTTTTAAAAACGAAATAAATTTGTATAAGAAATCTTTGAGATTTTAAGAAGTATAAGCGTAAATCTACTTAAATCTCGGTTTAATGGTGAATATAAATTGTAAACGTAAATCTAATAGATATGCTTATTTTTGTATCTTGGTATTCTTCAAACAACATTTATTTGTTGAACAAAAATCAAGAATACAATTCGATAAACTTTTTTTTTTTACTTTTGATACATTGCTGAAATACGATTTTTCATCCCTGTTACATTACAGTTTGCTGTAAATTGAAATCAGTTCGAAACTAATTCTCTTCTCTTCAAATTCGAGAACAAGAAAATCATGAGATGATAAGCTTCGAATTTGTGTTGTTTAACTGCTTGATTCTTAAAATTTTCTTACGACCTCTTGTTATCTTTCCTGCTACAACGTAGTGTGAATTCTAAGTCTACGAAATAAAATTGATTAGGTAATTTGAGTCATAACGTCAATTTCATCGAATTGTGTGTATCATGCATTGTGATATCGATGGGTGACTGGTATTTAAGGCATAATAATAAATGTTAGTTGGATGCTGATGAAAGGTGCTGGTGGTTAGTTTATGTTTTGTCGGATGATGTTGCAGGGAGTTAATTGCAGATCGGCCGGCGCGGACGGTCGGTTATTAAATTCAAATTGGGTAGTGGGTTGGATATCAGATTTTGGTATAGGTACGAGCGGAAGTGCTACGCTTCTTTACATTATTTCGTTGGCTTGACACTTCTAACTTCCTGAGCTCAAATACCATCATTTGACAACATTTTTCTTTGTAAAATTTCTGTGGTGGCTAATATTCCTACAGTTGTTTCGACTACTTTTTTGATGTCAAATATATAGGTAACATTGGTACTGATTTTATTTAAAAAATTTCTTTAGTTATTAATCAAACACGGTATTATTATGGTTAATGCTTTTCATTGTTCAAAGCTCTTTCTTCTATTTATGACTTAATCATTAACAGCTCTACCGATTTTGACACAATAATTAATAAAATAAATATAAAATTTTTAATTAAGAAATTTTGTTTTATTTATTAAATTAATAAATTTATTTTCACAACTTTTATTTGTTTTGTATTGCGACGCGTTAAATTTATAACCTTATACTGAAGGTGCAAATGAAAATGTTGATTTTTTCGCAGAAAGCGTTAAAAACCCATTTATGTATGTGAATTTTTTATTTACTAATATTTCTATTACTAATCAATTAATGAACTCGTATCTATTGAATTAAATGCATAGTATTTAGGTATTGTAGCTAGTTAATTCAATAAATCCATTTCGCCCCAGGTACTTAAAAAAATAATTCAACTTAAACAAGTTAAATCATTAATCAACATCATTAAAGCCATTTTCAATAAAATTTTAATGAATAAAAGCCCGTATGTGTATGGAAAGTACGGGTTCTACCTAACCAAATGTTCGGTAAGCAATTCCGCATTTGAAAATTTAATCAGTCATTTACCTACATACCTACCTGTAGCTATTTCAATCCTTTCAATTAAATGATTTACAATACAATCGAGAACAATTTAAGTTTTTAAAGAGACAAATAAGTTATATAAAATAAAAAAAGAAAAAGTCTCTTTAATATAGAACTGTTCTTTGAATAATACTTACAAAAAGGATCATTACTAAAACTACAGACAACTTGATATTCTCATATCTACATAATTCAAAACATCTGCAATATCTTAATTTTTCTTAAAAATCATTTCAGTCCTTATTTGCAAACTTCAAATATAAATCTCTTTTCTGCAATAAAACAACTATATACCTATGTATACCTGTACCTGAATTTCTGTTATTTGTATTTATAGTTTCAAAATTCATATTATATTATCTTTAGAATGAACTACAGTAGAAAATGATACATTCGTCTCTCTAGAAACTCAAGATAAAACTTCACTAAAGGATTCTTAATAAGTATTAACATTATTTCCACCTGACTGCATCACAAAAATAATGCTCTGCATACAACCGTTTTGCAAAGAGTTTATCGCAGCCCAGGCAAAGTAGGAATACCTACTATAACCAAAGATTGAGATGAGAAGTGTGTGCACCCAAGCAGAGCCAACTAAACGAGAACGGGGTAGGTACTCGTCGTACCTACCTATATTCCTTTCGTTTCCTTAAGCAGAGTAGAGCAGAGCGGAGAATCGGACCAAAAGCGTTTACGCCAGATTAAAACGCATTAAGTTAAAGTGCTGGAAGAAACTTCTTAAAGTTGTTCATCTTTAGCGCTGCGCTGTTGCTTTAAGAATCCTTTTGGCTGGCACTCCTTTTTCTTCCTTATTTGCTCTGCCACTGCCATGCCATGTCTGGCGTTGCTTGCTCGGTAGGTATTATAATATGGTGGTAGTGTCAGTGTGGCGAGTTAGTTGGCTGCTAAATGCGCATATAAACAAACAGCAAAAATATTCATAAGAAACCAACAAAACAACACACAACACAGACAGTTGCTGCTGTGTTGGAATCGGAATAAATGTAGTGTAAGGTGGGGGGCTGCCAAAAAAAAAAAAAAAAAAAAAGAGAGGACACAAGGTAAGTGGCATGAATATAAAAATCCAAGATAGAGACCGAATATAGGTAGGTATACGATACGGAACCGGGTAATTCAGATTATTAAAAGTTTTTCCTCAAGAGTGGATTTTCACATCAAAAAAGTTTTCTCCATCTCGTGTATTATCCTGGGACAGAAGGAGTCTTCTTCTCTCTATTACGCCCATGCTTATGTGTAATTTATCTCCTTTTCATGAGTTCTATAAGAGGAACATTTTTTTTACTACATAGTACATACATATTTTCATTTTTGTACATTTTTGTGTGTTATATATGTATAAAAATGTATAAGGCTCTCTGTTAGCCTTTAATAGGATGAACTGAGTTTTGCAGAAATTTGTTTATCGCAAAAAAAAAAAAAAAAATACGAAACATTTTACCCCCAGAAGAGAGAAAATAAATTAATTTGAGGGCTTGTAAACTGGTAATCTCTCTGTGTATTATTTACATATAATTTTTAATTCAGATAGGCTTTTTGCGAAGATCTTGTTATAAAAGAGATTTGTTTTTTTGGAGCTTTTGTAAAGAAAGGATATATAGGATTTTGGTGGTTGTTATTTCATCTGTGGGATTTATTTATAATAATAAAACGTTATTTCTATAGAGCTAAAGGATTTTTTTTTATTTTTAATAATAACGAAAGGAATGGAATTTGAATCAAAAATCTTTATTTATAACGTAGTTTTGAAGAACGGTCCAAGTCACTATGCTTTGAATGAAATTTCAGGCACATGTTCTGTCCACATTAGCGACTTCATTGTGATCATTTATTTATTTTTCTTTCCAATAACGCACTCAGTATTTGCTTTGGCTTTCATAAAAATCGTTTGATGAATTAGGTTACTGGTCCATTTCTTGAAATGCAGAAATATTTTCGAGTAATCAGCAAATCAATTGTTACGTTTGCAATAACACAATATGTAGAACCGTTTTGCAGGAACCACATTTCTTGATGTCCGTGGCAGTATTTGAACATATTTTTGAAATATAATTAATGATTTCTGGCGGTAACAATAAGCATTGGCTAAACAGCTTATTCCGGGCTCTTATTTTAGGACGTCGAGCAACAGTTGTTTAAAAAAAATTTTATGCCAAAAAAACACATATGTATAAAAGATCCAATACAATATTAAAGATTTTTTGGAATTAAAAAAAAAACTCGCGAAATTTTTTTTTCTTTTACCATAATTTTACGACAGATTTACGAAAGTTATTTAACACATTCCTTGTTCTCTTTTGAGTTTATTTGACCTCATTTTGGGGGGTGATAATGCTAAATTGACTTTCTAAGTAAGTTATTTAAAAACGAGGTTATCTAAAAACGACAAATTTACGACAAATTTAGGACGAATTCACGACAACTGATCTAATTATTTAAACTTATAAGTCGTCTAAATCTGCGTTGGGAATGACATTTCAGTTTCGTTGAAACGCGTTACTTTTTCGAAAATTATCTCTGACATTTTTACTTTCTCATTTCGACATTTACCTATATAAAGGGTACCTATTTTTTTACAGGCGAATAACTTTAAATTGGCAACATTGCTTTCTGTGACAGTTCTCGGTTGTTTTGAGGTTAGTTTGGTAATTAATCATGAATAGAAACACGCCGCCGCGGTGCCGTTCAAATTATGCAAAATTTTGTTGAAAAAAAAACGTAATGCAATTCGAGAATCTCTTTGGGCATAAGGTCCATTTCAGGGTTCTTATAATGAAGTACACAAGCCATTGTCAAAATATCATTATACATCCAGAAAATGTTACCGTTGCATTCAGACTTATTTGATGAAGGATTAATTACACGAAGTAGAACTGGTAACCTCGTTTATGTGATTTGACGTTTTATTGCGGCAATACATCCAGATTTATTGTGAAAAGTTTGTGAAATATGACATCCAACCGCGGCGGTCACATAGCCGAAATCATATTCAAACATTAATGCCATAAAATTATCTGTCAAAAAAATCAAATTACATGAATATTAAAATCACACTTTGTCACTGAATATAATGTCAGGACCACATTGTGTGTACTTATTATTTGTTTGAGGAGATGAAAGATTCAAAGCTTCATTTTTTTGATATAGTGAAAACAAGGCATTCAATTAAAAAATATTAACGAACACATCCTCAAAAAGTCGAAGGTAACCATAACTTCTTTAAAAATTATTTTTCTGCATCCTGATTGAGTGTCAAACCATTCTAGATATTCCAAAACTTTATCTTAACGATGGATTTTTTTCTCAACTCTTAAAAATCTAAATTTGTTTAACTAAACTAATATTGCATAAAAGAATTTTTAAAGCAAAATAATTTGTCTATCAAAACGATTTTGATCAATTTTCTAATGGAAAATTCTTTGAAAAGTTTAAATAGAATTGTATACAAAAATTTTCAAAAAAATACTTTTTTGATTTTTCAAAAAATTAATTTTTTGGTGTAGTATAATATTTTTCGAAAATGACGGTGGAATTTTATTAAACTTAGGAAGTGTATCTACTCGGATAAATTATACCTTTAACTTTACTACGTTTTAAGCAGGTGGTATACAACAAAGGCTCCCGTAACCAATTTATTTCTTTTAAAGGATAAATTATAGTTTTTGAAATATTAAATAATTTAAAAACACAGTGTGATCGCACATAAGAGCAAGTTCGTGTGACACAGTCGTGAACATATTTTTTTTGCACTACTTACTTTATAAACAGTCTTATATCTTACGTGTACACAAATACATTAAACTTTAAGTTTTCGCCCACACACATAAAACCTCCTCAAAATATTGAAATGAATATCTTGTAGGCAAACTGAAGCAGTAAAATATTATAATCCCCCCTTTTTAGCAGTTTGATCCAAATTGCATGGCGATTGACCAAAAAAAAAATAATAAAAATCCTAAAAAATTAGGAGAGCTCAACTAATATTTGATTTTTTTTTTCTCTTCACTAATGGTTTCTAAAATAGGACGACCAACGACGATGACGCGCGCCGCACCGCGGCCGATGAGAAAAATGGTTGGATGTCATTATTTTATCTCCGAACAGATCAAGGACACTTCTTCAGGACATTAATTTGCATAAGACCACAAATACTGAGATATATCTATTATATGTGTGTATTGTTCGCGCGGCGGCCAGAGCGGGGCGGCGGTTCATCCTTTTTATTTCTTCAACTCAATTCAACTCTCTTGTTCTTCATTCGTTCGGAATGATTTTGTTAAAATTGAAAAATGAGCTAAAGAAAATAAATTAATTCCCTTTTGCTTTTGCGTTTTGCGTTTTGTGTTTTGCGCGCTGAACGCTGACAATTTTCTTTCATTAAAAGAGTTCAAGGCGGAAATGGTGGTCATCCATTTGCTATGTTTCATCGTTTATCGTTCGTTTTATTTTTATTTTCACTACTTAATGAGAATTTTTAATGCGTCGCGTGTCCTTTTTTTTTCTTGTTTGCTTTTGTTTAAGGACAAAGTTATGAATATATTTTTGAAGTGGTTATTACGTTCTTTATTTTTTTTTTTTATTTTTATAGATATTGTTCACACAGCATTTATTTTATAATCTTAATTGGCATTGTCAGAAGAAAAGTCATGAAAAATTACTTAAGTCAGTCAGGAGAAGAATATAAAGGCGCGCTTTTTCATTCGTTTATGTATAACTTTTAAGCCACAATTTTTGAATGGCCAAGGACATTTTTATGAGCTATGTTGCTATTAGATATTTGAGGCAAAATGCTTTTTGTGTTTTATGGGAGTGATTTACTTTTGTATTTATCTGCCCTTTGCACAATTGAGCAAGAAAAATATAATAATAGAATAAAATCCATTGTTATAGAAAATTTATGAATAGGTAAAAAAAAAACACTAAGGGATTGAGGAATGAGGTTGATCTAAAAAAAGGTCTCGTTTATTTAAAATGAATTGAATGTTATTATAGTCTGGAGAAATTCAAGTAAATGTTTAGAACAAAATAAAAGTAAAGTAAGGTTTTTATTTTTAGAGACAAAATCAACATCTGCTTGGGAAATTTACTTTGGTTGTAGCTAAAGTATTTTTAAGTTCGGTTATATGAGTACATGGAAACTAGAGTATAAAATGAAAATTTTTAAAAAATACTACATACCTACGTAATGTAATTAAATTAGTGCCCTTGGAAACTATAGAGACTCAAAGTTATTTGGAATAAGAAAATCATGAACTCAAGATCTTTGAAGAGCTCAGGGTGTTCTATAAGTAATCAGGTGAATGCCAAAAATTTGACGTTTGTTTGCGAGATATATTCAAGACGAAAAACATTTTTGAACAATTTTTAGTAGTTTTGTTTTGCATTTTTTTTGGTTTGAGAAACTGTCAATTGAAGGTTTTTACAAATTTTATCTATCAGTTGTTTGCAATGTCAATTCTTGGCAACCCAACAACCAAAGTCGCAGAATTGACCCCGATGATGGTTTTTTAAAAACCGAAACGCGTCGCAATACAGTATATAATAAAATGTTGTGAAAAATTTAAATTTTTAAATTAAAATATACAAATATTAAAAATTTTTTAATATATTTTCATTTTTATTTTATATTTACATATATACAATGTCAATGTGTTTATTTGGTATACAACTATCCCGGCGTGGCGGTGCGGCGGTATCGAAATCAGTTTTCATTATCGAGATATTCGAGACGTAAAACATTGTTCAACAATTTTTATTAGTTTCAGGTAGTATTTTTGTTCTAAATAAAACAATTTCAATTGAATTTGTGTACAAACCCTATCAATTCATATATCATAAGTCATAAGTCATTGGCATTTCTTGTTCTCGAGATATTCGAGACTTTTTTTTAAATTTCTATAGTACAAAAACTGGTAATTTAATTTTTTCGAAACCCTTTTTTGCTCTTCGCACGACGTTATTATTTGTAAAATAAAATTTATTTGTAGTCATTTGGTCATTTAAACTAACAAAAATCCAAACAAAAATACAAAGCCAAAAAAAATTAATAAAATTATAAGACCAACAAAAAATAAAAAAAAAAAACATATAAAACCGAAAACGCTGCTGTGGCTGTTCCTATAAGTATAATTTTAATTAGTTTAAGTAATTTTAAGTACATAGTTTTAAATAGTAGTATAAGTATAATTTTAATTGGCATTTAATTTTTGTTTTATTTTATTTTAATTTTATTTATTAATAAACAATAATAAATGGTTATAACTTAAAATAAAAAAAAAAAAACATTTAAAAAATATGCATGACTAAATCGCTCTATCGTTTAAAACGATAATTCTTTACTCAAAAGGTATAAAGTCGCTTGAGTCCATTTTTACCTTTTTTGGGAAAACAATTTTCATTTTCAAAAAATTATTCCGAAAATACTGTTTTTAATAGGAGTCTAAGGCCCAGTCTTACACCCGAATAAGTATCACTTAATTGCCAAATATGTAAAACTAATGCCCAATTTTACGGTGTAAACTTATTGGAATAAATGACATTTAAGTCTCCCATATTGGGCACTTAAGTGCCATTTACTCAGACAGTTAAACTGCGCCTTAAATACCAAAATTCGAAAATTAAGTGCCACGCATTTTGGTAAGTGTACACTGTGAAACTGGCCAAATGTCAATTAGTAATCACTAGCCAATTACCCAGAAATATAGCTAATTTGTCATTCAATTTAAATATATTACGTATAACTTAAGCCACTTTACCTTTTGAATAAAGAATTTGGCTAAATGGTTTGTTACCTAACCTAACGTTATTATAAAACGTTAAAGAAAAAAGTCTGAGAAGTCAAATTAACTAAAAGGCAATATTTTCAAAAAATGTCAAAAACCTATTTCCGTTAATCGAATTTTGTTGCCAAAAAACCAGAATAAAAGTATTTTTATTTATCGTGGTTTTATAGTATTGATTATAAACTCGATTTTTCCTACAGGAAACCTCATATAGAGCAAGTAAAAATAACATTTGCATTATAGCAATAAAATATAGATTTATATTTGTTTTGTTGGCAAATGCAAAAATGAGTTAAAATATATACAATTTATATGTTTTGCCCTAAAAATAAGTAAATCAGAATTTCATCTTATAATAATATATTTTTAGCTTATATGTGAATAGGGATTTGTCAAACTCTATAAGTAATGTGCAATTTATTTTTCAAGTGTGGCCTTTTTTATATACCTACTATAAGAATTTATGAATGTACTTTTACATCATCGGTGACCTATCCTCTAGAATGATAATAATATGTTTCTTCGTAAGTGGTAATCGATCCGATATACATATATATTTGCCTCATATCCTGATTTTTCAACAAGAACAACCCAGAGAATAAGATACATAATATATACATACCTACATAGTTTTAGTGTATATACATACATATATGTATACACTTTTCAGTTAAGTGACAGCTAAGGGAAATTTATATATTTTTTTTTTATTCTGAATATCCTGGATATCAAATTCATCATAACTTATTTCGCCTGGAGTCAGATTGTCGCCCAAGAAAGGGTGAAGGAAAAGGGCTTATTTTTGCAATGAACCAAAAGAATAAATATCTCGACTTAAAGGAAACTGACGCTTTATTCCGAAATAATTGGCACCCAAAAAAAAGGAGTATAGTTTTTTTATTTTTTTTTTCATGCAAATATCTTGAAAATTGGAGCATGTATTCGATTTGCATTTATATAAAATTTATTCATTCATTTTTATATATTTTTTGATCGAGGTTTTTGTTATTTTTAAAGAATAAAAATACAGATTTTGATTTTTGTTATCTTTTTTACATATATATGCTTAAGCATCATGGTTATTTATAAAACGTCAATCAAGAATGAGTTGGGCTGAATAGAATTTTCATCATTAAAAAACTTTTTGTTTGGCTTAACATATTATTATTTTCTGCTTCAATAGCATCAACTTCTCATGAGAGAGAGGCTTTGTGTTTTATGATTTTTGTTTTTTTTTTTTTTTTTTTTTGATGAAAAAGTTTAATTTTCAAAAATACTCTTGCCAATCAAACGACTTCAGTTCTCTTTATTGATTTTTAAATTCATAATGTAAACTATATAATAGAAAATCGAGACTTGAAAAAAATAGAAAAAAAATTTTCTACTTAATCGTTTGTCAATGTGGGGAATTCAGTGGGAAGAGCTCTTTTTTATGCAAAGTATTTCCTAAAACTATCAACACAGTTCCCTTATGAAGCCTTTAACTTGAGTTCGAATTCTCGTATTTTTAAATTGAAAAATTTATATGTAAAATTTTTTGCCGATTAATACAAAATTGTACAAGAAAAAGGATTGAGTTAAAAATAATTTCGTTTCTTTTATTCAAAGTTATTGTCCCAACCCAACGCTCTTAAAATACATTATATTCTTCAACATAAGATTATAAGATATGGAAAATTAATATTAATTCTATAAAGATAGAATTTCTGGGATGGAAGTGAGAGATTTTGTACGTCATTAAAATATATATTGTACCCACAGAATTACTTTAAAGAAGCTTCACTTTCCTCGTTAATCGCGTTTGTCGATTTTTTTTTTTCAAAATATCCACTTAACGTTATACGGCACTAAATCTACACGAAAATCTATTGTTTTAACGTTGGGAGACCATTATGGTCTATTGATGCGAGGATGGTTGTTAAATTGTATTTGAATTATTTTTTACAGGGCTTCATATACCTATATGTATGAAGAGTACGATTGAAATAGAACGCAATCTATAGTATTCGTATACTTTTATTAGGATAATTTTGGAGTGTTTCCATTGTTATGGAAAAATGCTTTTAGTTAGAGTATAAAGTGTTTATGTATATATATATAAATGTGCGTGATGTGTTTGGCAAGATGATTGGCAATATGGCTTTAGGGAATATTAGGATACCTATATATAGGTTGTACAATCCATTAAAGTTTGATTTTTTTCAACTATATAAAGGGTGTCCTTAAATTCACGTATAGGATTTGAATTTCACGTTAATTAAGCGGTATATCCGAGTGGACCTTTGATGAATCAAGAGATAATTCTAGGATGTATGTAGGTACTTCTTTTCCGTGTTGTTTATAACTTTCATATAATGTTGTTGCAATTCCATTAGAATTCTTACATTTCATAGCGGGTAGTATAATTATAAATATATGAATCAGTTGTACACTGGGACGTATACGTACTTTATTGTATTTAAAAGGGTTTTATTTTTAAACAATATATCAGAGAAAATTTAAAAGAAGCATTAAACTTTTACATTGCTAAAACAACTCCTAAATTTCAAAATATATCACACCACTTAATTTCTTGAAAAAATATGAATTTTTGAAAACAAAATTTCAAAAATAAATACCTAAGCGGATTTAAAAAAAATTCCTTTAACATTTTAATATAAAAATCTAAATTATTTTTGCTTCAAAATGGCATACCACATTTTGATTCAAAAATAATTTAGATTTTTTTTTTTAATTCAAAAATATTTTTTTTTAAATTTGTATGCAATATTATTCCGACGAAAAGGACCACTTGTATCAAAACTTTGATTGAAACCAGTTAAGGTTTTAACGAAAAAGTTTGGGTGCGTGAAACTAAGAAATAAGACCCCAACAGTTGATATGAAATAAGGCCCCGAAATTTTGACCATTTTTCATAATGAAATTATGCCCCATGCAATAAGGCCCCAACGAAATGAAAAAACCTCATAAATAAATGAAATAAGGATCCCATATTATTTTGAAAATATTTAAATTTCAAATATGTTAATAATACCCTAATTTGTTTTATTTTTGTACTTAAGTTTATTTTGGAAATGAAATAATACCCCACTACGTTATAAAAACATTTGCATTGTAACTTGTAAAATTCGTACGTTTAAAGCTAGAACTTTGTAATTTTCCCACCCTTCAGCGATTGGTTCCGTCCGAATTTTAATGGCATTCAGCTCAAAATTTTTAATATATTAATATTCTGCTCCTTTGTAAGCATTACAAAATTTTTGCTGATAGGTTTTGTTGAAAACCATCAGCAAGTTACTCGCTGTCAATTTCTCCTCTAGGAAATCACCCACAAATCTTTGAAGTTTGAAGAAAATATGTCGAGGTTCAGGCAGACAGATAGATGGACATTTTTATGGCACCCACTATATTCGCATTCTCTATCATCGAAGTATAAAGTTTGATTGAAATCTTGAGTTTGATAAAAAAGAATTTATGTGATTGATTTTTTATATCTCGAAAAAGATTAAACAAGAAAAAAAATTTAACTTATGTGAATTTAAGCAAAAAACATTGAATGTAACCTTTTGTCGTTAGAAGAATAGATTCAACTGCGAAAACATTTAAAAAATACCATTTTTTTTGTGTGGTAATATAGGGGAGAAGGAGGCACGTTTTAAAGCGGGGTACCTTTGAAAATGGCTTATAAAATCTTAACAAATAAATATTTCAAAGAGTAAACTTAATTTTAAACATTTGGCAACACTGATATCTTAACACGTCAATGACTTTGCGGTGCATCTCTTATAGTAATCTGCTAGTAACTATTGATATGCAGTTTTGATGTGTAAATTGTATTTTTGTAATATTTTCTTTGTAAGAGTTTAAAATATTTTTGTTTTTCGTTTTTGAAAAAATATTATTAAACGTCTAAATTCATTCAGTTTTATTTACATAAAGGTAAAGTTCTTGGTCGGGGCACCTTTGAACAAAGTATTGAACAAATTTTTTTCTTCGTTAAACAGGTGAAGGCATTAAAAATAAAGCTTCTTAACGCGACTTTTTTTTTTAATTTTGTTTTAATCTATTTATTTTCAAAAATCTACTTATGTATAAGCTAGTGATTTACAACTTTAAAAAAGATTTTATATAAAATTAAAGTTTTTTGAATATTCACTTTTACATAGTTAACTTATTGATTATATTTATATTTAAATTATACTTTAAATACATTCCTCAAAGGGCCTATAACTTTACGGGCCAATAATTTCATCACTCTGGGTTTTTGGGGACTCTAAAGCAAAAAGTGTTCAAAGGTGCCCCCTCTCCCCTACCTAAAATTTTCTACCAAAAATCTATTTTTTATATTTATATTATATTTTTCTATATATGACAAAAATTTTATAAGCTAGAATTTTTGTTCTTAATTTTTTTTTTCAAAAATAAAATGATAGCAATTTTGAATAAACTAAATAACTAAATGTTGTCACTTACACCCCCCCCCCCCCTAAATAGATAGAGATATATAGAGATAGAGGTGCATTATAATCCTATAATAATATTTTGAATTATATAATATGTCTCCAAGATTTAAAATAAAACCTGGACGCCATATGGAACTTGTAGGTACATGAAGTTAGTTTTATATTATCTCATAAAATCCCAAAGACTAAATTTTGTTGAAGCTAGAAAGGTCTCCAAGTCATACCTTTTATAAGCTATCAATCAAGTATTACATTCACTGTACTATTGCCATTAATAATAACAAAATAAATAAAAAATATCAGTATGCATAAGTATGTGATCGATCTACTATCCAATTCTCCTCAAATATCTGAAATCCAAGGAACAAAAAAAAACCTTATAAGGGTTTACTCATACTCATAAAAACTTATGTGAGTATATATATTAAGATTATAAAAAGAATACATGTATTTTGTTGCATATGAATGTCCGAATAAATCTCTGTTCAAATCATTTATTATAAGGATTCAATCCTTTCTTAAGCTAAAATCCTCACAACCTAACGCATTAACTTATATGTTTACAATTTCCTTTTCATTTCTCTTATATATGCATGCGCCTCATAACATTGATATGTAAATATTTATATTTAAACAAATCTTTTACATATTACCATTTGTTCAAGATTTCGATGTCACCCTTAATAAAAAAAAATATGTCTTCCATTGAAAGAAAAAAATCTTTTTAAGCAGATTGCTTTTGCCCACATGACGCAAAAGTGTCACTCAAATTTCCACATCAATAGTCATAAGAATTCTTATACAAGGATAGCTAGGTAGGTATATGTTGGTACCTTTTCTATTAGTTTTTTCTATTTTTTATTCCTCGCCTTTCTAAGGATATTCATGGGCGTCAGACAAACAAAATAGGTATACATAGGTATACATTTTCCAAGGATATACTACATACATATATGAGATTGAAAAGAATTTATAAATTTTAAATTGATGTCCTTTTCAACACATTTTGCAAAACTTTATGAATGAAAACTTTTATTATTCTCATATGTATGTATATGTGTTACATTTTGCTTTGTTTTTTTTTATATTTATTTGTTCAGTTTGTTTAGAAATGAAAAACTATTTCCGACACAATAGGAAAAGTATTGGCATCCCGGAATATGATTACTTAACGTTCATATGGTTGTTGGATGGGGCTCGTTGCATTCATATTATATTTTATCCATTTTTGGAGAGTACAGTTTTTTTTTGATTTGAATATTGCGCTTGCTTTTATGTGAAATATGAAACTCAAGCATTTTAATACTCACACTCTTCTTGTTTCGATCCAAAGAAATATTTTCAGGTTTTTTCAATTTTATTGAATTTATGGTTCGACTGGCTGAGAGTTTTGAAGATTTTACACTAAAAATTTTTACTTATTATTAATTAATAGTAATAAATATATACGTAATGTATGTATAATACATTTAATAAATTATAGAAAAAGGAAATGAAATTGCTTATGCAATTCCTAAAATTTTTGATCTGAAAAAGGGCCAGCCCACCGTCTGAATTCTTGAAAGAAAACATAAATTTAGTCAAAAAAAAAAATGTTGAACGTTTTTCTTCAAATATTTTTTTACATAAAATTTTTTTAAGTTAAAAAAAAAATTTCTCTACCAATTTTATTTTTTTATATGTTTGGGAATTTGTACATAAATTTGTAAATTTATGCGCGAAAAGCTTGAAAATTCATTTTTATATTTCGTTTTTAATTAAATAAATACAAAAAAAATTATTTTTAAAAAATAAATTAAAAAAAAATATTAAAATTTTTGTTTTAGTTTCTTTATATAATTTCTATAATAATTAAATATGTTACAGTTAAAACTAAATCCTTTGAAGACTAAATTATTAGTATTTTTTGAAATGGTAAATTCGAAAAAATTTTAATCAACCTGCCCATTTGTATATCAATATGTAACCCGTATAAGGGTTACATTGATACAATTTTTGATATTTTTTTTAAAGAGAATATAGAATAGGCCTATAACATAATTTAAGAAACAATAAATTCAAAAAAAGAAGATAAGTAGTTGGTCTCATCACAGGCACAGTCGTAATAGATTCGTACTATAAATCTCAAAACCTGTATGGTAGTATTGGAATTAATTCAAAAAATAAAACAAAAGAGTTGAGTATGTTCCGTTATAAAATATTTGAATGCATTTAAGCCCACTTATTTTACTTCGTTACATGAGTTCCCACTTCAAAACGTGCATTTGAAGTGATTTAAAAAAGTTGAAAAAAGGTTGGGGTTTAAATAGCTGTAACTTTCTTAAAAATAACGGTAAAATTATATTTGAACATGAAATCGACAGCGTCAGGTGTGTTATTTAATATTTTAATAAGAAATTAAATCGTGGAAGTATTTTGTTCAATTTTGTATCAAAAGTCGGGTGTGTAAAATATATAAGTCCTAATTAAGTTCTTTTATAAAATCTTAAGCTTAACGTTAACTTCCACACGCTTCCACATCCAGATTTTGGTATTTTTATGTAATTTGACATATTGTCTATGTAGTTCCTAAAAGAACGGGTGCTCGTATGTGCTCCATTTTGTATTTTTATTTTTTTTTAACTACCACCTTGTACACCATTAAAATGATACAAAATTTTGCTCATTCCTCGCATTTAGTATAGGAAAAGTTTTTTTTTCTTTGTTATGTGGAGTGTGCATCAATAAGAGTATACAAAATGATGTTAGGGGTTGTAACCCCCCCCCATTTGGAAGGTGGGGGTGTAAAAAGGGATTCACCATAACCCACAAACAAAATTGGTTTTGTAGAAAATTAAATTCTCTACAATTTAGGTATACAAAATTTTACCGAGAAATCGAAAATAAAAAAGTTATAGTTAAATATGTACAAAAGTTTCGTCAGTCAAAAAAGTTAAATGCTATTTTTTTTGAAAACAATTATAGTCTATTTTTAGTTACATCTTTTGTATTTGCGATTTATCGGTAAAAATACAAATACCAAAATTGTAGAGAATTTAATTTTCTGCAAAACCGAGGTAAAATTTTGTTTGTAGGGCTTATGGTTCTATAGATATAGCGAATACCGTTTCCCACCTCTTACCCTCCAAATGGGGAAGGATACAAACCCGAAAATCATTTTGTTTACTCAAACTGATGCACCTTACACATTGCAACAAAAAAAACATGTGTTATACTAAATGCGAGGTTTGGGCAAAATTTTGTAACTACATATACAATTTAACAATTTCGTCGAGATTCAAAGAAAAATGGACATAATCGTGATTAAATAAGAATAATGATAAATATAAAAGTGGAAATATGTTTCTTCTAGTATTCGTAATCGCTTCTTAAATAAAAAAATGATTCAGCTCTCACAATCCAACAAATGAATTAATTTCAGTTTTCGGGGTATCTTGCCCCATTGTGCGTTGGTCGTCTTAAAAAAAATATGGACATGAATTTGTGGGAAATCGATATCACTTTTCAAAAATTCGGAATTCGTTTGGAAATAATTCTGTTAGGACGGCAGTCATCAATTTTTTTTTTCGGGATTCGTAGTACGAATATTTAACGGATCTGTAATAAATCTATTATGTTGCCCTGAACTCAAGTGAAAATAAGATTTACCATTATTGGAAAATTTTTTTCACAAATTCTTTATTAACTTATCACTCATTGAACTATTTCCAAATATCTCATAATATATTCAATAGATTTTAATTATTTTGTGTATATATAAGAGCTTCTAATAAGTTAAATTAATATTGCATATCAATACATTTTTCCAAAAAACACAAATTTAATTATATTTTGAAAATGTGTAAATGAAATACCAAAAAATGGAGATCCAATTTTTTTTGTTTCTTAAAATGATCAAACTATTTTATATAGATAAATTGTTTAAATACAAAAATTTTAAAACCCATCAAATTTTGTTGCCATAAATAAAGATTTTTGTCATTTTTGTGTATACTCTCATAATACTGTCGTTGATTAAACCAAATTTACGCTACCTGCCAAATAAATTTTTGGCAGGTGGCACAAAATATGTATATACATATGTATAATGTTTATGCTCCGATAACAAGTGTATTTGATTTAAAATCAGATGAATAGTTTTTGGATAGTCAGACTTTATAACCACAGTGCGATGGTATATAAAAGCAACTTCTCGGGACCCAGTCGTGCATTTTAATATTTATAAGATAGGAGATACCTTTAAGTAATTTTTTTTTAAATAAAACCATTTTCTTAACCTGATTCGAGGTTTTATATATTATTTCATTTTTTATAAAAATCATTCCAGTCCCAAAAATAGCTGTTGCTTCGAAATCTGCTTTCAAAAACCGACAGCTCGATTTAAGGTACAGCGATTGAGTGTTGTATCTATTATTAAAATAAGCTACATAAAACTCCACATAAAATTGATTCAAACACAAGAATTGATTCTTTTTACATCTTCATCTTCAACATATACAAAATATCTTAAGCATTCTTAGCAGCTCTTTAAAGTTTGACTTTCAAAATCATTACCAATATTGTTCAACAATTTTAAATTAGTATTAAGTTTTTTTTTGTTTTTTTTCTCCTGACGCCATTATCATTTCTCTCACATAGAAACAACAAAAAGAAAGAAAACAGTAAAAAAAAACGAAAGAAAGAAAATGAAAACAGGAAGGAAACCATTTGTTCTTCCTTTTTCATGGTTTTAATTTACAACACACAGAAGCTACATCAATAACGCTTCCTTTGGCTTACGACAATGACAGCAGCGGGGGCATATACATCTTTATCCGTTAGTTTATCAGCAAAAGAATTTCCTTCCCGCTCGTCATCGTATAGTGTTGGTATATTGCTAGAGCTGTATATAGTCGACCCAATACCGCCACGCCACCACTTAAACTTAATGAAAGTGCAAATTAAATATGCAGTGATTTAGATTTCCGTTTGTGCGCTTTGTTTATTTTGCTCCTTTTTTTTGTTTCCTTTTTATAGTTTTAAGCTTTTCGGTTGGAAAAGATAGGCGTAGATAATATAAGGACGCTATTTGTTTGCTTTCTTTCTGTTGTGATTTCTTTTATTTTTATTTTTTTTTAACCAAACCAGGAAATGAGATCATGAACAATGATGAGACAAGGGCATAGAAGTGAAAAAAGAAACACTTTCCTTTAGCTCTTGTGTTTGACATAAACATAAACATCTCTCGATAAAGTTTCTAGGAATTAAAGAGCTTATAGGCAAAGCTTGTTAAAAAAAAAATGGTAAGTTTTGAGATTTGATGTAAGGGGAGTAAAAATGAATTCAAGAAGAAAATATTTTCTTGCTCAAAACCATAGGATTATACGCCTCCAATATTAGAAGTATTAAGTTAAGGAAAAATAAAATTCGGGTTATGTGTCCATTTGGGATTGTTTGTATTAAGTTTATTTTATGCATTGTTTTTTTTTTTTAAGCTATAGATACTTAGTCAGACAGGCGACCGACAATAAGATAAGCTATATCGTCGCAGATATTCAAAAATCAACACTAACTGTTGAGTGATGATATTGTTTAATTTCTAATCACTTGTTACTTAACAGAACTACATAGGTACTTTGAAAACATAACCTTACTTCCCAAAACAACTGATTTAAAGTAGGGTAGAGCGGGGCTAGTTGTACCACGAGGGAAGTTGGGCCAATTATGTGCGAAATACTCACAAACTGAAAGTATAGTACAAGAAATTGATCATATGCAAACAAAGCGTGCTCTCTTACCAGCACGTGCCATAACGGTCTCAGTTGCATTGTGCCTAGTAAAATAAACCACACACAGATTTGTCTTTTTCAAGTGTAAAAGTAAAAAATGCGGATAAGATAGTTTTTTTTATATTCCTAGGGAAAATCCAGGATTAAAGTCTGAGGTAAAGTTTTTTTATATGTATTTGAATATAATGTACTTTCATATTTTGTGAGTTAAATGCAACAATTTTGAGTATTTTAATATTTATGACCAAATATGTTTCTTAAACAAGGCGTGGAGTTGGTTGGATCAGTTGGTTTTTGTAACAAAACTAAAGTTCTGAAAAAGAAGAGTAACTGGGATTTTTTTCCTAATGTGGATACTTTAAATAAAAAAAAAAACCTAATCCAAATATTCATTATATTATGTCTTGAATTCACCGTAAATACAAAAAATTTAAATACTTTTTAAAATTAGTGTAAGTGCCCTGAAGACGTCCTAAGAAGATGAATCACGTTGGCCTTCTATTAATAATACAAATATAATAAATATATTTATATTTTGGAAATAACAAGTATTTTATGAAACTTTTTGTTTAAGATATTATACATTATTAATTTGCCCATCTCTTTTGTCAAAATAAAAAGGCACGGTAAGAGCATATATTTACATAACAAATATATTTTGTTAGAAATATATTTAATCATTTATCTTTTTTAATTTTTCATGCCAGCTGATTGTCATTTAACACAAAGTGAATCATTCCAATGATTTCAGTTCCAATTTCAATACTTAATCCATTGATAGAATTGTGGATATGCCAAAATTTTTAGTACATCCCAATTTCCAAGTAACATATTCCTTCTCATAAGATGCTCAAAGAGCTTAACTAGACTATAGTAAGGGAGCTAAAAGTAATCTTGAAGAATACTACTAGATTGTTATAAGATTATTAAAAGCGTTAAATGGCCTAGTTATAGGAGGGTCTCACCTCAATTAAGTCTTGCTATGAAAAGGCAACAACGCGCCTTCAAAATAATGCATATTTTAATTATTTTATTATTTATCAATGCTCTCATATTGCAGTCTCCTATTGCAGTATTTGGTATTTCAACTCCAGATACTCTTGATAGAGGAGGTTTTAAACTCAAGATTCTGTAAGGGTTCTCATAGAAGTATAAAAAGACTAGAACTCTTATATAAGTGTTGTTATGGGATTATAAAGACTACGAACACCTTCTTGGAGCTGAATTTTCAAAAAAGTATTCTTATAAGACTATAAGTTCATATAATCCTATTCCAAGAAGGAAAATTGATTTAGCTACAAGATTCAAGTACTTTTAAGAGAGAAAATAGAGAAAAATCTTAAAATGAATTCGCTATGAGACCTATTTAAGTTTCATAACAAGATAATAATTCTTAAGTATAGCAATGGGATATAAAATGACTCTTATGGGAGATTTTTTTAGATTTCGAGAGCTTAGCTCTGGAGAATTTCTTAGTTGGGATTTGAATATGAACAATATTTTGCGGCAGGCTCGCCAACTGACACCATTTTCATGTAAATGATATTTAATTTCAATATTTAACCCTTCGTAGCCCAAGATCATAAAAAATTGATATTTTATTGAGAAACGGCAGTTTTCGGAAAATAAAAACACATTGTTTTCAGAAACTAAAAAAAATCATTTTTAAAGAATTTATTACACATTAAAGGATTGTGGCATTACTGTAACATTGGGTCTGTTTTCATGCATGCACGTAAAAGTAGTATTGATAACAATAAAATGAACATACATAGTTACTTACCTAAAGCTTTTCACTAAAATAAAACCATTTTTCACAGTCTTTGTATTTTTTTTATAATATTAGAAATTCCACGCGCTCACTATAGTCCACCACTAATTGCTGACTGAAAAATTCAAACTTACGAAAGTCCAAAGATATACGCATACTATGATTTTCTCTGGATGCTTAATTTGTTCAATAATATGTTACAGTAATGTCACATCGATTCAAATGTACTAAATATACTCATAACGAGGGATTTTTTAGGTTTATTACAGAATTGTCACACGAGGCTATAAAGGGTTTAAAAAACAAAAATTCCAATGATGGATTTCAACGATAGCTATAACTGGCCCCTAACTGGCCCATTAACTAGAATTCCCATAATATGTTATATCAAAAGTACATAAATTCATTCAGAAATGGTTCTTCTATGTCCTGACTCTGAGAAATTCTACTACGAAGTTCCTTGACAGTTTTTGTAGGCTTCGGTTTATGCTATAAAAGATTCTTTTTACATTTTGGTTACACTGCCGAACTTCATTCCATTTCTCTATTTTCTTTTTTATGTTCGTCCTTTTTCATTCTCTTAGAACTTAGAACTTGGGAACAACTCTGTTTCTTTCCTTGGCACCACCACCAGTCGTTTTGAATGATTCTAGTTAAGCTGCATATGAATTAAAGAGTGGTTTAAAATATCGAGATATTTATTCCCCATTTTTTAAGAAAATATCAGTAGATAGGTATACCTACATATATATTTCGTATATAAAATACAATAATAAAATATATATAAATTACACTTTCAACCATTTATGTTAAATTAATTCCTTTTCATTTTTACTTATCACGAGTAAAATTATATAAGACCTTGAATTTCTTTTTACAAAAAAAAAAATAACACTGCCGCACATTAATGAAACAAAAACCATTGTTAATCGTTAATCCTCAATGCTAGTCCTTTTTTCGTCACCATCAACCACGATGCTTTTATTTATTTTTTTTGTCTTTATTTTTTTCTTTTTTTTTGCAAACTTTTTGTTTCTTTGTTTCCATTTGTTTCACTTTATGTATGTATGTGTCTATATGAGATACTTTTAGTTGCGTTGCAACTTTAACAAAACAACGCAAGCGAAAGCTTTTTGTTAAATATTTTTTTAACTGCACACGATGTGTGTTGCTAGATTTACTACATATTATTCACTTTCCATTTTATTTTTACATGAGGTTTAGGCATCTATTTTAAAAGTAACTTATCTGAACTTAAAAAAATTTAAACAACACGGTGGATATGTAAGATGAAAGAAAACAGACATAAAATAGCAGCAGAAAGGCAGGGAGGCTGATTATAGGCAAATCGAGGTGTAGTTTTCAAATATTAAGAAAAAAACATCTTAGTAATAATACATTTTTACAGTAGGTGTAGGTAGAAAAAAAAACGATTTGTTTGAGGAAGCTTCAATTCTTGTTTTGTCTTTATAAAGATGTGTTAATTTTGAGTCTAATTGCCAATATTTTCTTTTTACATTATTTTCCACTGGATTTTCCCGAAACGGAAAGCCATTTTTCTAAAAAGATTTTTAAAAAAATAATTCCTAAGTCAAAGGGATTCGGGATACCTTAACATTAAATCTTATTATAGTTTTTACTTTTTAGACGCAACCAAGTAACCTGTAACTTTTCATGGTTTCAAGACAAAATAGGTTGACTTAGACTCAGGAAGTGTCCAAAGGATATCTACCCATTTATCAATATATTTAGTGCAATAGGGAGTAGCTATCCGTTTTATAAATGCGATGTCCGTACTCTACAGGTCCTTTCACCGATAAGCTATGTATAGGTACCTGTATACTAAGGTAGACTGTTTACAAGAGATTATGATTATGCTGTCATTCTGGTTTCCTTACAAGTTAAACAAAATGGCGGATGGTGGTGAATTCATATTTTTGAACACACCCCATTAAATTGTTATTAAAATTTATATCTATTCATAGACACGAGATAAAATTACAAAAACAAAAATGTAAGCAAATGGGTTTTGGAGGGTCAAACATACGAAAGGTTCCTATCTTTGTAATTCATAATCTCTGCTGTTTACAAAGGTAAAAACTCACGACTTATACCGTGCTCAATATTTGCTCAGACATTTTACATCTGCCCACGAAAATCGAATTCAGTTTAATAGCCGTTAAAATTATTCCAACCAACATCAATAGTTAGAGCAAGAACTTGCAATACTGTCATGTCCTTTATTTATTATTATTTTTTTTTTTTTTGTTTTCTTTTTTAATATTGTACCCAATTCATCATGAAAAGAAGTTGTGCTGCTGTGGAACCAGTAAAGGCATTCTTCCGTTTCGTAGTCTTCTGCGTGATTTATTCGCTCATGGAACTAAAAGTAACAATCCCCCCCCTATATGTTGTATATATCCTGACGAACCCAATCCGTGAGAGGATGATGTGATACATTTTTATTTTTTGTTCTTAGTTTTTTTTTAAAGGTTTGGTATTCGTGGTAGTTCTTTTTTTGTTTTGTTCTTTTGTGCGTAATTTTTTTGCACTTAGCGAAAATTCTTTGAAAAGCTGCAAAGAAAGTTTGTTATTTTGCAAAAGAAAATTGGGGTGTCATTAAGAGGGTTTGCAAACCCATATTTGTTGGTAAGAAATTCAAGGTTCTTAGGTAGATATGTATATATTAAGGAAGGTACGAAAGAAAAGTTTCTGCTCCTTCCATTAATTGTGTACATATATAAGAAAAAGCCTTACACACACGGGGTGTATATTATACCTATCCGATTTGAAGCTATATCAAGTCTTGATTTCTAGGCTAATAAACTAAACAACTGGGTATTATTCAAAAGATTTTATTTTTGCAAGGGGACTTATATTTCATACTTGAAAGAAACTAGAAAAAAAATTCCCTTTAAGAATTTCACTGCAGAAAGATGGAAGGTATAGTAACGAAGAATATACCTACAAAGTTACTATAGGTTACCAGCAATAAAGAAATACATATAAGAAAATTTCTAAAATAACATGCATATGAATCACCCTGTGTGCAAAAGAATAATAACAAGTCCTTTATAATGAATACATATATCCAACAATTTCTATATATGCATATTATATATGGATTTTATGTTGTTCGTATTTAAATGTGATGTTGCCATGTGCGTTGTGGAGTAAATATTGGTAGTATGTGTGGTTTTTATAAAAAAAGAAAAACGTTCATAAACATATTAAGTATATGCGTATGTTTGCTTATACACATTGTGTACATTATGTACATTCGTTTATTGGCAGCAAAATTCATATCATATATATGACTTAGATGTGTGAGTTATTATGATTGATGAGATATTCTAAGCGAACAATAAAATATATGAAATGGATACGAAGAATTCCAAGGACTAATAGTACTTACAATGAATGTGTTGCCATTTATAAAAAAAAGAAAATGATATAATTATATGTGACATTTAAGAAAAAAAAAAAAACTTTAAGAAATATGTTTTTTATAATGAACATACGTACAGTACTTTTGTACATTGGTGATTATTTATTACTTATTTATTTATATAGAATAACTCATAAAAGATTCCTGTTAGCAATTGGTAGCTTTAATCATGTTAAAATTTTATTTTTAACTAATTAAATAAAATAAAAATTAAATAAATTGCACATTAAAATATTATACTTGGTTGGTGGTATCAAGCATTGATAGAAATGATGAGCCCAAGTGCTTACTAATTTTTTTTTTGTTTTACGACATCTCTTGGTATGAAGTTTACATATTCCCCAAAAACACTACCATAATTTTGTTAAGATTTTTAAAATAAGCTACGAGATAATAAACGAGCATCAATTTCATAAAAGAAATTTGTTTCAATAAAAAAAAAAGTAAAAATACTTTTTTTTAACAGCAAACCAATTTGTGTTTTCAAAAAGAGCTTAAATTCTTTTAAAACCTTTTAAAACCCGTTAAAATTCTTAAAATCGGTTAAAATCAACAAAGTTTAAAGTTTATTAACAAAAATTCAGTTTTTTGAAAAACTTTTTTTAAATTATAAGTCTAATAGCATTGGGAGGAACAGAAGGACACATTTTGATGAGTTAATCTTAAAATGTCTCTGACACCATTTAAAAAATTACAATTTTGTACAAACTGTTTGGAAGTTCAATTAAAAAATCCTGCTAAGGCTACTACTCAGTTCCAATGAAAATGGAATTTTTATACAAAAGTGACGCAAGTTCACTGGTATGAAATTCACAATAAAAAGTGAGTATAAAAATATGAAATTTTCATTTAAGAAAACAAACTAAGGTGGTGTGGAAAATTGTGACATTTGTCAATTCAATTTGTTTTGCTCTACTATTTAATTTTTTTTCTTTTTCTTTGTTAAAATTAAAATTGTTTTATTTAAAACCTAGTACTTACCTGCCACGGAATGAAAAATAAAAACCTTACAAAATACACGTGAAAATTTAATATGAACCCATAATAAATTCTGCACATTAATTTTTGATACCCAGTTGAAATTTCTAAAATTCAATTTGAAAGAAAAAAATTATTAAACAAAATCTTGAAATTGTTAAAATTCCGTGTTTTGCACTTTTTTAATTCTTAATGAGAAAACAAAAGCTGGAAAAGACTATTGTTTATTTCGAAATAATTTTTTTTTTATTTCAGAATTTATATTTTGAGCAAAACATTTTGACTGACAAAAATGTCACAATTTTCCACACTACTTGAGTATTTTTTCTAGTGGTCGTGGGAAATAAAAATTTTGCGTGAAATTTATTGAAGAACCGGTTCATATTCCATTTTCATATTTTGGTACTCACTTTGTGTTGTGAATTTCAAAACAGTAAACTAGGCGTCAATTTTATATGAAAATTTCATTTTCACTAGAACTGTGTACTAGGCTTAAGTGATTATTTGTGAAATACATATAGTTATGTTTAGGGCACTATCATGCAATTAAAAATAATTAAATTAGTATGGAACTTTATGGAAAACGTATGCACATAATTGAAAATTAAAGGTGTTGCAAATTCAATAAAAAAAGAAAAAAGTACGTATACGCCCAAGTGTACCTATATTAAACGAAGCCTTACTTGGTAGGAAATAATTGTTAATCGTTTAGATCAGGGACACATACCTACATATACATATGTAATATATAAAAAGGTATGTACATATTACATATTTGTTTCAAAAATTTTCAGTAGTGGGGTTTTTTAAATAATTTTACGTAAAAATATTTACAGTTCTGAAAATTCAGAGTTTATTACAACCCCTCAAATTTTATTACTTGTAGTAGTTTTTTTCTATTTTCTGGGCCTGTACTTTCTGACTAGTTTCTCCGCACATAAAAATTGGACCAAATCAAAAGTCTACAGGAGAAAGAATATAAGTTTGTCTTTTCATATTAAACTAAATAGAATATCAATCATAAAATAATTTTTGTTTGGATTGTGGACTTATGACCCTTTTTTTTAACTATATATACATATATTTAATAAATATTGTAAGAAGGACGGGATGACAAAAAATTGAATGCGTTAGTAGTCTTTTAATAAAAAAAAAGTTTGTTAATTGTGTCTACCAGATTCCGGTAGATTATGGTCAAAGTTATTTTTTTGCTAGTCGTCACACATTCTTAATTTATATGAACCTTCCTTAACAATACGGATAAAGTCGGTTCAAATGGACATCGAGTCTATATTTGGACCCCACAATGTTGTCTATGATATATATTTGATATATCGTCGCTGTAGGTCGAATACCTCATAACCCAGAAAAGTTCACTTTTTAGGTAATGATGCATTTTTATTGTAAACAACTATCCGGATATAATGAAAAATAGCTTGTTAGCCTAAGTACGATATTTTCAAAGCTAAACGCATAAATAGCAATACATCGTTATTGGTCCTCAATACTTTTATATCAAGTTTTTTGTTTCTCCTGAAAAATTAACTTTTCTGGGTTACAAGGTATTCGATCTACAGCGACGATATATGATATATTATTCAATTATAATTTTTCTAACAAATGATTTGCAACAATTTTTCAAAAAAGTAAAGTTTAAATTTAACTAAAAAATTCATATATCAATTATCAGGTCATCAAAAAATTTGATGACTTTTGCCGAAGAACAGAAGACAAGAAAAGAAGAACCACCTGTGATTGTTGTAGTAGATATTATTGCCTTCGCTACACAAATAACTCATGCGTAAATGTGTCCCGGAACTGTAAGCAACTTCAAGATCAATTAGTATTACTGTTTTCTTATTGAAATAAAATACCCAGTTATTAGAAAAAATATGATTTTTATTAAAATTTCAGTAGTGGGGTCCATGTCCAGAAAAAAATCGCCAAAAATTCTAAAAAATTTCAGTTATTATCGAAACATAAAAAATGAATAGAAAATTGAATTTTGTTCACTGAGTATGATTTCCAAGGCAAAAAAATGAAAACAAAAAAGTTATGAGTGTTTAAACATGATGCTCTGGGGTCCAAATGGGCCCCATCTCTGTCAATAAGACAGCCAAGTACTTACCTATATGTTCTTCAGAGCAGTGAAAAATTGGCAAAACTACAGTGCCGTGACATAATTTCAAATACAAAAATGAGGGCAAGCTATAATAATTTTGATAAAATTAATCAGATAACTTCGAGATATACCTTTCAAAGTATGTATATACATGTGTATTATTTTTTTTTAGTTAAAGACTAATCTGATAAGTAGATTGAGGTAAAAATTTCTAGACCATGCCAAGCTGAATATATAACTAATTATCTGATGGTCCTTACAAAAAAAGGCAAGATAAATGTTCTTAAATTTGGAATTTCTCATGAGAAATCAACTTAGAAAAAAACTCCTATCTACCTATGAATAAATGGCAAACAAAAAAAAAGTAAAATTCTTTATTGCTCAATATAATCTAACAACTGTCATCAACTCTTGTACTCATTTCTCAAATAAAACTTTTTTTTTGTTTCTTTACTTAACCAAACAATTTGGCCTAACGATCTCAAGTCTTTCATTTGTTTCTTTATTATCTTTTAGGATAAGCAATACATATATATAGAACAAAAAAAAATAAAAATAAAGGATATACGTGTGTTTACCTTTTCTTTTTGAAGGGCCCCAAAAATATATACAGACCAATCATAGTACTGATGGTTCTTTATATTTACTCATCGTTTAAACAGAGTACATTTGGCCCTGTTTCTATAAATTTTTCTTATCTATCTTCGCATACTTACTAAATATATACATATATCTACACCATCATCACCGAGAGGCATGTATGTAGGTTGTATGATTGTTGATACGCACCTCTGCATTCACTTTCCCATGTAAATATAATTAAGCACAATCAATTAATCCAATTCATCCAACAGACTATACACTATATACAGTATATAGATACGCACAGGAAAAGATATGTATAGTCCCACACAGACAAACGTATACAGATTAATTTGTAGGTACACATATGACTTTCCACAAAATGGCTTAATGGTAGAAACCTTAATTCATTGCCCAATCATCCGTATAAAGCCATCTTAATGAGAATTGAACTCCAGATGTAATTGATTGCACGGTTTGTTTTGATTTTACCTTTTGCCTGCCACATATACATATATGGCAAAGGCCGACTTCAGATAACTGGTATTTTTCTCTCAAAACTTAATAACTAATGCTTGATGGTCTCCTACTCCCACAAGCATTCATGATTCCTTGAAAAAATGAACGCAAATTAATTGTTCGCCTTCGACAGACAGCTTCGTTGTCGTCGTCGTCATTGTCGTCGTCGCCACCACCATCACTATATATAACTAACTACCTACCACCCTCGCCCATTGAACCGCCTTGGCATCATGAAATCTAACTTTTTGTTTCCTCTGACACAATATTTGCAATCACTGAGGCAGAAAATTGTCCCTAATTTCAAATGAATCTAACAACCCCAAGGATAAAAACAGAAAAGTACAGGAATAGAAATTACGATAACTACCCTTAATGTTTAACCCCCATAATATACTACCGCCCTATACCACCCATCGCCCAACAAACAATAACAACAACAACATCAAAACTCGCAGAAAACAAAAGACAAACATAAAATTTGCCATCAACTCAAATGAAAAAGCAAAGACGAAACACAAATCCAAATAAAAATAAGAAAAACAAAAAAAAAAGTAAAAATCAGTACACACTCAAAACCACTTTTATCAGAATCAACGACAAAATAAAGAACACCTCTTCTTCCATAGCAGCAGATGAAGAGATATACACAACACATAAATATGTAGCCTAGATCAAGCTACTCGCATTCGGATCTGTCATAAGCCAGTAAAATAAAAAAAAAAGAAAATATTCTCGACCGACCAACGCACGCGACGACGACGGAATGGACGACCGACGACGCGTTGGTATAATATAATTTCTGGAGTTTCCTCTTGGAGTAGCAATTAGTGGATATATTGGCCATTTGGCACTATTATTACTCGGATTTGCTTTTCTGCGATATGCGTACCAATTTGCCAGTTTCCTTACCTTCTCTGGTTGGTTGGCTTGGCCTAGTAGAAGAGCATTGGTTGCTGGTTGCTATATTATAGTGTGCGCATTTTTGAATGCGAATGGGATATCTTGGGGAATTTCGCAAGTTGTTAAGAAAACTGCGCAAAAATGTGGTTTTTGTAATATCGTTACTCGTGGTTAGTCTGTTTATATGGGGGTCTGAGATGTATTCGAATTTTTTATTAAGGTCATCTACAGAACAAGAAGCCTCCATACAATGGTTTTAGTTTTTTTTTTTTTACTAAAATTTTGTTTCGAAAATGGATCGAACGATTTTGATTGAACTTAGTATTCTTGAAATGTCTAAAGCGATTGCCAGTAGGTAAATACGTGTTTAAGGTTGGTGCTGAATAATTCGAATTATGGTTTTGATATTTTTTTAAGTAAATTGACTAATTTTTAGGTTATTTCCGTATATTTCGTTAAAACTTCAACTTATTTTGTTTACAATATTGCAAACAGGTTCTTTTTAGAAATATAAAAATAATATTGCAATGCACATTTTAATAAACGAAAAACAAATACATTTTTTGGTACATTCCGATTCCTCTCGTTTATAACGACACTGTATATATTAATGAACTAAAACCACATCAATCTTCAATCCTATATACATAGGTCACTTTATTTTAAACATCTGAAACAAATTTTGATTAGGTACGTTAATCTTTTTAAAGCTCGATAATTTTATTAATTTATCAATTTTTGAATGTTTTTTTTTTTATAATTTAACGTCTAAGTCCCTGTTGAAATTCGCCCAAAGAGTACCAAGCTACCCCTCGAAAACTAATTGTATGGTAGGCTCGTACATTATTATTAATTGCATCACATCGGTTGATTTATGCTTTATGTGATTTACCTAACTACTTTTTTTTTAGATATTTAACTGCCATTTTGAACTGATTTTTGTATTCAGAAATATAATAGGAAATTAGGTCAATTAAGTTCCTTTTAGCTTCTGTTTATAAAGAGTCAATAAATATGGTGGTGTATTATGTGTGAGAATAATTTAGCAAAAAATTTGTATGTATTTCTTATTCTCCTAATATCATAAAATTTATATCATAAAGCAATAAAATTTTTATTGTTTTCTCAACATAAAATATATTTTTGAATGTCAGTTTTGGATGTATATTATTACTTCCGATACATAAATCTACTACGTAACGACAGCTAAAGTGCAAAACCTCGTAAGTTATATTGCATGTTTTTCAGAAATAAAAAAAAAATGCCAAATTTTGTATGGGATCTTAAGGTTTAGAATTCTGTTTTTTTTTTGTAAAATGTTCAGAACAACATGAAAATTAGCAAAAGGTGGCTCTGATTCTGCTAATTTTTTTGCATTAATAATATTTTTTTGGAATTTTTCAACTTAGGAGATCCTACATTTGTATATATGTTGGGTTGTATATATGTCAATTTATGGATTCGTAAAAAAAAATCAGACTCGAGAATATGATCAAAATTGAAATTACGATGATAGTGAAGTTGAAAAGAGTTGGTCTTGCAGTTATGTATGTCTGTCTGTCCGTTCGGCTGCAGCCTGAACGGGTGGGAAATTTTTCTTTACACTTGGCATTTAGCGATTTTGGACATGGCGCTACGATGATGGAGAAATTAGTTTGGTCAGTCGCGTTCGTCGGTCTTTGCGTCTACAATTTGGTACTGAATGGATATAGCTGCCATACAACGATTTTATTTTTTTTTGTAATTTTAGGAAAACTACGTTTGGGGTTTTCGCCAAAAAAATTACACATCGAAAGTAGCAAATCCAAGTTTAAAAAAATCTGGAACTTATCTCACCAAACACTTTTCACTTTGCAACTTTGCAAATTTCATTTTACCAAATGCAAATTTACAAAGAGGAAATTATTATAATGAAAATTTTTCCTTTTTGAAAAATACGTTTAATGAAACCCAAATTTGCAAAGTGAAAAGTTTTTTTTCTATACAAAGTGAAAAGTTTTGTTAGTTTGTAAGGTATTTGTTTTTTTTGTTTCACCAAACAAATAAACTTTGCAAATTATATTTAGAATTTTGAAAAGCATTTCAGTAATATGCAAAGAGAAATTTTCATTTGCAAATAAGCGTTTGTTTTGAAAAGTTGTTAAAAAATAATTTAAAAAATGAACAGTTTTGAAGAGTCGATTTTGTAGAAGTTTTTCAATCCCTTAAATCTTAGCCATCCTTTAATGGAACTGGACATTTTACAGCTGGATAAGCACAACTCCATTTTTTGACGTATTTATATTGAGTAACTATTTTAATCTAAATTTCATACAAAAGACCTAAAAACGCTTTTATCCGAAGCATAAAACGTAATTTTTTTTACTTTTCACTTTCCAAAAATAGTCTAAATAGTGAAAATTCTTTTCACATTGCAAGTTTTTTGAACGTTTACTTTGGTTGGAACGTTTACGAGTTGGTACATTGTTGCAAATATGCGTGGAATTTAGAGTTTAGGACGAAAAATTGTAAAAAAAAATGTAATTAAACATAAATTGATTAAACAACCTCTGAAATTGTTTTGTTACCAATTCGATGTACATCATCCGATTTCTTAAAGAAGTCTCAATTAAAGAGAAAAAAAATGTAAAGTCGTTGGAGCGGGTTTTTAAAAAAATTGTTTTTCATATATACCTAAAATTTGGAAAAAATTATGCTAAGTATGTTATGTTAAATAGTACGTAATTTTAATGCGTGGCTAAAAAATTAATTAAAGAAAATATCATCTACCCATTTTCAAAATATGGAATTTTCAAAAAAATAATTTTTTTTAAAGCAATAATAATTTATTCCTTTGAAAATTTTGTTATATGCAATATTATTAGCACTTATTTTAAATATTCATTAAAATCAGTTCAACTGATAATGAGATTGTCGAAAATCAAAACAATGGTTCTATAAGAGATACCATTTTTAAACGACGGATAATTTTTTTTTCCAATGATTCAACATTTTTCAGGAGATCAAAAAAACTGCCAAAGAAGCTTCCTAAAAAACTTTTTAAATAATAATAATAGAATAAATTTTTTAGAGGTAAAATTTTATGAACTTTTTTTTTTAGTTTATTGTAAAAAGATATTGTTAATATTAATTATTTAGTTATAGCGCAAATTATGACTTAAGATAGTTTGTCTTTTTTAAATTGGTTTTAAATTATTGATTTCAAAAATCTTAAGTCGACTTAAGTGTGATTTTTTTGGGTTTTCATGAGGTAAGGTATCTTAAGTCCACTTAAGATGTTTTAGCTTTTCACAATTATTAAAAACTCTTGAGATGAAATAATCTTAAGTATACTTAAAATTTTTTAATTCGTTTCAACACGAAATCTTGTGTGGACTTAAGATATTTTACTGTGTGTCCATATACTATTTTCCAACATAAGATGATTTTGTTTCCTTTATAAAAAGGAATCGGAGTGATATAGAAGAATTCGGATAACACAGAACTGTGCCCCTTTGTGTTAGTAATAGGGTTCATTAAAAAAGAAAATCATCTTGTCGACTTAAGATACTTTATCTTTTTAGTCGAGATAATTAAGATTATTACACAACAATTTAAATCAAAATCGTTGGAGACGTTTGTGAGAAAAATGGGATTTTCAATATCGGTTTTTAAACATTTGGTACTGTTATTTTTGGTTATAAGAATAATTTTTATTTAAAATCTGCTAGATAAATTTAAAAAACTGCTAAGTGTTAAGTTTAATAAAAATTGACAGAGTCGTTTTCAAATTATTAAGTTTTGCAAAAAAAAAACTTTTTTTAAAAATCCAAAAAAAATTTTGTTTTGAAAATTTTGGTATAAAAAACTTTTAAAACTTTTTTAAACACTCTCCATAAAAAAATTGATCAATATCAGTTGAATTGTTTTCGAGAAAATCGAAAATCAAAAAAATGATTCTATGGGAGGAACCATTTTTAACCATTTTTCGGAAATTTTTTTTATACAAAAGTTGTGGACACGCTTTTGAGAAAAATACGATTTTCATTTTTTGCTAAAAGAATTTTTACTGTAATTTTTGGTCTTAAAAAAAAATTAAAAAAACGTGTGGGGGAATGCCCAAAAAACAGTAGGTACCAACTTTGAAGAAAATCGACCTAACCTTCTAGGCTGCAGGCGAAAGGGCGGACAGACACGCAGACAGACGAATAGAATTGCGAGACCAAATTTTTTCGACTTCGTTATCATCGTAATGTCAACTTTGATCAAAATCCCGAGTTCGTTTTTTTTACGAATCCATAACTTGCCATATAACCTACATATATACATATATATCGGAAGTAAAGAACGGTGAAGTGAGATAAGTATCCGCGGAATTAAGCCCAATACGGCGCAAGATTTTCCTGGTAAATCATTATCGTTTCCGCGTCAGATTCGACTAAATTCCTGAAAAAAAAAATGTTCGAACAATTAAACTCTCGAGTTAATAATTATAAGTTAACCCATCAAATTTAGTGAATTAACTTTTGATTTTTAATGATAAATAAATATAAAAGAAAACAGTAATATTCCAATAAATTTTAATATATAATTAAGAATTTATGTCTGCTTTTGTAAATAGAGAGAGAGTTTTTCGGCAATAATTTTCTAATGGAAAGAGTTGTCAAAAATATTTGTCAGCCAAAAATTTACAAAATGTTCTCACTTACAAAACTATGGATGAACAAAAATACTCTTTGACAAATAGCAGTCGATAAAATCACATCTACGTTTTGTAGTTCCTTTTTCAAAATGGCTGCCAAAGTATAATTTCTTTTTTTTAAATTTTTTGAAATTACAAAACAATAAAAACAATCGATATTATATTTTTAATTCTATATATTGGACTATGTTATTACTATATGTTAGAATGGTTACGGCCTCCATTCCGTCTTAAGCAAGTTAAATAAAATTTTAATATTCAACAGGTTTCATAGTATGCTATTGAAATCCCATCCTGTGCCTCAAGCTAGCATTTAGTCTACTGAATAAAATTAAAAGAAGAAAAGAAACTTTTTTAAACTTATCTTCTTTAAGAATGCATATAAATTCCTTTTAAAAATGTTCGAAACAATTGATTTAAATAAAGTTATACTTACATATTTTATATGACTGTTGTTTAAATTTTAACATGAATCTCTTTAGATATTTTTGTGAGAAAAAATATACAAAACTTAATACAACTGGTGATCAAAGAATATTCTAAAATAATTTAACTCATTTTAAAATTCAATAAATATTTACATTTATTTTAGGATAGGAATTAGATTTTTCATAAATGTTAAGTACTTTCTCAAATTTGAAATTGTACCCAAGGTCAAAACTTAAAAGGCAATAAATATAATTTGATATAAAACGAACATGGTGGAGTAGAGCTAAATAAAGCTGTGCTTTTATAGTTTTTAAATAAACTGCTATAAATACATAATTCACAAAAACTGATTTATTTCATTTCATTTTTTGTTTTTGAAAACTTTTATTGGAAAAGATATTAAAATTTGACTTCAATCCAGTGACCCTGAGTGTTTGTAAAAAAAAGTGTAAAAGAAAAGGATTTTTTTTTTCATGTAAAACTGCAAGCTACTTCTAATTAATTCTCAAAAAGAAGATTCTCCTTCTTCTTATTTTTTATTTTTTTCCCTTGAGTTTCATTTTAAAGCTACCTATTTGTAAAAATGAGATAAAAACTAATCATTTCATGTTTTTTTTTCTACAATCTCATTGCATTTTCTTCTTACATTTTCAAGGATAATACTTGTTTAGGCACTCTATGGGACTGGAGCGCTATTTTAATTCTTTGTTGCCAGTGTTTTCATTTGAAATTGAAAAAATAAATAAAATATTTACTTTGTATTTTTTTCTTTTTAATTTTTAATGGACATTAATTAGAAGGTAAAGTCTTATCAAGGGGATGCATTATACTAAATGTTTTGTTTCGCCCAAAGTAGATAAGGGAGGATTTTATGTAGGAAATATAATGATGTCGGATGGATGGTTGCTAATGAGCTAAAAGTAATTGAGTGCATTGGCCTCTAAAAAACAGGAGACAGATTGTATGTGATTGTGTGTATATTCAGTCATTAAAAAGACATCGACAGAGGTAAAACAAAAATTCCCCGAGAGCCGAATGCAAGTTTATTTAGGAAGATTCTTTTAATGTTCTATTAAATGACCCCGCTTCAATTTGAAGTTATAGTTAAAAATTACATTTCTTGTTAACAGGCGTTGAAAGAAAGGATCCCGAAAACAGTTTTTCGTGAATAACTCTCTTATGGTGTATTTTTTAAAGATGCAAGAAACGTTTTCACCTTCTTATCTGGATGTAATCAATAAAGTCTATATAATTTATTGTATAATTAATCAAACGATGTATGTATATAAAACTATTCATATGAACATAAGGAAGGGTTTAATTAAAGTGTTAGGCCCTTCTGATTTTTTTTTTTAATAAAACAGACAAAATTCAATTAGAATTCTTTTCTCGACTGAATTTATCAGTTCAATTTATATTCAAAGTTAAGAAATCACCCTATCAGATCCTATTTGATATTATTTTCATTCATTTAATTTTTTTTTTTTGAAAATATTCCTCTTTCATTATTTCTAAAAGTATCATCAACCACCTCACTACATGTATATGTATTTGTGTTCATTCGATTATACAATCCCAAAGTTTATATTATCGGAATAATAAAGTAGATAAGAAGGGTTATATTCACACACAGAATTCTGAACTATACCAGGCTTTCAATACATTCTGTTCTTAACATATTATATATATTTTTTTTCCACTTTATGCTAAACACGCACAAAGATAATATACTCAAAGGCATTCATATTCCTGACCCTTTTCCGAAACACACACACACACAACAAAAAAAAGGAACAATAATAAAACCCGCATACAGATTTGAATTAAAAAAAAATAAAAAAAAAAATTTTAAACAAAATTCGAAACCCACAAAACCACTGAAAATAATCTATTCTTTGATATTATTATCCCCGAAATGCCCAAAAGGGCCCAATTGATATGCCAACAACACGCAACCCATATAACATAAGGAAATGTGCAAGCTCACTCAAAAATAAAGGACTCGCATGAGCGTATAATCTCCTTCAAATACTCCATTTTGATGGGATCCCATCTCAAGTCTATACAATAATATTTGTTTGTAATTCACACGCCAGTTTCCATATCTTGGCTTCCTTAAAAAAAAAAAATATATTCATCATGCACGACTGGGTCACAAGTACATATTCTTATACGAGCAGCTAATGCGCTAACATGGGGCTTAAAAATTGGAGAAATGTATTAAAAAGTTATTTGAGAACTTTTGGTTTAATTTTAGAAAATTAAATACAAAAGGCTTGGATTAGGTCAAAATATGCTCCCCCTTACCTAAACCAACAACTTTTTCTGTGATTTGGCAAAATTTAATTATAAAAAAAAAAATAAAAAATTTAATAAATAGCCAGGTATCATACCAGTAATGATTTTTAAGGAAGTAGGTTGTTGTTGTACCCTTCAATATGTGTTTTTTTTTCAAACAATTTAAATATATACCTAATGAAATTTCGACGGGATTATGAATACCGGATCGAACGGAGGTACTTGTTCCTTTGGTTTTCTGATTTAATAAACAAAATTTGACACTCACATTAGGGTGGAGTTGATTTTAGAATTTTTTTTTTCCAAATTAGTGCGTGCAATTCATAACCACTCCTCATAAAGCATGGTTTCCTCCGAACATACTTTGCATATGGGCTGATGATACATACTCCAAGTTATAGAGTACTTGTATTATCTAAAGAACCGATCGATGACCCTTTCCCTGAAACAGCCTCAAATTATATCATATTATTTGTATTGTATGTGAATACGTGTAACCAAAACAGCAGAAGTAAGGGGAAAAAATAAATTCTATTAAATTCTATATGAATTGCGTGTTTCCATTCTAATTGTGGTTCAGTTACACATTTAAAATGCACTGAAATATTTCACATGCATTCATTCATTCATATTCCTCTCACCTGTGCAAGAGAAGGAACCCCTTTAAAAATGTAATTTAACTACCCACCTCTTCGGTTGAAGTGCGAATACCGTTCATCAACAACCAACCAAGAAATACCAGACAAGACAACTATGCCACCCACCGATATCACAATATACATGATCTAAACAATTCAATATAGATAGAACTATAATAGTCGGATTCCGACGTAAGTGGTCGTACGAAACGAAACGAATACAAAGAATTCATATGACGTGCCCATAATTGAGGTTTGCTTCGTTTCGACCAATTTTCGTTAACTTTTGCTTTCGGAAGTGAAGAGCGCTCACCGACCGCTCCATGCGTAAGTGAACTGAGAGAATTTTCTTCCGACATCTTCCGTCTACCTTAGTCCTTAACACTCAAAATAATTATATTTAATTCGTTGGCTTTATAGTTCACACTATGTCGTAGCAGAAAATATAATAAGACAACGTAAGAAATTTCAGTAATTCGTAGGCCGTAGCGTATCGACTCATGATTTTCTTGTTTTCGAATTTTAGAATAATAGGCTATTCCAGTATGTAGCAATTACTAATTAGCAAAGCACTTGTGATAGTTTCCTTTCGTTGGGGTATTCATGTATGCGAGAAAGTAAAAACTCGCTTTAATGAGTTGTGGACTGGAATAAGATTCGTACCGATATTCTCTTAACGGGCTTTTTTCGGTTGGAATCAGTGTTGCCTTTTTGCCCCTTTTTTCAGACTCGGCCCGGGACCCATGGCCCCCACGTTTTCAAAAATGATCAAAATGGCCCTTTTCTCTGTATAATCAAAATTTTATTCTTTATTGAACGAAAAAGTGTGAAAAGACTTGCGATTCTATGATATCTGCACTAAATTTATTAGAAATAAACAAAGATTTGGGAAATTGGGTAACAAATAAAAATCTTATATATAAATATGTACAGAAAGAATATTTTAAACAAATAAAATATGAACACGTTTTAAATTATATATTTAGAATACCTACATATTATTTATTTTTTTTTTTAAATGAACTTGTTTTGTTTTTATTGTTATACTATTAATAAATTTTATTTAATGTTTTTTTTTGCTTTAATAGTATTTGGGCCCCATTTTGAAATTTTTCAGAGGCAACAATGGTTGGAATCATATTCATACCGTTTTTCTCCATTTCAGTTCTTCGTGGGCTGAATTTATTAATGTATAGCTTATAACAAAAATATAGCTTTATGAAATATCGTGTTATTTAACCCATTTACTACCACTGTACCCGCTTGGGTACAGAAAATTGAACAACTTTATGGTTTTACCGTTGTCCTTCTTCAAATTTGTTTTGATGAAATTTGTTTTTTTTTTGTTCGTTGACATGTTTTCAACAAGTAAGCGTGCAGTTTATTGTAAACAAAATAAAACGGTAGTTTTTTTATTACTCCGCGTCAGGTGCAATTGCGATTTTCTCAGTTTTTCGGAGGTTGGCCTATATTTTGCAATAGAACAAATATTCATTCTATCAATTTTCTTTTTATTTTTTTGGAAGTAGTTCAAAAACTTAGAATAAAATCAGATAAAAGTGAAAAATCAAGTGTTCATTTATTTTTACGCTAGGTAAGTACGCGTAAAGTTAGGTGTACCCGCTTGGGTACAATGGGAAAAACTGACAATTTTTTTTTATAGAATGGATTTCAAAGCAATCTCAACATCACCATTTTATGGAAGGAGATTCGATAATCTTCCAAATGCAATAAATGCAATCGAGGAAAATGATCACAACGGTGTGTTTGACATTGCATTTACACCACCAGATGTAGATTACAATACAGACGAGGATGAAATAGGCACAGAAAATTTGGATAACGATCAAATACCCAATGATGTTCCAGGTAACATTGAACTTCTCATTAGGGATGAGGATTTTGATAGCGAGGACGAAGTTCCTTTATCAGTGATAAGATCCTCAATATCTGGGCAATCTCAAACCCAACCACGATGGTCTAAAAGAGGTACTGATATGACGATGAACCGTTCTAATAATTTTGAGATAAACAAGATGAATATGAAATGTGCTTTATTTCCTCAATTTCCAAAAAGAAGACTTGGAAATTTTCATAGGGATTATGTTCTACAGTGGTTACCACACAATGCCCAGGGAGTCTATGTATTGGAAATTAGATGGGGATACAAGAACATGTCGCGAAATCGTTTTTATGAGATCAAAAAATACATTCATTTCGCAGATAATAACCAATTAGATGCTCGAGAAAAAATGGCAAAACTCAGACCGCTTATGAATCTTTTTTGCCAAAAATATCAACAATGGGGCTTCATGCACGAAAAATTATCCATTGATGAAGCCATGATCAAGTATTTTGGCCACCATTCTTCGAAACAGTTCATAAGGGGAAAACCTGTTCGTTTTGGTTTCAAGAATTGGATGCTGCCGAGTAGTTGTGGCTACCTATGTATATAACTTTGATACTTATTGTGGCTCAAAAAATGTGAACTCTGATGTGTTACAAATGCCACTGGGATCTCGAGTTGTACTTGAGCTTCTAGAAAAAGTTCCATTTCCTTCAGACCACATAATATATTTTGACAACTATTTTATTTCTCACGAGCTTTTGCGATTGTTGCGAGAGAAGGGCTTCAGAGCTTCAGGGACAGTAAGAGAAAACCGAACAAAAAAATGCCCATTGAAGCTGAAAAAAGAATTCAAGAAGGAGAAAAGAGGGCATTTTGAGCACGTATACGACGTAAACAATAATATTCTTTTTGTAAAATGGAGCGATAATAGTGTTGTCACTATGGGCACAAACTTTGATACTAAACAGCCCAAGCACTATGTCAAACGTTGGTCATCAGTAGAAAAAAGAAAAGTTTTCATTCAGCAGCCCAACCTTATTGCAGATTATAATAATGGTATGGGTGGGGTTGACTTACACGACCAGTGTGTCAATGCCTATAAAATAAAAATTCGAGGCAAAAAGTGGTGGTGGTCGCTTTTTACGTCAATGCTAAGCTCTACATTGGTGAACGCTTGGAAACTATATAAAGTCGCAGATGATTCCGAAGATGACTTGCTATCTTTTCAAAGAGATATTGCACGATATTATCTTAGAAGATATACAATTCTTCAACCGTCGACATCAAAACGCTCCATATCTACAAGCGTTGCTTTATCTGAAGTTCACCATTTTCCAAAGAGGATTGAAAAGCCTCTCAGATGCAGAGTATGCCACATGCGAATCAGATGGGTTTGTGAGTTCTGCGACATAGTTCTGTGTGTCGAAAAGGAATGCTTTAAAAAATTTCATACACAAAATTAGCAACCACATTTTCCCATTGTACCTGCTTGGGTACAGCTTAAAAAACACACTTCCTACTTTTTTTAAAAAATTAAAAAAATATTTTTGTATTCCTTTGTCACTATTTAATAAGGTTATGTTACCAAAATTTTTAAATTTTAGTTTTAAATGTCTTTGGTAATAAATGGGTTAAGACAAATTTTAAATTAAATTGTAAAGTATTTATTTTTTTGAAATAATGATCTCTTTCTGAACCAAAGTCTTACTTGCTTTCTTTGGGATTATCCTAGACTCATAGGGAACTAAACCCAGCTTGGAGAAAAAATTGTTCTCCGTTCTGAAAAGGGTTGTAAATAGGCCCTTTTATATGAATTAAAATCGATAAGTTGTATTTTCAAAACTATTGTCTTACGGACTTTGTGCCTAATATAACATTTGTAGATGGAGGAAACTATAAAAAAATTTCAAGCAATTATGTATACACTGGGACTTCTTTTCTATATTTTTTTTATTTAAAAACTTTCCAGTTTCAAAAATAATTCGCAGCGTGGGGGCTAAACAAGAGCCTAGTTCCTTTACTTTGAAACTCTGTACATTTCTGTGAATTTCTACACCAAAGTCTGTCGAAGTTCATATAAAAAAATAAAATGACGTAGAAATTCGCACCAATGCACAGAGTTTTAAAGTAAAGGAACACACCTAAAGCTTGAGTATTTAAAAAAAAATAATTTCAAAACGTGAAGGTGATATTTATATTTTTTAAAATATAAACATCCATCAACCGTTTTTATATTATTCACTCCATTAATCCAGTTTAAAACTTAACTCCCGATTTTTAAATTTATATAAATTCAATGTAATTAAATCCGAATTTAAGTTTTAAACTGGATTATTCGTGTATATTATTCACTCTGTTAATATTTAAACCAACATGCAAATAGAATCAAGAGATATTAAATAAAAATTATAATTTTTGGAGAATGTCTATAAGGACATTCGGAATTTTAAAATGAATTGTTAAAGTTTCGAAAAACATTCCATCTAACCTAAGGCCAAGAAGTTGATATGAATTTGTTAGATCTAGAAAATTTCTCGTTACTTATGAATAAAACTTATGTAAAGCAATTAAAGCTTGGATATCTGCATACACATTACACACACACACACGTACACACTTTTAAACACATATTCATTGTTATAGTAATTTCATAACAATTTCCTATATGACAACTGTAAGTAACATTCGAAGACATGAATTTACATGAATTTGGAATTTAGATTCTTGTCAAATATTACCAGGAAGTCAAAGGAAAATTACTAACTTGTACAAAGCATGCTTCAAATTTTGTTTCTTGGCTTTTAACTACATATGTACATATTTCCTACAAAACCCAAATGTCACTTGATCCTTAGAATTCTTTAACAGAAAATAATAAATTAATAGAAGGAGGGATGTCAAAGTCAAGTGCAATTTTAATCATATATATATATGGGTTAGCTTTGCACATCAACCATCATCTTAACACCTGCTGTATAGATCCTTCCAACTTATTCAAACCCCAAGGATATCACTTTTGTATGAAACGATGATGACGACAACATTTTCTTAAATTTTTTAACGAGAAAAAATATATTTAATTTTGGGTATGTCTTTTCTCTGTAAAATGTGCAAATATGCATAATATGTGTTGTGTGTGTTTAATTTCACGAACAATGCGTTCCAACGATGTTATATTATTATAGTTATATAATATGATGCTTTAGGTTAAGGTTAGAAAGACGTTGCATGCGCGGAATTTTTCCCTCGAAGCTATTTAAACGTTATTTGTTTACATACAATAATTATAAAAAAAAATTGTGCTCAAAAGTTATTTCCATGTAGCCAGAGGAACAATTTTCCAAGGAATTTATCCTTTTAAATGAATAATTTAGAGGACATGTTTCATAAGACATATTATACGAGTATTTGCTGTGCGAGTGATAACAAAGTATAAAAAGAAATATTTTAGGATGGTATTTGGGTATTTTCTTATTGTTAAGATTTTAATTATGTTTTTTTCTTTTTTAATAGAAATGATACTGATAGCTATATTTCAAGCATTTTGAGGTTATTATTATTACTTTTTCCTAAAAATTCATTAAAATATTGATTTTTTTAATTAAATTCCTACTAATATCAATATTTTGCGTTTGTAAGAAATATTGAAGGAAATGAGAGAATAATTAACTTCCAAAAATATGTTGGGTCAATAACTGGCATTCTGACCAAAATAACTTTAAAATATTCAATAAGTGAATTGAAAGAAGCAGTCCGTTCTTTTTAACTTGTCTATGTCTACTTTTTTATTTCAATCAAGCTATTTGGAAAGATTCGTATACAATCTCTCATACATAATAAAGGTAAAAAACAAATGAAATTAAAAACTACACACCTATTGCAAGAATTTCGGTCATTCCTAAACTTTTTTTTGTATTTCATTTATTGGTGGCAATTAACTTACACAATAAGATTCAATATCTTCTAAGATTGCTCAACTTTTAGTATTAAATCATGGTTAAAAAAGCTAATCTGTACTGTGAGCTTTTTAATGAAATTGGTTGAAAGTTATATGACTCATTTAAAAATATAAAAAAAAAGATTGTGTCTTCACAGAGTTTAGTAAGGCGTTTTATAAAGTCTTACATCGAGCTTTGCTGTTTAAATTAACGAAATTGGGGTGTATGTTCGTTTAATATTGAAATGTGGTTCCAATAATATTTATGTATTTGACTCCGCAACGGTCACGAATCAAATAAAATTAAGGTGTAAGTTCTGGAAAACCGCAGGGAGCCATTTATGACCCGTGGCACTTTTAATTTAGACAGAAGTCATCTCAAATATTTTTATTTCTCAGGACAAGAATGACTTAACATGGTGAGCTGTAATTTTAACAATGTTCCCGTGTAATTTACCTGATTCTTTGCTAAATTTAACATGTCGCCATGTTGCGCTTACATGATAATATATAAGAATTAACCTAACACTATGTAACTGTTACTGTAAAAATTAAAGAGAAATTGACCAAAATTTCTGTTTTTTTTTTAATCCCCGATCATTGTATTACAGACTTTTTTTTAATGCAAGTTGAAAATATTTTGCATTAAAAAAATCCCAATTTAGTTTAAAAATTATTTGCATTCAAAAAAATGCAAATTTTTTTAGAAAATTTTGTGCATTAAAAAAATGCAAATTTACTGCAAAAGTTATTTGCAAAATAATGCAAATTTTGTTCAAATAATTCAATATATTCAATCATTTTTTGCATTAAAAAATGAAAATTTAATTCGATAATTTTTTGCATTAAAAAAAATGCAAATATTTTTAGAAGTTTTTTTTTAATGCAAATAATTTCCAACATGCATTAAATTTTTTTTAATTCAATAAAATTTTCAACTTACATTAAAATTTTTTTTTAATGCAAATTATATTAACATTGCATTAAAATTTTATTTTTAATGAGAAATGCCACAAATACATTAAAAAAAATAAATGTTTATAACCTTGTTGTATTCATTCTTCAATTTTATGTTTTACTCAATTTTTGGTCCTATTTAGAATCACCTTTATTAATCAAAAAAATAAACTTTAGAAACATTTTAATTTGCATAAATAATTGAATACTCTCAATAATAATCATTACCATAACAAAACAGTGTATAGAACTGGATTGAAGTTGAAGCTTAAATGTAGACAAAAATTATAATCGGTATATTTTAAAAAGCAACAAGATGAGCGAATATACTGTCAAATTCATCTAAAAGTTTATTTTACAAATTAATAGGATAATCTGCTTACTTGAGATAAATCAGAATTAACATTTAATCAATTATTTAAATAAAAACTATTTTCAGGTTATCTGAAATTTTATATTTCATATACTTTAATACAATTATTTATAATTTTGGAACGTTGAAACGATGCGCGATTTACTTTTGTTTTAATGAATAGAAACACTGATAATTTAACACAATATCAAGTTAATTTCAGCATGTAAATGATTGTTGTAGTAACTAAAGGAAGTATAGAAAAAGTTTTCTTGTCACCAGTCACCCTATGTATTTAAAGTGAAATTTATCTTGGTAGCTTGGTAAAATTAAACACTTCGTCATATCACAATCTCTCCAAGTTTTGTTTTTATTACACAGGAATTTTATATTAAAACAACATGCCATTTTCTTAAATTAACTACAATGTTATCAAAAATAGTGTCATGTTAATTTAAATGGCGGAGGGACATAAGGCCCAAGGAGGTAAAGCCCAAGTTTTATTTTTGGGGATTACATTCCACTTGGGTGGGACTTAATCCATTTCCGGTGGCTACCAGTTCCAGTTGACTTAGAAACTTGAAATTTCACATACTGTCTATTTTTTGTGCAATTAGAGGAAATCTGTAAAAAAAAATTTGGAAAAGCTTTTGGGTTTCCAGAAAATTCACTTTGCAACGCTCGCCGAAAGGGGTATCAAAATTATTGAAAAATGTGCTCCTTACATGGAATATGAATCAACTTTATTTGAAAATTTTTATGAAAAATGAGTTAAATATATGTAGGGTTATGAATATATTGTTGAAAATTAATAATGTAGAAATTCATAATAATTCATAAGAATTGGTTTTTGTCTGGGTATTCATCGAAGCATTTTGGATGAAGCAGAATATTACATTTTGCATGAAGAAAACGGTTTGGCTGGACGCTTGCGACATCCAAGACGTTTTCCTGTTTTGATGGCTGTATGCTTGGTGTCATTGAGGTTTCTTTCTTTTTTTTATGAGTAGTAGTAGCCCGTGGCGTAATGGTTAGTGTGTAGGACTGAAACACCTAAGGTTTCGTTTCCAAGCCTATACCACCTGAAAACAGAAATGTTTTTGCACGGGCATCTCATCTTGGCCGTTTGGATTCGACAGTAAATTGTAGGTTCCCTCAATTCCTGACAATAGAGAATTGAATTGAGAGTTGGAAGTCACTAGGCCCTCGTTCTACACGAACTGTGACACCATCCAATTTATTTATTTTGTGTTTCCTTCCGTTGGAATCTACAACAATGTTCTAAATTTTAGCTGTGGTATTGGTGTTTCTTTAGCAAATTTTTTGCAAACGCAAGGTATCTTCCCTGCATTTACTAATGCTGCGTCCAGTGAATTTGATAAAAGTGGCCAGGACAACTTCTTTCCCCGAATTTGAATGCAATAGTTGCTTGAAGCGTAACTAACAAATCAGCTCCGCCCATCGTTATGTTATTCTCACGAATTGCATTTGGCATTGGAATGTTGACGTGTTACCTTTTATTTTTCAATAGCTTCTGAATTATATAAATAATATAATCTTATTTTGTCATAAATTCCTCGTATACCTACTTTAACTTGACACGTCTATTGTTTTTTTTTTATTTTTATTCAATTCGATGAATTTTTGACCACTTCGGCAACTCATAATGCAGGCATGTTGATTCTTTGTTAAAATGTTGAAGCTACGTTTTCGGATGTTGGTTAAATTTTCTGATACAACATCGACTTCCGGTTCTTCGTATTTTTCACAAGGCTTTTGAGAATTTAAATCATCAAATCTACACACATTCTAGCTCAATTTCGCCAGCTATTGCATTTGGGAAAATGTTTTCCACTTTCAAAAACGCTCAAAATATGCAGGAGGTATTGGCTAATTATTTCATGGAATAAAGTCAAAGGGATAGTAAAGTTTTTTCCAATATAGCATGACTGCATTTTTTTTCTCAGATCTAAAATATGCATACTGTAGTTGGACAGGATGCAATCAAAAATTATGTTTTTTACAAAAATTGGTACATTATAAACATAAACACATAATATTCTGAGAAAAAACCGATCATTCTGATTTGAAAACGCAACGAACGCAAAATTTTTTTTAGGTTCAAACGCTACTACATTAGGTGAGCGTGGCGAAAACGCAACATAGTGGTTTCATCTAACCTGTCAGGCAGGCAACTCATAAAAATTGCGTCAACTTTATTTTAGAATATAATTTGAACCTTTATTTATCTGTATCTGTAATTATTTTAAAAAATTATTATTTTTATCACATTTTTCAATAGTTCGAAAATGCTACCTCAAAACTTTCAAAATTTCGTATTAGATTAGATAGTTCAAATAACTCTCAATTTCACTATTTAGTTTATTTAAATTTATCATCTGTTAAGTTCCAGACCTCCTCAGATATGACGTTGCATTTTCGCAACGCTAGCCGGAAATGGCTTAAGGCCCAACCAAATTCAATTTGGTCAAGTGGGACGTAGGACCCAAAAATAAAATTTGGGCTTTATGTCCCTGGGCCTTTTGTCCTTGCGCCAATTTAAATATGAAAATAATGTTATTAAAATTGTGGAGTATCTGAGTTTTCTGCAAATTTATGTCAGAAAGTTCATATTGTCAAATGAACAAGAACATTGTTAAATTTGTGTTTGATGTTTTTCTCAAGAGGGTATTTTCTAAGATGTTTTTCCTAAAATCCATGAATTATAAATTGTATATTGAAGCTTGCGATATGTTAGCAAATATACTAAATTGGTTATTCGGTCATTTCCTATGGGGCTGAAGTAATAATTGAATTGACTTTGAGAGTTAATTTAAAGAGTCCTATTGCGGAAATTTATAGCCCTGGAGGCCATTTTCCTTCAATTATAATACAAAATATTCTTCAAAATGAATAAATTTTGATTTTGTATTTAAACTTATTGCTTGTCATTTAAAACATCCTTTACAATTACGATTCTTAATAAATCAATAAGGACACATCGTAAAAATGTAAACTGTATAATTCTCTTCACGCACTGCTATAGGAGTAGATCTGACTTTCATAAAATAAAATTGTTTTTAAATGAAACTTTAGGACCAGGTGCAAATCGTCACTTTCATAAATTTCTATATAAGACTGTCCGAAAAGGTTAAGAAAATTTTTGAACGACATACTTTCTAGACAACAGTATATCTAAGGACTTCTTATAAGATGGTAATTTATTTTCTTCAAGATAAATTATTAAGTGTTTATTATTTTTCCCATTCTTTTTTTTTTGTAAAAAAGGCTGGCTATTTTTTAGATATTTGCTATTCATATAGAACCCCTAAAAGCCATTACTTGCAGCACATAAAATATTCCTTAAATTTTATAAATGTTAGTGACATAGAAAGTTCATAGCTTCACCAATATAATTTGTCTATTAAGCAATAGAAAAAACCCTTTCAAACACAATTTAAAATCTTTCAATAGAAAAATAATGGTTTAACTAGGATTTATTGAGGTAGGTGTCTTGATATAATAATATATATTATATAGAAAGTATTCGCTTTATCCCCTTTTTTTCATTTAATATTATAAAGGATCAAGAGAAAAGTGTCCTTAACTATCTTTAATGACTTTTTTTTATTTTTTTTTGTATCGTAACTGAATTCTTGTGGGAAATAAAAGGCATGGCTTATCTTTTTCAATGTTTTATGAATTTATCAGTGACATTCCAGATATCGTGTCCTTTTCGTTCCGTGCGTGTCAGTTAAAGTTTTTCTATTCTCCATGAAGTTTTTCCAACTTGCAATTCAACATAATGAGTTATATGTATACCACAGTATATACCATCACCCAGAGTCTTATATTATTCTTGATAAAAGTTTTCACATTTTTCTTCTTTTTTTTTCTTGTGTTAGGTTGATAGGTAGAGAGGTACGCACGTTTTTGTGCTTATTAATTAAATTCCTTTATTACAATAAACAACAACAAAAATTATAACAATAAGAAGTTTTAAATAAAAATGCACACACAATAAATATTAAACAAGGAAGTACTTGTTCGAGTATTTAAGTGTAAAGTCATGATGAGAATTTTGCTATTTTCATTTATTTTTCTTGCATCATCCCATTTTCATTGGTTTTGTTAGAATAATGTGGAGAAAATTCAAAGTCAAAAAAATTGCAATTGCATCGCACATAAATACGAAATGAAGAAGCATTACAACACAAAAAAGTTTCTTGTTTTTTTTTTTTAAGAATTTAAAATGAAGAACAACGAGCAAGGGTTTACCAAAAATGCATTCAGGCAACATCATGGTTTATGTATATAGAAAAGCATTTGGAAGTTACTTTTAGGATAATTAAAAAAAAATAAAAATAAAAATACAAAGATTCGTATATGCAATGTACAATGTACATGTATACAAGCATAACGTAGGAATTCATGACGAAGAAAGTAATTCTGTATTATTCACAATTACTTGTGAACTTTGGACATGCAAGAGAAGGAGTGGTTTGTGGCTTTATTATTCAGGAATTGCAAAAGGATAGTCCCGTTGACCACATAAGTTTTACGTGCTGAACAAATGAACTTCGAAATGTACTGTGTACATTATAAAGAGAAACCGCTTCATTGGTTATGTGAATTAAAATAAGGAAATTTATATTTGAAACTTAAAATATGCACTTACATATTGGTTTTACAAACAAAATAGCTATAGTTGAGTATTTTCCTTTCCCGGAAACAAGATACACTAACACACCACCCCTATGTTCATCATCTGATTTATATAATAAATCTTAATCTTTGCGAAAAAAAAATAAAAAATTTATATCTACATATATAAAATTTTGTAAATATTGGTAAGCCTGCAGTTGTTAGCAAGCCAATTGTTAGTGTTTGTTGGTGTGTTAAATTTTGAAAAATAAAACATCTATTCGTTTTGAAAGCATCGAATTTTCAATAAAATAATTTTTTTTTATGCGAAAAATTTGTTATTTTTGACATGAACTATTATTGAGGCCTAATAAGTATCTATAATACTGTTATTTTAGGCTATAAGAATAATATTTATTTTAAATCTGCTAGAAAATGTTTAAAAATTGCAAGGTGCCCAGTTTAATAAAAATGGTTTCCGAATTATTCACGTCGATTATGGAATCCAAATGTACGGGATCCGCAGTGATTCTCAGTACAGTGTTCTCTTTTCTTTTCACGACAAATGGGTATGAAGAAAAGAGAGCACTGCGCTGAAAATCACTGCGGATCGAGAATTGTGGATTCTATAATCGACATGATTAAGTTCTCAAAAAAAAAATATTAAAACTTTTTTAAAAATCCAAAAAAAAAATTCAAAATTTTTATATGAAATAATTTTAAAATAATTTGAAACAATCTTCATTACAAAATTGATATCAAAATCAGTTAAACCGATTTTTGAGAAAATACGATTCTAAGGGAGGTACCATTTATAACCATTTATTTGAAAACTTTTGTTTTATAAAATGGTAGCCTTTTTGTAAGAACAATTTCTGAAGTTGATGGGCATGTTTTTGAGAAAAATAATATTATCATTATTGTTTAAAAAAATTATTTATTTATGGTTCTAAGAAAAATAAAAAAAAAGGTTGCAGCCGAAAAAAATGAAAATACATGATAGACAGAGAGACGGACAAAATTGCGAGACCCACTTTTATCGATATCGGTATCATCGTCATTACAAGTTTGATAAAAATCTAGAGTTTTAATTTGGATTCAGTGCAATAAGACGTGCGGAAATAAAGCCCGTGGGTCATATTTCCCAAAAAAGGAAATAACACCCACGGATTTTTTTTTCTTTTGATAGTGGCAATAAGACCCAACACAAAAAAAGCATTAAGACCTACGGAAGATTCTGCCTTTCTGATTGGCATTAAGACCCATACTTAAATTTTGATGCAATATTTCCAACTTTGCTTTAAAATATTTTTCAACTAATGATTTTAAATCGAAACGATTTTGAACTTTGTTAATATTAGTATACCTTGGGTGGACCGCTTCGCGGGTTTCAAGGATTTTAACACCCTTTTTTGGGGGGGTTTTGTACCGCTCACGAAACTCCGCTCCTCTGCTTATAAGCATAGGCAGGCGCCTATGTCAACAGTTTTCTTGAACAACAATCACTTGTACTTTATTCTTTGAATTAAAACCCAGAAAAAAAAAGAACTAAAACCCAAAGCTTTTGTTTCCATTTCAAAAAGGAAAAAAAAGCCCACGGATGTTATTTCCCTTTCGCGGGTCTTATTGCACTGCATCTCTAATTTGTTTTAAAAACCATATCTTGCCATATCGTCACCTGATTGCAAGAATCAGCTATAACTCGTTTTTTGCTACGGCGCTTGGGTTTTTGCTACCTTGAATCGGTTCGCATCGTAATTTTCCTTCACTACAACTAGTAGCACAGACAAAATATGGTGTTATTATTTTACCAATGCTATCATGCCAAAAATGGGGTCTGAAATAGAGGCCAAACGTTTGTTGCGACTTTCTCAAAAATTGGAAATTTGCTGGTTCTTGCAATCAGGTGACGATATAGTTCCTGTATATGTGTGTACCTTTATATTGCAAGTTAAATTGAATTTAAGATGAAGAAAAAGTATTTTTAACTGCCGCTATTTTTAAAACACTTTGTCTATTATATGCGGTTACTAGTGGTTAAGCAACATTCCTTAAACAGTCCTATATTATAAAAAAACGCTTATCGCACCTATAAACCACAAATTTACTAAACAATGGAACATTGAAATTTGTATTTTGAACATTTTGACTGGAAAAGATATAATTTTTGTATATGTATATAGAGTTTTCCACCAAGTGACTAAGTGCAGAAACAGTAAATTTTAAACTAGCAAAAAATTGTAAATTACACAAATGCACTCACAAGATCAAGTATATTTGGTCAAAATTTGGGAACAAAAATGAAAATTAATAAAAAAATCTCCAGTACCTTCGGATTATGGTTTAAATTCCTATACTGTTGGGAAGACCTTTACAGTTAATTCAAGGTTGAGTCAGAAAATGTGCGGTCTTCTGTCGAAAATATTGATATAAACCCTTGCAACTCTTACGAATTACAGTATTAAAGCCTCAATTTAATTTAGAAAAAATGGTTTTGTAAAATGTTTGCAGGTAGGTACTAATTTTTTAAAAAAATAATAAGTTCAAAATAATTGTTTTAATTGTTAAAAAAAATTAATAAAATTTTGAGTAACTTTTTTAAATTAATTTCTTTGGATATTATAAGACTAGGTATAACTTTATCATCTTGCATTTAAGTTATTACAGTAAAACCCGCTTAAGAGAAAAATCCGCTTATCTGAAACACTTTTTACATCCCCGAGTATTTGTCGTCCAATTAATTATCTTCAAAACTCTCCGTCAAATTTCATATATTTCATTAAAAAAAAACACTTTTAATGATCCCCCACACCAACGCGAGTCAGTCGCGGCGACGACGAAAACAATAATAACAACATGTGGTTGTCAATGAAAACAACACGTTGTTATTATTGTTTTTGTCGTCGCCGCGAAAGATTCTCGTTGGTGCGGGGGATCTTTTAAGTGAAAAAAAAATTGAATCGAACAGAACCAAAAATTTGCTGAACGCTTCACGTTTATTTTTATTTTTCACCTCCACCAAATTTTCCCCACGAAAATGACATTTGAATTTCTGATATACGTCACAACCGATTTTGGAATTTTTAGATCCGCTTAAGTGAAATTTATTTTTCACTTATCCGGACTTAACTTAAGTGATTTTTTTTTACTTAAGCGGGGTTCGTTTAAGTGAAAAACCCGCTTAAGTGAAAGGAATACTGTGATATTATGACGTTTCTCTTAAGCGGGTTTTAATGTATTTAAATCTAACTGAAATCTGTTTCAAAAAATCTTTTTCATTCAAAGATTGCAAAAAAACACTCTAAACTAAGTCTTTATATACATTTACCAGCCTATTTAAGTCATTTTTTCTACACTGATGAAAAACTTGATTAAATTTTTAATTTAAGTAATCAAATGACAGCTTATCATTATTTTTGATGTTTAATAAAAAGCATTCGAAGCATCTTATTAACAACGACATTGACTAAAATCAAAGGTCACACTGTCACACATAAAACAACAAAAAAAAAAAACCTCCCCAAACCAATAAAAATAATATAATCCCCTTGAAATCCAATTTCATGAAAATATCAAAGAGCTGTCATCTCAAGCCTACAATGTCCAATTAAAAGATCGTATTTATGAATTTCAAATGAGAAGAATTCTCTTTTATACTCTTAATAAGTGCTTTTTGCATATTCCTTGTATTGTGTGAAGGTTACATAGTATTTGTATACAAACAAGAAGCAAAACCCCTAATGACCAATACCATTGTTTTTATTCCGCTAAGGGACAAAAAGCGCTATAAATTTAAATAATCGATGTCAGCATTTGTTGGTAAATACAAAGCTGTTGTTATTTTTTTTTTATTTTTTTAATAAATACGCACAAAAAAGAAACTCGAAAATAATTGAAAACATGACTGGAATAATTTAATAATAATATAATATTTTTTTATTCAAGTACCTACAAGTATTGTACTTTCTACTGCTACTATACTTGACAGTATTGTATAAGCATTGAGCAAATTTTGTCAGAAAAAAAAATAAGAAATAAATAAATGAAAAATGTCAACCAGAACACACAGTCCAATAATCACTGGTCGTGAATTGTGATTCAATTTGTATAAATACAGAAATGGATGCTCTTCGTGTTCAGTTTTTTTTTTCTGTTTTATAAATTGAAGATTTTACATTTGAAAAAAAAAGATGGGATTTCCATTACATTGCGAAACATCCTGAAATATTCAGAGATAAAAGCGGATTTAAATGAAAATAAACGTTTTATAACATTTTTAATATAACGCACGAATGGGGTGCCCAAAATTCGTATCTACTTGATCTTCTGGCTCAATGCTTTACGAAAATACTTGCGAAGTCTTAAGGATTAAAAAAAATCATTTTTCATATTTAAGTAGAAAAGTGTACAAAAGGAATTTTATTTTAAATTTATTTCATGAAACAATTTTTGAATAAAAAAATGCAAATGTTTATTATACATAATACATAAAAATGAATCACCGTTTCCCTTGGTCACGCCATAACTTGAGAATGACTTTACAAATATTATTCAACTTTTTTAACGTTTTCTAATACTTTGTAGGAGGTTTTTAAGGAAAGAAAAATTAAGAAAATTGCGCAGAAAATTGGATAATTTCAGAAAACTTAACGATTATTTTAACTTCGTGGTTTTTTTGTTTGTGCGCTCAAAACTCGTTTGGTTCGTATTTAACCAATTAAAGACATGAGACACTGAAAAATGGAAGTTTCGACCGTAAATGTAGTAAAATCGTGAAAACTCGAAATTGCATACTTTCAGGGGCAGATGGTTGCAGCATCTAAAAACGTAATTTTGTATGGGAAGAAGAAAATATTGATTCTTAGGAATGACAAATGGGATCGCCAACAGATGGCGCTACTCTCTCACACTTCTACATTTCTGTAGAAAAATTATTACAGTGAGCTAAAAAATTCATTTTAAAAGATTGTTTGAAGAACATTATAAAAATATACGAAGAAGAACAACAAAACAGTAGAAAATGTATTGTTTTTTTATAAGAAGGTTTTTTAAAAATACAAATTCTATATACTATACTACTGAAATACATCAGCCAAGTAGAAGACTTAGCATTATTCTTTTTTTTTTGTTGTTATATAAGCGGACTGTAATGAATATAAAAATTCAATTGAAAGTTTTTGCGTCCTTTAGTCCAAATGCGTTTCGCCAAGGCACTAAAATCCTGATGCGCCTTTGAAAGGTACGACAGTCGACATCATTTAACCGATGGAGAACATACAAATATATAATTTTCATTTTCTCTTTTTAAAAATATGCTAAAATTGATGGCAAATTCTGTGCGAAGTCATTCGCGTCAGCTAAGTTATAAATAATATTTAAATTTAACACCAAACTATTTTATAAGGCTTCTTACTTGAAATTGAAGATACATATATTATGATAATAGTTAAATACACTGAACCAAATAGGTATGTAGATACAATAGAAAAGTTTATTGGGACAATACATTTATTTATCAATTTTCGTCAGTTTAATACGATACTAAAGAAAAAATGTTAAATTAAATAATTTATTTATTTGTTTATTTATCTTTTTTTTATTTGGCGCAATGTATGAGTTTATTTTGTAAAAAAAAGTTTATTAATATACAAGCAACCGGTTATTAATTTAAAAAATTTTAATTTCAATAAACGGAGTTGAACTGAGCTAACAAATCGTTTATTGAGTAGAAACTGGTACACTCAGAGAAAGAAAGAGTATAATTAAGGAGAAACATACTCAAATTGACAAATTTCAAACTTCTTTTCATTGCGATCGTGTTTATACTATAATTAAGTACGTCGGATTTGAATCAATATTAACTCATTCTTTCTTTTAGTAATTGCATTCCTAAGTTAAGCACGACCAGCAAACAACTTAAGCACGCATTTTTTTGTTTTGATGGTATAGAAGTCATTTTAACTCCGAGCGTTCTTATATTGAGTACTTTTTGGGTAGAATAAGAAAAAGCGGAGTTAAATTGAGTATGTTATGCCAAGAAGGATCGCGTTCTTAAATTCAATTTAAATATGCTCAAAATTAGACTTCCATTTTTCTCTGGGTGTACTACAAACGATTTTTTTTTCAGTGCATCTCCTATACAAGTGTTTTATTTGAGAAATATCACTAGGTACGATCCACCAAAAAATTTTATTTATCCTTTTTTTTGGTTTTCAACTATCTTATTGTCTGTTGAATTGATTTTAATGAATTTTTTTACACGAGAGCTCCTAATAAGTTTAAATAAAAATATTGCATATGAAAATTAAAAAAAAACAAAGTTTAAATTTTTAATGAAAATTGCCAAATTATTTTTTAAAAATTCGATATTTGGAAACAGGGTAGAGTAGATAATTTTTTTCAAAATTAATTTTTTAACTCTGCATTGATAAAGGCGTACCATTTTGTGTCTTAAAAATGCAAAATTTTATGTATAAAATTAATAACAGTGTAGTCGCACATAAGATCAAGTATGTGCGACCCCGTCGTGTATTTTTTTTTTTTTTTTTTTTTTATAGCCCGTGGCTAGGACTATCATGTCACTGAAGGTCTTCCATTCGATTCCCTGTCTATTTACATTTCTTGCCATATGTAAAATTTAACACAAAAAAATTAAATGCATTAAATTATTTGTATATAGCTTAGCCGAAATCCCACCCCATTCCAAAAATATATTGAGGGGTATGTTCGGTCTCAATTTTAGTTAATAATAATAAATTATAATTAAATCCGCAAAAGCATGCACACTTTAATACAAAACGCAAAGTTCCTTAAATTCAACACAACAAGCATCCCTACATTATTTTATTTTTTATAATAGGTTACTAAAAATGGTTCTAAACCATCAGCATTTCAAGTATAAGTCTGGTATATATACCTGCTATCATAAGAGTTTATGTTAAAAGGGGTATACCTACCCTGTGCTTTACCTTATTCATTAAATAAAATTGAATATTGAAGCAAAAATAAAAATATACGGGTCAAAATGCAGAAGAAAAAATGAAAAATTTGAAATCATTTCAATTTTGTTTGATAATTACGTACACTTAGAAGGCCCTTCATATTAATTGAAGAGACCTATGAAAGAAAGCAACTTTCGGGTAAAAAATATAAAAAAATAAAGAAAAGTGAACCCTTCTTTGTGCGAGAGCTTAGAAATGTATTGTTTTATAATTAAATTAAGGGTTAGCAAAAAGCATGAATAAATTCTGAATTTTATTTTTATTTTCATTTTTTTTAACTCAAGGGATTATTTATCTTTTTAAATCTCAAGTTTTTGTTTTGACAACTTGGTTATTTCAACTCGAAATGGGTTGCTTTGCAGACCATTCAGTTATCGGGTAGGTATATTATTTTTATTTTTGTGACCAACTTATTCACTTGGAAAAAAAAACTTTTAACTTGTTTTTAAATGCTTATACTTAAAGAGCCATTAAACATACCACATTATTGTTTTTTTTTTTAAACCTAAACCACCTTGTTTGAATGAAAGAATACAAATATTCCGAAAAAACTTATAGACACACCAATCCTTAATAAAGTCCTGAATCAGAATTCCATAGAATATTATCTACATAAATTGTGTATGATGTATATTTCCGCATGTTTTTTGTAAATTTGGTTATATGTCAATATATGCAGTACATGTAATTCTTTTATGTTTAAAAAAAAAATGTTATTCAATTTTTTTTTATTCTTTGGTTTATCGAAATGTTCCATGTAAGTAGGTATGCAAATTTCTTACGAAAACAAATATTTAAATCGTATACCCTTTTTGAATGACTGATCCAACAAAACATAAAGTTCATTGAAATAATTTTCTGACGAATTTGTTAGATTGCACGGAAAAAAACATCATCCAGTTGAATGGTTTTAGGAGGATATATTGAAGGAGAACACGTGTCTCTTATAAACATTATGTATTCAAATATGTTACCAAATTATTCTTAGAATATGTACCTTACATGCTTTATATTAAAATGTTACGTGTTTGGTATTTATATACAAAAAATTATGTAAAAAAAATTATGCAAGTTGAAACAAATTTCGATGAGTCTTTTTTTATTCTAGGAACAAAGGAAAAAACCTTTTTTGTACACTTTTATTCGAATGGATTAAAACATTGATGTGGTTTAGCGTTACGTGCGTATATAGTTACGTTTTGGTCTTATTTTAAGTATCCTCCAAAGTGAATGTAAAAAATGGTTACCAAGTTGAAATTCTAAACATTCTTGCTATGAGTCAAACTCTTTGTATAGTTAGTATCAAAATGTAAATATACATAAATGTAGATACAAATCTAAAAATCAGACTTACGAACTAGATGTGAATTTTGTTGTCATCTTTAATTTTAATTATTTTTAAGGTAATTGACAATCTAGCACAAAGGGATTGGGGGGAATTAGACCCCCTTCCAAATATTTTTGCGTCTAGATAAAATAAAAATAATTAAAATAATAAATAATTATTATTTAAATGAATTTCAATTGAATTCGTTCAATATATAAAACTTAGTCCACAAGAGAAAAAACAAAAACAATGTTTCTATTGTTGTCATTAATTTGTCTTATTAATTAAAAGTGAAAACACTAAAATAGAAAACAAGGTTCCTCAGAGACTGGAAAAAAATCTGAAAAGGTTAGTTTTTCATTGGGTGACCAGATCTATGCTCAGTGAAAAGAGGAAATCCGAAAAAAACGAAAATTAAAAAAAAAAATAATTTTTTAGATTTATTCGATCAAAAAAGACTTCATTACTTATTTTATTAGTGTGTTATTTAACAAAAGAAAACAATAACAAAAAAATTAAAAAAAAGCTTCATAAAATCTATTAGTTATTTAACATAAAATAACTTTAAGTAGATAATAACATTTTTTAGTATCACAAAAAATTTTTTTAAAGAAATATTCAACTGTTTTAGCTTTGATTGCAAAGGGTGTCCCAAAATTTTACTCAAGGTGTTGCCAATAAAAAAAAAGACAGCTTGACAGCTGACAGTTGAGGATTTTTAAAAATGGAGCGCTACACGAAAGAACAACGCGTTTGCATTATTAAGTACCAGTTTAAAATATAGTACCTAATTAAGGTTTGTCGTTGATTTTTCGAACAAAATCATTTTCAGCTTGATGGCTTTGTTGACCTTCAAAGTTGCCGCATTTGGTGTTCATAGATTCTCGGTTGATAGTTAAGAAACAAATGGATCAAGGTTTCATTGTTTGGTGAGGATTTTGGAAACGCTTTATCAATCACATTTATGCGGAACGGTCAAGAAAAATGTCAAAAAAAAAAGAGTACATGTGCCAGCAAAGCCGAGGAGGTTACTTATACCCAGTATTCTTCTCTATATACATAACCCTGTATTGTATATTTGTGACTGGTTCTTATATTTTTTTAAAATATCGGGGGTTTTTAAAATTATATAGTTGTAAAAAAAGACATAAGTATTTTTATTTTTATTTATTTTATTTTTATTATACTTTTAAGACCGTTTTCACACTTAAATAATTTTTATTGTTATTTTGTTTCATGAAAAAAATTTAAAATTTAAAAACATAAAAAGAGGTTTAATAGCTTATTTTTTCAAAAATATACCGAACGAAAGTTTATTAGGTCAAAAAGAGGACGTCTGGTCAGCCTATACCTTACCTATATCTAACGTGGAATTAAAAAAAGTTGAGCCAATTAAACATTTTTATTTATTATTTATTTATATACGATTATATACATCAACAGATATTTTTACTAGACTTAAACTAATTATGTACATACAAATTATAATAAACTTAAAGCTTCTTTTAATTTAGATTTAAAAACTTCTCTAGACATAATAAAGTCAAAATTTTCATCATAAACTAAGTTAAATATTTTAGTGCAACTAGAGACTGGATCACGTGAACCATAGGAGGTACAGTACAGAAGGTTCCCATAAAAAAGGTCTAGATCTTAGTGACCTCTGAGGTGCATAAATATTGATCAGAAACAATAAATTCCCACAGTCAATGGTGGAACAAAAAACGTCACGAACAAACATGACACTGTATATTTTACGTCTAACTTCTAGAGATTGCAAACCTAGCAATAAACATTTCGAGACATATGAATGTTGTTCATTTTGATTGTATCCAAAAAAGCGACGAAGAGCAAAGCGCAAAAAATTCTTTTGAACTTTCTCAATTCTATTGATGTTTTTAGTTGTTACAGGGTTCCATACGACACAACAGTATTCTAGAATGGGTCGAACTAAAGAGCAAAACAAGGCTTTTAAAGTACATATATGGATCCTTATATTCCAATGAATTTCTTTTCAAAAACCCAAGTAATGAGTTGGCTTTCGATACAACCCGATTTATATGAAGATCAAAAGTGAATTTAGTATCAAAGATAACTCTTAAGTCATTAAAATCATTAACAACAACTATTGTCTTATTAGAAAAAGAGTATGAAGGGACAATATGAAAAACAGTTCTATTGAAGAGCATACATGCATATTTTCTTGATTTCCTCGTCATTTTTGAACACATTTTTGATAAATGGTGAAACGAATACAAAGAATTCATATGACTTGTCCACAATTGAATTTTGCTTCGTTTCGTCCAGTTTTGGTTAACTTTTGCTTTTTGAAGTGAACAGCGCTCAGCAACCGCTTCATGCGTAAGTGAACTGAGAGATGTAGCAACGATCTTCATATATTCGTACGTTTCACCGTCCAAAACCCAATATTATTTTTTGTAATTTTATTTTGTGTACAAGAATGATAATCTGAAACACAACAACAAACAAACCGATGAAAAATATAGGTATATGTGTGCGTTGTTTTACACATCCCGTAGCATTTATTATGAGAAAATAGGTAATCTTCAACTTACAGAGAAGGTTTGGCATTTTTTTATTGAGTATATATTTAATTATGGCAGACTTGTGAATTTGACTTTTTGGAAGATAATTTTCGTTCGGTTATGGAATTTGCTTCAGACAGCTTCCAACTATTATAGTTCTTCCTTAAGTCTTACTATCAAACGTCAATACCAAAATTAAAAACAAAATTAATTAATTAATACAAAATTTAAAGCTTGAAGTGAGTTTACCAACAGCCAAAAAGGGCAGCATATTTGAAATAATGAAAAACAACCCTACTAAAGGCATTTAAGTTAATTTCATTCCAGCTCTTTCATTAACACAACGTTCACAGAATCTCTTAAGTAAAAAATTAACTGTTGATATATAAACTACTTAAAAATAGAATGTGATAAGACACTTAATGATTTTCTTTTTTGCAAACATTTTTAAGGATAACTCTTTAAAAAAATATAATCATTCCAAAAAATGTTGGCACTCCAACACATTGCGCTCATGGGTTAGGTGCTGTGGTACCCTTTAAATCGAAGTAAATATTGGTTGATGTTTATCGACTCTTATAAAAATCACAGCTTGGATACCTAGGTACGTATAATAATATGTATGTGGGATATAAACTTTTAATTTTATTTTCCTAGAAAATTTGTTAAAATTCAGATAGCTAGCTAGAAAACAATTGCCAGTTTTCAGTTTTTTAAATCTTATAATAACTGATGAGCCCTACTTGATGAATCGCATTTTAAAGTAAAGGTAACTTGAACTTTTAATTGAATTTTAATTCAATCGCTACATCTTAAAAGACGTAATTCATCCATTGACCTTCAAGTATAAATACACTAAACATATAAATAGCTGTATTTATAAGATTGTCTGCCTTGCGTTTTGATAAACATAACGTTAGGAAATAACCGAAAGCATTTTAAAGTAAAGAAGTCTTCTCTATAAATAAGTAAAAAAAATTAATTTAAATTTAAATTTAAAAACAAGAATTGGCATGCTATCTATCAATAATAAAATTAATTAACCCAATTGACAAAAAAAACTAATCTATTATTTTTCTCTGTCTCTTTCAGGTAAGTTTACTTCTTGACCTGATACCTATATAATTGGCGCTGAAATGTTTAAGCTACATAATAATATGTACTGGGTAAAAAGTGTTAAGAATAGTAATTGAAACTGTTTGATTACAATATTAATTAAAATTTATGTTTTTACTTAATTATTTTGCTAAATAATATAAGCGTACATATATTATAAATAATAGAATGGTCCACAGCTAATCCTTTTTTATTTCCTGCGCTGTAGATGTCATATTTTCAAATATTATCACAAAAATAAATGTTGAGATAGTGAAAAAAAAATTATATGAACTTAACCTTTCCATATGATTCACTGTGTACCATTGGGTGTACACCATGAATAAGTGCATTGTACACAATGAATCAAGGATTTTATACCAGTTTATTGATTAATCCACAGGTACACATAGAATATATTTTATTTTTCCTTTAAACTAAAAAACAAAACAAAAGCTCTTTTAGCATTAATAAAAAATTTAACAATTCGGCTTGTAAAAAATCACAAAAAAATTACTTTTTTCTTACATCTAATAGAGCCATTTTATTCACAATTGTTCAAATTGAGACAAACTCTTAAATTGTTGAAATTAAGAGTTCATTCAATTCGAGATTTGAAATGTCTTTTTATTCACTATTCATTTTAGTGAATTGATCAGTATAGCTATGCACGGGTTTTATATATGCTTTTTTTGTCTGGAAGCGGGAAAGTACAGAGTGATTTTCTATTCCGATAACGTTGATGTTGCTATCAGGAAAATTTTCTTATATCCTAAAAATATACTTTGAACAAAATAATAAACTGGATTAATGTAGGTGTTAACTGTGGGTGAAAACCATCACAATAGCACAATGAATAAAAAATTCCTAATAAAGATTATTCTTCTATTAAAAGTATACCACTAAAATTCTCAGACGAAGCCAAATATTTGGGTCTTATTTAGAATGAAAAAAATGTTGTGGAAACCTAATTTAAAAGTAAAAAGGTCGCATTGCTACCTACATTTCTCATGGAAAAAGCCGATGGCAAATAATGGCAACTCCAACCAACCCCGGACATTACTAAATTGCTATACTTATATATTCCCAGTATAATTAGACTGACTTTTATATACGGTGTGACAACATGGTAAACCGCTTGTAATAAAACAATTATTCTTAATATATGAAGCAAATTCCAGCATTCACCTTGTCGATAAATAAGCGAAATACTTCTCCTCCCGTTCATCTCGATACTCTGTTGCATTTGATGCCTTTCGAAGTATTCAGCCTGCAGCAATCGGCTGCGATTTTGTATAAGAAGATTCTTGACAGTGGATCAGTCATGAGATTTGGTTGTTTAGTTTTTCTCAACTTATTCGGATCGCTTCCAACGTACCTTCTCCATCCCAAAATTTGAGTTCCAAGTTACCATTTTTTCGTTCCAGATCTTTCTGGGAGGACATGGTATTCTTGGAAGATGAATCAATTCATATATTTACACTGACGCACGCGATGCGTATCAAAAACCGATAATATGGGTTTGGTGAAGACAGACTAAATTTAAATCTCCCCTTCCGTCTTCCTAATCAAATCATTTTGGAAAAAAAGGACATATTACAATAACAAGCTGCTTCACGAAGTCCTTTGAGTTTTTCAATAACACAAATCTATACTCCTGGCTTATATTTTTTTTTTCAAACACAAATTTCTAGGAGTAATAAAAATAAAAAAAAATTACTGGCTTCCGGATTTTCTATTACACACCATTTTTTCGATAAACATTTTCCAAAAATGGCAACCAGCCCATTTCCTCGACGATATTTCTTTGTTTTTGTTTTTTTTTGTTTGACAAAAAAATATATAAAAAAAACCTTGATGTAAATTGTCATCATCATCGTTTCCCGGCTCAATATTTTTTTTAAATAAAATATATTTTTCTTTGTGTTCTTTCCCCTGCCTCCGAAAAGAAAAATCCTTCTTTTCTTTGTCACTTTGGTTGTCACAGCTTATGAAGGTTCCACGAATCTTTTATCGATGGCGCATCATATTTTTGTATTCCGAATTTTTTTTTTTTTTTTTTTGATGGAGAAGAGAACTGCTCTTCAAGTGAAACAATTTTTCTTTCCAACGTCTTAAAGCTTTGTGCCCTCTTCCATCCAACCTAGCACCGACCGTACGGTTAACGAAATCAATTCATCCAAAGAATTTAAATTTTCAATATTTCAATAGCGATTTTCATTTAAAGAGATGAATGATGATGACGACAGCGAGACACGTTTTGGTCTTTCGGATGAAAAAGAAGAAAACTGAGTAAAAAAAAAATGAAGGTACTCCTCAAACTGTTATTTCCTGCATCCTGATTCAGTATTGAGTACTGAAATTATGGATTTAGAGGTGAATTTTTCAAGTATAGCAGTTGAATTTTTTTGGAATTTTCTTTTTTTTATCTAATGGAAGATTCAATAGTCAACTTTTATCACTTTTCATTGAATATTTGAAATTTAATTTGTTTCAACCAAACACGCTTATCCAAACTAACGATGTTCTTGATAATCGTTCAGTGAACAAGGAAACATCAAGCAGTCACAGATTTTGTTCACGATGATCAAAATCGGCCGTCTTTTCATACCAACCTACGATTTTTGTGGTAAATGCATAAAATCGAGCACAAACGTCTAAAGTGAAATAGAAATCTTTATTCCTGTCCGTGGTCGTGTATTTACGTACCACGAATTTCGAAGGTTAGTTATGATTTTTTTGAATTTTCCTTATTTTCAGTAGCACGTACTAGGTCTGGCTTAAACACATACTTTTATAACGGTGATACCTATTACTTGGTTTGATACTTGATCGAAAACTTAACTGGAAAGAAAACATCAAATAAAGAGAAAAGAAAGCTTCAATAGCATTCTACACTTGTAGTCGAATTTTTGGTAAAAGATGGTGTCCCAGCCTCAAATAAGGCAAACAATCACAATAACGCACATAAATTTTTATCCAGTGGGCCTAACAGGAAATTCTGGGCGGAAAACCGGGTCATTAACTCAAATCATATTTCGGTTTTTACAAACGGCTCCAAGATAGATGAGGGGATAGGTTCAAGAATCTTTTCAGATAACCCACCCTCAATAGATCAATAAAGCTTCTAAGTGTGTTCAGTCTCTTTCAAGCGGAAGTGCTTGCAGTTTGCGAGGCCGTAAAGACTGTCCACAATCCACATACGAACTATTAAATAGGAACATCGATATCTTCATCGATAGTCGCAATGAGTTAAGAATACCTTAGTGCAACAAACACAGTTACCCTCTGAAGGGTCCCAGAACATCGTGATATACACTGGAATGACATTTCGGATGAATTGACCAAAAACGGGTAGTCCACTTGATCTGAGCCAAACTTAATCCTTCATATATATGTCAATGGTGAAAGACAAAAGCAGAATCCACCAGAGTTTTCTCAAATCCGCAAACGATAGATGGTCAGATATTAACACATGTCGGGTCTCGAGAAACCTATGTGGCCGGATCTCTCTAAGAAAAAAACATACTCACACTAGGCAAACCTCAATTGTGCCTCTTGATTGGAATTCTAACGGGTCAAAATTCAATGGGAACCCACATGAGCAGAGTGCGGAGATCACAACATCTGACTTATGCAGATTGCAGAGAGTGTCAAGACGAAAAGTTGGAGAGGGCTCCTATCACCTTCCTGTGAATGCCCTAGCCTATAGTAAGAACCAGAAAGACAGCCCTTGGCAAAAAAAACTCTTCGATGATCTGGGGGACAAGAAGTCAAGATGGTTCAGGGAGGCACCCCATACATAAGCTCCTTTTCTAACCCTTGTTACCTACTCACTGGGAAGCACAATGGATCCATTGAGAAACGAGTGAGGTAGTACAGCTTGTCGTGCTATAACCCCTTCTAACCTACTTTGTGGGCAGCTCAGGTTTATTGAAAATGTTGCCTAAAAAAGAGGTTATTAGAGTAGAAACTTTTTAGTTTATTATTTGAAAATTAGTTCTAAAACTTTAACTTTTAAAAAGAATTATTAAAATTGACTGGGCTCAAAGTGTCTTTCAATTGTTTAAGCTGAAATCGAACTTGAATTTAAAGGTTCATTCTCTGGTGAAATTCACCCAACATTTTTTTTTATCGATAGTGACTGCCGCATTTGTTCGAAATTTTTATGTAGCCAATGTGCTAAGTGATTGATATGCGTTTGTTTTTCTTTTCTGACTTTCTTAAGGGATGGGGTGTGCTGGATATACGACTTTTTTTTGGCATCCCTTTCCATAAATATTGAATCTGTGTGTCAGGCGATATGGTATCCTGGTCCTGGCACCTTGTTATTACTCCTGTTGACGCCCTTGAGGTGATTCAATTGCGTTTACATGAAAGAGCACTTGGGGATCTTTTTCCTATATATGTACATAAAACACCTACATACATTTATGAAGAAAGTCTTCATCCCTCCACAATATACGATGCTACCCAACCCACTTCCTTCTGTCGAATAAATTTATTTGTAGATTTTTATGAATCGAATTGATGCACGAATTGTTTTTTTTTTCTGTGCGAACAGGATTTGCGAAAGGAGATCACTTAAAAAATAAGTGAATGAATGCGTGAGAAGAAGAGGGTGTTGGAAAAAGGAAATTTAGGGTTCGATGTGCCGTAATGTTGCTTTCGTAACTCCAATGTGTTCCACTAAATTAAGTTGAATTCGACAAAAATTCAATAAAAGAATCACATGTGAACAAGAATATTATTTGCGCTGTTTGTGTTTAAATAGGAATTTTTCTTGTAATTTGAAGTAAATTTCCGAATAATAAGTACAAAAAAAAAAAATACTGTGACTTGAAATTTTCCATTTATGGAGTTTTGAAAGAAGAAAAATTCTTCAGAAAAAATGTGGAGTGGGTTGAATTTTTATATTTTTATTTAATGGTTGGTACCTATGTATAATGATGTACCTACCTACATATATATAGAGTGCTTTTGTTGTTAAGATATTAAAATTGATGAAATATTTTCTCTCGAAGGAATGTTCAAGCATGATATGAGGTTTCATGGACCATGAAATCATAAATCATTAATAATGGCCAAAGTAATAATAATGCCTGTGCGACAATTTACTCAATTTTTTTTATTGATATGTTATTTTTTTTTTTCGTTTTATTGATATTTACAAAAAATTAATGGAAGTAAGATTAAGGATGCACAGATGTGAAACAAACTGGTTTTAGTAGGAAACAAAAAATGAGAATGGCAGATAAGGATATAAAGCGAATCATTTACTTGTGGTCATTCAATTTATTAACTATTTCTACAAGCGAACAAAAAATTGCAGGGATGTAGATATAGTTGAAAAATGTTTTATTTATATTTCAACGAAAGTATTTTGTATTAATTTTTTTTTTTTTTTTTTGTGATCATGATTGATGTTGACATTTTTTTTTATTTACCATAAATCAATAATATTCTGGAAATAAGCACCATTTAAAAAACTTATTTGCATTATTGGTTTATAATATGCGGGTTTTACAATATGTACTTCATAATATACCTAATATCATTACGCTAGCTATATGTAGGTATTTGTTTAAGAAGCAATAAAGTGTGAATTCCGGGGCTCCGATATCTAAGAACCTTATATGTGGGATATTCGCAGAAATAGTAGGTATGTCATCTTATATATCAGTAATTGGTCAAAAAATGTCAATTATGCTTTCGGAAATTTCATTGAAAATTTTTAACCAATAGTGAAAATCTTTGAAGTCATTAAAGATTTGAATTTCTCATTTTTGAGATATTCACAAAAAAAAAATGTGTATCATTTGGAAGCAATAGTTTCAATAATTGTTCAGCCATAGATTTTTGTTTTTATAAGGTTTTAAAATTTTTTTTCAAGTATATGTATATATTATATACTCTCTGATAGGTTGCTTAATCGCCATAAAAAGGACAGCTTATTTTAGAAATTGGTCAGCCTGAGGTTTTTTTTTTAATCATAAAATGTTTGTTTTTCAATATCGTATATAGAGATTTTTTGCACTTCATTTAAGGAATTAAAAAAAAGAAGACCCTGAACTTGAAAAAAAACTTTGAAAATTCATACAGGTGGCCTTTCAATTTTTTTTTTGAAAATACTCCCAATGAGGTGGTTAAAATGTATTATAATGGTCTTATTGATCTGAAATTTTAGATGGATGAATACCCCCTCTAGAACATATTTTTGTTGACAGTTAAATGTACGTACAAAAATTTGATCATTATAATTTATAACATTTCATTTAAATTGAATTCAAATTTATAAAAGAAATTCACAGCCATAATATTCTGACTTTTTGAGGGCTCACTTAAGTCACAAGCTCTTAGATGTTAATTCCCGGTGAGGTTTCTTGTGATTCAATAATATTTTTGTTATTCTCAGAAAAATCTCACAAGAAACCTCACAACAAACTATCCACTGCATGGAGGTAAATTTTAGGTATATTGCGATTGTTTAATTCGAACGCACCCATATTCTACGAATACCATTTAGGTTTTCGTAGAATACGTAGAATACGAATACCTATAACAAAATCATAGCATAAAACGGAAGTAATTAGTATAGAAGTATAAGGTTAAAGTAAAAACTATAACTTTTAGTCTAGGGCTAGAATTAAAGTATTTACTTCATTTCGTATGCATACAATTAAGTTCATACTTCCTGGTAAATACTATCAGTAGATAATAAATTCATCCAAGTAAATACTAAGAATTCATCGGAAATTTAAGTAAATACTGTTTTTTGTGTTCTATTTCTTGATAATAAACACAATTTTAAAATATTAACACTTGTACAATATTTAATTAGATTGATGGGCGAATATCCTTTCCAAATAATGTATTCTTCCGAATGGAAAAAAGGATTCAATTTTTCAACATGCGTACATTCCAAACTCCTCATGTATATGTTGAAAAGCTGTGTTTACTTAACCATTCATCTTTTGCATTCAGTTGTTCTTGATAATTTGATGAAAATTTTATTAAATGGCTTAATCTTTTATTAGTAAGCAAAAAACTATAAACTGTTCAGAAACATTTTTTCGACTTAGCTTATACTTTCCCCAAAACAAACCTGAAAACCAGGATTTCTAAAAAACCCTGAACTAAATTCTATATATGTATATTTTTTTTAATTATTTAAAATACATAAATCATGAACCATTTGTTAAAGTACCGAATAATGCTTTTATTTATCAGTTTCAAAAATAACCAATAACAAAAACAATTAAATGATAAAAGTCATTTCAAAGATATAAGAATATGCTCTTCATTAAGATCTAAAAAAGGGGCAAGTCCATATTTTTAGCCTAACGGCTTTTTTCACTTAAAATTTGAACAAAAAAAGCAATCTTTTGGTGCATAACCGAGGCAGTTGCGACTAAAAATAATCGCGTTATTTGCGTTTGGTGCAAAAAGGCAACTGAATGATCTGTTCTTCTTTTTTATTTATTCTTGAACTATCCAACAATTGCAATGGCTTATCAATGAAGTGTGCAAATAGTTCGGTAAATATTAACAGCAATCCCAATTTCAATAAACACAGCGACCAAAAATATGTTTTAAGACTGTTATTTTTTGGTTCCAAATTCATTCGAAAAAAGTAAGTGCTAGGGCTCAAAGTAAATACTTGATTTTAAGCATTTACTGCATTTTATATGCATATCAAAAAAGTAACTACTTTAAAAATTCTCCAGTAAAAGCATTTACTATGTTTCATGCATATCACCCTGTGAGGTAGTTGTGACTTGTGAGGTATCACTGAGGTTTGTCAGAATAGGAGTTTTAAATAACGCTGAATAGGTACATGAAGTTAAGATTGTTTTTAGCTTCGGAAAAGAACATTTAAGGAGTTTTTAAAATGTCTGCTGTTGTTTATGTTTTCTTATTTAGATCACCAGGTAGGTCGCCACTCGCCAGTCACTGCAACGCTCTGTGATAGGTTAGGTTAGGTTAAAGTGGCTGTTGGTTGGGAAATCCAACACACTTAGACCAAAATATGGTCCGTTGTGATACCCCATGGATCAGTTGATCAGCTTAACTCGTTGAACCAATTGGAGCTTCGAATGAAGCGTAGGAGACAAATAATGTCAGAGTTTTTTAGATCGCTGGTATCGTTGAAGTAGTAGTCTCCAAGGTGGATTCTACGTCTTTGTGATAAGGCAGGGCATGTGCATAGAAGATGAGAGATTGTCTCTTCTTCCTCTTCGTCCATGCAACTCCTACAAAAATCATTTGCAGGGGCTCCGAGTCGAGTAGCATGCCTTCCTATTAAGCAGTGCCCAGTCAGGACACCTATAACGTAGCTAATGTGCAATCTACTCAGAGAGATTAATTGTTTTGAGCGCCTGGCGCTAAGATTAGGCCAAATTAGTTTTTTCGCTAAACAGGTGGTGGTGTTATTCCACCTGAAGTTTGTTTTCTCTATGGTATCTTGCTTTAGAATGAGTTTACATGTAGCTAAGGGGATACCTATGCTAGCATTGTGAGCCAGCAGAGGTAAAGTTGTTCCGCTTTTTGCAAGTTCGTCAGCTTTGCAATTTCCTGGAATGTCTCTATGGCCCGGCACCCAAAAAAGGTGAATGTTGAACTGTGTAGCCATCTCCGTAAGAGATAATCGACAATTTAGGGCTGTTAGTGAGTTAGTAGAGACAGAGTCTAGGGACTTTAACGCAGCTTGGCTATCCGAGAAGATGCGTATATCATTAGTTGATATAACGTTTTCTCTAAGCCAGGAAAGGACTTCTTTTATAGCCAGGATTTCAGCTTGGAACACGCTACAATGATCTGGTAGACGAAAGGAGAGACTTAAGTTTAGTCTATCTGAGTATACGCCTCCACCAACCCCATCCTCCGTTTTTGATCCGTCTGTATAAAAGTTTATAGGATCATCGTTCAAAAATGATGTATTCTCCCAAGAAGACCTGGGAGGTATAGTCACTTTGAAGCTATAGTTATTAAACTGAGGATGGGGTATGGTGTAGTCAATATTACTGTTTATAGTTCTGAACGAGTTCAAAATAGTGGTGTGGCCAATTCCATTATTGATCCACAGAGAGGAGGCTTGAAGCCGTATGGCTGTATTAGCGGCCGTTTGCTTGCTGAAAATGTCCAGCGGTATTAGATGGAACAGAACATCAAGTGAGGCGGAGGGGGTAGAGCGAAGTGCTCCTCCCATACACAGGCAGGCTGTTCGTTGGACTTTGCTGAGTTTATCGCGATTTGTCGCTGTATCTAGCGCCGTCCACCATACCGCTACTCCATAAGTAAGGATCGGCCTTATGACCGAGATATATAGCCAGTGTGTAATGCGGGGTTGTAGGCCCCATTTATTACCAATGGCCTTTTTACAGGAGAACAGGGCTACTGTGGCCTTGTTTATTCTCTCTTGAATATTAGGTTTCCAACTTAATTTCTTATCCAAAATGAGACCCAAGTATTTTGCTTGATCAGAGAATTTAAGTGGTACACCGTTTATGAGGGGAGGGTCAATGATTGGGATTTTGTATTTCCTTGTGAAGAGGACAAGGTCGGTTTTTTGTGGGTTAACGCCTAGACCACACCGATTTGCCCATCTGGTGAGCTTATTTAAAGCGTTTTGTAAGAGTTCTTTTAGTATATTGGGATGTTTACCAGTTACCGCAATAGCAACATCGTCCGCATAAGCAAACACTTTGTATCCTTCTCTTTCTAGAGTAATTAGTAAATCATTTATTACTAAGTTCCAGAGGAGAGGGGATAGGACACCACCTTGTGGCGTACCTCTGCTGACACCCCTTTGTGCAGTAAAATCGCCCAGTTTTGAATTGATAATCCTGCTTATCAGCATTTGATTAATCAATTCGCTGATCGACTTATCTACCTTCAGGGATGTCAATACACGTGCAATTGCAGATGTGTCGACATTGTTAAATGCACCTTCTATATCTAAGAAGGCAACTAAGGTGTACTCTTTATGATGGAGGGAATATTCGATTGTACGTACTATACTATGTAGAGCCGTTTCAACTGATTTCCCTTTGTTGTAGGCGTGTTGAGCTTTTGAAAGGAGGGACTTGTCAATACTTGCCCTTAAGTGAATATCGATCAAACGTTCAAAAGTTTTGAGAAGGAATGATGATAAGCTGATAGGTCTTAGGTCTTTAGGGTTAACGTGGCTGGATTTTCCAGCTTTTGGAATAAAAACTACTTTAACTTGCCTCCAAGACATCGGGATGTATGCCAATTTAAGGCATCCCTTGAAGATGTTTTCTAGGATGGGTATTAGAAAACTTGCATTTTCTTGCAGTTCAGCTGGAATTATACCATCCGGACCTGCAGATTTATATGGCTTAAAGCTGTTAATAGCCCATTTGAGTTTTTCCCTAGTGACTAGACCTTGAGGGGGATATAATGTATTGTCACAACTATTTGGTACAATGTTATTAATAATATTAGAGCTACCAGGAAAGTGAACGTCTAGTAGCAAGTTGAGCGATTCTTCGCTTGAATTGGTCCAGAGGCCAGAGGCGTTTTTCAAGCATCTAGGCATGATTGGATTTTTGGAGAGGATTTTGCGCAACCTGGATGCTTCAGAGCAATCTTCCACGTTGCTACAGAAGTTTCTCCAGGACGATCGTTTGGTTTTCCTCAGTTCTTTTTTATATATCTTCAGTGATTCTTTATATGAATCCCAGTCAGACATGTCTCTAGAAGCTTTCGCTCTGTTAAAGAGTTTTCTGCATTCTTTTCGAAGTGGATCTAGCCCTGAGTTCCACCAGTGTGGTTTCTTTTTACCTCTTACTTGTATAAGAGGACATGCAGTATCTAGAGCTTTGTTTAGGGCTACTGTTAGATTATTGACTTTGTCGTCAAGATCTTCAGTGTTGGAGGGGGTATTAAAGAGTTCAGGTTTTACTAAACTATTTAACGTTCTCTTGTATTTTGGCCAATTTGTTCTTTTTAGATTTCGAAAGATCGGTTGGCAAGGTGGTTCATTTATAAAGTTAAATTGGATGTATCTATGATCAGAAAAGGAGTGATCTTTAGATACCTTCCAGTTCAAAATATTATTATTAATGAAGTCGGAGACAAGAGTTATATCTAAAACTTCCTGTCGATTTTTAGTAATAAAGGTTGGCTCTTTACCAACGTTACTTATGAGTAGGTTAGTGTTTAGAATATAGTCGAAAAGAGACTCACCCCTGTCGTTTATATCCGTGCTACCCCACACTGTATGGTGGGCGTTAGCATCACTTCCGATGATGAGGCCAATGTTGAGCCTTTGCGCTTCAGCTATTAATCTCTCCAGGGTGTCACCCGGGAGAGGGCCAAGGTGGTCGTGGCCGAGATACGCCGACGCCAGCCAGAATGTTCCTCTGGCTGTTTCCAGACTTGCGGCGGTGATATCTCGATCGCTGAAATTAGGGAGTAAGTATACATTTAGGCTACGTTTTACTAATATGCAAGATCTGGGTCCAACCTCACCTGATGCATAAAGCACGTAGTATTTAGGAGTCCTGATTCCTCGAACAATGGATTTAACAATCCAGGGTTCTTGAATCAGGACAATATCTTCATCGCTGCTGGATAGGCGAAGAAGAAGGGAGGCCGAAGCCTTTATGGAGTGTTGGAGGTTAATCTGGAGTAACCGCAGCATTTTCGCTACCGTACTCCCGATCAGCCTCCAACACAGTGATGTCGGAGTCATCTATATCAGAGGACGATTCTAAAAGAATGTCCTCATCTCCGCTGTCGTAGACCTCGGCCTCCATTGCGGAAAAACCTTGGTCGATAGGAGCTTCCACTGCTACAGGGGATGCCTGGGATGCATCGTCTTCCAATGAAGGAAATGTGACAGATGCACCAGGCTCCCCAGCAACCGTTTCCGCTTGTATGGGTGGGGAAGGGTTTGTGCCTCGGCCCCATCTTTTTTGTAGACCCTCAGCGGTATTTCATCAAACCCGAACCTAATCACACCTTTCGATTGCGCCAGAGGAGAAAGGGACTCTGCATTGATGATAACAATTGCACCCTTGTAGGGTCCCTTTGGCTCCTCTAGTTTCGCAACCTTCCAGTTGTGAGTAGGAAGGGTTGGATTGGAGAGCCTGATTATTTTGAGGACGTGGTCAGCTTCCTTGAATATGGCCGGAACCGTGATGCGAGCTCTTGGTCTTCCTTTGCGACAACCTCCAGCTTAGCACCAGGCCAGACCTCCCCAAGTCGGCTAACCGCCAGCGTCAGTAGATCGCACGACCTCCGATCATCACAGACCATCAGCTTGATGTGTCCCTGATGCCAACCGCCATCTTTTGTGATGGGCGGTGGTCCCGGATTGTCAGACATGATCTCTAGAAAACTGAAGGCCAGCTGTCCTTTGACCAATATCCAGTTCTCGGCAGAGATCGTGCCATCTACGTCGCTTCTGTCGATAATCGCGACTACCATTTTGTCCTTCAGAACGTCACTGAAGGACATTTTTGCCTTACGAGGGTCAAGAGAAGTGCTGGTGTTTAGCACTTTGGGGCGTTTGGGTAGTGAAACACTACCCTCCATAGACCTTTGTCGCTTCGACGTTGAGTCTTGTCTGGTCTTGTCTTGTCTAGCCAAGAAGCTCTTGGCCCATTCTATTTTGGCGTCGTGCTGAGAGTTTCCTCCAGCGCCTAGTTGTTCACCAAACGTCTGGAGAATCCTCTTAGCATTACGCATGTCCCTGTGGTAGGCCCTGGAGGGTCTGAGATTTCGCCCATCTCCCCCAGGACCTTCCTTAGGATTCTTGGCTTTGGTGGTAGAAGGACCTGGCACCGCAGCCCTACTACCACCGACTCGCGGTGTTGAAGAGTTGAGAGGTTTACTCTCTGTGGTAGTAGAGGAGCCGTTCTTCACAACTGCCTCACTACAGGAAGGAGGTAATTCTACCACATTATCCGCTATTCCACTGGCGACAACAGGGCTGTGAGTGTCCACAGCCTTGTCAGCACCAGTGGAATAGGGATGAGCAGCAGACAACTTTGCCGTCGTACTGCTGGCCGGTACGGTCTTTAAATTTTGTTTTGTTTGTTTTGTTTGTTTTGTTTTAAAATTGTTCATTTGAATCCCACGAGTAGCGGATAAGGGGTGGTCCATCTGTACAGAGATCCGTGTATACAGATAAGGCTGGTTAATCCGGAGGTCGCCAGGTATCCGGATACTCCGTTAGCGACTGAGCTAGTTTTTTAATTGGGCCCTCAGCCAGGCTGATCATCGGCACGGGTCGTGTAACACCTTAGATCCAGCCCAATTGGGAGGTAGATTGAGGGAAGGAGAGAAAGGTTAGGGAGTCAGGCAGTTTAGCACTGATGGAAGGACTGATTATAAGGATGGTTAAGAAAGGAATCGAAGGGGGGGTTCGTTGGATGGTTTTTTCACCAGCAACCTGGGGTGGGTAGGAGATGAGAAGGTAACAATAGTCGGCTATTTCGCTTCCTATGTGGGAGAGGAAGTGATCGAGGGAGGGGTAAGGATATGTGAGCGACCTTTGGTTTCAGGACTCATCTGGAGATAAATTCTCGAGAATCACTGACCCTACTCAGCCTCTACAACTCGACAAGTTCGACGCTCGGGTAGAGGAAACGCTCTGTGATAAAGAATGTTGTTTGTTTTTTTGTCCGGTGCATAAGCAAACACGCCACGTACAATTGTCCGTACGAAAAGCAAGAAAATTCGAGATTAAGGCCACACACTATTGAAACGATTGGCCATAAACAGGAAGATGAATTCCTTTAAACTTGAACTTTGGCATGTCATTCGTGATTATCGGAAATCTTGTAATGAGAACTTCTTCGCCTTTTAATTTGCCTTTGACCTTGCTTAGATTGTGACCTTTCACGACCCCATGACGATGGTTTGTGAGTGAGATCGGTGAAAGGAACAGAGCTCCTCACCGCTTCCCACAAAATCATCGCCATTGGCGTATAGTAAAAAGTCACAATTTTGACAGGGTCTTTGATTGAGTTGGCTTGGATGACGTTGTTCATCAGTTTCTTTACCTTCAACCTGGTTCCATTACAAACTTTCACTGGGTACAGATTGCGCAAAATTATAATGACAGTGCCGACTTTGAGTTGCAAATTGAAATTGTGCGGTGGTACACCAGGTACATCCAACGATCATCATCATTTTTAACACGATTTGAACGATTTTGAATAATTAAATTCAAATCATCGACGTCCATATACGTAGGCATTGAGCGTGGGTTTACCGGTAAAGTTTGACAGAAATCGCCGCCCGCCCAGCAGTATCATTGTGTTTATGTTGACATTTTCCATTAGTTTCCGCATTAATGTGATACCTACTTGACAACAATAACACTTTGTGGATGCACTCGTATATTTGCTGAACCCCCACAATTCGACAATTTTGAAAATCTTTCGTGAATTTTTTGAGACACCCTTTATGAATATGTTGTCTTAAAAAATATTTGTATATAATAAATCTTAAGTTCCTTATCTGCAAAAATTAAAATTGGTTTTACTTTCTCTATTATCAACGCAAGAATTAAAACATTAAATTTTATTTCTTAATAAACTTACATATCTAGAAACAACATAAATAAACAAATACTCAAATAAATACATATACATTACTTATGTATACACAAATTTATGTACACACATAATAAACTCGTCATTTCGCGCACTCCTTTTGTTTTCAATTTCTAAACACGTATATATTATAAATTATTTAGTTCAAACATGTTTCGTATGTTGCTTGTTTTTCATTGAAATATCACTCACCAAGAAAGTATGTATATTATTTGTGTATGATGTGAAATGAATTCTTATGACAAGTACATTATAACATACATAGGTACATAATAACATACGTAATATTTTCAAAAAATTATTTTCAATTTTCTACAAAAATATACATGTGTACCTACATATTTTTGTATTTTTTCTTCACGTTTTTAATATCGACGAAAATGTTTTGGTCACAGAATGTGCATATTATTACATATGTTTAAAAACAAAAATTAATTAAAAAAAACGTTTCAATTTTATATACATATTCTAAAAATACAAATCCTTCAAATTGAATATTTACTTGCTCTAATCAAGAGCCGACAGCAAAATTCGTGAGTGCAAATATGATAAGGTACTTTGATTTTTAAGTATAGGTATTATGTAAACGACGTGTTGTCGGGTACAATGTCAGCCTATGCTGCGGTGGGTGTCGAAAATAGCAATTTTTCCGATTTTTGTGTAAGAGGTGCTACCTATCTTTTCCATTCATACATTCACTTCAATCCATGTTCATATGTACATAATATGTATCTATGGTAGACCACTCGGATTTCCAAATTTTTGGAAAATTAAAATTATACCCCACACAAAAGTTGCATATGGTTTTTACTTGCGATATATAGGTACTATATTATGGCAAGTTATGGATTCGTAAAAAAAAAATCCAACTCGAGATTTTGATCAAAGACCAAAGTTGACATTACGATGATAGCGAAGTCGAAAAAAGTGGGTCTCGCAATTCTGTCCGTCTGTCTGTCCTTTCGGCTGTCGGTCGAAGGACCGTTTTTTTCATTTTTTTTAAGACTACAAATAACGGTACCTGCCGTTTTTCTCAAAAACGTGCGCACAACTTTTTTTTTTTAAATTCAGTAATTTTTTTTTACAAAAAGGCAACCATTTTGTAAGAAAAAATTCCGAAAAATGGTTACAAATGGTACCCCTACCATTACACTGATATTTTTCAATTTTTTTTATGGAGAATGTTTGAAAATTTTTTAAAAGTTTTGTATACCAAAATTTTCAAAAAAATTTTTGTTGGGATTTCAAAATTTTTTTTTGAGAACTTAATAATTCGAAAACGACTGGGTCAATTTTTATAAAACTTGGCACCCAGCAGATTTTTAACATTATCTAGCAGATATTTAATAAAAATTATTCTTGTAACCAAAACAAACGGTACCTCCCATACAAATGTTTAAAAACCGTTATTAAAAATCTCATTTTTATCAAAAACGGCTCCTACGATTTTAATAAAAAATTTAGTTTGGACTTATATCTGCACAAGCTACCATATTATTATAAAAAAAATCATCTATCGTTTAAAAATGGTATCTCTCATAGAACCATTTTTTTTTATTTTCGACCATCTCATTATTAGTTGAACTGATTTTAATAATTTTTTCTTGCACAATATCTTCAAATAAGTTCTAATAATCTTTCATGCCAAAATTTTCATTTCAATTTATTTTTTGAAAATTCCATATTTCGAATGAGTAGATGATATTTTTTTAAATAAATTTTTTAACTCCGCTTTAATAAAAGCTAAACAATTGCATACCATTTTTTTTTTTTTTTAATTTATATATAAGAAACTATTTTTTTTTTAAACCGCTCCAACGATTTGCAATAATTTTTTTTTTCTCATAAATTGAGATTTTCTTAAGAAATCGGATGATGTACATCGTATTGGTGTCAAAACAATTTCAGAGGTTGTTTAATCAATTTATGTTTAATTACATAATTTTTTTTTACAATTTTTCAGTCTAAATTGTAAGTTCCATGCACGGTGCTATACACGGTTCATAAATAAGTGTACCTACTCCCATAATACTACCTTAAACTTAACTACGTTTTAAGAAGGCGGTATACAATATAGGCTCCCATAACTAATTTATATCTTTTATAAGATAAAATATAGTTTTTGAAATATTAAAACTTTAAAAACACAGTGTGATCCCACATAAGAGCAAGTTCGTGCGACCCAGTCGTGCACATATTTTTTTATTTCCGATTATCTCATTATCTGTTCAAAGTTCAAACCATTTTAATCATTTTTTGTATGTAAAAAAGATGTTAAAATAAATTTTAAGCTTTTAAAACAATTCCTTCCCGACTTAGTTCAACAGCCTGATTGTGTCATTGAATTGAGGTGAAAAAAGCTTACGGTGAGGGAAAAAGTATAAGCTTTTTAAAACTTCATTCCCGGTTAACACTTAATTAAAAATTAAATATTTCAAAAATAGGTTAGTCATTATTTTCAGAAATGAATTTTTAACGCCATTTTTTTTCTTAAATATGTATATTAACAAAATTGAATATAAAAAAAAATAATTTTTTTTAAAAAACCTGTTAAAGAAATCAGATGGTGTAGGTACATCGCGTCGGTGTCATAACAGAAACCTGAAACGCATTGTTCAATAATTATTTTGGTCATGGGTTTGAAGTTTAATCAGAATCGTTGTTGAGTTTTTTCGAGTAAATTTTATAAAATCAAGGCAGCTTTAAGCGTTTTAGCTGAGCTTAAACAAAAAACAGAATTTCTCCTCTAGGATAGCTATCATATAAAAATTTGAAGGAAATCAGCCCAACCATTTAGGCTCTACATATAGCTCAAATTATAGTGAACTCATAGATATGTACTATAGCCACACAGACTGATGAACGCTATGACGAAACCCAATATTTTGGACATCTCAACCATCGTAGTGTTAATTTTGATTATAAAATCTTGAAATTTTTTCAAATTTTTATTCTTTTTATTATTATTTATTTTTGTTGTTTTTTAAATAATTATAATAGGTCAGTTAATAAAGACATCGAAGGTCGCCAAATTTAAATAAATTAATTTTGTTAGTATACCTAATTCTGATTCTGCTCACAACTGCTCCTGTATAAGTTATGACAATGCAATAACCATGTCGTTTTTGCAAACAGAGACATAACTTGAAATTTGGAATGAAACCATTTTCAGTTAACCACATCGGTATGTGGTCTTATTAATGAGACCTACAACTCGAATTTCGGTTGTTATGGTCTTTTGTGAAATGACATTTATAGTGATGTGGTGGTTCTTTTCGTTTAATGGCCATTTTCAGTGTTTGTGCCTGACAAACATGTATACTTACACAAATTCATTTCTCAATTCTTTCAAAATCCCCAAATGATTCGTCAGCTAAAAGAACAAGTTCCTTTGACTCAGTAGTACATATATATGTCTCTAAAAATTTGATGTCTCCAAGCACCTTAGGTAAACAAAGTCTATATATGAACAGTATCTGTTTTTGATTTTCATGTAACACTTTTGCTTAAGGCCGAAAAAAAATGTTAGCCTTTTTATAAAAAAAAAAGAAAACAAAATATTTTTAGTATAGAAATCTTTTTCTTTTTCATTTGATGTTCTCCCAAACGTGGGACATGTATGTATGTTGTATAATATGTTGACTCAAATTTAATGTGGGTAAATCTATGCCGCCATCAATGCCAATGCTTAAGGGTTTCATTTTAAAAAAATATAAAACCCCCAGTTAGTGGCACTATATGGTATAGACATAGGTATAGGTACAGCTGAACCTGGTATGGTTATATGTCCACATATAGATGTATAAGGAGTTTTACTTTTCAAATTTAATAAGCAGGTTTAAGATAAACAGGAGATAAAAAGATTAATTCAAAATAACCAGCAAACATACAAAAATAAAAAAATCAAAAAAACATAGTTGAGATATATACGAATGGGGTGAAAAGGTTAAGAGGCGAGCAAAAGCATTAGACATCATCAGGCCTGTAGTGGCTTCTATTTTCAACTCATGTCAAATGTTGATTTTCGTCCCAATAAACAGAAAAGGAAAAAAGGATTGGCCCCTAGGAAAATAACCCACATAAAGCCATTTGTTTAGTTGTTTCCTTGTTTTGGTGTATGTTCAACGAGTCCTAGAGGTTATTTGAAAGAACTTGTAAGGGACATGTGCCAGAATATTTGTGTTGTATTTTTGTTTTTTGTTGAATATTTGCATGCGATATATGCCAACCAACTTACAATCCCAGCCCATTGCTGATTCCTTTGAAATTTCAGTCAAATATATTCCAATCTTCGATACAAAAATAAAAAATGAAGAAGAAGAATACGTATAGATTGGAACATTAACATTGAACATTTTGTTTGGTAAATTATTTATGTATTTATTCAGCAGCAAAATGGGATTAGCGTTCTTCAGAAAACGACGATGACTACAACTACGACGATGACGATGACATTGAAGACGGGCATAAATGACTGTCGAAGAGTAGGGTTAATGTTTTAAGGCCTATATGGCTGAATCCTTTTCATTCTTTTGGTATAAAGGAGATAAAAGAGCCAGCGATTTTGTAAACATGTCTAATGGGACATTAAGGAAAGGCAAAGGATCCGAACCAAAGAGTTTTCAATTGAATCGGTGGCAGCGGCGAGGACAAGGCTAAATGGAGATTGCTTGAGGCTGTGTGCATTTTTTTTTTTCTTATAAAAAAAGGAAAAGTGTATGCGGACATTAAGGGTTGAAATAAGCAAATTTTCGTTTCGATAACTTTTTTATTACAGCTTTGTGCTAACGATTATAGTTTGCCCTACTGGAACAAAGTACCATATTAATTCATAGCTTTACTGTTTTCAAAGAAGGACCAAACAAAATCCGCTGTCAACAGCATGATTTTGTGGCACTTTTGGGTTGTTTTAAGTTACCTATAGGTTTGGTACCTATAACATAATAAAAATTTATAAATATGTATCTAAGCTGAATATTTTGATGTTTTTTTTTTTTCGTTTTATCATCATTGGGTGGATACTCTTATTCTACATACCTACTTCATTTTAAAATTTTATAGCTCATGCTTAAGCTTCTGTGATTTTTTAAATTCAAACTAAAGAACTTAATAGCTTGTTCGCTCTATTTAAAAATATTCTAGTAGTAACAATTTCTAAAACAGTCAAGTTCGATTACATCAGCAAATTTTTTAAAAAAATATAAATTTTTAGTGACCACTGACCGGTTCATTCAGTCCGTAATTTGTTTTGTAAAGAAGAAAAATTGATTATCACGACGATCTGGCGTATGTTTTATAAATATTTCTAATAAAGTATGTTTATTTTTTCTACCATTTTTTTTAAATGATATATTTTAAATTATTGCTTCCAGAAAAAAAAATTATTTTTTTATTGTAGAGGGTCACATAATGTACAAACTTCCCATTGTTTTTCTTTCGATAAAACTTACCATTTAGAAGTTAGATACATATCGCACCCTTAGAATGAAAGTGACCTAACTAAAAAATTGCAATTTATTGAAAATGACCAAAAAATTCCTGTAAAACGTATGAATTATATTGCTATTACAAGATCAGAAGTTACAGGAATTTAGAGTTATTTTAATTTTAAGGGTGTGATATACGCAAAAACCCGACATTTTTGTAATTTGAAGTTTTTTTTAAATACCAACCGGAGTTAAAAAAGGATTAAAATTTTTTTTTGTATATGAATTGCATAACCTACAAGCCTTGTATCCGTGGCGTAGATACAAGTAGGTATCAAGGACATTAATCCACCACATGAGTCTTCAGCTTAACCATACTTTACCTATAGTCGCAAAAGGAATTAAAACAAATTCCATAACTATATGTTAACTTACTCGGATACAAAGTTTTGAAAATGATGCTAAACCTTCCTTGGCATTATTCAACTTTAAATCTCCACAGAAAGGCGAATGTTGAATTGATTTTCGAAAGGATTCGTAAACTTGTAAATAATTTTAACATCAGCTGTGATAGTTCAGAGAATGTTCTCATAAATAATCTTAATACATAATCTGTGATAATTTTTTGTTAATATTTATTGCGCTTCTTTTAAATTAATTATCTTGTTTACATATTTATTTGTTAATTTATTTAATTGTTAATTTATTTATTTGTTAATTTATTTATTTATTTATTTTTTTTTTTTTTTTATTAATTTATTTATATATTTATTTATTAATTTATAACTATTTATTAAATTATTTTTTTTTTTTGTTAATTTATTTATTTGTTAATTTATTTTGTTTGTATTAGTTATTTATTTTTTTAATTTATTTATTAATTTATTTTTTTTGTTAATTTATTTTTTTTTGTTAATTTATTTATTTATTTGTTAATTTAATCTTTTTTATTAATTTTTAGTTTTTAAATTATTTAATTGTTAATTAATTCATTCCTAATTTATTTATTTGTTATTTTGTTTATATATTAATTTATGTAATTGTTAACTTATTTATTTATTCAACCTAATTTATTGTTTGCCTATTTATTTATTTTCAATTAATTAATTCATATTTCCATATCTGTTTTTACATTGTGTATTCATTTTTCTTTTGTTTATTTAAAAGTTAAATTGTTTATCTAAATAACTTGTTGAGTTCAATTTAATTTAATTTTTTTTTGTTTTTTTTAAATTTTGAATGAAGGTTTTTTTTCGTATTTTCCTTCGATTTGTTATTTTAATTTATTTACTGTAATTTTGTTTTAATTCAAGAAAATGTTTCAGTAGTAAGATAATGTATCAAATCTCTGAATTGTAAAATGTGCGGTCACAGACTTTCTTGAAAATATTATTACGAAATAAACAAATCTATCTATCTATCTATTAAATTTTTTTCATCTGCCCGATAAGTAGATATAAGGACTTCAGCGATTTAGTTTCACGAATTTGTGATCTAAATTAGATTTTATGAGTTATTCGGGTTTTTTTTTTAGTATTTGCATCTCTTCATTTTCTAAAAAAAGATCGATTCTGGAAAACACTATGGAAGAATTCATTTCTTACGATGTACCTTATCATTTCACATTTAGTTATTTCCAATTTTTATTTCGCTATGTTATTGCTTCGCAAGCACAACCTCTTGATATAATGGGTAATGCGTTAGTATATTATGCCGGATGTCTGGGATCGAATCCCAATCTATATGAAATCTAACAAAGATGTATTTTTCTTTTCCAAAGAAGCTGCCTCTTGTAAGGAAGTGACAAATTATACAAGTGTATCTATATTTTTGATGTCCTGCGCAAACTAAAAACGCACAAAAAGAAAATGGTTGAGAATTGGAATTCACTTAAGGCTCTTGTTCCCCACAAGTTATCATGTTACAAAATAATTTTCTGAATTTGTTTCGCAAAATCATCATTTCGCATATTTCACATAGCAATGTATGTCTCGCAGATGGTGGAGTAAGCTTGTTAGAGGCCCGGGCGGTAATGCTTAATGGGGCCCCTTATGAGATCAGATATTTTTTTAGTTTATATAACGTCAGCTTTTATGACAAAACAAAAAACATCAATCATATTAATTATAATACACATACGTAGATTGCCTGAAAATTTCATCAAAATCGGTCACGTCATTTTGGAGTCTATAAGGAACAAATTATATGCAAACATTGATTTTAGATAGATCTCTAAAAACCAAACTTACATATAGATACAGTTAGTAGTTTTTTTCCAATTATTTTATAAATTTTTTCGTACCTTCATTCTGCTGAACTCCTCAATGACATCGTTGAAATCAATTTCTCTAGAAACTTTTCTCTCAATTGATAAAATGGAGAGATTGACTATACTAGACTTGTTCTTGGGTCATAGTAAATCGAAGGTAATTTTTAATAAGTTTCAATTTTGAAAAGCTCCTTTCGCATGATGCCACGGAGACGCAAATGGTCAGAAAATATTGGATAGATAATGAGTGATGCGTAAGGCAATGATTCGATAAAGTCCCAATCAATTATGAACTGTAGATTTTCTTGGGCAGTCCATTTCGCAGCAACGTCCACACTCGTATCGGCTGCACGCAAATGTCTACGATATCTTTTTATTTCTTGCAGCACTGTTTCTTTTTTAAATTCGTCGTAAATATGTACCAGATTGTCCAATGCAATAGTCAAATCGTCATAGAAGCTTCAAGCATAAACTTTGACAATTCTTGCTTAAATCGGTCAAGGCATTCAAATATTGTTCGAAGAACTTCTTCTTGAATTGGTAGCCCAGCATTATGAGCAGCAGAGTCTACCTATAATAATAAGTAGGTAGATATAATTATGTACTCTTCTTCGCAATGCTGGGGGATCATGGCAAAAATTCCTTTGTTTAGGAACTTGAATTGAGCATTGAATATTGAAAACAAAACTAGTAGGTATAAGTACTTTACTAACGTAAATTTTTGAGAAAAGGATAGTTTGAACAAAATAATAAATTTTTCAAAATTGTAGGTTCAACGATAATTTAAAAAAAAAATTATTTACTATACAAATTTGATTTAAACAGAAAATTAACGAAATTCTGAACTGAATATTTGTCTTTTTATCTAAATTCTTTAAAAATCTAATAAGTAACATCATCTCTTTATAGACGCTGCCGTTGTTTTTGAAATACATACTTATGTACCTATATTTGCATTGAATACATTTTTAGAAATTATCGTTTTTGGGGGCCCCATACAATTTTATTTCTTGCCTAATGCAAATGTAGAAACATTATGACAAAAATTATTATGAGTACACCCCGGCCCATGGACACTGTGGCCCGGGGCGAATTAACAACTCTATGTAACTGTTAAATGCCAGCCAAGTGACAAAAAATGTCATCTTAATCAAATTGGCGGCCTATAAAAAATTGTATTAGAACTCAAAAAGCTTGTATTAAGAATTAATTAAATATTTCTTGGAATGAAATTTTCCAAAAGTTAAAAAAGTTGTTAAAAATCCTTACAACTTATACCTACACTAACAAAGTGTAGGTATAAGTGTTTACAGATCTCCCAATCACACCAGGGAATCACTTTAAGTCTTAAGTTAAAGAAAAAATCATTTAAATATTAAATGTCTTGCCGTCTTGAAAAATATGCAAACCGACAGAATTACGAATAACACTTTTCGCGTGCTTTCTGTGACCGTAATTTTAATTATTTTTATTCAAATCTCGGTATCGATTTTGTTTACATATTATTCCAAAACTTGTCCTTTAATATCTTCTACCTACTTAAAAATGTATGTCGCTAATAAAAACATAGTCAAACTTAAAAGTGATAGGTACAACGCTTTTTAATTTTCAAAATTGTCCTTCCCATTTATACTTACTTACTTTAATTGAAGTATGAAGTTCAATATTGTTTTTGAAATCAATTAAAAGAAAACTTGAGTGGAGTTATGCGATCGAAAAAACTTACTCTATATACAACATATTACATGCATATAGTGTGGATGTATAAATATTTTCTGTCTAAAACTTTTGTTCGTTTCTTCTTTTATGATGTTGAAATTTTCCAACTCATAGATAGATATAAATCTTTTTTCGTTTCGATATTCGAAGAGCCTGAAGACGAAGTGTTGATCTAAAGAGGCACTTTTAAAAATTGATTTTCAATCATAATACTCACAATGGACAGAATATAGAAAAGGAGAAGCTATGAACGAAAAAGTTTTAACGGTCATCAAGAGAATGAGTGAGTATATGAACTATGAAGTATATATATATACTATATGTATATGTGATGCCAGAAAATTGGATATGCCTGGAGTGTTGTGGATGTGGAGTTTGAAACGAAACTTTTTTTTTTTTGTTCATCTGTTCACTTTTAACAATAGGAGAGGAAATGAATACTTTCGTCAGTATATCATGAGAACAAAATATTTATCTAACAGATTCATGCTAAAGGCCTTTTATATGTTTTTTTTTTACGAATAGTTTTTGTAACCAAGAGCCAAATTTTTGATCAAAAGCAAATTAAAATATATATCCATAGTTGGGGGTAAAATTTCAATAAATCAGAGCAAAAACTTTGGCAAAATTAATTGCAGACACAATTCGTAGTCAAGATAAAGCAAAAAGAAATATACTAAATTAATTATTATTTAAAAGGAATTATTTTAATACTGTTCGAGAATTAAAATAATCAATTCAATTTTGTGTTTTTAAATACCTCTACCAATATCATTCATTTATTTTCCATTTTTAAAAGGTTTTTTTTTTCAGTGAAAGAGTCATATCTGATCAGAAGAAATGGTGGTTGTTTTCATACCCAAACAGCATTGATGGAGAGTTTTAAAATACAATGGCCATGGTTTTCCACAAAGTTGTCTTTTCACGAAATGTATTTATTTGTTAAAAGTTACTGGCAGCTAGGTCCAGATTTGCCTTGGTGAAATTTGAGATTAACGCACATTTATATACTGCAGATCTTCTCTATAGGAACTTCAAATGAAAATAACGTCTTGGCACCTAAAAAAAGAACAGAATAATGTTTTTCACGGGTTACTGCCTCTTGCGAGGAATTGACAAATCTTTGTCATGAAAAAGTGCTCCTCACCTTAGCCGTTCGGATTCGGCAAAAAATTGTAGGTCCCCTCCAATCCCACCCATAACACAGCAATGGTTGAGAGTTGTAAGGCACTATAGGCCCTGGTTCTACACGCGCTGTTGCGCGACCCAATTTATTGATTTATTTTTATTAGATGGAGAGAAATAAAATGCATAACTTCCCGGTTAGAAAATTATCTAGGAAAAACTATTTATAAGCGTGGCCCTAGCTAGATTGGCCATTATATAGTAAATCCTATGCTGAGCCTAGACAGGCGCAAGTCTAGGCGATATTGACTAATTCATGCTTATTCTGGCTTTATCTTGGCTAGAATTGCCTATTTACTGGCTTTGTCAGATGTAGACTGGGCCTAGATAGTTTTAACTTGACATAGCCTAAATCTCGAAGAAACCAAGTATAAGTAAAAGTGAAGTTTTTTTTTTAATTATAAATTAAATTCAATACATTTCAGGTAGAGAGAAAAGTCTCCTAATATTAGGGGGGGGCTTATATGGGTTTCAGTAAAAATCTACCTAGGCCCTAGCTAGTGCCTAAAAATGTCTCAATTTTTAGCTATCCAAAGCCTGACTTGGAAGATCTATCTAGGGCCTATATGGGAACCACTAGCAAGGCCCCCAATATACAGAGCATTAACAAATTAGCTAGGGCCAAGCTAGATAATGCTCGATAGGCCCATGATATAAACTAGGCAAAACTAGCTGGGGCCTAGGCAATATCGAGTTGCAAATTCTACCCGGGTGGGGTCACATGAACTTGCTCTTAAGTACGATCAAATTGTGCTTTTTTGACTGAATATTATAAACATAGTCATCTGATATCTGATTTTAAAATAAATAAATTAGCTATAGGATCGTTTATGTTATCCCACCTACCAAAAATGATATTTAGTTTAATTTAGTATGGATAAATGAACAATGTAGCAGATACATATAATATACAATCAGAACAAAAACATAAATGTTAAAAAGTAAGCCTTAGTTCTTCTATATAAAAACCTGTATGTAACAAATCAGCCGTGAAAAGTAGTACGCTAAGTTTTTATTTTATGAAGGTTTAATATCAAGTATTTTAAGTAGAGCAATATTAAAACAACTCAAAATGATGAGACAAATTTATTATTTACTGACCAAAATTTGGCAATTTCTTGCAAGTTTTCTTTTTATTACTCACAATTTAAAACGTTTTGAAAACTTGACGAGTAAACTGCCAAATTTTATGCATTAAATAATAAATTTGTCTCAACATTTAGAGTTGTTTTAATATTACTCTACTAACAACTTTCAATATTTGATATTAAACCTTCATAAAATAAAAACTTAGCGAAATGGAAATAATCAAAATTCTGAGAAAGAAGGCGAATACCACGCTCCATCATGAATGGAAAACTTCAAATTGTCTACATTTTCCTTTGTATGCACCTCAAGCTCTACTGCTCTACCAAATTTCATCATTCTAAAGGAATGGTAAGTGCTCTATATCATTAATAATAGTTATGAGAAAGTGGGCGTACACAACGCCCCCTAAATTAAAAACCTCAAATTTTCTATATTTTTTTGTACATATGTACTTCAAGCCCTACCGCTCTAATAAATTTCATTATTCTACGGCAATCGAACATGCTCCATATAATTGATAACAATTCTGGAAAAGTGGGCGGATACCACGCCCCCTGAATGGCAAATCTAAAATTTTCGATTTTTTCCTTTGGTTGCACCACAAAACCTACTGCTGTGCCAAATTACACGATTCTGCAATGTCGGGAAGTGCTTTATAAATTTGATGGTCAGTCAGTCAGTCAGTTATGGTTTTTGCGATTTTTGAAGACTTATATCTCAGGAACCACTTATACTAGGGTGTTGAAATTTGGTGCTTAGTCAGCCCAACAAATATTTTGAATTTCAACTTTCAAGTTTCTGACTTTATTGCGGTACTGAAATTAGAGGGGGTTCGAAAATCGCCTGAGTTTGCTTCCTTTAAAAAGGGGGTAGTGCCAGAACTTGGCTGTGCCCTTTGATATGAATGATTGTTTTGAACCAACTATCATTTTTAATTTCATCTTTTCTTCCCCGATTTGGAATAACATAATATCAAAAATTGGTTAATTTTAAAAATAAAATAATATCTATCTCATTTTATGTGAATTTATAAACAGTGAATTAAAATTCCGTATAAAATTAGATTAATTAACACCTTTAACTATGAAAACTTTCACCGCACGTCAATCTAAATATTTAATTTAAAAAGGATCGAATAACTCGGGATACCACAAATAAGAAACTTATTACCTATATTTTACATACATTTATGTGTAGGAAATTGTTTGAAACTTTCATCTAGCATAATAAATAAACCTTCATTCTCCACTCTTCTCAAAACCTCAAAGCTATTTTCTTATTAATTTATTATTTTGTAAAGCAAAATTCAAATAACCAAAAATTCTTCCGGAACCAAATAACTAGTACTACGAGTATTTATTATTCTACCCTGTAATCTGCACCCAAAAAAAATCCCTCCATCTAACAAGGTCTATCTATATACTTATACCACAATACAGGATGTGTGAAGAAGTGCTTCATATAATTATGTGGCAAGAGAAGGTACCTAATCTAAGATTGCAAGCTAAAATCATAAATCCCACGTAATGATCTTGTTGATTAGAAAACCGTTCTGAATTACTAATTCACTTAAGTTACTCCTTCAATTGAAATTGGCTCCCAAATAATGCATTAAGTATATACGTTGGTGGCGTGGCGTGTTACAAGTATAAGGGGCGTAAATTGTGTGGTTTTTTTTTTGCACACAACTATCTACTACTTGCTGAATTGAATACATAGTTTATACACTACTCCGATAATAATCATTTCTCACTGTGGGGTGAGTGAGGTTTCCGTTTGGCGGAAATGCCAGTATAAATATCGCTGTCACTTCCGCTTTTGAAGTGAAGCTTTATATATATGTACCTATGTAGCAACACTCTTTTTTGGCAGTCTTCGTGGAGGCGGAAATGGATGTTGCTACTGGTGTTTGCATTGCAGCATTTTAATAATAGCAATTTCCTGGCGCTAGTGAACATTTTGCGAATTGTAATTATATTTGCTTTAACATCATTCTAGGCAAAAAGGTGCTGTAGGTATATGGAGGTCTCATACGTCGTCGTCGTAGGTACATATTTTGTATATGATGGTGTAACCTAGTTTTAAGTGTTTGGCAAAAAAGTAGGCGGTATGAGTTAGAGTTGGGTCGGCAAAACATACATATTTTAATCGCATCAATTAAGTAGAATGAAAGTTTGCTTCAATTTGTGGCTTTTGTCGAGTTTGAATAACAAACAAGTCGTGCAAGTAGGTAAAACGTGCCAATTTCGAATTAGAAAGGGTGTTGTAGTTAATTTTTTTTTCTTTTTTTTTTTGTTGAAAAACCTTTACTAATTTACATTTGGTATACAACGAACGTGCATGTGTTTAGGAGAAAGTTGTTATATACGAAATTTTCCCTGTGTTCGTCTGCTGCTTATTTCGAAAGTTGGTTTTAGTAAAGATGTTAAATAATATTGGTGGAGCTGCAAGGGATATTCATATGTATGTATATAGCTTTGGCTGATGATGATGAAAGGTTTCATTATAAACATTTTCAATTATTGTCAGAGTGAGTGAGTTGGAAGAAGAACTTAGCATTACAATTAATATCATTAGACGTGTATTTATAGGAGAAAAGTGCGAAAGTGTATAGTACATAAACCTAATTAGAAACTTGAAAATTTTAGTTTGTGTATACATAGTAATTTCCTTTATACAAAATGAAATTCGATGCAAAATTAAGATATATTCAATCACGATTCAGGGTGTGGTTATAATAAGACCAAATGAATTGAATAAATTTGGAATTTTTTCAAATTATTAAAAGATGGTCTAAGATAGGTAGTTATATTGATTTCAAAAATTAAATTTTAGAATCAAACGTCAAAAGTTCAGTAGTAAAAATATAAGAATTATTATAAAGTCAAATTGTGCTCAAACCCTCTAGCGGGAAAGTAGTGGGGTAATTTTGATTTCCTTAATTTCTTAAATTTTTTTTTCGGTGATGAATCCAAATTTTAGGTTTTCCTAGAGAATTTTTTGAAGGTAAACGACGGAGAAGTTTTTTTTTTTTAACCCATTCTGTCCTATTGTACTTTTTAAAGTACAGTAAAATGCATTCACTTCATGGTCGTGTAAAAGTATGCTACCAAAAGAAAATGACATGTTTTAATTTTTCTTTACTTTATTGAACTTTTTCACGTTTTTTTCAAATATTTTATTTTTCTATAGCGCAGTTGACTTTTGTTTAATCGTCTTTTTACGAGAACACCATTTTAAAATATTGTTCGTTTTGCTTCCATCAAAAAGTTTGTGTTCACAAAAAATTCCATAAACCAAATATTGTACTTATTTTTGCAATATTCGTTTAAAATAAACATAAAGGTTGGAAAAAATCAGGTCTTTACATATTTTGGTAAATAGATACGGAGGTAAGCAAAGCTAAAGTTAAATGTAACGGGTGATTTTTTAAGAGGTTTAGAACTTTTTTTAAAAAAAAAACACAAAAAATTCGAAAAAATGAATGAAATATTTATTTGAATCGATAGTTTGAACCTTGCAATTTAATGTTTAAAGATAATTTCATGCAAATGTTGACCGCGGCTGCGTCTCAGGTAGCCCATCCGCTGAGTCCAATTTTGGCATACTCTTTCACACATATCGGCCGGTATCTCACGAATGAATGCATGGATGTTGGCTTCCAGTGCGTCAATCGAAGCGGGCTTGTCCCTATTGACATTAGCCTTGACATACCCCCACAAAAAATAGTCTAATGGTGTCAAATCGCACGATCTAGGCGGCCAATTGACCGGCCCGAAACGTGAAATTAACTGTTCACCAAACTCGCCTCGCAATTGCGCCATTGTTTCGCGTGCTGTGTGGCATGTGGCACCGTCTTGTTGAAACCACATATCATGCAAGTCAAGAACTTCCATTTCGGGCAAAAAAAAGTTTGTTATCATCGCTCGGTAGCGTTCACCATTGACAGTAACGCTGCGATTCGCATCATCTTTGAAGAAATATGGCCCAATAATGCCGCCGGCCCATAAACCGCACCAAACAGTGGCTTTTTCGGGATGCATTGGTAGCTGTTGCAATGCTTCTGGCTGATCTTCACTCCAAATGCGGCAATTGTGCTTATTTACGTACCCATTCAACCAAAAATGAGCCGACCATAAAATGGAAGCAGCGCGCGATGAACATTTCGAACCGAGCACGAATTTTGATAGTAAAATTCAATAATTTGCAAGCGTTGTTCATTTGTAAGACGATCCATGGTTAAATTGCAAACCAAACTGAAGCTGTTTGACAGTGACACAAGGTACTAAACACACGTCAGCTGTCAAAACCAGTGTTGCCAAAACCAAACCAGCTAAAAAATCACCCGTTACTTTAAAAAGTACAATGGGATCATGCATACATTATATTTTTAATATTCAAAATGGATTTTAAAACTATTCCTACTAAACACTTTTATGAAAAACGAATTCACAATCTCCATTCTCCCCTTGAGGAAATGCGGGGATTATATTCAACGCTGTCATAGTCATGACTCATGATTCCTCCACCGATGGACTATGTTATGGATGAAGAGGAAATGGACGAAGACAACATAAAGGCAGTAGAGTTACCACAAGATGTTCCATTTCTTTTTTAGCGGCAGACGGTTAAGCATTCGACATCGATGATGACATTCTGTTGTGAGTTGAAGAAGTCAATTGCACCACATGTATGGACAAAATCCATTTCAAACAAAAAATTTAAACGAATAGAGATTTATTTGAGTAGAAATCAAAACTGTGCTTCAGATTTGTTTACACTTACAGAAATTGCAGTATTTTACAATTGTTTTGATGCCAAGTAAGACAACTTATTGCTAGCCAAACCATGTTTCACGCCAGGCAAAAAAAAATTAACATAACTTTTCACGAGCAATTCATCAACCAACATTATTATATTGAAATAAGAGGAGAGAAATTAGAAATGGTGGTGGAACTTTTTACAGATATGATTTCGTCTAACGATGTCAAACTTCGGAAGCTCCACAAGCAAGTAAATAATAAATAAGGGCGATCGACTTCAGTTCACAAGAGCAGTAACACTCCATTACCTACGCTTTTTCACTTTGAAGCAGGCACATACTAGACTTACTATCACACGAAGCATTGCGGAAACCCCAGACTACCACTTTCCAAAAAAACTACCAAATCAACTCAGATGTCGCCAGCGCCATTTAGGATCAAAACGGTGTTGTAAAATAAGTAATGTAACATTATGTATTCAGAAAGATTGTTTTAAAAATTTTCATATCAATTATTTTGATATGCATGTTCCCATTGTACTAAATAAAGTACACCTTCATAACCTCTTACATAAATTTTTTTAAATAATTTTTATTTTATATATGTATTAAATTTAACCTCAATAAACAGAAAATTTTATAAAAATTAAATATTTTTAATTTTTAATACCCTTGGGAGTTAATGGGTTAATATAAGAAAATTGTCGATATGTAAAAAAAATTTTGGGAAAATTTGTGAATCGAGATATGAACGTTTAATTTTCGAAAACGGGAAAATTTAAGAAATCATTTGTAATAAATTTTAGTGGTTTTTCTTGATATTGAAATTTAAATTTTTAGAAAACTAAATTACAAAGGAATTTGAGGAATTTTCGATTTATATGATTTTTTTCTTTTGCGAAAAGAATTTTTGAAAAACACATTTTTTGAAATCAATTCTTATAAGAGTTTTTTAATCAAATGTTTTTAGAGTATGTGTTTAAATTCTAAGAGATGATGCATAGATTATTATTCCCGGATTCTAATGGTTAAATTTTTATTCTCTACCTACCGCTGAACACAGAAAATTAATATTGAAGTGAAGTTTTGAGTGAGTGGATCATGTGTTTATATGGTTTTACAATCGAATTTTAAAATAGATTCCGAAAAGTAGTTAATGTATATTATTCAGTTAATTGGGTATGTATGTAAAATACGTATGTAATAATTTTGTATTGTCATCGTTTCAGTAAATACTATATATGGCGTTAACAACCAAGCAGAGGCCTGAAACCGAGTAAAAAGGGAAAAAATATAATTTCTAAAATATTCAAAATAATTTAATGCAGTAATTTTGTTTGATTTATGGAAGGTTTTTTTTTATTATATTGACTAAAAAAATTATATATTGACCTTTGATATTCGTCCATTCGAGGAGCAGATTTGTTTTTTTTTTTTAATATACAACCACCGGCACGGAATCTTATCCACACTTGATTTTTGTTGTAACTCGCGCCCTCAAATATTTTTTTATTAATGATTTCATTGTTATTATGTTAAATGTCCATATATTGATTGTTTTAAACTCTTTAAAGATAATTCAAAGGTTTACTTTATTTTTTATAACGATAATTTAACACACGATACTGACACGTCTCAAAACCCCCCAAAAATACGTAATTTTTTATTTTATACTGTTTTTAATTTAAACGTTTTTTTCTGAGAAAATGTAAATTTTTAAATTATTCGCTATTTAAAATAAAGTAAACCTTTGAATTGTCATAAAAGGTTTTAAAACAATCAAAATATTATGCAGATTTAACATAATTACAATCAAATCGTTAACAAAAAAATATTTGAGGGCGAGTTACAACAAAAATCAAGTGTGGCCAAGTTTCGTGCCGCTGATTGTATTATGGGCACAACATGCCCCTTGTAGGGTTGCCCCATCTTGAATAAAAAATAGGTAGCTACTTAGTTTTTCACGAATAAAAAACGTCTTTTATTTTTGACAAGAAAATTGGAGTTAACAATTTAAAAAAAATTATGTTGTTTCATATTTTAAATATTTATGGCATAGTAACCATAAAAAAAAGAAAATGTTGTCAATTTGTTTATTTTTATTAAATAGTTTATAAATTATAAACATGTTTTTGCAAAATGACAATATGGTTCACGATGGATCAAATAAAACTGGTACACAGTGAACCACATGATTGAGGCTCTACAATTCAAAAGTTTCATTCAATGTCGATTTTTAAAATATGGATGTTAACTAAAAGCTTGCAGCAATTATAAGCAATTCAATTACCTACCAGTTTTATTTATCTTTTAGTTCCTTAAATGTACGAAAAAAGTAACGATTTGTGATTTTCAACAAGCTGAATTGTTAAAAATTAAAACAAAAATGCTTCTATTTTGTCCCACTATACAAGAATCTACTATTTTTTTGTGACGCGTGTTCGAATATGCTTCCTTATAATAGAACATTACAATAGAATAATAACTGATTTTTGTCCACTTATGAAATATAAATTCTATTCTCAGAACCTAATAACTTTTTTTTTTTTTATTATTTGGTACAATGAGCTATTTCAAACCCAAGTTATTATTCATCACTCTATATAAGTTTAACAATCTTAAATTGCTTTTTTTCTAGTTTTTTTTTTAGATTTTTTAAATTGAAAAGGAATCTATTTTTGGGTAGGTATATTGTCGACGTCGATAACCTATAAAAAAAAAAATCTCATTAATCATTCACAAGGACTTTTTCTTAAATCACTTTAAAATTGCTTGAAAAACAGTTGGCAAAAATTCTTTTGCTCATACTGAAAAATGACTAAAATTGACAATATGTATTGACGCTGACATGACATTTAAAAATCTGAGTAAAAAATACAACCTATTTTGTAAATTGATAGTCAAATTCTTTGTAAATCAAGCAGTGCATATAGCTAAGTTTTAATTTTAAAAGTACAGAATGGTTCACATTAGGACTGTGAATCTTTAAATTGCTTATTCTATTATTATAACTGAATTTAAAATATTAATTGATATTTTAAAAAAACATCACGTAATTTTAAAAGTTAGCCTATAACATTTGGTGAAATAAAATAATTATTATTTAATGACATCTCTCGTAAAATTACTATATTGATATTCCTTTTTATCGAAAACTGTGCAACTGATTTTTATTAATTTTTGTATGGAGAATCTTTTTTTTTAAGTTTTCATAGCAGGTATTTAGGCATATTCGGCGAGATCTTTTATTCTTTTATTCAGCTATTCTGTTATGATTTTCCATACAAAAATGTGAGCTGTCAAAAAATCTTTTATGAATTATAATTTTGGTATTCGGCATGCCAAATCTGTTATGAAATCTGCTATCAGGATCTGTTATGAACTGTCAAAAATTCGAACATGTCAAAAAATCTTTTACAAACCGCATTTTTCGTATTCAGCATGCCAAAATCTTTTATAAAATCTTTTACAAATCATAAAAGAATAAAAGATACATTTGTGTGACTTTTATCATAAAAGAACAACTGAAAATGGATACTTATAACGGGTGATTTTTTAGCTGGTTTGGTTTTGGCAACACTGGTTTTGACAGCTGACGTGTGTTTAGTACCTTGTGTCACTGTCAAACAGCTTCAGTTTGGTTTGCAATTTAACCATGGATCGTCTTACAAATGAACAACGCTTGCAAATTATTGAATTTTACTATCAAAATTCGTGCTCGGTTCGAAATGTTCATCGCGCGCTGCTTCCATTTTATGGTCGGCATTCTCGACCTTCATTTTTGGTTGAATGGGTACGTAAATAAGCACAATTGCCGCATTTGGAGTGAAGATCAGCCAGAAGCATTGCAACAGCTACCAATGCATCCCGAAAAAGTCACTGTTTGGTGCGGTTTATGGGCCGGCGGCATTATTGGGCCATATTTCTTCAAAGATGATGCGAATCGCAGCGTTACTGTCAATGGTGAACGCTACCGAGCGATGATAACAAACTTTTTTTTGCCCGAAATGGAAGTTCTTGACTTGCATGATATGTGGTTTCAACAAGACGGTGCCACATGCCACACAGCACGCGAAACAATGGCGCAATTGCGAGGCGAGTTTGGTGAACAGTTAATTTCACGTTTCGGGCCGGTCAATTGGCCGCCTAGATCGTGCGATTTGACACCATTAGACTATTTTTTGTGGGGGTATGTCAAGGCTAATGTCTATAGGGACAAGCCCGCTTCGATTGACGCACTGGAAGCCAACATCCATGCATTCATTCGTGAGATACCGGCCGATATGTGTGAAAGTGTATGCCAAAATTGGACTCAGCGGATGGGCTACCTGAGACGCAGCCGCGGTCAACATTTGCATGAAATTATCTTTAAACATTAAATTGCAAGGTTCAAACTATCGATTCAAATAAATATTTCATTCATTTTTTCGAATTTTTTGTGTTTTTTTTTTTTTTAAAGTTCTAAACCTCTTAAAAAATCACCCGTTATATCATTTCGTCAACGAAATAAAATAATAAAAAAGAATAAAAGAATAAAAGACAAATTTGTGTGACTTTTATCATAAAAGATTTTAATTTATTTATAATAAAACAAAACATCTCATTAATTCGGGGCGACACCTGACCACCACCAAAGTTATCCAACCATTTCCAGCTCTCATCCTCCCGCTAGAACAGAAATCCGAAATACCAACAAATATTCGTGCAAATGGATCGAAATCACCGATACAATTGAAGAGAAAAAACTCGGTCTGATTGACAACACTCGACGTGTTTGCCCAGGTTCTTCACTTACTTGTGGGGGCTTGTCTCGATACACGAAGAAATACTTGTTCATGATGTCACTCTTCTTCTTTCCATCGCTATCGATTTCTGGGTAAAAATCTACCAGCTCGCCAGGATCTTGTTCTTTGGGATTATTCATATACGAAGACTCGTATTAGTTGGTGTTCCATATGCGAACTTCTATCTGACCAGTTGCCCTGGATCTCGAGGTTTCTCATATAAACAAACTATAATTACAAATATAAATTCAAAAAATTAATTTCAATTCGCGAACAACCACTTCAATTTATGTGTCAGTAATGAATTTTTTTTAGAACAGCTGATTGACAACAGATTTTAGTTCTGTTTGCTTGCATATTTCGTTTTCGAAGTTTCATAACAGAATTTTATAAAAGATCGAACTTCTGAATACCAATTATAAAAAATCTTTTATGGTGAAAATCTTTTATGATTCATAGAAAATTCATAGCAGAATAACAGATTTTGCAGAATAGGCCTAATTATATGTATCTGTACTAAAATTTTTCAAAAAATTCCAAAAAAACTATTTTGTAAATTCAATATACTTTGAAAGCGACTTGGTTGATTTTTATTAAATTTGTCACTAAGCGGTTTTTTATCATTATCTAGCCGATTTTAAACAAACATTATTCTTCTAGCCGAAATAAATAGTACCTTCCATATACAAGTATGTATTTGAAATACGTTAAAGAAAATCTTATTTTTCTCGAAAACGATTCCTAGGATTTTGATCAAAATTTGAGTATCTTCCACTATGTATCGTCCACTATTTAACATAGACACAAATTTTACATTAAGCTTTAAAATAATGGCTTACTCTAATAGAATCAATTTTTTGATTTTCCACTATCTCATTATCTCTTCAACCGATTTAAATTAAATTTTGTTTATTTTAAAAAAAAATAAGTTTTGAATTTCTTAAGAATGTACATACGATAGGCCATAGGAATATAACTTTAACCAAGCTCCCTTATACTGACCGTTAAAGAAACTAAGCTAATTGAGTAGGTATAGTTGAAAGTTTTCAAAATTGTTAAAATAAAAGTCCTCAGATGAGACTATTGGTAGAAATTTCTTTCTCAAACTCAACATAATTGTCATTTCTTATTTTTGTTTCTTATAAATGGTCTTAACAAATAAATGACACCAATATTTATTGCCAACACACAGTAGCCAGTAGGTATACCCCATATTCAAAAATTTACCATGAAAATGCTGAAGCTGTCTTCTCTAAAATTTGGTAATAAATTTTCAAAAGTAACTTTTTTTTTATATATATAGCTACATATATAAAATATTGCTATATATTGTCAGACAGACAGAAAAATACGTTCACCAGACACACATTAAACCAATGTAAGACTCCCCTCTGAGTGTCGTGTCGTGTCCTTCTATATTTTTTTTTGTTATTCATGAATGTATCTATATGTATATGTCTGCTATTTTATTAAAAAATATAAAGTATCCACTATTCATTCTGGCAACTGGTTCTATACTTTATGGCCCGCATGCCGCATCAGCCAGTTTCCGATGTCCTTCATTTCAGATATTATTGTATAGGGAAAATCCAAATTAAGTCCAAATGGACACATATTATATACAGACATATTCTTATACAATTCCTACATACATATATGTATATATATATATTTCTATATCTATCAGCAACATGGTTGTTGTTGCTGTGCTGCATGATTTTGATGATTTTGGGGTAATAGAAAGTCATATTATATTCTTGAAAAGGATATACGCGAAGATGTATAAAATACACATTCACGTTCATTTTAGAGAACATGTCGTAATGGTCGACTTGCCTATCGGAAATGAGGCCTATCCTTCTCGGTAGTCCTTGACGCAACCGGTATATCCTTGAGAAATTGAATGGAGGACGAACTAGAAAATTACTTTTTCGGGAAACCTACAGCGTAGATATAGTGATGACGGCGACGACTATAACGACAAGGATGACGACGTCGTCGAGAGGGATAAGGGGTGATAAAAGAAATGCCCTTCTATTATCACCACATATATTTTTATAGAAAAGTATACCTATATAAAGCGACTATACTATATAGGTATACGGTATACCTTACCTACCTACATACATATACCTACCCAATATATCCAAGCATAGCCGAGGACGAGGACCTGTGCCGTTAAGACTGTGTTAGCTTTTTGTTTTCTCGTCATTGTTGCTCCTTTCTGTCTTTAATGATGTAAAGAGGAAAATCATGGACTTTAAGGTGTTCGGAAATTGAAAATGAATTGGAACACGTATCATGTGACTTTAATAAAAAGCACGACGGGTGATTTTTCCTCGCTTAGGTATATAGGTATAGCATGAACGATACGGCTAGTGGCAGCGACAAGAACGAACACCACTAAGACTTCGTCTTACAAAACGTCGCCATCGACAGCTGATGAAGTAGCTATACCTATTTTATACTATATACATGGATGATAAGGATTTTGGCTTTAATAAGCAGCGTGAAGCTGTGATTTAGGTTTCACTTATTTTTTTGTTTTTATTTTTTTTATTTTTGTTTCGTAGTTGGTTCCTATATTATTTTTTTTTTTGTTCTTTTTGTCAAATGAGAACGTGATGAGAATAAAATGAAGCTGGATTACCAACCAACAGCAAAAAGCCAGCGTTTCAATGGAGCGATACCTTATTAGCTTGATCATATTATAAGTAGCTGTCGTGTCGTGTAGAAAAATATAGCATCAATATATATGTACGTATGGTATATGGATTTATAAAAGAAATTGGAACATATTACAGCTTATTGATTATTAGATAACCCAAAATCCAATAAATGAATTGTTAAGATTTAAGTGAATGATTTGAAATATCGGAACAAGTTGGTCTATATAGAGAACGTGCAAAACGTTTATATCTGCTATTTTATGTCAACCTGATGAATTTTTATTAAAACAAAAGAAATAAGTAGATACCTACATACATTTTTTTTATATATAGAACTCTTACATAAATTCATTTTTGGAATATTGTTTCTTTGAAATGCTACTTTTCAATATTGAATATTTTTTAGTTCTGTAGAATTTTCATTTAAAAATTCAATAAATATTAAAAAAAAAAAAGTAAGAATTTTGACAAAAACATATTTGGAAAGCAAACATTAATTTGTGGCAAGAGCAATTGCAAGTTGTATTGTAGGCTTATTGTGTTAAACTCCACTTTGTCGACTTTAAAAAATTTTTTCTCTTTAAAATTAGGTAGGTATGCCTCATCAAAATGGCATGAAAATCTCAATTTCGGCCAATGG